>JAVRXN010000003.1:68602766-69969592 GCA_033556935.1 Timema podura | reverse complement strand
CCCCCCTTTTTCATAGTGTTTCCCATTTGGGGGAGGGGGAATGGGTGTTCTGTATTAAAATTTTTAAATTAGTTTAAAAAAGTTGTTACTGTTAAAATCGGGTCGGTGCATAAAGTGGCACTTTAAAATTTACCTCCAAAAAAACAAAAATTTGGAAAAATATACTTGAAAAATAATTTTCATTTGGACTCTATTATTATAAAAAAGCAAAGCCCTCCAATATAAATGGCTATCGTGTTCTGGAAGCAAATAAGTTAATACATTAAAAAATTTAAATTAAAAATTAACATATGAAAAATCGTTTCCCAGAGGTCGAATATTGAAAGGGCGTCCCTCTCAGGTTAGACATTTTATGTTAAAAAAGGAGGAAATTGGGGTTTTCTAATCCCATTTGTGTTTTTAAAAGTTTTTTCTCCGAATGGTTCCCTACTCCCCTTCCAAGAAAATTTCTGTAGATTATCACTAAAATGTGTACTTTCTCTTTCCCCCCCCGGCCTTTTTTAAGTAGACTAATTATCACATTTATATATATCCTGGAGGGTTCAAAAAAACCCCGCGGGGGCTAAAAATTTTTGGTTTCCAAAAACACAAAATTTTTAATTTTTTAAAATTTTTTTTTAAAACGTCAGAAACACTCACATCACTTTCCTTTAAAATTTCAAGAAATACAATGTGGCTACCCTTTGGCCCCAGATTTAAAAAAACTTGGATATTGTTTGGTGCCACTGTCCCCCCGAAAAATTTTTGTTGCAGTGCGTGTAAAAAAAAAGTAGATTTTCCTCTCTCCTCCCCTCTCCCCCTCCTCTGAAGAGACGTTTGAGACTGGTATTTGTCTTTTAAATTTAAGTTTTAAATTTAATCTCTTTCGAGTGTCTCACTTCATTGGTAAAGGGACGCCCTAAGAAACACTTGTGAAAGGTCACTTGTTTGTGGGGCCCCGTTAGCATGTCGGGTTCACTGAGCCAAGTGTCCAGGGTTAAATTTTACAGTTTTGGCTGAAAAGGGGGGTTTAACCTTCATAGTGTTTAAATTAGGGAGGATTGGGTTTTTTGTGTACAACAGAGTAATTTTCATAAAAAAAGAGAAATTTAAATGTTGTTCCCAAAAACCCTATGTCAGATAAAATCATTTGAGCCGGGGACCCCTAACGGGACCTAAAGAAGGAGTCAATGGCCCGGGGTTTTCGAATTTCTCTGCAGTTTAGAAAAATTGGGATAGGGCCTGTTTTTTTTCACTCTCCATTTTATGCAAATGTGGGCACTTTTTCCCTCTAATTTTGGCTTGAGGCTTAAGTGGCTAATTTTTTTTTGCGTTAATATTAGTTATTATATCATCAAAGCTCGTGTGGCCCTAGAAATAGAAATGTGTCCCAAGCACTGGGAAAATTACGCTTGATTTTCCCATTTTAGAAACGGGTTTTAAAAGGGAAGTCGGGGTTTGATCCCACCGAAAGCTATTTTTGGGGGAAATTTTCATAAACCTTTTTCCCCGTTTCCAACTCGGAAAAATTGGATGTATTCCCAAAAAAAATTTCAAATTTTAAATTCAGCCTTACTTCTTTTTTGTGACAAGAAAATTAGACATGTAAACATGGGAGGTGTGTTGTAAGTTTTAATAAATATTCAGTTAAGTAAACAAATCCACCCATATTACTCAATATTATAGAATCCTTCCATCAGCGCGAGGTATTTAGGGGGTTTTTCTAATAGCCCTTTCCATTCTCCATCCGTGCAAACGTGGGCACATTTCCTCTAATTTTGGGCTTGAGGTTTTAAGTGGCTAATTTGCTTTTGCGTAAATGTTATTTATTATTTCAACATATTTTCGAGCGTTTAAAAGATTTTTTAATATTAAATTTTTACGTAAAAGTTATACAATATTTAAACAAAATATAATTGCAAACATAAAATTTCCTTTGTTGTTTAAAGTGGCTAATTTATATGTTTTGGAGTAAAGCGTTATTTATAATATCTACTAAAATATAGTTCGAGAATTAAATTAAGTATTAATATTTGGCATTTTAATACTACTTATGAATTTTTGTAAAAGTTATATAATCGGAAAAATATAGATGAACCTAAATGATAAGTAGAAATAATTCAAGTTTTTCTCATAAATTAGGTATTCAATACTAATCTGCATTAATGTAAGAGTTATATAATCGGTAAAATATAAGATGAAAACTGGTGAAAAGTATGATATGTAAAATAAAAACTTTTTTTTGTGTGTGGAACCGAGAGGGGGCCGCCCCATTTGAAAACGCCAGTAATCTATCTTCGTGTTTGACAACTACGATGGAGTCATAGAAGCAACCCACTCCGTGAAAGAATCGGGATCGAATCTGTGATGGGGCGAGGTTTGGTGGGATTGATACCTGCTAGCCGAGGTGTAGATGTTGGAATTTCTCACAAAATGATTTCCCGCTCTCACCTCCATCGTAAACGCTGGAAACATTTCCTTACTTACTTTTCCCCCCCCCCCCACCACGCAAATGTGGCTTAAACCTTCCCAATTCCGGCATCAGATGGACACGTGCGGTTCAGCATCTTGCTTTCAATCTGTGATTGTAATATTTGGTTTGGTTGAAGAGTCAGCCTCGTAAAGATTGTAACTACGCTCTCTAAAAAGGTAGTGCATAGTGATAGATACCCGTATCTCGATAGCGCAAGTTGTTAACGCTCCAATTTCTTGTTGAGCTAGACCTGCCGAGGTACGTGGGATAACGAGGTTCAAATCTCGGTCGGGGTACACAGGGGTGTTTTTTCAACATCTCCCTCCACGAGCAAATGCGGGTGCAACCTTTCCCAATTCCAAATCCATTACGCTGTAAATAGTACTTAATCGAACCCGAACGGGGTTAGTGTATACTGCGGTGCTAGAGAGCAAACTTCATGCACGGCCGTGGTTTAAAAGAGTGGGTCTCTGGTTCCGGATGCCATGATTGACCTCCTCCCCTCCCCTCACCCCCTCATCCTACGAACACCCGTGGTTTTATATCGCGTGAGGGCGGATTTAAATTAGGTCGATACACGACGTGGGTCAATAAGGGACTCTAGTTTGATCCCCATTAACCTGCACTTTTGTTTATGTTTTCAGCTCCATCATAGTTAAATATATTTTATACATCGGTGGTCGCCGGGCTACTATGTCGGTCAGGCTCGCACTAAGATGTGGTGTACAGATCGAACCGAGTAGTAAAACAACCGTTTAAAGAGTCCCAAAGAGCCTTTATTTCGGACAATATTTATGAAAATAATACTACAGTTTTTTCGGTGATATGCATAGGTATTGATACTATACAAAGTAGGTTGCTGCAGATTGCACTTGTCTTTGACCGTATGAATACGTGAAACTAAATCTAGTGGCTTTTTTATGTTGTGGGGAGACTGGTAGTTTCGGTGAGACAATGCTCGCTGTCATGTTCATTGCCTCTAGAATCGTTCGAATCTCGTTTGGGTGCAGTGGGAATAAATCACGATATTGAGATATTCTTGCATATCTATGTTTTCGCCTCTCTTTTCGGTTGCTGGGCCGTGCCTAAACGTCTATATTAAATGAACAGGAATCTATAATAATTAAAAGGAAGCGGTTTTGTCGTTTGTGTGCGATGCCCAGCCAAATCTACGGCACGCAGAGATCCTGAAATTTTAACATAAATGTACGGGTGTGTGTCCGAATGCATCCTTCGAAGCCGATTTTTACAAAAACCGCAGTGGGTCGACGGTCAACGCAGTGTGGGATTGCTAGTTATGAATAAATCGCTTTGCAATGTACTGGAGCAAATATTCAATCGCCACCTTAGTGCATTCGATAGCATGTCTGTATACAAAACTAATCGGTCCCCTGGTTAGAAATCTATGTGCTTTTGAAATCTTACATTTGCGCATAATCTATTTATAAACCATGTTTTGACGAAATGATTATCGACATATATCTGGCTGAATTTCAATTTCTATGTGTTGAGATTAGAAGTAGCTAGATTTTAGAATGTGTATTCGGTAGATATATCATGGTACAAATGCCACTATATGTTTAAAGTTTTAAGTTAGCGATGCGTAAAGTACTTAAAACCGAACGGTAGTAAAGACGCTGTGCAAATAATAACACGTCTTATTCTTTAGTTATGACTGACTTGCACACCTAAAGATGTAGAAATTAGAGAAAACTAGTTGTCCGTTGCTTAAATGTTTGTAGTTCGGCTGACGTAATAAACCTTCTCCTAACAGTATTGTTGGCATGTTTCAGAAACAAGACTATTCCACGAGCGGAAACCAGTACTGATGTTTAGGAGGGTGTAAGGGTTGTACACTAACCGGCGAGAGGAAGTCCCCCGATCCTAATCTCTGTTTGAACAAATATACCTAATATCTGGGGCACTGCTGGGGGAGAGGAGACCCTGGTTCGAACACCCATCTTTGGACAAATATCTAATATCAGGGGCAAATTTCATGCCGCACACTTTAAGAATATATTCAATGAACGATACATATTTTTTTCATGAACAAGAAAAACAATTACAAATATGTGAGTGACTAAAATCCGAACTTTCTTAATGTTTTGTATTTATATAGCCAATCCTGCTTTCAGAAGACAAAAAAAAAAGAAGAACCGTTGACCATTATTATTAATTCATATATCTACATTTACTTATAAAAATGAAATGATACCGGGACATTCAGCTCACTTCAAAGTCTTTAGTGGATTGTACGTGATAGGTCTGTCTAGAAAAACACTAAGCACTATGTTTGAAACCATAAATAATTAGGTATATACAGTAGTATAAGAACCACTACACCAAATAACTCTGTTTATCTTAATACTTAAGCTACAAAAAAAGTATTAACACTGTTAAGCGTGAGTTATATCGGTGTAGTTGCATAAGCAATACTTTCTCTTTAGTCTTAGGGAAGCTAGGTGTGACCCTATGGTATGGGTAAGCAATGTGAATACTGCATCTTAGGGAGATCCCCTAATATAAATAATCGTAAGTAGATAACTTATTCAAGGCATATTTATATACTTGTTTGCTCTAACAGAACCAGATAATAGGGCTATGCATTCGCAACGCGGACCAAATATTACAAAACCCTTCAAACGGAAATAATAATATTCCAATAATAACTTCATCAGATTTTAGAATCAGCGCACTCCTCCCAGTTGAATGATGCAAGATAGATTTTGATGTAGATGCGGAGATGCATAAACTGATACCCAACGTTATTTTGATTTAGATAAGTTAAATCGTACCCGCATATAATTGATCTAAAAGTTCTATAATTAGAAATAATTGCAAGATAAAAAATTGAACTGACTTATGTTTTTGTTTATTTTTTGTAAAATTTAATATATATTATTATATCAAAAATATATTATTTTTGATAGCGAACATAAATTAACGTAATTATCTTTTTTGTTTGAGTAGCTATCATGCTAAAGTGTAGAAAGATTATAATCATAATTAATAATAAAAATAATAATAATAATAAAATAATAATAAATACTAGACTTTAATGGCGAAGTTTAAGGCTACCGCCTTTTACTTTACACTTAACCAAAGACAATTAAATGAAATTTAACAAAATGACAGAAGTATTAATAAAAACACACAAAAAATGTATAAGAAACTCGGAGCTGAAGATAGACACGGATTATGTAAAAAGAAAACGACCACAACACGCCCACACACACACACACACACACACACACACAACGATCACACAAACAGGGTGTGGATTACTCTCACACTCCTCAAATCTCACGAATTAGCATTCCACACGCAGCTTATTTGCCGACTTTTCGCTTGGAACTAATTCAATCATCAGTATATAGGTTTCCTATTTATAAAACATAACATCAACAACAAAATAATTTACGTGCAAGTTAATAAATTTTAAATAAATGTCAAGATTCCACATAATTGTAACACTTATGATTTTATTTTTATTGCGAACATATATTAAACAAGAATTTCTTTGTTGTTTTGAGTTAGCTATTTTGCTTGTGAAACTGTTAAATTATCCTGTCATCAGCTATAGTTTCCTAATTAAACTTAACAACAACATATTAACGTTACGTGAAAGTTATAATATATTTAAAATAATTTCAAGATACACATAATTGTATTACTTATGATTTTTTTTTGTTAAAATTAATAATATATATATTATAATCAAAATATTATATGCGAACATAAATTAAACAGAATTTCTTTGTATGTTTGAGTTGCTAATTTGGTTATTGAACCTGTTATATTTTATGTATCAACAGATATATGTTTACATAATTTAAAACGTTAAAAACAACATATGTAATTTACGGTGAAAGTATATATATTAGTGAATTTAAATGAATAATTGTATAATAGTATTACTTATGTAATTGAACAAAGTATATATATAATCAAAATATATCGCGAAAATAAAATTTCTTATGTTGTTGTTATAAGAGTTGTGTATGAATAAAGATGTAAAAACTGTTATGATTGTGTTTTAATGTCTACAACCGAACGCCATCTTCTCCATCCCTCTCTCTCTCTGTCCTCACTCTGTCCTAGAACAGCAATCCGACCGAATGATATTTGGCTGATCCTACTTTCCAGGGCATGTCAAAGGAACGTACCATAAAACCCCAAATTTCAGTATACTTTAAGGGTGGGGGATGGAGGCCCCATAACGAGGATTATAAATAACCGAAAAAGGCTTCCGGGGCCCCTGCTTGTCAAAATTTTATAGCTGTGCCAAATTTGCCCCTCTAGGCGATTCCAAAAAACCCCATTGCGGGATGGGGGGGGTTTGCCAGGTCAATGACATAGCTCACGGGTTTAAAGATAAACGAACTATTCCCTGTCCGATTGTCTGTCAACCCGTCAAACGACGCCGCACCAGGAAAACCCATCCCACAATAGAAGGGGGCGGCTTGCAACATAAATGATCTATTTTGTCTCGATTTTAAATTGCCAACCGCCAAGTTGGGCCGGGTTGGACAGAGCGATGACGTCACAAAATAACCCATTGCCAGGGGGAGAGTTGCCAGGGAAAAAAACCTAACTCACGTTTCAATGCAACGATCTATTCGCCCTCGATTCCCCCTGTCCGAGCCGCCAAACTGGCGCCGGGTTGCACATGGGAAACCCAATAAACCCCAGTAGGTGGGGGAGAGGTTGCGACAATCCTGATCTATTCCTGCTTGTCAAAAACCCCCAAATTGGCCCGGGGGTTGGGCAGAGGATGACGTCACGGGAAAAACCCGTTTCCCCCGGGGGGGCAGAAAGGGGGTGGAAAAGCCAACAGCCAATCAAGCGAGGGGGCTTTGGGCACGTGACCAAAACCCACCCATCGGGGCGTGGTACCCATCTGGCCATCCAACTACTCATAAGGGTTTCAGAGTCTGAATCCACCCGGGCAGATTCAAACTTCGTTATCATTTTCAAATAAAACTGTGAATTGTAAGTCTAAATTGTATTTTAGTCTTTTTTAGCCAAAGATGAAGATATATTTTATAAATTAAATTGGGTTTTAATTTTTGGGGTGGAAAAATTTTAAAATTTCAATTAATAAAAATAATTTTAAAAAGCGTCCAAAAATATCTGTATGTATCGGAAAAACCCATCAAAGAAGAAAAAATTAGTAGTGGGTTTTTTTTGAATTTGGAGAATATATAATTTATAAAAATATTCTTTTCTTAATTAAATTTAAATAATAGGAGAAGAGGATAATTAAAAGGAATTACATCTCCCCTGCGCGGTAAGAGTTTGGGGAAAAAAATAAGAAAAACTACCCTTTTAAAGCATTTCCCAAATGAGAATTAAAAAATTTAATTTCGGTCGTTGCAATCTAGTTTATTAATATAGAAACTCCCTAGATCCGTAATCAACATTGCAAGATGTTTTATTTCGTTAAAATTCTAAAATTTCTGGTAATTTAAAGTATAAAAAGTATTTATAAAAAACTAAAACTGAAACAATTATTGTTAGACTACATTTAAAAAACAGGGCCCATTGAAAAAAAAAAATTAATTTTCCATAAAACATTTAAAAATGTTTTTTTTTGATTAAGTGTATTTCATATTTAGTCCTGGATTAAAAAAACATTAAAAAGAAAAAAAAGTTTAACTCACTTCAATTTGGGTAGTGGTTTTCCACAAGGGGAAATCAATCCTTTTTGGGCCATGTAAATCATATTTAAAAAGCTAATGTTTTAAAAACCCAAGATTACACATTCTTAGGAATAACTTTTTTTTGGGTTGAAATTTGATTAAAAGAAAACCGTTAATGGTGTGGTTCATTTTAAATTGTTAAAGAAAAACTAAAATTTTATTTTAACCCCCTTTTTTTAAAATTTAATCTTCGTTTGCCTACTTTAGTTTCCTAATGAAAAAAATAGTGAGCATTTTTATGGAAATTACAATTTAATGCATGTGAGAACAAATTTTAAATAGAAGGGACCAATTTACAAATTAGCAGCTAGTTGATAAACATTATATTAATGTGGATGTAGTTAGTTCCCAAAATTTTTAAAATATATTTTTCAGGTGTAATTCCTATTATTGTGCAGTAGCTGTTTTTTTTAACAAGCAATATTTTAATTACGTTTGTAGGCACATTTAAAATAAAATATTCCCCTTAAAGCTATAAAAAAAATCTGGGACACGGGAATTGAACCGGGACCTTTGATTTTAGTAAAAAACCAATGCTCTAACCACGGAGCTATTCAGAAAATCGGCAATGATTATGGTCACCTCCATTCATATTTTTAAGGCATAGCCCTGTGAGGGACGTGTGGAAATAAATTAATAGGTGTGATAAAATAAGTCCCCAAGCAACGTAGACTCCGAAGTTGCCCTTTTTGCTGCCAATAATATGAGTGGGGAAATTGACCCCTAACACGGGAAGATGCCTATATAGCTCAGTGGTTAAGTATCGATGTACGCAGCCCAAAGGTCCCTGGTAAAAAATCCCGATACACTAATAATTTTTAAAGTAAAGAAAAATAGTCAAACTGGTTAAAAATTTTTAACGATTTTTATAATTTCATATTATATAAATGTGTTTATTAAGTTTTTTTAAAATATTATAAAATAATATTATAAACCCTCCAAAAAAATAAAATTAAAGATATTAAAAGCTTCCCATTTAAGCAAACACTTTCAATAGGTAATTTAATTTAAAAAGTTTTCCCAAATTTTCAAAAAATTTCCAGGTCATTTGATTATTCATTTAATTTAAATTTAAAAGGAAATATAATTAAGAGGGTAGTTTAAAAATAGATACACCAATATTTTCAAAATTTTCTCCCGAAGCGGGCTCAAAAATACTTGCATGCAATTACAAGACGATGGAAACATGCTTCAATTTTTTAAATACAATAAAAAACGCTGCGAGAATATTCGTCGATGGCTGTATAAACACAAAATCATTTAATTAATGGCATCGGCTGTTTTATAAAATTTTGTATAAATTTTTAACGGGCATTGATGGTTTTAAACCAGTATTGAACAACCATAAACCCATCACTTGATGTACATGTAGAATACATTTATTTCATGAGTTCGTCAATATCAATGGCAGTACTTGCTTCACATTTTATTTAAATGGTTTCCAAAAAAATGGGACAATGAGCTCCCTTTAAATTTAAAGGGTTTGCTTCAAACTCGCAAACTAAACTTCAGGAAAAAACACATTTTTTACATTTCAATCATGTTTTGTAAAAGGAATAATTGTACTTAAAAGTAATGAATGAAATTTGTTTTACAAATTGTATTTAAAAAATATTTTTATAAAAATTGATTGATATTTTGGGTTATAAATAAAGCCAAAGGGAAAAATTGATTTTGGGTACATGATTTAGTAATAAAAACCAAGCTAAAAAATTGAAATAGGGGTTATGTAGTAAAATTTTTTCCTAACACACATTTCCAAATACCGTTTTGATGATAAAAAATTTTAATTATAAAGGAAGAAGTAAATAAATATAATTATATAATATTCTATAATTATTATCAAATTTATCAAATATAATTTTTCTATATTTACAAATTTTTCAAAGCATCCTTTTTTAACGTTTTCAGCTTTTTTACCTGATTAAATCTTGTTTTTTCAAATTTTTTCATTATTTAATATAAGCAGCCCAGTTTTATTTTTACCAATTTTATCACGTCAGTATTTTAAAATTTTAATATAATTAATTTTTAAATAAATATATATACAACTTAAGTCTAAAATTTGCATAAAAATGTTCTACAGTTAGTCTGTATTTCGTTATGCCTCATAAATTTTATAAAGTAACCCAAACAAAATAAAAATAGATAGAATTTCCATGTTATGAGTCAAATAAAAGGAGTGGCAAAGAAACTTTTTATTTCAATAACACAGAATAAAGAAATCAGATTTTGATTAAAGAGAAAAAAACAGACCATAAAAGAAGTGAATGATGTATGATCAGGGAGATGAAAGAAACACAGTAACTTTAGGACTTGAATACGGCCAAAAAAATTGGGAGAAAAAAGTTTGAACGGGAGAAAATAAATAATTAAAAAAAAGAGCAGTGCCCAACCACTTGAGTATTTCAAATTTTCTAAAAGTCATTTGTGTTTTACCTCTTAATTTTTATATAAAAGATCTCAACTTTCGTTTCTTTAATTAACCTCGTGTTAAACTTTTAAAATACTCGTATAGTGAAGTTACCTTTTATAGTAAATTATTTTTTTTTTTTAAAAAAAACTAATGTTAAAATATTAAATAAATATTAATCAATGACATAATTTATTTTATTAAAAATTTTTAAATTTTTTCAAAACCAAGAAAATAGGTAGGAATTTTTTTGGAAAGTAACTCACTAACACTTAATTTTTTATATTTTATTTCATGCATCGCATGTTATACCTTTCTTATTGAAACTATCCCGTGGAAGTAAACTATGGAAATTAGTGATGTAGACGAAATTATCAAAATAATTTTCCTTAAAAAAAACTGGAGGGGAAATTTAAAAACTTTTAAAAAAATATTTCATTTCAAACAACTGAATTCCGAAGCCCTAAAACCCCCTTGTCTCTAGCAAACCGTTCATGATGAAATAAGGCTCATTCCACGTGCAAAACGATACCCTCCCACAAATAATATAGAAAAGATTGAGACAATTTAAAAATAAACTTCTACTTTTAGTTTACGTTTATATAATAGATCAACATAAAACACAATTAAGTATTCTTTCAGTAAGGCAATAAGAGCTACTTTATTCTCGTTATAATATAAACATTTTTAGTTTGACTGTCCCTGGCTCTATAAAAATCTAATTTTCGTTTTATTTAGTGACCCGATTTGGTTGTCACAATGTCCAGTACATGAGGTTTAAATAAAAAAAAAATAACAATTTATACAACGTGAAATCTCTAAAGATTTCAAGAAGAAAAATATGTAGATTTTTTTTTGTTTATTAGAATTAAAGGCAAACATACAAGTGACCACTGTCTTAGGCATCAGTATCATAATATTCAGGGTCTACCTGGATTATACAGCCAAATTTTGGAAGTGCTAGGAGATATAGAAACTTACTAAAAATATCCTTGGAGATTAGATCGTTTTCGTTTCCTTTACGTGCAAACAGCAAAAACTAGCAAAATAAAAATACAGGTAGGCCTATAAAATTGAATATTTAATTAATTTATTATATCCAAAAATTATGACCTCCAGCCTGGAGAATAATAATTTTAATTTTTTAACTAAATATTTTTTTTAATCATTTATCTAATATTTTTATATATCCATAAATATACTTGGACCTCCACCGATGGGAATACACATAGTCAAATATATCTATCACTAATAAAGCTTACTGGATATCAGGTAAAAAAAGAGCTACAGATTGTGATTCAGATAACTCTGGAAGTGTAAGACTCAGGGGATACCTATCAGTAACAAAAAAAAAAAATGAATCAGGGAAAGATTTAGAATAGATATAAAATTGAAATTTTAAATACAGGTTGCTGCCCTGGAGTGCTCAAAAGGACGAGGAGGGGAAGACGTCAATCAAAAGAAACATGGAGAATTATAAGGAATAATATAAGAAATGTAGCAAAGCGTGGTGTGGGTCTTTGTAAATGGATGGGATGAAGCCATGGTTTTTGAAAACAAAGGTTCAAAATTAATAGAGGAAAGAAGAGAAACAAAACTACATTGGTGAGAAGGTATTAGTGTATTGAGCTTAAAAACATTTAGCGATACAAAATAGAAAGTCATTGCCTATTCAGATACCAAAAGAGAGAGTATTTTAAAAGTTAAAGTTTTCGAGATAAGACCAGATTACCAAATAAAAATATTAGTGAACTGTTTTAGGTAATAAGGGTAATAAGAAAAGTTATCAGGATAGGGCTAAATTTAGTGAAATATCAGTGTGGTAACAGAATGGCAGATACAAGCGAGTTTTTAAATATAATAGGCAAAGTTTTGAATGTACATGAAGGATCTAAATTAGATGAGGGTATCAAAATCCATACTGCTTACTTAGCCAATATCACAAATCAAATAATTACTGAATTCAAAAAAAAATTTCGAAGTTAAAAAACTCATATATTTCCAGGTATAGATTCAATTCCAGGAGAGTTAGTGAGGGAGATTGAGAAAAGCTATTAATAGAAATGCATCAATTGTTATGTTTCATATGGAACCACAAGATAATTTGTACCACAATAATGGAATAGTTATTAAAATACAAATTTTAAAAATGGGGGCTAGAACTGAGTTAAATGACTATAAATGTAATTCATTACTACTAACATGTTATATAACTTTATGTAACAAAATTTTAATGAGATTGACTTAATGTGCAGAGGAAATAATTATGGAGCATCAGCGTGGACTTCGACGAAATCGAAACGGATCAGATTTTTACTACTCAGCAAATAATGGAAAAAGAGGTGCCTACAACATGTTGGTTCATCAATGATACATAGATTTTAAAAAGGCCTATGATTCATTTAAAATAAATAAATAAAAAAAAATTCGCATTTTAAGTAAAGTTTGGAATACCCAGAAAACTGGGCTGGCAAAATGAGGTAAGTTTGATTGATACGCGTGGCAGCGTTTGGGCTTAGTGTAACTTATCAGTAACTTTCGAAATACATAGCGAGTAGAAAATAAGTAGATGACTTCAAAATTACTTTTTAATTTAAATTTGAGTATAGTATTGGATAATGTAAGAGAGTAGTGAAGGTTTACTTTAAAACAGCACAATGCAGCTTGTAAGTATGTGGATAATCTAGATTTGTTGGTTAATAGTAAGGAAACAGTTGAAAGAAATGCATGTATTTTATTTAGAGGCTAGTAATTAAATAAGCTTAGAAGTGAACGCTGAAAAAGCTAGGTACCTATAAAGACAAACAGAAAGAAGATTGTAGATGATAATTTAGATGTTTAATATGACATATCATTGACAGGCTTAGTGAATTTTAATATATAGAAACAATTTTATTAGCAACAACGATATTTAAACTGTGAGACAGGAAAATAATACATTCAAGAATCCATGCTATTCCCAGGTCAGTAATTTGTTTGACATCTCACCTGCTTCCAAGAAAAGCAAAACTCATAATATAAAAAACAATAGTTTTACTAGTCCATATGGATGAAGAAAAACGGGTCTTAACCTTACACGATGAAAATAAATTTAGAGTTTTCGAAAACAAGGTACTTATGGAAGATATCCCTTCTAAAACGGGATAGAGGATACTGAGTAGTAGAGAAGGTACAAAATGATGAGATTACATACCCTGAACTCATCACGAAGACACTGTTAGGATAGTCATACCTCCTAGATTACGGTGGCAGGACATGCAGTGCGAATATGGAGTCTATAAACTTGTTCAGGGTGTTAACTCGCTGACCCAATGAAAAGAGGACAATTGTGAAGACCTAGACGCAGATGGGAGTGTAGTATTAGAATGGACCTGAAAGAGATAGGGGTGTAATGAGGAGGACTGGATAAGTAGTTAAAGGGTTTAGGTATAGGGTGTAAATGATATGGACTGGATAGAAATATCTCAAGAGAGGGATAGTTGGCTTACTTTTTTAAATGCGCTGGGGAACTTTCAAGTTCCTAATGCCATCGAGCTAATAGGTGAGTAAATTTTTTAGCCAAATATAATAATCACGTGGATTTTCTATGACTTTCATACATCTCATCGGATGTTTTAAAAACAGGATAAAAATCCTAACCCAAAAACAATTTACCGGAACAAGTTAGAAATCACCTTGATGATATTTTAATGCTTTCCAAGATTGTTTTTCAAATAAATAATAATACATTTAGTGCTATTTTACTTTTAATTCAAAAACGCATTTTTTTAATTAGGTTTCTAGCTTTTTGGCTTAAATAGACGTGAGAAAGAGCTAGTCTCCAAAGGACATTTTGAGTAAGTTTTTCAAGTCCCTACCATTTCCCAAAGTTTTGCTGTTTTATCTCGGAATACCTTGTATGATTAAGAACAAATACACCCGGGGTGCACCCCCTAAGTTTTACACTAAGTACACGTGGAAAGTTTCAGCATTAGCTGTTTCTTGGTTTGGGAACTACCAAACCCATCTATTATCCAGTGGTTTAAGGCGTGAGGATTGCAACTTCTGTAGAAAATTACGCAATTGCTAGACCTTACATGTGAATGCGGAAGGTTTGTGTTCTTTTTTAAATTTATTATATTGAAGGTTGACATAATTTCAATAGAAAAACTTACTACTGAATTAAAAACAACACAGCGATAATGAAACCATATTTTTGGATACCTTTTTAATCTCTTATTTATCGAATACTTTTCAAATAGAAGGGCCTTATATATAGAACATAAAAATATTTAATTACAGTTAACTTATTCGAATAGAACTTGCCTTAATACCCACATAGGTAGGTTCACAGGCATTTTATTCTTGTCTTAGTCTGGTTATCGATTATCAGGAAGGTGAAGTTAAAATAACATTCGGGAGTAATGAAGTGGCTTTGATTAATATATTACCACACTTTATCTAGATTTCTCTTTCTTGGCCCTATCCCATAATTATAGTTAAATGTGGAATATACAGGTAGGTAAATAGTGTGATGAACACAATCAAATAAGGTTTTTAAATACTAAATAATAATAATATATATATAATAAAACAATTATATTCATTCACCTTGAAGATAAACATTATTTATCTCAGGTGGATTGAGATAAACATGTTCATGTTTTATTGCTGTAATGAAGGATAAAATCTAAGTAGAGTTTAATATGATTTGACTATATGTAAAATATACATTAATAAATTATAATATTAATTGGTAAGAAATAAATATGATTAAAATGTAGTCATTAAAGCTCAAAAATGTAAAAACAATTTACATATATCTACAAAAAATTTAATATTTAAATGATATTTGAAATCTTCCTCAAGAGGAAGACACGGTGAATGGGTGTATTATGGGAACACCAATACCAGGTAACAAGCTGGAGAGGAGGGTAAAAGGGTAGTAGTACCAGCACTAAGCCCTGAGCAACAGTGGAAGGTACTATGGGAACACCAATACCAGTTTACAAGCTGGAGAGGAAGGTAAAAGGGTAGTAGTACCAGCAATAAGCCCTGAGCAACAGTGGAAGGTAATATGGGAACACCAATACCAGGTAACAAGCTGGAGAGGAAGGTAAAAAGGTAGTAGTACCAGCAATAAGCCCTGAGCAACAGTGGAAAAGGGACTATGGGAACACCAATACCAGGTAACAAGCTGGAGAGGAAGGTAAAAGGGTAGTAGTACCAGCACTAAGCCCTGAGAAACAGTGGAGGTACTATGGGAACACCAATACCAGGCCCCAATCAGGAGAGGAAAGTTACTGGAGAAACACCAATACCAGGCCCCAATCAGGAGAAGAAGGCACTAGGGGGAACACCTGCCCAGGCCCGAGAAAGGAAAATGGTACCAAGATAACACCGATATCAGGCCCAGAGATAGAGAGGAGAGTACAAGGGAATCACGCCCTAAGCAGGACCCCTAATTTTTAAACGTGCTAGTAACGATTCTCTAGCGTATTTCTCTCATCTCGCACACAATCTCGCAAACCCCTAATTTTGAAACTTGTGCGCTGCGAAAAATGACGTCAGATGAATCGAATAGCAAGCGGATTCTACTCGCCAGCCTCACACCGTGCGAGACAGGCCTTGTCTATCGAGTAGGCAATGAAATAAAAAAAGGATGCCATCCCCCCCTTCGGTTGCAGCTTTCTGAGAGTGATTATGTTGAAATAAGTCTACTATTGTACAAAAATAGGTTTACAGAAGAAAAGAATACGTTGCTTTGTACACTTTATTAAAACCTTCATTAAAAATATTTGTTTGAGTGAAAATATAATTATATGATTTAATTCTTTCAGATTTATTCTACCCTCAATTTTGCTGAGTCGATAGTGTGACGTTCTCTCATAATCTAGAGTTCGCGATTTCAAATCCTTTCACCTGCAAATTTTTATTTTTATTTATCAAATTAAAGCTTTTCATTTTTAAATTATTGTATAGTAAGCATATAAATTTGTATTAAATATTTTTTATAGAAATAAAACAAGGTATTTGAGCCTATGTAACCACCATAATACTCCTTAAAAATAATTTAACAAGGTAGTAAACTAAAAACGGTACATTAATTTTGAAATTTTGTACGTAGGTAATTATTTAAAAATAAAATTAATGGGTCTATGAGATAAAAATGTACACATTTGAAAATAAGGCTAAGCATGCTATTTATTATTCGCATAGTAAAAACCTTTAGGGCATATTTTAGGGAATGTTTTAAAAATATTTGCGAAAATAAAATATATATATTAGTGAATTCTAATTATTAACAAGCGATTTAAATTCAGACAAAAAAATATAATATTGTAATCAGGGTGGGGTCGATCTCGGGAAAATCTAAGCTTCAGACAAGTACGCTAAAAAGTGTGTTAAAGTAGATATTGATTGAGAGGATGGTTTATCTTCTACTCCAATTACTCCAGAAAATTTTAAAACTACAAGATTGGATGCATATAACTGGAAGATTGTTTCCTAATAAAACCAAACAAATCGTTTTAAATGATGCACTCAATACAATAATAGTGTTTACATTCAGTTACGTATCTTGTACGATGGTGCGTTACGGCATCCCAACACCTCAATCTTTTGGCACGTCATGGTTTTACAATTTTGTTGGTTTTAAAAAACTCAGTCACTAGCGAAACAACACTACACCGACTCGCACGACAGTAGAAACCTTTCAAAAACTAGCTCTGTTTTGGTACAGACTGCGATTTGCGAGATCATGAGTTGCAAGTTTGCTTGCTAGTGAGTATTTTCGCAAGTTTCAAAATTAGGGGTCCAGGAGGGAGAGTTACTAGGGGAATACAAGACCAGACCCTGAGTTGGAGAGGAAGGTACTAGGGGAACATTGTACCAGACCCTGAGCTGGAGAGGAAGGTACTAGGGGAACATTGTACCAGACCCTGAGCTGGAGAGGTACTAGGGGAACATTGTACCAGACCCTGAGCTGGAGAGGAAGGTACTAGGGGAACATTGTATCAGACCCTGAGCTGGAGAGGAAGGTACTAGGGGAACATTGTACCAGACCCTGAGCTGGAGAGGAAGGTACTAGGGGAACATTGTACCAGACCCTGAGCTGGAGAGGAAGGTACTAGGGGAACATCAGACCAGGCCATGAGCTGGAGAGGAAGGTACTAGGGAACATTGTACCAGGCCCTGAGCTGGAGAGGAAGGTACTAGGGGAACATTGTACCAGACCCTGAGCTGGAGAGGAAGGTACTAGGGGAACATTGTACCCGGCCCTGAGCTGGAGAGGAAGGTACTAGGGGATCATTGTACCAGGCCCTGAGCTGGAGAGGAAGGTACTAGGGAAACATTGTACCAGATCCTGAGCTGGAGAGGAAGGTACTAGGGGAACATTGTACCAGACCCTGAGCTGGAGAGGAAAGTACTAGGGGAACATTGTACCAGACCATGAGCTGGAGAGGAAAGTACTAGGGGATCATTGTACCAGGCCCTGAGCTGAAGAGGAAGGTACTAGGGGAACATTGTACCAGGCCCTGAGCTGGAGAGGAAGGTACTAGGGGAATACCAGACCAGACCCTGAGCTGGAGAGGAAGGTACTAGGGGAATAACAAACCAGGCCCTGAGATTGAGAGGAAGGTACTAGGGGAATAACAGACCAGGCCCTGAGATGGAGAGGAAGGTTCTAGGGGAATACAAGACCAGGCCCTGAGCTGAAGAGGAAGCTACTAGGGGAATACCAGACAAGGCCCTGAGATGGAGAGGAAGGTACTAGGGGAATAACAGACCAGGCCCTGAGATGGAGAGGAAGGTTCTAGGGGAATACAAGACCAGGCCCTGAGCTGAAGAGGAAGGTACTATAGGAACACTAGCATTGTACTTGTTTGGGAAATAGGTCTTAAAACATTACTGTATTAGTTTCCCAATTTCTGTCACCGATCCTGTCCATAAGTTGGGTTTTAACATTTTTATGAATCCCTGTTTATGTTTATGTTTATTTTTATCTCATTTTTTTTAATCTTATTTAGGACATTTAAAAATTAGTAGGAGTATGTAGCACATCAAATGAAACCTAAGCTGAACGAAACTACCTGCTTAAATTAGTGTTAAATTCTTTAATCAAACAAAACTAGACCCTGATTCTTATAGGAATCCCACTATTGACCACCAACACTTATTTAAAGTCACTAAAACTTGTCTTTCTCTACATACGTTTTAGTTAATATATAGATTAACATTTTTTATAAGAGTACAATAAGGTTTCGCTATGGATTGCTGTATAATTTATCTATATGTGCCGAGCTAATAGAAATTAGCTCACACAGTTATGTGTTTCTGCCTCACTTCATGTAAACCACAACTCGTCATGTGTTATGCAAGGCCGTAGTCAAGGGGGGGTTTTGGGGGTTCAAACCCCCCCGAAATGTTATGAACAAAACATATATGGCTTTATTTATGGTTCAAACAATGTCAAAATTAAGGTACAAATACAAATTAGGGGGCTGTGTTACCATAAAAAGAACTTTAGAGAGCTTTTAGAACTGTTTATCATTTATAATTTTTTCTAGCCTCCAGAAATTGAGGGATGTGCCCACAAAACCCCCCCTGAAATCATTGGCTGGCTACAGCCTTGGTGTTATGGTAGAGTTCGGACTTCCCATGACCTAGCTGAGGCAGTGGTTGCATTCCGGGGTCATTTCAAATGAACTAGATTTAACTTAAATTGAGTGGAAAAACACAACAGCAAAAATGTATTGAAACGAAATATGTCTCGTTTCACCCCTCTTAAATGTCAGCACTTCACGCATGCGCCTATATCTTTTCGAGCACTCTAGCTCTGAGACTTGATTGGTCGAACACACCTTTTTTATCCCTTCCTATTTTGGTCCGAGTCGGAGAGTAGATGTTGAATATTTTATACTAACAAGAAGGAGACAAAACGATTCATAGCTACCTACTAGACAGTCATATATCTGGTTACTTTCGGCGTGTAATCGACTATAAGCAAAGAGTACCGAGCCAAGGCGCTATGGCGTCGGATGGACCCGCGACCAGGGTTAGTTGCAGCTAGCCCCCCGCCGCTCCATAGATATCTTCGTCAACATTCTACGTAGCTGGTTTACTTCGTGTGGATAATCAGCCCGTCTACTAAGATTAGAAGACTGCAATCCCCACACGGATTACGGTTTCATTGCTGTTAGCCAATGTGCTAAGTATAATTGTTGTCGCTAGCCATGTGCCAGCCTACGTCTAGATGTGTTTTAGTAGACGCTTAACGTCTCAACCACACATGAATAATGCATTTAAATCATTGTAGGATTTGATTAGGTTTATGGCCAGGTGTGTCTTTTTATTTTAGGACCAATCGCGTGTAATATAGTTGTATATTTATATATTTATGTATATTGTGGCTACGGATACGGGGACTGGCTTCCAGCTGTATCATGGGTCAGCTGTGGCTGGTTTGTTTTGACTACTAATTCTTTTAAATGAATACATTGTTTGCTAATATTATGTGTCACTATATACGGCGTAGCCATTGTTTTGAAGCGCGCTTAACGACATGATGTTGTTATAGTCGTTGTAAACTATACTTGTCACTTGAAAGTAATTGTTTTTTTGATGAAGCTACCTCATGTCTATAGTCGCTGGTGGATCGTCAACTCTAGCTAATTGGGTGTTATTCTGTTTTTTAGTTATCTAATTAGGTCCTTCTGCCCTCTTTATGGGCTCTAATGCTCAAAGTTACTGTGTTCTCCATTTGACGTTCTTGGCTTGGCTTGTCCTCGCTTAGCCTCTATACTTTATTTATTTGATTCTATATTTGTATCCTTTAGACGGGTTCCTTAAGCTCTGTGCTTGCTGTGGCAAAACATACTATGTACACCATTTTTATATCTTTTGATCATGAGCCCTGTCATAGTGAACCACGATTGTGACAGCTATGTCCTAATTGTGACTTGTTAATCCCTAACTAATGGGAGTTGGTACGCACCCTTTTTGTGGCTTTGACGTTCACGTGGTAGGTTAACCAAGCTAAAAGGGCTAGAATCGTCTGGGATATAGTTCTCTAGTCCCTGAGCCTTTTTTATAACTAGGAAACCTGGAGCTGTATGAGTTAACGACCGTACCTATTAGCACAATCGTAATACTTCCCAGAGTCTTTAGTGTCAATCTTTTCATATGTATGCTTAGCACTAAATTGGCACCGCCCTTAAAGATCATACGCTACCTATATTGTCAGCTTGTTACCTTGATTTAGTTGTTACTTACTTGAAATACCTGATGTTGATAACTAAGAACAATTAGCAGGAGGATATGATCATTCTCTCATAAAGCTCTATCAAAAGGTGACATTTCAACAGGCCATCTTGTAATTAGCCTGTTATAAAACACTATATAACACATCAATCTGGATATGAATGATTCCATGAAATGTTTAATTGATAAGACTGATGAAATCTAATGAACTTTCTTTATGAGAACTTTATCTTTGTATTTACCTAATAAACTATTGTAAACCTTGTATTTTATTCTTTGTATTTATGCAACCTGCCTTACATATTAACTCAGGTTCATATACATAATTAATTGAATGGACTAAGGAAGTATGTTTAGTTATACAATAGTAAATGTAATATTTTTTGTTCCACCATTGTGGCAACATAAGTTTCATATTTTAAAATAATGGTATTCCTAATAAAATCATACTATAGTTACTAAAACTCCAAATTTCCAACTCACATTTTTGGTGATGCGTTTGATCTGTCGACTGCCCTTCCACCAGGTGATAATAGCCTCGGGTCTCGAACCCGAACTCCTACACTCCACTTCGTATCTGCGGTCAGCGGAGATCTGACTCTCTTGGGTCAAGATTTTCACAGATATTGGTTTCACTGGAAAAATAGAGGCTACTGTTAGGCCAATATTTCCTCAGATTGAATGGCTCAAAGCTAGCACACAAGAAATAGTATAAATGTTGGTATTTAAGGGGTACAGGGTAAAAAGAATTAATGTCCTTCCAGCAGTTAGCTATTAATGATACCATTTAAATGCACTTTTAAATATGATTAAAATATGTCTTTGTCAAATTTATATTAATTAAGGTCCTAGAAACTTCGTGAACGATTTTTCTTTCCTCCTGTACCCTTTGTATACCTTTAAAAATTGGTATGTGACACTATTTTACACTATCAATTATAATGTATATTTATTCATCTAGAATAAATAAATTCAAGGGTAGCTTAATTAGGCAAGCTTATAGAAAATTTGAATTTTTTTAGCACCGCGTCTTATTATTTGTCAAGATTATACACATATACTGATTGTAATACTACGTTATGGTTGAGGAGGGCTTAACTTAGAGGTTGTGTACTCACATTTGTGTGGAGGGAGAGTGGAAAACCATTAAGAATAAACAAAACTTAGTAGATCCAAACGGGATTTGAACCCTTTTCAACTTGTCAATGGCAGTCTATTTTATTGTATTAATGATGCCTTAGACAATGCGGCCACCGTAGCACGTAAGATACAGTTGAGAGCAGTTATTGATAAATCGATACATGATGCTCAACATTCCAGAGAGTTAATATTATTTGTATTTTAACAGAATTTACCATTTCATTTTTATTTTATAGTATTTCTTAATATATTGGTGTTGGTCTAAAATTTAATAGTCAAATTTTATAGAAAAAAAATATTGGGTTCGAATCAAGGGTAGGGAAAAATGATGGCTAGATTCCTGTTGACACAAATTGCTATCCACAAAAGCAATTGCTTTAAAATAAGTATCGTATTCTTTGCTTACTCTGAGATGACATCAGCTTACCTTACTTTATTACTTTAATATGTAGGCCATATTAAAATCAGTCAAGGTAAGTTTGGACCTTTTAGAATAAATTATGCATACACATAAAGAGATATTTACTATAATATTTTCAATTCCCTTGCCCAAATATTGTTTTTCAAACTTTTATTTTAAATCAAATAAACACCTACGACGTAAGAACACTCACGATTTATGTCGAGGACGACCACCTTCGAAGTAGGGTTGGCCAGGTGGGTGTTGACCGCCTGGCATACGAGGCGGGCGTGCAGGTGCTGTCGGCCGATGTTGGGGAAGGTCAGGTGGTTTACAGTGATCCCGTCGGGCCGTGACTCGTACGAGTCGTCCACCACAGTGTTCTCCAAGAACCACGTCACTCGTGGCCTAGGCCGGCCTGGAACCAAAATAACGTTGTCAGAAACATATTAAATACTAAGGGTTTCTGACGATGATGAGGACAGCGTAAAATACGATACATATTTTTTTATTAACCTCTTATTGCTGTCCGTCCAATTTACACACAATTTCTTACAATGGTAGCTCGTTTACCCCTTCCTCATTGATCCACATTTTTGCTTTATTTGGACTTAAATTTCCCATATTTTAGACAAATTACCTGCTTTAGTGGCCACATGGTTTGATGCACTACACTCTAAGTAGACTAGACTGTTTATAACAAGTAGATCCAGGTTCAGATCTGTGTCGGGTGTGCTGAGGGTGTTTTTTAAAACGATTTCCACTTTCCCTTAACACAAATGGGGGTACACTTTATTGACCTTATTAATCCCCCAGTAGCTTAATTACTACATTAGTGTATAGCCTGAGAAGGTAATAATAAACGTGATGGCTTATTCAAAACGCTCCACCAGTCGGAACCAACACCGGCTGAACTTATGGCTGTTAAATATTTGTAAGAGCACGCCTCTCATAAACGCCATTTAAAATTGCCCCAACAAAAAAATATTCTTTAATTTTATGAGTTAGTAAATGTAACATATTTAAAATGTTTCATAATTTTTTTTGTGAAAATAATTGGTGAGTTGTGGTAATATATAATATTGGTTTAGTGACGGATGGATGAGATTCCACTGTACCCAAATGGAGAAGGAATGAGGAATGAAGAATTGTGAGGAGATTTGACTGCATTTTCTTTAAGAACGAGTGAGAAATAACTTCATTACATCCATACAGAATTCTAACCTTTATCCTCCTATTTGGTTGTAGGTGGCCTATACAGATAAGAGTCTGAAGTAGGGGTTGAAATAGATTTTAACAATGAGAAATTAAAACAGGAATTTAATGGATATATTTCTTTTCAAAGATAGCGAAGAAAATCAATGTGATATAATAATCCAACAACGAACTGGAATATAAATGAGCAGAACCATAAGAAACGTATTTTATCTTGTTGCATTGATGAAGATTGGTGGTTTGTAAACATTTATGTGTTCTCCTTCGTGCATTGCGTCTTATTATTCCCTACTCTAAGCACATATTAACAATAATGAGTTATAAACGAGGAAGGTATAGTTTATAAAAAAAAGTGTATTCACTTTGACGTTAAGGATGAATTGGAAAACATTTATTAATATAACTAGATGTTCTGTATCACAATATATCCATTTATTTTGTCACTTAATTTTGACCACTAATGCAACTTGTCTTCTGCCTCCTTCAATACTCAGAATTTTCTTCTTTACTTTAAATCATCCAATATTCGAATACTCCATCTTTCTAAGCTCCTCTATGCCTCAACCTAGCTTTCTACTACGTCTTGTAGATAACAGTTACTTTTAAGGATGTTTATGATCCAGTTTGATTTGTATATAATAAGCACATACAAAGTAGTTCCACTCTTACCAAAACTTCATTTGTCACCCTGTCTGTCAACATGGTCTTCTCAAGTCTTATCTTACACTATATTTCAAAGCTCTCCAAGTATTTGTTTACTAGAGGAAAATAATTTCAGTACATCTGAATGGATTTTAAAATTAACACCCCAACACTGGCAAAAAATATATGAGACGGGAATGATGTATTGATTCCCATGCCCAGAAATTCAGGTTTAAGTTTATTAACTTGTTATTGGCACTATGTTAAGTCAATATTATTCATCGTATCAAGAACTAAAAAAAATCCCCAAGTAAATTGCTTGCTTGTACAAAAGACAGGGTTTGTGGGAAATCTCAGTAACAGTTCAGACGTTTGTGTATTTATACTTGTATTTACATCTTGATAACGTTTGTAGAGCCCTCAATCACTTTTATTTTCATAAAATTGGGAGCCCTTTTATAGTAATGTCTACAAAATCACTGAATAAAGTAAATTATATGAAAATATAATGCTGGTGTTCTCATGTATCCATTGTGCGAGTTAATACCACACAAACCATGTTATTTATATATATTAAAGCACGAATTAATTGGATTCTTTACAAAAGCAAGTCATCCGTTATGAAAAGTTGCAATGGTCATTCATGAATATCACCCTCAAACTCCTAAATAGCCATCCTGATGATGCTAAATTATATTAAGCGATTTATTTCCAACACAATCACAAAGCATAGAACCCACGCCCGTATTAGCGGGAGCTACACCACAACGACGAAATAAGCCTGAGTCATGTATTTAATCTTAAGAATATTTTGTGATCAAATAATGTGTGTGGGATTTGAATACACCTTTTTTTAGCATGAATGAAGCTCGTGTGGAACCTTAAGTTTAGAATTATATTGTCCCCTCTTACTTATATTTTATAATTATTAAGTGTGTTCCACCTATAGTACTGAATCACACCTATATTTTTAGTAATGTCTATATTTGCATTCTTGGGAACAGATACATTGTACCACCCCACTCTCACTCTATTTAGTTATGGCCACAATAGACTAAAAAGGAGGAAATAATTATAAAAAAAGGTGAAACATTTGCAAAATTAAGAGATGGTAAAACAATTGGAGGTTAAAGAAATATATGAATTATTTATTCAAAGTAACAAACAGTGTTAAAACAAGTTGCATGGCCATACATGTCAAACTGAAGTGTGTTGGAAAACAAATCATGGCAATTTATTTTTGTAAAAACACTATTTTTATTCACAAATATTTTGTTGCTTACAAGTAAATGAAGATAAATCTACAAATAAGGCGAGAACATTACGGAACAAAATATTGTTGAGATATATGATGTGATAGTTCAGAATTTAAATATATTATACTATTCATTAAATATCCTCATTTTTAAATGAAAGATAAAATGTTGAAGAGGACCCAATGATACTTGCGGAGCAAGATGTGACTGTACATCTTTTGTATGTGTTTGAAAATGCCCCCCGGTTATAATGTGTAGTTATTACATTGAATCTATTTCCGTTCATTAAATGGGAAATTAACCTCCTGTTATCTTGTTAATGAGTTTGTCATGAATTTAATTAGGTTAGATCGATAGCAGAGAGCTGACTGGTACTGAAGCGTACTAACAAGCAAACAAAACACGCACATAAGGTCACACGGTCTATGGTGTCCAGCTCAAAATAGACTGGACTGCCATTGACGTGGAGTTTGAGTTTCGAATCTCTGCTGAGTATATTTTCACATGCTATTTAATAGTGTGGTATTCTCATAACCACTCAAAGATAATCCATAACTCTGATGAAATTACTCTAAACTACCCTGATAGTCCTTATCGTTAGTAACTATACATATCACCCACCCCGGTAGCCGACTGGTCTAAATTGTGTTAGAACTAACTGCCGATGACAGGTAGATTGAGGTTCGAACTTGGTCGGGCGTAAGGAGGGTATTATTCAAAAATGGTATTCTACTCTTCCTCCACGCAAATGTGGGTACAGTTCCACTGAATACAGCCCTCCTAATCTCTAGAACCATTAGAGTCATAATTAGTAGGTCTACATCAGCGTGTAACCTGAAGTGGTATTTAGACGCGGTGCTAAGAAACCCAATATAGTTATCGATGTAGATCGATACGATCATACATAGGCCCTACATATTTTTTTCTGTCTATTTTAGCTAGAAAAATCATTTTAACCAATTTTATTCTTAAACCACGCTTAAAAAATTTATTCAGAACAAACTAAAACTTTCTGATATGTAAAGTGGTATCATTTACATTTTTACTTTCTCTCTATCTTACAGGTAGAGAAAGTATTGTGATCGTCAAAAAAATCGAACTCGAGATTTTGATGAATTTTGACGTTTCATGACTTCCTGAATCCGAAAAAGTGGTTTTTGAATTTCCGTCTGTCTGTCTGTCTGTCTGTCTGTCTGTACCTCCAACTAGAGCCTAAACTATTTTACCGATTGAGCTGAAACTTGATATCTAGGGTTTTCATAGGGTTGCCCCGAGGGGTTTTTGGAATTGGATATCTACCCCTAAAATTAAGGGTAGTTTACTGAAGGGCAAAAAGAGAAAAAGTCGATTTTCTCAAAATCGGCTCTAACGATTTTGATTAAATTTCATTTATGAACATTAATAAATATTCCAAACAAAATGGCTACTCTCAATATTTCGGCAAAATCGTTTTAAGGGCTCCGGTCTGATGCGTAAATTAACATTTTTTATAATAGCTCCGAAACTATTTAAGATATGAAAATACTTAGCATTACAAATATGTATATATATTTATAATACAAATATTTTATTCGAAACATGTTTTTATAAAATCAATAACTTTCAATATATACGCAATTATATATATATTTTTAACTTTTTGGGCATTAAAGCTTAAGTATTGCGACCGTAAGAAAAACTAACCTGAAATGTTGATGGATGTCGACGTCTCATGACCCCCGAACCCTTAAAAATAGTCTTTGCAATGCCGTCTGTCTGTGTGTCTATTAAAACTTAAAATTAAGGGTTGTTTACTGAAGGGCAAAAAGAGAAAAAGTCGATTTTCTCAAAATCGGCTCTAACGATTTTGATTAAATTTCATTTATGAACATAAATAAATATTCCAAACAAAATGGCTACCCTCAATATTTCGGCAAAATCGTTTTAAGGGCTCCGGTCTGATGCGTAAATTAACATTTTTTATAATAGCTCCGAAACTATTTGGGATATGAAATTACTTAGCATTACAAATATGTATATATATTTATAATACAAAAATTTATTCGAAACATATTTTTATAAAATCAATAACTTTCAATATATACGCAATTATATAATATATATTTTTAACTTTTTGGGCATTAAAGCTTAAGTATTGCGACCGTAAGAAAAACTAACCTGAAATGTTGATGGATGTCGACGTCTCATGACCCCCCGAACCCTTAAAAATAGTCTTTGCAATGCCGTCTGTCTGTGTGTCTATTAAAACTTAAAATTAAGGGTAGTTTACTGAATGGCAAAAAGAGAAAAAGTCGATTTTCTCAAAATCGGCTCCAACGATTTTGATTAAATTTCATTTATAAACATTAATAAATATTCCAAACAAAATGGCTACCCTCAATATTTCGGCAAAATGGCTTTAAGGGCTCCGGTCTGATGCGTAAATTAACATTTTTTTAAATAGCTCCGAAACTATTTGAGATATGAAATTACTTAGCATTACAAATATGTATATATATTTATAATACAGATATTTTATCCGAAACATATTTTTATAAAATCAATAACTTTCAATATATACGCAATTATATGAATTTTTTTAACTTTTTGGACATTAAAGTTTAAGTATTGCGACCGTAAAAAAAAAACTAACCTGAAATGTTGATGGATGTCGACGTCTCATGACCCCCCGAACCCTAAAAAAATAGTCTTTGCAATGCCGTCTGTCTGTGTGTCTATAAAAACTTAAAATTAAGGGTAGTTTACTGAAGGACGAAAAGAGAAAAATTTGGTTTTCTCAAAATCTGCTTAAACGATTTTGATTAAAATTCGTATCTAGGCGTTGATTAAGATTATAAATAAACTGGCTGTTTTCATTTTCCTATGAAAATGATTTTTAGGGTACATTACAGAAGCGTTAATTTCCGTATCTCCACAACTATTGGAGAAACTAAACAACTTATCATTGCAAAATTGTAGGACTATTAGAAATAAAAAACTTTTATTTGACATATATTTTTATAAAAACAGCATTTTCTGAGATATTTGCAAATATATTAATACAATTTTGTGAGCTTTAGTTGTAAACATATACTACTTAAGTCTTAACGCAATAATACTCCAATGCCATAGAGTAATTAAATATAAGTAAGTATCTAAAAAAAGTATGTTATTTTTCCTTAAATCTCTTAGGAGAAATGTTTGCATAGCAATGATCTATCTCCATTTTAGACTCAATAGTCAATATTTACATTTTTTATTGGTCAAAATGTATAAATGAATAATTAAATATCAATGCGATGACTTGAAGATCTGAAACACCTTTTAAAATGTTAAAATTTTAACCAGAAATCGAAATTTTAAAACGAAGTGTTGACCCTTGTGGAAGACATTAAACTGTTTGAAATGTTCTTAGGTGGACAAAGATGCGCCTCTTTTCTCATTGATTCTATATCATTGTATATTATTTTATGCGTGTTCTTATGTGGAGTGGTGATGATACAATGTACATTATTCCGTTCAGAAATCTTACGAGTTTATAGAAAGAGAGAGAAAGTCTGTGCGGTGTGCCGTACCATTTATTGATAAAGTATTTCTATCAATTTTATTAACATACGATATACTTAAACCACAATAATATTCACACTACTTTGAATTAATGATTTTTTGAAAAACAATGATAGTATATTTGTTTTATTTAAAATTGTGGCAAATATATCAGGCCAAAAGAAATACTAAGTAGACTCTGTAGTTATTTTCAAAGAGTTTCTAATTAAGGAAATTTCAGACACCATTATGATTTTGTAATTATATTTAGATTCCCGATTATTATAAATATGATATAGAAATATATCATTTTAAACAAATATGTAATATAGTCTTAGCTCCATCTCCATATCTAAAACATTATTATAACAAACGTTTTACGTTATGGAGCACACATAACGTTTAAGTTCATACATTTTTACAACAAAAGAAATTTACACGTTAAAGTAAAAACATGAAAGCACATAAGCGAATATAGGTCAAACTCAGCCCATCTTGTTGCTATATTGTTTAAATATAAGATATCTACAAAACTTGTATATACAGGTTGTTCCGGTCAAAGTGTGCAAATATCAAACAGGACATATGGTATGCTCTACCGAACATTTTTATATAGGGAAAGTGTGGTCTGCGAGACTAGCTAAGAGGGATATGGGCCTGAACATGTTTAACACTGTTATTGATGTCCGGTTTATTTAGAAGCTAGTCATTGTATGTAGTTTATTTATAATTAGTTATAGTATTACGTACATGTAGTACTCTATAGTATACCATATCAATGACAGACTGGATTAAACCTGCCATTTCGTGCCTTACAACAGTTGCTCAAAGTGATGGCCAACAACCCCAATGCAAGCATGACGTCGGCGTAAGAAATTCTGCCGCACACCGTTCAAATCCCTTGCGTGTTGCGAATCATATCACAGGTGACGACAATCCTGGCAACCAGTTCCAAGTCTGTGTCCACTGGAGTCTCATACACATGTGATTTGATATATCCCCATAAGGAAATAGCCTCAAGCTCCCCCCCCCCACATGTTTAGACCCATATCCCCTTAGCTGCCTTCGAGGATCACATGTTTCCAATCTCACAATGTTCGGTAAAGCATCCCTAGGTCCTATTTAACTTTTGCACGCTTTCACAAAACACCCTTTATATAAAATATATATATTTACACAAACGTTGATTTGTTGGAAACCTTTTAAAATAGAATAACTAACTGGACGAGAGATTGTGATGATTTGAGATTCAATTGCAAAAAATAAAATTTTATAACTTATGGAAACTTAGAGACAATAAACTTAATAGTTTATGAAACATATTTATTACTTGAAGATAAGTTCACTAAAGGATATGTTAACTTATCCAAAAAAAAAATCACAAAAAATAGTAATTTCATTTCAAATAAATATTTTGACGTAAAATCACAAAAATGTTTATGTTAAAATTATCTATATATGTCCACGCAATCATTAGCTACAAGACCATTTCAGTGAACAAACGGTCTAAGGAGTCACTCACATGTTAATCTGGTCCTCTGATGGATGGGGAGATTGTATTTCAAATATATTAGGGTCTAATGAGGGTAGTTTTTCCTAAATTGCTTACCACCCTCCTTCCAAGAAAATGCGTGTAGATTACCTATAAAATATTTCCTTCTCATTCTTGCACGATTAGATTAATTAAATATACGAATAACATAAAAAGGATTTAGATGTGAAAAAAAAGAAACGATTAGTAATAAATAATCGACAAGAATATCAAGAGTGAATTTCAAATAGGATTTTACTCTATTAATAAAGGATACGAATAAAAATAAGTCGGGTTAAATATTTTATGATCTGTAGCTAGTATTTACTTCATACATACATACATACATACATACATACACACATACATACACACATACATACACACATACATACATACATACACACATACATACATACACACACACATACATACATACTACAACATAATACATACAACAAGCATAAATACAATACACACATACATACTAATACATACATCACACATACATACAAAGTACATTCAAATAATACATACATACATAAGATACATACAAACAAATACTTAACACATACATATATACATATACTCATACACACATACATACATACATACACACATACACACATACACAACATACACACATACATACATATACATACATACATACATACATACAACATACATACATACATACATACACTACATACATACAACACATACATACACACATACACTACATACACACACACATACATACATAATTTTTGTAGCACAACATTTTACTATTGGATCAGGTTTAAATATCATACGTAGATAAATATTGAAATTAAAATAGGAGAACTTATCAACAAACATTGTTTTTCTAATAACACTCCAGTTTGTGCTGGAAGTTAGCAGGAACTTCAAACACTACTAAAAAGAATCTGTAAAATACCGTAAATTGGATATATGATTAGGATAAAAAAAACTAAAATAATATATAACTATCAGAATTAAGGCTACATCAAGTAATGAGTTCTGCTAACAATAAAATATAAAACTGAAGATAACAGAAGCAAGAATGATATAATAATTAGATTAACTTAGGGGTAAAAATATTTTTAAAATAAGAATACATTTCCAACCTTGACTAGAACCAATTTATAAACCGGAAAAGATTCCTAAAGGCACACTTTTGTAGCGTTGGCCTTTCAGATTTGAAACATGGACCATTAAACGTAACTGAAAGGAAAATTTGTAATATTTAAAAGATAGTGCCACAGAAGATTAAATGAAAACTTCATGGAGGGAGACGGTATCAAATACAGAAGTGCTTAGATACCCAAATGAATAAATGAAATTTGGAAACGTATAAAGCAAAGAAGAGCTAGCAATGTAGAACATATACTGAAACATGATAGCTTGAAAAAAATTATAAGAGATTGTGGAAGGTAGAAATTCAAGTGGGAGACCAAGGCTGACGTACATGAAACAGAAAGCGAACAATGTTGGCAGAATAAGGTATAAAGATGTAAAAATGTTGGCACATCTAGACAAAAATGGAGAGATCCATCAAACACATCATAAGATAAATGACCTAATGATTATTAATAATAAACAGACGAACGTACAGATAAAACTTCATTATCGTTTTTTGACATTAAGATAAAGTTCAACAGAAACGTGCAGAAAATATAAATTTTGAATGATTTGAAAAATACATTTGAGGAGTTGGGACAGTTTTATTGATGCACATTGATAAGAATACACTGATTGAGAATCAGACCCACCTAGATGAATCTTAGAGATTAAAAAATATACATTATTAAAGGGTGAGTGTTAGTTTCTTTAGAGCCCATTTCATAACCTATTAACCCGTAATTTGAATACAAAAATAATCTAGAATCAAAAATACCATTGAGGTTCAGATTTTCTAATTTTTGGATTTACTTTAGAAAAGTTGAAATGTTTTTAAATGTTTATTTGTTTTGTATCAATAATTTCTTAGGTTTTCTTTTTTTATATATGGCAAGTGGTTTCCCTGGTCTTAAAAATCCACACCACGATGCGAAGTTTTGTTCGAACATTTCTACCTAACTAAGTTAAGTATTATCTATGGATTGATTCAGGTAATTAATTGCCAAAATATTAATAAAATAAAATTGGTGTTAAACACCTTTAACTCGTGATACTGATCTAACTAAATAATATAGGTTTTATTTAACTTCTTTTATGTATACTATATAACAAACTGTTCTCAAGTAAGATGGAAATGAGAAGATTAGATAAACTTGTAAGGAAAATACTTCTTCTCGGTAGATCGTAAATTGATTTAAGAGTCGATCACGTTTTTCACGATTTCTCCTGCTGCTTTTTTCCCCCTTTACTTCTGTTTGCCTACCGTCTGAATAAGGGGCAGCTCGTAAGAGCTTGTTTGAGACGTGAGGGTCGTGTCAACCGATGAATGTCTGGTTCTGGACTGGTTCAGTTGATGAGACGAAGGTCTGGTGGAGGGCTACTGTTGATTCAAAGTCTGGTTACCACTGTGGGTTTTATTGAACGGTCAGAAAAGGCTTCTTTATTTCAATCGTATTATTGGCCTTTTATTTCATTCTCTCTTTTATTCAGGTTTCTTTACAGGAATAAGATAGTCCCCCTTTAAAAACCCTCGTTATAGGAATCACATATCCCTCCCTTAGTATTTTTTTTTTTACAGTAGGTAGATATTCTAATTTTTTATTCTTCCTAATCAAGAATCAAATAAACCCCCTTCTTTTTAATTATTGGCAGGAACTAGACTATATATATATGATTTTAACTGATTTTAACTACTTTTGCTTTTATTTTATTTTAATTGACCATTTGAATTTTTAACACTTTATGTTCCCAAGCTGAGTTACATATCAATTCAAAATTGTAAAAGAGTTTTGTGGTGAGTTTGCCAAATCATTAACTTATAAATCAAAGGTCTGAAGTAGGGCTGTTTTATAAGTTAATCTTTTTATATAAATTAATTTGGATTATATTTAAGAATATGACTATGACTAGTCAATAATTGATTAAAATATGCGCTATTTTAATTCTAGAGACGTCATGTAATGATATACAGATCTGTGTTCCTTTTTTATCTTCATTATTATGATTACACTCTACCCCAATACTGTTAGCTGATTAATCTAAAGGAGTATCTGCACTAGCATGATGGATTTAAAAAAAATATTTGAGGTATTTAACGTGCAATTTTAAAACCGACTGACTATTTCGGCACATCAAAATTCCCATGAGCGAGACCAAATGTTCCAACCAATTTTGCCGGCAAAGGTATTTTCACATACCTTCCAGGGTTCTTTTACATGCCACAATCAACATGGATGGACGGCTTTGTTTCCCATCCGAGGGAAATTGTACTACGGATTTTTATCACTCAAGAGAAATTCGTCAACCACCGTTAGGTTTGAATCAAAGAATATCGGGACCTGAATTAATTAATTTACCCCACGACCATAAAGATTAATCTTAGTGAAAGATGGCCAAATTGGAGTGACTATCCACATGTTTACTTCCCTGTCCCTGTTCTAGTTCAATCGGTTGTGATTCAACTCTATCATTAAATCCAATATTTTTTTTTCCACTGGCAGATCCATTACGTTGCGAGCTTTTATAATGTATACAAAGTAACCAACCGTGAGTGCCATCGTCGTATAGAGAAGTGTTTCTGATAAGTTTGATGATATATCTTTAATACAAGTTAAATATACATATCAAGATACACGTTTCAACATATTATTCTTGAAGGTGGGATGGTAAGGATTGTGAATTAAAGGCAGTGTTTTTTTTTAGTTTTTTTAGCAGCAAACATATTTGTTTGGCAAGATAAAACAAATATTTATCCAGTACAAATATGGTGTTTAATTTACTTCACATATTAATCTCAAGTGTTATTGAATAACTGGCAAGGGTCTCCTAGAATTTGATGATATATTTTGCTATTAATTTTAAAAAATGTCATCAATGATAGTGAGGGTAAGTTTGGGGTTGAAATCCCAGACTGATATATTTAGGGAGGTTTTTCCTAAATGGTTTCTCCCCTACCACCATGTCAATGGGGGTATAGTGCCACTAAATTCTAACATACCAATCCCTTACCCTCTAACGTGATTAAAATGCTTCTAGTGCGTAAAAATTTGCAAATGTTGGTTACAAGACCTATGGCGTCACGCTCTCAAAAGATTGGACTGGCAATGACAGGAAGTAAGGGGTTATAATTCTGGTCAAGCGTACAGAGTGTGGTTTTCCTGAAGTGGTTTTATACTCTTCCTCCACGGAAATGTGAATATATTTCCTTTTCATTCAATCTTGCACATCCTTAACTCACTATCATAACTTGTAAGTTTGCGTATAACCTGAATGTGTAGTAAACAGCGGTACTAAAAATTAGTATGTAGTACAATTTTTTAAAAGGCATTATGACACGAAACACGTAGCGGGTTTGTAAGCGCTTTGCCTAATTTCAGTATGAAAATAATTGTCTAGATTCTAACTTTCACAATATAACTAACGGAGATATCAGGGCTCAAACAACAAGTTTTTCTTAGGTTCAAGTTTATTTAGGACCTTCCCAATCTACCTCCACTCTAATGTGAGCAAAGATTTTTCAAAATTCAAACTTAGTCATGCCTAGTTTAATAATGTAGATACATGCCATGAAATAGATCAATATTAACCCCAGCGTTCGTCAACGAGGAACAATGGCTCGTTATTTATTGTCGTCGCAAATCTCTGCCTCAGTTTGGTAACCCGGCTGGGCGTCTATTATGCGGCACCTTGTGTTATGTTAATTAATCTCTCTTCACACGTGTAATCCTCCGCGGGAGGTCCCCTTATTGACGGGGGGGGGGTAGACCACCGAACCCCCCCAACCCCCTATTCCTCAACACACCGGTCGCATTAAGATCGTAACAGTTTCAAGTAGCCGAGAGTGATGTCATTTAATATCATTAGTACCTATTTATACCACCAGGGGAGTGTGACGTGACGTGTCGCTGGACGATACCAGAGAGGAAAACGGCCTTCCTTATCTCGTTTGGATTACATTTACATTTTGAAAGAGCGTGACTACATTTCCTTTTACACGGTTAAAACAGCGGCAGGCCTTTTTAATCTGACCTTGAAAGTCATTTATTGATTAGGACTAGCCGAATGAATTTCATTAACGTCATCACGCGTTAGCACACATAATATAAACAAAAAACTAATGAATCGCTTCGTTGACCGCATGGTACAAGGCATCACTCTAGCAATAGAATAGATTGCTTATAATGGGGAGATCAGAGTTCGAATCCCAGTCGGGTGAGTTGAAGGTATTTTTTTCTTAAATGGTTTTCTACCTCCATCTAGGAAAATTCATGTTAAATCCCTCTAAATTCAAACTCCCTCTTCAATAACACATTAGCATAATTAATGCACACATTGGAAGTGAGACACTTTGTTAAAAAAATCTAGAGGGCTAAAAAAAAGAGATTAATATATATAAATTAGAGTAAAGTTACTCACCTATACGTGTTGGGATAGTAAGAGACAATTTAGGGCAAAAAATCATAGTAATTTTGGTCAGGACAATACCCCAATTTCCACAAAATGTTAGCACCACTAAATGAACTTGACAATTAGAGCACGTGATCACCAGCGATGTTAAGTTACAGATCATGTGGTCTCAAATCGTGGGGCAACGTTCTTAATGTAAATCTACTTGTCATACTACTAACCAGATCAATCCACTTTACATCAGAGTAAGGGTTAGGACTGAGTAAAGAATAATTTATAGGAAATTTAAACATATTTTTGTGATAAGGGAATAAAAATCTTTTAAGAAAAGAATTATCACGGTGCAAGATGCTGGGATTAAAAACCCTTACCTCCCCAAAGTCGTTAAAACTTCTAAATAAGCTTTAGCTCCAAACAACATATCCACCATTCCTAGGAAATGATTAATCTAAGACCCAAATCATTGAAAACATTTTAAAAGTGTCACTATTCACCCCATCTCCCTACCTATTTTTACGGATCACCCTTGGAAGCTATAGGCTGAGATTGGTGGGAAGAACTTTAGCTGGTTATAACTAAAGTTACTAACACAATTATTATAATATATTCATTCATTAATTAATGTTATCTTCAGCGGGCCTTTAGATATATATTATCAATAAATACCTATAAAATAACACAATTATTGTATTTGAATTTTCTAAATTGTTATAAAAATCGGTATGTACATAAAATTAAGTCAACAGGCTATGGATGATGAACGTAATGACCTAGGGCTTGGCCAAACGATAAGCGTGCGAGCGAGCGTCGAGCGAGCTGCAAGCGACTGGGCGGCCAAACTGGCGAGTGTACGAGCGAGCGCATAATAAGCAGATAGCCCTTGATAGTTGTTTGCGAGGAGGCTCCAAATCTTGGCTCAGTGAACTGAGGGTGGTTTTTGACAAGCGATTTATTTTTGTGGTTTTCTCATCCTCTCTCCATGCTAGGGGTGATTCTTATTTGGAAAAGCCTACTTTGATAATAATGAGATATTTTAACATATCAGTTTTACACACAATATATATATATATATATATATATAAAATAGGTATGGTTTATGATCTTACCAATTAAACCAGGCCATTAGTAGCAAGTGTAGGCTAAACATATCGATAGAAATAAAAATGTCAAAATTAGAAGTTTTTCTAGCACTCATTGAACTTACAAACAATAAAATTGCCTAGCGCCTGTAAACTAGACTGTACCGGGTCGAGCGAGAGCGCTTGAAAATAGAACGTTCATTTCAACGTACGCCCCCATGTTCGTTCGCTCTCTGCACTCTCATTACAACCAATGTGCTCTATTTAATTTGTACTCGCCATCTGCACTCTCATTTCAACCAGTGCTCTTTATATTTGTATCTCGCCAGTCTAGCCACTCTCATTTCAACAATGTGCTCTATTTATATTTTAGTATCTCGCCAGTCTAGGCCACCTCTCATTACAACCAATGTGCTCTATTTTATATTTTAGTATCTCGCCAGTCTAGCCACTCTCATTACAACCATGTGCCTTTATATTAGTACTCGCGTCTGCCACCTCTCATTACAACCAATGTGCTCTATTTTATATTTAATCTCGCCAGTCTAGCACCTCCATTAAACCAATGTGCTCTATTAATTAGTAGCTCGCCCAGTCTGACCCTCCCCTTAGGCCTGGAATTACTGCAGGCGTACTTGCTTCAAAAGTGACTTGCAAACAATTTGTGGAGCAAAGAAAATACACCCTCAGTACACTCGTGGGTTTAAAGGCAAGTCGGACAAAATGAGCCTGACATTTAGTCCACGTGCCCACAGATGCAGGTCACTTGAAGTTAGGAAACATTCATCTCAGGCATGCCGTATTTTATATTCCTCTCTTTCTCTTTTAACCCCGCACCCTCTCCTGCACCCAACGTAGCCGTTCTCGTGTCAATATTCGCTCAGAGCTCCCTCATTGACAGTCCAATCCAGACTTCTCCAACTACTTGCTTCCTAACCCTTGCACGAACTGTCTGACAGTCAACAACAGCTTCTAAAAACAATAGAGATGTTGGAGAGGAAAGATTGATTTGAAAATATGTGGATAGGTGTCATACATGTATATCAGTTTAGTTTCATACTGCAACTCTGGATACCCTATAGACCCGTGGTATTCAAACTTTTTTTTTTCATGTACCCCTAGATATGACCACCACTGTGGTCTAGTGATCAGAGATTCTGGCTTTGGATCCAGAGGTCCCGACTTCGATCCCTTGTGAAGAAGTGGTTCTGGAACTGGGTCCAACTCAACCTCGTGAGTAGAAATGAGGAGCTTGTTGGATAAATAAGTAACAGATATGGTTTAGAAAAGTGAGATTAACGGCAAGAGGTTTTGTTGTGCTGACCACATGACACCCTATATTCACAAATATTGGCACTTTCTTCACTAACAGTGGTGTCCGATCGGTTGGTATAGCTCGCTTGAGGGATCACAGCATGGAGTTCATGGAGAACCCCCAGATGTAATTTATAAATTATTTACCAACCCGCTTGGATGTCTGCATGGTCTAAGGCGCTACTCTCACAATAGACTAGACAGCTGATTAAGGGCAGCTCATGTTTCGATCCCGGTCGTGTTACCAAGGTAGTTATTTCCTAAATGTTTTCCCTCTTTTCTCCACGCAAATGTGGGTACACTTACTCTAAATTCACCTTAATCATTCCTATCCCATTAGCGTAATTAGTACATAAGCGTATATCCCAAATGGGTAATAGGAAAATGGACAAAAAAAATTCTTTTTACCCTCAATGTTGATAGTCCACAATCCAAGTTACACCATCTATAATCTACATCTAAGATAGAAAGGCGATAGAAAAAATAAGAGCGGGGATACCAGGTCACATGTCCTTACGTCCAGGTGAATTGTTGCTTACCTTAAATCCAGTGTATATTCGGTATTTATCATGAAATAACATATATGTATTTACATTCATTGTAATCCCTAAGATGTATTCGTGTACCCCCAGTTGAATACCAGTGTTTTAGAGAGTGTCAGACACCCTTTTGGGCTTCTTTCAGGAACACATATCAAAGGTCCCATTATTATTCATCGTTTATAAATTCTAATTTATCCTTTTTTTGTTCATATATATTAAATTTATGCCTTAAATTCAATATTAAGCCAGGTACAAATTTCTTTCTTTTCTTCCACTTCCCCCAAATCTGCAGAAAACATATTAAATGAATAAAATGTACATTTTAATATTAAACTATAAATATATTTCTTGCAGCATTACCGATTATGATCGATAAGGATTATTTTGGTCATATTCAAATATTTTATTAAATTTCTTGATATATTTGTGAGTTTAGAGAACTCAAAAATTGACTTTTAATGACGATCGAATTTTCTTAAATATTGTATGAAAACTGCCTCGAGATCGACCGGTTGATTGCAATCAATTATTCGCCAAACCCTGTTTTAAGCCATTCGTTATATTTTACAATAAAACATTGGAAATGATAATAAATATAGATTTTTTAGAAGGAAATGTAACCAAATCTGCTTTATAGAAGAGTGGGAAGTAATTTTTTAAACAAACTTAGTACACCCCAACGGGAATCAAACCTCAGCAACACCGTCTCAAAACCTGATCAAAAGAGGATAATGCCTTAATCCGTTTGCCTACTGGTGTTTGTGTGTTATTTTGTAAATACGTATAGTCCCAAGTTTGCTAAATCTAGCAGATAGTGAGTGGCATACTATTTGGAAAAGAACACCTTCAATATTGACTGGTATCTAAACCCATTTTTTTTTTACTTTCACTGGCAATTGAGTATTTTTCAAGAGTGACGCCTTATCCCATTCAACTGCTGATGCGGGCTATTTTAAATCATTTCTTATAGTAATATTTGACTATTTTCCTAGAGAATTTGATTTTAATCTACTAACTCACAGTTAGAAGCCTTTTCTACTTATTTATATTATTTAATCGTTTAAGGTGGTGATTTAATTCGATTACTAAATGTAAACCACCTAATATTGTATCAAAACATACTTTTCTCTTTAAGTTCTGACATTTTAAAAAAACACAAGAAAACCTCAAGGCAATATGTTGAAGAAAATGAAAATATAAAACCCTTCTAAGTTAAAAAAAATACTGAAATAAAGAAACAAGAGACGTCGGTATTTATTCCAATGTCTCTTTCATTGCCTTTAAAATTACATTTGAATAACATTTTCTTTCTTTTCTCTTGGTCTGTTGAAAATGGAAACCACCTACTTGACGTATACCTCTAGAAGCTTTTATCAATAAAAATGAAATGTGGATAAAAGGGCGAAAGAATTTTTATAATTTTGTATATGACATGAAAATACGATACTGTAGTAGTTTAATATCAGTTATGTTATAAATAAATGTTGATATTATTTAAGAAGACCAAGCACATGAATTGGATCCGTATTATTTCAATAAAAACGTAATTTTACTGTAAAAAAATTAATTTGTCGAGAAATCAGTAGATATGTATTAATTGGATTATATTTATTTTTAAAGCCAGTAAATTTAAACTCTACCAGTTAAATTTTCATAGAAGAACCTTATTTGGCAGCTTGAAACGTTACTAAATATGCTTTCACGTATTCATACGTTAAGTTATCTGATCTGATTGTCACCTTAGATATATGTATTTATGTACACATGTACCTTTAAAATAACACTACTAAAAAGTAAGTTTATTTAATTTTTTATTATGAATAAACACATTTTCAAAAAGTATTTTCCTACTGGAGTCCTACTATATCTTCACAACTATTAAGTGAAAAGCTGTAGTTTTTTAACTATTTTATAGCTCAACACCATTTCTGAACTCGATTAAAATGTACTTAATTCAATTTGTATATATCATTTTATAGTGAGAAACGTAAACCTCTATTATACTATTTTTCGATAATTTATAAATTACTTTCTATATCTAGTACTATGTAAAATTAAATGATTTAATCTGAGAATATTGAACTCACCTCCTTTAACCTCACAAATTAAGTTTACGTCACTGCCCTCGTTGTACGGTTCTAGAATTTTGGTCATGTCCCTTCGCTTGGCATCATATATCACAGGTTTTTCTGGAGGAACTGTTGAAGAAAAAGGAACAACATTATAAAAAGTATAAATGGTACGACACAATTTTGTATACTTATTATATAAGATGTTATATTATTACTTATCTACTCTTTGGCTCTAGGAACGCGAAAGTTCAATGTCGCAATTAACAAATGTAGGTCACTTATCACTATCTTGATCTAGTTCAATCCAGTCCACCTCATTTCACCTTAAGTCTTTCAAGTCCATTCTAATGTTATTATCCAATCTGCGTCTAGATCTTCAAAATTTTCTCTTTCTATTGTGTTTGCCGGGCAGAGCCATGAACAAGGTTTTAGAATCTCTCTTTCACACTGGATGTCCTGTCCTGCCCACCGTAATCTACGAGACATGATTATCCTAACAATATCCTGTGATGAGTACAGGATATGTAATTTATCATTATCATCCCGTTTTTGGACCAAATATCTTCCTAAGCACCTTGTTTTCGAAAACCCTAAATCTGTAAGATGAGTGACCGTGTTTAATAACTATAGAGAACGACCGGTAAAACTATTGTTTAGTATATTCTGAGTTATACATTTCATGATTGCAAGCGGGAGACTTAAAACAATATATTTTATCTAGGAAAACAATATTTAAATATATTATTTCAATAAAAAAAACTATTAGATAATCTTTCACTAAAAACTGTATTATTTTTGTAATCATATTAAACACTTAAAGAATTGTAATTAAAATAAAATATATTTGAAATATATTAATAAAACCCAAAATTTTCAACTATCATTCATTTGTAAGCTATGCTTTTAAAAAAAATTATTTTCTCAAATATTAATGTATGAAACGCCTCTCAGATACCCTTTTCAAACTAAATAATTAAAGCTATTTTTAAAATATTTCAAATCTGCTTATTATATATTAGAAAATCACCTTTAATAAAAATGCGCTCGTAAATTATTATTATTATTATTAGCACCGCGTCTTACTACCCGTTCGGGTTATACGCACTTAAGCTAATGTGCAATGGTAGGGTGATTGTGAGATGAAATGGAGGACCTACAGTTTAACGTGGGATCTGAACCACGGTGGAGGCCTGGCATTCCTCACATTCACAAGTTGTCAGAGGTGAAGGAAGGGTTTGGTAATCAGATAAATCTGTGCCGGGACCGAGGATTGAACCCCGGACCTTCAGCACAGAAGTATGACACCTTACCCCTAGACCACCAGGTCACCCAACGCTCGTAAAAAACTGTATATATTGTCAATTACAATTTAAAACGTTCTTCAGATAGGTATGTTGAAACAAACTGCTATAGATTTTTGCAATAAATTTTAAAGGTCTGGAATCAATTATCATACAATTAATCTTATTCTTGGAATATAGTCAAAAACACAATTTTTTCCTTGATTTATGAGCATAGTATGACATCTGGATATCAACTTTGAATCAAATCCATTTAAACAATTCGGCTATAGGCCTTGATACAGATTTATATACAGAGTAACATGTAGACAGATGGAGATGATTTTAAGGACCACTTTATTGAGTTTTAGCGCACACCGTACAAGAGCAAATGTTTCTTCAGATTATTAATTTTGTAATTTTTCATGATTTGAGTGCTTTAGATATAGGAGAAGGTAATGGGTTTAATTTAACCTAAATTTTTTGTATTTATCTTTACCTTATAATGTTCTTTCATCATTTATAAACGAATCTATTATTTGTTATAATCGAAAATACCTTTATAAATAAAGATAAACTAATTATTTAGAAACATACTTAATCTAATTTTCTAAGCCCTAATTTTCGTTTATATTAAAACCCACGTTTTTTTTTTTTTTTTATTTAGCACCGCGTCTTACTACCCGTTCGGGTTATACGCTTAAGTACTAATTACACTAATTGATTAGGAATTGGGAAGGTTGAATTTAGAGGAAGTGAACCCGCATTTGCGTGGAGGGAGAGTGGAAAACCATTTAGGAAAAACCACTCCCAGTTCACCCGACCGAGATTCGAACCTCGATCTCCCCGTCCTCGGCGGTCTGGCTCAACACGACTGACGCGTTAGCCAACTACGCCACCGAGGCGGGTCCCACGTTATTTCAATTAATATAAAGGACCCAATTATCAAATACAGGCCCCGTGGTGCAGTTGTCAGTGTAACTCGCTATGAGGCTTGGGATCCCGGGTTCGACTCCCGGCTGGCACATTGGATATTTTTACTTAAAGGGGGAATCACCCCAACGATTACCGGTGAGCTAGGCTTAAGTTATGATCAAGTGGATCTACACTCTCATACTCATTGTTACCATCACCTCATCTCATCGGGACATGGAAAGAGCCTTCATGTAAAGGATGTAATATTGGTACATTCTAGCGTTCCCTGGGAAATAGTATATTAGTATTGGATAGTCTTTACATAAACTGGCCTAAAATAGATGTGGCCCAGACGCACACAATTTAATAATTATTAAATATTTTTCTTTGTGTTTGATCTTTAAGAATATATCATACACAAACATACAAATTTAATGTGTTTTTATATAAACTGTTGAAGTGGAATAACCATTAAAACCCATCTATTATGTGATTGTGTACCCGGCCACATACATAAGGTTTATTTAACACCACGTCTTACTAACCGTGCGGGTTGTACCACACATAATGTACTAATAGTTATTCCAATGTGTTAGAGATAGATAATGTTGAATTTAGAGAAGTGTACTCTCATTTGCAAGTAGTCAGAGTGGGAAATCATCAAGGAAAAAAACTGGCATTTGAGCCCCTCTCTGCACGTCATCGATAGTCTAGTCTGAGAATGACGCTTTAGACCATGTGTCCACTGAACTGGGTCCGGTATATGTTCATTATTATTATACGTATCATATTAGTTTTTAATTTAATTTTAATTTTAGCACCGCGTCTTACTACCCGTTCGGGTTGTACGCTTAAGTACTAATTACACTAATTGATTAGGAATTGGGAAGGTTGAATTTTGAGGAAGTGAACCCGCATTTGCGTGGAGGGAGAGTGGAAAACCATTTAGAAAAAAAAAAAACAGTTCACCTAACCGAGATTTTAACCTCGATCTCCCCGTCCTCGGTGGTCTGGCTCAACACGACTGGCGCGTTAGCCAACTACGCCACCGAGGCGGGTTATCATATTAGTAAAATATAATATGCCATATCTGGAAAATACCAGAACTTTTGATTAAACTTGGTGTGGTAAGTTATAAAATTAAATGTCACAGTCTTGAATTTCAATCAAATTTTCTGACACCATTTAGAAACAGAATAATTAAGTACCCACCTTAAGTTTTGACTCAGTGGTTTAAGACGTAAGAATAGTTTTTGTACTTGAATGAAAGCAGGTGATGGATCAACATCTGGATGTATGTGTTGGATATTTTAATAATACATATATTAAAATAGACTGGAAGCTGGAGTTAAAACCATTGTTATTTTACTATGCTCTTCAAACAATAGTGAAATGAGTAAAACATGTATGTATAATCGACAACTAGTTCAAATAATCAGAATTCGAACTTTTACCTCAAGGTGATTTGTGAGCCAAACGCTATTTAACCTTATGGCCTACTATTGGCTCGACTATTTTTAGAAATTAAATTGGACTACAGGAAATGTTTTTATTTGGTATTTCCCGGCTTGTGTAAACTTTCTGTATCTATAATACGTCTTGTTATCTTATCAAGGAGAAAAATAGACTAAGTCAATGTTCCTGTTACCCGCCTCGGTGGCGTAGTTGGCTAACGCGCTTGTCGTGTTGAGCCCGACCGCCGAGGACGGGGAGATCGAGGTTCGAATCTCGGTCGGGTGAACTGGGGGTGGTTTTTCCTAAATGGTTTTCCACTCTCCCTCCACGCAAATGCGGGTTCACTTCCTCTAAATTCAACCCTCCCAATTCCTAATCCATTAGTGTAATTAGTACTTAAGCGTATAACCCGAACGGGTAGTAAGACGCGGTGCTAAATATTATTATTATTATTATTAATGTTCCTGTTTTTCAAAAGCACCAAGTTTATAGTAATGCCCAGTGCATGTTTAGACGTTTTGTGAAATTTTCGAAACACTACTTGAGCTATTTAATCGACTTTAAGATATTTTTAGATAAATTATAAACCCAGCTATGATAATCCTTATACAGGGTGGAGCAGGATGTGTTGACACGTTTGATAACTTTATTTTATTTACTATTTAAGTTAATATATTCTTCAACTTAAACTTAAAATAACAACAAAAGATTGAAAATTTTCTAAATACCTTTTAAACATTCATTTGAAAAATGTAATGCCTTTAAAATTGCCATCTTAATAAGCAATATATTAATGTGTAAGCTCCTCGAAGATTGTCATGAATTCAAGCAATGTCTTTTGTTGAATTGATTCAACATTCACAACAATTCTTTCTGTAAGTTACTGAATTGTTCTTGGGCGAATCGTGTAATCACGACTCTTTAACATGCTCCACAAGGAAAAGTAGAGAGCTGTTAGCTCTGGTGAGCGAGGTGGCCAGGGAATTTTCCCAAATTAGGAAACTAAGTTCCCAGGAAACATTTTCGAACACATACATTGGTGTTCAGGCTGTGTGGGCAGTCGCTGCATCTTACTGGGACCACGGGTGGTTGATATTTATGCACTTGTTTTGCAGTTCAAGGATCACAAATGTCGAACATTATTAGATATGCTTCGTAAACTTTGCTGGGCATTTCCTTTCAAGATTTGGGGCATCCCCTTGCCCCACGCTCACCAAACTTAACATCTCAGGATCTTTTTATTGTGGGGTATGTTAAAGAGTCATGAACAATTCAGGAACTTAAAGAAAAAAAAATTGTATTGAGAGGTGAAATAATTCAACACGAGACATTGCTCAAAGTCATGTGAATTTTCAAGGAGCGATTACAACAATTTATAGAATGTAGTGGTGGCCATCTTAATAACATTATTAAAAAAAATCAATAATTCAAGGAAATTGTAGAAAAATATAAATAATTTGTTATTAATTTAAGTTTAATTTAAAGAATCTAGTAGCTAAAATATAAAATATGTAATGTTACTAAATGTGTCGTTACTTCCTGCCCCAGCCTGTACTTTTATCGATTAACCTAGATTACATATAGATTTACTTTATATTTAACAGGGTTGATACTATTAATGTGACTTTAAAAATGAAATATATTTTATAAATATATCTTATAGAATAAAATAAAGTGATTAAGTAAACAAATCGTTAAGAAAGAGGCTCTATAAATATAAACGCTGATCAAAGCATTCAATTACTAACTATTTTAGAATATTTATTAGATTCATCAAATATTTGTTCCTGGATTTATAATATAATTTAATATATAGACAAATCTAATGGTTGATACTTTGCAAATTATGAATATTCTTATTTTGTCGTAAATCAAATCTATTACTAAACCAAATATTGATTTTTATTATTATTATTATTATTATTATTATTATTATTGTCTTAAATCTATACCAACTTATTTTATTCAAGTGCTTGTTAATGGTTTTCAGAGAAGTTGAAGTCAGAGGCATGAAATAACGAAATAAGATAAATTAAAAATATAGTTTTAATTCGGTACATAGTATATTTTTAAGCTAGATACAGCAATTTTAAGCTATCTAATATACCAATTTACTAGCTTTACTTATACACTCAATATTATGATTTAGATAAATAATAATAATATAGATTAAAATAATATTAATACCAAACTACAAAATAGGAATCGCATTAAATACTATATGCAAGATTCACATTAATTCTATATTTAGTCAAATAAATAGTGTTTTAACTAAAATATATTTAAAAAAATACTACTAAATGCCTAGAACATAATAAAAATATATTCTAAAACCATTTAAAATTTATTCTAAAACATAATTTTAAATGAAATTTGTATTTAAACTTTAAAATAAATATATTTAGATATATAATCATGCTATTTACTTTTGTAATCTATTGCATAATAAAGCTAAACACTTTCTCTCTTTAAAAGTATCAAATAATACAAAAGTGATAAAAAATGTAACAAAAAAATTAATCAACAACTCAGCTACCTTGTCTCATTTTGTGAATATTGTCAATCTAAGTTTTAATTGCTATTTTATTTCTCTCCACCCTTAACCATCACTTTCTTTCCTTAGTACGCATTTCGATCATCTTCATCTAAACCTTCCCCTTCTCCACCAACCTTAAAGCTCCTATATATTCCTGATTTTTTTTATCTATTTCTTTCTCGAAACTCTGTGACGATGAAAAATTGCTGCTTTGGTAAGGAAGTAGGTTGAGAAGGAAAGAGACGAAAGAGGAAAAAAAAAAAAATAATAGAAAGAGAGAGCGGTTGGAGAGAAAAAATATATCTTTAAAAGTTGGAAATGACTTGAGTTGGAACTGTTCCATAAATTTTTGTAGCTTCCTTTTTCTTCTGCAATTGCTTACGTCATCATTCAACCTCCCCATACGGTAAAATTTCTCAAGGAGGGTGGGGTCAATCCCACCCTAACAAAGGCACACAAATCATAACCGACATATTGGAGAGCCATGAAATAAATTTGATAAATTGTGCAACATCCATCTTTGACCATAAGTGGTGATCGAGAGGTGAAATAAGTTAGACTTGCACTGCCCTTGGTCAAGATCAAAATAGAGTACTGAGTTCGAATCCCTGACGTGTGTTCTTGAGTCTATTAAAATAGAGATATTTCTCCTTTTTTTAACTGATGTGAATATGTTCACATTGTTTCTAAACTTCTCCGAAACATTTCCTACCCCACCCCCCACCCCCACAAACAACTCTCCACAATGCATATAATTACATTCACCCACTTCGGTCACCACTATTTAGGACGCTACTCTAACAATAGAATATACTTCTGATGATGAAGATATCGTGGCTCGATCCCAGTCAATGCACTGATGGTGGTTTTCCTAACTGGTTTTCTACGCTCTTCACACAAATGTGGTTACACATCCTATAAATTTAACTTCATTTCTAACCCATTAGCATGGTTAGTAGGTTAGTAGATAGTCATATAAACCAAATATGTAGTAAGACGTTGTGTTAAAAAATAATTATAGATATATCTAATTGGAATCAAACCCAACTTAAGAGTTATTCTCATATTTAAAATCGATTTGATTGTTACCCTATTTTAATATATTTTACAATTTAATAATGTCTTAACAGCTTATTAAAACAATTATGTGTCAAATTAACTAACTATTTTTTATGTTATAAACGCTGTGGTTAAAATATAATAAGTTTACGTAAAAATCTAGCTATCATATTCTGAAAATTGAAAAGTAACACCTGGACACGGGAATAAAACCTGATACCTTTGCTTTGTACGCCAATGTTCTCACCACTGAGCTATCCAGGATTGGTCCCGTGCCCAGGGTAATTCTTCACTCATATTTTAAGGCAAAGCACGTCCCTCATAGACTCTGCCTTAAAATATGAGTGAAGAATGACCCTGGGCACGGGACGAATCCTGGATAGCTCCGTGGTCAGAGCATTGGCGTACTAAACCAAAGGTTTCAGGTTAGACTCCCGGGTCCAGGTGTCATTTTTCAATTTTCAGAATATGATATCTAGATGGAGTAATTCTCACTAAAACCATAAATAATAGCTTTGGCTATTTAATTCTTAAAAATCTAGTTGTCAAAATTGTTATGTTTATAGGGTGATTTAGCTAAAATCAATTTTGAAAACATTCCTCCAATCTTTAATAGACTATAGAAAATAAGCATGATTATTTCGTAGCTTTTTTTTTATCAAAACAAGCTATTACATTTTTTGTTTAGAAATTTCACTTTGTGACGCAAGGAAATTAGTGAGTTTTTATCAAATTTTATCTTGTAATTTTCACTTATATTAATTTGAATAAGATAAATATTTTCTATAACATTCTTTATTGAGAACGATGTGTTTTAACCAAAGATGGGTCCCCAAGACCAAGCAATTAAGGAAACGCGTCTGGGGGGTAAAGAGGGGCTGGAAATGAGTGGGAAATTTTCTGGAGATTCATCTGAGGGGGAGGGAGAGCCGGAGGGTTATAGGGGAAGATTTATTTAGATAAGGTCTCAAAGGTAGCCCCCACAAAATATGGGCCCCATAGCCCCAACTTTTCCAAAAATGCGTCTGGGGTAGGGAAGGGCATTGTAGGGTGTGACCTCTATGAACTCAGATAAAAAATATTATACTTTTAATAGCGGTTGAAAATCTTCAGGTATGTCTATCAAAGAGTCCATATGTCTAGTCTATATGTCTATATTTCTACATAGTCTATATGTCTATCAAAGTCCTTATTTTACAATTTAAACCAATAAAATAGTTCGATATTGGGTGTGACAAGAATATACACTTTCGTATTAAAGAGATGGATCAGCAACTACACACGTTTTATTTTTAACTTTTCAAATATCAATGAAATATTTTCTTTCAAAATCAATGCTTAAAAAATAAAGACTGATGTAGATCAAACATATAATGGAAGAAGAGTTATATAAATTCAATATTCCTAAAGTGACAAATAAATAGATATAATTCTATCCCCTCTCTTTTTTTTTGAATGAAATATCTGGCAAGGCCCGATGAATCCCTCACGAAAGGGATAGTGGTAAGTTTCTTGGGTCGTATCGTATTTGCGGTACAGGCCCGATAGTAGAAGATTTCCTCTTCTTCAGGAGTACCAGAGATAAGAGGCTTTCGGAGCTCACGTGGGTTTGTGGGAGGTAGGGATTTCTGTCTGTATAGATTGTATGGGGGGGAGGGGGGAGGAGAGGAAACTATAAATCTCTATATTCTCGCCTCATATAATCTATTGCAGTGCTCTAATACGCACGAAATAATCCAAGATATTCTTTCTTTGAGAAAATTGTTCAGTACCGATAAAAAAATAATATAAATAATAAATAGGCAGATTTATTTTTAAATAAGGATACATGTATGTATTTATAGTATAATCTGTTTGAAAGTAAGATATTCGTAGATAGGTTTTGATAACCAATCTTTAGGTACTTAGTTGCTTGCAACGTTTTGAATCTATAACAACAGAAATTAAGAGTAAATAGTTTATGATCTACACCATAGTTAAGTTAAGATGAATGTCTGCCCAATGTTATATAGTTTTATTAAAACTTAACTTAGGATAGGAAATTTGTTTTTCTAAATTTTTTGCATTGGACTCCAATGTGTATAAGCCAGGTGGATCTATTGATCATCTATAGTAGTTTAATAAAAGTTCATTATAAAATATAATATGTTAATCCATGTTTTCTAATTAAACTCTTCTATATTAATACATTTCCTGTTTAGTGAACATTCCTCGTGGTGTAAAAAATTATTGATCGATGGTTTTTAAAACATGTGCCTCCGCGGTTAAGAGATATTTAAAAGTGTCATGACTATTCCAGACCTATGGAGAGTAAAAAATTTATTTTTACTTCTATAAGACTATTTTAAGACTTATTGTTCTAAATTAAAAATTAATTTTATGCACAGGTACTTGGATTACATTTTAGTTACGATTCTAGTAAAGAAAATTTTTTTAATACAATACTAAATGTTGTGTCAAAAAAAAATGAGGGTTTTCTTAAATTTGAGATTATTTGCTACAGGACCGTAGACCCTGGTTTAAATAATTTTAAAAAGCACCCAATGATACACACACACATACATTTTAAAATATAATAGCTTTTTTTAAAAAATCTAATGATTACAAGCATAGGAAGTAATAGAGAACACATGTAATTTTTTAACCTTATAAATTAAAGCAATACATCAATAGGTTTTAAAATTATTTTCAATAAATTAGGTCTTATAATATTAAATACATATTAATATTTTTTATTGACAGTTATAAAGTAATTATTTACTATTCATGCTTTTATACGCAGTAATAAATCCAACGAATACATTCCATTTCAAAGAAGGTTTTATTAGTTTGTATTTTTTAAATAATTTATTTTTAGTTATAGTCGTCTGAATCATCTAGGCTGGGGTTATTCAAATAGTTATCCAAGCGGGCCATTTCAAAAAGTCATAATATTTGGCGGGTCAGACATTTAATACAATCTGGCAGTAATTTGGAAAGATATTAGATTATACTTTTTTAGTTCAAAAGGGGGGGGGGAGAAGTGAAACTTAATTTAATAATATATATATGATATTGATTTATTTCAGTGAGACTAAAAAAATGTAAGAGTTAGACGATTTTTATTATCAAGCCTCATTTTCTTAATATTCAAAGTAGATATTGCCATTCTAGAAAACCTGCAAATAAACCTAATTACAAGTAAAGCATCAACTATTACTATAAATAACGCACGGAACAATAAGCCAGGCTAATATCAACTGGCGAGACATCGGCTGCTGTTGGGTGGAAGGGAGAAGAGGTGCGAGTCACTCTCAGCCAACCTGTCGCCCAGCCACTTGCATTGTTCAAGGTCAAAATCAAGAATATATTATATAGCTCATCCTTTATATGGTGGCGCTTGGAGGGAGAGATACCAGGTCTAAATTTGGGGACGCACGCCACTGGACGGTAAGTGCGCACTCCCTTGTAAACACACGATGTTGGTTGCGGCCGAGGACCGAGTAACACTGGGCTTACATCTTCACCCACCACTGATAAGAGACTGAAGATCTCTCTAGCCGTTCAAGATCAGGCGCCTCTACATACCGCCTGAACTATACGACGCATCTCCGGTAATAAAGTAGTTGGACTTTCAATCCACGGGCCAATCTGCGGAGCTTGGCGGGCCGGATGTTGCCCGTGGGCTGCCAATCGAATAGTGCTGATATAGGCGGTTATTACAGAGGGCTTTTCTTTACTTAGGAGCAGTCAGTTGACTCTCTCCTAAGTTGTATTTGCAAAAATATTTTTTTTTTAATAATTGATTTTCTACACTTTTAGCAAACAGCTTATAAATTAACGAAAAGCATAAATATATATATATTATATTTTTTATCTCATTTTTATATAATTTTTATAAAGAGAAAAAATTTACTTAATAATTAGCCAAGACTCTCAAATTAAAAGCACTTCTGCTTATCATCCACTGGGTGATAATTAAAGGAAACAATCTATCACAATATTGTAAAATTAGAATATTTTTAAATCACAGATTTGGAAAAGAAAAAGAAAAAAAAAGCCTATCTTTGGGCAATTGAGATGAAAGTAAGGATCATATTGGCTGGTTTTACAGTGATTTGATTCTTGACCAAGTCTGATGAAAGGAATTTTTGCCTTGAGATACGATAAAAAAAAAACCTTGTTGGTTAACCAAAGATTCTTTGAAATATTTTATTCTTTGCTTTGAACAATTAAAATGGTTAATACATGATTATATTTCGTAAGTTCGTTTTAAAAAACTATATAGTATATATAGCATTTAAATATATATATATATATAAAATTAATCACTTTACCAAAATTAGCAATTGGTTTAAGACTTTATTATATATGTAAGACTATATTATCATGATTTAATCAAGTGAAAATAATTTTTTTAAATGTAGTTTAGTGATCGTTTCTTATTCTATGTTTTTAGTTTGTAGGTGTGTTGTTACACCCATTTTACTGTTGGTAACTATTTGAACGCATGGCAAAAGTTCTCTTACGCTGTGCATATTCTATATAAACGAATGATACGCTATATATATTTTTATCTAGGATTAAAGTTAAATCGAATTTTCAAGACGCAAATGGAAAGGAAACGAATTTAAGTCCCGCGAAAGAAATGTATCATTTTTGTCCTCCATCTCCTTTTCACCCCCTTCTCCACCTTAACCCTGTATTTTTGCTTGTTTCCCATTTTCGGTAAGTTGTATATGGAATAAAAAAAAAAAAAGAAAAACACTGAAAGAACAGAAGTTCTTGGCAGACGCAATCATGAAATCTTCGAGAGGGAAAAAAATATGACTTTAAAAACTACTCCCTGTGATGAGACTGTGACAAATATTTTGGATACCTATCAGTGCTTACAATAACATTTATTTATTAAGAATCTATTATATGGCATTTGATTCCTTTTGTATTGGGTATATTATTGACTTATACTTCCCCAATAAAAGGAACCAGCACTACGGTATTTCACAAATATCTCTAATAGTCTATTATAGATAGAAACCAGATTTTCAAAAATATATTTTAATTAAATAACCCTCAAGTATGTTTTCTTAAAAATAAAAACACATACAATTGTATTAATTATACTAGCCATTCTCATTTTTAAATTACAAACAAATCGTTAAAATATAAAAAAAATAATAAGTTCATAGGAAATTACATTCAAGGTATTTTAATTTTTTTTAAATAAAAACCTAATTATTCATCAATAAAATCATTCCCAGGTATCCATGTTGAAATAAACCTCCAAGGCTATTTGTTTTAATTTGAAACGTTTTCACATTTGTCATAATAAACTAGCCTCAAAATAAAAAGTGGAGAAAAAAATAATATTTATCTATTAATATACTTCCATTTTGAATAAAGTCTTTGGATTTATTTTTAAAAATTTTAAAATCAGTATAGTGAACAAATATAAAATTAATTTTTAAATAAAAATAAATTAATATGGGGTGATTATCATTATTTATATTGTAAATAACGTGCCAGATACCCATTTATAATTAATTCAATTTTAAAAATGTCTATATATTTGATAAAAAAATGAAATAATAGTTGTTATTTAATCAAACTTAAACAAAATGTTCAATTTTATTTTTACGTCAAGCTCTTTCCAGATACGAAATACTTAGAGGAATTTTCAAGATGATTTGAAATTTCAACACTCACTCATCAGAAAATTATTCTTAAACTTTTTTTACACTAAAATCTAGTACACGGTGTTTTTTGGGAGATCAAACAGTCGCTAGATATTCACTTTAAACAATATCGATAAATATATTTACGAAATATTTGGAATTTAAAAAAAAATCCTTTATAGGTATATTAGTATTCTTTACAAGGGTTGAGGTAAAAATACAAAAAAATCCGTAAGTTTAGTGATATATAGAAAATAAATGTTCATTTAAAATACACCCATCAAGCGGTTTCAGAATTGTTGTCTGGGAGAGACAGACAAAGAGACATACAGACATCGCAACAGATATAGTTGTAGAATACAACATTTTGTTTTGGGTACATTTGTATTATAAAAATGTACCAAAATTTGAGCTCAATTATATTATATATTAGTGAGAAAGTAAAAACAGATTAATTAAAATTATATTTTGGAGCCAAGTTGATAATAACTTGAACTGTTGGTTAAAACTCGTCTTGTTTTGTTTGCCGATGTCAAGAAGGCTGGGTGGGGATAATTAATTAGTGTATGGTCCCATTATGTTGATGCTTACACGCAAATTCGGCTACAATTGAGGGAAAACCACTTTGAGGCAAAGGTATTCGTTTGTAAGCGTACCAAAAAAATTAAATGAAAGTATACATTTTATAACTTTCCACTATACTTTATTTTTCACTAATTTCTTGAAATATAATAATAATTATCTAGATTTACAGCTAACTACAACTTACCCATAATTATTATTATTATTATTAGCACCGCGTCTTACAACCCGTTCGGGTTATACGCACTTACGCTAATGTGTAATGGTAGGGTGATTGTGAGATTAAATGGAGGACCTACAGTTTAACGTGGAATCCGAACCACGGTGGAGGCCTGGCATTCCTCACATTCACAAGTTGTGATTAATACACATCTTGTCAGAGGTGAAGGAAGGGTTTGGTAATCAGATAAATCTGTGCCGGGACCGAGGATTGAACCCGGTCGCCAGCTCAGAAGTCCGACACCTTACCCCTAGACCACCAGGTCACCTTCCCCATAATTAACTAATGTTAAACATAATCAGGGAGGCATTAAGTGCTTTTAACAATTAAGTATTTTTGGCTACGAATTATAGACGATATCGTTTACAAATTATCGGAGATGATTTATTAACATTTAAATGGTTTAGTTACCAAAACGGCCATTGCTTTGTTGGCCGCATCGCCTGATGTGACTCAAAGCTATGCTCATTTGTCTCGTTTGCTAATGAAAAGGGAGTAGAAGAGCAAACACTGGCTTAAGTACCAAATATTGTTTTATCAATCGTTTCCCCTTCCTTCCCCTAGAAAATGCTCGCACATTTCTTTTAATCTTCACCCTCCTCCCCTGATCCATTAGATTTATTAAAATATGCTTAGAGCGTACAGGTAGTAAGAATCAGTGGGTAAAATTAGTAACTAATGGTACAATATTAGTGTTAAAAGCATCTTATCACACGCTTCATTGGCCAGGTGGTTTAAGGCAAGGATAAGGAACTTGCGGACTTAAGGCCACCTGCGGCCTTTTTAAATATTTGGTCAATTATGTAGCTTCATCGTTTTTAAAATTTTTAACTATGAATGGCGTATATTTTAAATTATTAAAACTAAAATAAAATTATTTTTAAACCAGTGTTTTAAATAAATTTACAGCTCTTATTGATATATATTTACTTATATACGAAGAACAAAGTGAGCACTAGCCAGGAAGGATTGAGAGACCTAAATTAGAGAGAGGTGAAAGTGCAAACTGAAAGTATGACTGTTGGAAAGGCACCAGGAGGTGATGAAGTAAGTGAGAAAATTCTAAGTGCAGTGGGAGGGCGAAGACTAAAATGGGTGTTTAAAGTGATACGGGAAATTATATGAAAAGAGGGGAAGGTTCCAGAAGACTTAAAGAGGGGAATAACGTTTGAAGTGTGGAAACTACAGGAGAGTCACCTTGATGAGTCACTGCACAAAAGTAAATGAGAAAAAATTGAGAAACAATTAGAGTAGTAGTAGGAGGATGAATGAGAGAGGATAAATATGACTTCATACGAGGAAGATCGATAGTGAATAATAATTTTGCTGTTAGATAGCGGCAAGAGAGAAACTAAGAGTATAAAAAATACCTTCTTATGGTCTCCTTGGATGTTGAAAAAGCGTATGACAGCGTGTGCAGAAGAAGGGTAAGAAAAGCGCTGAGGAAGAAAATAGTGCAGAATGAGTCCGTAAACAGGGTGAGAAATATGTACAAGGGATTGGTGAGATGTGTGAAAGTGGTAGATGAACTTATAGATTAGTTTGAGTTAAAGAATGGTCTGAAACCACTTACCACTACTATTCATTGTAGTGTTGGATGAAGTAATTAATAAAGCTGTAGAAATAATTGGGGAGGGAAATATGGAAGCAATGGTGTTGGCAGATGACCTAATGTTGTTGGGTAGGGAGATTAAAGAAGTACGGGAGCAGCTGGAGGTTTGGGAAGAAGTAGGTGAGTAGAATAAATGTGGTTTAATGTAACGAAGAGCAAGATGGTGATCACGACAAAAAAGAAAGACATGATTGTATACAACTAACGTGACAGTGAGAGGGGAGCAATTTAAGATAATAAAATGTTTCAAGTATCTTGGGGGGATTGTAGAGGAGAGTAGAAGGAACGGGAGAGAAATAAATGAGAGAGGAAGGCAAGCAGAAACATTTTTCATAAGTTTGTTAAGTATGATTTTGAGCCGGACTATGCCAGAAATGTGCAAGGGAGTGACCTACATGGCTTATTACCTTCCAATATTGACGTACGCTGCAGAAGAGCCAGTCCGCGACAGGATATAGAAGGCAAACCTGAGGGGGTATGGCCATTTGAAAGGGAAGAAGGAGAGAGGATGCCCAGGAGAATGTTGGATATAGGGGTAGAGAGTAGGAGGCCGAGAGGAAGACCAAGGGATAGATGGCTTAAAGGAGTAAGGTGGAGTGTGGAGGAGAGAGGAGAGGACTGGGGCAAGGTGGAGAGAGAGAGATGGGGTGGAAGGTAAGGAGGTGGTCGAGAGGCTTACGTTACAAACATACCCAGCCAGTTGTTGGAAGCTGTTCATAATTATGATGATGATGATTGATAGATCTATCTAACAAAGGTTTCTCACACCTGGTCTAAGGCATCGCTTCCAAGTTAGACTGGCCTTCTTACGACGGTGGGATTGGGGTTTAAAATCCCGGCTTGGAATTATAAGGGTGGTTTCCCCTAAATGGTTTCTCACTCTTCTTCCATGCAAATGCCAGTAGTTTAACTTCAAAATATGTCCTTCCTCGTCTCTATACCATTAGAATAATGATCATAATATACTATGTGTATGGCCCGAACAGGTAGTAAGATGCGGTGATTTAAAAAAATCTACCAAATTACCATAAGCATTTTAAGTTTACCTGTCTCGGCTCAATATTGTAGAAGAGCTCGTGCACACTAGTTTCTGTGGGAACTCCCTGGGGAGCTGTTAGTTTGGTAATGGCGTGGTTGGAGGGCATAGGGGAGCTCCTCTCTCATTACGTAACAGGCAACGTGGTGCTGATTAATTGCTCGCTACTAATAGGGTCCTACACCAACATATATTTATAAGTAAGACATAAGGACGGACTTGATCACCGGCTGATTAATTTCTTCTACCAGCTTTTAGACTAAGATGATACTTAAGAAATCGTCAATACGTTTATAAAAGTGACACGATAATAAATCCAACTACTGGGATTTTTCCAGCCTAATTTAATTATTTGCTAGAGAGAAGTACTCCGGGCAAGTATTTATTTGCTTCAGACAGAAAAAAGTATTTATTTAATATATTTCACCCTGGTTTCTAATAAGTATATATAATCTTATCAACAATTTAAAACACCAGCTTTGGGTTCATATGTTTGTGCACAGAGGATAAAAATTTAAAACTTCAGTCCTTTGCGCAGTTTTGACATCGTTCAATGATAATGACAGACAGACAAACATAATTAATCATATTATTACTGTAAAGAGCTAGTCCCTTTTACTACATTATTGTAGGAGATGGTTAAATGAAGGTAAATCAGACCGTTTATAAATACATATTCCCACAATCAAATAAAACCTAGACAAGCTATATTTTCCCATTTAGAGCTTGGGAATATATCACGGAAGGATTCTTCAATAAATAATCTTGAGATTGGATGAAAGGAAATGTGAGTTAAAATCAGTGTTTTTGTAGTTTTTATAGCAAACCATTATTTTGGTCAAAATAGATCAATAATTCTTCCAGTAGAAACAATTATCTTAATATTTTCTATATAGTGATATCAAAAATTGTTTAATATCCCGCATGAGCATAGTGGAATTAAATGAGAAATTATTTAAATGAATATATCCATTTTTCTTCAAATATCAAGACACCTTCAAAGATATTAAAGAATTATTGACATTACAATTTGAAGAAGATTGAACCATAGATTTTACTTGAGAAATATTGATACATTTGGTTAAGTAAATGCTTATAAAATACAAATTGCAAAGTTACTAGCCCTCTGGCGTCCCATAAATATGCCAAATAAAAAATACGAACATACAGATTGGGCAAGATACAAAATTTAATAAACATCCTTATAGCCGATTATGATAAAATCTTTCTTTTACCTTTAAGTAAACCAGGCATAATTTAAGATTTGTGAAATAATTTAAATAATCTCCAGATTAACCTTATGAAAACCCTATAAACAAAGTTTCAGCCCGAACGGTAAAATAGTTACTGCTCTTGGCCCAGTTACAGACAGATGGCATTGCTAGTAATACTTTTTAAGGTCATGAACTGTTGAAACCCATCAACATATTCGGCTAAATTTTGCTAACAGATACAATAGTTTTTTTTCTAAATAAAAGGTAGAGAAAGTAGAAAATGAAAAGAAGCAATTTATTTATTTATCAAATATCTTTAATTTCGTTGCTTAAGCACCGAGATGTGTTGGAGAAGACCATAAATACCAATACAATTAAAATATATTTAGTAATTTAAAAATACAATTACCACCATGATGAAGATAAGAGGTATTAACTTGTCTTTATAGTACTAAAAATATCAATTTTAAGCCTTTATTTTTCTTAAAAATTCATTTAAATATGAGACCAGCTCAGTGACGTTGCATAATACATGTCGTAGCTATAATAGTATAAAATTCAATCAAATATCGAGCTAGCCTTTAAATAATATATAGCAATTATGTAACTGGAATAAAACACTAATTTGTAGGATAATTGAAAAACCATTTTATCTATTTTTAAACTTCACTAATGCCATATCCATGAAAAAAAACCCATGTGGGAATATTTACTTTAATATTGGCAATAACCTTAAGGAATTATTATTTTCACATTTAAACGTTTTAATTGTATTATGTTAGTAATGGATGAGGGTGCATTAAATAACTAACCAACCCAGTATGTATGGATTTAACAATGAACTGGAAAAGATGTAATGTGTATTTCTTGAATTAAAATGGTCGTCTCCACTCAATAAGAATTTTTTTTACTGGAACACTCCCGAAGAGAGTTTGAAACTTGCTAATTAACCTCGTAAAATGGAAATAATAATAATACAAAAAGTGGAAATAGGGACATATGAAATATACTGTTAACTTTAATGTTAAGTGGCAGAAATGTATACTGTGTTTTTGTTTACATTCTGTATTAATTTTTTCCTTAATATAATCCAATCCCTTTTTACTTTATAATTTTTGGGCAGTAGTATTTTAATTAAAAAGCCATCAATGAAACATTTATGTTACTTATTTACTCTACATTTAATAAAATTATATGGAAAATATTTACAAGATTCTATGACGTGTTGTTTTACTGTTGTGTTTTTTTTATCAAATATTGTAATCCAGATTATATCTATTTTGGAGTTCTAGCAAAAAAAATAAACTAACTCAGTTTCGTGAATCAAAGCACTTTTCGATAGGTGTCGGATGTTGTGTTCACATCTAGTCATGAGCCACTTGTATAAAATGTAGTATAAAAACACAAAACGCACGGCCACACACAAACACACACACACACACACACACAATCCCCCAAAAAGTCACGCCAAGCACAAAGCTCATCTTAGTAGTCGCGTGATGAACGTTGTTAAATTACGACACCCACGCATATTCCTTACCAATGCACTTCCTGTAAAACAACACTTCACGAATTGCACGTATTCTTAAAACCTGGTTACTGTCCCAGAAACATTAGCTTAGTTCGTGAGAAAAATTTGACCTGTTGACTTAGACATACCTTGGCTCAGTTACTAATATGTAAGAAAAATGTATCCAAGTTTGAAATTAAGGTTTATCTTTTCACAGGGATAAATTAACGGCGTAAATACTGTGGAATTTAATATCTTATAGAATTGATGTAATTTGTAGGGCTCTGGCTAGTATAATTAGTTTGTAAAAGAGTGAGCTCTCATTTATGTTTTTCTAATGAAAAAATAGCTATATTTTATCCAAACGATGATTTTGAATAGATAAATAGTTTTTCCTACATTATAGTTTCGATATGTGATCCATAGGGTGAAGATAAAATCTTATTATTTTACTAGATAAGCTTTGCTATTTTTATTAGTAAAATTTGTTTGACTATCTATCACATCAATATTCTTAAATTTACATTATATGTAACCTGGATTTAAATTTTAAAAGATACCCTGGTTTATATTTTTATTAATTTTTAAGAGATTAAATTTTTTGTTTTGGTTTCATATATAATATTTGTGGTGCATAGCTCATGATATTCGTTTAAATTAATAACAGCTAAGTTTATAATTAACGTTTAAATATAACAGTAATAAATTGAACTATTGTTAATAATTAAATATCATTACTATAAAAAAACACATAAAATATAAAGGGAAGGGTCTATATAAGATTAATAAAAATGTATGCGTACTATACCCTATTTTTGGACTAAGAGTCTTATTTTTTTATTAATAGAGAATACAATGTTTTTAATCATCAGAATTTTTTTTAAATATGTTTATATAACTTTTTTTAGAACCACGGTTTATAACCGTTTGGGTTGTACGCTTATGCACTAATCAGACAAATATTTTTAAGGATGAGAAAGGTTATATCTATATGAAGCATTCACGTGGAGAGATAGTGTTAAGCTATTTGAAAAAAAAACACCATCAGTACACCCGACCAAGATTCAAACCTAGATCTCCCCGTCATCGTCAGTATAGTCTACTGCGACAGTAGTGTCTTATACCATGCAGCAACTGGAGTGGGTATAATGTTTAATACTTTTTGCTTCCAGTGTTCTGTATAATTCTTGGTTGTTAATTATTATGTAATAATCTCAGTTTAGTGGTGTAAAATATCAATTTGTATTGTACCAATATGTCGGAAGGTCTAGAACGGTATGATGTGAATGTAACCTAAGTAATCGGTGGTATTACGGCCACGGATCTATGTGGACGCTACCTCATGCCAAGTAAGGCTACCTAGCTGTGATAATCAATGTGTTGTAGTTCTAAGCCCTTTTGCATATCACGTGACTTGTTTTGATTGGTTGATCTTTCGAAGGATCGTGGAAAGCTATATATAGGGAGGAAATGACAACCTAGAGCTCTCTCTGTGGTCACGTATTACTAAGGGTAAACCTGATTCACTCTGTGCATGTATCCATAAAAAATGTAGAAAAATGTGATTTTGGGGGCTTAGGACAGGGAATGGAAAGAACAGCTTCACGACTAAGCCTCCAGTTTATGAAACACTTAACATTCCTTCGATCACTATCACCTTAAGGACGCACACAACCCAAAATTTAAAAAAATAACATTTATACAAGGAATTTTTTTCATTTTATTTATTTACTCTAAGCTTAGCTAGAAATTTTTGAAGTTATCACACCCCTAGTCTAACCACACAATGACAGATGTTGTTTTTGTTGAAAAGTGGGCTTTTTGTGGAACACAATACCTACAGTTCTATACGTGATACAACCATTTTTTTATAGCTAACATAAGTTTATTTTCTGTACTAAGAAATTAAAAAATATCTTTTAGTTTACTTTAATTTTTTTAAATGTTAGTGTCACTAAAATTAAATTATTTTGGCTTGAATTGTTTTTAGTAGTATTTTATTTTTTTATTTTCACAAAACTTTTACTGACGGTAATATAATAGATAATTTTACCTTTTCAACTTAAAAATAAAATATACATCTACGTACAGTAGATTTTGAGATATGCTTTATCTAGCGTCTGAAAACATGCAAAATTAAAACTTTTTGGAAATGAAGAAAAACTAAAACAGTACATTTGAACATAATGACGGGTGATTTATTAATATAATTAAGACTATTATGTTGCTTGTTACTATTGGCCTACTTTTATAAGTCTTAATGGTATTAGCTTTACTGTATATATGTTGTAAAACCATATATATATTCCTCCATTTTAATCACTATCATCATTGAACCAATTAACTGACTAATTATAGATCCTATAATCATATGTGTGATTATTTATTCGTTATTGCGATCTTTAGTCTTCCTAGTCTCAGGATTAGGAATAGGATGTATAAAATAGAACCATCAGATCCAGATAAATATAATCATAATACCATAATTTTACCATTTATTTTGTTTTATTATATTGCTGAAGTGTTAAATGCTCTACTAAAGTTAAAGTTTACATAAAATTTTAACATCACATCTTATTTTCATTTGGATTATACGCCTAATATGAATTATTTATGTAATTGTGATAGGGATTAGTAACGTTTAACTAAGGGGAAATGTAGCCACATTTTCTTGAAGGGAGATGATAAAGTTATTTAGGAGAATACACTCTCAAAATACACTACCGGGATTCTAAACCAATATTTCCCTCATCAGCATTCCAGTCTATTGGGAGATCGACGCTTTGGATTGAATCATTTGCTAACTATTTTGTTAATTAGAGATACCTCAAAGCTACGATGCTAAAATTTAAATTATAGCTAAAATACTAGAGCAATTAAGATGCAGCAGAAGGTAGCACGAGTAAGTCTATAGTTTTTATAGCGTTACATTTTGTTGTCCAAAATAAATCAAATATTATTCTAGTAGCAACATAGAGTTTAGATTTCTACACATGCTAATATCAACAGATCTTTAATATATTTCAAGGTTGTACTGAAATTTTGTCAAAACATTTTAAATCGAGAGAAGAAGCTTTGACAAAATTCCAGGACACCCTTGACAGATATTCAAGATCTATTGATATTTGCATGTGCATAAAACTAAATTCTATGTTGCTACTGGAGATATATCTGATTTATTTTGACCAAAAAATTTCAATTATGTAAAAACTGTAAAAATACTCGTGCTCCCTTCTGCCACACCCTAATAAACATTAAATTTTACATAATAGGCTCCATAGATCCAAATAATCTCATGAGCATATCATACAAATGTTATAAAAGGATAAAATATGTGTTCTGACATACATCAATACATGACAATCTGATCAACTAAAAAAATATAACATCGACTTGAAGCGTTACTATTTTTCCGATTGATGTAGCTACACAAATAAATTTGTCATATGCATAGAATAGATAGCCTATTCTAAATGCATAGTATAATTACTCAGGACTAGAATCCAATCCCAGCCTGACACTAGTTTTAAGAATTTTTTAACATGTGAAAAAAATAGCTCTGACACATACAATTTATTTCAAAGTTGGCAAAGCATTTTATTCTCTCGTTTAACGCTACTGTTTCTATTTGTTTATTTTTTGCTGGTTTTGCAGAATTACAGGCGCTTGGCAACCAGCGTTAATACTCCAATCACACATTACATCTCCTCGTGGTATTTTAAACGTGGGACATTTTAGTGGAAGGTATGTCCACTAATCACCTTCACTAGATATGTACACAGGTAATTTTACAAGCGCTGGACAAAATTGGAATTAGGAAAACCGCAACCTGTCATATAAGGTATTCTGTCCTATTATATTTAGGCAAGCTAGGCGCCTAGCATTATTCTATAGATACTTGCAGTACTGACTAGTACTGCTGGTTGCCAGTGACCAATCCTTTCAGGGGCATGTTTCAAATTTCTAACTTTACACTAGTATTCTGTCCTATCTCGTATCACCAATTTCCAGAACGAAGAAAACTATCTTGACTAGGGAGTCATGATTCATATAGGAAGTTTCAGGGAACTGAATAATAATTTATTTAGGAAAAACATGTAAATTAAATTTTTAAATACTATGCTCAGTGTTGTTAGTAAGATAATTAAATGTGTAACCTTCCAAATTAAAGCCAAGGAGATCTGGAATTCTATTTAGTGAAGCTATTAATAACACTAAAAAAAAATATTATTCAATCATTGAATAAGTGATTTGTCCAAAATTGACTCTAGGACTGGTGCTGAAACCATATTATAGAAACTTATTTTAATGAATATAGAAATTAAAATTTACTAATTGTATTTCCCTACAGTGATTTTTATTTAGCATCTTTTGGATTTAGCTCCAAATTAATTATTCTAATATATGGAAGCTCTAATGACATATCTTATAAATTATAATTCTAGGTTATATCGATTATGTTCTAGATGGTTTTTAATTAAGAGAGATAGTTATTTAAGGTAGTAGGAAGACATCGACAAGTCAAATAGATGCCATTTATTGTAATTATTCATATCAATATTAAATTACCTCTGCTTTCGAATGCTGTTAAAATTATGATATATTATTTATATGCGTGAAATAGTTTTAGAATAATGTTCTAAGGTATGTAAATTATTATTCGTTTTAATTTTAGCACTTTTAACACCCACATAGGTAGTCACACATACTGAAAGCCTCGTCAAGTTTTCCAGTAATCTGGGGGTCTAGATTCAAATTCTGGCCTTATCCATTGAAAATAATTAAGTATTGTATGATTTTCAACTGCTCTCCTGCGTAATAATGATATGTTTCTTATATATTCTATATTACTCAACCCTACCATAGGATATAAACAAGTATACCACGGATGGGTGGTTAAATAATGGCAACATTAAAAAAAAATTTAGGTAATATTGCAAAAAATTTAATTTAAATAGGATTATTCTTATAGGTAATGATTTAAATATTATAGTTTAGTATTGTATGTGCAGTAAATTAAATTCTATTATGGATATATGGCCTTACAACAATTTTCAAGTGTAAAAAAGCTCGGAACATTACCATAAAGTATTTTTATATTGACTATATACCTCATCTATCATATAAGTGTAGGTATTTGATAGCTAGTATATAATTATTATTTCAAACATTGACTAAAATTCATCAATGTCAACACATTTATAAATGGTTATTATTTGCTTGATAATAACTATGTTAGGCCTATCAATAATACATGTTACCAAACGATTCCAACCAAACTCCTCTGAGGATTAACTTATACTTGGATATTTAATGACTTATTAAAAGAACGTTAAATATAATAGGTTAAATATAATAGGTGTATATTTCTTTGTTGTGAAAACAATATATATAATATATATATAATAAATTAAAGTACCAGCTACAGTGTCCGAAATGTCTATTATATATGAGTATAAACTAAACAGGTAAGATGTGGTGATAAACAAATTAAAAATTATTAATTTCACAGTTGTATCTTCTTAAAAACGTCCACAAAAAAAATGATGTTTTTAAATAACTTAGAGACCCATAGAAAATAATAGTTTCAAATTAAAACGTGTTTATTTCGTAACACACTCTAATGAAGACAACAAAACAGTTGGTATAATCTCATCAGCCGCCTTGGTTTCGTCTGGTTAGCCATTTTAATTTGTAATTATAAGGTTGACTTTTAGAAGTGCTAATCCATAGAAAATTTTAGGTGAACCACAAATGCCACTTCAATAGAAAAGAAACATCTGAATCATTATTTTCATTTGTCCATAATTCAGTTAAAAATAATTAAAAACCTATTATTTATTGTTAATGTTTTGACTGCCATTAGTGAAAGCAACTCAATATAATGGTCTTGCAGATCAAATGGTTTGGTGATTGGATATATGAGAGTAGATTTAGCTAGCTTTTACATACAATCTAAGGTGGGTGGACTCTACCTTCTACAGGATGGCCCATGGAAAAGTATCCCACCTCCTATAACCAGCAGGCGCCTCACTCTGAATTGGAGAAGGTCAATCCCCTTCCACTCCGTCTTGTGCTTTAAACAAGCAGTTCACTTGCTCATTCTTCATGCCATAATATGGATGGAAGAGGATTGACCTCCTCCAATTCAGAGTGAGGTGTCTACTGGATATAGAAGGTGGGCTAATTTTACATGGGCCACCCTGTAGTTATAGTACATTAGGCCCTGACCTGACTAAACTCATCAATATTGTTTACAATGCTATTTCCGAGAAAATTACGTTTAATTTCCTTAAAATTATTTCCTTAAAAACATTCCTTTATATTCGATCATCTATATTAATAAAATCAAGAGTTTTTTTGACTCTCTCTCTGTCTGTTGTGAGCATTGCGCAATACATACCGTACGCTGAGGTTTGAAATTTAAAAATCAATAGCAACTGTGCATAGCAAATTTTAAAATTTTAACCTGATTTTTAAAAATTTATTAAAATTGGGTTGGAAGAATCAAAATGAATATTTTTTTAATCTTTGTTTGAAGCAAATAAAAGTCGGGCGTATCCACGGAATACATTTATCGTGGTCACCCCTGCGACAATGCCTGGTACCTCTGCTAGCATTATTATATATTACGAATCAATAGCATTGATAATAGGTTTTCAGTAATAAAAGTAATAGTATTTAATTAAATACCAATTATTTTATACCTAACGCGCTTTAATATTGTCAGCTTGGTATATCAGCATACTTGACACTAAATATCCAGAGAAAAGGAAGGAGGAATATTATAGTTAGAGGAAATGTACCACAAAATTAGCGTGTAGATACAGTGGCAAACTATTTGGAAAACATTACCCATTATACATCCTACCGGATTTTAACACTAATATCTCCATAAAAGGCAGTACAGCCCAAAGCAAGAATAACGAGTTAGATATTTTTATAATGATGCGTGTGATATACTTAATATTATTTGATAACAATTTAATGTTACACACTTGATAGTGGCAACTTCTGATAACAAAACAAAGTGTAAGATGGATTATGATGACCACGCGGTATTTCTTTTCCATAAAATAAATTTTAATATGCGTGGTAATCTTTTTTTTTCTGACAATGATGCATGGCGTGATACCGAGGGTATTAGAGGGTAATAAAATCTCTTTTGAAGAGTGAAAGGACGTATCTTTCAAAAACTCTTTTTATTTTTTTTGCCCCCCTTTACCTTCGGTGACCCACACGACACACACACACACACAACACACACACACAACACACAAAACACACACACACACACACACAAACAAATAAAAGTTTTTAGCCAAGAACACGAAGGCGTTGGAGCAAAGCAAGCATCCTCTGGTTGTGACATCTGTCACATTCAAAGCGTCTTTCTTCCATTCCTTTTTTTTCTTTTTTGTCTTTTCCCTTTTTCTATCATCTTCTTTCTTACACTTTCTCTTACTCGTTGACAATCTCTTTCTGCTTCTACTTCTTGTTAGCCTGAAAATTCCTAGAAATAAACCAAGAAAATCAAGAAAACTATGTCGGCACACTTTTCTTAGAAGGAGGAAAAAAAATACAGCATCACGAGCTAATCTTTACCGTCTTCAAAATAATTTAAGAGAAGGGCGTACTTTGTATAGGGACCTGTAAACAATGGAGGGGGCACAACAACAGTTTGACCAAGTTAATGCGTCAACTGCGCGTAAAACTAATTAATATTCCGAGGAAAACTTAATAACATGGAACTTTTTGAATGGCCTTCCTACGTAATACCAAATCTTAAAATGTACAGGCTCCTGTAATCTTGGTAAAATTTGAATTTTTAAATAAAACTTATGGTCTGGGGAATTTTAGCTCCATATTAGAGCATGGCGTGCAACTGGTAGAATGTTTTAAAGACACAATAACGTGTTGAGGTTATGCTAATATAGAATATTTTGGATTTAATAGATTAACTCACAAAATACATAGCATCGATCACTTTTAAAAGTGGTTCGTACTGTGTTATATCTGTGAGAGGTGGAGATTTTTAAAATAAATAATAGGTTTACGTTATTCTATGCACATTTTTAGACATTCATTAAATTATATTTTTGGGAAGAATTTAACTTACGTATGGACCAGACTAAAATAACTGCGTAATTGGACACATGGACTATGCATAAAGCTCTTCTAATAATTTTTTCAGCTGATGATATTGGAGTTCATATCCCGGTTGGGTGTAATGAAGGTAGTTTTGCTAATAAGGTCCACCTTTCTCCCTTAGCGCAAATATGGGCTCACCACTCTCTAATTTCCTTTTCTAATACCTATTTCATTAGTGAATGGATGAGTAGTTGAAAGCGATTCAAAACAAAGTTGTTAGATTATATGAAGTTAAACATGAAACTGATCAAATAATAATAGACGCCACTTAAATAGAAAATAAAATTTCACTAAAAAATAGATGGCTTAGAAGTGAGTAAATTGATAGCTTACAGTTTAATAAAAAGATATCCAACATATTATTAAAAATTTTATATTTATTTTTATACTACACAATATTTTTGAACTGGTCCATTTAAATCATAATATGAAATTACCTTTTCAAAAAATAATATTTAAAACTTAATGGAAAAATTCAAAGATAAAGTAGAAATAACAATCGATTATTATTTTAAACTTGTATTATTTTTTATATTAAATTCTGATAGAAAAACCTATTTATAGGTAACGAGTAGTAATACCTAAATGGAGCTGACAAAATACCTTTAGAATGAACCTCAACACGATAGTGTCTATAGAGGTTGACTGGGTATAAGTACCTTAATATAGAGATAGGTAGATTAATTTTTTAAGCGTGGAAATGAACTTTCAATTTTATTAAACCAAAGCCTAATTAAGTACAATATATTTCTAATTATTTTTTATCTCGTGCCTCCAAATTTTCATGCCTTGATAAAACATTTATATTGAGAAAAATAATATTATCCAAACATGACTATTTAAAATCACATATTAAAATTTGAATATAAGAACATGCAAAAGATTCATTAAAAATAATCCGTTCTTTTTGGTTTGAATTAAATTAATACCTTGAGATAAACGTATTTTTGATACACATGAATTTAAAATAAAACAAACCGTATACGTTATTATTTTCGACACACTCATTATAGTATATTAGTAGTAGTATTATCCTAATTACACCAAATAGTTAAGAGATTGATAATTTAAAAACTATCACTATTCTTAAGATTTTAATTAATAAAGTGAAACATTATTTATACAAGTAGCATTATTCTATGTTTATTCATTGCTCAAACGTTTTTAAAAATATAAGCCATTATATATAAAAAATATATTTTAACTATATTTTCTTACAATAATTTATTACATTTCTGATTTTAAATTTATGTTATAATACATGCACCTAGTTTCATTAAATCATAGAATGATGGTAGTTCTAAATTAGCCTGCATTGTTTAGCAGTTTGACTAAATAAAATAATTAGAGAGTTTTATAACAATAGTAAGAGTATTAACTATATAAACACATATTACATTACAGTGTGTCATTTATTGCCAATTTTAGAGTCCACTGATAAAATAACTACCCATTTTTTAGTGATAAAATATTACTTTAGGAGATTCCCCTTGTTTAAAAACAATCCCCTAAAATGATAGACTTTCTGCAAAGTAAAAAAAAAAATCTGAAAGACATCTTCTTAACCCAACGAGAATAACCTTTACGTTCATACGAAGTGCCCTGTTCATCGAACATTTAATGTGTGCAAAGTCTCCTTTTACGATCTTCCATCATGGCCTATGGTTGTCTAGGGAGAAGTGAAAGCTGTAAGATAGAGGGAAGCAGTTTTACTTTTGCTTTAAGTTTATGTTTACAGTCTTCAAGGTAAAATGTTACGATACAATGGATAGAAGAGAATGTATCTCTTAGCTTTTTATTGTTTTTATAAATAATAACATTTTAAATCTTTTTATAACTTATGTTTTAAACATCTTACCATTGTGGTTGAATAATTTCTACCACATATAAAACATTTGTATTAATATTATAAACAAAACTATTTAGGACACAAGGACTTGTAGAGTAACTTATAGTAATTGTATTAGTAATTAAGTAGAGAGGGGTTTGAGTGGTAAGAAAGATCACGTGAGACAAACCACAACTAGTCATAGCTACCGGCAACCAATTCACTGTTGTTTGAACCATGCGCCTTGGACTATGTAGCCATATATGCGGGTTAAATTCATATAAAACTAATCAGTTATTTTATCACTATGTATATCCTTCAGGCATATGCGTATTAAATACACTAGTTATGGAGGCTTGTAGAAGGAAGGGATATTGTGCATCGGATTATTTTTGAGAAAACGATTTTTTTTAGAAAGACTAATTCTAATTGTGGTTTGATTTAAAAACTATTTTTATTTTTTATTTGCTTTAAAATTTGTTTTAACTGATAAAATTTACTAATTTTTTTTTCTAAAACCATAATTTCTATGTATTTGATTTCTTTTAATTTACGTAATAACTCACTTTAGATTTAAGTGTAAATATTTTAATATAATCACCTGAATACTTTTTAAATAATTAAATATTATTTCACATTTAAAAATAACATTTTATAAAGCAGTTAGTAATTATTTATTTAATTTTTATTTTACTATGTTAATGTTTTAAATTTATATCAATTTTCTGGTGGATAAGTTGTGAATTAGCAGATATTTGATTATTCCCTCTATGAGATCGGCATTTAATGATTTCATGGTTAAATCGCTTTAACACATCACTTCACATAATACATTTTTGAATGGAACTTCCATGTTTGACTGACTTGATAATATATGAAACTAGTGGAGAATTTAAGAATTCTGTCCTAGCATAGTAGAGGTATACCCCTCCCTCCTTCACCCATAATATTTATTTCACAGCCCTAACACGTGAACAACCATCTAGTGTTTCAGTAGTAGTTTTCTTAAAAGAACAAGGAAGCTCGTCTGGTCAGCTCATTTCACCATTTAGAGATTCCAAATATTAACTTCAGAGCATTCGGTAGGTCGTGCACCTTCGAACCTTACCAGAAACTTTTTTTTTAATATGTCGTATTTGTATTCACGAGAGGAATAAATTTTCTAAATATGGTCATTGGATGGAAATAGAAGCTAACTGAAAAGTAACTATTTTTATTAAATTTATATATATGTGAAATATTATAAATTTGATAAATATTATCATTCTTGTTTTAAAGATAACGTATTCTATTTATAAATATTTTTGTTTTAGTTAAGTCATTGAGCCAAATAGCAACGTTATGATTATGGACTTTAATTCAGTAGTGTCACCAGAGCCTTGTACACAGGGCCATAACTACCAGTGGAGTAGTGACCAGACCATATGGTGCCTCCGAGTGAGAAGGATTTTCTTAAATTTCGAACGAAAGCTGACCAAAGCTTTTATCAAACGCATATCATTTCAATATATTTAACTCTTGCTGTTTTTCAAAGTTTATTGTAATATTATTGTATTTTGTATGTGATTGCATTCGCCCAGTGTAATTGTAAAGAATAATTTGCAATTTAACTTTGCACATATTTTATCTTAAGACTACCGCTTGCCTTAATTATATTGCATGATTTTATATTAAATATATTATTAACTTCACCGGATCAAAAACCTCCAATAACTAACAACAAATATCAACAAGACTTAAGAAAATAAGCTGAGAATTTGGGATTAAAAGTTGGAGGTTAAAATATAAAAAAAGAGGGACCCCATTATTATCTGTTGCCGCGGGACCCAAATAATCTAGTTAAGGCCCTGCTGGTACATCTAGTCTTCGAGAACTAGCGCGAAATAAATAACTACATATAATACACTACTCAGGCTTTCAGCTTTTTGCTTGTATCTATGAAAACATACTTTCCTCCCTCCCCCCCAAATGGACAGGCGACGGATGAAAAGATTGGAATTTAGAATTAGACACATCTGAGTGAATCTGGAGTACAGGATGAACTTAAAACGTCACTTCTTTTGAGTGTTAAATTTGAAATTATTTGTAGATATTCCATACTCTCTCCTCCGAGTAAGAGTTCCTTCCCTTACCCCCAAAATTGCTTCCTGGATCCACCCCTACCTTCCACCCAACTAAAATAAACACCGTTAAAAAAGAGAAATTGAGTATCAGTCCCACAACACCGGCAATTGGTTCCCCAACAATTAAAAATTCTAATTTCTAAAATTAGTTTAATGGTACCAAAATTTATTCAGATTGTTCTAAAGAAAAATATTGTTAGTTCAAATTTGATTCATAAATGAAATGCTTAGTTTAACTTTATTTCAGAGTCCCCTTATGGCTCGCCTACAAACAACATACCCTCATGTAGGACTCGTGATTATACAATCGTAAGCTTTACAACTGAAGAAAATAGTAAATATAACAGACTATGCTAATAGAATCATTGAAATAATGATCAATAGATAATTCTAATAAATAAACAGATAGTTTTGCTATCGCGAATTTGTAAATCATTGTTTTGTTTTACTTATCATTACTTTTATTATTATCAATAATATTATTGGTATCAGTACACAGTATGGAAAAAACTCGATCTTATATCATGAGTATTGAGTATTAAATGCAATGTGGCCTCTCCAAAACTACCTAAAAACATAAACAGCCCACACATTTTTTGAAAAGTACTTTAATTTATCTTAAATTAAAATCAACATTTATTTGGGAAGATCTTGTTTTTGATACATTTGGTGAGAATTATAACCAGAATGTATTAACATTTAGGCAACAACATAAATTTATTATTGCGCCTAAATTTCCCCTAGAACACATTTTATGGAACTATAATTGAATTAAATTTTAAGAACTCAAGTGTCAGACAAAAATAAAATATGAAAGGCAAATAGCAGACATACACTACCGTAGAATATGACTACAAATTTAATAATATATTTAAAGTATTCAAACATACATCACTTCATATAAAACAAACATTATAAACTATTAAATAATCGTTTTTAATAATTATTTTTAAAATGTAATGTATTCTACTGTGCCAAGAAAATAAAATGTTCTCCTAGATTATTAACTATATATTCATTTCATCTGATTAGAGTGGTCTGATCATTTGTTTCTGAGTGGGTGAACGCAAACAAACGTAACTACGCACTTGCAAGAGATGGACAATGTATCTATCGATATATATATATATATTTGTTTGTTTGATATTTACAATATGATGTGTAGCAATGAATGAAGATATAAAGTAACTTCATATATTAGATAAGTAGTGATCTTCCACTATACCTTTTTCGGTTCTCGTGTCAACAGCAAGTATTCCTTTGCCATTGGATACTCTCTTTAAACTATTAATTTTATTGTTCAGGATAATAAAAAGAGGAAATCTGCTCATCACTTAATGTTTGATGGACATTTTCAACCTTCCATTTAATAATTATATTCTGAATGGGTTGTTCACACGCTATTGAGATATCGATTACGTAGTCTGTTTGGATTTTTACTTTCTCATAACCAAATAAAGTATTCTGACCGTGAAAGAAAGCCATCTCCAGATTATGACAAATCTCTATGTTTTACCGGAAACCGATCCCCAAAAGGTGGATTTTAGAATTATATTTGTCTGTCCCTGAACACGCATCAGAAAAGGTTAGCTGGATTTTGTTCAAACTTCGTATAAAGATTTTATAATATATTCCTTGGTAAATTAGTTTTATTTTGACCCTAGCCTTCTAATTAAGGGTAGATTACTGATGCATGACTTTTTTTTATTCCAAATGTTTCTAAAATGGCTTTAAATATTTTGGTTTAATTTCTTATCAAAGATTTGTTTCACGTGACTAAAATAGAGCATTTATATATATAATATATATATATATTATATATATTACACTAGTGGATCGTTAAAGCGAATTATGAATATTATTGAACTAAAATATATTATAAACTTTTTATTGGAAAAAGATCTCTATAAAAAGCAATCACTTGACTTTTAGCTAAAGGTTTACTCGTAAAAGGCTATAAACTTTACATAAATCCTTTGGTTTCTTATTGGAACTAAAACATTTATATTCCTCCTTCAAACCACGATGAGAATTTTCAAATGACCCTTCTTCCAGCTCTATTTGTTGCACCAAAAGACTCAAGTAAAAATTAGTTATTACTTTTAACCAAAGACAAATATGTTATCTATCCATACACAACTATACACATATCATAGCTTCCATGGTGATGTACACAAATAATGATTGTACAAATGGGCCCCTGCGTACACAGAAGGAAAAGATGGAAAATTCGCTAAGAAATTTGGGGCTTTGTTTTAAGACACTATTTTCAAAATCCTAGATCACTAACCTTTAAAATGATAGGTATTTTGTCAAATTCTGTTCAACAATTTCCTGTTATTTCTAGTACCACAAACGGGCTTATAATATTTGAGTGAGAGAGAGTTATAAAGAGAGTTTAAGAGAGCGTGTTTGAGGGAGTAGTTAAAGCTAGAAATTGAGAGAGTGAGTTTAAGAGAAAGAGTGTTTGAGACAGAAAGAGTTTGAGAGAAGAGTGAGTTTTGAGATAGAAAGAGTGAGACTGAGATAGATCGAGATTGAGATAGAGAGTGCAAGATTGATTTTGAGAGAGTTTGAAATAGAAGGAGATTGAGGGAGAGAGCGAACGTTTGTGTAGAGCGTTCAAGAAGTAGAGCGTTTGAGAGAAAAATAGATTGTTTTGGAAAAAAGGCGTTTGAGAAGGAGCTTAAGAGAGAGAGTATAATAAAGATATGTGAGAAAATTGTTGCATAGAAAGGGTATGTGAGGGTAGAGAGTTGTGAGAAAGAGGAATAAAGTGTGAGAGAGAGATAACCAGATAATATTATATTAAAGAGAATGTTTTATAGGTGTGTGTGTGTGTGTGTGTGTGAGGTGAGTTAATGTGTGAGAGAGAGGGAGAATGTGTGTGTTAGAGAGCGTGATAGAGAGTGTCAGAAAGAAAGAATGTGAAACTATATATGTGGTACACAAATCACTACGTTACTTTAACGTATCATTCCTTCAAAATTAAGTATCAATATGGAAACATAACTGAACTTACTGTATGTGTAAGAAACTGGAAAGATAGATGGGGTACACAAAACATTAATTTTAAATATCATGTCCTTAAAATTAAGCGGTAAAATGAAAATATAGCTTAACTTTTGCATTTGTATAGTGTTACTATTTGCAAAAATTAACATAAAAACCCATTATTTGAAAAAATGAACATCAAAACTCATTCTTAAATAGTTAAAATGGGTATTTTTAAATATTTTTCAAGACAATTTTATAGTTTTAAGCCTATAATACATAACAAAATATATTTAAACATCATTTTATTATGCGTGGGACATAACGTAGACAATATTTTCACGAACTTGACAACTTAACCTTTTAATTTTCGAATTATGCTCAATATTATTGATTTAAATAAATTAAACGATTACAGCATTCCAATAAAAAATAAATATTTCCCAGTTTAGAAATAGATGTGTTATGACCAGCATTCAAAGAGAAAATTGTGATGTGTTAGGACCAACATAAAATAAAGAGTGAGATATTATTTTTTAGCCAAAGAGATATATTTTATTTAGAGATTTACAGCCATGCATCAAATAACGGTTTCCAATGTGATTAAACAAAGAATGAAAAACTGAAAATTCTCTGGAAAATTTGAATTTTGTGTAAAAATACTATTTTTACCGACATCCTTGTCTCCTAACCGTTAAAATAAGCGTTTGTCAAAATCTGTTTAGTCATTTTTCTCGTAATTTCTATTAGCGGAAACGGGCTTATCAAATTATATATATATAACTATATATATATATATATACATCAGCGTTTCTTTTGGTATATTTTCGGGCTTGGCTCCATTGTACCTTAAATTTTAAAGATATATTTAATATTTGAGGATTAAAAATATTAGATTATTGTTTAAATTTATTATGTATTATAATTTTGAATAGAAATAATTATTATTTAAAGCTATTCCGATTCTTGGTTATTTATCCTTTCATATTAGATGCCGTAACCATAGATGACAAAAAACAGATATATATGCATATTGCATACAACCAAAACTGTAAAACTGACATCTTCTTTAATATTAATATGAATAAATATTAAATAAATTATATTTAAAGCATGTAACCCTAGTAGTAGGACTCAATATTAAAAAAAATCTATATTTAAAATGGCCAGTGGCTGCCCAAATAGATTCATTAAGCATCGAACGATAAAATCAAAACGGGTTTCTAATTAAAAAAAACTTTGCATTGTTCTAGGACTTACTTTTTCTAGAATAAGTTGATGAATAAATGATAATATTAACGCTAATACAACTTCTCCCGTTCCCTTTCTTGCTCAAGTAAAATTTATAACTCAAGAAAAGGAATTATAGTATTTGCACGCACATAACTTCAAACACTAACAAAAAAAAAATCGTTTGATCTATGTGTGACTGTAATGTCATACGACATGGTCTTTTCAGAAAGAGGCGAACAAATTGACAATGGAACAAGCTCTTTCTCTCCCCTAGAGAAATGTCTTCTCATTTGTAGAGACAAGTTACAAGTATTTTGTAACCTTCTCTTCTCTGGATCGCCTCGCACTTGTAATGAGAGATTTGCGTGATACCTTAATTCAATACTAAAAACTCTCTAGTATTTTTATTCTTTCCTTTATTTGGATGCTATTTTTAAAATAATTCCCCGCATAACCCTACTTCCCCCTTTAACTTTTCTGAAAACCTACTAGGATAAAAAATAACCCAAACACTTTTTTTTAATCCCTATGAATCACGTGACATTTCACAGTAGGTGGAGAAATGACCTTTCTTGTTCACCTGAACTTTATTTCGAAGAGAAAAGTTGGGAATTGAAACAGTGTATGCCATGCAGTAATGAGGTGCTTTGCCATGGGTTCCTAAGCTTTAGAGATTTGAGGAAAAAAAGAAGCAGAGACTAAGAAAGTAAATAATAGAATAAACAACATAATATCTACACAACGTTGAACAGTGATGAAAGAGAAGCAAATTCTTAGGTCCCTTTTATTTTTTTATTTTCTCGTAGCCCCGACTAGTGAGAAAACGTATTGTGATCAAGACAATCAAATTCGAGATGTTGATGGATATTGACTTTTCATGACCCACTGAACCCGAAAAAATAAGTTTTGCCGATGTTTTTTTGCCTTTGTGTCTGTATCATAGCCAAGAGTCGAAAACATTTTACTGATTAATCTAAAATTTGGGATTTAAAATTTTCATAAGGTTATCTAGAGGAAATTAATTTAATTTAAACTTGTTTAAAATTAACCTATCTGAATAAAAATCAAACCAGGACCTTTGGCTTAGGGAGGGAGGCTTCATTATTCACTCATAGCTTAAGGCAAGACAAGTATTTCACTTAAGGGCTAAGAAAGAACAATCCAACCTCTCAAAATCTGATTTAAACATTTTAATTAAAATATGTGTCCAGGCACTGTTTACTATTACAAACAAAATGGTGCATCATATTATTTTTACCATGCATCTAAATGTAGTTTACATATGCTTATGTCCCCAACTTTTATCAGAACTATTTGAGATTTGAAATAAACTATCATTGCAAAGTTGTAATGTAAGACTATTAAAAATATAAGACTTTTATTTTAAAAATATTTCTATCAATGAATAGATTTTAGTCTATTAGAAAATTTATTTTTAAAATGTTCGTCTTGCAAATGAGATGTTATCCTCTTTGGTGAAAATCTGTTACATTGTTTTCAATTTATTTGTGTACCAGTGTATATTATTTTACTAAAATGGTCTTTCGTGTAATGTGGTTGTTTTTTTATCAATAGGTTTCTGCAAAAACCTAGCCTATAAATGATAGTTTCATATAATACATTATGAGTTTTAAGTACATTTCTTCATTTTTATTACGTAAAGGGGGCAAGAAAGTCTTTGCGGTGCAGAGAACCATTTAATTTAAAAATGAAACATTTTACTTTAATATGTTTATCATTAATATATATTAACTATATTTAGTTTTAAAGTAAAAAATCACACTAAAGTCTTAATATATATAAGTATAATAAATGTTTCATTCAAAATATATATTAGGGGTAGATACTATATTAGTTAATAAGGCCAAAATGTGATTTAATGATTCTAAATATTTTTTATAAAATTATTGTTATTAATTATTCTTAGGTTCATGGTTTTTCTAATGTCATATTTGAAATAAATTATTTATTTTAATACTTTGTTATTTACTCATTATATGAGATCAGCTGTGTATCAATAGCTATGTCTCTAAGACGTAAATATAAAGTTAAAATTTAATAAAAACTATCAAATAAATAAATGGATTCATTAGGGATCACGTGATGTAAGGATTTATGATCAAACTAAAAGGAATCTCCATTGACGTGAAGGTCGTGATTCATATCTCGACCTGATACTTTAGGAGTCCTTTTTCTTTATGTTGTTGAGTTCTGTCACGAAGAGAAATAGTCCGATAGCAATAGTCTAGTTTATTTACGACACTTCAAGGAAGATTTGATACGTATTCGGAGTGCAATATAGATAACCTAGCTCCTTTACTTTTATGGATAAAAAAGGAGGTAAAGATGATTGGATATAGTATGTTTGTATATTGTATCAAAAAACATGCTACAAATAAATTAAATTATATACTAACAACCATTTACCCAACATATATGAGAATCCTTTTAGGATGATACTTTGTTAGTTGAGTGGTTAACCAAGGCTATCTGCTAATGATTAGGATAAAATCCCAATAATTATATCTCCAAAATAGTTATCTATCATGTATGAATTTATTTGATTCAATAACTTATAATGTAATTATATTTAATCAGGTATATTTACGTACATGTGTACTCCATCTTATGCAAGCTTCCACTATGGTGTAAGCTTAACGATGGAGCCATAGCGTAGACCATTATGTTTACCTTTCAGGTTTACCAAAGTGTATGGTTATTTCATTATTTAAATGAAATTTGAATTGGAGTGTATAACTTGGCGTTGAGGAAATGTTAAGATTAATGAGTGTGGATAAGGCATTTAATATTATTTTAATAGCATATATAATGCAATGTGATATATTTTAAACAAACAAAATAGATTACAATTTTTCATAAGGTTTGGCACTTCTTCATTTGATAGAGAACGACTTCTAAAACGAAGTCCTGAGTAAAGCTCAAGAACATAAAATAAGTTTTGTCTCAATACACCCACTTGTGCGTTTCCAAATAAGTCACGATGCATAGATACAAATTTAAAAAACATATATAGGGACAATTATTTAATTGGATTATTCTCTTTAAAACAAAGAGACACTGGGAATACCTAGATGCCATGAGAAGATAATATAAAAATTGACAGAAAGAGATAGGGTTAATCAGGTGGACTGGATATAACTAGATCACTATAGTTAAATGGTGTAATGAGGTGGACTGGGTATAGCTAACTCAATATAGGGACAGGTGGCGCACTTTGGTAAGTGCGGCAATGAATCTTCGAGTTCTTAATGCCACATGGAAGGTAAGTAAATGCCTATTAAAGGGTGTAAAATAATTAATAGAACTTGAGCGAATTTTATCTATTTAGCACCCGTCTTACTCGGTTTAAACGATTATGTACTAATTACACCCATGATTTTAGGGATGAGGAGTGTTATATTTAGTGGAAGTTTCACCCGAATTTGCAAGGAGGGAGAGGGGAGGACCATTTTGGAATAGCGCCTTTCAGTATACCCGAATGGGGTTTCAACCTTGGTCTCCCCATCATCGGCAGTCTAGTCTACTGCAAGAGTAGCGCCTGAGACCATGTTGTCACTGAAGCTGGTTTGAAAGGCAGTATTTTTTAATTTCAAAATGTAATGGTATTTTCCACTAGGGTCACTAACGCTTAGCACATTTTTATTAATACCATGGAGTTTTATTCGATGTTAAATTATGTTATCTTAAGAGTCAAATGTGCATGTGGCTATAGTATAAAAAATCAATCAAAGGCATAATAGATCATTTCCAACGATATTTCAAGCAAAAGGTTGCATTTTTAGAGAGTAAATGGTTGAAAAAACTATCAAACGTTAATTTTCTCAAAAAACTAAGTTATGTTTAAACACGCTAACATCGAAACATTTTAAGCTAAACAAGAATTGTTTTAGTGTCTCTTGAAATTAAACAACAGTCATTGCATTAAAAATTACAGCAATATGAGAATATCTCACTTGAAGTAGCAAGCACCCTTAGTCATATATATATAGCATTGTATTAGTTGAGTGATTGAATGTTCCTGATTCCGAACTTCAGGTCAAAAAAAAAAAATGAAACGGTTATAAGTTCTCCTCTCTTTTTGTGGCTTTTATCCACTCTTCGGGCAAATTCCTGGTCTTAATGTTTTAAAAATTCACCGTTTTCATCCATGTACTTAATAATTCATGGTAAAAAGGCAAAAATGCTGGAACAATACCAAAGTTATAAATAAATGGTCGTATGCCCAGAGCTTGCTTGTAATATACATAGTAGATGAATAGACCAATCTCGGCTTACCGATGCACGGTTAGGTTGATTTTGAGGTTTCGGGTCGGGGAGTTCCGAAAGTCCACCCGGCACCTGTACAGTCCCTCGTCGTTGAGTTTCACGTCGTCCACGAGCAACTGCGCAGGCGTGGAAGCCGTGCGGAAGTAGGCGCGCTGGTCAAAAGCGTGAGGAGAGGACCATAGTTTCGCCTGGCCGAATTGGCGGCCCCGTACGTCGAAACTGAGAAAACAATTTAATATTTTATTAGGAGACACATATACATATGTAATATTTAATAATGGTTGGAAGAATATTAAATTTTGAGGAAAAGGAATATACACATTATGTATAGTTTACTATGTCAAATATATTACACATATTTCTTACCATATATATTATGTATTATATTACATGTATTGTTTTATCTATTTATATAAATACGAAGCCGTGCCTCATTCCCTGATGAAATCATTACCGTATTTAACTAATGGATTGACATATAATCTTTAAATTAGGCAGGAAGATTTCTTTAAAGTCTTAGGTATCAGATAAGAAGAGGTGTTTCGAAATTTCACCCTTTAAGGTGGTGAAATGGGGGTTGAAACATTGTTAAGGTATAACAGAGCTTCCAAATCTCTTGGGCCGGAAAAATGAACTTGGCACGGAGATCTTTTTGGGTAACTGGCCATAGTTTTTTGTTTTTTAATTCAGCTTCATTGGGTGAAGAGTGGTTTTATGATAGTTTTCAACAGAGCCGTAAAGATGAAACTTAGCAGGGAGTTTCTTTTATATTTATTATAAATGTTATTTAAACAAATGTCATATATTAGAATATCATGATTTCTATTTAATTTATGAGATTTTCTTGTTATTCATATTAAAAAAATGTTCTTCAGTAAAAAATAATCATTATGTTGCTTCTTATAAGTTTTTATGATAGTCTATATAGTTTATAATATTTTTTAAATCTACTTATAGACGAATCCCATTGTTCCATCACACTCAGTATCAAACCTACCATATATGGTTATTAAAATATGTTAGTTCATTACACATTTAGTTTGTGGTTTGTTGAATGGATAGCAATTGTTGTGAATAGCTTACTAGTAAAGTTCAGCAAGGTATTGATTGCCCTGTCCACGTGTGAGTTACGTTGACATAAGATTTGAACTTTTTTTTCCAAAACTGAGAACACTGCCAGTGAATCCAAATGTATATCTCAAATCAAACCAAACAAATATTAATATACTATATCCCTTATCCCCCAAAAATATAATTTGTTAACAAGACACAAAATACCTATTTTAAATCAATAAGCTGCCTTAATGAGCTGAAGCGATCATATTTCAAAACTTACCATTCTTAATTATTTAATTTAAATAGGTAGAATATTTTATTTTTATTTCATAATAACTTTAGTTCTAAACTAAAAACTATAAAAATTAATATATTTCTTGTTTTGATAAGTTAAATAACATATGTAATTATATTAATGAAAGCACATATTTTTTTAAACGTCCTATTCTAATTTTCGTATTTAAGTATTTAACGAGAATATGTTAATGGCTTTTGCCAAGGAAAAGAATTACGAAATAACTTAAAACTATAAGATGTCAGCTGATACTACAAGCCCACTTTTATCTATCCTCATCAGTTTTATATAATATGGTTATTGAACATGCTGTCCACTATTACCATGGTAACCGTCTTTCAAAAATTAATATTAAAAAATACTTGTCAACAAACTACTAACTTTAACGGTTGATAAAATAGTAAACTTAGTAATTTGTTTTACAGTACACGTGACAAGATCTTCACGGATGCGCGGGAGCTCATGCATCTCACTCTCTTCAGTATCACACCGCCACGATCTAGTTATGAAAGTCAATTATTATAATATGTGTCCCTCCAAGTTATCTATCCCACGTTGTGCGGCGACATTCTTGTCTTACAAGCTGCTGTCAAGTCCCTTTTATAGAAGGTCAGGATTCTAGGCGTCATAGCAACAAGGAATAAGAGGTTAGTGAGGAGTGTGGAAGGTGGAGAGGAAGGGAGGAAAGGGAGGAGAGGGAGGAGAGTGGGGAGAGAAGGACGAAAGATGAAGTCGAGTCGAGTTTAATTAGCAACCCAAGTGGTGCTGTCCGGCTCGATGGCTAATCTAATAAGGAGGTTGAAGGAAAGTGCCTAGGGGGTGAATGGATCGTGGAAGGGGTTACTTGTAAGGGGGAGGGGTAAGGGATTTTAGGAGACATTCAACATTTCATTGGTGGGAATTAAGATGACAGGATTTAGACTTGATTGGAGGAAAGGGAAAAGCCTAGAAAGGAGATGGAGGGGGCTGAATGGTTTGGAGATGAGGGGGTAAGATAAAAGCAATGACCTGATAACATAACTTGGAGCAACAGTTGCCTAAGATACAGGGGTGTTAAGGCTACTTATTCAAAATGAGTGGTTTTGATTTGATCAGAATATTAAAGCAACATTTTTATTAATATTTAACATAATTACATTTCGGAATTTTAATATTTCTAGTAAACATTTAACATTTGACATTTTTACGGTCGCAATGCCTTACCTTTAGTTTTCGAAAATTTAAGAAATATAAATATTTGCGTTTATCTTAAAAGTTATTGATTTTATAATAATATGTTTCGAAAAAAATATTTGTATTATATAAAGATATAGATATATGTCATGATAAGTATTTTCATATCTTAAAGAGTTACGGAGATATGATAAAAAAATTATAATTTACCCATCAGACCGGAGCCCTTAAAGCCATTTCGCCGAATATTGAGAGTAGCCATTTTGTTTGGAATATTTATAAATTTTTTGAAATGATATTTAATCAAAATAGTTACAGCCCGTTTTGAGAAAATCGACTTTTTCTCTTTTTTCCCTTCAGTATACTACCCTTAATTTTATGGTTGGATATCCACTTTCAAAAACCCCTCGGGGCAACCCTATGAAAACCCTAGATAGCAAGTTTTAGCCCGATCGGTAAAATAGTTTAGGCTCCAGTTGGCGGTACAGACAAACAGATAAATAGACGGAAATTCAAAAAACACTTTTTTGAACTCGGGGGGTCATGAAACGTCAAGATTCGTCAAAATCTCGTCTTCGATTTTTTTTTTGACGATCACAATACTTTCTATACTTGTAAGATAGTGAGAAAGTAAAAAGAGATTAGGGCAATGGATCTTACATAGCATGATTTGAATATTATAAGAAACGTGCTTGGTAGAATTACAATTGATTGATTGATTCTTCCTCTTAATTCAATTAACAATACAAGCTATGAATATGAGGGATGGTTTATTAAGAGGGAGATTGTTAAATCATAAAAAGGGTTAGATGCTTAGTAAATTAACAATATGAATTGATGGAAGTGATGAAGAATTAATTATTTAAAGATAAAAAATTGTTATGTCAAGAATTTAATAACTTATAAATACAAAGCTATCTTCCTAAGAATCACCTAGACATTTTTCAAGAGCAAATTGAATTTTAAAAAAGTTTAAAATGTTGTTGAGCAAGATTATATAAAGCAATAAAAATATAATGGAAATTTTTGAAATCTTTTCTGAAAAGAGAAATTGTAAATAGTTAATGACTGAACTGGAGTAGTTATTACAAGTGAAACAGTCAATAAGGACAATTATGCCATTACAAACAATTGATAAGATTAATAAAAGGTGATTTATGATAATTTGGCAATTTGACTAATTACATGAACGATCAATTTAATAGAATCTAGTAAATAGATAACAAGGGCTATTAAACAATGCAAACAATTAATAGGATACAAAAAAGTTGATCGATAGTAGGTTAGTGATTTGACAGGTACTTAGTATGTGACACATTCGCATATGAGAATTTTACAGATGAGATAATCACATATGAAACATATTAAAGTTGAATTACATGTGAAACATGTTAATATTTATTTTAAAATATATCTAATAACATAGTACACAAAGTTAAAATAAGTGATTAAGGTATTATCTAGAACTTGTTATCAGGGTCAAGAGTTTAAAAAACTTGTGTTAACAGAAGAGATAGTTAATTACAAAATTGTGTTGGTAGCAGTTGTGTCTTCCAGATAAATCAATATAATTATAATATGTTAGATAATATAAGTTGTTTAATATAAGAGATTGGATGTTAGAAGTGTAGACGAAAAAAGTTATTTATAATGTTACTAGAATGGTTGTATTAAAGAGACGTTCCTCAACTGTAATTTTGATTCCACTCCTTAAAAGCTTGTACTGCCTCTAGGCTGTTGATGTGCGACATGATTCGGCGTTAGTCAAACCACGCTTAGGTCCGAGACATAGCATGATTAATGAAACAATTTAATTTATATTCTTAAATATATTTTCATTATGGTTTCTTCTTTCAAAAAATATTACGTTAACTTATTTTAAAAAGACTTTACAAATTTTGCATCAATTTTTGAATAGTTTAAGTCATGTGTTAGGATTAACAATACAAAATAAATGAACAAAGTAATATACAATAGGTATAAACTTTAATTTATTCTAATTATTTTAGATCAGTGGTAACAGTTTCGCCCAATTAAAATGTATAATTTCTACACAAGTGATTTTATACGTTGGTTATTTTCCTTTAAAAAAAAATTGAGGATATATATAATAAAATATTTTAGTAATAAAAATATATATATATTAATATAAAAAATAAATACAATGTTTATCATGTAGATAAAATATTTTAATAATGTTTAAAATCGATCCGGATTTTTTAAATAGTTATATCATTTTGAAAAATGATATAATTTAATGTACACAAAAACCAGTACCCCCAAAACTATTTCAAAAATGGAAAAATGGAACTTCTAATTTCAATAGTTATGGTTTAACTTTTTTTAATAACTACCCCTGGCATACTGGATAAGAAATTGACTGTGCTTAGTTAAAATAAAATTATTTAGTGGATACAATTTTTATAATGCATTTACTTCGTTGGACGCTATATTTGAAAAGAGATTCCACTAAAATATTGTTCAATAAGAATATTTTTACCCGTTTTTAATAATAAATTTTGCAAGCAAGCTATTTATATTATTTGAAAAATTATCCTGTTAATGATAATAATACCCAAACATTGTTCCTTGGAAATATATAATATTTCTAAAAATATATTTATATCAATACAATTTTAATACTTTAAAAAATACTATTTTTTACAACTCCATTGAAATACACTTTTGAAACTATTACTTTACTATTTACATTGTTGTAGGGGTCAACCAATTTCAATTAATTAAAGTAATGTTTATTATGATTTTGTATTACTAATTTTACTTACTGTATGTAATTAAAAAATTCAAATGTAAATCCAACACTTACAAAAATAAGGCTCCCATCACTATCTATAGATAAAGAGTTATATCCAATCTACCTCGTCACACCTTATCCCTATCTTGAGCTAGTTCTATCCACCTCGTTACACCCAATCCATAACTTGAGCTAGTTATATACAGTATATACAACCTATTCTATCTTGAGATAGTTCTATCTAGTTCTCCTCACTATACCCTATCCCTATATTGAGCATGTTATATCCAGTCCCACCCATAATTATACCCAAACCCTATCCCTATCGTGAGATAATTCTATCCAGTCCAACTCGTTACACCCTATCCCTTTGTTGAGATGGTTCTATCCAGTTAAACCTTGTCACACCCTATGCCTAACCTTTAGATAGTTCCATCCATCCACCTCATTATTCCTATACCTATCTTTAGCAATTCCATCTAGTTACACTCTCTCTTTCAGGTCCATTATAATGTTATCCTCCCATTTGCGTCCATGATTTCCCAATGGTATCTTCGTATTATTTATGCCAGTCAATACCATGGACGCTGTTCTAGTTTATTCTACTCGCGATGCACGACCTGCCCACCATATACCTGGGAGATTCTACTAACCTAACAGTGTCTGGTGATGATAAAGTATAGGTAAATATTCAGAGCTTTATATTCCTTCACAACAGGAAAGATAGAATTCTCCCCAAAAGCCTTTCATCTAGCATTAGAGAATGTTATTAGATAATGCAAAAGGTAGGAAAGGCTCAATATTAAAGGGTAACACGCATCTATTAGGATTTTAAGGACGATTATATTCATTAGATGATAGTAGAGACTCTTTTTAAAGAACTGCAGAATTTTTACTAGGCACCATCATGACTAAGTTTCAGAAGTAATCACTAGATAACCAAGCAAATTATCACAGAACGAATATAGATTGAAGACAAGAGTTTAGGATTACTTTAGATAAAAAGTTATATCATTTTGCGGGGTAATTAATTTCAGATATTTATGAATTTATTTATAAATAACGATAGTAGGGTACATTACTAATTATAAGTAAAATACCAAGTTTAAAAGCAATTTACTTACCCCTTATTTAGAACAATAGCCTAGATGATTATATCAAATATTTAAGTTATCATTTTTCTCAAGGGTGTTGTTTATAGAGAGTTTGAGTATAGCTAAATGCTTATTCAAATATTATTGTGGCGAAAGTGTCCACTTATACGTAGCGCTGAGATGCATCGCAAACATTCAACAATTTTCTTGAACAAAGACGATTAAGGTAAAAATATTTAGAAATATAGATACATTTTGCTGTAAACACTTAAATTGGTATATAATGGGGTCACAACATTTAATTTAATGATAGTTGAGGATTGTTTAAATAGTTTGAATTCTTCAGAACTGCCTTTTCCTAGAGTAAATTATGTAGTGAGATGATATATCCATCTAATAAGTGGAGCTTTTAATAAAAAATAATGATCTTACTAAAAAATAGTTTTGAAATAGTATAAAAAAATCTTAAACTACAGGAAGAAAAACAAATCATCAAAGACGCGAAAAGTCTGATGGTCTAAGTGTATTTTACTATACATTGATAATAATCATAGTAATAATACTAATAATGAAGCATATAGCAGTAATTATCACAAAACTTCAAAAGAGTAGTAACAATGACGTCGTATACCCAGCCCGTCGTGGACAAAGGTAGGAGGACACAGGAAACGCCTGCGGCTTTTCGCAGTTTCGACGACATCAAACCACATAGCGTGCGTGTCATGTGGATTGCCAATATAACCAGGGGCTTCCACAACCCTCACGTTGGCTTCATAAAAGACGAGCATGACGAAACGCCAGAAGAGATACAATACAGTAAAAAAATAATATAGCGGTTCGATAAATTTCGTTATTGCTGAGGATTTTTTCAAACTTTAATCTTCAAATTGTGTTTTTACATAACAACTTATTAACCGTCCAAGATTTTAACATTTATTTAATCGAGGGGTGTAAGAATGAGGAGGATATATAGTTTAAAAACATTCAATTGATTTTTCTTCGCAGTAGACTAGGAAACTATTAAGTATAATTAAACTCTCAGAAAACACAAGTATGTAGCAATATATTACCCACCATTAGAAATCATGGATATACTAGAGTTATATTTAATACACGTGTCCATCTAAGTGAGTGAAGCATTGTAGCTTTATCTATAGTATAAGGAACGTTCTTGGACGGTACAACTACTTAAATGGGTTCAACATTCATAATCACTTAACTCCAGAAATCTATGCTAATACCATTAAATTGTGTTCAAATTTTGGCTCACAGCGCCGGGAAAGCAAAGCTTTCAAGCATGCATGTACAACAAGTTGAATAGGAGCTAGGCGCACTACACTGTAAATTTAATAATGACAAGCACTTTATGTGACGTAGGACAGTGAAAAATTTATCTCAGAATGTATTTGCATTTCTAGATGGACCGGTGTGTTATTTACTATTGATTGTGGTACGTTCTGCTGCCGTGATCCAAGATGTCGAGGTGTATAGTGCCGCACGCCTAGCTCCTATGCAACTTGTTGTACACGCAAGCTTGAATAGCTATGATCTCCTAGCGCTGTACGGCAAAACTTTGACACAATTTAACCATATTCGCATAGTTTTCTGGATGTAAGTATAAAGATATTTTGTATTACTTTTGGTCCAATTAAACTATATGTGCAGTTTGGGCTATGAATTTCCAAACAACTTGTATACTTATTCGTTTATGTCCTTGGTGGAATATGATGATTTTTTCATTCATATTTTCGCAACAATTGGTACTACTTCGTATCATATATCTTACAAGTTTTAAGTAAATGTCTCTATTTTTTTGTAAAGGAGCAAGAAGTTCTGTGTGGCTCACTTTTTTTTTTTTTTACAAATATTAAACGTTTCGTATATGGATCGCTGGCTCAGACACATCTTTAAGGTTCCCCGTTGAGTCACCAAGGATAACGCCTGTTACCTTTGTGCCTAGAAATCCCTAAGGCTAGGTTCTATCCATCCCTTCCCCAGCCACCTATTTGAGAAGGGGGGAGGAGGACTCTTCCACTACATTGAGTCAGGATGTGGTGGTGAGTGCTCTATCAGGCCCTATTAGGTGAGTAAGGCCAGGTGCCTGCCTCTTCAAGTGTCGATGGCCCTTCTGCCACTATTAGAAAACGTTCTCGACGGGTATTAGGAACCCCCACGGAGAAGAGTCCTTTATTCTACATCGTTAGTTTCAGATGTTTTGCTGATTATGACGTTAGATGGTGTATCCCTTTATAAGACACGAGCTCCCGTAAGGAAATACAGTGTGTATAGCATCACAACGAGCAGAAATGTCAAGGGGTGAGTCACATCGTCTGGACCGATATTCCAAACATATATTGACTACATCGCATAGTATACGACTTGTTATATCGTTGAAAGCTTGTGGTATAGTTGGTTTACTAATAACTCCAACTATCAAATAAAGCGGTATATTAATTGATACGATTGAATGAAAATAAACCAGGTCATGGTTTATGAGTACACATCAATCCTTACTTAAATGATGTGGGGGGAAAACGAATCCTATGTTTTGAGATCAAACATGGTATAAGTTTCTTAAAATGTTAGACTATTTAAACCAGTTTTCTGGTCACGACGAGGTCAGAACTCAAATAACACTAATGTGTACTGCGAGTGTTTTTATTAAATGGAATTTTCACCCTCCCACGAAGTAACTACTGTTGTTTCTTCAAAAATATATATTTATTCTTCACTATGTGGTTAGCGTAATTTAAATATATTGTGACAGGATGGGTGAAAATATACTTCAAGAAAAAATACATATTTTATCAACACCATGTCTTACTAACCGTTTGGGTTATGTATTAATTACGCTGATTGCTTAAGGGATTAGGATTGTAATATTTATAAGAAGTGTAGCTCCATTTGCATGGAAGGAGAGTGAAAAACTATTTTGATAAAACCAAACTCTGTATACACTACTGATATTCGAACCTCAATCTCCTGTAATCGGTAGACTGACCAACTGGGGAAAATAAGTAATGTACATATTTTTAAAATAGTTTATTTTGTTATTAGTCAATGTTTTTAGAGTTCATTATTTAATAAAACATCATTATAAATTTGTTCTCATAGAAATAGTATAAGCTGTTATTTACTACGTCAAACATTTCGGGACAACTCTTTTTTTAAATAATATGTGTTAAGGCAACCTTCAATTAATGTTAAAGCTTCCAACTATCAGTCATCTGTAAAGCACAATAAATGAAATTAATTTTTAGACATATAATTAGAAACCATTTTATCTTCTATGTTATATTATACCGAATTACACATAAATATTAAGTTTTAATAAAATACATTAAACCATTTGCACTTTGGAATCAGGTACGGACAGAAATTTACAAGTGATGCTAGAATCTAAATAAAAACTAATTAATTTAGCCAATAATAAAGGTTTATTATGAGTCCGGAATTAAACCACTTCCACAAATCATTATACAGCTCATTAGTAAAACTACAAGTAACATTATATTAGCTGAGATCTATATTCTTATTGGCTCTTGTAAAATTAATAAAATAGGTTTTACAACGTTTTTATTAGGAGATTTATAATTTAGTAATAGAATTTCAAAGTACAGGAGCACAAAAAATGTAAAAGTAACATTTATAATAAAGATATCAAAATTAAGTTATAATTCCAATGCTTTAATATTGTAAACACTTTTTCCTTGTAGAATATTATAGGTATCACCTTGTTAGCTTGTTAGCTCACTAAACTATAGGTCCTGGTTTCATTTACTCTCACTCAATTTTATTTTTACCTGAATTGTTTAGTAATTTATTCATATTTCAATTAACTGACGGGAGACCTGATAGTCTTGGGGTAAGGTGTCTGACTTCTGCGCTACGGGCCCGGGATTCAATTCTCAGTCCCGGCACAGAACCATCGATTGTCCAAAACCTTCCTTCACTTCTGACAAGACGTGTATTAATCACAACTTGTGAATGTGTGGAATGACAGGCCACCGCCGTGGTTCGGATTCCACGTTAGACTGTAGGTCCTCCATTTTATCTCACAATCACCCTACTATTACACATTAGCTTAAGTTCGTATAGCCCAAACGTGTAGTAAGACGCAGTGATAATAATAATAATAATAATAATAATAATAATAATAATAATAATATAATAGTTAACTGACCTATAGAGAGGTTCCCCGTCAGCTTCCTTGAACCAAAGGACCATGTACACAGCATCATCCTGATCTCGAGGTGTGATGTCGCAAGGCAGCATGGTCTTCTTACCGAGAACTCCTTGCACGTCAGTGATAGGAACTGCAACCAAACAGGTTTACCAGCACATTAGTTTGTACGATATCCCAAGAGGATTATCTGAAAGGCAAATACATACTAAAAAGAGGTGTAAAACTATTCAGTAAAAAAAAAATTGACCCTTAATAATTAGTAGATGATTAGATTTTATATTTATTATTATATTTATCCTGTAGATTAAATAGTGCACATTTTTTTATTTCAATATATCTACACAAGGAATATTAAGTAATTAATTTAAGGTGTAAGAATGAAGAGTGCGTGAAATATGAAAGTGACATGTATTAGCTCGGATAGTCTTTCCTGTCAAATACAGATAATTGCATTTCAATTCTAGTGATCTACATACTCTAGCCACTCGGGAATTTATAAATAAACCTCCAAATTATAGAATATAAAATATTGAAGAAAGATGTGCCCACCTGTTGTATTTTTTTAGCTATCATATCATAGAATATTCTGTAATTCAACATAAAAATCTGCCTTCAAGCAAGACCACTATATTTATTTAAACACCACGTATGTATTCGTTTGGAATATACTTATTAAGCTAATGGATTTAGGGATTAGGGAGATTATATTTAAATGAATCTTACCCAAATTTGCATGAAGGTAGAGTGGAAAAACATTTGGTCAAATCCAACCTCAGTACATTCAACCGAGATTCGAACATCGATCACCTCGTCATTGGCAGTTTAGTCTATTGCAAGAGTAAAGCGCTAGACGACGCAACTAAAGAAGTGAGTTACTGCGTTTTTGCTTCACATTTTGATTTAAATAGATGTTTCTACTTCCTTTTATTTGGAGGGAAATTTTATCTATTTATTTATTTTACAAATAGCACGACCCACTTCGGAGATCTGAGGCATCGATCTTGCAATGTATTAAACTGCCGAAGACGAGGAGATCAGGGTTCAAATCCAAGTAGGGTGTACTGAAGTTTCTTCCTAAATGGTTTACCACTCTACCTACAAGCAAGTTCGAGTTCACTTCGTTAAAATTTCTATCTCATAATCCTTAACACACTACTGTAATTAGTACATATAGGCACGTTACTATAAAACAATGTATTTTAACACTAAATCTAAAACTTTAAAAGGAGCTATGTACCTCATCAGCTTAAAGAACAAATGTTGGAATAAATGCAGCTTTCCCACTTTTTAATAAAATAAATATATATTTTAAAGCATTTAACTCAGAGTTACAAGTGACTTAGCCTGGCATGGTACAGATGAGAAACTATAGACAAAGAAAGTGCACACCATTTTTTTCTGAAGTGAAAATGGGACAAATGAAAAGATTAACAAATACAGTAAAACCCGGATGGACAGAGCCACAGTAACCTGAAATTCTGGATAATCTGAATACACTTTTGGGGAAAATGTGGGAAGAAAAACTAATTAAAATAAAATATATATTATTTAGTTAAAAAAAGCTCAAAGTTTAAAGAGAATTTTAAAAAACAGAATATTTGATAATAAATGCATAATATTTACATTTTGTAGTTATAAAATGTGTGTTTTTTGGTCTAGAAATAATTTTAGTTCATAATAAGTGATATATATCAGTCAAGTATGAAAATTTGTGTAAACTCATTCAACTATAATTTGAAATTTGTGAAAATACTGAATCTGAATTCTCGCCAATCCGAACAAGCTTAGGTCCCAATTAGTTAATATCTACAAGGTATCTAATGTATCTGGAAAACCACACGAGCATAGCCAGCCATTATTTGAACCTTAACATTCCCGTCACCATCAACTATATATACCCTCCACGCAAATGCGGTTCACTTCCTCTAAATTCAACCCTCCCAATTCATAATCCATTAGCGTAATTAGTACTTAAGCGTATAACCCGAACGGGTAGTAAGACGCGGTGCTAAATAATAATAATAATAATAAAAACTATATATATATATATATATATATATATATATATATATATATATATATATATATATATATATTGTGAGACTGAAGCCATGGAGAAGGTGTTTCTCGGTACTGGTCTCCACATGAATGCATTGTGAATCAGAATAAGCTATCTCTTACACTTAATGGATATGTAATTGTTGTTTTGACTTTTTAAACTTGAGTTTCTACTTTTTCCAGGGGTCTAGATTTTCTCAGAACAGAGGGAACTTTAAGATAACGCTTTGATCTTACAAGTTCCGTCGCTCATAATAATGAAACTTACAAGAAACTTTTTTTTTCCTCACTCCTAAGAAACAAGACACATGAAGAGAATATATTATCCATTTTGAGAATATTTTTAATATAAGCTATTTTATTTTAAAACTGAACTAAGCTAATCATTCCTCGTATATATAGATTTTTTACTCTTCAAACAACTCTCTCGCCATGTCCTTTAATTTTATTTATGTTTTATTTCTTGCAAAATGTTTTTCTTTCATCGACAAACTTTGAAACTTCGTTCCCGGTCCTGAACAGCGATTTCCAATTTGCTTGTTTGTTGAGGTAACAAGAATGAGAGTAAAGAAGTGGTGGTTGGACCGACATTTACAAAGGGGAGAGGGGAGGAAGGGTATGGTAGACGAGATAACTCCACCGAAATTGTGTTTCTCATGGATATCTTCTTTTTAAAATTCTTTTTAGAAGTATTTCGTCTCCATATAAAAGTGATCAGCAGCTCTTGCCTCGAATATTTCTTTTTCTACACGAAATGTTTTTACCGCATTTATAGCCCTCTCACTTTCTCTTCAGATTCCCTTTATCTATCTTTCTTTCTTTTTTCTCTTAGAAAGCAGAACATTTTTGTTGTTTCTTTTTGTTTTCCCTAATAAAATCTAAATATTATCGTTGTTATTCTTTTTATTATCTTATAATACTAAACCTAGATTGAAGATAATCATTTATTAATTCATGAGCCTAGGATCTTATCTTCAGATAATCTTTAAATATTAGATACATTACTATTTTAGGACACAAAAACCTAATATTGGTATTTATATTTTTACAATTAATATGGTCTTGTTATTATATTCTTTGAATGTATTTAAACAATATTTTAACTCAAATTTTCTATTAAAGATTATAATAATATATTCCTTTATTAGATGTACGACACATATAAAAACGGTATTCCATCTTATTGGCAAATAGAGATACTATGAATAGTGTGAATTTCTATTTGGTACCCACTTTGGTGGCCACATGGTCTATGGCGTCACTCTTGTATTAGATTAAACAGATAATGACAGGGGAATTCGGGTTTGACTTTCAATTGGGTGTACTGAAAATAATTTTACCAGTGGTTTTTACTTTCCCTAATTGTAAATGTGGGTAATCCTCCTATAAATTCACTTGCTCACTAGCTTAATTGATACTTATGCCTAAAGCCTTTATGAGTAGTTGGCTAGATGTGGTGCGAAAAAAAATTGGACTAATCCTCTAAAAGCTAATATATTTTTAATTATATCCAAATAAATAAAAACACAGATAGTCTTATTCCCAAATGTGAAACATGGACCAGATTTCAAAATTATTTAATCTAGATTACCAGTGACGAATAGTACAGATTTTGAATACCAGCTGGATCTACTGAGGGATTATTTCCCAAATATGTCTCTCTCTCTCTCACTCTCACTCCAGGTTTATTTTCTATAATTTAAAGCTTTTTTTTATCCCTAACTCATTAGTATAGTCAAATATTTATACTGTATAACACAGATGGGTAGTAATACTCGAAGCAGATAAAAAATTGGTGGTTATCACATCACTTTTTATTCGTGCGTGCACTATAATTGTAGCTATTTAGAAAAATAAAACAACGTTAATGCGATCCAAGATATCAGGATCGCAATCGAAAATATTTGTAAAATGAAGTTTACTGGACGGTCCAGGATCGAATCTATGCCAGGTGAACCAGGGGTTGTTTACAAATGGTTATTCTGCCTTGTGGCTGTCTTACTCCCCATTTGCGCCAGAAATGATGAATTTAACTCTAAATTACCTTCCAAACTCCTTATTATAGACCGTTGATAGCTAAAGTGTTAAAATAAAAATTAACATAACGAAACCTATAAATGTTATATAATGTTTTATATAAATAAAATGAGATTATTAACGTCTTATATAGGATATGACACTGACTGTAGGGACAAATTATTGTGTTAAAATAGTTGCTTAAACACACCTATGGTCCTCATTTATTTTATTAAAATCTTTTTTCAAAAAATCACCTGTAGTTACACTATCCTTAAATAATTTTTACTTAAAAAAAACTAGAGCATTTTGGTACTGATTTGAAAAAATAATCTAATAAATTTTTGCTAAATTTTTTAAATTAATTTAAAAAAAATTATTTAAAAAATATATGTCATTAAAACTATAAAAACGATATACATAAAAACCCTCCCCCACCATAGCCCAATTAAAAAATAACTAACAAATTTTTTTTCTAAATTTTCAATTTGCAGAAAATTTAAGCTACACCCCCCCCGCCCCCCAATTCTCTAACTTAAAATCATGTGCAGAATGTTATTTAGCGCGTAAAATCCTCCCAGGATATAAATTTCGAACAAAATTATTAAAGTGTGTTTTGGAAAATCTATAATTTCCAAAAATTACACAATAGCTAATTACATTGTATTTTAGGGCTTAAATTAAATACAGCCTGCCTCAAGCTATAACAATACTACATATTGATATGTATTAAGTTTGAATAAAATCCATAAAACATCTTCGATTGTAGTCTAGTTACAGACATACCAGGCACATCCCGACATGGGGAAAGATAAATTGTTAAACAACTATTTTTTGGTCACTTAGAACTTCAAAATCCACTATTGTTTTTATTTAAAATGTTTTACTATATTACTTCTTATATGAGAAAATACCAAATAGGACAATATATTAATGCCATAGTTTTTAAACTTCCAGTAGATTAAATTTTACCACAATTGTCACTTTAGAAAAATCGGGGCAGTAGAACATTAATTGAACTGGAGTGCTCAATATGTTTATATTATAAATTATTCTCGTCATCTAAAGTCTCATTGAATATTGCAATGTATAATTGACTAAAAAGTTAAGTTAAAAACCGAAAGTTTGGTTACATGCACCCACCATATCCAATTAACCTTCTGAGCAACAGCATGTTAATTTCCAACTTGTGAATGATTAATATAATGTAATTAAGAGGAAGTGTGCTTAAATGTTTGTGGTGTGTAAGTGTGAAAACAATTAGTATAAAAAACACTCAGTATATTCCACTGGGATTTCTAACTCAAACCACCTGAGCACTGCCCAATAAAATTAGACCAAACATACGACTAGGTCCACATGCTCAGCTGGTGGGCATAAAACATAAACAAAGTAGAAAATAACATTATTAATTGACTCAATAGAATAAGTGAATTACTATCCTATATTGATAGGTGTATCATGATAAAAATATCGTGGGCAGGTTTCGCTATTTTTAGTTTTCATACATCCTTTTTTTAATTTTAGTTTTTTTTGCCTCAAATTTGTATGTAATAATTCTCCTCAATTCCTTAATCCCTCTACGGCCCAACCCCCTTTAACACTCTTTACTACGTAATTTAAACTCATTTCAACTTTATGTATATATATATAAAATTCTTCTCCTCTACTCCTAGCCACGAATACATAACAACCCTCTCAGCTGGAATAAACTTTTGCGCCCTGCCAAGAAGGAATTCAACACGTTAGAAAACCAAAAGAATGTGCTAAAATGTCATCTCGACTCCAGAGATTATGTGGGTTCTTGTTATATTTAGGTTTAGTTTTACTGCGCTTTAGATAAAACATTTAGGTAGTGATATACTGTAGGGTAAATTTAATGTTATATCAGCCACGCCAGTGGTCGAGTTGTTTAAGACGTCAGACTTGCATGTCGTTAAAATACTATTTTCAAGAAATGTTGCTTTTCTTGGATTGTAAGCAAATAGAATAATTTTACAAAATTGATGCTTATAATCTAGTTATATTAATTATTTTAAATAAGAAAAATATTTTCATCTGGTATGGTCATATTTTGTATTTTAAATTGATATAATAACACTATATTATTACTATATAATTAATACTATTTTAATGTGATAAAAACCTTTTTGACAATATCCTCATTTTCTAATTTCTTTTATATTTACTCTTATTGAAATACTAGCTATGATTTTTGCTTTTATTTTTTAACTAAAATATTTTACTTCTATTTATTTTCCTGCCAAAAAATTCCAGACAATAGGTTCGGATGTATATAATTGATATTAAAAATAATAACCTAAAATGTAAATATTTATCAAATCAAATTTCAAAAAAATATTATTTTTTCAATGTATGTAAAATATATTTAAAGATTGTTTTGCTTATATTTTTTCAAATCATCTTACAATCTATTAGGTATATTGAATTAATAACACAAATAGGTAGGGATGTGGAAGGTAAGCTTAGATGAAATGTACTAGCATTTGCCGTAGAGATGCTATGGCAAAATCTAAGGATAGGCTACCAGCATACACTTAGCCACGATATAAACTCTGACCTTCCTCTCGTGGGAAAACTAAACTAACTATTTTGATATATTAGGCTACGTAGGCACGGATAGTTGTGTTTTTTATAACTGATTTCTATTCCCTTAGTATAATTATGTTAATTATTGAATAAAGTACAGTTAACTTTGCTTATTTTTTTGAGGTACTTAACAGGCACTTTCTGAAACGAATGATTATTTCAGCACACGAGAATGTATATGAGTTAGATTCGAACGTCTGCCAGCTTTTCTAGTAAAATTGTATTCCTATACTATCCAGTTATCCTGAAATTTCTTGTATTTATGATCTTAGTGCATGGAACACTTCAGTGTCCACCCGAATATTATATCAGTTGTGCGAATTGAATGCCTACTACAAACTCGACTATTAACAATCATTATAAAGTGTTTCCTTCTTTTATTATATAGCTCAATTCACCCAGACTGTATTAGTTTATTCTATTAGTTCCTGCATGTATGTATAGTACACAACCAGAAGTTTGGTTGGATCCTCAACAGTTCCACCGTCAAATGTAATGTCTAGGAAATATTGAAAAGGGGTACAAGGAAAATGAGGAGGGAATTAGTTTCCCGTAACTTTTCTCACTGAGCCAGAAGACACTATTTCACATCAGTCTGCAAATCCATCGAAATACATAAACCAGCTGACCCTACAAGCGACAACTTCACTCCATTCATAAAGGACTGGCTCTATATTGATTGCTACTACTAGTATCGTTCATACACCAACTGACCCTACAAGCGACACCTTCACTCTATTCACAAAGGGACTGGCTCTATATTGATTACTACTACTAGACACCAACTGATCCTACAAGCGACAACTTCATTCCATTCAGCAAAGGGACTAGCTCTATATTGATTGCTACTACTAGACACCAACTGACCCTACAAGCGACACCTTCACTCCATTCACAAAGGGACTGGCTCTACATTGATTGCTACTACTAGTATCGTTCATACACCAACTGACCCTACAAGCGACACCTTCACTCTATTCACAAAGGACTGGCTCTATATTGATTGCTACTACTAGTATCGTTCATACACCAACTGACCCTACAAGCAACACCTTCACTCCATTCACCAAAGGGACTGGCTGTATATTCAGAGCCATAAGCGAGAATGAGACAAATAAATGAAAACTACAACTTGATCTAATCCCGTAACAGAAGATGAGTTAATTGTAAACCCCATAGATGAATCTGGGCTGGATTAATTTCTTATGAAAGAATATATCTATCTAGAGTAAGATTCAATAAAGAACAAATTACTTTATCTATAACGAAATGTATAGAATTAATTTAAATCTACCTAAACGTTATGACATTTTATCTAAAGCTGTATATTTTTGACTATAGTATTAATTAACATATAAATTAAACAATAATATAAAAATACTTTTTCTATGGATCAAAATAAAAAAGTTTGTAGGTTTAAAGGTAACTTTCTACAAAAATCATAACTTAAACGAGGATTTGAGCCCTGTTAAATCTATTTATTGCACTAGTGACTTAATTTCAACATTATACCTTTATTAATAGTTTTGATTAAACTTTAGTTTCCATCCACAATAATAACAAAAGGTATAACTATGTTCAAATTTATTTGGAAAGTATACGATAAGATGAAACTATATGAGTATTATAAAAAATTAATAAATAGGAATTTGATTAATGCAGCTAGGGCCAAAAATCTTGGCTTAAAGGTCTCGTTTTCGTACGTGTTTTATATATATATATAATATATATATATATATATATATATATAATATATATATAAATAATATATATATATATTAATATATAATATAGTATAATATATATATATATAAGATTGGTAGCTACCAATTTTTTTAGGCACTGTTTCTCACATCACTCAAAGCTATGAGGCTGAGAAAGAAACCGTTTAATGGGTCTATAACGTCGGATAAGTGTTTAGATCAACAGTGTCTAAGATTTTTGTCAAGGACGTAGGACGCTAATTTTTCTAGAGGAAGGAGCGTTTGTTAGAATACTTACTCTACCTTTAGTCAGTAAAAGTATTTACACTTATATATTCCTCCTAAGGGATCCATACTATTATTGCAAGCCCCTCAGTTCCCCTTTCCATTTATACACCCTCGTATTTAGCCCCTGTACAAGGACACATTTTGTTCTAGTACTCTTTATTAATTTTATTACAAAATATAAATACAATCAAGCTTTTAAATCTTATTTGAGGGGGGAGTAAGAAGTTAGTTCATGTATAATGAGTTGGACGCAAGTCATTACATTCAAGACATATGTCCTGTTTTATAAACTCTGGTTGGTTAAACCCCCTCAACCCCTCCACCCCTCCAACCTCACACTGGGTGAAACACTGGAAATGAACTGTCAAAACTCTGGACGAAACGCTTTTGTTTCGAGTCTTTACACCGCACATTTCCACAGTGACAAGACAGAAAGTAAAATGAGTAGGGGGTTAAAGGGAGAGAATTGTTTCAACAACGAGGACTGGGTGTGGTCTGATTCCTCTCCTAAACACGATCCAACCCTACGGCTAAAAGCAACATCCCCCCCCCCCCCACACACCCCTTCATACTAGCACAGTCACGTTTTATATCTCTTTCTCTCTCTTACGGTACAACCGCTAACTTCACTTTGCGAGGTTTATATTATTTAACACTGTTTACATTACGATTAAGGCTTTGTCGACACAAGACGCTTACATGTTAAATCTTTTATGAACATAAAATAGATGTAACCTTTTTTTTAAAAAAAAATTTAATCCTTCAACGACATTATGTAAAATGTTTTTATAAACATATTACATTTCTTTTTTTTTTCTAGCACGTTTGTAAAACTGTGAAATGAGAGGTAATTTTAGTGTCAAACTTTATAATTTAATATTTTAATTTTGGATATAATATAACAATTTGCAGACATTGTTCGTTTAGATGTATTTTTTTCATTTTTTTTATACTCTACTTCTCTTTTTCCCAATTATGATACTGAACAAGCACTTTTTAAATGTATTGTCATCAGCCAAGGTTAAACGGACTCGACGACAAACTCATCTAGTCTTGTGTCCTGGTGAATAAATGCTTGAGCTCAAATATTCTGATGGATTTAACGAGATTGGACTCTCACAAATAATTTCCTATTAACCATCCCCACAAATGAGGGTACATTTTGATTAAAGTCCACCTTTCATATATATATAACTTACTAATGTTTATGTGTCTTTCTACACCCTCCAGAAGCTTCTAGATTACCTAGTTATATTAAACTTAGCTAACCTTAGTATAGACCATGTGTCAGATTCTAATGGAGCCATATTTTCGATTATCCATTTATATCCTTTTTCTTTATTATTTAAAATAAATGTAAATTTAAATTCACTATCTATTTATCCACTCTTAATCATTGAGAGAAATATATATTTTTTACAAAGCCAAACCTTATATGCGCTACCCATTGAATAATAGGATTGATTAGGTTGGTTAAAAACCTAATCAACCGGTCATAGATCAGTTTAGGAATTATTATCTACATAATAATAAAATTAAATGTTGATAGTCAGGACGAGTATTCAGGATTAGATGAAAAATATTTAGACTGGTTTATATTCACAAATGATACAAGAAAATGGTTGTAACCTTTAAAACATTTTAGTTTACATCGATATTATTTATTAAATATTGATAATATCGATGAAAATTTACTGTTGCAGAATAAATATGTTTAAATATAACTATATGAGAATAAGTGTTTTAACTTTTAAAACTCTCAAACTCAATTTCTTTCCTACAGTACAAAGTTTATTAGAATAGATATATCTGTTGGCTAGAAAAGTTACTAGATCAAATTTAAAGTATTACTAATGTCAGTTCGTGTATTGTATATCTGTCACTTTTTATGGATCGTTAAAATAGGATAATGTTATCAATGTTAGACACTTTTTTGTATAACTTAAAAGGCTCTTTCTATTAAAATATAATTATATATAAAACGGATTGTAGTCAAACTAACTTAATCTAATATAGTTTATCTGTTAACACATGTAGATATATCAAGTATTAATATATTAATTAGTTATGGATAGAGTAACGTATACAAAAAATGGATAAATCATTCAGCCAACAAATTTAAGCTCTATAGCTTCATAATCAAATTCTAGTCAAATATAACTAAATACAGCTTATACCGCATAAATATATTTATTAGTAGCTCAATTCAAAAATATATTAAGCAGATGAGTAGAGTTAATTACTAATTTTAATTTAGATGCCAATTTCTTTTATCTGACTTGCCAACTAATTTACTTTATACACTTCTAACTACACTAGTTAAATAAATTATTCTAATAATTTAATATAAAAAGAGGTAATTTTAATATAATATGGATTATTTGCAGTAAAAGTTATAAGGTTATATGATAACAATTTAATCTTTAAAAATAAATTTACATCTGTTTTGCTTAATCTGGTTTGCCGTTTACGAAGATGTCTAAGTCTTAATCTCAAACCGGTGTATTGAGGTGTCAGTTTTACTAACAATGTTTCCCAATCTATCTTCATTTTAATGTGAGTACACTTTCCATATATATTTTAACTTGTTTCTAATTGGTTTAATTATGCATATATCACTGTTATATAGCAATACGCAATTATATAAACAATTTTTTGAGGTGATTAATTCGTGACTGGTTTTTAACCCATGTGACCACATGTATCACTTCCTCATCTTATCATATTTCGTAAACATGGGACAACTATTTTATATTCCATGGCTTCAGATCTCAAACCAGATTATTATTCTTAGAAGCAGTAAAACATTATATGGAATATTTTGGCAATTATAATTCAAAATTGAAATTGAAATTTAATAAAAAAATAAACCTATGCGTTCACCTATACGCAACCAAAATCAAGTTGGTTGACTGGGGAGATGATAAGGGTAAATAAAAAATAAAAGATTGTGGGTAGTAAATGTATAATGTTATTACATATATTTTATATGAACTGAGGGGTAAGGTGTCGGACTTCTGTGCTGGGGGTCCGGGGTTCAAACCCCGGTCCCGGCACAGATTTATCTGATTGCCAAACCCTTCCCTCACCTCTGACAAGATGTGTATTAATCACAACTTGTGAATGTGAGGAATGCCAGGCCTCCACCGTGGTTCGGATTCCACGTTAAACTGTAGGTCCTCCATTTCATCTCACAATCACCCTACCATTACACATTAGCGTAAGTGCGTATAACCCGAACGGGTAGTAAGACGCGGTGCTAATAATAATAATAATAATAATAATAGTATATGAACTCCAGTACTACATCAACCAAGACCATCACTCATATAAAGCCCTTAATTTAAGTTTGACAACACGCTGTAAGATACGCAATATCTGTTGATAGAATATCTGTCTTCTAAGCTAAGAATTCCAGGTTAAATTAAAAGTGTGATCTAAAATAGACCCTTTTTTTGTTTGCGATTGGAGCTTCTATTATAACAAATATCTTTGATATCATCTGGGAGAAAGCTTTATAGCTACTATTGAGAAACATCTGTCATTTTATTGTTTTAGTGTGGTCAAACTTCCTTTGAATTTAAGACAAATTTCGCAACATTGGTTCGTCACGGTTACCAGTAGATCCTACTTAACCTAGAAAACCACCTTCAAAAATAACTTCAAATGATATTTGGAAACATTTAAGCGAGAGAGAGAGAGAGCTAAGATAAATATTTTATCCATAAGACCTGCATCTCCCTAAACGGAGATAATGGGTGAATGAATTAATAACTATAGTTTTGGGTGCATGAGTTTAATTCCTCTTATTCAAGTCCGTCCTGGCTATACATGTATCGACAAAAAGAGGATATAACTAAAAAGGGTAGGCTTACAAAAAAATTAACTGTAAATTGTTGTGAATTATGTTTGGGAAACGATTTAAGAAAACTACTTGCTTACAACCACCAGGATTAGAATTCCAACCTTCTCATCATAGGAAATTCAAACTGACAAGATGGATGTCCTATTCCCTGTGATCCCTGATATAGGTAGCTAGAGGATACATTTTATTTTGGAAGTCGTGTTATTGTATAAGAAGCTTGTAAAGAAATTGTATGTTTAACACACCTTCCTAAAATAAATAGTGAAAATGGCCATTTGAAGCTATTTCCAAACATATTTTAACTGTAATGAGTATAACAAAATGTATTCAACCATTGGTAAGCTTTTTATTTCTACCAAAGTAAAACTAAATTAATAGATCCACAACTATCTAACTTTTATTTATTTTTTAAACTACTGTAACATGGAATTAGAAAAAGCTTAAATAAGGTTTATGTAAATTAAATCAGTGTGTAGTAAGTAATGTTGTCAACATTAATAATTCAAGAAGACTTAAAGAAAGAAAGAAAGAAAGTGTTAAGAATTTTTGATTTTTCTTTTTTAAGCAGAGAGGAAACCTATTTAATGTGTAATGTACTTTAAAGTAGTAATGCAGTGCAAAATATATTATTACAAAATGAAAAACAATAGCTAGAGAATACTGTACCATCTTCTAATCCAATGCAAATCCTTTGTGCAATTTATTGGGGGAGGGAAGCAGGAGACGAAAAAGAAAAGAACAGATAAAAAAAAGAAGGAATGAAGCTCCTGGATTACGACACAGCTTTTAAAAACTTCACTCTGAGTTGATCTTTATGGGCACCGAAAAGAGGCAGTTTTACGAGATGGGGCGTGGGGGTTTTAGAGGGATGGGTGGGTAAAGAAGGGGGTGGCTCTCTTCTAACATTTTATAAACTACCCTTCCAGGCAGTTTTTTCTGCCAGCTTCCAGCCGCTTCTCACTGTTTTCTGAACTTAATTAAGGATGAGGTTTCGGTAATGAAAACTGTATCTTGAGGTGGTATCTCGTTTTGCTTCCTATCCTCTTTAAAAAAAAATTAAGAGAATGGAGGGTTACGCCTCTCTATAAAACTTTAGGGAAATGTGCCCCTCCTACTCTTTAACTAGACCTTAGCACCCTCAGGGCCCCGTTTTGAGTCACGCCCAAAACAACTTTGCGATGGTAGAAAAATGATGCTAGTGTAATGAAAGTAATGAACTAAGAAGGGTTTCAGGAGCAAAAAAGTGTAACAATTGATCATCTCCACTATGTTTACTCAATAAAAAATGTTTTGGGATTGAGGGGGCATATATATAGAGGGGGATGGCTGATAGATAAAATTTATTCTCACCATTAGTTTTAATTTATAACATATGTGGTTTAGGAGGAGTCATATTTTGAATGTTGATTCTTCAGTTAGGTTTACACACATTAGAATTTGAATACATTGAAGATTGAAACCTAGACACGGAATTAAACCAAACCTAAAATAATAAAGACAAATATTATTAATATGATTAGTTGTCTTGTCTTCGTAACTATAATAATTCATCCACCAAGTCTCACCATTCATTAAATACTTAATTGTAAAGCATTTCTTTCTTTTACAGATTTAGGAATCTGGAATACGTATGTGAGTGTTGCTGAGTGATGCAAACTAGCACAGCTTACCATCCTATCATTGAATTCGAATTAATGTTGTACTTAGTACGACTACTTGGCTCGCTTGGTAGCGTGTCTGACTATTAAAATAAATATGTTGGTTTAGATTCTTGGCACATCCAAGCTATTAAACATGATGAAATTACTTTGACAGTGATGAATTTTTGTCAGTGGGGGCCCTAGATTATCTATAGTTATTCTATTTTTTAAATCGTGCTCTGATAAATTCATCCAGTGTACGTTAATTACCGTAATAATACAATCTTGCACTCAGAGAAAGAACTGATTCCAAGCAATTTACTAGAGATTATTTGTTTTCTTTCTTTGTCATGGTTATTTAAAGAGAACACTCAAGTTAGTATTCTTTATTTTGTAAGTACTATTAATAATATTGTGATTATTTATAGGGTGTGAGCATTTACTGAAATATCTCTGAGTCCCCTTCTTATTGCTTCAAAATAGGTATTCCCTCAGTATATAATGTTTATTATAAAATATAACTCTATTTAGTGAAATAAAGTATGGTTGTGTCACTTCAGTAGCTAGTAACTATAGTATGGAATGGTCTTGTAGAGTAATAATGTTGCACTTTTTGTGTAAAGAATCTACGAGATGGGGAAAGTGCACATTTCACTGGTCTATGAATAATGGAATCGGACTGCCTTTAGAGAGTAATCAGTGTGAGTGAGATTGATTATCACTTATCAGTGAACCAATAAGTTTATAAAACAACTCTTTCTGAGTATACAACATGTTTAATGTTACTATGATTAAATAAAACTACACAAAAAGTTTAAATCCATAGCTAAATTTAAAAATATTATTAAACTTTATAGAAATAGCTATACAACTAACATTTCTGATTAAAAAAACAACTTATATTTAATTTTTTTTAGAACGAGGGAGATATTTAAAATTTTTAAAAGCACCTGATATTATATAAGATGATGAAAAGTACATTATCAAGAAAGGTAAATGTTTAACCTTATTGGACTACACTATGGTATTATCTTGTAAGCTAAGCCATAGTAGAAAGGAGCAAAGAAAGCTTATTACCTTTCAGGGTACATTGATTATTGTGACATAAGAGATCTTAGCCATGGTTATCCAATAGTTCTCTAATATTTCTAATATAAATATTATTCAAAAACAATCACATGGAGCTCGACAACATAGCCAAGAGTGCCTTATTTCTATAACGTTTATTTTTTAAAAAAAACTTCATCTGAACGTTCTACCAATTTAAGAAGACATGGGAATATATTCATAAACAATAGGAGGTAGTATATTGGACACTTTATAGTGAGGGTTAATTAATCCTTTCAATTTTCGTTAAGGAACAATATTTACAAACGGTGTTTAAAGAACGGAGGCCATTGTTTTGTTGTTTTCAAGCTTGCGCCCCTAGTAGCAATCAGGAGAACTATGGTGAGAGAGAGAGAAGATTTAAACCAAACAATAGAGAGATAATCTTGTTGACATTTAAACGCCACGAGCTTCGATTTTCATGATCTGAATTATTAAAAAGAAAACTTGATATCTTATATCGACTATATTATATTTTCAGACTTTTTACGCTTTCCCATTACTGTTTCTTATATGTCTATTTTAACATCCACTGTTTAAATCAAAGTTTTTGGCATATGTAATTATTTTGTAAGAGTTCAACTCTTCAACTCCAGTATGGAAAGTTTTAAACTATTCCGGTGGAAGTGAGCTGGCTCAGTTCAAATTTTGATCAAGGAAACTTTTTTGTGTCATTTAAAGGATATAATAGATTAATTCGTTTCAATTTGTTGATATTATCACAAGAGTAAATATTATCAAAATGGTATTAAAGTTAGGCTTTGATTCCAACTACGGCTGGGAATGTTTGTGAGGAAATTTATTATATATTAACTGTATTATGAAGAATTTAATTTTTAAAAACATTTTTACAATATGTTTTTCAACAGAAGACCAACTCAATGGATGAGATGCTTCTATTTATAATTGAGATGTATCCCTCCCCATTTAAAGCCATCCAAGAACATCTTAAACTCTAAATTAATCTACGAAATCTGAACTACCACCATGTACACTATTTTTTATATAGTGATGTTTACAAGTCTATATTTCTAACTATTTCACTTTAGTCAATTTCTATGGTCATCATTTCAGGCATTGTAAAACACATCATAGTTTTTTTTCTTAATATTTTAGGAAAATATATTCTTATTTTTATTTAATTAATTTGGAGCATAATATATTTTGGTTTACTTGACAGATAAGTTTATTTTTTATTTATAAGCATTTAATATTTTTAAAATAAATTTAACAAATCATTAATGGTGAACATTGCTCCTAGATATCAAATTTAATTTAAAAAATTAATACATATTTATATTCTTACTTTTGAGGTATATTTATTTTGCTTTAGAACTGTATTGATCCGAGCTCTATAGGCAGGTGATATTGTTTAACATAAGATTAAATGAATCCTCATACATTTACCGAGATAATATTAAAGTGTTTACTTATGTGTTTCCGCTAACCATTGTTGTTGTCCAACTACTAATGTAAGTCATAATATGTCAAGTTGCTATGACAACCCAATAATACTAAACACTAGGCTATAAAATTTATATTAGTTTTTGAGTAAAATAATGTATTTTAAGAGGATTTCTTTAAAATTTAGCTCCTCTTGAAAACATTTCTGGCTTAAAATTCTAATTTATTAATGTTATTGCACTTCATCTAATATGAGTTTAAGAAAATATATATCTAATAGCTCAGCATAAAAAAATTAAAAATATTAATTTTCGATTAGATCTCGGAAATTATTTGTAGAAATTATAAAATAGTTTATACAGAACCAAATATTTTAGGCCTCTTAAAGTTCATAGAGTTTAAATATATTATATATATATATATATATATATATATATATATATATATAATATAATCCTTACTTAATGTTAAAAATGCACGTAAATTGCACAGAGGGGGGACTATAAAACAAAATGTCGAAGAAAGCTTTGTGCTTCATATTGCATGATTCAAACTTATATCTTCCTTTAGATGTGAACCTATTGAAGTAGGAGAATAGTTCCTCAGACAACTGGCCACCGTTTTAAGCATATATATATACAAATAATTATTTAGGGATATTAGAATGAGCTCCAGACTAATTATCGTTACTGTCCACTACTGAGAGACTTGACTTTGGAAGTCCCACTAGTAGCTATGGTACGATCCGTCTAAAATACATCTGAAGGGTGCTACATTGGAGATCACTAGAAAATAGTTTTAGAGATAAAGAAATCCCGAATTAATTATGAAATGGTATGATAATTTTAAATATTGATTACACCAAAATATAGGCGAAAGATCAGATGAGTTATAAAGTTTAAAATTTTAAGTTTAAGCCGATTTATTTAATTTGTGATAACTAACATAAATCTCCATAAGCCATCACACTTTTTTTTAAATCTCTAATGGTGACACTATAAACCCATGAATTTATTTCATAGAGGAAGGCTAGATAGGCCCTATATGTTTCTAACATTTTTCTTTAATCTCAGAAGTAAAATTTTTTGTGTAAGCGTATTTGAACTTTTTATAATATATTTGAACTTAAAACTTAAACTTTTTCATATTATCATAAATTCTTCCACTAGCTTTTGCCTACATTTTGTTGAAAGTTATTTTAAAACATATCAAACAGCTTCTAAAATGATTCGTGATATTCTAATCATCTGCAACTCATCTCAGTGTTCTACCACGTACTAGCCCTAAGGCTATCAATTTGACAAAAAAAATGGGCTTACTTATTCTATCTACTATTTTCCATTAACTTTAACAATCCTTACAATCTCTTGTCTAGTTCAAAAGGGTTTTCTTTTAAAAATAAAGATAGACTCTTCTTATTAACAATATTGCTTTGCACGTACAGTTATATATTTACACTTAAACAAAAAATTAAGTTGGTAATACCTGTTTTGGAGGTAAAATTGTCTGAGGCATTGAATAAACGATGACAAGGTTATTGTGTTTGGAGTCCCAGTTGAATATACTGAGAATGGTTTTTACTAAATGGTCTTCAATTTTCTCTCCATGAAAACGTTGGTAACTTCCTATAAAATCAATATTCCTCGTCCCTTGCACATTAATTAGCATTATTAATACGTAACTATGCGCATAACCAGAATGGATAGTTTATAAGTTGTGAAAATAAGGGTTGATAAATAAAACATTATATTATAATATTCCAGTTTAGTTTATATATGTGATTAGATTAATGTTTTAGATAATAACTTAACATAAACTATTAAATAACAAATCATATTTTACTTACGACTGGGAGCCTTTTGCACCAAAATAATGCCCAAATATATATTAGCAAAATACGTCCAAAAGAAGAGATAATATAGGAATAACTTAATGCACTTTAATATCTACAAAAGTATTCAGTTATATAGATTTAAAAATATTGTGTTCATATTTAAATTCTTTCATTTTATAGATTATTGATGAAACAATTAAATATTGTATTCTTTGATTGACATACTAAAATTATTAAATTAAACATTAAGAAGGAGGGCTATAGTATGAAAATGTTCTAATGAAATTTATCTTTCATTTTATGTACCAAATTATTTTAAGTTCTTCTTAAGATAATATATATGTATATATTATAATGTAACATATTTTAGTTTTATTTAAAACACACGATGTTGTATTTAATAACTACTAGTTCAACACAAATTTATTATTAAAGTAATTTTTTACGTTGTATAAACTTTAATTAGTAATTAATGGACCCAGATGTACCAGTGTTTTGAAAGGAATTTGAGTTTAAATTTGAGATATTACCTGTAACTCTTTTCTAGTTATGAGGAAAGGTTTTAAAGTAGTTTAACTAGGGCAAGAACTTAATGAAACCTGACGCCTGAAATATATACCACTAAAATACAAAAGTAGTCCCTGTATAAATTGTGTTTAAGATTCCAAATCCGGGTGGCAGGTGTTTAATGTGATAAAAATAAATTATCTCGTTTAGATACAAAGAAATTAAATTACAAATTGGTTTCTGAGAGATAATTTTTTTTTGTTAATTGTAGCACTAAACATTGTATAATTTCCCTCCACAAATATTTCTCTCTGTAAAATGGCTAGATTAATTGTTTCTATATTTATTGGCAATTAGTGTTAATGGGAGATTTAATGGTATGGATATTAGATTAAAGGGGCATATATTTTGCCCATAAATGTAAACGATAATTACTGCTAATAGTTTTTAATACCCTTGTTCTAAGGGTAGGAACGATAACGGTTAATATTTTTAGCGCACACATAGCTCACATCGGTGAGCACGTAAAACGTTAGGCTGGACAAACATGCTTTTAAATAATTGGTCAGTAGTGTTTCAAATATCTTATAGGTGTACTCAGTATGGTGGATGAAAAAAAGTACTTTAACCCAGTACAGGCTCATTTTCTTTTGTTTAAAAATATATTTTGTTATTTCGAAATTTCTTAGTAGTCACGAAGAGAAAAAAAAATTTAAAAATCCATATTATATTATTTTCTGAAAGAAAGAGATTTTAATTTCTTACAATGAAATACTGTAAATTGCTATTTTAGGGACTGGAATTATAATCTCTTCGTTGCTGGAAAAACATACCAAAAATAATGATGCTTTTATACGCTTGCCTGCTGGTTCGAGATGTTTGTTCAATAGATAAAACATCTTTGGTGCAGCTATGATCAATTAGTATTCAATTGATTATAGATAAGACTAGCTCTTTAATTAGTTTCTTCTGTCAGTTAGATTGAAAAGAGAGATGTAGACAAGATCATTAATAAAAAACTTTCCCTTACAACTGAGGGTCAGCAAGCCAGTAAACTTAAGGGGGTAATACAATCGATCGAGAGATATCTCAAAGCAAGAGGAAGGGAAAATAAAAACCCTTTATCACTCTCTAATTGCCCTAAAAGTCAGTATGGGATGTTTAGGTTCCCTATTTAAGGACTGTGACTACCTGTGATGTCACGACAAATCAAGATAGGATTTATCATTTAAGGTGTTTACGTCTTATTCAACGAGTTTTAAAGATTTAACTTAACTTTGAACCTAAAACCATAAGTTATTAATAATCCTAAGAATGGTCTTACAGTGTAACAACAACATTTTTTCATAATAAATTAAATTTATACAAGCAATTATTTAAGAATCCTTTTTAATCCCGGAACAAATAAATAAGGCGCATCATGTGGAGCATCTTGGGCGCAGAATTACTCCATAAGTCAGTGGAAGCCCATTTCTAATATTTATATATAATATGTATTACAAGAAAAAATATGATTTAAAAATAATAATAATAATATTTAGCACCGCGTCTTACTACCCGTTCGGGTTATACGCTTAAGTAATAATTACGCTAATGGATTAGGAATTGGGAAGGTTGAATATAGAGGAAGTGAACCCGCACTTGCGTGGAGGGAGAGTGGAAAACAATTTAGGAAAAACCACCCCCAGTTCACCCGACCGAGATTCGAACCTCGATCTCCCCGACCTCGGTGGTCGAGCTCAACACGACTAGCGCGTTAGCCAACTACGCCACCGAGGCGGGTAGATTTAAAAAGCAAGTTCATGTTGTCCGTGCTGGATAAGTAGAGTGAGTGCGTAAACTAGTGCGAGGAAGAGGGGAAATGTGTTATCAACCCATAAGCAAGATACCTTCAAGTGGGAACTATTAATATTTCCCCATTATATTTTTAACTTGTACATTGGTATCTAAGTGTGTTAATGATTAGAGTGCTTAGATGAGTCAAGTTAAGATGAAACCCACCTCGAAAAATATTTTCGAAATTACCAAGTCAGCAATGTCTTTAATGAACCTCATCATTGAAACTGCTTCACTAACAAGTTACTTACTCAAATAACATTTTATATTAAAGTAAATCCAGAACCCCCTACCTTTAATACCACTATTTAAATAATATTATAATATTCATTTTAAAACTACATTTTAACAAGGGACTAAGATATGATTCATAATTTTCCATGGCTATTATTATTTATGGCTATACCCGCCTCTTTGGGAAGAGGCAATAAATGTCAATGTCATCTAGTATGATTTGACTTGGAGAAAGGGCAGGGGGTAATGGTTTCAATCTAAGCCTAGTTTCAGATTCTCCTTCTGAGTAAATACTCTCCGATCTCTAACTTCCTCATCACCACCACATTTGTGAAATTAAATGTGGGAAACCCTCATAGGCAGTGAAAGACAGTAGTTTGTTTATATTTCTAACCACTTATTCATTACTAGGGACATGTCATATTTATTCTTAACTTTAATGACCGAGCGAAAATATGCTCTGTTTTAACTTGAGGCAATGGTTTTTCTTATATCCATCCTGTTATATATCATGGGATAGATATAATATGCGTGAAACAATCTTAACTAAATTATACAAGAACATCCTTTGGACAGAGTGCAAACATTTTATGTACAGGGTTATTTGATCTTATCATCTATTTTTATATGGTGGTCACTATTATTTTTTGTTTAATAGGTAATCAATTGATTTTAATTTATAATTCTAATCATATGAGTACATACGGCACAATTTTTAAATTTACATAAATTGTGAGACTGGCACTTAAACATTGAAAATAAACTTTCTCTGTGAATCTAATATAATTTTGTGTTTAGTATTAATATGTTTTATATTCAACCTGTATACACAAGACCAAAATATCTATTTAATTTCCAAGAGAAATTGGGGGAGAAATTTCAACTTTAAGCCCAAGAGAGAAATCTTGAGACCTATTACAGATAAAAACATGGTGTCAATGAGTTACACTACTCACAAAACTAATAGATAAATTATATTCAGTATTAAAACTAAGTTTAGAGATGAAATGTCTAATATAATGAATATTTTTAATTTTTCTTGTTGTTGAATATTTATTTTTATTTAATATTAGATAATATTTAAAGCTTGTATAGGGTATCGAGTAAATATTTTATTACCTAATAGCAAATATTAACATTATAGACATAGTTTATGTTTGAAGTGATATGCTACATAGCCGATACTAATGTTTGTATGTATTAGATCTGCCCATGATTAATTTATGTGTATGGATACATATAAATTCTTCATTTATAAAAATTTATTTTAACAAACTATATTATCTATTAAGATTTTAATATCACTTAACTTGGGGTGTATTTGAAAAAGGTTTTATAATATTTTTTATCTAATAAGTATTTTTTAGGTAATTTATTCCCTAATTCTCATGGTGTTTCTTTGTTTTTTAAGGATACATTTTCATGCTTATTTGTAATAAATTTCAAAATAATTTTTTTTTTAGTTGAGTTGTCAAACAACCCGTTTAATAACAGGGCTATGAAATACTTCAGTGGCCACATGGGCTAAGGCATCACTCTCGAAATAGACTAAACTGCCAACGACAGGCAGATTGGGTATCGAGTTCCGGTTGGGTTTCCTGAATGTGGTTTTTCCTAAATGGTTTCCCAATCTCCCTCCATGCTAATGCAGTTACACTTAATCCAAATTCAAACTTCCTTTTCCTAAATTCACTAGCACAATAAATGTATATGCGTATAACCTGGATCTGTAATAAGAAGTGGTGGGAAATCAAACTACGATTTTAGGGTTCGATACCAATTTCTCATCTTCACATTGGGATCTTAAATATTCCTTCTGGTTCTATCTCTGTTATGTTTACTTAAGTTGACTTTTATATTTTAATATAGACCAATAGCTCATAATAAATATTATTATAAATAAATAAATAAAATTTTCGTTTGTTTCACCACGTATTAAATAAATATTTGATCAATGAATCTCCAAATCATCAAATTATTTGTAGTATTTGGATCAAACAACAAAATAAACCTTCATTCTTACTTAAGATTTGGTGGAAGCAAAATAAGAGGCTAAGATATTAAAAATAAAAAAGGCATATTGGAGAGTTATTCTTATACACTTATCAAATTTTCCATGATTCCAATCCGAAAAAAAAAGTGATTCCAGCCCATTTCAAGCTATTACATTTACAAAAATAATATTTTAATGGAATGTGTTTAACTTTTAGTGATAATTCATTAGATGAAAAGGTTTGATTAGTATTTATGTCAGCAAAGATTCATTGACCTGAGATGTTCTGCTCTGAAAACGGTATCGTACTCTTCATTTCTACCTGAGATTTACCAGTGGTCCTTTTTAATGAAGCGTGCAAGGACAGTTTCACAGTCTGGTGAGTTTTCAGATATATCCCTTCTACATAGTTAAATAACATGACGTTCACTCCACCACACACACACACACACACACACACACACACACACACACACACACACACACACACACACTCACACACTCACACACTCATTGGCAAATATGCCCTTTGGTCGAACCTTTCCCTATCTCACATGAACAGAGATTGGTCGAGTCATATGTGAACAAACAGATCTGTTCTCAAACTACCTTGCTAGTCAAATTATATCATTAATAAAATTTTTAAAAGGATATCTTAACTAGTTTCTTGCGTCTATTTTACATTTTATATTTAGCTAGTCATTTTATTTTGTAGCACCACAACTTAATAAATTCGGGTTTACGCTTATATATTAATAACTACTCTAATGGTTCTTGGGATTAGGATGGTTATTTTTGAAAGAAGTGTACCCAATTTTGCATATAGGGAGAGTGGAAATCATTTTGTAAAAAAAAAACACTTAGTACACCCGACCGTGATTCAAACCTCGATCTCCCAGTCATTGGCAGTATAGTCTACTGCGAGAGTTGTGCGTTAGACCATACAGCCACCGAGGTGGATAGCTACTAATTATCTCTAATGAAATACGGATGAGAAATTTTGAGCTGTGTGGAAATACACCCGCGTTAGCGTAAAGGGAGCTTGGGAAAACTTTTAAAATAAAACTCACACCTCCAACCTCCAATATTATATTTACTTGTGATCCAATATAGTGTGAGAGTGAATAATTTTTAGATCACGCGATCTATGGCTTCCACATTTATAAATATAAATGTAGGTATCATAAACTACACTACTGCAATTGGACAGCAGATTGATTGTGATGCTTAAAGAAAATGTCCCTTGTCTCTCCCATTTCTAGACCTAAATATATTCAAAGTGTTCTTATTCTCGTATAGGCAACACACATAGTAAAAGAAAGCGGAGTGTTAATGTGAAATGTGAAAGAACATAAAGATAACATTTAAAAGTCAATGGAATCAAACAGGAATTACAAAGAAAATAGATTTAACTTTGAATAAATAACCACAGTAGACTCCAATTTTGATGAATTATTGTTTGATTCTAGATAAAACCGATGAAGATTATTCGTTAACTTTCATTAAATAAGTATGTATTAAGGCTTTTTGGTCTGAGTCTATAGTTTTAGGAATAATTGAACTCAGATGTGTTAGTTTATAAGTTGTATGTTGATATATTTGTATTTACAATGAAATCTTAGACTGTATACTTGAAATAAAAATTTGATCAAAATAGTTAAGTTTCGTGTTTAATAGTATGCCCTTTGTGAACCATTTAAAATCTTTTCTAGAGTATTTATTTCTTGAAAATCTCTAATTTCATTAATGCTATTACCAATATTAGGCATACTCTAAAATATATTAAGAAAAATCTCAATTAAATAATTTTACACTAGCCTAACTTTAATTATGTGTTTTTTTAATGACTTACGTCATGATTAATGCAAGATACATTTTTGTACTCTTATAATATTTTATTTAAAATATTAAGGCTTTACTATTATGATTGGTTACAATCTTGTCATTGAGTTGCTTAAGTCTAGCTTTGTAGAGAGTGGGTTTCTTAAAGTCAGTTAAATATCCATTTACTTACTTTAAATAAATAAACTTCAATTAAATGTTTTTATTTGTTGTAAATACTACAATATTTCAAAGTGATAAACCAATAGAAGATTAAAATATCTTCTTAGCTTATCATCTCCCCATATATATGGCACATAGATCAACATATATCTGATAATATTTCTAATAAAACTTTGATGAAGAAATTTACCCATCTTCACGCTTCTTCTTCATTCCTATCCTACCTCGTGCCTTATTGAATATTATAAACTTTCTTTTTGGAAAAATTGGAATTTTGTAGTTGTAGCTTAGCTAAGTTGAAACTTTAGTCTGATATTAACTTTATAAAGTTGGCAAAAATTCTTACAAGCAAGCAAGCAGCCACCACTTTTAAAACTTGTTCCAGCACTAAAAAACACAAGGGTTTGTATAAGGTGGTTAATCCCCTCTTTCCACTCTTCTAAACACTTTCTCACTTTATGTTGAACTATTTGCATACAAGGAGGTGTTAAATGCATCTCTTAGAATCCCCCTTGTTGAGGCTTTCATAATAAGGTGCAAACAACACTGTTTGGCAACCATATTTGTTTATATTGAACTTTTTTATCTTAACATTCCACCATTTTATTTATTTTAGTGATCTTACTATAATGATTTAGTAGCAATTACAAAATGGTTTATTATTTTGTTCGATGATGCTTCTTAAAATAACTTTTTACAAATTAAGAGTTATTGATATTTTCACTGCATTTAAATATAGCTTAGCAGGAAAAGAGTACATTAGGTATATTAATTATGTTCATATATCCACCTTTACATGAAAAGAGATTGTAAACCAATAAGAAAGAAAGAATATATAAACAAATTCAGGATATGAGTTATGACCTCCCAATCATCATATATATGATCTTCATGTCGTGTCTACTGAGAATGATGATTTATTATTAGAAATATGTTTTTAACTATAAGGAATAATGTGTTTTCTTTATTAATAGTTCTAAAATATTTTGTTAGAACTACAATAATAATATATAAATTTTCCTATACAAAAAATATATTTCCTAATTATATGTTATCTAGCAACTAAATTAATATAAATTGAAAAGAATAAATATAACCTTATGAAAACATACAATTATAATTAACTGATATATATAAACCGATGCTTTATATTGTAGCCATTGTGAATAAGTTTATAGTATAATACAATAGCACAAAAGAGAATATAGAAATAATATTTTGTGTGTAAGGTGACATATATTCTAAATAAAAAATTAAAGTTAATACCTGATAGGACAGTGACTTTATTTATGTGTTGATGTGTATTCGGAAGAGAGAATAATATCAAATAAATGGTACGGAGCACCGCACAGACTTTCTCTCTCTTTCTATAAACTCGTAAGATTTCTGAACGGAATAATGTACATTGTATCATCACCACTCCACATAAGAACACGCATAAAATAATATACAATGATATAGAATCAATGAGAAAAGAGGCGCATCTTTGTCCACCTAAGAGCATTTCAAACAGTTTAATGTCTTCCACAAGGGTCAACACTTCGTATTAAAATTTCGATTTCTGGTTAAAATTTTAACATTTTAAAAGGTGTTGCAGATCTTCAAGTCATCGCATTGATATTTAATTATTCATTTATACATTTTGACTAATAAAAAATGTAAATATTGACTATTGAGTCTAAAATGGAGATAGATCATTGCTATGCAAACATTTCTCCTAAGAGATTTAAGGAAAAATAACAAACATTTTTTAGATACTTACTTATATTTAATTACTCTATGGCATTGGAGTATTATTGCGTTAAGACTTAAGTAGTATATGTTTACAACTAAAGCTCACAAAATTGTATTAATATATTTGCAAATATCTCAGAAACTGCTGCTTTTATAAAAATATATGTCAAATAAAAGTTTTTTATTTCTAATAGTCCTACAATTTTGCAATGATAAGTTGTTTAGTTTCTCCAATATTTGTGGAGATACGGAAATTAACGCTTCTGTAATGTACCCTAAAAATCATTTTCATAGGAAAATGAAAATAGCCAGTTTATTTATAATCTTAATCAACGCCTAGATACGAATTTTAATCAAAATCGTTTAAGCAGATTTTGAGAAAACCAAATTTTTCTCTTTTCGTCCTTCAGTAAACTACCCTTAATTTTAAGTTTTTATAGACACACAGACAGACGGCATTGCAAAGACTATTTTTTAGGGTTCGGGGGGTCATGAGACGTTGACATCCATCAACATTTCAGGTTAGTTTTTTTTTTACGGTCGCAATACTTAAACTTTAATGTCCAAAAAGTTAAAAAAATTCATATAATTGCGTATATATTGAAAGTTATTGATTTTATAAAAATATGTTTCGGATAAAATATCTGTATTATAAATATATATACATATTTGTAATGCTAAGTAATTTTATATCTCAAATAGTTTCGGAGCTATTTAAAAAAATGTAAATTTACGCATCAGACCGGAGCCCTTAAAGCCATTTTGCCGAAATATTGAGGGTAGCCATTTTGTTTGGAATATTTATTAATGTTTATAAATGAAATTTAATCAAAATCGTTGGAGCCGATTTTGAGAAAATCGACTTTTTCTCTTTTTGCCATTCAGTAAACTACCCTTAATTTTAAGTTTTAATAGACACACAGACAGACGGCATTGCAAAGGCTAATTTTAAGGATTCGGGGGGTCATGAGACGTCGACATCCATCAACATTTCAGGTTAGTTTTTCTTACGGTCGCAATACTTAAGCTTTAATGCCAAAAAGTTAAAAATATATATATAATTGCGTATATATTGAAAGTTATTGATTTTATAAAAATATGTTTCGAATAAAATATTTGTAATTTAAATATATATACATATTTGTAATGCTAAGTAATTTCATATCTCAAATAGTTTCGGAGCTATTATAAAAAATGTTAATTTACGCATCAGACCGGAGCCCTTAAAACGATTTTGCCGAAATATTGAGAGTAGCCATTTTGTTTGGAATATTTATTTATGTTCATAAATGAAATTTAATCAAAATCGTTAGAGCCGATTTTGAGAAAATCGACTTTTTCTCTTTTTGCCCTTCAGTAAACTACCCTTAATTTTAGGGGTAGATATCCAATTCCAAAAACCCCTCGGGGAAACCCTATGAAAACCCTAGATATCAAGTTTCAGCTCAATCGGTAAAATAGTTTAGGCTCTAGTTGGAGGTACAGACAGACAGACAGACAGACAGACAGACGGAAATTAAAAAACCACTTTTTCGGATTCAGGAAGTCATGAAACGTCAAAATTCATCAAAATCTCGAGTTCGATTTTTTTGACGATCACAATACTTTCTCTACCTGTAAGATAGAGAGAAAGTAATAAAACAAGAAACTAAATGTCATTAGGCTTATATGTATACACTTGCAATTTTTACTTTCTCTCTATCTTACAGGTAGAGAAAGTATTGTGATAGTCAAAAAAATCGAACTCGAGATTTTGATGAATTTTGACGTTTCATGACTTCCTGAATCCGAAAAAGTGGTTTTTGAATTTCCGTCTGTCTGTCTGTCTGTCTGTCTGTCTGTCTGTACCTCCAACTAGAGCCTAAACTATTTAACCGATTGAGCTGAAACTTGATATCTAGGGTTTTCATAGGGTTTCCCCGAGGGGTTTTTGGAATTGGATATCTACCCCTAAAATTAAGGGTAGTTTACTGAAGGGCAAAAAGAGAAAAAGTCGATTTTCTCAAAATCGGCTCTAACGATTTTGATTAAATTTCATTTATGAACATAAATAAATATTCCAAACAAAATGGCTACTCTCAATATTTCGGCAAAATCGTTTTAAGGGCTCCGGTCTGATGCGTAAATTAACATTTTTTATAATAGCTCCGAAACTATTTGAGATATGAAATTACTTAGCATTACAAATATGTATATATATTTATAATACAAATATTTTATTCGAAACATATTTTTATAAAATCAATAACTTTCAATATATACGCAATTATATATATATTTTTAACTTTTTGGGCATTAAAGCTTAAGTATTGCGACCGTAAGAAAAACTAACCTGAAATGTTGATGGATGTCGACGTCTCATGACCCCCCGAACCCTTAAAAATAGTCTTTGCAATGCCGTCTGTCTGTGTGTCTATTAAAACTTAAAATTAAAGGTAGTTTACTGAAGGGCAAAAAGAGAAAAAGTCGATTTTCTCAAAATCGGCTCTAACGATTTTGATTAAATTTCATTTATGAACATAAATAAATATTCCAAACAAAATGGCTACTCTCAATATTTCGGCAAAATCGTTTTAAGGGCTCCGGTCTGATGCGTAAATTAACATTTTTTATAATAGCTCCGAAACTATTTGAGATATGAAATTACTTAACATTACAAATATGTATATATATTTATAATACAGATATTTTATTCGAAACATATTTTTATAAAATCAATAACTTTCAATATATACGCAATTATATATATATTTTTAACTTTTTGGACATTAAAGCTTAAGTATTGCGACCGTAAAAAAAAAAAAACTAACCTGAAATGTTGATGGATGTCGACGTCTCATGACCCCCACAACCCTAAAAAATAGTCTTTGCAATGCCGTCTGTCTGTGTGTCTATAAAAACTTAAAATTAAGGGTAGTTTACTGAAGGACGAAAAGAGAAAAATTTGGTTTACTCAAAATCTGCTTAAACGATTTTGATTAAAATTCGTATCTAGGCGTTGATTAAGATTATAAATAAACTGGCTATTTTCATTTTCCTATGAAAATGATTTTTAGGGTACATTACAGAAGCGTTAATTTCCGTAACTCCACAACTATTGGAGAAACTAAACAACTTATCATTGCAAAATTGTAGGACTATTATAAATAAAAAACTTTTATTTGACATATATTTTTATAAAAGCAACAGTTTCTGAGATATTTGCAAATATATTAATACAATTTTGTGAGCTTTAGTTGTAAACATATACTACTTAAGTCTTAACGCAATAATACTCCAATGCCATAGAGTAATTAAATATAAGTAAGTATCTAAAAAAGTATGTTATTTTTCCTTAAATCTCTTAGGAGAAATGTTTGCATAGCAATGATCTATCTCCATTTTAGACTCAATAGTCAATATTTACATTTTTTATTGGTCAAAATGTATAAATGAATAATTAAATATCAATGCGATGACTTGAAGATCTGCAACACCTTTTAAAATGTTAAAATTTTAACCAGAAATCGAATTTTTAATACGAAGTGTTGACCCTTGTGGAAGACATTAAACTGTTTGAAATGCTCTTAGGTGGACAAAGATGCGCCTCTTTTCTCATTGATTCTATATCATTGTATATTATTTTATGCGTGTTCTTATGTGGAGTGGTGATGATACAATGTACATTATTCCGTTCAGAAATCTTACGAGTTTATAGAAAGAGAGAGAAAGTCTGTGCGGTGTGCCGTACCATTTATTTTAAATAGTGTTATAAGACTAGCTAATACTTATACCTAATTAGTGATTAAGTAGCTGTAGATATGCTTATAAAGTATAAAAATAGACAAGAATATAGATTTATTAACTACACATTTGATACAAATTAGATAATATGAGAAAAATTTACAATTATTCAAGCAATATAATCTAGTTCATTATAAGTGCAGTAAAATTATATTAACCAACTTACTTTAAATAAATTCCAGAATATAATTTGATTTTAAAATTTAAATTCAACCTCTTTCATATCGAAATATAATTTTATATAAATATTTTCAATGATTAAAATAATATTCAAGAGATTTATATGAATGAACCAATGATTCTTGTATGGATACCTCTAGATTTGGGTTTTCCAAACTCATTGAGTCTGAGAGAACTACATTTAATTAGTCAAATTGTTTTGTAATCTAACCTAATTAAAAATTTGCAGTATCACTTATTGGCTACCATTGTAACATATACAGAGGGTTTTACATCACATCTTTGTTCAATTAGGGGTAAGCTATGTGAATTGATTTTGTATTTATAATTTAAAAAAATCTCTATTACATCAAACTACAAGCAAGCTATTGTATGTCCTAGTAATGGGTAAATTTATAAATCTACTATTGATTGCTCTGGCAGTACTCTTTAGTAAATGATCGGTCATAGTAAAATACTGTGTATATGCCTGATTGTTAGCCATTTATTATTTATAAAATGATAGCTCCTCTTATAGGATAAGACCTACTTTCTCTACCTGTAAGATAGCGAGAAAGAAATAAGATAATTAGAAAGAGCTAAATTAATTTTTCATGTGAACTACCTAAACTATCTACATTATCCACTGAAACACGTGATCAATCGTTTGCCCATATCTGCATTTAGAATATATGAGTGCTAATTAAGATAAGTACATAGCTAGTCAAACTAATATTACTTTGAAGTTAACTTTTAAAGTTTAGTTTTAACAATTTTTTTTTAAAAGAACATATTTCCATCTTTCATCATCTCTCTTGAAATCCTCTTAGTTAAAATATAATCCTCCTAACAGTCACACTAGAATCTGATGATGTCAAAGTAGACTGAGCTACCAATTAGATGTCATCGCGTATAAGTAATCTTGTTTTTAATTTATCTGACACTCAAAGTATTATCGATCTGGCTAAGAACTTAAAAATTCGTTCTGTGATCACATTTATAATTAATTAAAAGCTACTCCTTCAACTTCTGCTTTCTAACCTAGTTAAAATGCTGATTTAGGAACTCACAGAGATTTGCACTAAATATCTCAAAGGTATTTGATAATCTTAAAGAAAATATGAAGGAAAATACAACGTTTTAAAATTCTAATAGTGGGGGTAGTTTTCGGTCAATCACGTATAAGAACTACATCGTAGTAAAAAAAACAGTAGATCTTTGGATCTGCTAAATTAAGAATATACCAAATATATTACGTTTAATAAATGAAAGTGATCAAAATGGCCTTTGATTGGTCATAAACGGCACGATGACTCCATTAAAAGTTTCGCATGTGGTGCTCAAGGAGAAGAGATCTATTCACCGATGGCAAGTTTATGAAAAAGGCCTTAACTAAAGCTGTTGTTTAGTTAACTATCCGTTAAAAGTTTCGCATGTACTGTTTAAGAATAACAAGTCTCTTCACAAAAAGTGAGTTTGTGAAGAATACCTTAGCTGAAGCTGTTGTTGAACTTCTTGCTCAATTAAAAATTAAATAAGAAATACTGATTACTATTAATTCTGTCCAGCTATCAGCGTGCACTATAAACATGCTGTATGGAGATGATGGCCACGTTTTATCTCCTCACTAGAGGTGCTCTATTGTAACTATGGCAGTCACCCCACCGACCCCTCTCCCCTTCCTTTACTTCACCCTATCAGAGTGTCCTTACATTCCACAATTAATACAGGCAGCCACCACCACCCGCCTAATATTTTCAACTTTGTTGCTTACTACTCAACAAAAGACAAGCTATCACCGATATACCCTCCAAGGAGTGATGCCGAGTTTTGAGCCACAGACTCGGGGTTTTATATAATGATGTCCAAAGTCAAAAGACAAGGGTTCAAATCCATGTCAAAGTATAATTTTCCTGAGCTAATATAGGAAATCATTAACAACAGTAAATCGTGACTTTTTATTTAGTTTATTTATAACTGTAGAAATATTTAAAAATATATTCTATTCTCAATATTTAAAAAAATATAGCTACTTTTTAGTTTTTTTCAGTGGCATAGTTTTTACCGTCGCTACTTACGTTAATTATATAAATATATGCTATATGGGAGCTAGAATTAAAATAAGTGCACCACAATTTGTTTGTTCAGAAGATAAAATAATCAAAGTGAAAACCACACTTTATTATAGGTGATAGGTTGTTAAATAAATGGTACGATACTCTGCACGAACTTTCTCACTCTATTGTTTAAAAATGGAGTTATTTACTCAAAACTCGTATAATGTGTGAAAAGAAATAAATGGTATAGAATTCCTAATAGACTTTCTCACTCTATTGTTTAAAAATTGAGATATTTACTCCAAACGCGTATTATTTGTGAAACGAAATAATACACACTAGCAAACCCAAGCATAAATTGCACTATATTTATGTAAAACATTTTTTGAGTCCCAGTTTTAAATTTTATAATTTTATTCTTAAAGAATAAATGTCTTAATTTGTATGTTTAGACCAATAAAAAAGACCAATATTGGGTCCACAAGGGTCAAAACTTCGTATTAAAATTTCGACTTCTGGTTAAAAGTTTCGACATTTTATTAGGTGTTGCATATATTCATGTCATCGCATTGCTATTAAATTTCTCATTTATAAATGTCAACCAATAAAAAATGTAAATATTGACTATCGTGTCTAAAATGGAGATAAATTATTGTTGTTAAAACATTTCTCCAAAGGGGTTTAGGGAAAAATAACATAAACTTTAAGAGAATCTTACTTATATTTAATTACTCTATAGTATTGGAGAATTATTGCGTTAAGACTGAAGTATTATCTATTTACAACTAAAGATTACAAAATTGTATTCATATATCTGCCAATATCTCAGAAACTTTTGGTTTTATAAAAATATATTTTATAAAAAAATTTTTTATTTTTTATAGTACTAATATTTTGGAAAAATAAGTTATTTAGTATCTCAAATAGTAACGGAAATACGGAAATTCCCGCTTCTGTAAAGTACCCTAAAATTCATTTTCATGGAAAAATGAAAATAGCCAGTTTATTTATAATCATAATCAATGACTAGATACGAATTTTAATCAAAATCGTAAGAGCCATACTAACAAGAACATTGATTTTGTTTAGATTTTAGAATGCATAGTTAAAAAACTTTCTAAACCATGTTTCCATTCAAAATCATTAATTTATTATTATAATATGATTATAAACAATCTAGAACTATGATTTTTCTTATTTTTGTTGCTATGTTCAGCACACAGGTTATTAATGGCTTATTATGATCGCGTAGAGATGAGGAAGGTAGCTAAGAGGAAGAAAACCCGCATTCACGTGGAGTGAACTTGTGGAAAACCGTTAAAGTTATATATATATATATATAACTTATAATATATATATTTATAAGTTATATATATAACTTTAACGGTTTTCCCGTTATTTATATATATATATATATATAAAAAACGGGAGACATCTTCAGTTCATGAAGATGAGATTCGAACCTTGATCTCCCCCATCAATGGCAATCAAACCAACAGCAAGCAACTGCTAGAACACCACTGTGGGTAGTTAAGCTTTATAAACAATTATTTACTTTCACTTGACATCTCAGATCGAAGATATTGTAATTGTTAAAAATTCAAAATCGAGATTTTGATAAATGTCAAATTTTAGCCCCCTGAAACCAATTGGTTGATAATAAATGTTAGAAATAAATATTGAGATTCAAGAATTTTTGAATGCTTTGTTAAAAAAAACACAATTGCTTTGACTTTATTGTAACCCTTAACGAATATTATGAGCCCTTAATTTATCCTGTGAGGTAGCAGGACTATTATTAATTATTCAACTGTGTTAAGGCTTATAAAATAGAGCATCGTGTAATCTATGAGGGTACAACGGTGACCTCTCAGAGTGAATTGAGGGTACATTTAGTGTAAACTGAAAGGCATGTTATTAACTTTACAGACTAAGATATGACCTTATCTTATTAGCAATAACATAATGTAATGTAATGCGTCAATGTAATGCTGCTGTCGTTCAGGGTAACGAAACCTTCACTTTAAATCATTATTCAAACGACTTGGTAATATTGAGAAAGGTTTTTTTTTCTTCAAATGAGGAATAGTTTCAGTTTATCATATACATTACTTATATTATTTTAACGCTTGTTACGTCAAAATAATTAATTTTTATTTATTCTTAACATTCAAACTTATGAGGTTATATTATTTTTGTTATTAAAATCATAGAATCCTAGCACAGCTAGACCTAGAAACCCCTGGAATCATACACACTAAAAGTGGAGTCTAAATCACTAGTACTCAGCTAATGCTCACACTACTAAAGTCTAAAGTAATTTAATACATTGGTATTGGAATGAAATATCAGTACATATTTTTATTAATAGTATTTAAAACTATAAGATGATAATGGTCACGGTCAATTTAAAAAAGACTCTTAATCAAATCCCAATGATACACATCCCATTCGTCTACCTCTTGAAGTTGGACCGGCTTAAAACTTGATAGGATCATCATAATTATGTCTGTTTCCCCTAGATTACTACACTCAAAATTAAGTCGTGTTTCAACCCACCCTCACCCCTTCTCAAACAAAATACAATTAAAGAGAAACGGGCAGTAAGCAACGAAAAAAAAAGAACTAGGTTTTGGTGGAACGTTTATCTCTCGAACGAAGAAGGTGATTGTTAAATGGACGTCACAACCTTTAATTTTATGAATCTTGGTAGGGATGATAGATCACGACGGTGAAAGGCTAGGAACCTTTGTCGAGAAGAACATACATTGCCTTTACCCATTACTCTATCCCTTCTTCCTCTTTTAGTGCTCTATTTCTCTCTCTCTAAAACTTTGTGCTAACATCTCTAATTGATCCTGTCCCAGCGAAGAGCATCTCGCATTACATTACCATATATTACTCCCTTGAAACTTTGGGAATCTCCAGATAGAAATCATTCTTCTATCATGGATTCGAATGTTTGAATGGTTTAGGATAGCGAAGACTCAACTTTCCTTATGACCGTGACTTCATCCTGTACTCCTAGGGACAGCTTAGCCAATCAAACAACTTGAATCTAGAACTGGTATTAATCCAGTCTACTGTCTATTCTATGATAAGTAAATATATCGTTATGAGGGAATATTTATTCTATACAATAAAAGTCAATCTCGGTGGTTTTGGGGGTAAAATACACATTTCTGGACCCGATGTTCATGTGTTCAAACTCAGCCAACTTCGACGGATTTTTCTTGAACGATAAACATCCGTATCTAAACTTCCTTTGGAGGGAAAGTAAATGTGTTGGTTCTCATGTCGAATTAAGATGTATAGAAACTCTAAAAAATGTGAAAGTACCATTCCCAGAAAAAATTGGTATGAATGCTCCTTCACGATCGATTATAGAATTCTCGTATGATAATATAATTATTCGGATTGAACAAGCTCAATAAATACCTCAAATAAATTGAAATAATATAGTCTACAATAAAACATGTTAAATATAATTATAGTTAACTTATGATTTTGTAATACTCATGCTAAATAGATAGACACTGTTAAATATTCTTGGTTTTCTACCTTTAAATGGGCAAAAAGCTAGTATCAAGCAATATGGTCATTCATAATTAATATCATTAAAGATTAACTATGTATTAAAAACACAAAATATTACCAAAACTAAGATATAAAAATATTTAATTAAATGCAAAGTAAAGGGAGTTTTTTTTTAAAGAGGTATCATTTGTTAGTAGATTGTGAATATATATTACAAATAAAAAATAAAATAAATTCAATTTATAATGTTTGTGTTAATGACAAGAACATTTTAGTCAGGAACTAGAAGGTTGTATAACAGATGCATAAAATGGCTCAATATAAATATATGGAATAAGGAAAGTAACTTTGATTGTAGTGTAGCATGAGAGATAACGAATGTAGACCAAAGGGATAAGTCACATATTGAACATAAAGCCCATTGCAACTGGCTTTGCTTTTAATATTGTTCCCCCCAGTAAGCAGCTAGTTTATACATCGTTAATCTAACGCCTCTGACCGCAAATCTTATATTGTGTCGAGGAATTATTTTAAAGGTAAATTAATAAAACAAAAGTACAATCACATTCCGAATATGACGTAGGTTCCATCTTAATACTTTAATAAAGATATCCACTAATTATTAAGAAATCTTCTGAGTTCTATATAGTTTTGCTTGCTAGTTTAAAGGGAATCATGTAAATACCCAAATTGTAGATACCTAAATTTAATGAGAGGATAGGCCTGCTTGGAACATTGAGATAAGAATAGCTTTTGATGGATCCAAAAATGTAACACGCAATTCAGTTTCAATCATTGTCTATTTCTTTATCTATTTCATAATTTCCTTTGTCTTTTCATCCATTAACTTATTAGCTTTGTGCTTAGCTTCAAACAAACAACAATCAATGTCACTAACGGATCTTCTAGCTTTAAATAACGCTGTTATCCCGTCACACGTTTCACATGTGTCGCAGTAACGCCTCATGTCTTTATTAAAGCCCTTCATAATATTTAGCTGTGGTTACCAATATTAGTGGTATTAAATTCTGATTAATTACACCGTTGCACTTATATCGAGATGCATTAATGATGTCACAATGTGAGGGAGATTCATTTGATTTTTTTATATCCAGAATAGCGGGTTCAGATGTATGTATCATGTTAATATAATGTCCGAACACTCTTAATGTCAGTTTCAGGGCATTTACCAGGTTCAATAGAATATTAGCTTCTGCATTAACTGTCATTGACTGCGATTGTACTATCTTGGTTATAATTTATAGTGTTTTATACAGATGGCATATTCTATTTTGAATTTTGAAAAGTAAGTGAGATCTCTTTTTACAAAATGTATCAGACATGAACTCACTCTGTACATTGCTATGCATTAGTCTCACTTAAAAATAAATACTTGAATGATTCTTCTTCAATAAAAAATAACATGGGGAGAAATATTTTGTATTTAGACATGTCATTAGATAATTAATGACCTTGGGACCCGCTTTGATGGCCACATGTCTAAGACGCTACTTCGTAATGGACTATACTGCCAATGACGTGGAGATCGTGGTTTAATCGTGGTCTGGTGTACTGAGGTTTTTTTTCTAAATGGTTTCCAACACTCTCCACGCAAATGAGGGTACACTTTCACTAAAGTCATCCTTCCTCTTCACTAACTCCACTAGTGTAGTTATTACCCAAGTGTATAACTCTAATGTGTAGTAAGACGCGGTGCTAAAAATATAGTGACACTTGAAATTAATAATTAATATTAGATATTATTCAATTCTCCAATATAGTACATAGTATATTTTATAGAATTGTAAATGGCATAAGTCATTTGATATATATATAAGCTTTATGATAAATAAAACATAAATTTATACTTTAAATAATTATTCTATCCAAAGGAAGTCAGAATACTAATATTTTAAAACCCTGTTTAATTAAAACAGAAAGTCAATTTTTAATGGATATAATTTTAGTAGATATTTAACGAGTTAAATTAAAGTTTTGTATCTATCACTCTCTCATCCGTTTATTTAATAAAATGAAATTAGACACATTTAAACATTTATATTACTTTCATTACATTATAACTGCGTTATAGCAAATTGGATGTCCCTTACAAGCACTAAAAGTACGTCAACATCACAAATTAGTACTACTGCCGTTATTTATATATAATTGATGGTATCAATATATCGTTGTTGGTAAGAATATGATGTTTTTCTATATAATTGATGCTATCATTAATCATTAACTATTTTTGTGTTGGTCAAACTGGATTTAATCTCATAATCTTTGAGATTCAATTTTAAATAAAATATTTCAATATATCGGAATTAGCAAGCTCGGAATTATTAACGCAGTATACACTAAAAACAAGTTTTATCCCGCATGTAGTTAAATTAAAGATAAATAATAGCACAATTAAATTATTTTATTTTCAACCATGTTGTTTGCTTGATAATAAATTATAATGAAGATGCTGGATTCAATCAATGTTGAAGGAAGACACGAAAACACCACGAGATTGTCTCAGAACCAAGATACTTGAAGGCGTATCATAATTTGACCTGCTAAATGGCACACATACGCCTGGAGGGGATGAATAAAATAGTAACGAAGGTGAATGAACTAATACATTTGGAGAATTTAAATAAAAAATTTAAATATTTATTATTACTAATAATGACATCTACTTTTTTATGTGCTATTGGGATTAAGGACTCTCCGTATAAAATGACACATTTGAGTGAAAATTGATGATTATTTTGCACTAATTGAAAATTAAATAGCAATACAATCAGCAGTTTGTCGCTACCAACTCGCTTAAAGACGATCAATTGTCAGATGGGCAGCGGAAGGAATAAAGATAGGGAAATATAGAAGTTTTTAAACAGATTTTGAATTAATTTTTATTATAAAAATTACTAGTTTGAATGTTTAACGTTTTAGTAGACTAATATGATGGATAATGTTTTAAGTTATAGAAAAGTAAAAACTAAAATCATCAATGTATAAAGGTGAAACCAGCGTGCTAGCAACCCACGTATTAACCTAATCTGATTCGTTTCCAAGTCAGTCCCTTTGTACTTTCATATACTCTTAACTCACCTTTCATATCGCAAGCCCCACAATCGTTAGTTCTAAATTCGTTCGTTCTTATAGCACTGAGTTTAATCAACAATTATTTCCATACGGCTTCCTTCAGTGAGGATGTAGGAAAGGTGAGGAAATGGTAATTTTTTTCCAGTTTTAATATCAAAACTTTTTTTCTCAAATTAAATCAAATTTTGCTTCAGTACAAATAAAGAGTTAAATTTTCTTCCTACTGGTGATATCAACAGTTGTTAAATATCTGTAAAAGTGTCGTGTAATTTAATAATAACATTTTCTCTTCATTTAAAATGTTTAACATCTAATGACAATATGTGCTATTACCAATGTTTAAGAACTGTGGTATTCACCATGCGAAGAAAATTACACCCTATGTTTGTAGTGAAGCAATATTTATTTTAATTTAACAAATAAAAGCAGATCTATAAAAAAAATACAAAAATACTACCCTTAAACGAGCGTTTCCTACATCTCAACTTTGTAACAGCAACAGCTGCTTTCAACAATGCCCACCTATTTGTGACTAACTAAATGGTCTCTTTAAGGCCCTTGGACCTGTCGAGTGCAAGTCTAAGACCTATTTTGGGGATGGTGGTGGGAGGAGTGAAAGCGTGCGTGGCTTCACAACGACCAAAGTATCCTTCCGCGCCAACAAGAACAGATGGATTACGGAAACCGTAGATGGCGCTAGCTACCGGACAGGTCTTGTGAAAAAATAATACGTTTGGAAATATCAGTTTCTCTAGAACGAGTGAAATTTTTATATTAATATTTTCAACACCCTTTCTAAATTAATGCATTGATCTTTATTAATTGTTATATTTTCTTATTTTTTGTTATGAAGCCAGCAGTTTTCTATTGGAAAATGTCAATTTTATCGATATTTAATCACTGTTAAAATTAAAGTGGAATTGTGTATAAAAAAGTATAACTTGATCAACATGCTTCTATTCTTGAACAAACCGTTTCCGAAAGAAACATTGCAAAACAATAGAAATTCTTGAATATAACCATTTGTTCCCATGGCTCTGCATTTCCACGCCAAATGAAAAGGGCCAATTGCCCTAGCCCCTCAGTAATAAAGGCACTAACCATCAGAGGTGGTTACACATAAGATCCATACTCATTCTCCACCCTTGTGGTAAAACCCGCCGAGTGAACCTTACGCCACACACCCGATCTAGAAAACAATGTTTTTGTTTGGTATTATTTGTTCATGCTGCTGACACTAGGTGGCAAGTTTGATTTTTGTTCTATTTCTTAATGAGCACAAGAGGTGGGTTTCAGTAAATATTTCTGAATGTTTATAATTTAATTTAAAGCCTTTTACTATGTTACTTTATCATCTGAGGAAGCTCAGTGTAACTGAGGTCAAGATATATATTAGTTTCAAAAAATTATTCATTGAATGTAACCTCCGTTACGTGGCATGTTATTTTAGTGGATGACCACAAATCTTTGACTATATGGTTTGATTTGAAGTTGCTCCTATTTGGATATTATTTCTTTTTATTAGGGTTCATCAGTTATTAAAAATAGTGGTTATAGCATAGGCATACTAAGATAAAGGTCACGGGTTCAAAATTGCCGTGTTCAGATGTCCTTTTTAAATTTAAAGAATATGTTACTTATATGCAGCTGTAACCATAAGTAACATATATAAAAGATTAGCTATTTAATCCATTATACATTATGTTAGCTTGTAAGTCACTTGCGGATACGTTTTGTAGTAAAAAAGTACAAGTTGAAAAATCCAATTAAAAATTATACGGAACCAAATTCTTGTAGCCTTTTCCGCAGATATTCTGTTTCATTACGACCTTTAAAACACCAGCTAAATTCCTTATTCAACATACGTATCGTACTGTTTAAATTACACACATTGTTTTACTAAATTATTCGTGTCATTTCTTCAGTCCAAAACAAAGAAAGTACATTACCAAGAAGGTTGCTCTGAAGTAAATGTAACCATGTGGCTTTACCGACGCCAAACCGACCTAAAAGTTGCACCACTCCTAGCTAGAGGGAACGAACTGGTGAAACACTTTCTTTAATTATGAGCACGGCAAGGAAGGGGGGACTCCATGGACCGTTAGGGAGGTGGGTGGAGGGGTAGTTACGAAGGATAAAAAGAGAAGTGCGACATGGTTCCGTCTTGACCTTGGAGATAATTGGATCTTGGGGTTAACATGGGAAAGAAAAATGTTACACCCTAGACTAATAATTTTATTTTATTCACTATACTAAATCTTGCTAGAAAAAAAGTGTACATAAGATTATACTTTTAACACATAAATATTAATTTTTTTATAAGTAACTGTGTTTAAATATATATATGTGTATATACATACATTTATTATTATTATTATTATTATTATTATTATTATTATTATTATTATTATTATTAGCACCGCGTCTTACTACCCGTTCGGGTTATAGCTAATGGTCTATGGTAGGGTGATTGTGAGATGAAATGGAGGACCTTCAGTTTAACGTGGAATCCGAACCACGGTGGAGGCCTGGCATTACTCACATTCACAAGTTGTGATTAATACACGTCTTGTCAGAGGTGAAGGAAGGGTTTGGCATTCAGATAAATCTGTGCCGGGACCGAGGATTGAACTACATACATTTGAAATCATGTTACACTATTTAAATTTCCCTCAGCCTTTTCCTGGGGCCATTAAGTTATTTAGAAAGGAAATTGCTATTCCTAGCTTATCAAATAATTTGCATTATTTTTTTTCTCCTATTGTTAATTGGTTTTAATAATTATTGGTTTGGTTAGAAATTCCTTGATTTTTATGTTTAATTGAGATTAAATATTTATTTTATGATGTTTAAAAATAAATGAATATAATCTTAAAGTGATTTTTTGGGGTTTCTAGCACTCATAAACACAAACCTACCTTAATCTTTTTCAAAATTACAGTCATCTAATGATAAATCAATATTTAAAATGGTTCAACAACTTCAAAAATGGCTATCACCAGATAATTTTAAACACATTTAATAATTGGGGGATTTCTAGGACTGTTAATAAGAATCACTCATTGTTTTTCAAAATTCAAATCAACTGGCCCTCAATTATTGGTACCCAAATGAAAGCGTGGGAAGTGAAATGGTGACATAATTAGAAAAAAAGCCTTTATGTGAAATTGAAAACTAAATTTTTCAGGAATGTAGAGGAAACACTCAAAATTACAAAAATTAAATTTAAATAATTTATCTTTATAAGTGCAGAGTGACGAAATAGTTAAGGGTGAGGGGTCCAAATTTCCAAAAATAAGAGAATAAATTACTCATATGTATGGTAGAAAATTAAGCTTGGTCAGGCAGCTGTGAATACCACTCCAGACCTTAATTAAAGTCAGGACATACTTAAATTCAAAAATGAAGGAGCATCAAATGGAAATAAATTCTTCTCAAAATGTTCAAAACTTAAAAAAACAACTTGATATAGTGTCAAATACAACTAACAAGAAGAGCGTGAATACTACAATTCAAAATAGGGGTATGAGAAATGGTCTGGTTTGGAAATTTCCAAATATAAAATTACTGATTTCAATATGTTTTTAACTAATATATTAAAAAAACTTCTTGGTTTGGGATAAAATTGAAATTTGGCAAGAAAGTAAGCCTAAATGTACTTTCCTGGATAGCCAAATGTTGTCTTAATAAACTATGTTTCAAAATTCAAAAATGTGAATGACTAATGTAGAGCATTATTTTGGTTAGATGAAAATTGAAATTACATAGGCAGGTTTAGAGCCATATCAGAGACCAATTAAAATGTCATTACCCGCCTCGGTGGCGTAGTTGGCTAACGCGTTGTCGGTTGAGCCCGACCACGAGACGGAGATCGAGTTCGAATCTCGGTCGGGTGAACTGGGGGTGGTTTTCCTAAATGGTTTTCCACTCTCCTCCACGCAAATGCGGGTTCACTTCCTCTAATTTCAACCCTCCCAATTCCTAATCCATTAGCGTAATTAGTACTTAAGCGTATAACCGAACGGTAGTAAGACGCGGTGCTAAATATTATTATTATTAAAATGTCATTATGGAAATCAAGAAACCAAAATGGGTTAGGAGGAGGAACGGTAACTTTAAATTTCTCTATACTATTAGAGAATCTACATTTTAGTTCGAAAGAAAATTAAAATCTGACAAATTGGTAAAAGGATCACTCCAGATAACAAAAGCTAAGAAATATAAAAATAACAAAATAGGAGTCTAGTTTATTGATGAATATTGAAGGGGCCCTTAAAACTGCTTATTTAAAAGAAACAAAAAATTTTGATTTGGTAGAAATCCATAATTTTGGTAGAGGTTAGTGAAAAAAAACCTATAAATGAAATTTACAAAAAGTAAAAATTATTTTAAACAGGATCCATGGCACCGATATTAAATAGCTAAATATTAAATAGTAAGCATATACAGACGTGACATAATAATGAAAATAAACAACTTTTGGCAGCATAGCTTGTTGAACCATGATACTCTTTGGAATACCATGATGTACATTTGTTCCATATGTCTCTATATATCTATTATTTCATTTAATTAATATAGAATCATTTACAATAATTAATTAGGTTAATTTATTGTTTCAAATTAGCAGTAGCTCCCTGGTGTATACAGTATTAATATGTTTATAACTTAAATAGTTTTTCAGATATAAGCCAATTATATTTGTTTATTCAAGTCTTAGAAAATGACATTGATTTTAATGCTCTTTTGTGGACAAAGACATTCCTTTTTGCTATCTCTCTATCTTACAGGTAGAGAAAGTATTGTGATCGTCAAAAAAATCGAACTCGAGATTTTGATGAATTTTGACGTTTCATGACTTCCTGAATCCGAAAAAGTGGTTTTTGAATTTCCGTCTGTCTGTCTGTCTGTCTGTCTGTCTGTCTGTCTGTACCTCCAACTAGAGCCTAAACTATTTTACCGATTGAGCTGAAACTTGATATCTAGGGTTTTGATAGGGTTGCCCCGAGGGGTTTTTGGAATTGGATATCTACCCCTAAAATTAAGGGTAGTTTACTGAAGGCCAAAAAGAGGAAAAGTCGATTTTCTCAAAATCGGCTCTAACGATTTTGATTAAATTTCATTTATAAACATTAATAAATATTCCAAACAAAATGGCTACCCTCAATATTTCGGCAAAATGGCTTTAAGGGCTCCGGTCTGATGCGTAAATTAACATTTTTTATAATAGCTCCGAAACTATTTGAGATATGAAATTACTTAGCATTACAAATATGTATATATATTTATAATACAAATATTTTATTCGAAACATATTTTTATAAAATCAATAACTTTCAATATATACGCAATTATATATATATTTTTAACTTTTTGGGCATTAAAGCTTAAGTATTGCGACCGTAAGAAAAACTAACCTGAAATGTTGATGGATGTCGACGTCTCATGACCCCCCGAAGCCTTAAAAATAGTCTTTGCAATGCCGTCTGTCTGTGTGTCTATTAAAACTTAAAATTAAGGGTAGTTTACTAAAGGGCAAAAAGAGAAAAAGTCGATTTTCTCAAAATCGGCTCTAACGATTTTGATTAAATTTCATTTATGAACATAAATAAATATTCCAAACAAAATGGCTACTCTCAATATTTCGGCAAAATCGTTTTAAGGTCTCCGGTCTGATGCGTAAATTAACATTTTTTATAATAGCTCCGAAACTATTTGAGATATGAAATTACTTAGCATTACAAATATGTATATATATTTATAATACAAATATTTTATTCGAAACATATTTTTATAAAATCAATAACTTTCAATATATACGCAATTATATATATATTTTTAACTTTTTGGGCATTAAAGCTTAAGTATTGCGACCGTAAGAAAAACTAACCTGAAATGTTGATGGATGTCGACGTCTCATGACCCCCCGAACCCTTAAAAATAGTCTTTGCAATGCCGTCTGTCTGTGTGTCTATAAAAACTTAAAATTAATGGTAGTTTACTGAAGGACGAAAAGAGAAAAATTTGGTTTTCTCAAAATCTGCTTAAACGATTTTGATTAAAATTCGTATCTAGGCGGTAATTAAGATTATAAATAAACTGGCTATTTTCATTTTCCTATGAAAAATGATTTTTAGGGTACATTACAGAATTGTTAATTTCCGTATCTCCACAAATATTGGAGAAACTAAACAACTCATCATTGCAAAATTGTAGGACTATTAGAAATAAAAAACTTTTATTTGACATATATTTTTATAAAAACAGCAGTTTCTGAGATATTTGCAAATATATTAATACAATTTTGTGAGCTTTAGTTGTAAACATATACTACTTAAGTCTTAACGCAATAATTCTCCAATGCCATAGAGTAATTAAATATAAGTATCTAATATAGTATGTTATTTTTCCTTAAATCTCTTAGGAGAAATGTTTGCATAGCAATGATCTATCTCCATTTTTGACTCAATAGTCAATATTTACATTTTTTATTGGTCAAAATGTATAAATGAATAATTAAATATCAATGCGATGACTTGAAGATCTGCAACACCATATAAAATGTTAAAATTTTAACCAGAAATCGAAATTTTAATACGAAGTGTTGACCCTTGTGGAAGACATTAAACTGTTTGAAATGCTCTTAGGTGGACAAAGATGCGCCTCTTTTCTCATTGATTATATATCATTGTATATTATTTTATGCGTGTTCTTATGTGGAGTGGTGATGATACAATGCACATTATTCCGTTCAGAAATCTTACGAGTTTATAGAAAGAGAGAGAAAGTCTGTGCGGTCTGCCGTACCATTTATTTTTTTATGACTCTAGAACCATACATATTATTTCGTTTCACAATACCTACGAGTATTTTAATAAATGTCTCTATTTTTAAGATTAAAGATGAAGAATGTCTTTGCGGTGCACCGTACCATTATTTTGGGTTCGTGTTCACATAAAACGTAAAGATTCACATCTCGATATAGAGTTTTTTTATGATCTCAATACTTTCTCTTAATATGAGATTATATATATAATATGTGGTAATGTGAGTTAAAAAAAAGCAAATAAAGTGTTTTTACACACATCGGTGGCCATGTGGACTAATCGTCGGGTTTTTCTAATCTGGCTTGTTGAGAATCAGAATTTAAATTTCTACTTGATACAGTGAAAGCTGTTCTTAATAAATAGTTTCCCATTCTTACTCCTTGCAAACGCGAGTGCACTTTGCCTTAAGCTCTAACATACTCGTCCCTCCCCTACTCCATTGAATGCTCGTTTGTCTCGAAGGGTTGGTAATATTCGGTGAATGTATTTAGAAAAAGAGAAAGAGAGTGCAAGCGAGAGTGAGCGAGTGTTAAAATAATATTTTTTGTTCTCCTTTCAACAAGTTTTTGTATCCAAACTGTTTCTCAGGTTTACTGTTCTGGTTGACGTCAAGAACTTCCTACCGGCGACGAGAGCTAACCAAGTCGGTTGTGGTTAGGAGAAGAGGAGGGGGCGAAGAGAAAGCTGGAGAGATAACAACACCCCGGAGGGTACGTCAGCGTTCTGCACATGTGCCAAACAAAGTGGGCCTCTCGACGTTCTCTGACAGATGCCCGCTATCTTGGACCAGCTCAGGGTGTCAGGGGCGACCTGGGCCTATCCGCCCTTCTCTCACGCGTCTAGCCGCCAGGACAGGCACGGACGTGCGTTGGGAACGTTAGAATTATAGCTGGAGGAAACCAAGAAAGAATACACCCCTTTTCCTTTCCTCAATCTCTCATACCTCACTCCTTTTTCCGGTGGAGGAAGTTTTGGGGTCGCTTCCTTCTCACTTTTTGAAACTTGCCCTTACCAAATAAAAAGAAAAACTTAACAAAAATGGAAGCTAGATCTAATTAGAATGAGATGATGTAAAACTATTTAGGGAATTATTTAAACTTGTCTTAGTTTTGTTTTCAGTAAACTCTTATTTGTGAATTGTGCTTTTTATTTCTCCTATAAAATATTAACATTTATTTAATATTCACTTTTCTAGCCCTATAGCTATGAATGCGATAGTTTTGGTCACTAAGGCAAGGCGCACACCAACAAAACTAGTTTCATCACACCAGCTTTATTAAACGTGAAACTTAAGTTTCATGTAACTATTCAACGTTAAAACAGAAAGTTGTGCACACACACAGTGTACAGGTGCTATTCCTTGGCACTGCCCAAAGAGGACACCGTTTATAGCACCCCATTTGTAGAAGCTATTGAAAAACTTCCGTGCTTGTACGATTACAATTTAAAGGTGTACAGCAACAGGGACAAAACAAATACAATCTGGGAAATCGTTGTAAAGGAAGAAGAAAATACAGGTATGTAATTTTTTATTTTTACTATAGTATTGTAATTTCCCAGCCCTAAATTGAGGTGTTTGTTTGAATTTACATTGTAATTGTTGAAAGTTGGAGTGACAGAGCCGGTCTAGCTATATTGTTATGACTAGTTAGTAAACAATAGGACGAAAGAGCTGACAACTCAAAACTTTGTGTCATCATTGTTTTTGGCAACCAGGCCAATTTGGAGTATAAATAGTTCTATTTTAGAGCTATCTGGACTGACAGAATAACATATATTTAAAGGGGTCACTCTGCCCGTTTTGGGGTAGAACGCTGGGTCAACAGGTACTTGTGCTGGAAAGCAGTCGTGCCCAAGGTACCGGGGTTAGTATCCGTGTGGGATCACCCAGTGTGTCAGTCAAGGCCATAGATCAAGCGTTTCTTACCATAACCAGTTCTATCACGGGATGCCAAATAAATACTTTTATATCTGTTTTTAACTTCTTTATAGCATCACATTTTGTAGTTTAACTTTAGTTAATGAGGAAGTATACAAATCTTAGGTTGAGTGGAAATGATTAATTGAAGAGTACAGGGAACAAAATACAATTTTAACTCTAATTGAGACCCTTCTGATTATTATTATTATTATTATTATTATTATTATATTATTATTATTATTATTTAGCACCGCGTCTTACTAGCCGTTCGGGTTATACGCTTAAGTACTAATTACGCTAATGGATTAGGAATTGGGAAGGATGAATAGAGGAAGTGAACCAGCATTTGCGTGGAGGGAGAGTGGAAAACCATTTAGGAAAACTACCCTCAGTTCACCCGACCGATATTCGAACCTCGATCTCCCCGTCCTCGGCAGTCGGGCTCAACACGACTAGCACGTTAGCCAACTACGCCACCGAGGCGGGTCCTTTCTGATTCACTTTGTATTATGGTTAGAAGAGATCTCTGTCATATTTAAATTAATTTTTAAAAATTGTATTTGCTGGGGTCCTTATTGTTTATAGGGTTTAAGATATAGGTGTCCTGGAAAATGTATATAATGCGACTTTCCTCCTTTTACCTCTGTACCTTTCAATTTAAATACCCACATTGGTGGATTCATGGTCCAGCACGTCATTCTCATTTAGGACTGGATTTTCTGTGATGGGGTGATTGTGGTTCAAAACCCAGTCAAGTGAACTGGCTCTTTTAATTTCCTAAATAATTTATATCTCTCTATCCAAGCAAATGTAGTAACATTTCCTCGAAAACAATTACCATTCACAAATTTCTAATTCTATCATTCATCTTATAAAATCACACAAGTCTCATTAATGTGAAATCGTTTTAACTTGTAAGTTTTATTTCACGAATCCCAGACATGCAATCACAATTCATAATCAAACATTGTGTCTGACAACACATGTGGTTTCCTCACCATGTGGCAAGGCCCAATTTTAGAAAAAAAATACCACTACACCGACAAACCACCATTTTATTTTATACGATATTGCTATTCATTTATTTATTTTCATCAATCAAGAGAGACTCAACACTCAAATATATATGTGACTAAAAACTGGTACTTTTAGGAATTACCAAGCCACCTAGCCTGAATAATATTAAATCCTTATACTAAGAAGGAAAATTAGCAGTAGTATTAATTTACACTTTAAGAGTACAGCCTGAATGGGTAGTCAAACGTGGTGCAAAATAAACAAAAAACACTTTAATTAATTTCATTGAATTGATATATATCCTTCACCCCCCTTTTACCCCTAAAGACGATTAATCAGAGGCGTCATAATCAAATTTCTCGTAGTGGGCTTAGGGATTAAAAAGGACTTGATATTCTGTATTTTATCAGCTATTGGTCTTCCTTTTAAGTGAAGGTATTTCCGTTTCAATCCCCCCTCCCATTTCCTATTCCTTAAGGGTCACTAAAATCTAGTGCGTTTTGGTGCGTTGCGTTGTGAAAAGTCAACACGCAAACACATATATCTCCGCATTGTATGATGTACTAACACCTAGTGCTTTGCATAGCTATGCACTCATTGATTATGCTGACAAATACTATCAATATGCTTAAACGTCTTTTCTATTGTGTGATCAACAACTTACTACAAGTACTAATATTACAAAAATACACGATTAATTATAAGTAAAGCTATAGAATTTTAAAACGTTTATTTATATATTAATTATATGGTGGAGACTAGGTTTAAAATTGGGAGAATCACAATTTATTGCGACCCAGTTCAGTGGCAGAATAGTCTAGGGCGTCACGCTCGTGTTAGAGTGGCCTACTGACGATCGGGAGATAAAGGTTCTATTGCTGGTAGTTTCTAATAAGGTTGTTTTTTCCTAAATGTATTCCCACTCTCCTTCCAGGTAAATGTGGGTAGATTACCTCTAATATTATTCCTTCCTCATCCCTACTTCATTAGAGAAGTTATCATATTGCATTTATTCTGAACATATATTAAGACGCGGTCATAAATAATATTGTACACTTGGCTGGGATTTAAACTCCAATTTTCTCGTTAATACTAAACTTAAAATGCCATGAAAATCTAAATTTTAATGTTTATTAAAATATTCTTAAATCAAAAATAATCATGGTTTTCACAGCTACCGACTTTTTATCCATAAAGCACATTAGAGGTCCACAGTGAATAATAAATGCATATATAATTTAAAAGAAGGAAAAAACACGTCATGATATTTTAAAACCTCATTCATATCCACTCTTTCAACATTGACTATCGTCTCTAAACACAAGTTCACGTGTCCAAGCCTATATTACCCCCTCGTGGAGATGCGAGCACTCAAAGCAACCCGCCGCACGGCTATCAACCACGTGGGTTGGCAACCTACAATCAGGAGTATGCATGGATTTGTGGTGCGACGCATCGCAACATACTTTGTGTGAGATAGGTCTTTAAGACATTTTATGATTCACTTATATTATTACATTATTAAATTTAGATTTAAATTCAAGAAACAGCATTTTATATTTAATCACAATTAATAAAAGATTTATCATTTTATAAAAAAAATTGAATATATTTTATTGAACCTTTTAAAATCTTAAAATAAATTAAGAACAACTTACACAATCCAATGATATATTTAATAGCTTCATTCTGAAATATTAAAAACCATGTATATTAACTAATATGATAGTGGAATAACACAATCAGTTTTATCATATAAAATAAAGAATTCAATTATTAATTTAAATTAAACTTTTGTGATATCTCAATTTTATAAAAGCTTCAGTTTCTTTATATTTTTAACGCAATGAAGTAATTCCTCTTCTTTTTTACAACTACCACTGACAGTAGCAAAGACTCTCTCTAACAAATGTTCAAGAAAATAATTGATGAGTTTTAATTTGATGTGATGAAAGTCGTATAGTTCGATGACCAACAAAATAAACACTCAATCCAAAGCATTAATATTTTCCTGTGGGATTAGGTAGCTTTAAATAATTATATTTATTTGAAGTGTATATGAAACAATATATAAAATCATTCTAACATTTATATATTTATAATCTAGTATCATAATTACTCTTACAAGATGTCAATGCAGTCTAAGACGTTTGACTCGCGTTGCAAATACTATTAATTAATATCCAGAATTATAACACCAGCATGTGTTTTTTACTTTATTTCATTTCATATTTATTCTTAATATTAAATATTTTTTCACCATAAATTCCGTTATTACCATTCGTTAAATACCCTCATTTAAAAAAATAAGTTGCTCATAATATCAATAATATATTACAAGTGTTTTGTTTACATTTTTTATCAACAACTGTACTTACACAAGTTACTTCATCCAAGCTAAGTAATTGAAGACAATGAAAATTAATGGAGATAATGTTGTGGCTGAAAGCCCGTGGTGGGTAAAGAATTGTTGATCCGTTAAAGGGTGCGAACAAAAAGAAGATTTTAGGACGGTTGTTTGGCAAGACAAATTACTTTACTATCTCTCGTGATCACTTCGTGATTTTAAAACACATTCTGCCTTATTGAGCGCAACATTTTCTCATCCTCTGGCACCAGTTTGTGGTTTTATCATTGTATAGTTAGTACTTTTTAGATTTCTCTTTTTGAAAAGGTAATCTCAAAAATTAACAATGGTGAGCCAAATTTGGGGATGGTTTTAAATGGTTCCATAATTTGGATCAACAACTTTATTTCTATTATTATTATTATTATTATTTTAAAGATTTTTTTTTTTTAATTTTGGTTTCACTTTACATCACGTCTTATTATCCTTCCAGGCTGTGTGGATTTATTTTCAAAGAGGCTGTGAATAAGTAATGAATAATTTAGAGGAAATGAATCCACATGTGCGTTTATGGGGGTATTTAAGGGTAAATTGAGAAGTTATTCTGGATAAGACAATATTAGTAGCTCTGGATTGTATTCGAGTCTCAATTTTCCAGTCGACAGCGAAGATCTTGGCGTTTCCACTTCGTGTTCTCTTATGAGGTCTCGCTAATATTGATGTGTAACTGTCGAAGGATTTACCTTGGTGGTGTTGGAGTAAAGTACTTGGCTCAGGACTATATTATTGGGTTCAAGCCCAGCCGAAGTTGGTAGATTTTCCTTTAATAATAAAAATCTGTTTGCACAAATTCCTTCAGAGGGGAAGTAAAGCCATTAGTTCAATATCGATTGTGACATGCAAGAGAACCCTGGAAGGTATGTGAAAATGCATTTTCGATTAAAATATGTAGGCCTTTTCTCTCATAATTAAAATATTCAGTGTGAAAAGCAAAAGGGAACTACCACACTTACTAAGTTCCCCAAGTAGATGGGATTTCTACCAGCTTAGGCCCAGTTATGGATGAGCAGAGGTAACTTCGAACCAAACAATGAGTTGTAAATTTAAGAATAAAAAAAAAACAGTCGATAGATATATATTAAACCCAGCACGGTGAATAAATTACGGACTAGAATTTATCACGTATATATTATTATATATTTTTTAGCACCCTGTCTTAATACACGTTTGTGCTATAAGCTTAAATAATAATTGTATTAATGGGTTAGGGATGGGTTATTGGAAGTATGCCCAAATTTGAGTGGTGAGAGTGGGAAACCTTTTTGGAAGAACCACCTTCAATACTCCAGACAGGGATTGAGCTTCAATCTCCCAGACATCGGCAGTGTAGTCTATTACTAGATTTGCATCTTAAACCATGCGATCACTGAAGCGGGTTTGGACATTATTATAAACGCTTTTTGTATACATAGCACAAAAAAACACCGTACTTAATCTATCCTCACTAGCTTTCTCCACACTTCTTTATTCTTGAATATTCCCTTCACTACAAAAACATCCATACATTAAGTTAAGTCTAAGAAAACAATGTATTTTATCATGTATTTAGTAAAAATTTTAATATTTCACAAGTTTCAATTTTTTATCATACTCTTTTTAACATTTCATAATTTTGATTTATTATGACTTAACTAAAGTGGTATATATAGCTTAATTAAAAATCTACGTTTTCGTAATACAATAAATGATATTATTTGGAATATGGGGAAATGGGAAGAATGTTTGTTCCACATATAGTATTAAGTAGAACAGAGAAAAAAGTGTAAAAATATTCAACTCTGCATATTTCCCCATACTACAATAATTTAATAAAATAATACTTCAATGAATACATAGTATATCCAAATATTTTTTAACTAAATCTATCTAAATCTTCTAGATAGACATATTCATGACGATAAAACGGCAGGATAGCTTACGATATCCGGTCACTACACGATAAACAGAGCTGGGTTAGCCCCGGATCACATAATAACTATTTACTGAAGTAATCGATGTCAGTAATTTGGTTATACTTGTACATGAATCACTTACGATGCAATTACCTTAACAGCATTTATGAAGGACTCCTACACCCCCTCTCTATACCCCACCAACCCTTTATCCAACATTGTGCGGTATAGATGCGGTTTACTAACGAGGTTTCCCCCCGAGCGACAACGTAATTACTCTACCGGTAGAGGGCCGGTATGCGTCTACGTGCATACGGAGTATAGAGGGTTAACTTCAATAAGGACGTATTATTTTGTACTGTTCTAGTCATAACATATATCAAACCTACCGTAGAGATTAAACTGATGGTAAAATATATATTTTTTATCTCCTTGCATGGATGTATATCATGGCGTACCTGTTCAGGTTTTTCATATATATGATAATTATTCTAATGGGTAGGGATGGGGAATAAAATATTTTAGAAGTAATACACCTGCATTTGATTGGTAGTAGAATGGGAAGTAATTTAGGACAAAACACCCTCAGTCGACCCCAACGAGATTCTAACCAGGGTCTCCCCATATTCAGCAGGTCAGTCTAGAACGATATAGCGACACCTTAAACAATTTGGCCACTGAATCGGATTCTTGCTTGGGATTTTACCTATTACCTGTCAGGTATATACGCATATCTGCACTAATATAATAAATATTAGGACACTATAACATAGAGGAGGTGTATAGTATTAGTGAGATGATATATTATAAAAGCATTTACGAAAAAGGGTCTGCGATATATCCATCTGACATTTGAAATCATCACATACAAGGCTGTAGACAAGAGGTAGAGGTGTGTGGTTTCAATATACCTTCCTCCCCCCCTAGCTTATCATGTAAAAGTATGGTTTTATAACTCTATCACAAATATAATGTGTTAGGTTGGCACTGCATTGTTTTATTTTTTAGTAATGGTACATAATAATTATAATTAGAAATACTGTTTAGTACATGTTTTAATTTGAAAGTTATTATTTAAGGAGCAAAAGTAATCAATACATATTTTGAGATTACGTAAAATTTAGTGAGTAAAATATTAAATATGAATACTTTTAATTATTTATTTTAATATGTCTTAAATACGAACATCATTATATAGAAAAGCGAAACATTAAGTGTGAAGATAAAATTAATCTTTATATTTCAATATACAGTTTGATTAAATAAAAATAATAACTTTTTTATTCAATTATTGTTGAAACATTTTTAAACTTATTAAAATATATGACGCAGAATATTTATTACTATGCCATGCATCACTTAGTTTTCAATGACACGTATATAAAGTAAATTATTTATAGAAATTAAACATAAAAAAATAGAAGAACAAATTCTGTGAACTCAAAATATCTTCAAAGACTTTTTTTGTTCAACCTTTAATTCTATACCTACAAATAAGTAAAAGGAGTGACAAATTATAAATAGCTTTAGTCACGGAAGCTAGCTTTCCTATTTATTATGATTTTTAGTCTAAGTAAAATCAATACTTTTTATTGGTGGAAAATGAGAGGGATTCATGATACATAAATCAACATCGTAAAAAATAAAAATCAAGACAAGGGAGTTGCTAAAAAAACTCAATGAATGTCTAAATATTGTTTAATTTATACTTTTAACAAAAGGGTAAACAAACAATGACTTTTTTTAGGGATAGGGATGATAAGAGGATCTTAGGATAAATGAACCAATGTTTGATCAAGGAAAGATAAAAATTAAATTGAAAATTACAGGAGAAACCCTTTTGGCTTCTATTTAGCTTTCTTTGACGAGTTCAAACCCCAACAAGGTGTTTATGTAAATTAATCTTAACATATTTTGCTAGCATCCAGATATATTGTATCCGTACTGGTGGTCAAAGTTATGAATCATAAATCTTGCAATCTACTAGAAAACAGGCTATGGAGGATGATATTCAAATCTCAGCAGGGCCCAATAAGTTTGGTTATATATGATTTAAAATTATTAAAAAGACACATGAACATGGGATTAGAACAAAGAACCTTTTTCTTAGTACTCAAACTCCCTCACCATTGAGCTAACCAGTAGTCATCCGTACTCAGGGCCGTTCTTCATTTATATTTTTAGACAGAGTCTGTAATTGACGTGTAGATAACCTCAGCTATTTTTGAGCAATCAATTAATTTGGGATGGAAGAAAACGCGTAAAAAAGTCAGTGTTTTTTTTGGCAGTTTTTTATGACAAAACATTTTTTTTACAAAATAAATAAAATATTGTTCCAGTATAAAAGTTTAAATTTCTTCAGATAATGACCTCAAAATTTCTTAAATATTTATCAAGAATGTTCTGAAACTTTTGTGACAACTTTCTCTTTTCATTTAAATGTTAGTTAGATAATGCCACCATGCTCATGACAGATATTCAACAACTGTTGATATCACCATGGGAAGAAAATTAAAGCATATGTTTGTAACTGGAGCAATATTATATTTATTTTGACAAAATAATGTTTTACCATTAAAAACTTTTAAAACATGGCCTTTCCCCACGTCCCCTTCATCCACCTTTAAGACCACGAGCTATTGGATGCGCAACCACCTTTGACATGGAGGAATTTATGGTTGCCATTTTTATATAAACAACTGTATAGATGAGAATGTAGTGAGTCAAGCTATTATCGTTGTTAATAAGGTAAGCAGCATCTAAATTATCAGACTTTTAACGCACTGTTGTCATTGTTCTCTTGGAAGCCTAAAGCCCTCCCGATTGTGATCGTTATCTGATAGCTCGTGATCTTAATTGATTGCTCATTTATATAGCTGACAATATTCACACACCCATCATCGACTTGTCTTAAGCGATGAGTGAATAATGACCCTTGGTGCAGTATGACTGCTGGATAGATCATTTTTAAGAACATTGGCGGACTAAGCTAAATGTCTTGGGTTTGATTTTGGATTCAAGATATCATTTTTCAATATAAGAAATGTGATATTTAGATGCGGCTATAACCGTAAATAATTAATATAATAGCTTTGACTATTTGATCCATTATATTATTTATCTCTACTGGTTTACTTTATACTTTTCACGCAAATACGGTAGCATCTCATAACTATCCTTCTCATCCCAAACCTTGGATTAATTATATTTTAAATATTATTTGAAAAAGTAATAATTAGATCAATGGTTAAAAATAAGTTCAGGCCATAATATAAAAGTATTTACAATATCTTTATTTAAGATGCCTTAACCAGCTGTGGAAACCTTTTTAGGGCCCCAATCGACTTAAAAACTTATCAAAGGTCCCGCGATCACCTATTGTTTCTCCGCTCTACTTTATAATATTTTCATCTATAAAAACTAATATTAATTTATTAAGTGCAATAATTCCTCCAAAATAAGTGTCCACACCTTTATCGAAAGAAATAAGGATTAGATAAAAGGTACATTTTCATAGCGAAAAATCTTAGTTTATCATAATATTTAGGTTTAATTTTCTACAGGTGTGTAAGAGGCCTACTATGAAACATAGAGTTGCCCCTGAAGTGTAAGGAAGTGTTGTATAGAGCATAATTCTTATCCATAACTATGTAGGCAACGGAAATATAGACTCTGGATAAAAGAGGAACAAGGAAAGTGTAGGCCATTGGAATGCAGTTTTTGCTGTTTTAATCTGTCATCAGAAGAGATAGTATTAGGAATGAAGATACGGTCAACATTTGGAGTGTAAGGGGGATAGTTGAGGAAGCATGGATGATATGGTATGGACACGTAATGAGGATGGAAGGTAGGAGGATTCCAAGAAGATTAATGGATATGAAGAATGTAGGGAAGAAACCAAAGGGAGACCAAGGTAAAGGTGGGAGAAACAGATACCAACAAGTATTCAAATGAGAGGAGGAGAGTGGAAGAGAGTGCAAGAGGAAAAAATAGTGGGAGGACTGAGTTAGATGGAGGCATTTTACTAAACGTACTCCAGGCCACAGGCTGTAAACAGTTCATGATAATTATGATGATGGTGATGATGATGTGATTAGTGTGATATCATTTTGGTCACACTCAAATATTATTTTTGAAGGTACTTGAGATATTTGTGAGTTTAAAAATGTTAAAGACTGGTGTTTAATGACGATGCTATTTTATTACAAGATTGACTAAAAATTGCCACAAGATCGACTAATTGATCTTGATCGACCAGTTGCCAGCTCCTCCTATACACCTATTAAATAATAGAAAAAAATTCTATTAGTAAAATAATATTATACTATTATTTGGAATACCATAGTGAGTACTGTAGTAATTCCATTCAAGAGAGATTGCCAAACTTATAGCTACAAGATTAAATAAACTTCCATTTATTATGAATATAAGTTCGATTCAGTTTTAATCTTCAAAGCACTCGGCTTGGATTGTTAACATTCAAATCTGGCTCAGTGCCAGTGGGTTCGACTGACGCTCTAAGTTCTGGCCCAGAGAGGTTCAGAGGGTGTGGGTGAGGTGGAAATGGGATTTTGGGGAGGGCTATACATTGTAATCTTTAGGACACTATACCCATTTTGAGTGGTGGGGAATTTTCAAAAATTCAATTCTCTTTTTGTGAACTCCAATAAGTCCTAATAATCAGAAATGGTTGTACGATGTTCAACACCAAGTAAATTGGGATTGTAATCACTTATCAAGTCGTAGGAGTTGTGGTCCAAATTATTAAGTGTTTTAAATATTAAATGCTAATCTATATATCGTAGTCAAAACATTGTTTAGTGGGGTGAAAAAAAGTAGTAGGCTCATATAATTGTAATTTCCTCACAACCTATTTAATATAATTGTCAAAAATCAGTGGAATTACGGTCTTACAATTGGCTAAAATATAATTCAAAAACAGAAAATCATGAAATTTGGACTTGCGTAGTTTTAGCTTTGAGGTACAGATATATTTGATCCTCAAAATTGGCAAGAAAAAAATTCTTAGAGGAGCTCTTGTTTCTAGTATATCATCACAAAATATATGCTAAACTTTAATATCTTATAGTTGTTCAGATTTCTACAGAACAAAAATAGTTGTTTTTAACAACTGCGTCTAACTACCTGTATGGGTTGTACGCATACTAATTAAGCTATTGTAGAAGGCCTCTTCACATTCCCTTCCTAGTCTCGTGTCAATTGAAAAGCCTATTTAATATCATGTATCATCTAAAATAGACAGAGAACGATACTCAATTTTATAGCGAACAGATTTTTAACTTGGTATTTTCTACGTGTATTCATTCGACTTGCATCTAGAGGTACCAAGCGATGGCGCTATGGCGTCAAACGGAGCCGTATCATGGATCAGTACCAGATAGCGTCCAGCCATACTGAGGATATCTATTTTGAGTATCTACGCTTCCTGTCTACTTTATTTGGGCAGACGATCTATTTTTAGGATTCTAGGATTGGAATCCCTGCCGGGATTATTGGTTTATTGCAGTCAGTCATTACACTGACTAAGATTTTTTTACCCTTGTCATGATGTTGATTATATCTTGGTATAAAAGGGTGGATCGCTAAATGACTCAGCCACATACGAATAATAGGTTTAGATTGTAATACGTGATAATGAGCTTTATATGACCATGTGTGCCTGTTGATATATTGCTGGGCAGTTAGTTCCTACTGAACAAATCTTATTTGATATGGCTGTGTATATTTGGTAGGTTCAGTTTCACTGTTTGGCCTCAAGCCGTGTCAAGGGTCAGCTAGAGCAAATTTGGCTAGACAGTTAAATTGTATTATGTGTAGACACTGTTTACTTAGATTACATATCACTACGAAGGCCTAGCCATTATTTAATGGTCGCTTAACGACTTCTTGTTGATCTGGTGGTTGTATACTATGCCGAGTTGCTCTAAAGTAGTTGTTTTGTTATGAGGCGAATTTCTGTTTCCTTTAACTGAGGGAACTTCAACACAAATAGTTGGGAGTTGTGATTAGTAGCTCATGGACTAGTTAGGCCTTTATCCCCAATCAATGGCCTTGTATTCTCTTAGTTATTTTGGGTTCTCTATTTAACTCTTTTTGCTTGTCAAGTCTAGGATTGACCTCTCTACTCCTTTACAAGTCTGTATTTTTTAACCTTTAGACGGGTTTGGTAACTACGCTTTGTGATCCAATTTATACCTTTATTTCAAGATTTGATTGTGAGGGCAATTTTGGGGATCTAAGATTATGGCTGCGACGTCCTAGCTAGGAAATATTTGTCCCTAGTGTAAGGGATAATTGTATGCAGCCCCAAATACTGCTCTTGGTGTCTACGCAGTTTGTAAACCAAAGTATAGGGGCTAGAAACATGTTGACTATAGTCGCCTAGTTCCCATAATATGTATTTATGTAGGACACCTAGAGCTATATGAGTTATCGTATGTATCAATGAGTTCATCATTAAACTGTTTTGCTTTGCCTTTTATAGCATTGAATTAAACTAGCCGAACCATGGTTGCCAGATTAAAGCCCTTGAAACAGCAAGTAATGTTGATCCTCTTGTTATAGAATTGTATTAGTCGATGTAGACTATCTAAATTTGCTTAAGAGATTGAGGATAGCTTTATCAGATAAAGCTCTATGGAAAGGTGACAACTAAATACGGCTTTTTGTAGCCCGCCTGATATATTACTCTTCAAAACGTATTTACTAGACTACATTGATTACCTTTATTGTTATGTTGTATTGACAGAAAAAGCACCATTACCCCCCTAATGGGAATCATTTTGTAAAATTAACATATTATATATTTAATAAATTGGAGTATACCTTGTACTTGATCTTTATGTAACCATGCAATCCCCTTTTAATACTAAGGAGGGTTCATTTGGGGCAAAAGGTGGGTGAGCGACAGCCGCTACGTGTGGAAGAGGACTTACGGAGTAATAAGGTTGAAATAAGAGTAAATGTGCCCACATTTTTGTGTTGGGAAAGTAGAAAACAATTTTGAAAAACTAGCCTCAGTACACCCTTCAGGGAATAGAGCCCCGATCTCCCTATGAACGGTAATCTAGTCTATTGCGAGAGTGCTTTTTCTCCTAAACCATACAGCCCCCAAAGTGGGTGTAAAAATAATTTAGGCGTTGTACTTTGCAGTTTGGAGCCTTTTAGGCTCAGGAGCACACTTGGTTTGAGTTTGAGCTGCTCAAATTTATTCTTCACGTGGGGCGAGTGTCTAAGTTACGAGTATGTCAGAAGTTCATTCTAAGTATTACTAATCTGACTTTTGCTTGAAGGACTAATGAAATCTATGATAAAATAATAAATTCACAAAAATTAAAATATAGTTTAATGGTTCAGTAAGAATTAAACCAACATTCGGCTCAAAAAAATTAAGAACGAAACTGACATTTATCCTGCGTACTCATTGGTGCAGGCGATACCAAAACCAGGCTGCCAACTTTTATATGAAAGAAATATTTAAAAAAAACAGGTCCAATCTTCCAATGTCATCAAACGCGAAACTTGTTCATCCGAGACTTAGCGAAGAGGATCTTACTCATCTCTTCTTGATCCTAAACTGTCTACAAAGCTCTTGACCTTCTCCTCACCTTCTTTCTTACCTTCTGACATCCTCCTCTCAAAGACCAATCTCCCCCTAAACCCTTTAGATACCGCCCTGCCTTTTACAAAACTCTTGCGCTTCTCACGACTTACACCTCAAGTATTTTAGGTGTGACGTCTAGATCCCCCACCCCCTTTTTCTCCCCTTCTTTCTACCCGCTGTCAACTGTCAGACCAACTTAACAACTTGGTGGAAACTTAAACGCGGTACATCGCCGGAGAACTGGTAAGTTCCGCTAGGAAACTTGGCCATAAAAAGCTAAGCACTTAAAACCTCAGTCCGTAATTTTGGAAAGTTGGAACTTTATTCCTTTGTGAAATATCAAGTTTATGATAGGACTACATCTGCCAAAATATTATTTTAAGCCATAATATTACTTGAACAAACTAATATAATAGCGATAGAATACCTTTGTCCATATTTAGTTAAGATGGAACCATCCGTTTTTTAATAAATATATGCTCAAGGGGAAAAACATATAAAATATGGATATAAAATCATCTAAAATAGAAACTTATTTAATAATTATATATCTGCCTCGGTGGCATATTTGGTTAACGCGCTAATTGCGTATTAGGCTATGTTGTCGAGGACGGGGAAATCGAGGTTCTAATCTCAGTTGGTTGAACTGGGGATGGTTTTTACTAAATCGACTCTTCCTCCACGCAAATTCGGGTTCACTGCCTCTAAATTCAAACTTCCCAATTCATAATCACTTATCTTAATTAGTACTTAAGCATATAACTCGAACGTGTAGGGAGACGCGTTGCTAAATAAATAAATATAAATCATATTATATTATTATTTTTTAGACCCCTAGCGATTTTTTTATAAATTATTCCCTTGTAACACTGCAAACTTAACAAAGTTAGATTAACTATTGTATAGTTGCAAGACAAAATATAGTAGGTTTACAGACATATTACTCCCTATATTTACAGACTTTTGACTCACTCTTTATATTTATTAACAAGTTATATATATGAATGTAAAAATATATTTTGTTCAAAACCAACGACTACCATTAATAATATGATTTATATTTTTGAGTAACATAAGAATAAAATAATTATTTTAAATTTTAAATATATTAATTTTACAGACAAGGCTTGATATCATTCTATAGGTGTTGGATTTACACTTAATAATTATTATCTAACACTTTTATTTAATTATTTAACCCTATTAACAATATTTAATGTGTCCCTCTCGCAAATGAATGGATTGCTTGTGACGAGTATGTTCAGTTGAAATCCCAACATAGTTTACTATCAATGGGTGTTTTTCCTAGATCATTTTTTACTCTTCCTCTAGGCAGACTCGGAACCATATTAGTACAAACTTTATTATATTCCGGGTGTCTAGTAGAACATGGAGCACATAATAACTACATCAGTACTACCTTCATCAGTTGTCACATGGTCTGAGACGTCAAACTCACAATGTATTGAATAAGAGTCAATAGTAAGGTAAAGGTTCGAATAATTGTAGCTAGATATAATATAGGGTGGTTTTATACAAATAATGTATTTATGTAGTTTTCTCATTATACGTTCCTTCTTTTTTTTCCTGCGTGTGGCATCTTTCACTGGAAGATTTATAGAATATATAATTCACTCGTCTATGTGTGTAGACTGTTAGCCACTCTGTTGGCACAAAACGTTACCCAGGGTACACCATAGGAGGCTGTCTACACGTTGTACCCGAATTGAGTTGATGTGATGGTAGTGAGTATGAGGCTTTGGAATCAGTGGAAACACTTAAACCTAGCTTAAGGCTAACCAACCAAACCCTGGTGGCCGTTAATATAATTCCCCTTTTGAGAAAAATACACAAATTACCTGACGGGAATTGAATCTGGACTCATAGATTCATAGCCAGGTTCACGGGTCCATGTACTTTGAGGAAAATATGGGTGCACTATATTTAATTTGCCTTCCTCATAACTACTACTTAAATAAAGCCTTTATTAACAATGGTGTTTAAATTTTTTTTTAAAAGCGCTATCTAAGACTTAACCTAAGGGGTAAGAATGAATAAACCCTAGTAGATGAATTTCTCCCAAACTAGCATGGAGGGTGTATGGATACAAGACAGTAAACTCAAACGATCATACCTATGAGATATGATTCCAGTGCTCAACATCGGTAATGCCATTTTAATGACTTGTCTTTAATCTGTGTGTTCAAACCTTTTTTGTCTTGGTGAGTATTAATCTTCAAAATCAGCAAAAATACCTGGTCAAATTAACAAAATAAAAGTAAGAAAGTGGAAGTAAAAAGTGATATTTTAAATTTTAAAAAATGTTATAACCACTATAAAAATACAATATAATTATACATATATAACACTATTTAGTAATATGTCTGAGCATAATATATCTTTGCCAAAAGGGGATAATGCCTTTTAAAACTCAGTGAGATTAGCGCTCAGAAATAAATCAGGTCACAGATCGTTCATGGCCCAGGTACTGTGGACTGGACCAGGCTGTTTCAGATTAATACGTAACACCTGGGACCATTGGATATATTGTAGGATTCTGGTAGTAAGAAGTAACTTAAGGAAAATTTAAATATTGTTTTTTGTTCTCAAAATTGTAATATCTTACTTAACTTTACTTACTTTATCACTCACTTCGGTGACTGTATAATCCAAGCCGTTAATATCGCTATAGGCTAGACTGTCTATGACGGGGAGATAGTGGTTCGATCCCAGTCACGTGCCGTGAGGGTGTTTTTTCTTAAATGGTCCCACACTCTATCACCATGGAAATTTTGGTACTTTTCCTAAAAGTTTCACCTTCCTCATCGCTGACCCATTAGTGTAGATAGTACATAAGCGAATCCAAACGAGTAATAAGACGTGGTGCCAACAAAAAACACTTACTTTTATCTTACGTATTTATTAAACGGTATTGATATTTTATATTAAAAGTGACATCTGCAGATCCAATAGCTCGATGGTAGATATATATGAAGATTTGTATTATCTTTTAAAACGGTCAAAACTGGATCTCCTTATATAATTAGAAAAGCACCAGCTTTTATAAATGCTTATGACAACTTTATTAATTTTTAGGTGTTAGATAAAATAGTTGAACCACATTTATATTAATATAAATAGGCCAATTTCTTAAAATATAATCTGAAGTGAGCATGCTTCAGCAGTTGAGCTGTACTTTCACATTTAATCTCACTATAAATTAATTTAAGATTTATTAAAAAAAATACTGGTAATAGACACCAATACAAAAAATTATGGTGATAAAATTTATTTTTTAAATATATGATGGGTACAGGGCAAGAAAGATGAATGTCACAAACAATTCGAAGTTGAGATAACAGCACATTCTGTTGGAGAGTCAGGAGTACTACAACATAGGCTATGCATCCACAGCATAAACAATGAGAGTTCCAAGCTATTTGGTTGGAAGGAACCAATATACAGGGAAAGAAAGATGACTGTCCATCGTATTGTGGTTAAGAAAGATAGGAGTCACACATTTCTCTCAAGAAATTAATTATTTTAAAAGTAGGATATTACCTCTCTTCTGTCCATTTTATGTTATTCATGTTATGAACAAAATATAGATTATACTATGATTTGCTTTATCTATTACGTTGTTCATGTAAGACAGAGATTAGATAGTGTTAGTATTATATTTCCTATTCGAGGGATGTGATAGAAACATGGCATTCCTGCACCAAAAATACAGAATTGAAGTAACCAATGAATGGGTCGACCACATCTGTGTTGCAAGAACAAAAAAAAACCCTTGGTAGCCGAATAATACGATCAGGATTTTTTAAGGGAATGGAGTGATAATTTCAAATAAAAATCTTAAACCAAAATGTTATTTTCAAACCAGAGCAATAAAATAACTGAAAGTGGTGAAAGAGCATCCTCATTTGGTTTATCACCATGAAACCTACATTGGCGCCTGGAGCTCATCGGCAGTGACCCTGCCTAAACAGAAGAGAAGGATAAAATCGAATATGATTATAGGAGAGTTTGATCATCCTGCGTCATCATACAAGGTACGACTTCCAATATCTAAAGAGGAATACAAGGATTTGCAGGTTCTCTAAGGTTTTGTACCTGCTTTGCTCTGGCTGTCTTTGATGATAATCCGTTGAGTGGTCAAACTATAGATGGTGATGACGAGTGAGCTAAAAGTTAGAAAAATATCATCATATTAATATTTAAAATATTATTTTCTATAAATAAAAATAAAATAAACAAAGATTTTTTGAAATTCGGCTAACATTGATCTAATATTATGGCGATAAGGTTGGTTAATAATGTTGAAAATTGTAAGGAACATAAATTTTGGCTTAAATTTGTATTATTATTGTGTATTTATATATATATATAAATTTATAACCATAATATTTTGTAATAATGTGTTTCCCCATTTTTTAAATCATTCTTAAAAATGAATAATTAAATTAATTGTGAAAGGTCAGCTCATCTGCTGAAGCGTACCCATGTAAGATTATAATTAAATATAGATTAAAATCATTTTAAATGTTGTTCAACTATAATCTTATCTAAAACTCACAAATGATTAAATTCCTCAATAGCAAATGATTAAGTTTAATATCTATATATATAAAATTTTAGTATTCAAATTAAAAATATATTGTGAAGATTAAATATTTCTTGTAAACCTCAATTTTTGGTATTTTCTTGAAACAAGCAGTACATGTAATACTAAGTCAAGAAATATAAACTAATTAGAAACGTTTGCACTGAAAAGTGTTATAAAGAGAACCATTTATTGTTATTTTATCTGTTCAGATTATTTCTAATGAATAATCGTCACTGTAAGTAATAAATGTAAGAACATATAGCTTTTAATATTATTTATTTAAAAAAAGTGCTAGCACACAATAGTCAACCAAAAACATTAATATTAAACTATTGGAATTGGAACGGAATGTAAGATAGAGTTCTTGATCAGTGAGAATGAGAAAAAAAATTGAACGAACAGTAGAATGATGAGGGAAATGATTAAAGATGACAGCCAGAAGGCCTATTACATGTATATAACTTATTTGCCATATTCCTCTATATAAAATAAACCCAGGCTACTTAAATATTTAAAACATAAATTTATATCACATTCCTATTTCTGTATAAAAAATGTTGTGGAGACTAAAATGAGTTAAGATAAGTATTTTTAAATTAAAAAAATATTTTTTTTCTAAAGTATTTAAAATATTTATTTAGTAGATAAGTTTGTATAGTTTTCTACACATAGTAGTTTTGAACATATTATTATTATTATTATTATTATTATTTATTATTATTATTATTATTATTGATTTTCTTTTAGTTGAAAAACATTTATATTTTAATGCAGTCGATCTCAGTTGTCTTGGGGTAAAGTGCATTCCTCAGGACCCCATATTCGTGGGTTCAAATCAAGCCGGGGTCTATGGATTGCTCAAGAGTGATAATAATACGTAGCACAGCTTCCTTTGGAGGGGAAGAAAAGCTTTCAGTCCCATATAAATTGTGGTATGTAGAAACATACCTTTACCGGCATAATTTATATGCCCTTTTGACTTTGCTGAAGAGATTCGTGTGTGCTTATATAATCACTCGGTTCGAAAGTTCACGTTATATATCTCAAATATTGTGATTATTCTAAGTATTACATTTCCCTGAACGTAACTACTAATATTTTAGCTTGTCCATATAAGGAATTTTGCTATAGAAACTTTGAAAAATACAGATTACTATTGCTCACGTATTCGATACCCTTCTAATAACAGAGGTTATTAACTATTTTAAGAGTGAAGAATATAACCTTCCGTCCTATAGAACAGGAGATAGTATGACTAATATGGCGGAAGAGAAAACAAGAGTAAAAAAAAAGAGCTATAATATAAAACGAGAAGAATTAGGGAACCACTCGGAATTAAAGAGGCACGATAGAAAGTGTACATTTAGGCGTTTATGTGTTCCAATCACGCAGGCTAGAAAAGCTCCGCTCGGAAGTTCCGGAGGATTATCGCGAGAGATGGCAGCGATGTTTCGTATCGGTGGGTCAATTGGCATGTGCTTTTTGGAGGGTGAAGAGGGTGGGTTTATCTCTCTACCCACTTCTTCCCACGGGTTTCCCGAAACAACATAACACCGTGGGGTAGGCAACTTGATCAGAACAGGGAGGAAAGAGAAGGCGACAAATGGGCCGGCTTTGTTTGGACACGAGGGTGGTTTTGTAGCCTTGATGTTGGCACCACCATGGCGATAAACTGTATCAGATTGGCTGCACAGGGACACGTTACCAACATAGGGGGAATATTTCCCTCTCTCTGCTAATACGACTCCCCTATTTCCATCGTATTCCCGTAGTTTGAATTTAAATAGATGAGTTCTGGTAATGGAATGTTGTGTTTTAATTGTCACGCTGTTAGCACAGAGAGAGAGAATATGACGATGAGGGGAGGATGATAGAAAAAAAAATGAAGAGTAGAATTATATAATTGAGTTAAGGAACTTTTGTGTCATTGTGTTTGAATAAACTGCTTTAGGTGTAATAAAAATAAATGGGAAATTCTACCGAAATAGTTATTTCATAGTAAATAGGATTATCTACTTTATATTAAGAATACTATTTTACTAAATTAAAAATTAAATCTCCGGGACACATGATTAATAAATATAAGAATGATACATTAAAGATTCTACAGGCATAAGTGTTTAATTTCAAAATAGAATAGTAAAATATATTTCCTTTAAATCTCTGCATGACATATTAATTTATTAACAAATATTTGGTTTCGTACCCATTAACTTGACAAGATGATACTGACGCATTTTATAGCGTGTTCATCACAATGAAACTTTTTTATTTATTTATAACAGTATAGTATTGATTTATATAATTTTAATTCTGTATTTATTTATATTTATGTTACAAAGCTATGGAAATTCACTGTAATAATTTAAAATATCATTTGTGATCACACAAACAAAGGCATGCTTTGAACATTGTACTGTTTGGTTTTTTATGATAGGTTTTGGTTTCGAGTCTCGTTTGGGTTTATTGTGAGGATTTTATAGTAGCTACTATTCTAGTAAACGACAATTCTTGGACGATTTCCTATAAAGGTAGACCACCCTCATACCTAGACAACTAGTTTACTAGTTTAAATATCTAATTATCCTTGATGGGTTATGTGACGTGATTGCATAAATATGATAAACCATAGGAGGATTAATCAAAAGTTCTTATTTAATAGAGCAGATTAAATTGTGACGCAATCAGCCTAGGGGTTCACGCCCTCGTAAGAGTTGGCGAGTATCGATCCAAGAAAGTCATTCCCTTCCCCCGAGCTATACAACGGACCCATCCCCCCCTGTTCCTCGAACTGGAACAAAGGTGAGTGGTTGATGTCTACAACTCGAAATAGTGAAGAGGTGCAATACAAACACACACACACACGAACACATACACATGAACACACTTCGCTATTATCAGCGATTGTGTCACACAACAATTAACAACATGGATGTCATATGCAATAATCAAGAAATCATGCCTAGTAAGATAAATGGTACGGCACACCGCACAGACTTTCTCTCTCTTTCTATAAACTCGTAAGATTTCTGAACGGAATAATGTACATTGTATCATCACCACTCCACATAAGAACACGCATAAAATAATATACAATGATATAGAATCAATGAGAAAAGAGGCGCATCTTTGTCCACCTAAGAACATTTCAAACAGTTTAATGTCTTCCACAAGGGTCAACACTTCGTATTAAAATTTCGATTCTGGTTAAAATTTTAACATTTTATAAGGTGTTGCAGATCTTCAAGTCATCGCATTGATATTTAATTATTCATTTATACATTTTGACCAATAAAAAATGTAAATATTGACTATTGAGTATAAAATGGAGATAGATCATTGCTATGCAAACATTTCTCCTAAGAGATTTAAGGAAAAATAACATACTTTTTTTAGATACTTACTTATATTTAATTACTCTATGGCATTGGAGTATTATTGCGTTAAGACTTAAGTAGTATATGTTTACAACTAAAGCTCACAAAATTGTATTAATATATTTGCAAATATCTCAGAAACTGCTGTTTTTATAAAAATATATGTCAAATAAAAGTTTTTTATTTCTAATAGTCCTACAATTTTGCAATGATAAGTTGTTTAGTTTCTCCAATAGTTGTGAAGATACGGAAATTAACGCTTTTGTAATGTACCCTAAAAATCATTTTCATAGGAAAATGAAAATAGCCAGTTTATTTATAATCTTAATCAACGCCTATATACGAATTTTAATCAAAATCGTTTAAGCAGATTTTGAGAAAACCAAATTTTTCTCTTTTCGTCCTTCAGTAAACTACCCTTAATTTTAAGTTTTTATAGACACACAGACAGACGGCATTGCAAATTTACGCATCAGACCGGAGCCCTTAAAACGATTTTGCCGAAATATTGAGAGTAGCCATTTTGTTTGGAATATTTATTTATGTTCATAAATGAAATTTAATCAAAATCGTTAGAGCCGATTTTGAGAAAATCGACTTTTTCTCTTTTTGCCCTTCAGTAAACTACCCTTAATTTTAGGGGTAGATATCCAATTCCAAAAACGCCTCGGGGCAACCCTATGAAAACCCTAGATATCAAGTTTCAGCTCAATAGGTAAAATAGTTTAGGCTCTAGTTGGAGGTACAGACAGACAGACAGACAGACAGACGGAAATTCAAAAACCACTTTTTCGGATTCAGGAAGTCATGAAACGTCAAAATTCATCAAAATCTCGAGTTTGAATTTTTTGACGATCACAATACTTTCTCTACCTGTAAGATAGAGAGAAAGTAAAAAATTTAATCATGTCGAGATTAAATTGAATCAAATAATTGTTTGTTTTAAATTAATTTCAAATAAGTAGTGACAGACACAAATTAGAAAATTATCAATCTATTTTTTTGCATGACAAGTTACTTTTACTCCCAATCCAATTAAAGTGTTATGTTTATACGAATGAGGTTAGACATAATTTACAACTTTTTCTATTAGGAAGAAAGAAAAAAATACTTTGTAAATAAATGTTCCATGCACTACATACACTTTATCTCACTTTTATCTTAAATTAAACATTTATTAAAAACCCGTAAGGTTTGCGAAACGAGATGATAGGTCTATACATAGTTGTAGAAATATACTAAAGATAATAGTTCAAATAATTTACACTGTTTCTTACTTACTCTAAGGCACTAGAAACTAGGAACACTATTACAGAAAAATTGAAAAAAATTAAATTTCTTTGTCCACTAAAGAACATAAGAATCAAATTAATTTTCAAAGACCTGAGCTAAAAAGTAGATATATTTGTTTATAGCTCAAAAACTATTTGTTTTTTTAAAAATTAATTTCAGATAAAAAAATGGTATCGTTAGTAGTACAACAACTTAAAAACCAAAAGAGATTTCATCTCTCAAATAATTGTGTAAAATGATGAATATTTGAACATTTTCCTAATGTAAAATACCCTCAAAGTCATTTTCATAAGAAAATGATAATAGCCATCTTGTATATAATAATAAAAAACAGTGTCTATATATATATTATTTAATCAAAATCGATAAAGCTAATTTCGAGATTATAGAATTTTTCTCTTTTTGTCCTTTAGTAAACTACCCTTAAATTTAGGGTTAGAAACCCACCTTGGTGGCGTAGTTAGCCAACATGTTTCATGTTGAGCTAGACCACTGAGGAAAGGAAAATCGAGGTTCGAATCTCACTCAGCTGAATTGGGGTGGTTTTCCACAAATGGTTTTCCACTCTCCATCCTCGCAAATGCGGGATCACCTCATCTACATTAAACTTTCCCAATTCCTAGCCCATTTGAATAATTAGTACATGAGCGTATAGCCCGAACGGTTAGTAATTAGTGGTGCTAAGTATTATTATTATTATTAATTGTCGAAGACATCTTTAAGGGGTAGATAGATGATAAGCTGTTGTAAAGCAGTAGTTGCCATCCTTTTTGTTATTAAGGGTGCATTAGATTTTTGAACATTTTCATTGGACACAGATATACTTATTTTATTTTCACTTTTAGGTAAGTTAATATATATATATATGTATAATTTATTTTGGAAATACATTGCAGCATATTCTAGGGCACTACTCTCGCAGTAAACTGGACTGCTGATGATGGGGATATCAAGGTTAAAATCTTGGTCTGTTATAATTAGGATGATTTTTCCCTAATTATTTTCCACCATACTCCTACGAAAATGGTGGTACACTTTCTATTAATATAACATTCATCATCTCTAAATCCATTAGCGTATTTAGTACATAATATATGCGGTGCTGAAAAAAAAAATTAAGTCATTCTTTCTTACAAAGATCAAAGATCATAAAAATATGTTAAAATCTGATTTATAATGTAATGGTTAGAGCTGCATTTCACTTTATAATTTTTTTAAACTTGTATCATAAGTTTACACCGCAGTTCTTAAACAGTCCCTTGGATTAGATCTGAAAGGCGAGTTCTTTATTTCGTTTTCGTAGCTTTCACTATGAAAAATGCTGATTTTCACAGATAATATGAACCAAAATATGATTTACTCCTCATCGCAATGATAATCCTCAATATAACATGTAGTGTAGTCTACTATTTTAAAGAATATTTTGTTTGTGTGGCAGGCCTTCAGGGATTAATTTGTTCTACTTTTCCAACACCTCTGATTCCAACTATTCAACACTCGTTGCGTACATTTTATTAATATATCTGGATAGGAACTGATATCCACGATAATGAATGGATTTTTATAAGAATATAGATTGGCTCAATTTCACGAAATTGTGAAAATCTTTGATTGTATATATCACCCAAATTTTGTGTGTGTCCACCATATAATTTGCTATCAAAACAACCGTTTCCTACAGTTCTTGAAATATTTGGAAAATGTATTAGGACATTATTGTCAGTTTTTTTATTTTCAAATGGAATTCATATCTATTAAGAATATATTTGTGGGTGCAAATAAAAAGACAACGGGAAAACGTGCGCCCACATGCGTAGGGTTGGCGACCCTTTTTTAGAGTGTATTTATTATTCTTGCTGTTGTAGTAGCTATAGGTATATAAGCTGTATGGGATTAGATGATTGTGAGTAGGATAAATTAAGGGGAGGAGCGAGGAGATTTTTGAAGTGGCTAAGAAAGCCAACTTTCTACCCCTATCTCTAATTGGTCTAATACTATCTAAAAATATTCTTGGAAATTGTGTAACGAAATAAAAATATATATTTTTCATCCTTTTTTGAGTTTTTACATGTTTACAACACGTTATAATTTAGCACATTTATTTGACCAGCCATTCAATTTGTCAAGAAAGAATAATATTTGTTTTATCATGTTTTATTGGTTGAGTTGGAACAATGGCATACGAATTATATGGCCTTTTTCTCATCCTGTCTTTCTTTTCATTCTGGATAAACGCAGTTGGATTGTCAATGGTGAAGAATATTTCGTTAGAAATCTGACTGGACAGATTTTATGATTCCAAAACATTTCTTATGAATTAGATATCTATAGCTATATCGAGAGAGCATGAGTAGAGAAATAGATTTTGTTTATTTGATTCTACGTAGATAAATATTATATTATGTTTATTAAATTATTTTAAAATAATGTTATCATTTCACTATAATAAAAAATATATGAACGCTTTTTGTATTGCCTTAATACATAAATGATATAATCAATTGCATTTAAATTTAAAAGTTTATTATTTTCTACTTCAATTTGTACGAGTCTGTTTAAAAAAAGACTCATTTAATTAATGTGTTCAGCAAAAATTTGGCCTTCTCTTAACACTAAATATTTATATAATCCTTTTCTTGGATGTTAGTATTTAAATAATTCAATATTAAAATAATAATATAAATATGTTATTAACTACAAGAATTTTAACGTTAAAAACAATCAAACGGTTTTTAAATATCCGATTGAGATGTCTGAAATAATGTTATATTTGCGTATGAGCTTTACTTAGTAATAAGATATAACTTTTTTCTTACCAAGTTAAAATATTTTGTATCTGGTTAAGTTATTTTGGAAGGGATGTACTGAAACTAATGATATGATCATATGTTAGAAACATGCACTATTTCTATATTTAATTAAATTCATGCTGAAATTTATAGTGTATGATTAATATCCCTAAGAAATCTATGTTATTAAGTGTGAACACATTATTATTATAATAAAATATATATCATATGATTATATTTAAATGATCATAAATTAAATTAAGGTTTTTTTACCTTAAAATTATACCTTATTAAAATCCTAATTTTCAAGTTTAATTTAAATGCGTATTGCTTGAACGGGTAGTAGAACATAGAGGAAATTAAAGATTTTAATTTTAAATGTTAATAAAATATGCCTTCTTACAGAATGTTATTTATCAATTTAAGGAAGTTATTTTATGTGACCTTTAATACAACCCAATCCTATTACAACATATGTTTGCCAGTACCTCGAATAATTGGTGACGGATGGTGGATATTTGTTGAGACGAGAAATATTAGTTTACCTAAGAAATCCCAAACGGCTACAGCTCTTCCTGTAAACAAAGGCTCTTCCCTTTACACCCCAGCCCACTCCTTTCCGACCAAGTAGGATGCTCGGAGAAGGACGAGGAAAATCTGGAGTGCAAACATTCAGAAGATGTTACTTTGCTCAGGGAAAAATCTGAGGCGGACGGAAACAGTTGCCATGGCAACCTACAGATACTGCTGTAGAAGAAACTTCGAGCGCTACTGAATGAAATATTTGACAATGGTGACGTCACTAGTCTCAAATATCTCGTTTCCTCTGGAAAAAAAATATCGATTTCTTAGTTTTACTTTATTTTTCCATCATCTCTTCGACTTTTATATCTAGGCCCAATGAAATCAAATACTTAAAATGAGCCTGAATTACTATACATAGTTGAAATGTGACAACCTTGCCTTTCTGCCCCACCTCCCGCCTCGCCAAGGATAAAATTTCGTAGTTATAACGCTTTGCAAAAATGTGTGTTGGTATTCAATAAATTATTTTGCTGGATTAAGGAATGTATCCCTAAAAAAATTGAAATTATTGTGGTAGATCTAAAAGCTCAATTCAATAGGATAGTATAATATGGAAATGGATTTTTTTAGAATAAAAAGATTTTGAAATAAAACTTGAAGTTATTAGAATGAGTAATATAATGTTGATATAATGATACAAATTACCTTATACTTGAAAATAAGGACTTAATATTTAAAATATATTTTATAAAATAATTATTTAGCTCACATAGGTAAAAACAAATTAACTATTTGTTTTGATTTAATTGTTTAATTAGTTTCGAGTGTATCCAAGGAGCCACTCTCGTAAAAGATTTGACTAGCGATGACAAGGAGACTGGGGTTCAAATTCTGCTCGGTTGTATTCAGGAAGGCTTTTATTTAGTGGCTCTCCATTTTACCTCCAGGTAAATGTGGTTACACTTCCGCTAAATTCATCCTTGATCATTCATAGCATATTAGCGTATTTAGTATTTAAAATTGTGAAAAAACCCCCAGACATTTCTCCTGGCTGTTTTAATAACTTTCTCCTACATTTTAGTTTTACATATTATTCAAATACGAGAACATGGAGCTGGTAAAGTTAGCCATTTATTCCATATTTCCATAACTTTTTTTTATATAAACATACACGGCATCTGAACGTGCTACGAATATAAGAGAACATGGAAGTACATAAATAAACAATGGGAGATAATATATTGGACACTTACCAGTGTGGGTTAATTGATCCTTTCAACCATCGTCGAGATGAACACTATTTACAAAAGGTGTTTCTCGTACGGAGACTATTGTCTTTATTGTGTTCAAGCTGGTGCCCCTGGTAGCAATCGGGAGAACTAGCGTGTGGGGGGGGGGGGAGGGGGGGAAATATATAGACCAAACAAGATAAATGGAATATTGTTGGCATTAAAGGCCGCGATACTCAAATTTAGAGATCTGTCGATTTAAAGAGAAAAGTTAATATCTTACTTCGATTATAATATATTTTAAAACAATATTAACTTATATATGGTTAATTCTTACATTTCCTTTTAATATCATCAATTTAATCAATGGTTTCGGAATTTTTTTTAAGAGCTCACCTCTTCAACCCAACTATGGAAAGTTTTCTAATCATACCCAGCGGAAGTGAGGTTGCCTATTTCGATTTAAAGCGGATTTATCTAGAGGTCGTTTTAAAGATGCCCACAGTTGTGAATTCTACCATAAGAGTAAGTATTATCCAAATGGTATTAAAGTTTAAAGATAGTGTGTTAAACAGTTAGCCCGGATCCCAATAGTCCTGAAAATGTTTGTGAGGTGAGTTTAAAAATATTAACTGTATTAAGAAGAATTTTATTTTTCAAAAATCTTCTGCAATAATGTTGTTCAACACAGGATCTAACTCAATGGGTGAGATGGTTATATTTTTATCTGATATATATCCATCTCTAATTCAAGCCATCCAAGAACATCTTTTACTCTAAACTTACTCTACTAAATCTAAAATGACAACATCAAAATTATCTTTAGATATATATTGATATTAACAAGATTGTATTTTTAATTATTTTACTTCTGCCAACTTTCATCATCATGATTTCAACCAATGTTAATCTCATAGAAAAATTTTTTGAATATAAATATATAATTTAAATAGTTAGAATCATGATAAATTTTGGTTTACTTGAAAACCAAAGAATATTTATCTAGTTCCTTCGAGTTTTTTAAAAATAATTTTCTCTTAACATTGATAAGTGAACATTGCTCACAGATTTAAAATTTAATATAGAATATATCACATTTAAACTATTTTTACATCTCAATCACATTTATATTACCTTAGAACTGTACTCATTTGTAGCGCCACATGCAGATGATGTTATTTAATCTAAGATCACATTAATGATACAAAAATTGATAAAAATATACTTCTCATTTATTTCATGTCCATCATGATAAACCACATTATTATTAAGTGTTTATATATGTGATCTTACGAGTTTTTCCTAAGTATTGTTTATTTTAAAAAGCTATGAGAGTTTTTTTTATTTTTTATGGGGATATTTTACAATATGTTTACAACCCGAACGGATAGCATAACACAATGATGAAAAAGATAATCAATTTTTGTTGGATTAAAGAAGAAATGTTATATATTGATTAAATTTTAATAGAAAATAAGAAAATATACTTGTTTATTGAATTTGTTTGAATATCTATATATTAAATTATAGGATAAGATGTATATCTGTATATTATTTGTGTTATGTGTATTTATTATATTTATATATTAAATATAATGGTAAATATTTGTATCCATCGAATGAAAGTTATATGTACACGTGATATATAGCTCAAACATAGATAAAGATAGCTAGTGGGTGAGGAGGGGGAAGGAAAAAATAAGGATAATGGAGAGAATCTATTTAAACTTACCATTTTTCTATTGTACAGTACATATTTTGAAAATTAAACTCTAAATAATCTTAGTCTAAATATAATATTTCCCTGAGTAGCAAATTTAAAAAAATTCATCAATATGGAGAGGTAAATATTAGCTGATTTAATATCTGATAGAAGGCTTTTAATATATTGAACCAATTTATTTATTTAATCTCCAAGGGAATATTGGTTCAATTTATTACATTTCTCCCAATAATAGCTTTTTCCTTAATTCCAGCCAATTATATTGATTTATTTTGTGTTTTGAGTTATTTTTACTTTTCTCTTATCTTACAGGTAGAGAAAGTATTGTGATCGTCAAAAAAATCGAACTCGAGATTTTGATGAATGTTGACGTTTCATGACTTCCTGAATCCTAAAAAGTGGTTTTTGAATTTCCGTCTGTCTGTCTGTCTGTCTGTCTGTCTGTCTGTACCTCCAACTAGAGCCTAAACTATTTTACCGATTGAGCTGAAACTTGATATCTAGGGTTTTCATAGGGTTGCCCCGAGGGGTTTTTGGAATTGGATATCTACCCCTAAAATTAAGGGTAGTTTACTGAAGGGCAAAAAGAGAAAAAGTCGATTTTCTCAAAATCGGCTCTAACGATTTTGATTAAATTTCATTTATGAACATTAATAAATATTCCAAACAAAATGGCTACTCTCAGTATTTCGGCAAAATCGCTTTAAGGGCTCCGGTATGATGCGTAAATTAACATTTTTTATAATAGCTCCGAAATTATTTGAGATATGAAATTACTTAGCATTACAAATATGTATATATATTTATAATACAAATATTTTATTCGAAACATATTTTTATAAAATCAATAATTTTCATTCTATACGCAATTATATATATATTTTTAGCTTTTTGGACATTAAAGCTTAAGTATTGCGATCGTAAAAAAAACTAACCTGAAATGTTGATGGATTTCGACGTCTCATGACCCCCCGAACCCTAAAAAATAGTCTTTGCAATGCCGTATGTCTTTGTGTCTATAAAAACTTAAAATTAAGGGTAGTTTACTGAAGGGCGAAAAAGAGAAAAATTTGGTTCTCTCAAAATCTGCTCAAACGATTTTGATTAAAATTCGTATCTAGGCGTTGATTAAGATTATAAATAAACTGGCTATTTTAATTTTTCTATGAAAGTGATTTTCATGGTACTTTACAGAAGCGTTAATTTCCATATCTCCACAACTATTGGAGAAACTAAACAACTTATCATTGCAAAATTGTAGGACTATTAGAAATAAAAAACTTTTATTTGACATATATTTTTATAAAAGCAGCAGTTTCTGAGATATTTGCAAATATATTAATACAATTTTGTGAGCTTTAGTTGTAAACATATACTACTTAAGTCTTAACGCAATAATTCTCCAATGCCATAGAGTAATTAAATATAAGTATCTAAAAAAGTATGTTATTTTTCTTTAAATCTCTTAGGAGAAATGTTTGCATAGCAATGATTTATCTCCATTTTAGACTCAATAGTCAATATTTACATTTTTTATTGGTCAAAATGTATAAATGAATAATTAAATATCAATGCGATGACTTGAAGATCTGCAACACCTTATAAAATGTTAAAACTTTAACCAGAATCGAAATTTTAATACGAAGTGTTGACCCTTGTGGAAGACATTAAACTGTTTGAAAAGTTCTAAGGTGGACAAAGATGCGCCTCTTTTCTCATTGATTCTATATCAATGTATATTATTTTATGCGTGTTCTTATGTGGAGTGGTGATGATACAATGTACATTATTCCGTTCATAAATCTTAAGAGTTAATAGAAAGAGAGAGAAAGTCTGTGCGGTGCTCCGTACCATTTATTTTAATATTTGTAAAAGTCAACTAAGAAGTCATTAAATAAATTGACCTATGGTATCAGAAATGAAAATCAGATTTAAAAACATCAATGATAGTATATATAGCATCGGCTAGTGGATATTAATTCACATTTAATAGCTATGGTCAGTATTAGATCCATTCCAATCTCAATCTTCCAGTTCTGAGTCAAGCCATTTTTATTTATAAAATAATTCAGAAAATAGTATAGTAAGTAAATAATGACTACCACTATTATAGATTATATTTTATAAATGGTAAGTGTTACTGTTATAACTTAATTATGTGATTAATAAAAGTAATTAAGTCTGTACTAGGACTACAGAAAAAAACTTTACAGCATCTATTTATTTATTTTAATGCAATCCAAATATTAAGAAATGGTCTTATTTAGTTTTTGTTCCTGTCATTATAACGTAGTTTTTAGTAACCTTTCTATTTTTGGTCTAAATAATGGTCAACTAGAATTATACGTTAGAAACGTTTTTCCTTTAGTAAGATACAATAAAATGATGTTTCTTTAGTGGCAGTTACTGTTAAAATGAGACTGTTTTTAGGAAGTCATTGGTCCTAGCTTAGATGAACGGTTGATTGAGGCCAAAGTTCTAGTCAAAGCTAAAGGATGAAGAAAACAAGTCATTGCCTTTGTTCACTTTATTCGTGTATCTCGAGTACACGTGATCTTTCTAGAAGTGTAGTATTCCTTTTATGGTCTGTGATAAAAGGAAAAGAGAATAAAAGTAAAAATTGAGAAGCGAAAATAAAGCAGTGACATTTAATTGGCTTTCACGAAAAAGATGTCAAAACAAGATGAATTTTTTTGTCATTCACAGCTGAATGTAATTTATATAAAATTTAACAATGTACTATTTAATATAGTATGGTCACTACGTAGTTTGTTACACATTATATACGTATATTTATTCATAAAGAAATATTTATACACGGAAAATATTGTTTTTATAAAAAGATTATAAGTATCTTTATAAATATATATGAATAGTAATAATTATTATCATTGTTATTTGTATTTTCAATTTAATTATTATCTTACATAAGTTTAAAAATATGGATGATAAATTAAAGAAATATGATGTGAATTATATTCGTATTTTCAATTACCTGTTGTATAAAATGGGAAGACAATAGTTTCTACACATTTGTATTATTTGAAATGTTCATTTTATTAAGATTTCAAATGAAATATTCTTTGCAAAAAGAAAACCTAAATTTTTATTTAAAGTTTTCAATTTTGATATTGAATGATTTAAGTTAAAAACTAAGTATTTTGAAAATTTGATGATAATTTAATATTTTAAACATTAAATATTTAGAGTTTTAAATACAAACGTTTATTTATATTATAATTAAATAAGGAATTCTATATAATAGTATGTGGATTTGTTGAGAATTTTCCACATCATTCTATAAATAATTTTAAAATTACTAAACAAGCCCCTTATTATTTACAAAATATACAATTTACATCATAAAATATTTGCTTTATTGCAGAGCAGTTAAATCTATATTCAATCTATATACTATTTATCACTCCTCTATATTAAGTATGTCACAAACAAATATTGATCCTAATGAAAGATTTAAAAAGGAAATTGAAATTAGATTTTAAAAAAATCCTTGATTTATATTACTAAACAGATTTAATAATGTAGAGATTGTTTTAATAAACTAAATAAGTTTAATTGTGTAGTTAATTATTAGTTCTAATAAGAACACTTGTGTGTTTGGACACATATGTATAAAATAAAACGTAGAACAAAAAAATTCGAAGTATTTTCAAGAACAAATATTATTATGTTTCAGTTCATCAGTGCACTGGGAGAAATTCAATATAAGTTACACAAAGAGGAATTGTAGGAGAATATATTTAAAACTACAAATTATTCTCTTTTGAGTCTAGAATAAATTATGGTTCCAGTCCTGAAGACAAGATATTTCACTATTTGCTACGGATTATATGGTTCAGTTCCTGCACATAAATAATTCTAAAATATAAGTCTAGAAATGTAGTCATGATATTGTACTGTGCTTATTTATTAAATAGAAAAATAAAGACTATATAATTATAAAGGGCTCTTATATTTAATCTACCATTATTTAAATATATATAATAAATATTTATCCTATTTAACTAATAAAAATTAGTCATTAAAATAATCATTAATAAAATAACTAATAGGCCTACTAGACACAAAACAACTTTAAAAAGTAAAAAAATATGGGCCTATTAAAATAAGTTATACTAGTGGGTCATGGTCATTGCAGTAATGGCTGAAGATTATTGCACTAAAATGTATTTTAAACTTTTTATTGGGAAAGGATCTATATAATAAGCCCTCACTCAATTTTTAGTTAGAAGTTTACTCGTCATAGGCTATCAACTTTACTCTGATATTTATTTTTCGGTGTGTAATTTGAATTAAAAATTATATGTTCCCCCTTTACGCCCCTTTAAGAACTTTAAAATGACCCCTCTCCCATATCGCTATATATTCGTTGCACCAAACCACTCAAGTAACGATTGAGCTGATATTATTTTTAAACAAAGATATACATTTTATTTACCAATATATAGCTATACAAAAATCATGGTTTCCATGGTGATGTAAACAAAGAATGATTGTACAGAGATTGTACTGTCCACACAGAAGAAAAAGATGGAAGATTCGCTAGGAAAATTGGGTTTAAATTTAGGCCACTATATTTACCGGGATTCTGATTCCCTAATATTTAAAATGAGTACGTTAGAGAGGGAATGTTTAGTTTAGAGAGAGAACATTAGGTTAAGAAAGAGCTAGATAAAGAGTTAAAGAGAGAAATTTAGAGGGCGAGTTTGGAAGAGAGAGTGGTTTTGAGAAAGAAATTGTGTTTGGGAGAGAGAGCGGGTCCGAGATAGAGAGAGTGAGATAGAAAAAGTGAGATCGATAGAGTGAAATTGATATGGATGGAGTGTTAAATATAGAGGAGGTTAGAGAGAGAAAGAGAGAGAGCATTTGAGAGAGTCTAGAAGAGAGAGTATAATAAAGATAATGTGAGATAAATTGTGTGATAGATATTGTATGTGGGGGTAAAAAGTGTGTGAGAAAGGGGGATAGAGTGTAAGAGAGAGAATGAGAGAATATTATATGAGAGAGTCTTATATAGTGTGTGTGCGTGTGTTTTTATAAGGGCAGAAATTGTGAGAGAGTGTGTGGAAATAAAGAGTGTGTGTGAGAGTTTTAGAGGAGAGGTGTGAAAGAGAGAGTGTGTGTGAGAGCGTGAGAGAGAGTGTCAGATAGAAAGAGAGAATGTGAAAATACACAAAACATTACACTTTTAAAGATTATATCCTCAAAATGAAGCGGCGAAATGAAAAAGTAGCTTAAACTTTGCATTTGTATTGTGTGTTACTATTTGCAAAAATGAACATAAAATATTGGAAAAAAATTAATATCAAGACTCATACTTTAATAACATTTTAGAAAACATGCTAGAAAATTGTTGAAAGTAAGGAGTGGTTATAATTTTAATGTTTAGACTTAGATAGATTGCTCTCTCTCTCTCTCTCTCATCTCTCTCTCTCTATATTATATATATATAATATATATATATATAAAGAGAATGTAATATTATAATTTAAACAATTATTAAGTTTGTAATGTATTCAGTGAAATTATAGTTAAAATGTATGATTAGGCTTTACTTCAAGTGAAAAAACATATTGTCAAATACAAGCAATTAACATGAAATTAATGGTGCATCAACAACTTGACCCTACACAATTTGCAGAAAAGAATAAAATAAATGTATACACTCTAAAATGTTGTTATAAAAACAAATGTACAATATAGTATGGACAAAACAATCTTTACAATTCAAATATGCTAAGAAGTAAAAGCATAACATTTTAGTTAAAGGTTAATATTTTCCAAAACACATTTGAATGAGTTGATTGAGTATGGTTGTTACCAAGACTTTTAGAAATATAATATAGTATGGACTAAACAATTTTTTTTAAGTTCAATTTAAGTTAAGAAGTAGAAAAATATACAATTTAAATTTTGAGGTTGATTTCTGCCAAACGAGTTATAAAGTAATTAAGTGATGAGGATTAATCTAAATCTTATCTGTTTCCTTGTTCCATTACTCCTTTGTGAAATCCAGCACCGGTAAAGATGCTGAATTGCACGGTAAAGATGCTGTAATTACTTCATTCCTACATGTTTGTACTTATGATAATTGATTCGACGTGAAAAACACGATGTGTTATTACGACGGCAAAGTTAACATAACATAAACATCATTTTATCATGCGTGAAATATAACGTAGACAATATTTTTATGAACTCAACTACTTAACCTTTTAAATTTTTCATTATGCTCAATATTATTGATTTAAATGCGAGTTAACGATGACAACATTTCAATAAAAAGTAAATATTTCCCCAGTTTAGGTATCTCAATTTAGATGACTTATGACCAGTATCCAAAGAGAAATATTAATCCAAAGAGAAAATTGCGGTGTGTTCGGACCAACAAATAAAGATTGAGTTATTATTTTTTTGTCAAAGAGATATATTTTATTTAAAGATTCACAGCCATTCAGCAAATAACGGTTCCCATGGTGACTAAACAAAGAGTGAAAAAAAGAAAATTTTCTCTTAAAATCGGTATTTCGTGGAAAGCATCTATTTTACCGACATACTGGACTCCTAACCGTTAAAATGATTGGTCGTTTGCCAAAATCTGTTTAGTCATTCCCTCGTAATTTCTATTACTGTAAACGGGCATGACAAATTATGTACAAGGATTTCAAGAACAAGAAACAATACCATAACATATATTTTTAAAGTATAAATAGCACCTCCTCTATGATGTTATGGCAATCGTATGAGTGATCCCTAGATCAACAGGTTTTATTGATTAGTTGAAACATAAAAACGGAGAGTAAAATGAAGTATTTAGGTCCACGAAAAGGAAATACTCTTTTGTTTGGATAATTAAATCAAGCATTTATTAAATATAATGTAGTTGAAAGATTAATATCAAGTGAAAAGATATAGTCCGTACTAAACGATTATCCATATCAATGTAGAGAAATTATTGTGATTGGCAAAAATATCAGATTCAAGATTTTGATGAATATCGATGTTTCATAACTCTCCGAATCCGAAAGAGTGGTTTTTGGATTGCCGTCTGTCTGTATCTTGGAGTAGAGCCTAAACTATTTTATCAATTGGTCTAAAACTTTGTATCTAGGGTTTTCAAAAGGTTTATCCGAGGGTTTTTTGGAGTCTGATATCCAACCCTAAAACTAAGGTTAGTTTACTGAATGGTAAAAAGTGAAAAAAAAAAAGATTTTCCCAAAATAAGATCTAACGATTTTGATAACATTAAATTTCCAAGCAATGATAATAGTATAAATAAATGGCTACTCTTATATTTTCAGCAAAATAACTAAGATTTTCGGTCAAATATGTAAATTCTAATTTTTTATCACATCTCCAAAACTATTTTATATATGAAATTACTTATCATCTCAACTATGTAGGTATATTTATAATAAAGATATTTTACTTGAAACATATTTATATAAAGACAATAGTTTTCAAAATAGACGCAAATAATATTTTTTTAACTTTTCAAAAAGTAAATTATTTCTAGCACCAGTCTTACTACCGTGCGGGTTATACGCAACGCAAACTAAAGGTCAAGCATTGCGATCGTAAAGAAAATATAACCCTAGATGTTTATGGATGTCGAAGTCTCATGACCCCCTAGAACCCTACAATATTTTCAATACTGTATGTCTATGTGTCTGCTAACCCTTAAATTAAGAGTAGTTTAATAAAGAGCGAAAAATAAAAAAATCTCAAAATTCGCTCTAACGATTTTGATTAAAATTCGAATTTAGGCTTTGATTAAATTTATAAACCAAATTGCCAATTTTATTTTCCTATGAAAATGAATTTAATGTAGTTTACAGAACCATAAATTTCCTTATTTGCGCAACAATTTAAGATACTAAAAAATTTATAATTACAAAAATGTAGTACGATTAAAAATAAAAACCTTTTATTTGGAATATAGCTTTATAAAACCAATAGTTTCTAAGATATTGGAAATATATATATATTATATAGAAATGTTTGAAATTAAGTTGCGAAGAGATACTACTTAAGCTCTAACGCCATAATTATTTAATTCAATAGAGTAAGTAGATAAGTTAGTCTTTCAAAAAGTTTATGTTCATTTTTCTTTAACCTCTTAGGGAAAATGTTTGTACAGCGATAATCTATCTTATCATTTTATAATTGGTAGTCGATATTTCTTTTTTTATTGGTCTAAATTTATAAATGAGGGATTTAATAAAAACTCGATAAACATAAGATTTGTAACCCCAATAAAATGTTTGCAAATTTTAATCGAAATTAGAAACTTTAATACGAATTCTTGACCCTTGTGGACCCAGTATCGACCTTTTTGGTTTTCTACAAATATACTAGTGAGGACTTTTATTCATTAAAAAGAAAATCATAAAACTTAAATCCGGGAGTATAAAAAGGTTAAACGTAGTATTACGCAATTTTTGCTCGGGTTTGCTAGTGTATATACTTTAGTTTCACATATATTACGAGTTTTGAGTAAATATCTCCAATTTTAGATAATGGAGGGAGAAATTCCATTTAGATTTTCGTACCATCTATTTAAAATAATAACAGACAACTCATTTTTATATTTAAAACGCAAGGATATAAAAATATTCAACACTGAATAGTGGAATTCTATAAAATGGGATTTATATATTTGTATGGATACTTAAACAACGAGAATGTGCAAAATCTTTCAAAATTCCTAAATATTTATACAGGACCATACAATTTATTAAATGTCCATTTCTTTCAGCAGCAATATTTTCGAATTCTTCCAAAAATATAAAGATTTTTCAAAATAAAGACAATTTACTTCGTTCATTTCATTTCAAAATATTACTAATTCTAAATATTGCATCTGCAATCTATATATAATTTACGTTATTTAATTTATATATGAATACAATTAAGAACATGGTTCATATTTCAAAATAACGTCTTGGGCTGTAGATATTCATAAAATTCACAAACTACTTACTTACTTGATCTTATAACAAAGGCCGTAACTTGGACCAGAAACCATTTTTGAGTTTGAATTCAAAGATTCTCACTTTAAATTTCACCAACTATACATGAAATATACAAATTCCTTAAATAAAATATAAGTAGTACTAGTCTTTAAGCTCAATATGATAAACAAGTTTCATATATAACTTTGAGGAACTGATATATATAAAAATCGCCGATATACTGTATAATTAATCAATTAGCACAGATACGAATGTTATCTGTACGGTATTTTTAAAGAAAACTCATTAGTAACCAAACGTAATAAAACTCATAGTTATTTATTCACTAAAAACTGAATTGGGTCCGTAACTATTGTAAAAATCTATTGAATTTGAGTATTAATTTAAATTAAAAGTTAAAATTTTTATTACCAATAATGTTTCATGTTATCATTACATAGCTAACTATGACACAGTCAAAACATTAGTTTGTTAAGAATTACCTCATTTATAATCATTGTCTTTAAACGAGATGTTCTCATTAAATTAATGGGGATTTTTCTAATAAGCAGCCTTAGATAAATTAATTCCCTGAGAGACAATTTATATTTATTAAATACCAACTTTGGTATAGTTGATGAGTAGATAAGGGTGAGTTTAACTTTCGGAGATACAATATATATGCCATGCATTATAAATTGTTCTCATTACACTAATGGTATAAAATGTAACTACGCTTGGTTTTTAGAGTCCCTAGGGAATGTTTAAGGAACAACAACAATAATTGTTGTCATTTGTCTATTTTACTACGTAAATATTTAATGCAAGCTTAATACTTGACTTTTAATTATTAAAAGTCAAATACTAAGCTTGTATTAAATATTTACATAATAAAATAAGACAAACGAAAAACGTAAATTACATTAAGTATAGGAAACAACATTATGCTACTGTATACCATAAAATAGTTCTAGGATATTACTTAGTTCATGAAAAATCCTTAATTTATACATACATACCTAATAATGCCGTCAATTTAAGGGGTTGGCAGAAAATTCTGCATTAAAAAAACTCCGTATTAAAGCCATACACACTAATTTTCTCCATACTTAACTTTCCTCATAGCCCCCACCTATCAATATAGTTCATTAATATTCATCACCCTTGGGTTAAAAGTGCTAAAAATAGAATTAAAGTCATTTCAGTTTGTCTACAGATATTTTAGGAGTCATATATAATCCAAATTTTACAATAATTCTTAATATGCACTTATATGAAAAGAAATACTTTACATTACCGAGTGGCATCTAAAATTTGAATACCATGGACTAATAAATTGGTATTAAGGAATATTTTATTTCAATCCTTTTTTTACAACAGTTAACATTCATAAACAAAAATTGATGACACGTTGCATTCTTATTTCTGGCTGAAAACAAGAAAATAAGGAGGGTTATAGATAGTAGATAATACCAAATGAGGACAATGTGTGGAGATAAAGAAGCGATGTCCAACATCTAGCTTGTCAGTAGATGAGAGAGAGAGAGAAGTAAAGGAAGACTAGACGAGACCAGAGTAGAGCAGATGGACAAGGTTGTTCTAATCAACAACCTGTGGAACGTGACTTACATTTTACCCTTTCAGGCTTCTAAAACACTACAGTAAGATCCAATAGGAGAAGGCGAGGGGATAGTGGGATTTTGTGTGGGAGGGGGGTAAGGGGGTCAATTTGGTCAGATACGCGGGAGATTGTGGGAAAAGAAACGTTCGGTAGAGAACAACTGATCACGTCTTTCACTTTGCCAAGTCGGTGGAGTCATGACATTGCCGTAGGCCCTTTTTTTCTTAGAACGAGATAGGTCACGGCCAACGTGGCTTGGTACGAATTTTTTTTTAGTGATCTTTAATTACGTTAGCCTACAAATCATACTGATCACCAAAAGCCCTAAAACCTTACTTAAATCCTTTTGTATTTTTTTCAGTCAATCTTTAATGAATAATCATCCTTAAAGGTCAAGGACAAAGATTATTAATTTCTTAGATATTTAATTTTTCAGGCCTTACTACTCCTCCAGGCTATCAACTTAAAATTTTACTAGTTAGGTAGGAATGAAGAAGATAGAATCTACAGTAAACTTACCCAAGTTAAAGAGAAAGTAGGGTATTACACTATTTAGGTAAATCACTCTGAAGGTACAAGGAGTACATGAGATATTAGAAGAAGCAAGACTGAGATGGTATGAGTATGTAATGAGGATGGAAAAAGAGAAGATACCAAAGAAAATATTGGCAATGAAGTGTGTAGGAAAAAGACAAAAAAAAGGCAAGAAAGAGATGGGAGGAGTAAATAAAAGGAATTGTTCAAGTCAAATGAGAAGAAGGGAAGAAATTAAAGGAAGAAGATTGGTGAAAGTAGAGAGGAAGATGGAGGCATTTTACTTAACTGTCCGAGCCACAGGCTGGAAACAGTTGGTGATGATATGATGACCCTTAAGGTGCAGCAGAAGGGAGCGCGAGTAATTTTACAGTTTTTATAGCATTACATTTTTTTGGCCGAAATAAATCAAATATTTATCCAGTAGCAACATAGAGTTTAGTTTTCTACACATTCTAGTACCAGTAGATCTTGAATATCTGTCAAGGGTGTCCTGGAATTTTGTCAAAACTTTTTAAATAAAGAGAAAAAGTTTTGACAAAATTCCAGGACACTCTTGACAGATATTCAAGATCTGTTGATATTAGCATGTGCAGAAAACTAAACTCTATGTTGCTACAGGAGAATTATTTGATTTATTTTTGCCAAAAAATTTAAATTCTATAAAAACTGTAAAAATATTTGCACTCTCTTCGGCCGCACCTTAATAAATTCGTCCAGAACTTTAAACCCCACCTCCTTATTTCCGGAAATACTGTCTAAGAAAAAAGTTATTTACATGGTAGGTGTATCACATCAAGCTTTTGGAGTAAATAAATTGAGGTCACATCTTATCGCGTATCTCCCATATTTCTACTCAATATCTCCGAATGTACTGTCAAAATGTAAAATCACTTTTCATACAACCTATCTGACCAAATGTACTAGATAAACTGTATTTTTCAAAAAGTATTTAAAAATCAGTATATCACCCCTAGTTTTTAAAATATAGCTAGAATGGAGATCTCGCGTTGAGGTAGGCCAACATCTAAACTTTAAGTTTGAATACATACCATCAAATAGTTTTTGCTGTCATCCCAGGTTATTATAATGTTGCAACATTTTTTGTTTCATGTATTAATTTTTGAGTAGCTTTATTGAAATTAATAATTCTTTATTTTAATTTAAATAACTATATTATTATGTGATGGTACTTCTAAATACTGTCAATTCCCCTTTTGGATTAAACCCTGGTAGTCCTAGATTCTGGATAGGCCAAGTGAAATTTTTTTGGAAAAATTAGGTAAAAAACTATGTCTAATCCTATATATTTTATTAATAAAAATTTTAAAGTTAATAGACATTTGTAAGAAACTAGTGATAATAAATTACTTGTATCAAAATTTTGCAGTCAACATAATGTGTTTTCCTGAAAATAAAAAGACTACAATATTGTAAATGTAAGTACTGTAAATGTAAGTAGTGTAAATGTTAAACTCCAGTACATTTTAAGTGTTATTCATAGTTTGAATTAATGAATGTAAGTTTTATAAGACTCATTCTAAAGGTTATTTAAAATTTGTGAAAATTCTCTGCTTCCCGTAAATCACTCCGTATTTTATTCCCAGTAACCCAAAATTTTTTTCGAAGCTAAACTATTTAAGGTTCCAATTATTGGTTCGGTAGTTTCGTGTTAACGAGGTTCCACTCTAATAAGTTGGCGCTAATATAATTACATTAATAATATGTATTCAAAAATATGTATTTATATGTAATTAACTAATTATAAAATATGCATGAACTAAATTATAATATTAACATACATAAAAAATGATAAAGTTTTACAAATACTATTTTTAATTTTAGGGGAAAAAAAGTCAATATTCACAATTTTCTTGATTTCGAAAAGCTTCAACAAAATGCCTGCTACACTTTATATAAATGAAAAAGGATAAATAGTAAAGCAAGTGAATACTTCTGTTTGTAATGTTATAATATATTTTTTTCTAAACATTTTATAGTTGTTATAAAAGAAACCATCAAGTGAAGAAAACTAATGTTTCTTAAAAATTTTAAAACTAGGTCTCACTCAATATATCAAAAAAGAATAGTTTAATTAATTTTATACTAATATTTCTTGTTTAGTGGGAAATATATTTCGTTTGTAGGAAACATCTACCATATCTGTGCCCAAGGAAAACTACTTATCCTATAATCAAAGTAAACAAAATAATTTAATCTTGCATAGTAAATAAGGTAATCATGTTTACGTGTTCAGATTTTTCATCGATAAAACCAGTATTAATCTAGTTTCGTACGTTTAATAAAAGTGAAACCACTAAATAATTCACCTTCATTCAGACATATCACATTTTTAAAATTAAATTATCATAAAAAAATATAAACTAATTAAATTTGAAGAACTCACTTTCTTGATTGTGTAAACAAAAACCTGCTTCCCCCATTCACCAGAACTTTTGTTTTGAGAAATAAAATGATTTATTTTCGATTGGTTTTTATTTATCAAGGACAAAGTCACAGAAAAGTCCTAAGGATTTATGTCTAATCTCGAAATATTTCCCTGCCAATAGAAGGTACAGTATCTGGGTCATTGAATCTCACTGCTGGACTACTGATAGGAAAAAAACCGGTATTGTAAAAGAAGAGGCTATGATGTGACATAGTACGTATTTTATATGAGGGATGGTTCTTTCCCCTTTCCTTCCTTACTCACCACCACAGACACAAGTAGGCCTATGCCGCAGGGAACGCACTGGTCTCCACTGTTTGTTTCGTGAGCTCTGTCAATATTTTGCTTGTCCTAATCACGTCTACCTCCGCAAAGCCGCGGGCGTGACCTATGTAATTAGATTAATCATGACGTCACGCTCATATTCCTTCCAAGCCACCCTCCACCTACCTAACACACCTGGACAACTTTTAACAAACTCTCGCACCTTTCCATAAATCAAATAACCTAAATAGAATCAAATGCTACGTTGCACAACACAGACTTTCTCACTCTTTTATCTAAATATGAATATATTTAATTAAATATTGTAAGATATGTGGAACTAGATAATATACATTATTGTAGAAACATGATGGAAAATAGTAGAATCACAATTCACCAAAGCCTCTACACACAAATCTTGCAATACTGAATTTAATGTACTGCCATCTAGTTTGAAAAAATTAAATACTTTAATCATCTTTCTAATATATTTAGTGAAATAATAAGAGATATTAATTAATTTTAACATTTTACTAATCATTAAATTATATTAACTATCACAATGATAGCTCCCTTCTTTTTTAAATCTCAGTATAATACTATGGGATTAAATTAACAATGACTCCTCATTTAATGAATTGAAAAAATATTAGGATTTATGGTGAGCAGGCTATTTCCTTAAAAGAAACATAGGTTTTAATTTTCTTCCCACGGCGATGTTAGCAGTTGTTGAATATCTGTCATGAACAAAGCGGCATTAGATGACAACTTTCTAAATGTAGGGATAAAGTTGTCATCTATTACCAGGATACCTTGGACAGATATTCAACAACTGTTTATATCACAGTGTAAAGAAAATTTAACTTTGTGTCTTTACTGAAGAAATATTTTATTCCTTTTGATAATTAATTGTTGGCTGTAAAAAAAAAATTTTCTCGCGTTCTCTAAATCCCCACATTATCGCACTATTTTACGACTGTAAGAACGAATAAAGAAAATATAAGGAAGCTTATTATATTTATTTAGGAGTGATGATATTAGAACTTAATGGAAAATTATTTATGAATAAACGAAGCCCCCATTAGTACATCCTTAATGAACTATAAACTTGAATTATCAGTTAATGGTAGTCAGGTCAAATAGGTCAAACGTCTTGGTCTGCCTGGCCACATTTACGATTACTAACAATTGAAATACTTGCGGTAGTTTTATTAAATTGGCACTTTAATAGAAAAAAAGCTCTTAATTATTTATATCTTTTTATTTGAGCATATATATAAAACAGTTTTTTAGATTATTATTATGGATTATGTTATTGAAATGTTAACTGCTTGTTTTATTTAATAAAAAGTGTATAGTGCGATTATAATTTTTTTTATTTTGCTGATTATGTAGTGATATTAACCAATGTACTTAAGGTACCATGATTATTGATGCGAGACTTAATTGTAACGTTTTATTGCATGAAATTCAGTGGTGCTGCTATCAGCCATTTATACTAATTTATTTTTAAAACAAACACAAATAAATGGTACGGCGCACCGCACAGACTTTCTCTCTCTTTCTATAAACTCGTAAGATTTCTGAACGGAATAATGTACATTGTATCATCACCACTCCACATAAGAACACGCATAAAATAATATACAATGATATAGAATCAATGAGAAAAGAGGCGCATCTTTGTCCACCTAAGAACATTTCAAACAGTTTAATGCTAACGCGTTAGCCAACTACGGTACCGAGAAGGGTAACAAGATAGAAATTAGTTTTATGTGTCAATGTGCCCTATAAGGTACTTACTTATTCTATAACACTAGGAACTTGAAAGTTTATTGCTGTACTTACAAATGTACGCCAACTATCCCTATATTGAGCTAGTTCAATCCAGTCCACCTCATTTTACCCTATATACTTCAGGCCGCCCTTTCTGTACACTATACGTAAAAGGTAGATTTGATACTTTTTATACACCAGTTAAAATTTAACGTTAAGGTCGAAAAGCTATATTTAATATCTGGTAATACTTTAGATCCACATCTTTAAGAAAGCATATAAACATCGTGTGAATAAATTTTTTACAGCCAAGGTTCAGATAATATATCCTATCACATATATGATTAATGTAGAGCAGCCTTGAAGGTCCCATTAGATTCTCTGTAAAGTCACTAAAACATTTATACCCAATCAAAAGCAGGACTTTAAATGTAATATAGACTTAATAAATAATTTGTTTTGCTTGCCACACTAAAATTTATTTGATTATTTCTTTACGAGAATCCGTATTATCAATTTGGGATCAGTGATGTAGAATACAATATCGCTAAGGAATAAAGAAGCTACCTACCTGTTTAAACAAAATGATGAAACACTATAGTTAAAATAATAATATACTAATTTGGCAAAAATAAAATACTAGGCATGTTAATGTAATAATTTATATAATTTCTGTCGTCACATTTAAATATTTTTAAAAGGATGTAATGAATTATGTTGTATTTAGTTAATATCCTTTACAAAATGGTAAGTCATAGGCTTAATATATATGGAATGTTTGTGAGCGTGTTCATTAGAGAACAGACATGGACATTGGTTTTTTTATAGTTTAAATAGTAACAAACCATAATTAGAACACCTGACGTTAATACACGGCTTTTGGATTACACGTCCTTGTTCTCAAATAAATATGATAATAGTATAGTAACACCTTGCACTATTTTTATAAAAAGAATAGGCGGGTTTTTAGTTTTTATTGGGATACTGTGTTTATTTTAATGTTAAAAATGACTAAGAAACCAAATATGCCCGTAAACTTAAGGTACATTTTTACTTGTGATTACATATCCCTGAAAGTCAGCTTTTTTGAAACACTACTCTTTTATAGTATTTTTAAATTAAGTTACAGTCCAGTCTCCATAGAAATAACTTTATTTTAGAGCTATAAAAGTTACTAGATACACATATACACTACTAACGCATTAATATCTTAAATGATTTTATCCCTAACCGTCACTATAAATAATCAATACGTGAAATATTACTATTAATACTCTAAAATGTTATCATCATCAAACGTTAGAAAATATTTTATTTTTAAAGTGCCTCTTACTACAAAATTTCCAACAGACACATTCCCATTATAATAAAAGAGGACCAAGTTGTAATTAATTTCTCATTACACATTACCTTATAAGGAGAAAAATTTATAAAAAACCACTACTCGATGATACAAATTGTGCGTGAGGACTTAACGACGTTGTCTACTTGGTGGTTTCAGAACCATCTTGCCAAGTGTGTTGCGTATTAATATGGCTCACCAAAGCACAATCAGCAGTAACACACTTAGACACCAATGTATAATTGTTTAGAAAGAGAAGGAAGAAACCAAGTAGTTCATCAGGAGAGGCCTCTTGTCTATGGGTTAGTAACCAAAGCTTAAAACATGTGAAGTAAAACTTATATTTTAAAATGTGTGTACAATATGTGCTGATTGAAACGCGGACTGAATTTCACGTTCATCTTTTCTGATTTACCAACTACGGGTTGATCGAGATTGGAACCCAGTCGGGTGTAATGAGAATTATTCTTAATAAATATTTTCCCATTCACCCTCCATGAAAATGTGTGTAAGTTTCCTTTACAATCTAGCCTCCTCATCCTTACCCTGTTAGCGTTGTTAAGACGTATTGCACGGATTAATAGAAAGAAGCAAAGAACAATCAAACAAATATATATTTAAATGTGCCAAATCAATAAAATACATTAAAAGACAAAGCTTACGGATTTATTTTCCAAATGAAATTCATTTAAAAGTGTCCTAATTTTTGCAATTTATAAAAACTGTGTTTACAGAAAAAATAGCATGGTTAGATTAAAAAAAACTCCTCTTTCCTTATATTAAAAGTTTTGGTGCGCCATTGACTGTGGAGTAAACTACATTGAGGTAAATTAGCTAGTGTACATTTTGACAGCAGGAATATAATCTATCAGTAAAATTTTAAAGATGTATAAACTATATAATTATAAGCATTGGAGTTGGCCTATAGTAGGATTTTGACACGAAAAAACTTTTAGAAAAAACGCTATTTATTTCGTGGCCAACAATAATATTATCTTACTATTATTAATCTATAGGTATTTACCTTAATTATCATAAGTGACAACTGCAAGTCATATGATTTACTTCATAAATAAGAGATCGTGGTTTTAGTACGATTTGGAGGCATAAAACTCAATTTATATCAGAATCTGAATGTAGGTATAGATCCATAAGATTCGCTCGCAATAAACAATGCATAAACACATTCAACATCTTCAAATACTAGAAAAGAATGAAACCTTAATATCTTTATTTTATGTGCGTACGAAGATTTAAGGATAAACACGAACTCGCCTCCATTTTACACCCTCCACAGCCTAGCTCATATCACGTGCTTTCTTTAGTACCTACAATAACAGCGATGAGTGTTCACTTCATACACCCGTTTTTTATTAATTCTTTTCTTGCGGATGAGCTAGCATGAGGTTATCGAGGTTAACATGGTTCTTTGAAAATAATGAGTGTAACATATGAAGTCCCATCTCTATCTGATTAATAAATACTTCTTGAGTTGACTGGAAACAAACAACACTAAGGACAGTTAAACATTATAAAATTGATTGTTTTGTGTTATTATCGTTTCTACTAAACATAAGGAAAGGAAATCACTTCATAATTTCGAATGCACACAGAAACCTAGATGGTTTACTCATTCTTAAATTGGGAATCTATAAAGGAGAATTTGTTCTTATATAAGATATAAAATATATCACAGGAAAAACGTATTCAGAACTTTAATTATCTAAAAATATTAATTATTTTATGTTTAAAATTGTGTTATAAAATGTAAAATGTATGATGACTAAAGTACGATATAAAAATACAGATTATAGTTTAAATGTATGATTTTGTAGAATAAACCATAATTTCTTTGTACACAATATATTCATTTTGCACTTTCGATTATGTGTGCTAATAAAGAAAGAAAGAAGAGTAATATAGGAAAAATAATTGAATTCAGAGATTTAAATGAAATGTTTTGGCCTAATTATGTCAACTATTTTGAATCCACCATACGTTAATCTAGTCTTTTTCTGGAGAACATTATCTTAAAAGTTAATGGCATGCCAAATTTTAGTTTTCTAAGATATTTAGAAGTGTTTTAAATATTCATACGTAAATACAGGTATCAAATATATATATATATTTATAAATTATAATGTTCTAAATCCAGCAGATTTTCTGTAATCCAAAAACCAGTATGTCAACCATTAAATTTTGAAAGCTAATATTAAAAAATATTTTAAATTGGTTTGGGGCTGCTCTTACATCTATCTGCTTGACAAATTTAAGTCTTCTACCACTGTGAGAAAGTTTTTTTATTAAATCACCACGTCTTTCTACCTTTTCAGGTTATACGAATATTATATATGATATACTCCAAGGAGCTAGGAATAAAGAAGATCTAGTTTAGAAAAAGTGAGAGCATTTGCATGGAGGTAGAGGAGAAACAGATATAGGAAAAACACCATCAATACAGCCAAACTGGAGTAGAACCCTAATTTCCATGTCATTAGCATTCAAGTATATTGCGAAAGTGACGTCTTAGACCATGCGGCCTCTGAAGTCGGGTCAGTAGAAAGTAGTTCTTTACATAAGTTTTGGAAGTTTATACATTCCATATTTCACCAAACTCCACTTGGAAATTTCAATATTTAGAAATTATTGGGATATTTAAAGTATTCCAACTATATTCCTGGCATTTTAAAAATATTTCCTATGTCCCCTAAATGTATCCAAATGTTTTGTTGTGTTTGAGCAAAAAAAAAAGACAGAAAACATCTGATTTTTATATATTAGTGTATTTAAGCTTAATATAAATCTTGGTTTTGAACTGATATCACCTACACACATACCCACAAACTAACAGACATACATTCATTCTAACAAACATATATGTATATATATCGAGGACCCTTTAAAAGTCGATCAAATTAAAATCCTATAAACATAAGCTAATAAAAATGCCAAAAAGTAGTGTTTTGTATCCTATCTCGAAAAAAATATTATATGTATGTATATGTTAACCAGACGTCCAAGTTATATCCATGTGAAGTTTTAACAGAACAATTTGTACAATGGTTTCAGCGTTATTGAGCAGTAAACAAACTAAAGTCAGACATTTAATTTTTATATAGTTAGTGGGGTAAGAGTAAAAACAAATACCAAGGTTCACATACTCTAGTTTTTATGAATAATAGCCATACAAAGCTTAGGAATTTTATGGTCTTTCTTTTGGCATCCTTCCACACCACCAATCACGCAATTTAATACTTCAGACTCACAACATGTGTAGTAACAAAAGTTAAGGTTTCTTGAAGAAAGTGGTCAGTACCAAGTTTCCACTTTCGATGATTCTTGGTTCTCCAACTACTCAAATAGTCACATTGTCTAATTTGCTAGGTTCACTACGGATGTAAAATAAGAGTGTAAATGCGTGGATCACATGTCAATCAACTCTGCAATACATTTGGCTTGATAGAAATCATGAATTTACACATACACTATTGCACGTGGATCATTTCTGATTAAACATTAATGGAAATTAAGAGTAAAAGAAGTTCCTAATATTGAAAATTATTGAAATATTAAATGGTATTTGATGAAAACTGCATTGAAAAGGACTTTTTGACCATTTTAGAAAAGCTTCACAGCTAGCATTGTACACAATTAATGTCCACTTTGTCATAATAGGGACATAATGTAGTTAGTACCATGAAAATTTCTCGCTTTGTCCCCCATCTTAACCGCGGAAAACTTAGAGGAATCATTGCAAATACGAATGCATTCAGACATTTTAAGAATCTCGTAGGTTTTTTCTTTTCCCTTTTACTTCCACACCTCGCGTGAGCCGGTGGTTAAGTTGGGCCTCCAATGATGAGTGCTAACTATTTATTTAAACGTTTAAAATCTCCTTGCTAGTATAGCTTAAAGATGCACTTCCCATCCATACGGGTCTATGGCATTAGGCTCAACATATTTGATTTTCAAAAATACATCCTAGGAGCACACCGTATGGTTTCACTAAGTATACCTGAAAAGGATCATCTTTATATTTTTTTTGTTTGGAAGCACACACACCGGAGATCAAGAGGTTTAAGGTGTCAAGATCTCAATATACAGTCAACTCTGCTTACTGTGTATTGTGAACCACTATGAAACCAGATATTTAGTTTACAATGACCAAAGCTCACTAAAACCTTTAATGTGTTTCCATTGAACCTAAGGTAGATAAGGACAAACAACAATTATCAATTATATTAAATTATTGAAATCTATTTAAAAGGTCATCTATTTGTTTGTTTGCTGTATACCATTTTTATTGAATATTTTCTGCCTTCTAACACCACGTCTTACTACCCGTTCTGGTTCTATGCCTATGTGATAATTACACTAATGAGTTAGGGATTAGTAATTTAATTTAAAGGAAGTGCTTCCAAATCTGCATAAGGGAGGGTGGAAAATCATTTATAAAATTCATACAGAGTGCATCCAACTGGGATCAAATCTCAATATTCCTGTCATCGGCAGTCTAGTTTATTGCAAGTGTAGCGTCTAGGAAGATCTATGTATTTTAGTGGGGGAAATAATCTTTTTGTTTGAATATAAATGCTTGTAAATCTAATATTAAATCAAATACATAATTTTAACCTTATTAAGTGTAAGTTTGACTTTTGTTAAAGGATTACGATTTGTCAATTAATGTGGATATAAAACAACAAACACATAATATTGTTTCCTGTTGCCTTAGGATTAAATGTACTTAGCATTACTCTTTGTATTACAGTTTGTTTGGCAATCAAATATGAAGACGAATATTAATTATACATTCATAATTGTTGATATTTACAAACCCCTCGTTGTCAAGGAGACTTACAAATAATATTAATACATTAATGTTAATATTTTTTAAATAATACAATTTAAAAAGCAAATATAACCACACAACATTCGGTATTTTCGAGAATGCTTCGCTAGAAAATGTGACAGCGTGGTGGTATATACCATATCCATTCTTAGAAATGTGGAGTAGAATAGAAGAAGTCATATGAGTACTTTTTTATTATTGGAAACCAACAAACTGAAGGAAATGGAATGTACAGAAAAATTTGAAGCTTATTATGTATATATGTAGCTGATATATAAGAAAAGGTTCATTCCCAACTGTAATGACAATAATGTTTCTCCTATCTAACATTCCTCGATAATTTCTCTCTCTCTCTTTTCTCCTTTTTCTCATTCTAGTTTTTCCGTTTCATTTGCCAGTTAGTTGTTCGCGCGTTTACGTGAGATGTGTGTGCGTTCGTGTATAAGAGAGATATACTATCAAATATAGAAAGAGAGAAACAGGGGCTCAGAGAAAGAGAGAGAATGCGTGTGTGGTGCAATTAATTTCTCCCCATGTAACCTATACGTGCCACAAGATATCCTGTTACGTAACGCGCTCTGAGACCTTTGGTATGGAGTGGTTCTTTTTAATTTGTCAGGTAGGCATATCCATACAATAATGTTACTTTAGTATTGTGCTATCATAAAATCAAGGTTAAACCTTAAAAAATTTTTACAGGAATAGCATACGTTAATCTAAAATAAAATTGGTGTCTGAATAGAATAATTAAACTTTGGTTTGTGGTATTTAAATTTAATAAGGGTTGGAAAAAACCTTCTATAAACCCAGAGACTTGGATATAGAAATTCTTTAATTAGGAAGTTTCATAAAATTATATATAATCCAATATGATAAGAAGAAATTTCTTGACCTTTATAAAAGATAATAAAACAGCAATAATGTATTTATCAGTAAAGTCACGTTACCGGAAACTTTTAATTTATATAATACTATAAATAATACAGTCTAAGTCGATATACCATATTTATTTTCGAACAAAAACAAAGTATTGGTACTTTCTAAAATTCTTTCTTCTTTAAAAATCTAACATTAGTTTAGGTTACCAAAAGTCATTTTTAAGACCAGAAACTTCAATCTAAAAGGAAATTCAAAGTTTTAAAAGGTCCCAGTAGTGGTGTCATAAATCATAGCGTACTTATCAGTTATCACTATGCACGGGGATGTTGAGTTTTAAATCCTGGTTTGGATCCTTTAGTTTGTTTATTTATATGTTTTTTTTCAATCTCTCTTCAAGTTATCTTTGGTGCATTGCCTCTATTATATCTAAATCATCAGTACCTTTTATTAAAAGCAATTAATCAAAAAATACAAAAAAGTTAAGTATTAATATTCGGTAAAAAATAGTCGAATTAGACCAATTAAAAAAACTATTTATAAAACAGGTTTAACACTTTGAACACCCCAACAGTTAGTTTAAAAAATATAGATCAAATGACCATAAGGCTACGAATATTTCATAGAATAAAAAAAAAGAAATCACGAAAAAATAGAAGGCCTCCCAATATCCCCTTTGTAAATCTCGCCTTCTGATTGGTCAGCGAAATGGATCACGCGATAGCCATAGAGTGGTTGTTGGGGCTCAGATAAACGATTTTCAAAGCTGTTAACGCAAACGCGTTTGTGACCGTAGGGACCATTAAATTTCACAGGAAAGTATATTTAACAAAATATAAAAAATGAACAAGCCTATCCTTTCACACACCCCCTCTCAATCCCATTCCATTCTCTTTCACAGTTCAAACACGGTTGCCAAATAAATTATATGAACAGATTTTTAAAAGTTTTATTAGCTTGGTTCTTAAGTTTTATTTTATTAATGGTGAAAGGTTACTTAATCTGTTTGATACATAGCAGTATACCAATTATAAGATTAACTCAAAGTCAATTCTTCAGTATTCATCTAAGAAAATAGTTTGAAAATCATATCAACGGAAGAGTTTACAAAAATGATATTAATCACTTTCAAACTATCTCTAGAAAAAGAATTTTAAAAAAAAAATTTTCTTTATTACTTTTAAAATACAAATATAGCATTCCATTTTTGATACCACCAATTTAATAATGACAATGATGGACTTGGCATTATCGTGGGTAGACTGCATCACATAAGTGTTTTACTATCTTGGTCCACTCAAATATATATATTATTTAACTTATATATAATTTGATAAGCCCGTTTCCGGCATTAGAAATTACTGAACAATTTTGACAAATACCACTCATTTTAACGATTAGTGTCCAGGATGTCGGGAAAAATAGTGGTTTTCCAAAAAAAAAAAAAAAATTACAGATAACTTTCAGTTTTTCTTTCTTTGTTTAATCACCATGGAGAACGTTATTTTCTACATGACTGTAAATATCTAATTAAAATATATCTCTTTGGCTAAATAATAATAAACTCAATCTTTATTTGTTGGTCCAAACAAATCACAATTTTCTCTTTGGATGCTGGTCATAACACATCTAAATTTAGATTCCTAAACTGGAGACGTATTTATTCTTTTATTGGAATATTGTTAACGTTAATTCGCTTTTAAATTAATAATATGGAGCATAGTTTGATATTAAAATGTTAAGTCGTTTAAGTTCGTGAAATTATTGTCTGCGTTTTGTTTTGATCATGTTAAAATGTTGTTTAAATATGTTTTGGTATGTACTATAAACTAAAAAAGCGAAAAAATTATCTTAATAAGGTTTAAAAACTGCAAATTTTAACTATTTAAATTAACATTTTAAAAAACATTCTAAACAATTGAAAGTAAGGAGTCGATTCGATTTATAATATAAGACTTAGGTATATTACTCAAAAATCTATCGAGAGAGTTGATTGATAAAGTTTGTTAGGTTGGTTTAATATAAAACAAAACATAAATATAATTATGTTAAAATTATAGTAATAACATAATAGTCAAAAAAGTGAACATAACAGATTCACAAAAAATAATATATCATAAATTTAGCAGTTTACCGTGTGATGACAATTAAAATACATTGAAACGTTAAAAAGTTTCAAGCCTTACATATAACAAAAGAGACAAAAATACAACTTTTATGTGAGATCATATTTCAAATTATAAAAATAATTAGGTAAAAAGTTAACATCTGTAAAAAGATTAATATCAATTGGTTGAGTATAATATACGACCTTATAGAATAAATATTTGATGAAACTATGTCAAAGTATAGATAATAATAAAGATGACAAGTATAAAAGTTGACAAGTACAAAATTTTAATTGATAGGTTAGCCAGTTTTGGAAAGATTATAATTTATGTGGAGATTTTGAAATATTCTAAGTCTTATCTGATATTTATTCCCGTTTACTCCTTTTTACATTTGCAGCCTAGAAAACTGGAATACTCAATCCGACATGTCACTACTCATATATTATATGATGAAAATGTTGGGATGATAAAGATTTTTAAATAAATGTTTTACCCTAATTTTGAATGACTGATAGTGAAAAAAACTATGTGGTAAAGAATTAATAGCCAAGATCTAAGACCGACATCCATCAGAGTTAAACGAAATAATACAGCTTTGTCCACGTACCAATCGGTCTGAATTAATTATTAATCCTTTGTTGAAAAGTCAATTAACATGTCATGTATTACGTTCATTCTGTCTATCTACAATTCACACTAATGAGGTAAGCAAAGGGAAGGTAATATTAAGGTGTTATTTAACACACATTTATATGAAAGAAGATTAAATAAAGGTGTTTGACACGAACGGGTAGTATGACGCGTTGCTAAAAATTATTTTTTTTATATGAAAAAAATATCACAATCCACCTAGCAATATTTGCCCACATTTATGAGTCTCCTGATATCCGGACCAGAAAAAGGTTTACACCAAAGACCCGTACACATCATTGAGTGTTTTTTTTTTATCAAAATAACAACCCTTTTATTTGTATGAATGGTCTAAGGCGTCTTACAATAGACTGAGCCGCCAATGACGAAGATATAAGGTTCAGAATCTTTGCCAGTTGTAATCATAGTCTTATTTCTATAATTAATAAATACGTGAGTCAAAATGGGCACAGTAAGGCGGTAACAAAAAACCTAAAATTTAAATCACACTTTTATTTGGTTTCTGTATTTTGCTCTAAGAGGAACATTCTTTAAAGCAAGGTGTGCGTTCATTCATTTTTAAAATCGAACCATTTTGAAAGTGAACTATCCCACATGTCTTGTCTGAATGACCCCCTGAATGATCTCCCAAGAGCATCGTATTGGAGCCCCTTACATCTCCTTCACCCTTAGTGTTCCTCACCTATTACCCAACCTCTTCCTTCACCGTACCATCCTCAATCCCGCCAACTACTAGCGGATAAGAACCGAAGGAGGTTAAGAGATGAAAGAAAGAGAGAGAGGTATTGAAGAGAAGAAGTGGCAGCCAGGTCTTCCCGTCAATCTTCCAGATTGCCTCATTTACCCTGAGAAGAGTAGCTGAGAGCCGGTGACGCTTCAAGAGAATCTTCCTCCCTCCCTTACTCAACCCTAAAGGCTTTATCCGGTCTCCCCAGCTCCCCCCCCCCCCCCCCCATCATCTGCACTTTTCCATTCCTTTAGCATCTCGTCTCACTCAAGTCAAGCCCCCCCCCCCCCCCTTTACGGACTGACGTATCTCCATTTGACATACACATATCCTTTTGTTCCAAGCCGGGATGAAGCCCACTCGTGAAAAATTCAACGCTGTTCTATTTTCCATAAATCATGAACTTCGTATAAGACATGACACCCTTCTTTCCAACTGCTTTGGTTAACTTTAAATACAATTATTTAGTGTATCCTACAATTACTTACAGCGGTTTCTTAAATATACAAAAAAAACAAATTAATAATAGTGCATTTATTTAACTCACCAAGATCAATGGGAACGTGTAGTAAGTATAAAATCGTTTGGACTGGTTTAATTTTGGCGTGGATATTGGTGTTTGAATCTAAACTAATTCTATTAAGTTTAGTGTATTCTAACTCCCTCAACTCAGATGCAGGTATAATTTGTTCTAAACTCTCTATATGACACCTTATCTCGGTTGGTATTTTGTCTTCTTAGTAAATTAAATATCTCAAGCCTTAATCCTGACATGGCCAAAAAAATGTACCTTTAAAAGTGATTAATTAACGACTGGGCTCTGTTGTATGTTTCAATAATTTGATATGTCGTAAGCTGATATAATCAGTCGGTTCAGAAGGTTCACGTTAAATACGTTGAAAAAATAACCATTTAATAACTAACTTCCTCGTTCCTGCATCATAGTTGAGTAGAATGTGGATAGCTCTGAAGAGTGTCAGGTTCAGGTGGAGGGAGGATAATTGTTTACTTTCTTTGACTCTACAAATTTCCTTACGTAGTATCCGCATATTTTACTATAGTAAGAAAGGTATATTATATAGAGTATTTAACAGAATTTGCACGTAGTGATAGGAGATAATATTCAATAAAACCATCTCATTACACCTTAACAGGATTAGAAAATAGACAACCCTGTTACCAGCAAATAAGACAGATATTACCACAATTTTTTTTCCTTGACCACAAGTATTGGTGGGATTTTTTTATCATCGTAAATATGACATTTGTATTTGTTATACTACTACTAAATTTTTTATTTTTCAAATAAAGATAAAGTCTTTTAATCGTCAAGATCTTTCAAACTAGAGATTATGGTGAATTTTTACGTTTTATTTACCTCCAAGCACAAAAGAGTTTGATCTTAAAATGTTATCTGTATGTTTGTCTTTCGTCTTATATATTGCCACAATTTTAAACGAGTTGATGGATTTTATTTAAAGATTACATTTAAATAATATAGTGATATATATTACTACTTAAATTAAGGACGAGTACTTTTATTAAATATGTATTATTTCAAAAATGGCTTTTATGATTTGGTTTAAAATGTATATTTGCAAAGTGGATGACATAAGAATTAGTAATTTTATGCTTTTTTATCAAAATAATTCATTTAAAATTGATTTATTATTGATTTTTTTCTAATTTTAAATATTAAAAAAAAATTCTAGCATTTTGATTCAATATGAAGTATATATTAAGTTTTTTAAATATAAATAATTTTATATATATTTTATTATCTTAAAAGAGTCATTTTATAGTTGTTCCCTGCTGACTGATATTGGAAAAACTAAACATTTTATGAAGAAGCTATATTAATGTTGTATTCAATCTTGGGTCTATTTCATATGGTGAATTATAATTAATATTTATTTTGAATATGGATTTAAGGATTTGATCAAGATATAAATCGTAAATTGTATTTCATGATAATTTGAGGAACGTCTACATTTAAATAATTTTATAAATCTAAAAATGTTTAAAATTTTTTGAATCGTTTTAGTATTTCAATTCTCCCTTAGCAGTGTTTATAAAATTGATTTGTTTGTTTTTCTGAGGAAATATAACTTCATGAAGAAAATACAGAAAATATATTTTAGAAATTATTTGTAAGCTTTATACAATAATGAGTAAATTCATAGACCCTTTAGACCACCAAAACTTGTTATTTAATTAATAAACTACATTAATCGAGAAAGGTTGAAAACTGAAAATGAATATGTGTTTGCATCTACTTAGTAATGAACTTCATATAAAATGTGATTAATGGTTTTAAGTAAGAGGCCACAATATTCCTATAGTTAGATTCTAGCGATCCATCACTAAATACAGGTTGGCGCTTCTTTCAGGAAACAGTTTTAGTCTCATTAAATTTATTTATGATAATATTCATGTTTATTTGGTAATGAGTAATAATATTTGATAGTAAGGTTGTATCTTCGTTTTTATTCCTTCTTCTTATTATATATACTACTTTTCTTCTATGATGACATTTTTTGGTGATTTTTCAACATTTTCATGTCTTATTCGTATTAAAGACAATTGATTTTTCGACGATGTTGAAAAATCATCGAAACATGTCATCATCGTAGAAGAAAAGTAGTATATAAATTAGGGAGAAGGGAATAAAAGATAAGATAAAAGTTACTATCAATCAATAAACTTACCTTTAAACGTTCTGACATATCTTTTCGTAAGAATATAGCATATTGTAATGATAAGAAAACTCCTTTATTCAACCTTACAGGAAATGCTAATAAAATTTAACACGCTAAAGTATCACCACAATGATCGAAACGTGATCAAATAAATTAATTTTTAGTACACAAACTTAAAAATAACTATATATTCACTAGATTATAATCTTGAATTATTCTTTTATAAACGGATTCTCTTTTAGGAATGGTTATTTATAATCTCATCTGTATTTGTATGGTTAGGAATACATTTAATAACAATTTAATCATCACCTATTTTTTTACAGTTACTAGACTATTGACTTTGGATTTACAGGATGAATTTATAAATATACAATTAAATGGTGTAATAATCTTTCCAATTAAATTTTCATCTAAAAAAAATACCTAATACAAACTTTAATTGTGTAGAAAAATTGTTTCGCACTTATTACGGTAATTTGAAATAAATTGGTACAACACATTATATATTTTATACATATAAATTAACTCTTCTGGGGGGATCATTTAAAAGATTTGGTTTTTTAGTATTTTTTTTATTTTGAATTCTTCATACATCCTTGTTCAAAATAATATTCATTTAATAGATTGTCTCTCTAGTTAATGTGACTGATACCTATTCATAACTAATTTTTTATATCATCAAATTCATTGTATTATTATACATTAAATATATTATTTTATTCTAAAACTTATGTTCTTTTTATATAGCCAAATAATAAATAGCTATAGCTCCTTATAGACAGTTGAAAATATGTTAATCCTTTGATAATTTTACCACCCTTTCAAAGCGTTAATTATTTAATACAGGGGGTATTTTTTTGGTTCTATATTGACATTATAATTATATTGATTTAAAATTGTGTTTTACCATGGCTTCATTCGTATTTAGGTCGGGTAAATTATCTTTAACACAAGCGAATCATTTAAACTACCAAAATTCTATTTCAGACACTTACTAGGCAAATATAATTTTTTATATGTCAATGACACCATACATTAATGACTATCTATAGTAAAGAACCACAGAACAAACGCTTTAATCATCTCTTTAAGAAACAAAATTAAATACACCTAATTAACAAGCAAAACCACAAAGTAACCGTTATAGAACCTAAATTTAAGACACAAATGAAAGCATCACTCCCTTACATGGAGATATCATTGAGATTAACACCAAAATACAAGTTTTAATCTAATATTTCAGATAAAAATAATATAAATTTAATTTACAAAATAACATATTTAAAAACCTGAAAATGTACATAGATCTAATACAGAACTGCAGTCTTACGTAGAAAATTTAAAGCTTTGTGAAGTATTTATTTATCATCTCAGGAAATGCAAAAAATCACAATAAAACCAAAAAGAGAGAGAGAGAGAAGAATTCGAGTTAACTCATACCTAAAAACAAATTTTCCTTTTACCCAAATAAACAAGAGAAACATTATTATTACTTAAACGTATACTATTCTATTTAATTCCTACATACCAATTTTATAATTGCTAAGTGTAATTGCCGTTGTTGGAGTAATTTACGTCCGTCATTAATCAAACTACACCCCGCTTAGAGGACCTCACTAATGGAACACACCTCATAGTCCGATATTTAGATAATTAAACTAATTTTAGGCAAATAACAGTTCTAATCTGGCTTTCCTCAAATTGTGGCATCTCTATGACTACGCATCACGCACGGCTTTTAAAACCAGAACGTTAGCTTCGATGTATAGTCTCAGTAACAAAATCTGGATAGTTTTGTAGTTGAGTATTTAAGTGCTCTGAAATAATCAAACTGTTTAATGCTGGTATCCAATCAACGCATCATCTCACTATACAGATAAATGTTTAAGTATCGCCTTTAATTTTGAAATATTTTGTTTTTCTCACCACACCACAACAAGCACACTATATAATATATTATTTATATATATATATGTATCCATATATTTATATATTATATATTTATTTATATATATATAAAAATGCCAGGATAATTTAGTTTGGTTTGCTAGTGAAGAAGAGGTGAATTCTTGAATCCTGGCTGGATGTTTTTAAAAAAAGGTATGCCCACTCTAACTACATGTGGATTGGTGTACATTTTCTATACATTTTCTCCTCCTAGCCCTTACCTGCTGGCGTTATTAAATGCGTAATAGGATGTGCTGGGGAACAAAGTAACATCATATCTTTAACGGATAGCTCTCAATAGTAGAGTCATTTTTATAATGAACAGATTAAATGTAACCAGTAAATAACATGAATTTTATGATGATCAACGTTCTCAATAATAATTTTATCAATAAAGGACATGGGCACAGCAAGAGACTTATACTAATGGATGAAAATGGTACAGTGCACCACAGAGACTTTCTCGATTTATTATCAAAATTATTTGTTTCCATGTATTTGGTCTTAACTTTCTGAACCGAGAGATTATATCAGCACACGACCTATGCACTAAATTATATCTAGAACAGAACGCACCTAGCCTCTATCTGTTAGTTCATTATTTTGAAAGGAGAAACCCACATTTAACAAATTTTACATTTTTTGCCAAACCAAGAATCAAACCCGGGCCCCTTATCTCAGTAGACAAACACGCTACAAACAAAGCTAAAGTGTTGCACACTTAAATAATAATGCTTTTATATCGTAGTAAATGTGAAACAAATTAACAAACATTGTTATGGAAATATTATGGACAACGTATACCATTTCATTTAAAAAAGTATAAAAAAAATATAGTATACGCTGTATTAGAAATATATTATTTGCTATGTACATATTCAAATACCCATTTTGGTTAGCTCCTTTAGCAAACACTTTTTGACTTTAGCTTGGAAAATACAGATTTAAAAAAAAATATTATTTCAAATAAAATGTGTTTACTCATAAGAGTCCCAAAACCATTTGATAATATTTTTTACTCAAATATTTTCTGAATCATTAGCCAAAATAGGAAATTTACATCTATTTTAAAATGCCCTCAAATTAGTATTCGTGGAAAATGAGTTGGGCCATTTGGTTTATAAGGTTAAATAATGCCTTGATAACGAATATTAAGTAAATGTATTATAGATAATTTTTATAAAATTATTTTATTATTTTTAGCCCTTGAGTAAACTACCATTAATTTTAGAGTTTGATAGATGATTCAAAAATCCCCTCTGAGGAACTTTATGACAACCAGAATTTTTTTTTGCTTAATGTTAAATCGTTTCGAGTCTATTCCAAGTTACATTCATTAAAATAGCTGTTATTCAATACAAACACACAAAAGGTCAATTAAGTGTTAATTCTAATCTAAGTGAATCGTGGTCAAGAAGCCATACATTTTTAAATAAAGTTTCATTTTGAATTTACTAAGGGTAAATCAAAAGTCCCGTATTAAATTTAGGTGTCAAGGTGTAATTTTTAAACCAATGGAATAAAAGTCACTTAAATTTTAATTTTATTTTAGATCACTGGACTAAATGGCTATCATTGGTGATTCTCAAAAGCAGCTCAAAGAACAAAATTTGATTTTTTTACATGAAATGTATTTTAAATTAAGTTTTGGACCCCTTTTACTTGTTGGTTTGAACACGAAGAAAATGTAATCTTTATACACATTAATTACCTTAGAGCATCCAACCTCAATGAGTGTGAAATAATTCAATACAAACCATAATGAATGTTTGTTTAAACACCTAAGTTATAAATACACATCTGTGTTTACAAAAAATCAGTTTTCCTTTTTCATCAAATAGTAGCAGGTCTAAAACTGAACAAAGATAAAATTATATAGAAAATCAAACCAATGCAATGTAAATTGGAGCATAGTCAACCGTTATGTTGATTTTGTTCATAATGTTACACGTGGGAAAGGTTCAATGAACACACAATCCCTTCAGAGACTCTTTCACAAACAAGATGACGAATCAAATGGACAAAGAAACGAAAAAATCAAGGCACCATTTGACAAACCTAGTCAAATAAATAGGTAATGGGTTAGCTAGCAAAATAGCTTTGCCAGCTGTCAACAACAAACAGGTAATTTTGTTGAAAGTTGGTACTAAAATAGTCCTAAGTTGCGGTGACCCATTTTGAAACTACGCACACAAAAGGGCTTAGTAAACTTTGACAAATGGCTTAACCACTTAGTATTAGTGTATTTAACAACAGAGATTTATTTATTCAACATTTTAATGCCTTGGTCATAGTTTTACTAACAATAAAAACATAAATGTAAACCTTATAATTTTTTTTCTACCGGTTCTTACTGCTCATCTGGGCTATCTAAAACTAATTAAACTATTAGAACAGATATGTTATACTATACATGTTAATACAAATTTTAGAATAAATTATTAAGGTTTTTAAAGAAGTCAAAAATATTGCTGAAAATTAAAATTAGTTAATAGATAGTTAAAATTTTATATATAACAGTAGTTAACTATTTAAGATCAGAAAATTCTATCATATTTAATTCTTGGCTTATTTATTTCACGTTTGCTTTTAATTTTTAGGACGATCCAAATGTTACTAAAAATATCCTATTTTATACACAACTAAAATTATATACTGCAAATTTTAAAATAAAAGAAAACTTTTGTCATTTGACAAAGATGACAAAACCAATTTGTAAGGTGGATGTATTCAGGGCTATATTTAGAAAAAAATTTTCAACTGCCTAAGGAAGGGCAAAATTTTACAGTGACTGAAGTGTAACTAATAGTTTCCTTCAAGCTATATTTGACTTATATAAAATATGCTTATAATATTAATAACGACACTAAGTATATGTATTATTAATAACAAGTGTTACCTTGTAAAATATACTTACAAAACTGTATTCGCCAATAGTTAAGATTATACTTTAAATTATCACACATTAAGTATTCAAACCATCTCTCAAAATCAATAAAAAGCCGAAATATGTATTTTCAAAATCTTTAAGACAGCTCGTCATCTTTGATTTTAGCAATTATTCATTTTCTTCTTGCTATTTATCAAAGTTTATTCCAATGCATTTCCCTATTATTCTGGAATATTCCCTTCTCTTTCATTTCTGGTAGGTCCTCGTAGTGATGAAGCTCCGTATTTTTTAACGGTTAAATTACTCCACGGTATTTTAGGAGCTTGGTGAGACCAAATAGGTGTGAGACTAGCAGAGATAGGGGAATGGTCAGAGCGAGAGGAGAATGTTTGAGAGGGAAGAGAGAAGGAGGCAGAAGGAATCATAATATGCTGAGGTTGCCAGGAGTAGGACTTTATTGAGTTACCTTACCCGCGAGCTAGCTGGAAGAGAATTGGTAACTAGAAAAGAGAATATTTGCAAAAAGAAGAGATAACACTGAATGAAGCGGACAGGACGATTCTAAAAGTAATAAGATGCCCAATAGTCCAATACAGCTTAAATCGATATAAATGTATACACTTTTATTTTTGTTTCACTTAGAAAGTCAAATAACACTAATTTAACTGGTAATTAAATTGCAATAAAATAAAAATTTGATAATAATTTTACTAAATAATTTTGACATAATGTGGAAGAAAATTACAAACAGAATAATTATATTACTTTTTAATAGTAATACACAATATCCTTCTATCAAACCATAAAAATATATATTTGATACTGTACTTCACTTAATTGATATATTAACCACTCATCTAATAATAGTAGTGTTAGATAATTTTTTTAACATTATATATTTTTAATTATTTCGACTGATCATGAGGAGAAACAAATTTACAAATGGAATATATGTATTTAATTAGATATAAATGTATTTTAATACTAAATTGAATAATCTTATTATATATTCCCACACGTTAGTTTGAACATTAAATTTTAAAAAAATATTCGCTAATTCTTTAAATATATAAATAAGTATAGATAGATAAGCGAATTTTGATATGTAAGCTATTTATTAACTAATGGTTATCATTTTATGAATACAATTCTGTTAATATTCTATAAAAATTGTTCACTCCGTTTAACCTGAATGATATCAGTATCTTCTTGATGGAATAAACAGTGGCCCTATCTTATAAGAAGTTTCAGGTTATACACACTAATTATATAAACATTTTATTTATCAGGCTATGTAAGTATGATTATAATAATGCATTATTAATATGTTTTTAAATATGAGAACATGCATTGGTCTTTTATTTGTCAAAATAAAGAAGTTACTATTATTATAATTTTTCTTTTTGTTAAATAATTTCCAAGCCTTTTTTATAAAAAAAACACCTACTTTAATAAAGTATATTACATACACTCAGAAAATTTAGAAGGGATTTTGAAGTTAATGAATATAAGTTTCAAAAAATTAGTTAATGTTATTTATCAATAAGTATGTTTTGAATAAATATTTATTCTGGTATTCTGGCTGAGCGATTATCATGGTCTGTATTATATCTTAAATCATAAGCTTCAGTACTGCATTTTAAAGCGTGAGTGTGAATACACAATTTCTTTACAACGCTTTATGTAAGATATATCGCCTAGGTCAGGTTCTAGATCCGGCTCTAGAACTAAAATACAGTGAACTAAAATACTTAAATATGTTAATAAAATCATTTATATAGTTTTTTATTAAATTAGTAATGCTCCCTTAAAACTGTATTGATATTGAAACCATTTATGGTATGAATACAGTTTTTACTCTTTATTAACTTAAAACTGTATCATAAATTTGATAAACAGTTTACAAGTTAATGAAAAGAGAAAATATTTTTCTTCAAATTGGAATAATTACAAATTTCGAAAATTAAAAAAAATTAAACTTTAATTTTCTTAAGATAAATGCATATAGATTAGTAATGGCATTTCTTTATTATAGTAATATTTAATGTTTAGGAATGATACCATTTTGAATAGACTTAAAAAAATTAATCAAATTTTAAATAACATATTTATAAGTAGGCATTATGAATTATATGAAAAGATTATTTAGGGAGAGTAGATATGGTTCCATTGAATAATTTTTCCCCTAATCAAATTAAAATATCTAAGAAATTTTCTAATTTTTGTTTGTTTATTTCATATATTATAAGAACAATAACCACAATTTCTCATATCTATAAAAGTTAAATAAAATGTCTATGCATAACTGAATTATTCCAACACGAATTTGAATGCAAGTAACATTTTATGTCTCTTTATAAAAAAATTTTTGTAATATTCAATATTATTAAATGAGTCTCCATTATAATTAAAATTTAATTTTAAAATTATTTGGACTCCCATAATCACAATAATAAATTCAAGTTTTTTAAGCACTGCATTTTACTTTTAACCGTTTGTACTGTACGTGAGCAAATCTAAATAAAAAATGTAATTTTCTATAGTCAATAAATAATATGAACATTTTGCCAATCACTTCGTGGCTGCCTGGTCTAACGCGGTAATATCGTGTTGGACTAGAGTACCGAAGACGGGAAGATTGGAGGTTTGATCACGGTCAGGTGAAATGAGTTTGGTTTTTCCTAAATGGTTTTATAATCTTCATTTCATGCAAATGTGGATACAATTATTCTCAAATAAACATTCCTTATCCTGAAGTCATTAGTGTTATTAGTGCATAGGTGTATAACCACAACGGGTTGTATGACGTGAAGCTAAAATTAAGTTTGCCTGTAGCAACATATTATAAACTTTAAGTTTATATATTCTTGCTGTAGCGGATAAATTCACAATAATATTTTCTATTTGATTTACTTAATTTTTTTAACACTATTAATCTTGTACTCAATAATTTAAAAAATAATTTTATGTGCAAACTAAATAGTTGATAATAGAGAAAAAATTTTAATAGTTTTTATAAAATGAAAGTTTATTTATAGTAACATAATATTCAAAAAAAATTATAAAAATTATATAAAGGAAACCAAATTTTAGATGACAGGAACAACCTGTGAACTTTACGTCCAAACTTTACTAAGATAAGAAAAAAATTTAAGATTTCACCTTTAGAGTTTAATGCCTTTATTTGTAAGCTTAGGTGATTACAAACAATCTGTTTTAAAAATATAATCACTACTGCAAACTCGCAAATAAATAATATTTCTTTTTAATTTAAAATATAACATACAAAATTTCAATTCTGATCAAAATATTCGAAAGGATCTTTTTTGTGTGTTAACACAGTTAAACAGAAATGGACTAATTAATCTGTCGCTCTACTTTTCAGGCCTCTTGTCAGGCAGAAATAATATTTTAATCCTGTTAGCTAAAATGTTTACAACATAGATATAAGAAAAGGATATGACAAATATAGATAACACAATTAAACCTTGTAAATACTATAGTTCCAAAGTGATTAATATAAACGATTTAAAGTAAATAATATCAAGGACAAAATAATAAGCGTTTCAAAAAATAACTAAAATTTCCAAATATATTAGAGCATATTATATTTAGATTCTTAAATATAGCATTATTAAAGTCAAGGAATATGATATATATATATTTTTTTTTTCTTGAATTTATAATTACTATTAAAAATCAAAATTTGTATCCATTGTTTAATACACATTTATAAAATTTTAAGCTATATTTAATACATTATAATATATTATTATATGATAATATAAAATTGAAAATAATATAATAAGGTATACGTAATCAAATATGTGTAATTTTTTATATATAATTTTAGGAATTAGTATTTATTATCCACACATATATATATATATAGATATGTTTCTAACACTCCTCTGACCAAAAACGGGGCCAATATTTTTCAAAACTAGCAAATATTAATTTTCAATATTATAAAATGTAAATGTTAAAATACTGGCTATAATATATTGATTTAGAATATGAGTATGTTTGTTTTTAAAAATTAATATAGCTTCCAACAAATAAATTATGAGTTGATTATTAAAATCCAACCAATTTTATTCAAATATAAATTCTAGTCATAAAGATATTTTGCTTTATATTTATAAAATGAAGGAAATTACAAACAATATAGTAATTTAAAAAAATAGAAAATATGAATCAAATTTCTAATCCTCTTTTGAATACACATTTATCTTTATTTATTAACACCAAAATAATGTAGACCTAACTAATTAAATGAAATATTTATATTTTGTAAATTTTTTAAAATATCATTGAGAATTCTGAGTATCACAAATTTCGGTAAACATCTACCAAACTACAAAGGCACTAAAATCACACAGGTGAGTATTATGAATGTATATTATGTAAAATTTATTTACATAAGAAATTTTGATATTTATTTAAAATTATTATCTTAGAAAAACAATATAATGGTAGTGTTTAAACATCCATAATAATAATCCCATAAGAAGATAATACTAATAATATCGTCGTGTCTGGTTACATCAATCTGTAGATTGGTTTCTGGAAAGATTACCAGTTCTCTTGTACAGTTGCCTAGGGGAAGCTCGAATGTACTAATCATACATTCTTTCTGTGGCGGCTATTTTCATGTCTCATTGAGATGAGAAGACAAGTATAGTGAATATAAAACGATGGAACCAATAAAGAGCTTGAACCTAACTAAGGCCTAATTAGCCAATAACTTGTGACCATGGGAATTACTAGCCTTTCGAAACCCCCCCCCCCCCCATACCAGCTGGGCATCGAACCCAAGCACTTTATGTCAGTAGCCAGGGGCTACTATGAAATATTATGAAATAATAACTCTTTTATAACCACTTTTGAATAAAGTGACAAAGAAATTTTCATCATTCTCTTCCTATTAATTTAATACTGAAATGAAAAACACTTATTTATACATATTATCTAATTATTTATGTTCAAAGTTTTCTAGACTCGTCTTTTTGTACTGTAGTACTGGTCGTTATATTCTACCTTACAATGATATCCTTCTTTATTATGTTACCTTTTATTTATTATCTAAGAACCGTAATTATATCTTGTACATATTATTTACATATAATTATTGAAAATATTTGTTTATTGAATTTCATTCACTTGATGAAACTATAAATATATATTTGGCTCAAGGTGAAAACTGATACTCAGATTTGACCCATGGAATTAAAAACGTTAGATAACCTCGGTCTAAGGCTTCACACTCGCAATAGACTGGCCTGCTGACAATGCGAGGATCGGGATTTGAATCCTGGTCAGGTGTACAGTGGGTGATTTTTACAAAATAGTTTTCCATTCTCCAAACAAGCAAATACGGTTAAACTTCCTTTATACTCAATCTTCCTCATCCTTAACACATTAGCTTAAATACTAGTATATATTATGTACTAGTATTCAAGCTAATGTGTTAAGGATGAGGAAAACTATGCGCACAATCCAAATGGATAGTAAAACGTGGTAGTGAAAAAAATAAAGCTTCTAGAAAGCAGCATGGAATACATTCAATCACTTCAGTTCATAAAAAATACAAATGAATTAAATCGATTTAAAAGTGTATTGAGATTTAAAGCTATAGTACGGTGTATGTCAGTGATTGGGTTTACAGTGTTGAAAGTCTATGTCAATATTCCTCTTAGTCCCGAAGCTACAGCTAGTAAACATCCCTATCCTCTTGACACACTCTTCCACCCCCCCAAAACCCCTCCGACAAATCTATACCCGTTAACCTGTTCCCAACCCACTGTTAAAAACATAAAATTTAAACAACCATGGATCATTCGAGTGAACTTGAGTGTCAATAACTGTTTGGCCTGCAGTCGTGCCACTGCTCGAGTGGCGCAGACAAGCGGGATTGACTGGGACTACAGAACAGAGTGGAGTGGAGTAAAGACAGGAGGATTACATTGAGGAATTAAGTCTAGATTGATACATGGTTTGTTATGAATAATGTACAAGCTTTGGCTGTTAATATGTAGTATTAGGTTTTCGAAAACGAGACTATCTAATCCTTTGAAACGTAGAGGTTTAGTTTTTAGTATATAGATAAACTAAAATAAAAGTAGATAGACTAAAATAATATCAACATTGTATTCGATTTTTAGAATACATATTTACTCTGGTAGCATGGCTAAAATTGTGTTTAATAATTACTTTGAATCTAAGACCTAACGTAATATTAACTAGGTAAATATAAATGTGTTTGTATTTACTTTTTACAATTGGTATGCATCCTATTAACCCTCTGGGCTATATAACTTATCGCCTAATGGGGCAGGAAAGGATTATAGGAAACTATTTAGCAATAAAAAATCCAAGTAGGCTTACTCTTCAATGGAGTCAGAAACCCTAAGTTCCTTTAAAATTAGAAGCGAAACATGACGAAGTTTCCACCTTTGCCTTTGTGCCGATTTATTCTGGTTCACACATTGATTAGTAAAATTAAATAATTAGCTGTTTGATTTTATATGTTGAAAAACATTTTAAAACTTAAAACTTTTAGTAAAGAGCTTGATATACTAATAGCAAGAAAATTTTAATTCGGTTTTAAATATGTATAAATATGTGCGTACAATATTTAAAACGTTATTACAATAAATTATGAATTGACCAATTTTTAAATATCTTGAAAGACATATACAATTGAGAAAACATTTAACACGTCAAAATTAAGACATATTAAATTATAAATCAAGTGGAATTTAATTTGATATAAAGCTAGGTGCTATGGACAAAATATTTATATTAAATCATTTTATGTACACAGTGATGTATTTTAAAAGTCAAAATTGATGATTCTGGGATATATGTTAAAGATAAAATATTATAAAGTAGTTTTTAAAATAAAATAGATATAAACCTTATCTGAAATATAATCCTAAGTTACTTAAAATGGTAGCTAAGTTGACCTTAACGGGCCATTAAGCTATCATTACAAGGAGCATTTAGTTAAATTTCAGATAAGGATCATATTTCATTGATTTTCAATCAATATCTATTTTCAATTTAACATATATTCCAGAGTCATAGAGAGAGAGAATCAAATAGCCATAGCTATTTGATTCTTAATATTCAATCCCGTACAATTATAATTATTGTACAAATGGCAGCAATAAGTCAACTACCAAGTCGAAGATGGCTGCGTTATCTGATAGCTCGTGATATTAATATAATCACAAAATTGTAGCCGACGATTTCCAAACGTCCATCATAGGCTCTGCCTTAAAATATGAGTGAAGAATGACCCTGGACACGGAACGAATTCTGGATACCTCATTGGTGAGAGCATTGGCGTACTAAGCCAAATGTCTCGGGTTCGATTCCCGTGTCTAGGTATCATTTTTCAATATTCAGAAAATATATATATATACGCTACCATTTATTTGGATTTTAGTTTCCTTTAATATTTTCGTTTGACATGAGACACACCTAAATGTAATCCAACACATCATTACAAAATAAACAATATTCAATATTTTAGAAATGTTCCATATTTTTTATGGTATGGTCACTTTACTTTTTGTATTTGTTTAGTTGCGTCTTAGTAACCACTTAGGTTATATAAGTGAATACTAATTATAAAAATGGGCTATAAAAGTAAAGGTTATTAAGTGAATACTAATTATAATAATGGGCTATAAAAGTAAAGGTTATTATTTAGAGGAACTGTGACAGAATTTTCGTGGATACAATATTTAGTTGGTGATTTTAACTCTGACCTAATAATCACGGTTAAACCAAAATGATAGTCAGGTTATTAAATAATACATTCATGGATGTGGTTTAGTCAATATATGAATGTTTGAAACAATCGTGTGTATTTTTTTCAATTAGAATAGTGTAAAATATTAAGGTGGAATTTAATGATCATGAAAAAAAGCTACATGGCGTAATTTTACAACCAAGCTATACCATCCAAATAAACGCGAAATTTTGGCGAAGATAAGGCCAACATTTGAGGATAGTAATTTTAATTCAGTCACCATAAAGAAACCTCCAGCCGTTAATATCATATTTCTAGAAAGAAGATGCTACTTCTTGTATTAAAGTATCTCATCACCTATCATGAGGCTGATTTTACAGTTTCACTGTTTCGCAGATAAAATGGAGTTTCTAGGTATTGAACCCTAGACCTCTGTATCAGAAGCCAGATACTTTGACCAATAGACGACAGAGGCGTTATATTAATTATTCAAATTATTATATTTTCCAGCCAATCACGACATTCAGTTGGCTGTGAAAGTATAGTGGTAGGAAGATTCTTTAAGAAAATAAAACCCCTTTTGGAGGTCAACATTGATAACATTAAGATAAACTTACATTCGATATGTATTAGGAACTCGCAAGTTAATTGCTGCACTTATAAAAGTACGTCACTTATCCCTATCTTGAGATAGTTACATCCAGTTCCCCTCATTACATCCTATTTCTTTCAGTTTCATTCTAAAGTTATCCTCCCAAACACGTCTAAGTCTCCCCGTTGAGTTTGCCAGTCAATACTCTGAATGCAGTTCTAGAATCTCACATTTTCGTTGCATATCTTGCCCACCTTAGTCTACAGTCAAACACCACACTTAGATTGAAGAGCTAAAATTTCAAATGATTGGTTTATTTTTACTGAATAATAGGCTTTTTTTAAATATATATGTATGATGTATACCTTCATGTTATTTATACAGTAATAACTATCAAAAGAAAAACCATTTAATCACGTGATTTGACATTTCAATATCTTAAAATAGTTTTATAAACTATTCTAGCTGTCAGATATTATACTTCCTAACCTAATCCTCTAAATATATAATTCTGCTTTTTAGAAGGGTGGGTTAACTGGTGACTTCTAGTTATCTCAGCGAGAATAAGCCCTCTTAAGTTATACTACGCCACCAGGCAGAGAGGAATGATGGGTTGCCTATCTAGAGACCTCTTACACGTATTTACCACACACTGCATGCATATGATGCAATCAGAATAAATAAATAAGATCCTAATGTCAGTGTTGATTAATATATAATCAATCTTCAGACCAGGAGCGAGGAAAGTTTTGTGCTGAAAACTCAAGCTAAGAATAAATTATAAGAATCGGCAGCCATATAAAATATGATTTTTTTGGTAAAATTAATTTAGTGTTATTAAAAAATGTACGTACTTACAAAATATATAAAAGGAAGACAATAAATAAAAATAAATAAGTGATTCTCCATTAAAACGTAACTCATTGAGATGAATGGCATTTTTTCATATCTTTCAGCGCTTCTTCCAGGTGTAAATTTAGCCATTGAGATTCTTAAAACTGATTATAAATGCTAATCGGTGTGTTTATAAGAAATTGAATATATTCCCATAATTTTTTAATCTGGAATTTTTAGCACTACATTTTTTATTTCACTACATATAGATGTGGGCGTGTGGGCCACATAAGAATACGTGATGGACCGTGTGTTGCCCATGGGCCCCTATTTGTTTAATGCTGCTCTAGACTAATCAAATGCCCAGTTAGAATAAAATAAGTTTTATATTTAACTAAGACTACTTAGTATCAGTGTGGTCCTTGGAATTTAAATGGCTGAAAAATGGAAAAAATGAGAAACGTGAGCTCGAGAAATATATTACTCAAATGCACTTTAGGAGATCTATTAAGACTAAATACTAATAACCTTGGTATATCAAAACGGGGACTGAACCTAGTCCATTTAAGTTAAGCAGACTTTTGCTCATATAATTCTGCCAGTAAAAGATGAAGATAAATAAAATATACTAAACTAGTTAAATTATTAATATATGTTGTATAAATTAAACGTAATCATTGTAAAAAGATAATGTAATCAAGATTAAACTTACAAACTAACTTAATTTACAACAGCCAGCTCTAGTTAATATCTAAAAATTCCAGACCTAGGTTTTAAAAGAAGAGAATTATTTATTTTAAACAATGAAGGGTTCTGGGAAAAGAAGGTGTAAAGTCCAATTTTAACTCAGATGTAGTTAGTGCTGCCATCTGTTAGGAAATCATGAAACCTTTCTAATTTACTTTAGATTATGTTAAAAATAGGTCTCTGACTTTTTTTTATCGTAGTGTCTTACCACCCAATTGGTTATACGCCTATGAACCAATTACACAATTAGGAAGATTATTTAGAGGAAATGCACGCCCATTTGCGTGGAAGGAGAGTCAAAAACCATTTAGTATAACCACCCTAAGTGCAGGGAGATGGGGTAAACCCCATCTACCCGTCTTTGGCCGCATAGTCCAATACTAAATTAGCGTATTAGACCCAGCGGCCACCGAAGCTGGTTCTGTCATATTTACATTAATTAAAAACATTATTTGCTGAGTTCTTTATAGGGTTTGACCTATAAATATTGTTTTCCCAAAATATGTTTGTAATATTAATTTCCCCATCTACCATTCAAGAATTGGTACAGTGATTTTTTGTTCGACCATTCTAACATATTTTCTGTAAGAGCTTGCCTGTTTATTGAAAGTATGTAAAATATATTTAGTAACATTACCAGTAAATCTCCTGGAAGAGCATTCAAATGAAGGTCCAAATGCGCATACTCACCTGAAATAGAAAATAAGGATTTTAACAAATGCATACGTTAATACCAGCATAGTTACAAAAATGTGATAAAAAATATATATTAGAAATCATGTACACTGCAACATTATTTACATTTGTATGGATCACAATCGTATCAAAGAAAGACGACTGCTGTTGGAATTGAGTTTAATATGCAAGTATGTTATATTTAAATTCATTTAATATACCCTATGTAGGTGGCTAGGCTTTTATGAATGTTCAATAATAGTATATGAGGCCCTAGTATGAATCCAGGTGCTGTTAATAAAATTATTATTTATTAATGGGGTCGTCGTGTTACCTAATTAAAAAATATGTGGGTACTATGGCGACGATTTTAAAGTTAGGCCTGTCATGTGTTTAAAGTCATAATTATTATGTAATTTTAGAAAGCACATGAGAACACATCATTCAAATAATAATAATTTATTTGATTATGTTGTAGGTCAAGTAAATTTGACCACACTTGTCAACTATAGCAAAACAACCCTTCAATCCGAAACCTTTGTGAAGGGTGTATGGTAATACAACTGAGCACATAGACCTACCCTATATTGTTAACACCCTTTCACACCCCAACTTCCAACCCCAACCCTCCACCAGTGAACATTCGGTTTCTGTTTACTGCGGTTTAAATGACCACGGTCCTCGTAATATGAGTCTACCCGCTAGAGAAAAACTTACCCACAATACACCAAACCTCCCTTCCATACGTACTAAATCTCACTACACAGTTATACACACACTAAACTTTTATATTTCTCTTGGTACACACTACATGTACATTGCTGGAAAATTATCGCCATTCGTTTGTCATTTTTTTTTTCAAACGAAATTGAGAAAAAAAAACGGAAACATAGAAGGGCTGAAAAGAACAAATATTGTTTGTAGGGGGTAAAAAAAAAAGGAATTGAAAAAAGTTTGGAAACAATCTTGTAAAATACTAGAAACGCCAATAAAATTAAATTAGAAAAGACAAATGGGGTTCTTTTTCTAAGATAAAAATATTATTTAGGTGTGTGAACACTTTATAAAGTGTATAGCTAATTGACATCTGTTAATGTTTAATTTATTTACAAAGATTAATATTTTAAAATTCACAGATCTTCCTATCCATTTAGGCTATGCTAATTTTAATTATATTAGTGGCATAAGATTTAGTAATAACACCAGTGTTTAGGTGAATAAAGAGTGTAATATATAAATTTAAAAATATCACATTCGAAACACTAGTTTGATGAGGATACAAGCACTAGACTCAACGTTCATGAACATATATTAACGAGACTGACACATAGTCCACGCGACCACCGATGTGGGTTGTAACCAATAGATTTAAGAAATAATCTTAATTTTTTTCGTACAAAAAATATCATTTAATAAGATTTGAACAGTGTTATAGAGTGGGCTACCAAAAAAATTAAATAAGTTTTTAATTTTTATTGAAGATTATGTTAATTTTTTCTGAATTAAAATTCTTAGTGTTTATTTAAATATTGAAAATAATTACAATATAATATAAAACTAAAAATTTACCATAATATTCACCTTAATGAATTTACATATAGTATATTCTACCACCTTAAATGTTAGACCGAAATAACAATTTTTGTATCGTTTTTCATGTTACCTAGCCATAATTTATATATTTGTGTGTTAATATTCATAGGGAATCTGTCGTGTATTGAATTATTATTATTGCTTTTGGGGTTTAGCAGCTTTTAAATACAAGGGTTATTAATGACTATAAATACTAGGTTTATATATTAGCATTAGTTCAAAAAGTTTACGATAATATCGTTCAGCACACATTTGAAAAATATGCTAGTACAGAAATTCGAAGCTTTGGTATATGGCTTAATGCATGTTGGTACTGATAACCAGTTAAGACAAAGATTCATTGATCGAATTCTTGTATCAGTATTTATTTAAAAATATTTCATTAATAAAGTTTGTACCCTAATCAGTGGGAGCACGGTATATATATTAGTTTTGTATAATTTGTGTAGTTTTATTTGTTTTTACTGTTGAGGAGGTTTGGACTAATATCCCTGCCTGGTGTAATGGGGGTGTATTTTATAAAATTATTTCTCAATATTTCCCCAAGAAAATTTGGATACATTTCCTCTAAGAGAGGGGTCTCCAAACTACGACCCGCTGGCCACATCCTTGCTGCCACAAGATGATATCCAGCCCACACCAAGATTGTATGAATAAACAAATTAATGGCTTATCTTCTTTATTTCTTAACCAAGCGATATATTTTCCATGTGCTCCAGTTTCTGTCTAAACGCGCGTGATTCCCCCCATGACACTAAGCCAGCGTGATGTCAAATTTGCAAACCGTGAATTTCAGTTAAATACCTCAAACCACAGTATAAGAGACAGGTGGTGTCACCTTACCTACAACAGAACGGCTTTTAAAGAGTTTTAAGTAGTTTCAAATATCAAAGGGCTATAAAAAGAACGTCACAAAATATGCTAAATATTTTTTTTAAATAAGTAATTATATTGACTAATTATTATAAACTATTACATATAAATTGATTTATTTTAGACAGAGAAGAATCAACCTTAAACACTTTTATCAAACACTTACTGGCATTGGAAAGTAACTTTTTTTTTTGCAGACGCGGCTGGACATATAAATCAATTTAATCAACAGTTGTAAGCTGAAACCAATTATTTCATTAGTGATCTATTCGAGTATGTCAAGGATTCTGGTCAAAAATGAAGCTATGTGAAGAACCGGTGAACGTTAATATATTGGTTGATTTCCCATGTTAAAAATTTCATGACGAACGTGAAGCACAATTTCCTTCTTCATTTGCATAAGAATTAAACTCTGACTTACAAAAACAATTTCAATGTCGATTTTCTATTCTTGATGGGAAAAAAACAGATAAAATAAGGATGTTTTAAAATCCATTTGACTGCAATGACACTATTGAGTCAGTTTCAAATGAAAATTTTTGATCTCGAATAATATGACATACTGAAACACAAGTATAAAAAAGGAATTCTGATCCAATTTTTAAAATATTTGCAGACTGAGCAGTTTCTGAGTTTGAAGCGATTTGCTTGCGTATACCAACCTGTGTGAACAAAAGTTGTCAATCATGAAGTATTAAGTATGTCAAGTCCTACTATAGAGCAGATTTACCTGATTAGCATTTGAAGTATATTCTAATAACGGTCTACTAAATCTTGAAACCTCTGCTCAGCAATGTTTTGAAATTAAAAAGCAATTCCATTATTTAACATTGATCTCATGCTAAACTCCATGGCTGGTTGGTTACGTTAGATATCTCCTGTTGCTAACATAAATTAAAAATGAGTTTCTATTTCTTGAATATATGTATGCCTTTGTGTATTATTTATAGTTGTTACACTTATCTTTCATTCTAAATAATATAGTGTTTATCTCTCCTAGAAAATCAAGATGATTGATAATAATTTATTAATTATTGTTTTACTTAAGCTCACAAAGATATATAAAATTTATAATGTGGGCCGCGTACAAAAATTTTTAGGAGACTCCTACCCTAAGATATTTTTTCCTTAACCATAGCTTATTTTTTAATTTTTTATCACCCCGTCTTAGTACCCGTTCGGCTTATATGATCTTAGCTTATCCTATTAATAAGTGATACGAGGTGAGAATAAATATTTGAACTAATAGCTTAATGCACTCAGATATTTCTGAACACCTTCAGAATTTTTGAGAAACTTGTCCCATATCTAGGTTTTTTGGACTCAAACTATATAAAATAAGATAAAATTAACATAATTCCTATGAGAGTATATGATAAAAACATTGACCATTATCTCGATTAGTTTTATAGTACATTTTCATTCTCTTGTCTAAAATATTTCTTTACTTAGCTAGACAATATATAAAGCTAGTAATTCTACTCAAAATGTTCTTACGTGGCTCTCATTTTTTACCTACCACTCTATCTCCCCATTTAAAAACTATCCATATAAATATTTTAGCTGTATTTTAAATGTATCATAATAACAATTATTGCTCTATTTACTTAAAAGTATAGGAGAAAATATTTCAACGTGCTTATGAAGCATAGAATTTTTTAAAAACTTTTTTATTAATTTAATGTATAACTTTTTTAATTTTAAGGAGCTAGTTGAGAAATAATATTTATATTATTATGTTAATTTATATTTATACTATACACCAACATTGACCGGAGAAGCTTACTATACATCGATATCAACAAGTATAACTTTATTATAACAAGATGGCCGTGGTTTGAATCCTGAAAGGATGTAAAGAAAGTTTTTACCCCCTCCAAAATTGTGTTATATTTTCCCTCCACGCAAACGTGATGCTACGTACTATAAATAATTCCCTAACCCAATATTATATTTTTTCACAGTTAATATCTAGATTACTATCCTTCAAAACTATCAGCATTTGACTAAACCAATGTGGTATGGATTAGGAAGTTATAATTTCAATTAAATGTATTTGATATAGCATGAAGGGAGTGTGGTAAAACATGTATTTAAAAAATGTGCTCAGTACACTCGGGCATGATTTGAATCCTGTTATATAAGTTATTGGAAATGCAGTCTTTACCAACCCAGCTTTGAATAGCCTTGCTCAGTAGTTTGGGTCCTAGAACAAATTAAGTGTTGATAGCCTAAATAAGTAACAGGACTTGGTGTCAAAAATAAATCTTCCCATACCATAAAAGTAGTAGAAACATAAAAACAACTGTTTTTTCGCAATATTTGCTTTTTATTCAGCAAGAGGAAAGTGTTTATTTTAAGCCGCTTTAAAAAACTGTTCCTTTTCTAGTCGTGACGTGATATAAGAAATACCTCACCCTGCTTAAGGGGACAGGTAAAATAGATGGCACCGCAGACCACAAGAAGGATGGGGCGAAGGGTGTGGAGAGTGGTGAGTGGGAAGTATTGTTCAAAGGAACAAGCGTGAAATAAAACACGTTCACGATTATACCTCCTGGGGCTTTTAACACAGGTAGAATATTAAGAAAGTTGCTCCTTAATTCAGTTAGTTGAGGCCGGGCACGAAAGAACGTACATTTAAATTACGCTTTTTAATAGAAAATTAATTATAATTTAATCAGTTTTAAAATTCTTAAACCATGAGTTCATAAATTTGTAAATAACTTTGTTGTGGCATTACACTTTATAAAACACCGTCATAAAAAAAATTAGTATTATCTATAATTTTTAAAGTACAGGATGGGTGTGAAACGCGGTTTCTTATCTTATTTGATGAAAACCAATTTAGGGAGATCGAAAACAAGGTGGTTATCAAGATATTTGGTCCAAAAAGGGATGAGGATACTGGCAAATGGAGGTCACATAATGATGAGTTACATAATATGTACTCACAACAATACATTGTTAGGACAACCAAGCTTCGTAGATTAGGGTGGGCTGGACGTGTAGTGAGAATGGGAGGTTCTAGAACCTTGTTCAAGATATTGACTGGCGAGCCGAGTAAGAAGAGACCATTGGGAAGACCTAGACGTAGATGGGAGGATAACATTGGATTGGACCTGAAGAATATAGGGTGTAATGAGGTGGACTGGATAGAACTAGCTCAAAATAGGGATAGGTAGCGTTCGTTTGTAAATGCGGCAGTAAAATTTTGAGTTCTTAGTGCCATAAAGTACAAAAGTATAGGGTATCATTAAGGAGATAAATTTCAGGGAAATTGTACCTGCACTAATGTGGAGGCTGAACGATAAGCAATTTGCACTAATCTCAGAAAATAAAGCTGGGTTTTATTATTTACTTCACAGTCACTAGCGAAGCCAACTATATGAAGATATTTTGATGGTATTTAAATAAATTGAAATTAATTTTAATTTGGACAGTAATTTACATTATATACAAATCATTGAAAAGTACTTTCAGTTTATAATTGTAAATTTTAATACTTTTCCTATAAGAACAATAATAAACAAGCCTTACAAGTTGTATTCGAGTAATTTAAATCATATTAAGTACTAGTCATCATAGTCTTTACATTAGCGTTATTTTATGACAAAAAAAGGGTAGTAAGATGCACTGTACTAAATCATTATAAAAATATAATTTATTTTCTATATTTTTCTTCATTAAATATATTAAACAGTAATAAGTATTTGGTTATACTCCTACTTCGTTTTAAATAAAGCAACAAGCAGCCTGATTCCTGATTAACAAACAAAACCATTTGTTACCAATGAGTCGCTTTGTTGGACACAAAAACAAAATAAAAAAAGTTGTGATGTATATGCACAGAAATAATGAAGGTTACAGAAGGGCTTATATCTGAGAAAAGGCTGAATGTATGTCAAGTAAATGGCATCCCCAATCGTAGAAATATATTTAGAGTTTGACCCAAAATAATGGTATTTACTTTACTGTGTGCATATTTCTATAACACTAAGCTCTTTATTTTCCCCATGACTGGTAGAACTGATGATTTTCCATGTCTACAAACCTTTTAAATTGACTTTCTTTGATGTATACACATTTATATAAAACTTGAAATTCATTGGTAACAGTGCATCTATTAGACGTTAAAAATTTTTATTCGTACAACGAGAATTTTGTTGTTTAGAGTAATAATAATAACAATAATATAATGAAGAATTTTACATTTAAAGAAAGTAGTTTTTGCAAGCAAATAACCATGAATATAGCAATTATTGTTAAATTTATAGGTGATATTAATTGAAAAATGACTCCAGGAAAGAGGAATCGACCCATGACCAGGGGTTATTTTTCAATTGAAAGAGCATAATATTTAGATGCGGTTACAAGAATAGTTATCAAATATAATAGCTTGGCTATATAATCCATATTAGTTGATGGTTTACACACAACTTTTTTGGAAATAAAAATTATTCACTTTATTAACAATTTTTAAAAGAAGAAATTTGTTTGTGTGTGTGTGTACCTTTATCAGAAGTGAAATTATTCAATATGTGCAATTCAATATGTGCCAATATTTTAAGAGTGAAATTCTTCAAGACCTGCATGTTTCGTAAATAGTAGTCACTTGTAGTCCTGTGGAAAAATGTTCAATTTCGTTTTGTTTCTCTGAATATCTTAATCCCGTCAGAATGTAGTGAGTTGAGATGTTCCTAAACTTTTTTTTTTGCCAAATTGTGGGTAGTATATTTATCCATTCCTGCGTTATTACTATATTAACGCTATTGAGAAATGTGTGAAGAAAGTATAGCTAGAGAAAAATGTACCTATATTAGGGTGAAAAGATTGTAGCTAAGCCACTAAAAATAAATACACATCATCATACTCAACCCCAGAATTTAAATCATGTCTCATCCTTCAAAGGAAAATATTGCTAAATTATGCTCGGAGTTTTTCTTTGTGCTTATCAATACAAGTAGCTCTTGTTTGACACGATGCACATATTAAGAGGATATAGCACCTTTTTTTTCAATAAATATCAAAAGGCAGTGACAAATTTTAGACTTTCAGCTGGCAAAGCGTTTCACCACGGATTTCTCAAGTCAAAGATGCATTTAAGACTTCCTTGTTCAGATCAAGATGTTGTTCCACTGCCGTGCTAAGAGTTCGAGGGATGGACGGGTAGCGGGGGTAGGAAAGGCAAAATCAAGGATTGTAATAACCAAGTCCCTTTGAACTGGTGTGTAACTTCATTGTAGCAGTACGTGCCATGTCAGACTAGAAAGGAACGAAAACCCTTCCCTCTCAGACGTTAGGTACTCTCTCAAACAATGTGCTTTAAAGATTACGTGCCTAGTAACTCTGCAATAATTTACACTGATAGTAATTATTGTTATTTATGTTCGTGTAGGTCTCTTATCTAAAGCGGGCTTATCAGCGTCTGGAATTACATAAAAAGGGTAGACGGATTCACTAATGTCTCAATCTTTTTAGACTGACGTCAACACTAAAATGTCTTATTCATAGAAACTAATTAAAAACCCATAATCATCAGAGCAAGAAAATATCATAAACGCCAAGCTCAAGAATACTAATTAACCATGAAGATTAATAAAGGTCTTATCAATCAATATACGCCTAAAATAAAATACAGCCTTAAATCCAAAATATAATATTTTGGCCAAAGACCAAAGTAATAAGTTTTAACAGTAAGGAATGAATGTGTATCTTAACTGTAAACTATAAAGATACATCTTATCCTTTAATAAGATATACATTTTGATCATACGTACTAAAAACATGCCTTAGCCGCAGATTAGAGATATATATTAAAATTTAGCCTTGAAAATTATTTCATTCACCAAGAATTAAAATTTATATCAACCAAAATTGCATCGGTGGTTCAATTCAACTAAACGCGTTTTATATCAATCGAAACAATCTTTTTCTAAAGAACAAATTACGCCAATGAAACAAAATAACAATTTCTTTGCTACAAATAATACTTCAATATCTAATATCAAACCAACAAAATGACAAAATGCTTTTATTTTTATTTTTCTGAAACTGTGAACGAATTATTATTTTTTTTATTTTAGAAAAAGAACTAGCTTTCACTCTATTATTTCTTCTACAGCGTGTTTAAATACGTGTTAGAGCTAAATATATTTATAACTTTATGATTTAGATATGAATAATAGTTTTTTTTAGGCTTGAAGAAAAGATGAAAAACCATTAAGTATAATAAAAAACCTCAGGGAATCCAGTCGCTACTCGAACGTGAACCTTCCAGTTACTAGAAAACAAGGCCTAACTAGACTGTTACCTTTGTCTACATGATTATTGTTGCAACTACACAGAGTTTAAGCATCAATTAACTTACATAGGCGCAAGATTAATAAGGCCTACACACCTATAATTAATCACCCGACATAAAGATTAAAAACTAATAAAAAATCTGTTGAAACATAAAACACAGCAAACACTACTTGAATCTAGTAACCACGTGAAAGAGAACTAAAGTCGACATTTATTCGATATCTCAGTTAACCTTTTCTCTGAGGGATAGACTAGAAGCGATTATTTACTTACGGATACAAAATAAACTCGTATAAAGGTATACAAAACAGGATCAAGGCTAAACCTACCACCATAGTAGAGTGTGGATAAACTGTTTCCTAAAAGGAAATGTGGGTTGTATGCTTTCTGCGGGAAATAAATCCTGTTTCTTGCATGAAGAACAGTGTTTACACTTTGATAAAACGACACGGATAATGGATGTCGAAGTCTAAGGGGGAACAGGATGGCAGGGAAAGGAGAGTGGTGGGGGGATTAGAAGAGAGGAAGGGGAGAAGGTTTTTGAAGGGTCGGTTTGGAAACGTCCCAAAGGCCCCTCTTTGGAAGTCCGCCGCTATTAGCGCCCTCTCTAGTGATCTTCATTGTGATTGCAAGGACGTCGGGCATCAATCACGGTAAATGGACAGACGTATCCTAGGAGATATCAGAGAGACACACTCCTATTTATACAGGGTGGGTCCATGATCAAAACCTTTTATTTTTTCAATTGATTAGATCCATAAATATAATTACGATAATTGTTTCAAACGGATTTACGATACCAATAGTCGAATGCAGGTGCAGTAAATACCCTACTTACAGGGATTTGAGTTTTGTGGACTCGTAGATACGCGGTTACTATACTTCGACTTATGACTTGCAATGCACTTATATTAAGAGCCACTTTAAGCAAATAACGTTGTCCTTGAAAAGCATCTGATAGAAGCGAAGCATATATATTTTTATTACTTTGATCGCAAATGGTTTCTGGTTATTAATCCTATGTAATGCATATTGTAAAATAATATTTAACAAATGTTTATGTTTGAAACTAACATATATATAGACAATCCAAGACCTTAGCTCAGTTGGTAGCATATCTATCTATTGAGATAAGGGTCTCAGGCTCGACTCACGGCATGGCAGAAAAATGTATTATTATGAAATGTTGGTTTACACTCTCACAGTGATAAATTAAGAGCTTGTGCTGGATTTTGTGCTGTCCTTGTATTAAGTTAAATAATTATAAGCTATATGAAGCTACTACCAGCCTAGCAGCCGGTAGCGAAAAATATTTGGTTGAATAAAACAACTGACCCAGACCATAGGCTCAAACAGTAATTATGTAAAAAAAATATACATATACAAAACAATCATTGTATTTAAGTACCATTTGAATTACGTATTTTTTTTTACTTCGCTGTTAATCTTACTAACGAATTAAATGTTTAAATAGAAGTATTTTATTTAAAGTGCCTTTTAGAAGGAAAGTAAAAAATAAATTAAATCATGTACTTGAAGTCACAACATAATTTTTAATGTACTTTAAAATGGCTGGTTGTCAAATTTATATACATCTTAAGAAGTACTAATTAATAATAAATGAGTCTAACACTAGATGAATGAAACAGTGAAAACTGTTACTATTATACCCCCTAAAAGTCTTTACCCGACAGGACTTTTGGAAACGTCCTTGGTCTATCTGATGGTTTCCAAACCCATGGATGGATGAAGTAATGGTATATCCTGAAAATTGTCGTAAAAAACTGCACAAGCTTTATGATGCTGTCCTTGATGCATGGCATATTCAATTATTCATATGTCGATGTAAAATTTCCTGAGATAATTATCAGAGTGCGTACCTAATAATTTACATATAGGCCTAATGGTGTTGCATCCTGTTTTTATTATTTAATATAATATCATATACTTGCTTGTTTTTTTAATTCTACGTGCACGGATCCCGCCTATACATTGGACTATCCACATTATCATGATAAGAGTAATGGCATATGGATGAATTAGGGTAAATTCAAAGCAAATATTTATATGTGGGATATTAACAGGCAGCAGTGGCGTGTCTAAGAGTGTTGCACGGTAAGCAAACCTTGTTAAAGTTGTTCTTTTGACATGTTCAAGCCCACTTGGGCCCTATTTTACCATTCATACATATATTCCACCTGCATACCTAGGACGGGAATGAATTGCTCTCTATACCTGACTAATGAGTGTTCTACTGAGGGGTGTGAACAATTCACAGGTACAGTTTAGACTAACGCTGCTTACCCTTGTAACACTTCACGACACGCCACCGATGTACAGTTTAGGAATAAACCAAGTAAGACCAATTAAGGTTTGAACAGCATCAAAACCCGTTTCAGTGGCCACCCGCTCAAAGGCGTCATTCTTGTTTTATTCTGTGGATGTTTTTTCCTAAATCGTTTACCACTCTCTTTCCACGCAAATTAAGGAGGATCAGCTCTGAAATTGTTCCTTCCTCATCCCAGATCCGTTAGACTATTTTAATTATATCGTATAAACTAAATAGGTATTAAGAAACAATTAATAGAAAACCAAAAGCCACTTCCGCAAGAATGGAAACTAATGCTTTTGTCTGTTTCCCCATGGATATTTGTAGTCTAATTTTCATTAGAAGAAGCTTTCTGAGTCCTATAAAAGCTATCCAGATCTACATTCCCGTGTTCAAATTAATTCATGTAGTCTTAACTGCGGTTGATGAATATTAACAATACCTACTCATATTTTAAGACAAAGTCAGTGATGACGTGTGGAAATTGTTTAGTAAAATATGAATGAAGAATGAACTTGGCCGCAGGAAGATTCTTGGATATCTCAGTGGTTAGAGCATGAGCATACTAAGCGAAAGGTGTGGGGTTCTATTCCCGAGTCCAGGTGTCATTTTTCAATTTAAATAATATTACATTTAGATGTGGCTCCAACCATTTTTAACAAATACAATAGCCTAACAATTCATCTTTAAAAAATCCTATGCAATTTTTTTTATCACCACACTTACTACCCAGTTTGGGTTATACTAACTACAATAATGAGTTAGGGATGAGGAAGGTTCTATTGAGAAGAAGTGCACTGCCTTTTTTTATTTATCTTGACTTTTTGACTCAGTTTATAACAATTTTAACCTGAGTCAAATTTTTCAACAAATGTTAATAGCTCACTTTTCTTGTATCCTTTTTTTTTATCTATCTAATATGGTACTATTGACTCCTAGTACTATTAAAATTAAATTCTAAATTGTTTCCACTAACTACTTTTGTAATACTCCAGTCAGTCCGCCCCGGGTATCTTTAGATTTCTCGGTAACCTCCGGTACCCGCATTTGCATGCAAAGAGAGTGGAAAGCCATTTAGGGAAAACCAGCCTCAGTGCACCTACCGTGATCGAACCCCGATCTCCTCGCCTTTGACTGTCTACTCTAGCATGAGAGTAGAGCGTTTGACCACGTGGCCACCAAAGTTGGTCATTCCGCAATTAATATGATTAGAAACCTCAAATATTCGGTTAAGTCTAGTGTACATATTTTCACTAAAAGCCTCTCGTTGACCATTAGAAACCTTGTTATGACATAAATTACTAAAGTAATCAAAGTAAATTAATCCTTAAGGCCAATTTTATGGATTTACTAGACGAAATCTTTGGGAATCGTAAACGAGTTCTCTTTCGTGTAGCTTTAGCAGGTCGAATTGCCCAGTAATTGGAATCAATTATCCAAGTAGCGACTCAGTGAGACGTTAAACGTGGATTGATTGATTGATTAATTAATTAATCAATCATTGAGATAGCCTCACGTCACGATGATCATAGGGATATGAGTATGTGAAACGGTGCACGCATGCAGGTGATACGTACATTTGAATCCGAAATGGCTTTCAAACATACGTTATTTTAAACGGCTCCAAAGTGGCGTTATATTCATGCAGAGTGTGGTTTTGTTGACATGGAAACTAACAGGAATTCCATGATATTACATGATTGCCTAAATTTTATCAAAATATACAAATAAAAGAGAGTATATATTACAGGGTGTTTAGCTGGGTTTGATATGGAGGCACCATTATGTTGGTAAAATAAATTAGAACGTTAATTTGATCGTCTTTTCCATCGACTGAAATCAAACCTATTTTCAAATTAAGTGATGTGAAGTGATATAATAAAATCAATACGCATTTGTATGAAAACAAAAGCCTTCTATATTCAAGCAATATATGGTTCCACAACTTTACTACAAATTGAGTATTTTAATCCTGAGTTCCAAAAGTGTTACCTTTTTTTTCTTGCACTAATTCGTACTTGGTACTTAGATTAGGGTAAGTTTCAAATAACCATTGCTGGCAGTAATACGTCTAGAATTAGAACAATTCTTAAACAATCTCTTATAATCTCTTATAATCTTTGAACAAAGCTATAACCTGTGTATTTTCATGTGGATTTGATAATATCTCTCTTGGCCTGCTTTGACCTTAACGCTAAGTGAATGGTTCAAGGCATAAGACATGCATTGCTCCTAGCTGTCATTAGTGATGAGGCTATGATTCATATACTTAACACATTGCACGCCAGCATGAAATTACACTGTGAACTGTCAGATAACGGTCCAATTTATGATATTTTGAATTTTTGCTGTGAGAATAATTTTTGACACATAATACTTTCTTGTGTATTTATCATAGAGTTATCTATGATCTTTCAGATTATACATGGACTTTATTGTGTTTTATAGAAGAAAAATAAAAAAATCTTGTATGGTAATTTTTGTACATAAAACTTATTTTTTTCAAATTTACTAGACAAAAAAAATGGATTTGTGCATATTTTGCTATAAGAGTTAGAATAATTTATCATAAATGAATTACAAATTAAATGAAAAAAACTACATTTAGGCCTAACAATAATTTGTCTTAGTGTGGTAGAGAGCAAAACAACTTAGCACACACAGTGCTATATTCGTTAACTTTTTGTTATCACCATGTTTTAATACCTGTTCAGGATATATGGAAATATGATCATTAATCTAAAGGCGTATGGACGAGGAAGGAAGCAATTTAGAAGTGGTCCACCCGCATATGCTTGGAGAGTGGAAAAACACCCCCAATACACCTGACCGGGACTCAAATCCCATTCTCCACTTGTCCAGCAGGCCCATCTAACATGAGAATGACGTCATATATAATTTGTCTAAGATAAACAGGTTGTTCTTTAACTCTTACACTATGTCACCTTAAACGTTTTGAAAATAACTGTATACATAATCAAAGCATATTATGTTTGGTTTTTCATTCAAGAATGTACAGCTTTTAATCTTAACAGATTATTTTTTTACTACCTCTATGGGTTAGCTGGAAAATTACTCATATAGTAGGGATTAGCAAATATGAGAATTAGATCAAGAATATAAGATGAGTATATGTAATGAGGTATAGTTTTTTAAGGTTAAATTAGATATCCAAACGGTTCTAATAAGTTCTGTTTTATGAAGAACACGTTGAATACAGCTGCGTTTAAAATAAAATATATAAATATTAAATTAATAGAGTATTATAAAAAATTAAATTGTAACAACCAGCTCAGGTGGGAACAAAATCATAATGTCACGTCAATCTAGTCCGGTATATCAGTGATAAGGAGTTGAGATTAATATCCCGGATGGATAGATTGATGGTAGTTTTACTAAGTGGCTTCCACCACGCCAATGTTAATATACTTATTTAAAATTGTGATTTCTCCAATGCTACCCAAAAAATGTGGCTACATTCGTTTAGTCCACAGAGTAGAATAAATAAAACATTAATATCCTGACTTGAATAAGAAGCATTAAATAGGCCCCTAAGTTTACAAATTATCACTAATAAAATATTTCATGAATTAACATTTACAAATAATATACAGAACGTCACGAATAAAATTCCCCTTCGCCTTTATTGAAACACTTGTCAAAAGGGAACAGCCGCCAGCCCTCTCTCGTTTCCTAGTGACGTCTTCCCTCTAAGTCTCCCATAAAGAAATTGTTTGCCCTATTTGACCCAGCACACACTGAGATCACATTTTGTTTCACATTCCAAGTACGCGACATGCCTCTCGTGTCACGTTATTGATGTTTTAGGGGAAAGTATGAGTTTTCTGGGAAGTCTACGAGTAGAGTGAGGGTTCAGTTGATGGGCAAGAGGGTGTGTTGGGGATGTTTGAGGGGGGGGGCATTATGTTGAATGTGCCATTCGCCTGCTACGACTACAGAACAAGGAATCTCTCAATAAAAGAGGAAACATTGAAAAAAATAAAAGTTTGAGGTGGATACGAGATGATAGACTGACGAAGTCTGACGCGGAGGGATACAAATCGTCATACAACGTGCTCCAAAGGGTATTTGTGTCTCCTTCCACTGCCCCAGTTCTCTATTTTTCCCTTCTTTTGTCAGTTCCGGTTCGTTGAAGAATGTTGTCACATATTTGTAATAAAACAAAGTCAAAAGGTTGTCTGTTTCGTTCTTTTGTGCTCGATTACATTTTATGACATTTTTCTTCGGCATATTTTAGCGTTTAAATACGTGACCTTTTTTTTATATTCAGTCTGTTTATATATGGTTTCATTTTCTATGATTTGTGGGCCCAAAAATGGCAGTGGCATGCATATTAGTGCCATAAGAATGGATTATTTCACTTAAAGAGAACATAATAAATGACATAAATAAATAGTGATCAAAAAGCTAACCATAGCATTGAAACACTTTACAAATGTCTATAAATCCCATGTTATCTATAAGAATTGGTTTGTTAGTTTGGAATATTATTCATGCCAAAATGAAGGCTATGGATATCAAGGAATACAAATTTGTTATATTTATTCTTTTATCACTGGTATTTAAATAAATCATAAAATTATGGATGATACTAACTAATTTTAAAATAAGTTTCTTGATAAATAAGTTTTAACATCAAACTCAAAGTAAAGGATTAGAAATTTAGAACCACCACTTCTCAGAAAAAAAAATAAATTTGCAATTGAGCCCAAAACACAAAATTATAATATAATTAGAAGATAGTTTTAGTCTTTTCGTTAATTTGGGAGCTTTATTTCTTTCTGAAATACTGAATTATGAGGATATTTTCATTAAATTACTATATACTATACACGATTCAATTGACAAAAACTTCACTCATTCCAGTAGGAACTTGAACAAAATCGTGTCTAGATTCCTGTGAAAGAAGGCTTGTGTTCGGATTGCGTTTGAGCTCACCGAAATTTATCTTCCTCATTGATACTCCATCTAAGTAAATATTTCAATATCCCTAAAGACTAAATTGTCGATATATGCCTCTCTAAGTTTTCCAAAAATAATTCACTTATAAATTATATTACAAGGCCGCAAAGCATAAAAAAATTATAAATCGTATGTATACCTAAAAAAGTACATTTAATATGTTTTGTTAACTAGAAACATGAGATCTAAAACTGACAGGTGTCCAATAATAGTTGTATGGTTAAATATTATTTCATTAAATTATCAAATTTATTCTGCATTTATAAACAAATATATCTCTTAATTTTATAATTGTTTAGTTTATCTAGACGAGGTAAAATGTAGCGTAGTCCTTCAATTTCTCATACTTTGACGTGTTGGTAATTAATTACACAGCGCAGGACGCAGGAGGAAGTTTCTGAACTAACTCACCGACTTCAATTCACTTTCTGGAATCGAGTTTCTAGTTCGATGGAAGTCTTACACGCGGGAGCTTCTTAACAACAGACTCTGCATTCCAGGTAATCTAATCTCTTTCAGTGTTCTCTCAAAACAGAGTACAGTATGCTACAAAATGTAGATATGTCTTCAGAAGTGTTTCGTCAAGAGAGGTACAAAAAATAGTTCAAAAGTCAATATAAAAAAACGAGATTTACAGTTTTGACTAAAAATATTAGGTCAACCTCATTGGTCTTGGGATAATGTGCTTGCCTCAAGGCCCAACGTTCGTGAGTTCAAACCCAGCTGGGATCGACGGAATCTTCTCAAGCGATGAAAATCCTTGTTAAAACTTCCTTTGGAGGAAAATAAAGCCAATTGTCCCATGTCAATTGTGGCATGTTAAAGAAACCTTATATTTGAAAATACCTTTCCCGCAAAATTGGTAGGTCCCTTCGCCATCACTTATAGAAATACTTATGTGCTAATATAATCAATCGGCTCACAAATTGAGCGTTAAATACATCAATAAATAAAATAATAATTTAAAAAATATCATTGGCAGATTGAATATATTTTACCAACTTAGCCACATTAGTGGTCAAATAGACAAGCATGTTAAACATGACTGGTCTTGTTTGATTGTAACTGGTAGGTCCAGATTTCGAATCCCACCTATGTATATATTAAGGCGTTTTTTTATCACCAAAGGTATATTTACTGTAAGATTTGACCTCTATCACTCTACACCATTTTATTATTATTATAATTATAATTATTAATATTCAGATAGGTGATAAGACGTGAAGCATAAATCAATGACCAATATTATGTATCCAAATATATCGTTATAAATTATTTCGATGATACAACATATAGAAAAATGCATCATATGGTATTCGATCCAAACATGATTTTCATTTAGTCCGATTGCCAATTTTGAGGGGGCTGTGTTTTAAATCTTTGAAAAAAATGACATCTGGGGGAACAATAACAACATGTCAGTATCGTTTAATATTGTTTGCTGGTTATGTGGAGACCAGGGTTCAACTCTCACCTTGGCGTACTAGAGGTTTTTTTTTTCAGAAAAGTGTTTCCGCTTATCTTCAACAAATATACTTTATTAATAATTCTAACATTTCCAGATATATTTGATTAATATTATTAAATTTGTACGAGTAGTAGAACGTGGTTGAAAAAACATGTATGATATTTTTTTTCTCCAAACATACACTTTCTAGAATTTCTAGCCGATTTACTTCACCAAAGTTCTTATCGCTGGTAACGGTCACGTAACGAGCTAACGTCAATCAAAATTTCAAAATTAATTGACTTCTAAGATTTAGGGCTACAATCTCCCCCCTCTTCCCCTTTTTCTTTTGTAATGATTCAACTCATCAGTCTTATGCTTTCACCTTTCACCCCTCTATCTCCTAACAACTATCACATCTGAACTATCATATCTGCGAAACTTTAACACTGTTTTATTACCAGTTGAAGTAGTGAGAGTAATATGTCACGAATGTCAGTAACTAACGGTGTTAAGTTTGTGCGAGATCCTCAAAGAAAACGAATAAAAAGAATAATTAAATATCAATTAAACCATGAGAGAATGATATCGCAAACAAAAGTTATTTAAAATCATCTTTGAAATGTATTTTTCAGTAAGAATATTATTTAGTTAAAAAGAGCAGCACTATAATTTTTGATATATATTCACTTTATTTAGTTTAAGAAATGAAAGTGTGCTCTCTCATAAATTAAAATTTTCGATGTGTCTTACTACTCACGAGGCATATGCGCATTTTAACTATTACGTTTATGTGTTATGGATGAAAAAGGGGATTTAAAAGTAAATGCACTTTATTTGAGTAGAGAGAGTGTGGTAAGCAATTAGAAAAAAGCTATTTTAGAATTACATGATAGGAATTTAAACCTGAACTCTCCACCAACGGGAAACCTTTCTAAATGCGCTTCAAATTCACTCCACATTCTTCTTACCAATAGGTAATTCCATTTTGCAATGGGTATGTATAGAACTACTAATTAATTCCCTACAGAATTTAAAATTCTGAATAGTATTGTGATTTTTTTCCTTAGTATTAATGCCTTTACTTAAAATATAAATGGTATGATATATTCGCACTAACAAATTTATAATATTTATTATAAATTCAAGGTAAACTTTCAAAAATAAGATTTAGTAAACCATGGTTAAATAAGTTTATTAATTAGAACAAAATAATCATCTGATTGATCACAATAAAAACTCTTTATTTATAAAGTTTACTCAAAATCGCTAAAATTTTTTTTTTACAAATTTAAAAATTTTAAAAATAGATTATGAGTAATCCACCCTTAAATTATTTATTCTTGTAGAAATAAAACCAATTCTTATTTAACATGAGAAAACTATTCCCAACTACACTATTTCAACTATTTTTTATGGAATTTTTTCAATGCATATTTTCTTTAATTTGTAAGAAAACTTCCAATAGATTAATTTGATTTTAGAAAAATTAAGATAAATTATTTGTTTCCATAAAAATACTTTCTGATATATATTTTGAACAAAACTGGTATACATTCTTTTAAATATTCAAAATTTACGAAAATCTGTGTTCAGTATACTAACTATCTCAAATACCAAATATACAATCCTATTAAGGAGATCAACTACTTTTAAATATCTACTATAGACAAAATCTTCTAGCAATTTTTAAAAGTAAAAATTAAAAAAATAATTTATCAGAAAACCATTATTGAACAAATTTTTAAATCTAAATTCAGTATAGGCCTAGAGTGTTATTTTGTCACGATAATCCTCCCAAGATACACGTTTGGAACCAAATTATTATAGCCATTTTTTTATATATTTAAAGTTTTGAAAAATTAGTATTGTATAAACTACTAAATAAATGAGTTTCCACCCCAAAAACAAATATAAATGTTATTTTACATTACCAACCCAAAATACCCATTTGGTACCATATCATATGAGCCATTTTTAATATATTTCAAGTTTAAATAAATAATTTGTTAGTAAACTATCTCTAAAGGAGTTCTTACAGCAGAAACAACAATACACTGTTATTTTTTAAATCACGCAATCTCCATATTATATATATATATAAATCGATAGAGCTCTTTTCAAAATATTTCAAATTTTCAAAAATTTCCCATCAATTAGCTTCCATTGAGCGAGTTTTTGCCAAAAAACAAATTATACAGTGATATTTGTAATCACAAACAATTTCTAGGTGCGCGTTTTAAAAAATATTGTTAAAGCCATTTTTGAGAAATTTAGAATTCAAAAACATTAAATGATCAGTAAAATACCCTTAATTTGAAAGCTAAGGTAAAAATCAAATAAGCATCCAGTGTCGTAGCCCTATAAAATATAAATATCTAGTTTGAACCAAATCCACATAATATTTTGGATCAATGGCCAGGGACAAACAGACAGATAGACAGAAATAAATAATTGTGTTCAAGGTCACATAAAACATAAATATATTTTCAAAATTTCGAATTCAATTTTTTTACTGCTTACAACACTTTCTCTTGATGTGAGGAATTGAGAAAGTAATATATAGACGTTTACTTTAAACACGTAAAATATGTGAAATGTATCATTGTATGGTTATGCTAAAACTTCACGGAAAAAAGAAAAACACCACACCAAGGAAAACAAATATAATAATATATAATGTTACAGAAACACATTGAGAGAGAGGGGCATCAGTGTTCGTCAAAGAGCTTAACAACTTCCCAAATCCTAGGATTTAATTTAAAAATATATTTGCTTATTGCTTAGAAAACATTAGTTTTTAAATAAATATTCAAATACATATTATATTTTATTAGTTCTAAACTTTGTAAAATACAAGTTATATCTCACCTCAAATAGTTACAGAGATTTAATTAAAAATAAATAATACACTTGCATATATTATCCTCCAATTCACTTTGAAATATGCAATAAAACAATTGTACAGACTGGTAAACCCAATGGGAAGCGCCCATTGGAAAACCTACACGCAAATGGGAGGATAGCAATAGAATGGACGTAAGAATGAATGTGTGTAAAGAGGTGGATTGGATAGAAACTAGCTAAAGATAGGGATAGGGTGTATTGAGGTGGACTGGATAAAATTAACTCAAGATAGGGATAGGGTGTATTGAGGTGGACTGGATAAAACTAGCTCAAGATAGGGATAGGGTGTATTGAGGTGGACTGGATAAAACTAGCTCAAGATAGGGATAGGGTGTATTGAGGTGGACTGGATAGAACTAGCTAAAGATAGGGATAGGGTGTATTGAGGTGGACTGGATAAAATTAACTCAAGATAGGGATAGGGTGTATTGAGGTGGATGGATAAAACTAGCTCAAGATAGGGATAGGTGTAATGAGATGGAATGAATAGAACTAGTTCAAGATATGAATAGGGTGTAATGAAAGGAGCTGGATATAGCTAGTTCAAGATAGTGGTAATGAGGTGGACAATAGATTTAACTCAAGATAGGGATAGGTTGTAATGAGGTGGGTTAGATAGAAATAGCTCAATATAGTGAGATAGGCTGTGTACTTTTGAAAGTGTGGCAATTAACTCTAGAATTCATAATGCCATTGAGTAAGTAATTAAGTAATAAAGAGTGACTATTTCATTCTCTATTTAATTTTTAAGTTGGAAATCCTAGAAATCAATTTTTAGGTTGATCGGTAAAATGATTTCGTCTCTAAGTTGAGATACAGAGATACAGATTGCTAAAATCACTATTTAGGGTACAAAGGGTTATGAAACGTAGATATGCATTAAAATCTCTAATTCAATTTTTTAAGATCAAAACTCTTTCGTTTTTCTAAAGATACAGAAATAATAAAATTATTTAATGTTTAAAAAGACACATGCCAATCAGTACGTAAAAGAAAATATGAAAATATTTTACTCATTTGTCTGCAACTAAAGGACCTCAAAGGTCCACCATCTGGGCTGATCTAAAAAAAATAACGCTTTTAGCTTTCATTACAGTCTGGACGCTTAGTTACCAACCCCTATTCTACGCCGACAAAAAGAAGGTGTGTGAAAGGGGTTGATGAGAGATACAGTAGAGAACAAACAATAAATCAGCCCTCCAGAGAGAACGAAAGAGGTGGTTGGTAAAGGGGTTGGGAAGTATAGGGGTGCTAGGGTACGTGTGCGCTAGGACCGCAGGTGTCTTGCCGACAGGTATAACCCGGTGGATCCTGAATTACGAGACCCTGTTCACACAGTTGCCGAGTGATAAGGGGGAGGGCATTGCGCTGCATCGCACACGCTACTCTGGATTTGTGACCCAGTGGGGTATAATGGAAAGTGGGTGAGAGGGGTTTAGAGGGAGGCAATCGATCGTGAAGGCAGAACCTTATGGGAGTCGAAGGGGCTTAGGGACTAGTAAATAACACGATAACAAGTAAACCGCGGTACGACTTTGATAATTGAACATGTTGGGGGAGCCGCGTCGGTGACTGTGTGATGTAAGTTTATTTTCATCACACCTGCATCGATAAGGCGTGGAATGAATTTAGAACTCAGTTAAGGTGCGGGGGTGTAAATCCCAGTGGGCTGAAAGAAATATATATACATATATTTGTTTCTAAATCGGTTTTAAATTCCTCCTCCAATTAAAATACAGGTATATTTCTTCTAAATTTTTACTTACCCACTATCACCCTAAAAGGGTAATTAAATATGCATCCCAAATTGGTAGTAGAACATGGGAGAAAAATATATATATATATAAATTTCCATTACAACATAAGTTAAGTATAGAAAACTAATCTAATTAAGGCTTATAGCTATAAATAATATAGGGTTGTGGCAAAAAAAAAAAGACGATTAGTAACTCAAAAAATTTAACTTTAATGGAAAAATAAATATTCCCCATTAATATAAATTGCATACTATATCTTCCCACTTTTTAAAGATAATGTCTCTCAGATGATCTCCATCAGGCGTCAGGTAATCCTTAGCACGTTGTCCATCACTTTCCTTAGCATAGCTATTATAATGGTTTCTGCTCCACCCGTAATATATATATATATATATATATATATATAAATATAGCTTTTAAAACAGGGCAATTGTGTAGATCATTAAGGAAATAATGCTACTTTTCATGATAAACAGAGTGTACATTGCAAGCTCATAATGATTATAATTCCAGTTTGTTAACCCTTAAGTTAAAATAAAAGTTTAATAACAATTTCAAAACAAATTTGAACAGTTAATACTTTTTTACTAAATAAACTACTATAGTTTAAAATAATCAATGTTTAATTAATATTTAAACATATTTCAAAGTCAAATGGGTGGTCAACCACTTATAGATCTTAAATAAGTTTATTAATTAATTTGTACACAATTGCCCTATTTTAAAATCTACGTTATGTTGACCAAGTGAAAGATAAATTTACTAAAAATTGTATGGGTTTTTTTGAGGTGTTTAACTTTAATCTTTTAAACCGTTTGTCTATTACAGCATAGGAGAATATCTATGAATGATAGTGAAGTCACCCATAATTTTCCCCTACCTTCCTGGATTCTTTTATATGCCACAATCGACTTGGGACCACTTCTCCTTCGAAGGAAGTTGTACTTTGGATTTTTATTGCTCAAGGAAACTTCTGTCGACCCTGGCTGGAATTGAACCCACGAACATCAGATCATGAGAATAGCACTTTACCCTAAGTTCACTGCGGTCAATGATAAGCTTGCTAGATCTCAGGTTAAACAGAGTCTACATGTTAGAGTATTAATCTAGAACTTGATTACCAAAAGCAATAAAAACATTTATGGTCTCTGTGTCTAAGGCATCATTCATTAATAAAGCGCATTTCCAGCTATAAGAATTTCAGGCGGGCTTACTGTAGGTATTTTATTTTCCTTAAATGATTTCATTCTCTCCTTCTTTTAAAATCAAAGTACGTTTACTCCTAGATCTAGCCATCCTCACTCCTAACTTAATAATTTACAAATGTTGACATCCCGAACTGGTATTAATTATGTCCTGCGCACATAAATTACCGCACATTAAAGATTCAATGAACCTTCACCCGCTTCGATGGTCTAACGCGCTATCTTGGAGTAGACTAGACTGCTGATGACTGGGAAATCGACGTTTGAATCTATGTCGGGATTACTGAGGGTGGTATTTACTAAATTGTTTTCTTCTCTCCCTCAGTGTAAATGTGGGTACACTTTCTATAAATATTATCTATCTAAACCTTAAAAAACTACTAGCGTACTTAGTAAATAAGACTATATTCCGAACGGGTAGAATGACGCAGTGCCACAAGAAAAAATCCTTTCATTAGAATTAATATATTAAATAGGAGTGCACTAGAAATGAGTATTTCCATACAATTCACATTATATATTGCAGCAATTTTTAATACAAACTCGTCTAATATTATTTTCTTTCCAAGAATTGCCCCTTGTATGTTTAGTTTATATTTTGTCTAATGACTTGTATCAAGGGGGTTTCCTGTATCACTAAATATATGGACTAAATTTTATGGTCATCTAAAATAGTTCGCTGGTCATAGGGAGGCCGTTTTTAGAATCATGGTCAGGTGTACTAAGGATGTTATTCCTAACTGGCCATTGACTCTCCAAACACGCAAATATGGATATTTTATCTTTAAAACTATCTTCCTCAACTCTAGCTCATTCCTTTATTTAAATGTATTGATATCCATTGTGGGTAGTGCGAAGAGAAGCTAAAAACAACTTGGTTAGCTATAAAAACTAAGTGAATGATGAATGATTAACTTATAAGTAATGTAATAGTGAGAAAAGATGGAGTAGCTATAAGAATCTTGGCTTCGCGTTTTACTATTGTTTCGGGCTATAGATACGCATATTAGCTACTTACCCTATTGTGTTAGGGATGAGAAAGGTTTGTTATACATTTAGGGAGATTTGACCCATATTTGGGTGGGTTGAGAGTGGATACCCATTGAGGAAAAACCACACTCAGAACACCTGACTAAGATTCGAACCACAGTCACCCTTCCATCGTGAGTACTTCATAGTATATTGCATGAGTGATGCTTTAATCCATAATTTTAGTTAACATGGCCGCTATTTTAACCTAAACAAAAGACGAACAATGGGACTTAGCGTCTCCATGATGTTGATTACCCAATTTTAATAGCAAATACGATTCTTAGAAAGCTTACCTATTGTAGGATAAGTTGTACTATGGCAAACTTTCTTGTTACGTTATGTCACAGGGTGTGCAGTAAAGCTCAGTGTGAGCTCAGACATTTTGTGATTATTATACAAATATTCAAATCAAATATTTTTAATATCTTTACCACTTTATTATAACATCTGGGACTCTGTAATAATAGCATAAAAAATAATATAATAAGTTAAATTATATTTTGTTTACGGCCTCGCCATTGGAAACTTTAATATAATAATTATTTGAAAATAATTGTATTCAATTTAAAAATTTGGTTTAAGAGACCTATATAGATTTCTAAGATTGATCTCATTATATTGCTGCCAAAAGGAGAACAGTTTTTTTTTATAAAACCTCGTCTACCCCTTTTAATATTTATTGTACTCAAAAATTTGGGGATTTGTATCAGTGTTTAAGTTTTTATTTTAAAATAATTAATAATTTACATCATTAAGGCATAATTTATATTAAAAGGAATCTATTGATGATCATTTTATCTAAGAGTTGTGCTGCTTGGTCATCAATAAATATCTTTGTCTTAGTCTAGGTCAAGGTTCTTTTGGTGTAAGTCATTTATTTAATAAATGAATTAAAGAAAGCTGAATTTAACTACCCCCAAAGATAACATGAAAAAATCAATCTCAAGAATAGCAAATTTACTTTCGATATCGTATTCGACATGGAGACAGAAATGAGAATTAACTTTTACAATCCAGACCAATATTTATAGTTTTTAAGAAATAAATACGACCATAAAAAATTATTGTTAATATGGTTATTTACCTGGCACGTTGTACGAGCCTTTCCAACAAAATAGAAAAACGCTCCTGGAAAATGTATTGTCTTGTAATCGTTGTCTAGCTATTGCAGCTCTAATCTTTTTTTATGATCTCTTTCGACCTTCGTTTCTTTTTCTTTTTTTCTTTAAGTGTTGTTCTAATGTTTTGTAGCCGATGCTACGCATGAACACGTATTTAACAGGACAGGTTTTTATATATGGCGAGGAATTTTAGTTTTTGTAAATGCCGTAAATTGGTTGGGAGGGGTTAGGAGATACCACAGAATGTCTGCAGATGTGTTTCAATCCGTGTTCCGCAAACATAAGCGTGACTTTGACCCAGTAAATCTTTAGAGCACTCGTGGAGTAGTTTATAGATGTAGGGTGGATTAATTAAGATGTTCTGTGTGTATGTTTTCTAATAGAAATATACAAGTTTATCTTCCAAATATTTTTACACAACGAAAGGTAACGTCGAGATGAATAAAATAATGTATTTACTGGGCGCTACTCTTAGGATCTAGGAGAAAACAATAATAATAATAAATACCTTTAGCTCAGCTAACTATGACAGTGGTACGGTTACCCTTAACACTCGAGACCACTGGGTTTGCTCAGGAACTTTTATCGATATTACAATGTTAATTATAACGACACTACCTTACCTACAACAATGGTGTGCCTTAAGTCTCTACCAGAGTTGAAAGAATACTTATAAGAAAAATATGAACGATTGAAATAAAATTGATCATTGAAATAAAGTGTACTAATTTTAAATTACAATTAAAAAACTAATTATTGAAATGTATGTGTGTTGTTATTATTATTGTTTCCTTGCTACGACATTAAAATGCTACCTATGGAGTTCCGAGTAAATACAATCCTAATATGACAAAATAAAAATAAATGTTATTGAATTACATCCATTCTTAACTAAAATTAATCAATTAAGATAATAATTTCCAAACATGGTTAAATTTAGGTGTTTATAATACCAGAGTAAAAGAAAAAAAAATAGGCTAAGCATATAGAACCGCCACTCATTTGTTTAACAGATCTGCGCTTGCCTCGAAATAAATCATGGCCGACGTTGAAAATAAATAAAGAAGAGTCAACAAACTTCTTAGAAGGATAACTAATATGTTTAATAAAAGGGAAGTGTTCTTCCTTGGGTCAAAATTCCTTATTTAAATTATTTAGAAAAATGTTAGACGTTCTTCCTTCCGTTTTATTTTGATTGTATCTAAATAGTATTATTTTGTCACGCAGGCAACACAGCGCGTTAAGCTGCGGCCGAACCTAGAAGTACATCATTTAAAACGAAAATGAATTGGAAACTATTTACAAAATTATAAGAATATAAGGAAATACATGGTAGGGTGGCAAATAACGTTACAGTTCCTATGTTCTAATTGGTCCACTGGTGCTATGGTGTAAGCCCTTTAGAAAATATAGAAGAGGAAGGATAGTTAGAATAAAGGACATGTGCCAAGAATGTATCACTCACCATAGAGTTTGATGAGTTGTATTAATATAAACCCCTACATGGTATAAGGGAGTATTTTTAAGCCTTAGGCATATGATCCCTTCGAATATTCCTTGGATGGATTTCAGGAGGAGGCCAGAGCTTGAATAATTGGAACCGAAAAAAACAGAATATTTATTTTCACAAATCTCTAATTGATGAATATTTAAAAAAAATTATCTGGCCTATATTTTAAAAGTATTAATATATTAACAAATAAACACATATTACATTACTATATGTTCTATGCCAAGAGGTCCATTGTTCAATCCTTGGCGCTTCGAGATTTTTATCCAAAGAAGTTGCTCAGGAACGAAGTCAACTCCACCTCGTGATGACTTAAATAATGAAGTAGCAGCTACGGTTTGGAAAACTGAGATGAACTTATGGAGGGTTCGTTTTACTGACCACATGGCAACTTCTACCTACAAATGTTGGAACTATCTTTGCCAAAATGCGGGGGTCACTGGCTCATTGTTCGCTTGTGGGCTGACGCCATGGGGTTTTCTTCATTACTATGTCATAAAGTTTGTAAAAATATATTACATTAGCTGTGTTCCAATATCATAGGTTTCTTTGTAATACTTTGTATTCTATTGTATGCATTTTAAAATACGATTCATAGAAAGGGTTTATAGAAACCACCAGACTGCAAATGAAGGTCATGCCATCAAAAAAGTGAATGAACAAACACCTAACCCTAGTATCACCCTGTATAGGGTTACAATCAACAATGAGGTCAGGACTCTAATCCTTCCTGGGTAGGCCTAGAAATATTTTCCACAAGTGATTTATAAATTAAAAATTAGTACTCATGCTACACTAATGCATTTTCACTTATAAAGTACTATTCTCATATTCATATTTTTGTCTTAACCCTTAAATAACACAATTCTTTAATTTCTTCGGTGGCCGCATGGTATAATGCGTTGCTCTAGCTGTAGACTAGACTGCTGATGACGGGGAGATCGAGTTTCGAGTCTCGGTCAAGTGTATGGAATTTTTTCGAAAATGGTTTTTCCACTCTCCCTCCATGTAAATTAGGGTATATTTCCTATAAATATATCCTTCCTAATCCCTAAAACCACTATTGTAATTGATGCATAGGCGGATAGCCCGAACAGGTAGCAAGACACGGTGCTAAAAACACTACAATTCTTTAAACATATTTTTTAAAATAAGACTCACGTTGGTCATCGCAAGGTATAAGGCGTCACCTTAGCAATAAACCGGGCTTCCAATGATGAGGATATCAAGGTTCGACTCTAAGCTCAGAGCCCTGAGTATTTAAATAAATAGTTTTCTACTTTCATTACATTCAAATATGTATACATTTAAATTCAATTTTTACCATCCTCAATCATAATACATGTGTAAATATACAGGTAGTTCTGGACGGGTAGTAGGACAAGCTGTTTAAAAATAATTAAATTGTAACCACAACTATTACTGAGAAGAACAGGAATTTATTGAAATAAATATTTTTTTAACTGAACACAACCAAAATAGACTAAACGAATAGGAAATATGTAGCCTTACATTTAAAAAAAATTACTCTATATATACAATCAGTAACATATAATTATATCCTTATTAAATTTTATTTTCTATTCACCCCACAAACACAAGAAGCAGGCTTACACAACCCCAAACACACTATTTACCTTTATCAAAAGTTGCTTGTCTTTTCTGTTTGCGGTTCATAAACAGATTTGTCATCTGGTTTCTTACTTGGATTGTTTCTACAAGACCACCCCTTTACAACGTCATCCTATAAATCAAACTTCACCCCCTTCTCTATTCTCCAAGCCTCCTCTCACTAGCTACCCACAACTCCGGACTCTCTGCCATCCTGTCCTGAACCCCGCACCCTCTTATAACCTCTATCGTAATCCCACCACGTTTACCCACCCTCTGCCACAAGTAGAAGTCACCTTCCCCCTTTCTCCACCCTATACTTGCTGTCAAATTGAGGGTGTATGGCGACTTTATTCCGGATCCGATTCGTCGTCAGACTTGTCCGCAGACTTATTGGGCGTATCTTAAGGAGTAAAAGGATCGTTTACGCATCTTAAATTTTGACTGAGGGGAATTTTGTTGTTAAGGGGGAAGATAATGTCCCTAATTGACGTAATAGGCCTATTATTAACAGTCCAGTGTCTAAATGGTCTGATGACATCACTCTCGTGAAAGACTGGCCTGCTGATGATGAGGATATTGGGGATCGAATTTAGGTCAGGTCTATCGATGGTGGTTTTTCTAAATGGTTTACCACTTTCCCTCTAAGCAAATTAGGTTATATTGCCCATAAAATATTATTCTTTCTTCATCTAGATTTCTATTCAAGTTATTATCATATGTGTGTATAGCTTAAATAGGTAGAAACTAGTAGTTATAGAAAAATAACTTACACAAATCCACCTTCTAAAAAATAATATCTGATGGGTGCACTAAATCATAATAGATACAAGAAATTCATAACCATAGATTTACCCATCCTCTATTAGAGCTAATAACGGTACATTTACTTCTAGAACCACCCTCCTCATTTCCTCTCATTTGATTTGGATACTATTTACATTTTAAAACGTGTAACGCATATTTTTACTTATCCAAACTATCCACATACTTACTCAAGTAGGGATATAGATTCAGAATGTTACAATTAGAGTGTACCGATATTTACGGGGAGAAAGTAAAATAGGAAATTATTTAGCTTAAGCCACTTTAGCATGCCAAGGTGAGATTCGGACACCAACATCTACGTCAGTGGAACTCCAGATAGAATTATGCATTGATTGGCATACTCGCAGGTGTGGTGTGGTTTTAATAGCTTTGGTGTCAAAAGTAATTTTTTTTTGTAAACTAGGTAATAAAGTAATAATACAAGGATGTTTACAGCATCGTTCTGAAATTACGTGAAATGACTAGTTATTCTTTTAGAGTAAAAACTAAAAAGGAATAAAACGAACTTGAGGTAATATTTGCACGAGTGTTTGTAAATGTGTAATGTCTTTTTTTTCCATTCTCAACTTCTAATATTTTTATGATAACAATTACGTTGGAATGGTGGAAATGTAAATAAACAACGACCGGAAATTATTTTTAGAGGAATCGAGGCATTAATATTATTCTTTGAAATATAAAGTAGAAACGAAAGCCAAAAACATTGGCGGAGAGAATGACAATCACTATTTTTAAATTTCAAAAAACAACGAATTTATGGGATGTTTGGACACTCAATATCAATAGAATTCACTTAAATGAATTGTTATTGTAGTTAACCTATTCTTAATTTATTATATTAAATTTTGTAAACAATTAAAAATAAATTAAATTAAATCTTGCATGTTTGCTTTAATCATTTTATTTACATTGGATATTTTAGAATTTATAAATATCTACTTTTCAGAAATTTTATCAACTAAGGCATCACTATTTACATATAATGGACCTCATGTGATGGGAATTCGGGGATCATATCCCAGTACTTGAACTCTAAGAGGTCTTTAACCACACTATCTACGCTACCTTCATAAAGATTTGGGTACATTTCGTTTAAGGTAAAACCTCCTCTTCTTTTCTAACCCATTAATTTAAATATTCAAACATACCATAGAGATATTAAAGGGTGATGCAGAAAATATATTTATATACTGATTGGTTTTAAATTGTTATTAACTTTATTAAATTTATACTTAGTTCAATCATATTTTCATTCACTACCGCATCTTACTATCCGTTTGGGTTATATGCTTAAATATTAATTATGTTAGTGGGTTAGGAATTGGGAAGGTTTAATTTAGAGGAAGTTAGCCCGCATTTGTGTAAGGGAGAGTGGAAAACAATTTAAGGAAAACCACCCCCAGTTCACCCGACCGAGATTCAAACCTCGGTTTACTCGTCCTCGGCGGTCTAGTTAGCAAGAAACTAGCGCGTCAGCTAACTACGCCACCGAGGAGGGTGTCATGCAGTAGTTATAGATATCATTACATTTTGAAATTTAGTTACTAGCCAATAACAATAAAAATTAACCAAAATAATTGATTATAAATTAATTTTAATCATATTTTACCAAGTTTTAAGCATGTAATCAACTATGTTTAAATTATTTAAAAAATGACACCTGGAAACGGTAGCTGAGCTTTGGTTTCTTGACCTAGCTCAACAATTATCTTCCACTTAGCTATCTGAGCTAATATAAATAATTACTCATATAAATAGATGCATATAAATGGGATTCGAACACCGACATTCCCACTAGACCGTAAACCACACAAAATAAGACTTATACCTTTGTCGGCGTGCTCACAGGTATAAGTAATAATACTTACAGTACAATAGATTTTAGCAACCATAATAATTACAATTTCATAGATACATTTAACTTATTTGGACGATACAAATAATTTTTAACAATAATCCCTTTTGAGTAGAGCCTTAAATGATCTTGAAAATCAGGGAATACTAATAGAGGATAAATTGTCCTTTTCGTTAAGATACACTTTTTAATACCTTAATTTATTATCTTGTTTAAATTTACATGATTCTAAATTATTGTAAATTGAAAATTTTCGAAAAAAATATTTTTTTTAATGTTATTACTTGAACATAATTAATTTAGATCACAAATTTATATGTTTATATAATAAGTACCTAATTTAATAGTATGAAGACTAATAAGTTTTGATAAACTAAATGTACTCACTTCAATTACACGGTTCAAATATTTTATGTGAATGGCACAAGGGAAAAATGGGGAGGGTCTAATTTTAACTTAAATTGAGTTATTGCTGCCATCAGCTAAACAATTATCTTACCTTTTGAAAGCACTCAAAATTATCGGTAAATTAGGTATTTGTCAAATATAAAATAGTTAAAATAATAAGAACTTTCTGGGATCCTTAAGAATTAAAGATATAAAAGTTGTCGTTATGGAAAATGTTTATAGTGTTAGTTTCCTTCCTTTTCCCTCTTACTCTTCATATGCATCGAGTGGATACTTGTCTTTTAGTTTGTATTTGCTGTGCTTCCTAAAAAACTTCCTATCTATTTTAAATCTAAGCGCCTTGGTGGTGTAGTTAGCTAATGCACTAGTTTCATGTTGAGCTAGCCTGCTAAGGACGGGGAGATATAGGTTCTAATCTCGGTTAGGTAAACTGGTGGTGGTTTTTCCTAAATGGTTTTCCACTCTTCCTCCCAGCAAATGCGGGTTAAATTCCTCTAAGTTCAACCTTCCTAATTTATAACCCATTGGTGAAATTAGTACTCAAGTGTATAGCCCAAACGGGTACTAAGACGTGGTGCTAAATAAATAAAATAGATATTTTAAACCCAGTTATAATTTCATAGTTGGCCTTAGTTATAAAACTGTTTGAATTTTTAGAACATTCATTAAAATTTTGGTTGAGGTTGGCTAAATGTTTTATGGCTGAGATTCAAATCCAAATCTCATCACTAAATAACTAGCTTGAGTTATTATTTTCCCACGTTCCTACGAAGGCGAGTTAACTATTGTTTTGTGCACCAAATCCTACTACCAGTCTGGCCAAACTATATTTAATTCCACTGATGGTTTAGAGATGAGGTGGTTGAAGGGTGGATATTTAAGGAAAGAACCCCACATTTACATGGCGGAAGAGTGAGAAATATTTAGGATAAACCACTTTCAGTACACCTAGAAATAATTAAAACCCAGAAATACCAATCAATGACAAACCAGAAAAGACATGAGCATGACGCTTTGTCCACATGCCCACCGATGCCAGTTATATACTGTATTGTTCATACCTTTCTTCCGAGCTCTTTTATTCTTAGATGATTCGTCCTCCTCCCCCCCCCCCCCATCTTTGTGATTCTTCATAGATTGGTTCCTATTTCAATGTATGCCTTTTTGTATTCCTCTTTATAAAAGCCTTCTTTTGTGATCCATTATTTCTCTTTGATCTATTCTCATGCTCACAATTATTTCTGTCCGCCTGTATAATTATCCACTCCCTCTCTTTCTCTCGATTTTTTCTCTAACATTTCTCTTCATTCTTTGTCCTTGTATCAGCATCATTACCAAGATATATTTTTCTTATAAATGGAAATGTCAGTGTAATTATTTTCTGCTATCCAGGGAAATAAGAACTTTGATTCTATTTTACACTAAGCTGTACAAATGAAAAGCTATAAAAGTAAATTTATGATTGGAACTAATAGAATCTATAAGGTGAATTAAAGATTAACAATATTTTCTATCATAAATTTAGTAACGCAATTTGTTAACAATAATTGATCTACATATAATTGGTCTTGGTAGTATAAGTTACAGAAAAATATGTTGTTTTCATTAATGCAATTTAGGCAATAAACAAAAATTAAGTATATAGACTTCATTCTTTTTGTTAAAATCAATTTACAATATTTGAAGTGATAAAAAACTAAATAGAATTTAATATAGTAGATTAATTTTATGAATACAATAATTTTAGTAATTGTATTCAATAAAACTTCAATTTAAATTTAACTTTAAATTAACACACAAGCTTTATAAAACAATGTAAAATAACAGAGGCTTAGTATGTATTATCATAGTTTAACTAATTTACTAATAACAAATTGTAAAATATAAAGATACTAGCGGTCAGCCAAATAATATTTATTTATCAAATCTCTATTTTAATTTATAAGTGTTGGTTTTTTGCAATAAAAAGGCACTTTTGGTTTCACAATTATTAGAGTTTATTCAAAACGTTGTTTAGCGATAGGAAACGATACATTTTAATGTGTGTGGTTGTTTACTTACAGTTGCCTTAGGGATTTTGATTTAACCATTGTTGGGGTGCTGTTTCTTAAGAGTAAATCCAGCATTATTCAAGTAAGGTGCTGCGTTAGCAAAGGATGAGAGATAAAAATTAAAAGTTATAAAATAATATAAAAAGATGTTAAAATACATCAACACTCTCCCTTATTTTATAACTTGTAAACTCCCATTTTGTTACATAAAAATTTAAAACGAACTGAAAACAATGGTTTTGTAAAAATGTCCGCGAGCTGATTTTGAGTGTCAACTTTTAAAATGTTGATTTCCCCATCGGTGACCAATTCGCGAACAAAGAAGTGTCTGATCCGAATGTGTTTTGTTCTTCGATGAAACTCAGGATTTTGTGCAAGCCGGATGGCTGCTTCGTTGTCAACTTGCAGAGTAGGTGTCGACTTCAGATGGCCAAGTTCGCTCAGAAGCCGCTTGGTCCACAGCATCTCTCTCGCAGCTTCACTGGCAGCTACGATTTCAGCTTCGGTTGTGGATATGGCAACAGAGGCTTGTCGCTGACTCATCCACGAAATAGGTGCCCCAGAGTACAGGCAGAGCACTCCTGAGGTAGAGCGTCCTGTAGTTAGGCAGCCACCATGATCTGCATCGCTGAAACAATCAAATACACCTTTTTCCAGGTTGGATTTGTAGACCAGTCCGTAGTCTGTCGTTCCTCTCAGATACCGCAGAATCCTTTTTACTTTCTGAACATCACGGTTGGTTGGATTTTCGAGGTTTCTGGACACCACGCTGACAGCATATGCGATGTCTGGTCGTGTGCCGCACATCAAGAACATAAGTGCTCCAACAGCTTGTCTGTAGGGGAAGTCAGGATTTGGAGGACTTTCTTCTGCATCGTTGTCCTTGATAATTGGAGTAGATACAGTTTTGCAGTTGGTCATTTCAAATCTCTCGAGTATGGTCTCCGTGTAGTGTTTCTGGCTCACACTAATTGATCCGTCCTTTTCTCGGCTGATTTCCAATCCTAGAAAATAAGACGCCGGCATGGAGGTGATTTTGAACTCCTTTTTCAGATCGTTGATGAACTTCTGAAGTTCTTGCTCATCTTCAGCTGCAATCAGTCCGTCGTCAACGTAAAGAACGAAAAACATCTTCTTCTGTCCTTTTCGTCTCACGAACAGACAGGGATCCGCTTTACTTCGCTTGAATCCCAAGCTGACGATGTAGTTGCTGAACTTTTTGTTCCAGCATCGAGGAGCTTGCTTCAGTCCATATAAGCTTTTCTTCAGGCAGCAAACCCGGTTGGATCCATCACTATGTCCTTCAGGTTGCTGCATGTAGATGGTTTCCTGGAGGTCACCATAGAGGAATGCTGTTGAGACGTCAATTTGTGCTAGTCTCATCTTCTCGTTGGCAGCAACACTGAGTAAAGTTCTTATAGTTGATGTTCTTGCAACTGGACTGAAGGTTTGATCGTAGTCCACTCCTTTCCGCTGTGAAAAGCCTTTGATGACCAGTCTGGCTTTGTATTTATCAATCGATCCATCGGCGTTGGTTTTGATCCGGTAGACCCATTTATTCGAGATTGCTCTTTTTCCTGGGGGTAGATCAACCAGTTCCCAAGTCTTGTTCTCTTCAAGAGCTTTCATCTCACGACTCATAGCTTCTTTCCAACGATCTTGCTGATCCGATCGCATGGCTTCTTTGTAGGATCCAGGTTCCTGAAGAGGGCTAGAGAGAAGCATCACGAAGTCCTGATATTTCTCTGGAGGTTTGAGCGACGAACGATTACGAAGGCGCTTGACGATGGCTTCTTCATCTGGACTTGGAGCACTATCTGGAACTTGTTCATCTAGACCTTCTTCTTCATCAGCAGTACTCATATCCCAGAATTCATCATCATTTTCTTCGCTTTGCGTTTTGTCATCATCTTCTTGACTTTCTTCAGAAGTTGAATCCACTGGTTCAGCAGCAGAGTCGAGACTTTCCGGAAGATAGTTGTCGATTTTATGCTCTAGCACCTTTTCCTCGAAGATGACATCTCTTGATCTGATGAGTTTTCCTTCCTCTTCACAGAAGATCCTGTAGCCGTCGTCTTTGTCGTATCCGATGAGAATTCCTTTGATTGCTTTTGGATCCATCTTCTTCCTTTGTTGTTTTGGAATGTGTGGATAGCAGGTAGATCCGATCACCCGAAGATGTTTCAGACCTGGTTTACTGCCATGCCACAACTCGTAGGGAGATTTTCCATCAACTCGGGAAGGTCCTGTCCTGTTGAGAACATAGGCTGCTGTGTTGATCATCTCGGCCCAAAGCATCTGAGGCAGCTTTCCATGAGCATACATCATTGCTCGAGCAGTTTCAACCACGGTGCGGTTCTCTCTTTCACTGGAGCCATTCTGCTCTGGAGTGTAGGGCATCGTAATGCGTTGAACAATTCCTTCCTTTTGTAGGATTTTTCTGACATGCTTGTTGTCGAATTCCTTGCCACCGTCGCTTAGCAGCTCTTTGATGTTGTGTCCAAGAGTCTTGACTTCCGCAACGAATTGAGCCAACTTCTCTGCAACTTCGGACTTCTCTTTCAAAAAGTAGATGGTCCTGAACTTCGTGTAGTCATCCTTGAAGAGGACGAAGTACAAGTATCCTGACATGGACTCTTTGAATGGACCGCAAACATCTGTGTGGATCCGCTCTCCCGGTTCCGTTGTCTTAGACCTCGTACCGAAAGGCAGACGATGAGCTTTGCCATAGACGCAGCCCTCACAAAGTTCACTGTCCAAGTTGACAAGAATCCCCAGCTTGTCCAGAAGGGATTTCACGTGTCGCTTGTTCTGATGTCCGAATCGTTCATGGTAAAGTTGGAGAAGATTGTTTGCTTCTGTTGCGTTGACTTCATTGGATGGAATGTCGTTCACGTTCTTCACGTTCAGCCTGTAGAGTCCACCAAACCGCTCACGAACTCCAGTCAGTTTCACTTCGCCGTTGACGATGAAGTTGCAAACCTCTGGAGACGAGATGAACCTGCTTTCCTTGTTCTTATCCTGCGCTGCAAGGACTGAGAATAGATTTCTCTGGATCCCGGGAACACACCATACATCAGCCAACGTGAGCTTGTGCATCTTGCCGTTGACTTCTGCTTCGATGTCAATGTCGCCTTTACCAATAGCCGCAACCTTCACGCCATTCGCTGTGATCACTGTGTGGTTTGTAGAAAAAGACTCGAACGTCCTAAAAATATTTTTGTTATTAGAAACATGACTTGTTGCTCCATTATCTACATACCAGAACTTGGAGTTGCACTCCAAGTTCATCACAGTCGAGGCTACCGTAGTCAGGATCATATTTGCACCCTTTTCCGGATTTTCCGAGTTGCTGGCTTTGTTGCCAAGTGCTTCATCCGCGATTCGCTTCCTGCATACCTTTGCTAGGTGATTTTTCTTCTTGCAGTAGGTGCAGAATTTCTTTTTGTCACCCTTTTGCTTATTCTTGTGCGAGTTGTTTGGCTGCTTTGACGAATTAACATAGAGGGCTTCTTGTTGAGATGACTCTTGTTTGCCTTTCAGTGCATTCTCGTAGGCACACAGCTGGTTCGTCAAATTGTCGATTGTCCTGTCAGCTTTTGACATCAGCATCCAGCTCGACTTGAATGAAAAGTAATCTTCAGGCAACGTACCTAAAATTTTACAGATCATAAATAAATCTGGCAAATTTGAGGTTAGCTCGGCGTCGTTACTCATTTCCTGCTTTAGTTCGCTCCACAAATTCTTTAATTTTGAGACATGCGTAGCGATATCATCTTCAACGGCTTTTTCATAACTAAAGAACTTAAGGCATAAATTGTAAACCTTGTCTTCGGAGACGCCGTCGAAGAGTTTGTGCAGTTCGAGCCACACCTCCCGGGCTGACTTGAGACGCATTATTTTCTGAAGTGTCTCTTCCGTCATATTTGCGGTTAAAACGATCAACGCATGGCTGTCTGCCTTATTAAAAGCGTCGAGCGATGTCTGGTACTCCGCTCTTTGTGCCGCGGTCGCTTCATCAGACAACGCCCTTGGTTTGACTAACCTGCCTTCAATTACGTCTGTCGCTCCGGGGATACCTCGTAAACAAATGCTCAGTTTGTATCGCCATGTATTCCAGTTTCCTTTTCCTTCCAGAAGTCCAACGTTGATAATCTTCGTCGAGTCCATTGTGAGCGTGGCGGCGTCGTCCTAACCTCAAAATGTCTCGTCGGATTTTCTCCAAAAATATCGCACCAAGTGAATTTATTTTAACAAAATCAATCACGCACTAATGTCGTTACGTGCTTGAGCCCATAACCTGTTGGTTTTTTGCAATAAAAAGGCACTTTTGGTTTCACAATTATTAGAGTTTATTCAAAACGTTGTTTAGCGATAGGAAACGATACATTTTAATGTGTGTGGTTGTTTACTTACAGTTGCCTTAGGGATTTTGATTTAACCATTGTTGGGGTGCTGTTTCTTAAGAGTAAATCCAGCAATGTTCAAGTAAGGTGCTGCGTTAGCAAAGGATGAGAGATAAAAATTAAAAGTTATAAAATAATATAAAAAGATGTTAAAATACATCAACAATAAGGACTTATTTGAATAGCTTCTAGTGAACTCATTCCCAAATATATTTCCGTATTACATAACAAATAATAATTATGAATAAATAATAAGCTATTGTCCACATCGTAGAGCAAACGGACAAAAACTTCAAGCGTGTCAGCAGGAAACCAAACCAGATAACGAAATAAATTCAAATTTGATCCGGATTGGTTTGCTTTTTTTTTTTCCTCAATGGTTTTTCATTTTATATTTTCCCAAGATCTGTTTCCCTTTCAGTAAACTCTACATTTTTCATCTCTACACAATATGTGTGGATATAGGGATGGTATAGATAAGTAGTAAAACACCGATTGTGTAAAAGATACTTAACTAGTCAATAAATACTTTAATATACATACGTCTTTTGTCAAATAAAAAGTCTCAATTGTTTTATAGTTTACAAACTAGGAAATACTCATTTCCTGCATTGATTTGAGATCATGTATATTTTTATTTATCAAAACCGGTATGAGTTTATTCCAAACAAAACAATATAGATAATAATTACAATTATTTTGCGTGATAAACAATTTATAGCATTTGTATTCATGTATGTGTGTGTGTATGTGTGTATGTGTGTGTTTGTGTGTGTGTGTATGTGTGTATGTATATGTGTGTGTATGTGAGTGTGTGTGTGTGTGGGTGTGTGTGGGTGTGTGTGGGTGTGTGTGTGTTTGGTGTTTGTGGTTAAGGGGTGTGGTTTGAGGAGATTTCTGTAATTACTATGTTCGTTTTGGTTTCCAATTTCCGGTGCTGTGGTTCGATTTCACATATTTCCTTTCTGCGAAGCTAATCAAGTGTTGCCAGTCTCACGATTAATAATGAATACCGCAATGTTAACGAAACCTTAATAAATTACAGTGACAGAATTAGTCAGAATGTAACTTTATTCCATAAATGGTTCAGTGTTTGCTTTGAGTGTTAAAGAATATGTTAATAATTGTATGCAATACACCGTTTGTACTTACGTCTATCAAAATCTCCTGACCATTGAAATATAATCATATAAATTTTTTGTTCCATGAATAGTTATTAATGTTAATGGTTTAAATAAGTAAAGACCCTCTTCAGTGTCCAAATGGTCCTACCTCATAATTTGCAGCTTAGAGTAATTATCACATACGCGTATAGCGTGAACAGATAGTAAGATATTATTGCCTAATTATATTTTTATATTACCACTTCTTACTACCTGACACAAGTTGAATTAACAGAGCAGCTATGATAAAAATGTATATAGAGTGCAATGATAATATAAAATTTTATATATATATATCATTTATTATATTTATTTATGTCTATCCTAACTGCTCTGTGTGTTAATATTGTGTCAGTAGGATGAGATAAAAAGAACATACAATTAAAATACTGGTCCTCCCTCCATTATACATATATATATAATATATATTATAACATATATATACATATATATACATATATATACATATATATACATATAATATACATATATATACATATATATAATTTATACATATATATACATATATATACATATATATACATATATATAATGTTTATGTATATTATAATGTATACATATATAATAATAATGTTCATGTATATATAATATAAACATTATAACATATATATATCATTTTTAGCTCCACGTCTTACTTGCCGTTATGGTTACACGCCTATGTAATAGTTACTCTAATTATCTATGGATGAAAAGGGTGAATTTAGATAAAGTGCGCCCATACTTGCGTGGAGGTAGAGAGGAAAACCACTAAGGAAAAAATAGCAGCTCAGACCATGCGGTTAGCGAAGCGGGTTTTTATTAATTAATTGTAAAATAAGTCATGATTATTTCGGGATCTAAACTAATATTGTTTAGATATATATTTCAAAAAGGTAAAATAATATATATACTAATTAGACAAATCAATATCTAGTTTATAATATCTTAGGAGATACATCTAGATATTCATCGAATTTGGCGGAGCCAAGCTATGGCATCTTTACCCTTTCCGTTAGAGCAACATTGCTAAGTATGTCTCTTTACACCATTTGTAGTCTGTCCAGGGTAATTGTGATTTTTCTTAAACCAGTTGAATAATAGTTGTTAAAACCATATTTTTATCATATTCAGCATGGTGGATATGATTAATTAATTAGTTAAATGGTGTGAATTGACTTAATTTACAAGGTGACACACACATTTGTGAAGTGGAGGAGTTCAAAATAGTATTTTGATTGATTTTTCTAATTAAGGAAAAGGCCAAAGCTATCACGAGCCAACTACACACCATCCGTTATGGCTTTGCCTCTCCTTGGTACAAATTCCGAGAAAAATTCAATATTCACTATATTGGATAATTATGCTTTCCTTGTTATTATTCTTGTTTGATACCATCAATTTTCTGATAATTTCCTCACATATAGACCTACTTTAGGATATTATCAAATAATATTTAATTCAATTTCCCTTTATTTAATGATGATAATAACGTGTTTTTTTTTAAAAAAAAACGTAGATTTTTCCAACGTGCCACAGCACCCGATCGGGCTAGACTAATAATTATTAATTAAGATAATAGGGTAACGATAATGAATGTATAATTTAAAGAAAATATATTTGAATTGGTGTGGAGGTAGAGTTGCAAACCCATTTATAAAAAAAATTCAATAAATTCCACTGGTATTTGAATTCAGTCCACCGCAGCACCGTCATGCCAAACTAGGTGATCTTGACAAAGAGACCACTTGCCCACCAATGCTGTTGATGGTTAATTTATTATTAAGTTTCTGAAAAAGAAAGCCACTTATTTCAATTATTTATATATAGAATAATATATCTGGATTGTGAAAATTTTAGCTTAGTCGCCAGGCTTCTCCACCTTCATGCAAAACGTCAAAAAGTTATTAACTTTAATATTAAAAATATTGAATTTAGTAAGAATTTAGCTATAAACTAAGTATGGACGGAACAAACTATTTTAAGAATTAAAAAAAATAAGGTTGCCTAGTGGTTAAATAACTTTTTAATATTGTAAATTTATAAAAATAAAGAAAATACTAATAAGAGTAAATTTATTGAAGAAAGCCCGTCTTTGGAAAGAGGTAAAATTTGGTAACAATATAATACACAATGGTGACATCTTCTTTATTTATTCTTTCTTCTATAGTAGAAATAATTAACCACATTTAAACACAAATTTTAACACAAATTGAGTAATATTTCGGTATTGTTGCATTTATATATAAAAAAGAGAAGAGTGAATACATTTTACACACACACTAAATTACAATAGATTAGATTAAACATGAGTAAGTTAGTTTGTTTGTGTAAAGTTTGTATTTAGAGGAAGTTTACTTGAATTAGCGTGGAGGGAGAGTGGAAAAAGGTTTTGTAAAACCTCACTCGGTACAAATGACTGAGATATAAATCTCCATCTCCCCGTCATCGGCAGTCTAGTCTACTACAAGAGTAATGAATTAGACCAAGCGACCACCGAGGTGGATACTTGTGGGATTTGGAGCTGTTTTGCAAGGTGGGTTGCATTTTGACTTGAAGCATCTAAGCATTCTAAATACTATGACACCTTGACTTCAGTGTATAAAATAGTATCCATTAATTCGTGTATAGCTTTGTCGGCGGGATAGTGGCTGGATGTCAAATGCACACAAACTGCTGGCCGAATGTAGCTTCTATTTTTTTTTTCGCAAAAATGCCACTGTGTGGATAAGATATTTGTGAGCGATTGCTTCGTTAACCCCAGAAATCACTGTAATGATGTGCCAAAGAGCAGTTAAGAAGACAAAAATCAGGTCATACAGAGTTACAGTTGTAGGCCTACACCAGTTTATGGAGCCCGATCACATCAATCATGTAGGTAGACCTACGTTATTGAAATTGGATCCTCAACTTCGTGAAAAAAATACCCTGGAAAATTGATGATGACGTGTTTTACCGATTAAGCTTAGTTTAATATCTCAAGATATATGAATTCCCAGAACACAAGAATCAGGGCGTCAAAAAACCCTAATGGGATCCATGAGTCACAATTTCACTATAAAATTTGGGCGTGGGGCCTACACATTCAGCTGACAGAGTCTTTAGAGCAATTTTCTTTGAAGTTACTTTGTAAATTTATATGTACAGGGATATTTTCATGACCTTAGTGGAGAAACTAAAAGACATCAAGCTTAATTAGGGGTAATTCCATCAGGAATTGTGCCATATCCCATACCTCCAATGAGTCCATGAGCTCATCAACAACTTCTTTGTGGACCGTGTTAACTCCAAAAACATGTTGGCCCCAGGTCACCAGTATTGACGTCAGCCGATTACTTATTGTGGGGTCATCTTAAGTGGAGCGTCTACAAAAACCGACCACAGGCTACTATGAATCTCTGGGAAAACATCACGATCGAAATAAACAATATCGACCCGGCATGTTGAAGTGTGTACCCGAAAACACGGCGAAACGTGTCCAAGCATGTATCGTAGAGGAGAATGGCTATTTTCAGGAAATGATGATATAGTAAGTTATTCTCCTGTTACCAACCCCTCATTTATATGTATTTATATTATTATTTAGTTATTACTAGGTCAAGTGATTTACTTATTTTTTAAAGTGGGTCCTGCGACTGAAACATCCTGTAAATATAGATATGTATCCACGTACTGCCACCGAAACACCCAGTAGATAGAAATAGGTTTCCACGTACTTTTTTAATCTACATCCTACCATTAAGATTCTTTCAGGTCCTTTTTGTGAATAAGCCATACACCCTAAGCTGTAGAAGAGTTTAATAAATATGTTTACAATTTTTTTTAGAAATGTGAGACTGTTTTAGAATCATAGAAAATGTATAGTATTTATTCAATCTCTTATTTATCGTTGAATAAAGCATAAATATATTAATACGACAAATCCAAATTTTTACTTACGTTATATCATAGGTAGGCAACGTCCTTCGTGCCTTAGTGTTTTTATAATTCCCTTGAAACAGCCTTTTAAGAGGTCAGTCCTACAGGTCCATAGTAAAACCTATATTATTTGGAAAGTTAGCCTTTGTATTCTCTTCAATTCAACTCCACTCACATACAAGGAACTCGAACATCTGAACTAGGACCAACTAAACCAACAAAACCCACTTCTTGACTTGAGTGCGTGGGACGTTGAAGAGGGGAAATAGGGGAGAGGGATCCCACTCCTTCTCTTGTTATATCAATAAAGGACATCCAAACTTAGATCATGTTTCTTCCCCATCAATCATAATTTTCTGTTCTAGCTAAAACTTAACCCGAAAATGCTATCATGTTCTCCACAACCACCACAGTACTTTGCAAAATTTTCCAACGAGCTTTGAAACTACCAAACTACTAGTACTTACTTACGTCATCTAAACTTTAAAAACTAACATGCACAAAAAAAAATTGATTTATATTTTATTACAAAGTGTTTAAAAACTATCAATAAAGGTTCACTCATAAAATAAGCAATTTAATTTTTAATAATCTAGTTTTATAAAGGCCAATAAATGTAGTGTTTTTTATTTTATAAATGAGGTAAATATAAACAAGATTACACAATAAATAATATTGTCTACCTGAAACTTCATGGTGTGTAGTATTGCTGACACCAAAAATAGGATGATATTTAGGTGACTGTAGCATCACTTAGCCAAAAATATTATTTAAGTCACAGCTCCTTAAACATTTTCTATTCGTGACTCCTTTTCACAAGAAATTATGAGCGACCCGGGGAAGTAATGATTAAAGTTGAATTTTTTATGATCGGTTGTGAGTTTTTGAGCTATTTTGGACAAGTTATATAAATAAATAATAGTTAATATATATTTATCACAAAAAATAATGCATGAATGCAGTTGTATTTGATATATATATATTTTATTTTTTATAATTAACAAACCAAACGAAACAATTAGCTTTTCTTAGCTTATTCTACGAATGATTACAAAAATGTCTGCACTAAACAAAACAAAAGAATTAATGGTTGTCGTGTGCTAAAATGTCAGTTCTATAATCAATATTTAATTAACTCACATTTGTCAATGTTTTCTGAAACCACTGAAAAGGTAACGACCAACAGTAATGAACCTGTTATTTAAGTAAAATAATACATTAAATATATTGGTTAGGTATGATCAGGATTAGTAATAATCATTCAATTTATTGGGATGAGATAGCCGCTGTCATTTAGGTTATAAATACATGCTAATTGAAAAGCTTGATTACCACTAACGATCTATTGTTAGAATTTTGTTATTATGTTTTGATTTTTTGTCACATGATTGTATTACAACAGTGTGGACAGTTAAGTATAATTACACTAAACTGTTAGAGCTTAGTATATTATAAATGAGCGAAAATCTAATAGAAAATGGATGGAGAGATAGTGATAATCTATTAAGTAAAATAAAAGCTTACTATGCCTTGATGTACTTTTAACTTAGGACTCCAAACTATAAACAGACCTGGCTAAACGAGTTGATTACTTTTAACCTAGATCAACTATAACAGACTGCTAAACGAGTTGATTATTGGTTTGTGTAAACAATCGTATGGGCTTAGTCTTATCTTAAATAAATCTCAATTCACTTAAACTTTCTCCGTTTGTTGGTATTCACAAAATCCAGCCGATTTAACTTGAAACTTAAACAAAACTGACAAAGAAACTATAGCAATTCTTAGCTGTAATTTAACGCGCTCTTTTGTGAAAAAATATTAGAATATAATTTTATGTTAAGAATAATATTGTAAATGGTGACTGTATAGTCTGAAATCAGTGTAGGGTAGAATAATTTGTTTCAAAGGCTATTCAGAGTATTTGCTTTTTAACAATCTCAAATTATGTTTGGTTATTTAAGTTTGAATTGGTTTGAATGTTACTTTACAAATTCGGTGTGTTAGATTGTATTTCTGGTTGAATTTGTCCCTTTAGTTGTTCCCCATACTTCATACATATGTATACCTTTACAAGCTAGTGGCACAAAATCAAAACAGTATTGTATTGTAGCTCGTTTGTAAAGTGAAAACTGGTTTTGTCAAAGTCCATCTGTTGGGGACTCAAACGTAAATTGGTTTTAGGAAACCAAAATAAACATCAAATAATAAAGGGAATATATTTATTTATCTATCTAGCACAGGCATCTTACTAACCGTTCGGGTTATAAGCTAATATACTAATTACGTTAATGGGTGAGAAATTAGAAAGGTTGAATTTAGAGGAAGTTAACCCACATTGGCGTGGAGGGAAAGTGGAAAAACATTTAGTAAAAGCCACCCCCAGTTCACCCAACCGAGATTTGAACCTCAATCTCTCCGTCCTTGGCAGTTTAGCTCAACATGACACAAGCGCGCTAGCTAACTACGCCACCAAGCTGGTTAGCGTAATATATTAAGTACAAACAAGGACAAACTAAAATTAACATATATAATATAGTTTTTATAGTGAAAAATAGGAAAAACCTTTATAATTGACACTTATCACAGTATGAAGCGATTGTTGTTGCTAATTGAAGAAAAATGTAGCTATCATTAAGGTTTTTAATCCTAAGCGAGTATATAGATATTTAAAGTATCTACACGCACACAAGCGTCGGAAAAATTGTGGATAACAACATCATTAAACTACCAGTGGTATATAATTCCATGTAAACCAAAGTGAGATTCGAACCTTAAACTCTCCGTTATAGCTTATATAAATCGAGATCGAGACTAATGCCTCGCACCATTTGACTATTCATGCTATTTCTACTACTGAATGATTTTAAATACATGGGTGTTGTTCTGATTGAGTTAATCAGAAGAGTGTGAAACGCACAAGGAAACCTATAGTATGATTTAGATAGGAAGATCAGTAGTAGATAGTTACTAAAATATTTTTAAATAATTTATATATCAAGTTATTTTACCTGCATTTTTCATTTCTGATAGATATTATCAATACATATACAATAACAAAAAAAATTATACTAAAATGTAACTAATGTTGACTGCAGAGCAATGTGTTCAATTTTTCTCTACTGTTCTTCCAATCAAAATCAGGGTATAGTTTATATTTATTGTGCTAATTTAATCAGTAAGTCAGAAGGGCAAGCTAAATATGCTCTATTAAATAAATAAGTTAAGTTACATGAAATATTTATAAGAGTACTGCAATTTTTTTTAAATATTTGTAAAATGCGGTGTCTAAAAACCCTTTTAAAATGTAAATATAAATATTTAAATATGGATATTTAATGTTATTTAATTATATATCCGCATATATAGGCTCACAGTCTTAGGGACGTATGCAAGCACTTGACAAAGTGGATGCTAAGTGAATACTAGAGTGGGTTGACTTGCGTCATCATAGGTTAATAGGTGGACCTATAGTGAGCTCGGGACCACATTATTCATTCACTAATAATTCACTAACGTTCTTGCATACCACCCTTAATGTCTTAACCTATTCAGTTTGGTTTTATTTTGACAGGAAGGGTTGAGGCTATAATCTCAGACGGCTGCTCCGAGGGTGGTTTTTAATTAAGTGTTTCCCACTCTTGCTCCACAAAAATTTGGGTTATGCTTCCTGTAAATGGATCCATTCTCATCCTAAAGCCATTAGTATGATATATATATATATATATAAGCGTATTTGTTAAATAAGATACTTAGACACAATCAAATTCAAAATAAAAGTGGCTGTAAACACATAAATATAGAGTATTTATTGTTGGACAGCAATTGTTTGAGATTTCTCGATACTTTTTAACTATGGTGTAAATAAATTTTATATATTGAGGTCTTACTATTAATATTTAAAGCTTTAATAAACATTTTAATATTTTATATTTTACTACTAATATTATTAAGATTTGCAAAGAAAATACTTGGAGACTTTTTAAATCATAACTGTTAACTAATTAAAGACCGTTGTTTCCGAAAAATAAATAAATTCTAAACTCAAAATTAGTTGGCGCAGCTTTATTCGTGGAAGAGACCTTAGTAAATCATTGCTTTGGGATTATGGGTACTCCCACCAAGTTGCCCCTAACTGTGTTGCTGGGTTTGTCCATCAAGTTTCCCGAGGGGGTAGTTAATCAATTTGCAACATTGATACTGATAACTGCTTTGGTTTCCTACAGGGCCTACACGAACATTTCCTCCTGATCAACGACCGTTCATTAGTTTGTAAGCCATGAACTAGTTTCAGGTTATTTTAAAGATAGTTTGCATGAGTTAAAAGTACTGCCCTAGTATTAACATTTAATATTTTGAGTAAACTTAAAACTATCCTTATCATTAAGTACGCATACCTAAACTTTCAGATTGTTTATTCTGTTTTTCTTTATTGAGGAAATGTCAAGGTGTATTTAAGAGTGTTATTTTTACGGTAGTTTCAAAGTATCCTTGTTTGCTAAGGGTACATAGACTCAAAATTATTCTTTATTATTCCCTACACATTTATCTTAATAATGAACTATTATCATACTAACTGCGTACAATCCAAATGAGTAATAGAATGTAATGCTAAAAAAAAAGAGAAAAAACCCATACTAATTTGTTAAAAATATATGTTTAAAAAAATGCTGTACAATGTGTTTATTTATTTTTATATTTTTACCTAAATATTTAGAATAAGGTCAGGTTTTTGTATTCGTTTAACATTTTAAATTAATATTTAATAAATCCTTTTGTGATTCTCAAAAATATTTCTATTACATTTAAACGTACTAATAATATATATGTTTTTAAAAATATATTTATATTTTAATGTCAGAGCAGCTACACATACTAAAAAAAATTAATTTAGATAAATAATAATACTGACTCTTGAACATTTTTAAAAGTAATTAAATGTTCGATAAAAGAATAAAAATCTGTTTAAATTACAAACACAAAAATTTAGAAAATAAATATTAGCACACGAGATTAAAATATTTCAACACCTCTTCAAAGTAGTTGGATGATTAGATTCATTGGACCGTTTCTATAATCCATATACTTTATTAACAAATTAATGCAATATTTTATTTAAGACCAACCTAGATAAATTTAACTTAAATTATATATTGGTAGGCACGCAGGTAAAGGCCGCAACATCGTCTTGTTAATGTTTTCCGGTGTCATGGAGGTCAGAGCTCAAATATTGACCTAATTTACTGAGGGTGGTTGGTTTCCCGAGTTGATTTTCCATTATAACATCAAATAAATACGCGTGCGTCTCCTCCGTCGACTCAGTAGTCTTAAGATAGAGTGATTGCCTCAGGACCTGATGCTCACCAAGTTGAGGCCGACGGATTTTTCTTGAGCGATAAAAATCCTTCGCACAACTTCTTTTGGAGGTGTAAAACGATTGTGGCTTATAAAATATGTTTTTAAAGTATGTGATATTATATTTTCGGCAAATTTTATATGTCCTTTGGTGCTCATAGAAATTTAGTGTGGAAGGTAACGGAAGAACATCACAATTTCTTAAATGCCCTAGTACAGCATATTTCTAATAGATAGTGTGGCAACACTAACTAGAAGAAGAGTTGAGGACATTTCCAGTTCCGGATGGATAGAAATCACATGAAACCAAACTACGGAATTTTGACTTAGGAAATCTCCTCAATTATCATTTCTAGATCATTCCTAGCCTAGTAATTAAAATATGCAAGGGGCTTGGACAAGATAATTTGATTTTAGTAGTAAGACCGTTATTTGAAACCTAGAAACTCTTGTTTCCATAGTGATTGAACAAAAATTACAGTACATTGATATAATTATTAATTTAATGAGAGATATTACAGTAATCTACAAATAAGGGTTATTGGAAGCTTTTGTTTGATGATTAAATTATATTTATAATAATAAATCAACTAAAACATTTTTCTAGAATACAAATCTTTGGTGACTTTAAATAAATTTTAGTGATCTAAATTGGGCTTCCTATAAAATCTAGAATTTTGTAAAAACTGGTCATAGACATTCAAAAATTCAAGTAGGAATTATGACAAACTATAATTACTAAACTTAATTACTCTATGGCATTAAAATATCTAAAGCTAACTACCGCAATTAAATAATAACTAAATGATGATTAAAATTAAAAAACTAAAATTCATATAATTTCAAATATTATTCTTTTTCATTTATGTTAAAACACCGTTAAGAAACTAATTAGCAAAGTAAAATAACAAATATCGTTTAACATAAAAGAAGAACTCTCCCACACATGCAAGCACGATGTGTTGAAACATAGTATGAAATTTGTTTGCAAAATACTACCAGGGCAAATGTGTTTTTTAAAGAACATATATACAATACCATCACTATGGATCTACCCCCTTTGAATAAGTAATTAATACAGGTATTAAAAATAAAATCACCTTTATACAAAGTTTTTGATCACAAATAAAACATAATTGAAAACGCCCTGTTTATATGTGTCTCGTGTAAAATAATGTTTTTGAACGATTTGTTTACATTTCATAGAATACAAATGAAAATATACCTGGAAGGCTTTGGATGGTTTCTATGTAACTCTCGTGGTAGGGTTCATTGAAATTATATTAAAAGCACAAGGTGGCAATTTCAACGGGCAGATATTTTAAGTGATTTTTATTTCTTTTATGTAATTTTTGTACAAATTTACAACTATATATTGCTATTTTAAAAGTTTAGTATTTGTAATTAGGAGGCATTGAGAGTATATTTTCTAAAGTCAGAAGGCTTAATATGTTATCAGAGTTAATAATCAAATGAGTCTTACCAAAGTTAGTTCACCCACGTCAACCATCTTTTGAAAAGGTACTAAATAGGGCTTTGTAATAAAGCTTGGAGTAAGTTCTGATACTGTGCCATTATTTTCAAACCTCTAGTTCAAGATAATTTTTAAAATGCTTCCTATTATTTTTATGGCATTGGTAACCCTGGCTTAGTAGCTTCCTTACATTCACTCAGGCAACCTAAATATAAAGAGATCTAAACATCACTATAAAAAATGGTAAGCTACTATATTATTATAATATTAGTAAATGTTTTTATTTTCAAATCATATTAAAATATTTTTGTTAGAATTCGAGAAATTTTGATAAAGAGAAATATATTTTAACTTTGAATATTTGGATCACGTTCTCAGTGTGTATGCTATGATTTTTTAAAAAAATGATAAAAATTGAATTTCAAGACTTCGGAATTCGTTGCCAAAAGGAGTGAGTAGCTTCATTATGTATATATATAGTCCGAAAAGATTTAGTTTTAGTAATATCTACGACTTGAAGTTTTTTTCTCCCTAGCTTCAGTTTATATATTGAGAAGTTTATTAGAATCTTAATCTTAAGTCATAGGGTGGATTAAGGGTTTGTAATTTAAAGTAATTACATATTTGCATCATCCTGAAAAAAAGGAAATAAATAAAAGTGACCAATTACTGACTTAATAAACTGCAAGTATTAGATTTGTAATGAAAACCTTTGATTAGTTTTAATTTAATTTGATTATTTATTTGTTCTCAGTTGCATTACAATAATATATTTAACAACATTACCTTTTAAAAGAATTTGTTCTATTTAATGATAATCATTCAAATTAAATTGATCTTTAAAATCAACTTTTTAAATAACGTTAAGAGAAGCTCAATTTTTTGGCATTAAAGCTTGGCGCCAGATGTGCATAAAATATTAGCCACAGCAGATGTTGTATCACATGAGAAACAAAGTTTTTGTGTAGCCTAGGGAAAAAAACATATAAAACACTGTGTTGTTCAAGATAATATTATTTTTGGACATGTCGCACGAGAAAAAAATATTCCACTTGTTAAACACTAATAAGTTTTAATTTGATTTATACCTTCATATTATTTGTTAACAGTTTTTTACTTGCTTTAATTTTGGCCAGCTATAAAAGATGATATAAATAAATTCATATAATGTAACATTAAGTTTGAGAAATGCATGGATGTGAATAAGTGGAAAGATAAAAATTAAAAACAAAAGGAATTATTTTTGTAGTTATATTACATATTAAGAACACTTAAATAAACAGTAGCAGTTTTTGTTTTGTGCTAACATCGTAGGCAACATTTTACGTTATGCATTGTGTAGATTAAATTAGTATACGCTTCAAAAATTAGTTCGTTATATCATTCTATATTTAGAAGGCATACATAAAATTTCACTTAGAAAAAATCAATCCCAATCATTAATATTTACATTAAATTAGCATAGTCCTCACTCAGTAAACATATAATTATTCATATTGAAAGAGGTATATAATATTTTTAGAGTTATTTTGGGCTAATTAAAGACTATCTTAATTTAATAATCATATTAAAAGACAATAATCTTTCACATATTATTGTATTGTTATCTTCACTTAATCATAGTTTAGTTTTTTTAGATAAATGTTATAAAATAAGTTACTCCTTATACACTTAGAAAAATTATGAAAAGTAATTTAAGAAAATTATTAGTATATTTAGCACTCAGGTTAATAAGGCCATATTCTACGGAGTAAGGATGATATTTTTGAGAATATATATCTACTAAGTAGTTAATAGAGAGTGAGAAAACCACATTTATTAGTTCTAGGCCTATTGTAAAAACTATCCCCAAGTGTATCCAAACGGGGTTCAAAACCCAAACAGTGAGTCAAAAAAGATCTAGATCGTTGCGGGTCCTAATGTTTTCATCTTCATTCCATCTAATGCAAAATTAAATATATGTTACGACACAATCGTACGAGCTTTCTAATAAATTTATTAAAGAATGTATAAAGTTTCTAAAATAAGTTATTTGTACTTTACCCTCAAATGATTTATATTTGAGTAACACTTTTTTTTTTATCATGAACAATTATTACCAGAAACACATTTTGAATTCAATCTTAATGATCACTTTTAAAATATATCAGATTCTATAAAATTCGTTGTAATAAACTATAGTTGAAACATTTTTTTTAGAAAAGATCTTTAAACATAATTCTTTATAATTTAAAATATTCTCAAAATATTATTAAAAAAACTGTTAAGCTACTTTTCTTACAATTTTATTTTTAAATTCCCTTATTAGTAAAATAATATTAATTGATTGTTCTTAGAAAAATAAACATCTATAATTATTTATAATGTGAAATATTTAGCATATATCAAATTTAAACAAAATTGTAAAATAATTTTCAAAAAAATTGTAATTAATTTTTTTATATATTATCAGTAAAATACCTTTAATTTAAGGACCAGGGTCAAAATAAAAGTCCCAAGTTATTATTCTATAACAACTAAATATCAAGCTTGAACAAAACACACTAGACCAATTTAGGTCTGTGGAGATCAACAGAAAGATAGGCAGGTGTACGGACAAATGGATGGACATGGGGACATACAAACAGATATGGGGGGAAAAAAATGCTAAAATATAAAAAAAAATTGTTTGGAAACATATAAATCATAATATTGAGCTCGGAAATTTTTATGAGAACAATAATTTCTTAGTAATGAGAAAGTAAAGAAAGTAATGGTGAACCTATTGTAGCATTCTGTAAATGAAATAGGTCTTTGTGTTGAAAATATCACATAAATAATCCCAAGGCTGCTAGGATATGTAATGTTATGATTTCTTTATAATGTATATATTTATATAATCGCGCGTGTCAGTGAGTTTCATGTTATTCTTCTGTATGTTTATATGCTAGTCCAGGAGACCCGCCTCGTTCGATTTGCATGCCGGGTAAACATTCAAAGGTTCGTAAATCTCTCTCTCTCTTTCTTACTAAAATACAACTGTCCCAAAAAATATATATTTGTTTTCTCTCTTTTTCCTCTCATACTCTACTTTCGAAACTATTATAATTTTATGTTTGTTTCCTAATAATTATTCCTCTCGAATATTAAATTTTATATTCCCCATTATTTAATCAGCGAATATCAAGTATATCTGTCATTTTAATTTCTCTTTGACACATATACATTTTAATCAACCATATTGCAATTTTCTATATTTCTTTATCAATTATAGACTCGTTCATCTCTTTTCGTGTTATTCAGTTCCCCAGCATTGTTTTATCAAGTAATGTTCAATATTTTTTAATAAAAAGCCTTTAATATTAATTGTTTCATGCTAGTAAATATTCGTTTCTCTTCTAATATATTCCCTTTATCAAATTTTAATTTTATGTCCCTCGCAATTACTTATCTCTAGATGAAATATTTAAGAATTAAATTATAGATTTCATAAATCAAAAATTTATTTTCTTTAAATTAACTGTCTTTTACTTTTGCCATTCTTAAAATAAGCCTAACCCACAAACTATACTATTTCCCTTTCTCCTATAAACATGCTCACTTCTACAAGCATTGCTATAAAGGCAGTCAATTAGAGCTTTGGGCTGCATTACAATTATTGCTAATACATCCACATTATGGAAAGGTTTTCCATTTCAAAATATAAATAATGCCATGATGAAATAAATTATATCAGCATAACTCTATAAAATTGAAAATATTACTTTTTAATTCTTATAATAAAAAAAAGAATTCCAAATGTCAAAACGAGAAATTTCTCTGTTTTGATATAAAAGACAATGGTATAAAAAAATTGATGTGTTTGTTTTCTTACACTGCATCTTATTCAGCCTATACACATATGTACTAATTACGATCTTTGTGTTAAGGATGGTGGGGATTGAATATATAAAAATTGTACCCACATTTGCGTGAAGTGAGAGAAAAAAAATTAGAAAAATCACCCTCAGTACCCCCTTTATCGGCAATCCAGTCTGTCACGAGAGTGACGCCTTTGATAATTTTACCAATTAAGCGGGTTAACAAACAAATTTATTTTACAAAAGGGTGAGAATAGTTAATTGTGGATTGTTTTAAAAATGTCTAAGCTTCAAAACTGATATTTATATTACGAATATCTCATTATAAAAATATTTTTCTTCAGGTAGGCGTCACCGTTATCCTTCGGTCATAAGTAGATTTGTTCATCTCTCACTCTTAATGTTTTCTTTCTTAGAACTAGTTACATCGCCTTTTCCCCATTTAATTAAATACATTTCGCCATCTCTATCTCCTCTCCTTTCTTTATAAACATACCCCATCCATATTTAAGCAATTTGTGTATATGCGCTGAGGCAGATTCGTGAAAAATGCGAAGCTGTGGTGAAGGAACGGGGGTGAGTAGGATGTTGACAGGAACAACGTTGTGGGTACGACATGGTTGCATAATGTGTGGAGGGTGGAATTCAGAGGGATGGCAGGGGTGGAGGTCTACGTCTGTATGCACACAAGGGACACATACCCTTCCCTACGTGCGTGTTTTGGAGTGTGTACGTGTTTCATAAAGCTGCGGTCATGACATCTTGCGGATGGACGCATTAATGTCCAAGGATCAAGTTGAAATACCGAAATAAACTTGGGGTTTCCAAAGCCAGTTGCCGCTAGCAACGTCCCGTTGAGATTATCACATGTTTATGCATTAATCTTCTTCGTTGCATTAATTTGTTTCTTATGAGTATGATCATAAGTTCCAGAAATATCTTTATTAAAGTGAGAATTGTAGATATGGGATGCTAGAATACAAAATTCCTCAAACTCTCAAATTCTATTGTATTAATATATTTGAAGTTCGTGAAAATATCAATTAAGTTCTTTGAATATAATTATGAAGATCTTTACTTAAAACAACCTTTAATGCAATTGCTAAATTTAATTATATAGACTTATGTATTATTGGTAAAAAAAAAACCTAAACATATGGTATGGTGTACCACACACACTTTCTCTCGCTTTAATACTAAAGTAGAGACCTTTACTAAAAACTCATAAAATTTATTAAATGAGATGAAATACAATATTGCAGAAACAATCCTTCTACAAGCCTTAGTAAATTATTAGTTATTACACACTGTTAAAGAAACAGAGAAAAGAGAAGCATTTTTGTCCACCAAAGAGCATAGGAATCAATTTCATTTTCAAAGAACTGGATTAAAATAATAAATATTGGATTGTACATAAAAAACTGTGAGATTTAAAAAATGTATTTCATACAAAATAATTATATATTTAATAGTAGTACATCCTTACAATGAAACCATATTTAGTATCTCAAATAAATACGAATATATGGTCGAAATTGAAAATTTCTGACTTTTTAAAGTGCCCTTAAACCAATTTTCGAAGAAGAATAAATATTTCCATTTTTTTATTATGTTAAATAGTGTATATATACTAAACTTTATTAAAATCGTTGTAGCAAATTTTGAAAAAAATCAAATTTTTAACATTTTGCCTTTCAGTAAACTACCCTTAATTTTAGGGTTGGACATCTAATTCCAAAAAGACCCTTGAGGAAAGTTTTGAAAACCCTAGCTACCAAGTTTTAACCCTATAAGTAAAATAGTTTCAGCTATTCAGACAGAAAGACGGCATCACGAAAACCACTTTTCCTGTTTCAGGCGGTCATAAAATGACATTTGAAAACTCTTGAATTTGTAATTTTGGACGATCACAATACATATATCTTTGAGGGGTCGAAAAAATGTAGAAGGTACAAAATTTAATTAATTAATCTTCATAAAAGTGATTTCTTTGTTATTTATGACGTATTAGACACCGTAAACAAAATTAAAGCTTTCTGTGGTACCAAATCTTAAACGACTTATTTTTAGCTATGTAACATTTGTGAACTTATAAATGTTGATTGGAAGGAATAAAGTATAATATTAACTTACAAGTTTAACATTTCAGTTTAATATTATTCAATCAATTCAAAATAAAGTATATAGAATTATAGGTAGAAATTATTCAAACCATCCATTGTTTAAACATGAGATTATAAGTAGTTACAATAATATAAATAAATAAACAAAGGAGCATCAGGTGTGAAACACCCGGGTGCACCCTATAACACACACATATAAGTATTGGTGTAAATAAGAAAAGCTTGTTGCTCGTTAAAGCAGGACAATTATTAAGTCATCAAATAGGATGAAATTCAGTAACTCTAAAGCAAAATTAATAAATGGTACGGCAAACCGCACAGACTTTCTCTCTCTTTCTATAAACTCGTAAGATTTCTGAACGGAATAATGTACATTGTATCATCACCACTCCACATAAGAACACGCATAAAATAATATACAATGATATAGAATCAATGAGAAAAGAGGCGCATCTTTGTCCACCTAAGAACATTTCAAACAGTTTAATGTCTTCCACAAGGGTCAACACTTCGTATTAAAATTTCGATTTCTGGTTAAAATTTTAACATTTTAAAAGGTGTTGCAGATCTTCAAGTCATCGCATTGATATTTAATTATTCATTTATACATTTTGACCAATAAAAAATGTAAATATTGACTATTGAGTCTAAAATGGAGATAGATCATTGCTATGCAAACATTTCTCCTAAGAGATTTAAGGAAAAATAACATACTTTTTTAAGATACTTACTTATATTTAATTACTCTTTGGCATTGGAGTATTATTGCGTTAAGACTTAAGTAGTATATGTTTACAACTAAACCTCACAAAATTGTATTAATATATTTGCAAATATCTCAGAAACTGCTGTTTTTATAAAAATATATGTCAAATAAAAGTTTTTTATTTCTAATAGTCCTACAATTTTGCAATGATAAGTTGTTTAGTTTCTCCAATAGTTGTGGAGATACGGAAATTAACGCTTCTGTAATGTACCCTAAAAATCATTTTCATAGGAAAATGAAAATAGCCAGTTTATTTATAATCTTAATCAACGACTAGATACGAATTTTAATCAAAATCGTTTAAGCAGATTTTGAGAAAACCAAATTTTTCTCTTTTCGTCCTTCAGTAAACTACCCTTAATTTTAAGTTTTTATAGACACACAGACAGACGGCATTGCAAAGACTATTTTTTAGGGTTCGGGGGTCATGAGACGTCGACATCCATCAACATTTCAGGTTAGTTTTTTTTTTTACGGTCGCAATACTTAAACTTTAATGTCCAAAAAGTTAAAAAAATTCATATAATTGCGTATATATTGAAAGTTATTGATTTTATAAAAATATGTTTCGGATAAAATATTGTATTATAAATATATATACATATTTGTTAATGCTAAGTAATTTCATATCTCAAATAGTTTCGGAGCTATTTAAAAAAATGTTAATTTACGCATCAGACCGGAGCCCTTAAAGCCATTTTGCCGAAATATTGAGGGTAGCCATTTTGTTTGGAATATTTATTAATGTTTATAAATGAAATTTAATCAAAATCGTTAGAGCCGATTTTGAGAAAATTGACTTTTTCTCTTTTTGCCATTCAGTAAACTACCCTTAATTTTAAGTTTTAATAGACACACAGACAGACGGCATTGCAAAGACTATTTTTAAGGGTTCGGGGGGTCATGAGACGGCGACATCCATCAACATTTCAGGTTAGTTTTTCTTACGGTCGCAATACTTAAGCTTTAATGCCCAAAAAGTTAAAAATATATATATAATTGCGTATATATTGAAAGTTATTGATTTTATAAAAATATGTTTCGAATAAAATATTTGTATTATAAATATATATACATATTTGTAATGCTAAGTAATTTCATATCTCAAATAGTTTCGGAGCTATTATAAATAAATGGTACGGCACACCGCACAGACTTTCTCTCTATTTCTATAAACTCGTAAGATTTCTGAACGGAATAATGTACATTGTATCATCACCACTCCACATAAGAACACGCATAAAATAATATACAATGATATAGAATCAATGAGAAAAGAGGCGCATCTTTGTCCACCTAAGAACATTTCAAACAGTTTAATGTCTTCCACAAGGGTCAACACTTCGTATTAAAATTTCGATTTCTGGTTAAAATTTTAACATTTTAAAAGGTGTTGCAGATCTTCAAGTCATCGCATTGATATTTAATTATTCATTTATAGATTTTGACCAATAAAAAATGTAAATATTGACTATTGAGTCTAAAATGGAGATAGATCATTGCTATGCAAACATTTCTCCTAAGAGATTTAAGGAAAAATAACATACTTGTTTTAGATACTTACTTATATTTAATTACTCTATGGCATTGGAGTATTATTGCGTTAAGACTTAAGTAGTATATGTTTACAACTAAAGCTCACAAAATTGTATTAATATATTTGCAAATATCTCAGAAACTGCTGTTTTTTATAAAAATATATGTCAAATAAAAGTTTTTTATTTATAATAGTCCTACAATTTTGCAATGATAGGTTGTTTAGTTTCTCCAATAGTTGTGGAGATAAGGAAATTAACGCTTCTGTAATGTACCCTAAAAATCATTTTCATAGGAAAATGAAAATAGCCAGTTTATTTATAATCTTAATCAACGCCTAGATACGAATTTTAATCAAAATCGTTTAAGCAGATTTTGAGAAAACCAAATTTTTCTCTTTTCGTCCTTCAGTAAACTACCCTTAATTTTAAGTTTTTATAGACACACAGAGAGACGGCATTGCAAAGACTATTTTTTAGGGTTCGGGGGGTCATGAGACGTCGACATCCATCAACATTTCAGGTTAGTTTTTTTTTTTTACGGTCGCAATACTTAAACTTTAATGTCCAAAAAGTTAAAAAAATTCATATAATTGCGTATATATTGAAAGTTATTGATTTTATAAAAATATGTTTCGAATAAAATATTTGTATTATAAATATATATACATATTTGTAATGCTAAGTAATTTCATATCTCAAATAGTTTCGGAGCTATTATAAAAAATGTAAATTTACGCATCAGACCGGAGCCCTTAAAACGATTTTGCCGAAATATTGAGAGTAGCCATTTTGTTTGGAATATTTATTTATGTTCATAAATGAAATTTAATCAAAATCGTTAGAGCCGATTTTGAGAAAATCGACTTTTTCTCTTTTTGCCCTTCAGTAAACTACCCTTAATTTTAAGTTTTAATAGACACACAGACAGACGGCATTGCAAAGACTATTTTTAAGGGTTCGGGGGGTCATGAGACGTCGACATCCATCAACATTTCAGGTTAGTTTTTCTTACGGTCGCAATACTTAAGCTTTAATGCCCAAAAAGTTAAAAATATATATATAATTGCGTATATATTGAAAGTTATTGATTTTATAAAAATATGTTTCGAATAAAATATTTGTATTATAAATATATATACATATTTGTAATGCTAAGTAATTTCATATCTCAAATAGTTTCGGAGCTATTATAAAAAATGTTAATTTACGCATCAGACCGGAGCCCTTAAAACGATTTTGCCGAAATATTGAGAGTAGCCATTTTGTTTGGAATATTTATTTATGTTCATAAATGAAATTTAATCAAAATCGTTAGAGCCGATTTTGAGAAAATCGACTTTTTCTCTTTTTGCCCTTCAGTAAACTACCCTTAATTTTAGGGGTAGATATCCAATTCCAAAAACCCCTCGGGGCAACCCTATGAAAACCCTAGATATCAAGTTTCAGCTCAATCGGTAAAATAGTTTAGGCTCTAGTTGGAGGTACAGACAGACAGACAGACAGACAGACAGACAGACAGACAGACGGAAATTCAAAAACCACTTTTTCGGATTCAGGAAGTCATGAAACGTCAAAATTCATCAAAATCTCGAGTTCGATTTTTTTGACGATCACAATACTTTCTCTACCTGTAAGATAGAGAGAAAGTAAAAATGTTAATTTACGCATCAGACCGGAGCCATTAAAACGATTTTGCCGAAATATTGAGAGTAGCCATTTTGTTTGGAATATTTATTTATGTTCATAAATGAAATTTAATCAAAATCGTTAGAGCCGATTTTGAGAAAATCGACTTTTTCTCTTTTTGCCCTTCAGTAAACTACCCTTAATTTTAAGTTTTAATAGACACACAGACAGACGGCATTGCAAAGACTATTTTTAAGGGTTCGGGGGGTCATGAGACGTCGACATCCATCAACATTTCAGGTTAGCTTTTCTTACGGTCGCAATACTTAAGCTTTAATGCCCAAAAAGTTAAAAATATATATATAATTGCGTATATATTGAAAGTTATTGATTTTATAAAAATATGTTTCGGATAAAATATTTGTATTATAAATATATATACATATTTGTAATGCTAAGTAATTTCATATCTCAAATAGTTTCGGAGCTATTATAAAAAATGTTAATTTACGCATCAGACCGGAGCCCTTAAAACGATTTTGCCGAAATATTGAGAGTAGCCATTTTGTTTGGAATATTTATTTATGTTCATAAATGAAATTTAATCAAAATCGTTAAAGCCGATTTTGAGAAAATCGAATTTTTCTCTTTTTGCCCTTCAGTAAACTACCCTTAATTTTAGGGGTAGATATCCAATTCCAAAAACCCCTCGGGGCAACCCTCTGAAAACCCTAGATATCAAGTTTCAGCTCAATCGGTAAAATAGTTTAGGCTCTAGTTGGAGGTACAGACAGACAGACAGACAGACAGACAGACAGACGGAAATTCAAAAACCACTTTTTCGGATTCAGGAAGTCATGAAACGTCAAAATTCATCAAAATCTCGAGTTCGATTTTTTTGACGATCACAATACTTTCTCTACCTGTAAGATAGAGAGAAAGTAAAAAGGGGCGGTAATCCATTATAGCTACAAAATAATCATAGATAATTCTACTCCAGTCAACTGACTGTGAGGCTTCCAGCTACAACACATAATATCAAATATAAAGAACTTAGACACATAAATTTAGTCTCAGTTTAAGAATCTACAAGGGAGGTAATTAACATCAGCTAGCTATCTTGTGGTAACTGCATACAGAGATTGAAATTACTATGTTATAAGCTGCTAGAAGAGAAACTATAATTTTACACCTAGTAAATGGTGAGCTACCAGGAATCTAGACGCTACAGATACTAATAATTCCTAATTAGTACTGCCTGAGCAATCACTAGTATATTTATTCTGTTACCCTGGAAAGAGGACAATAATACTAGACAATATAGTGATAATTTCTGACTAACGCTAAAGCCGCCACAAGAGGGCTGTACAAAACAGACAAAACACCGCGGGCCACTACTATGGACAAGTAGCAGTTCCACATGTGGTGCACCGCATAGCATTACACAGTTAGACACATCAGATACAAGTGTCAGATACAGACCCAGTTAGCTCATGAAACAAAGCAATATATAACCTGGTATCCTCCATAAGTTCCATTAAGGACAGGCGTTTATATACTAGTGGGACTAATACAATTTGGCAAGGTTTTCTCCAAGTGTGAAGAGGGATGGTAATCTTCACAAATCACGCCACCTGACCCCTAGCGCTCGACGACGGTTGTTGGAAACACCCCGAATGACGCCTCTATCATTTAATCGTCGTCAGGCCCAGGTGTTAGATGTTTGTGTGTCGGTATTCAAAGCCGAGTAGCCTTGTTCGCTGGGGCAATATTAAGAGAATTGGGCGGCTCCCGCTTGTGATGTCGCATTGAGTATATATCTGCCACACATTATTAAAACTTATTAGATCTGGTAGTAATAGTTTTAAACCTATCATAGGGCTTCATTAATTGTAAGTGTTAGAAAGTATCTAACACGTTACAGCTAAATTTTAAATATTTTCACTTCAACAACAATTGTACATTTAAGAAAATTTAGGGTTTGAATTTGTACTCGCGTATTGGAAAGTAAATTTGAAATTCGGACTCGAGAAATATTTGATTTGACCCATCTCTGGGATATTGTCTTAATTAGAACTATCTACATGTGATTTATTCCAAGATGAAAATAAAAAAATAATACTTTTGAAATACAATCAATTTAATAGATGTGTATGGATCAATTCTTATTTCGGGACTATACAAATATTAATATTAAATGGGATAGGGTGATAAAGTAGGGTTTAGAGGAAGCGTTCACGCATTTGCGTGTAAGGAGAATGGGAAACCTTTCAGAGATACAACAAATTCCTTCCTTTGAGGTTCAATCCCCCGACCTACCACTACTAGAAATACCAATAATTTGAGATAAATATCTTTTTATACGCTATCCAAAGTGTAGACTACATTAAAATTGCCATAAAATATATTTTTGATAAAAATTTCTCAGTTGAAAAAACAACAACATTCTTCTCACTGATTTAACAGTTTGTATTAATTTGATTTATTTATAAATTTAAGGCTAAATACCATGCTGCAATATACACCGATGATATTATGATATAAGGCGTCAGTCTTGCGATATACTGGATTAAATGTGATTAGGATGTTAAGACCAAAATTTCTACCTTCTGCATTAGGCCCTATTTTTTCTCCACATCCCTACGTCATATTTTAAACGCTTCAATAATCTCTTCCTTAAAAGTGATAATTTAATAATATAAATCGTAATAAACGCCCAAAAAAAACCATTATAATACTAGACTGCATATTGATTTCTGAATTTTACAAGAATATACTAAAATATTTAAATAATACTTGTGATTTCCTTACTTTTCCTTTAGCGGTGTAAATATTGTTCTCTATTAAAATTGAGTATAGTATCTAATTTACAAACCGTAAGCAATGGCGATGTGTTCTACCCCATTAACACAGTTGGGTGAAGACTCAATGTGGTATGATTTATTATTTGAACTTAACTTGGCACGTAGCGTAAAATTGAATTTGGAATTTATAATTAAACACATTCTCATGAATTATTTCATTTGTTCAAAAATCCATTGCCATATTTATTTATAGTATATACCATCAAGTATTTATGTTAATTATTAAGTTTACTTCATATTATATTTATTCTAACCCAAATTATGTCTCTAAATCAAACAAATATATAAACATAGCTTATATTATTAAATGATAGAGAAGGAAAGAGTATTATTTAATATCTAAAGTATTTTATGATGAATAAGCTAGTTTGTATTTTTCTGATGAAATAAATTGTACTCTTAGTAATATAATACAAAATAGTTAATAGCTGTATATGATAATCCCGATAAAATATATAATAATATGCATACTTTGTTTAGCACTGCTGCTTAGTAACCGTTTGTATTATACGCCTATTTACAAATTATATAATGTGATAAGGATTGGGAAGGTAAAATTTAAAATAAGTGTACCCGCATTTGTGTGGAGGTAAAAAGGAAACCATAAAGTAAAAACCACCTTCAGTACACCCAACTGGGATTGAAATCCGATCTCCCCATATTTGTATGTCTGGTTTATTGCGAGATTGATGCCCTATATGATGCGGCCACCGAAGAGGGTTCTACAAACCTAAATGGATCAATAAGTTTAGGTAGTGTACCATACGTGGATTAAGGGAATATGTAGGCCTATGTCTCGTGTGATATGATTCGTGAGCCAAGCCACGCACGTGTGTGTGTGTATGTGTACGCACTCAGCTTGGTGATTTGTATCTTCTATAGTCCCTCACACTTCATCATATATTCACAAGCGTAGTAAAGCTACCACAAATATGAAACAGAATACATCAGTACGAAGTGTATCATGTCAGAAGATGGGGAAAGTCGGCTCTAAGAGGAAGCACTAGGATGAACTTTGTAGGAAGAGATATTTTTTTGTATTTGGTTCTTTTGAGTGCAAAATAGCAACTGACGAATAAAGAAGGAATTCTGTGAAATATGTGAATAAAAAAAAGTAGTGGAAGCAGAATATTTACTCTCCTGCCTTTTGAAAGTATGAGAACACGCAATGTAAACAATTTACAAAACTAGAGTGCACTGAAGTGAAAGGTCCAGCCTAGATGAGATTACCTGCTTTTCCAAACTTTTGGAGTGATTAAATTTCCACGTAGTTAATTTATATCTTGTGGTTAAGAAGTAAATTCCATCACATAGGAGAATCAATCAAGGACAACAGGATGTGCAGCTTGCTTCACCTTCAATTAACAATAATATTAAGGTGTCTAATGAAACATGCAGTTCTTTCATATATGCCATATATCTTTGATAACAGTACAATCACATGGCCATCAATTTACAAGTTATATATAACATCTTCGGTGGCCGCATGATCTAACGTGCTACTCTCGCAGTAGATTAGACTGCTAATGACGGGGATATTGTGGTTCGCATCTTGATTGGGTGTACTGAGGATGGTTTTTCTTAAATTGTTCCACTCTCTCTCTCTCCCCGCAAACGCAGGTACACTAACAAAAAATATAACTTTCCTAGCCCCTATACCATTAGCGTGATTATTACATAAGCGTATAACCTAAACGTATAATAAGACGTAGTTGTAAACAAAAAAAGTGGCTGACTATATTATGCTATTGTAAAAGTGCGGGGAGAAAATGAGGTTTTTGCTATACACAGCAACAGCTTCAACAACAAATATAGCGATACATCTGTATCTCCAAAGTGGCATTTTAAAACTAATTTTTCAATTTTTGTACATACATAATGTAGAAATCTCAAATAAATACTTGGCACAGTTTCAAGAATTATCTTTACGTATCAAGGTTGGTAAACATTTATTAGAATACGTGGAATAAGGTGAGCCCACAGACAAATAATATACCCAGACACTCAACTTCCAGGTTAAATTGGTTGCGCTCCTTTTGTCATCTTGAGTCCTTCAACACTAGGAACGCTGCGGCTAGTCCTATCATTACCCAGCAACGACACTAGCGAGGCCCAGTGTGAAGGACTCAAGCTGGCAAAAAGAGCGCAGCAAAACCCCCGTAAGGTTGAGAGTCTTTCTTACTTATCTGTGGGCGATCCCTAATGGCGACAAAAATTTGATTATCATTTTTCTCGAAAAAGATTCACAAATCCCGGATTTAAAATCACGCCAGGTCAAGTTGAGTAGAAGAGGTGATCCAAAATAAACAAATACCAACCTTTCGCCGCCCCACTTAAAACTAACCTTTGGATTTTGAGGCATGATTCGATGAAATATTAAACTTTTTGTTTAATTTGGTTTCATATTAATTAAATAATATTATCCTATATGATTGTATTCTTATATAGTTCTATTTTGTTTTGTAATTTCTTAATATATAGGTCTATGTATTGTTATATTTATTGTTAACAAGAAATGTAAATCTCAAAATATATTTAAAAAAATACATTTACCGGTTGTTCCTTATGAGTGTTACACGTGGTATCTTATCATACATGACAAAAATAAACTAGCGCTGTCCAATAACAAGGTTCTTTGGGAAATATTTGGTCCAAAAAGCTGGGGGCTATTGGAGAGTAGAGGAGATTAAATATGATTAGCTACATACCTTGTACTCATCCCAAGATATTGTTAGAATAATCAAGTCTTTTAGATTACTGTGGGTAGGTAATGCCGGGTGAATGGGAGATTATAGAACCTTGTTTATCATATCAAATGGCAAATATAATAGGAAGAGAACTTTGGGAATTCCTGGACGCAGATGGGAGGATAATTTTATAACTGACCTGAAAGATACGGTGTGTATTGAGGTGGACTAGATAGATCGAGTTTAATAAAGAGTTGGGTGGCGTACTTTTGTAGGTCCGGCAATGAACTTTCAAGTTCTTAATGCCATAGAGTTAGTTAGTAAGCTATGTTTAACAAGGTTCCAAGGAGTTCGAATGCTGATAAGATCATTTTTCTTGTTTAGTTTGATTTTACAATGGGCCATTGGCTCAATTTATGTCTAGTTTTAGGTGGTACTTTTTGTTCCCTTTTTAAATTCAAGGGTGAGTCCCTACAATATATAGTAGAGATAGTTCGATCTTTTGAATCAATACAGAATATAAGGTTTTTTAGAAATTTAAGAAACTTAAACGCATTTTATCGGATACTTTGTCATAAAATAGATACCAGCAAACTTTTTCACTTTTTAAGTTTACCAATTTAGTGTTATATATATAATATCTTCTAATGAATTTAAAGAGGTGACAAGTGACTTTTTTTATTCTGTCTAGAGGCGATAATGATTAGAAAATAATTGTTATCACCCATTTATGTAATAAAAAATACATTTTACTTTGTTACCTTTTAGGGTGAAATAGTAAAGTAGTTGTTACAAAAGGATATATTCTACACTTATAAAAATGTGTAGAGTCAAAATGTTGATGTCTTTTAATTGAGTGCGGAAGTGTGTGTTGTTTTTCATAGGTGACCAAGAAATTGTCATAAAATCCATGAGTCACAAGCCGAAATGTGCTTTTGCAGTGAAATAATTGTGCAGTTTTCAGGAACGAGCTTAAGTATCCGTCTTGTTACAGTCTTGTTAGAGGCTAGTCTTGTTATGGTCTTATTTTATTCTAATCACGATGTAGTTTTGTTAATTCGTGCTACATTCTTGTTGAGGCACTTAGTTAAAAGAGAAATGCCTTAGGTTATTTTTCAGGGTTAACAAAGTTGGTAAAAATGGTGTTATGGTTCCTGACTACCACTCATGGAAGGGGCTGAAAGGCATAAACTCCAGGGAAAGAGATCATGGACTTTTAAGATGTGATAATGTCTTGTATAAGAACTAAATATGAAAACCACTCACAACTAGTAAATATCCTTTTATAATTTATAGTCATTTTATAATAGAGGTCTAAAGAAAAGAACCCATTGAATGTAACCATCTTTTACGCAAGTGATCCCCACTAGTATCAATCCTGGGGTTAAGGTGGGCAAACGTGATTAGTAAGAAACAGGCAATGACAAATGCATTCAATAATTACAATTAAAAACTGCAAATATTATTGTTTAGTTCATAGAGGAAAATTTATCACAGTAGTCTAAAAAATATTCATAGTGCTATTTATGATACTCCATATTAGTGAGTTTTTAAATTCATGGAGTACCAGTTTTAAATATATTCCTATCAAATAAAACCATTTATAAATATTTACAATAGCATATCAAATTAATATGTATCTACAAAATTTCAAACAGCAGGCACTAATATAAATGTAATAAATGTTACGACACATTCGCACAAAATTTCTCATATTATGTATTAAATGTTCGAAGATAATTTTCAAATATCGGCTTTGAGTAAACTGCCCATAAGTACATAGAACAAACATATTATCATGTTAATCACAAAATTAACTCTTTATATAGACTATACATTTTAAACAAATGTATTTAAAATATTTTTAGCAAAAAACATTTTTCAAAAATAAATTATTTGTAAGCTATAATATTTTTCTTATTTGGAAACATTAAAACGTATTCTACTTTATCAAGGAAAGCTATTCAAAGATCCCCATTTTGAATTCCTAATTGAAGGTTATTATAAAAAAAATCTTATAGTTTTTTTGTAAGTAAACATAACTAAACTATATAATAATTATATATATAATTGATATGTAGAATAGTTTCCCGACATCAATTTTTAAAAATCGATTAAGTCATTTATTTAAATATTAAAAAAAAAAAAACAGTAAGCTGCTCATAGGAGAAATATGAAGCTTATATCAAACACTCAAAAAATACATTTTAAACATCTTTATAGCCATTTTAAAAATATTTGGAACTAAAAAAAATATCATCAGTAAACTATCCTTAATTGAAGGGTTAGGGTAAAAAAAAGTTCTACAATCAAAATAAAATAAGTCCGATCAAAATCCCTTAAACCATTTCGGATTCATGACTAAGGACAAAAAGCTAGACAGACATGCTGGCAGATATAAATGTCAAATATACTTTTTTTTGGGTTAATGGGTTAATGTTCATATAAAATATAAAACTGTGATATAACCTCGAACTAGATTTGTTCACGGACACTTTAATTTCTCTTGATATGAGAAAGTAAAAAAACCCTAATGCAATTTGTTCTAAATATTTTTTAACATTTTACATATATTGCCAATCCAAGCATATTTTATTTTAATTCTAATCGTTTATTTTAAGTAAATAATTGATGTATTACCGTAACTTGTTCTTGAATGTTTGTGTATTTAAGAAAATGTATAATGTTAATTGGGTGATAATTGAAATATATTTTAACCTTTAAACTTTAACTGAATATTTTAAAGAGTTAAAATTATTTAATATATTTTTAATAGCTTATAATTATAATATCATTATAATTTCAAAAGCCAATTATGTATAGAAATACCACTTGATATTCTATCTTAATATCGGAATACATGATTATTTTATTAAAAATAGTATCTTTTAAATTATACATTTCTTATAGCCTAGTTAAGATTTTGTTAACTTAAAAATAAATGGTTTGGTGCACCACACCTAATTTCTTGCTAATTTATTTAAATTATACTTACATGTCATAAGATTTGTGGAACAAAATAATACATATATTTTATTTAAATAAAATCTTAAAAAAAAAGGAAATTACATTTTACTAAAGACCATATAAGAAATAATACAATGCTACAGATCTAGTATTTGTCCTATGCGTTTTAACTAACCATTCTTCTCAGTCCTATTTCAAACAAAACATATTTATATAGGCCTAGCTCAGTAAATGTTAAATTTATAAATTATTATTTCAAATATATATTGTTTATATATAAGATTCTTAAAACTATGCGAAGGATTGTGGAGATATTACGATACAATTTGGAGATGCACACTTATGTAAGATACCCTCAGTAAATCCCATGGTAAAATTATATTCACAATATAGTTTGTTGTTGTGCTAAACAATGAATAGGTATGAATTTAAATCAAAAACTTCAAAACCAAATTTAATATGATATATTTTTTCTTTTTGATTCTAAAATAACTTTAAATTCAAAGTTGGATATATAATTCAAATAAAAAAACCGGGTAATTTTATGGAAATCTTTTATAACAAGTTTTAGCCTGATCGGTAAAATTGTTTCTGTTCTAGTCTCACCAATAGACAGACGGCAGTACGATTAAACATTTTTTAAGGCTCAGGGGGTCTTGAAACATTGACATCAATAGAAATATCTCTTCAATAGTTTAATGATCACAATTTTTTTCTTTTTCAGAAGGGTAGATATAAATTCATAATACAAAAAATTATATAAAACAACTTTCAAATTCTTATTAAAATTAGATTAATTATAACGAGATGTTACTTACTATTTTAAATCAAATATCAACGTATAACTGGAACGTGTAGTAAGACGTGGTGCTAAAAAAAATTTGTAATATTACTTATAATTTCTCTATAAGATAAAATTATCTCTGAAATATACATTTATATACATATAAATTTATACAAATATATATTTATAAAAAAAGTATTCAAGAATTTCAATTTATATAAAATAACGAACAATCCCTCGTGAGTTGTCAATACAATAAAATAATATCAAACGTTAATAAAATCCATATTATATCCCCCTTTAAGCCCTAGTTCGATGTTTTATTGATCTTTTTTAATTAGTCTGGGTTGAATAGTGTATTGTGTCGTTCACGGACCAATGACACACCATAGAGATGCAATGTCAAATAACGTGACATTGTCACCACGGTGTATACGTCCTTCTCCAGGAGTAACCCCCTCCCCTCCACCCCTTCCACAACAAACTGGACGTTCAGGTTCCATGATCCCGTGTTCAGCGAAACTGTTTGCTAGAATATTCACCAACGCTGGCTGCTGAATTATCTACGTCAGCGTGAAAATTAACGCTTGAATTATCTAGATGGCGCACAAAATTTAAACTCGAGAATGAGTTTCAGCTAGACTATAGTTTCACAAGTCATCACCCACCCTGTCACCCCCTCATCCTTCTCTTGACCACTTTATAACCTTTCCTATAAAATAGTAGTTTAAAAATTTCCTCTTATCCTATGCTTTGTGTTAACCAGGAAACCAAAATAGTTAAATAAAATTATGTCTTATTAGAATTATTATTTATTGAATAACTAAATTACTAAATAATTATTGATGAACTAAATTTAAGAAACAATAGATAATTTTGTTGATATAAATATTTTATATAAATTTATAAATAATTTAAAATAGAGCTATGTCAAAAGCAACTGGAATGAGGTTTAGTTTTATACATGTTGAATTTTTTTCGGTTTTTCCTTAAATACTTCCTTAGCTTTATTTTACAAATAAAAACCAATATGTTCTCTGTTATTTAAAATAATAGCTAGATCTGATGAATAAATTAATGAAAACTGCCAATCATACAGTTAATTTAATATTGAATATATATACATTTTTTTTATATATAGAGCGTTTGCTTACCTGACGAGGGAGGGGTAAAATGAGGCTAGTTAGTAATTTTAAATTGAAAATAGTATAAAGGTAGAACCATTGGAGGGATATTTAATAAGTTTTTTTTTGTAATTTTAGTTCAAGATTAAGTGTAAAAGTCAACATTTAAGCATATAAAATACCTACTAAATATTTTGAATTATGCTAGTACTAAGATTATTTTATCACTTAAATTTATGTCCTTAGTTCACTAGAGCACAAACAAAGAGTTAAAGGGGCATTGTATGGATAAGAGATAAATGATTTCATTTTAACTTAAATATAATATTTTAAACAATAGTTATTCAAGATAAAATAGTACTCAATATTATTAAAAACAAATACTACATTTTCACTCAAAGGATACCGAAAAAATAGTATTATATATGACTTGTAAAATAGCTGATCATTAATTATTGAGACTTTGATGGCTACTAACGAGAATGTTTTATTTTAGCAACACATCTTACCATACGTTTATGTTTTAAATATATATACTAACTACGCTAGTGCTAGGGATGATCAATGTTGAGTTTAGAGTAACTGTACCCACATTTTCGTGGAAGGAAAATGGTAAATATTTAAAAAAAACTACCCCCAATACAACCAACTGGAATTTGAAACAAAGCACCTCGGTCACCGTCACTTTATTGTGATAGTGACGCCTTGGACCATTCTAAAAACGATGAGCGTTAACTATGGTATTAGTAAACATGGAGAATAAAATTGATCGTTCTAAAAAAAATTATACAAATTAGGGGACAATACAACACTTTAAATTAAAATAAATTGGTTATTTTTCAATACTGACATTCAGGAAATTGTTCCTTTAATCTTTTTAGGCAAGATATTAGAATTACAATAAATACACCACTAAAAATTACAAGTTTTAAATATTTATTGAAAAAAAAAACCAATCGTTAATCTAATGGTCAGTTCTTGGCATACATATTTGTCTCATCAAAGTTTTGATCATGTGGATAAAGGTTTCAGTGACCTATAATCTGGTTTGTCATCAAATAGGATGTAAGGGTTCTTATACCAGTCGGGTGAAATAAGTTATTAGTTTTCATTCTACATTTTGCCTTGCTCATCCTTATATCTATTAGTGTTAATATATAATGATTTGTACGTGTAGTAATATTAATATTGCGCATTTGTAATACACCATTTGTATCCTAGTTTGTGGAGAGATCAGCCAGTACTAATGTACCATTTCCCAGGGGACGCCCGAATGTACTAATCGTACATCCATTCCATTAAGGCTCTTTCCATGTCCCAATGAGATGAAATGGTGGTGAAAGTAGTATGAGGGTGTGGAACCAGTAGAAACTCTTAAATTTAACTTAAGCCTAATTAACTAAATCTAAATGACCGTTGGGGTGATTCTACTTTCGGGAAAAATAATCCAAGGTAACAGACGGGAATCAAACCAGGAACTCCTAGGTTCGTAGTCAGATGCATTTATCACTACACCACGGGGTCTGTACGGGTAGTAGTGCGTGTTGTAAAATAGAGGTGTGTGGTCAGATCCAGCTCGCACTGGTTGTACCGACGTGTATATCCTGCTATATGTGTTCACTCTTGTTCATTCGGTGCCTCTACTAACGAGCGTCTCCAAGAGATGTTCCTGAAAACCCACATCCCCTTTTTAGCCGTTCCTATTGTGTAACCGGAACCATTCCTAGGGAAGAGAAACATTTCCCTTCCGATATTCTATTCAGGTAGAAAAAATAAAAGAGAGTTGGAAAAGATATATAAAAAAAGATTGAGAACGTTGCTACCCTCACTTTTCAGTCGAGAGATATGCCCGCCCATTCTACTTTAGCCATTCGTGTGATCCTTACCCGGATATATTCAGGAATTATAAAGAATGTCATGATATCTTTGAAAGTGATATATGTGTATTTACAATTTGTAATGTTTGGAGGTTATTACTATATTTAATGAAATTAATAAAAAAAACAGCAAGTAGTAGTAATTTCACCTTACTACAAGCCTAGGGGTTCCGGATTTGAATCCCAGCTGGTATCATGAGTACTTTCCCTTCAGAGGTATGACCCATATGTTCATCAAGGTTTGGTTAGCTAGACTTATGTTAGGTCAAGACTAAAACACAGCTCCACAACATCATAATAAGTATCATTACACATCTCATTGCCGGTACGACATGTATACAAGCTCCTATAGTGTACTCTGGGCAATGTTATGTGCCAACAGAACGGCTAATAATACACACATAAGGCGACCGAATATGGATGTCATTACCCTCCCGATCATATATACCATACGATAAAAATAAATGCGAAATTAATTTTGTTATATTCATAATCAATTATTAGGAGACATTTTCTTATCATGAGTATGTCAATTTGAATAGTTCATGAATCGGTTCCGTATTTGAAATATATGAAAGGACATTGACTGATTACAACGGTCTGTAATAGATTTAACCATAGGTTAGATACTAGAAAAAAAAGTTATGTTTTTATAGAATAGGAGCTTCAAATGTCATTTAATAGAAATAGTTATATCAACCTAAAAATCACACAAGTAAAATATTGTATGTCTAAATCATAGGCCTTTTAGTAAAAATCAGCTTTAGTTGAGTCATTTATGTTATTTATGTGCAAATATAAAGTTAAACTCATTTTTATAAATAACTTTTTTTTATAATATCAAGAATTCTGTAATAATACTTGTAGCGTCCAAAAATTCACAACTTTATAAATTGCAGTTCTCTATTGAAAATTTGTAAGCTTTACTTTATGGTAATCTTTGAAGCAAAGTATTTGTTTGAATAAAATTAATATACCTACTTAAATTAGATAAATTGTTGTCCAAGTAAAATGTTTTATTTATAATTTGGCCTTTTCTTTGAATGTTTTTGGGATTTAACTATGTTGGGATCATACTTGATGTACAACATTTTACTTTAAAATAAATATAAATATATGTAAATACGTAATATAATATTTAAAACAAATTTCATATAGTCTGGTTTTTCAGGCAGTAGGAGATTGGGATTTTAATCCTGGTAGGGCTTTGGCCTATTGAGAGTGGTATAACATAAAACAATATCTAAGTTCACTCCACGCAATTTGAAAACAAGTTTTTTTTAGTTCTGACATATCTTCCAAATTTAAATAACAAAATGTTTATAAAGTATGCTGGTAGTTTAAAACTAGGCGCATGCACGCACGCACGCACACACATATACACACACACAAATGTAACTGGCTTGATATCAGAAAATAACTTTAGACATTAACAATATACATTTATTGACCAATAAATAAATAAATTAATACCAAACAATCCTTTTTAAAGGAATCCTTACATAATCATATACCCATCCATGTTGACACAATTTGTCTAAATGACAGTTGAAACCACAAGACCTATCATGTCATTACATGAAATTGATCTCTATCGATTTAAACCAAACTTGGTGAACGATTGTCCTTGAATACAAGATGTGTAATGTATAGACTCAAAGTTTGTTTTAAAGGTTAATTTTGTATTTGATCTTGACCTTCCTGATAAAGGAAAAATAGGCCAGATGACAGACTTTGTATCCTTTGGTGCATATATATAAGTAGAATAATCTGTTTCCAATTCTTAATTTAAAGGTATAATACATTAAAGAAGAATTGGTACCTTTATATATATTTATTATTTTATTATCTATTGATTAAGATATATATATTAAATGTAGTAAAAGTTGAATTAATAGATAATTGACACCCTTGCAATTTTTCCCCGGGAAAACAAATGAACTATTTTGATAATCATTTGAAACACTTTTAAAATATATGTTTTAAATTTAATTTTTAATTTATCAAAATAAATAACAAATTTTCAGAAATCTGTTTTTAGTACACCATTGTAAAATAATATATTTAAACAGAAAAAAAAACATAATATATTCTAATATACAACGTAAAATACTAATAATTTTTTTAAATGAGTTACTAAGGACATTTTCGAAACATTTTTAAATTGTTATAAATTATTATTTTGTAATCTACCATCAAATCTATTATTTTCTGAAAAACAAGTTCAAGTATTGTTTAGTATGATAAACATTCTCTTTATATTATTAGTTTAAAACAAAATTGTTTGAGCATTTTTGAGAAAAATTTCCTAACTTTATTAACATTAATAATTTAATATAACATTTAATGAGAACTAAATTATTCACTAGAATTAAATAAAATTCAGACAGTAGATTTGTGTATCTAGTCAAGATAGTATAATTACACTTACCTCTCAGATATATACACAGTTAGATTAAACTCATATTTACCGACTCCAATGTTATTATGTACATAGGAAATTAGTTCACTCAGTGTAAGACAAACGTACAAACACCGTGACACCATGAAACTGGGGGAAGATTCTTATATCTTACTACGCACTTCATAAAATTGGAGTAGTTATTCTCAACTCCATTTCTTACGATCCTTCTGGACTACACAGATTTAAACTGCTTTAATGTTTATTCTATTTATTTACTTGAGTTATTAAAAGTGTAATTCTAAACCGACTTATTATAACAGGACACGAGAATTTCTATGAGCGAAAGTGAAATGGCCTACCAATTTTGGTGGGAAAAATATTTTCACATACCTTCCTGGGTTCTTTTACATGCTTTAATTATTGACATGAGACCGACGGCTTTACTTCACCTCCAAAGGACTTTGTGCTACAGATGTTTATTGCTCAAGAAAAATTTGTCAATCTCGGCTGAAACTACTTTAATAGGTTTGAGACGAAGAAGGTCGGGTATTTAAAAAAATGTACAGCGATTATGATAAGAAAAAGAAATTAGCAAACATTAAAAAAATCCTTGATATATCCATTTATGATTCAAAACTGACTTTCTCATCTCCAGAAAACCATCACAGACCATCTTGACGCTAAGTCCACAGGCCCACCGAAAGGAAAAACGTGGATATGTTTAACACGTTACGTCATTAAATATGTTTTTAATAAGATGTCGGAGATAGTCACCCATTCTCTCTTGTATTGAAGAACGTGTTGAAAGCACGTCAAAATACGTGCGGCAGAGAATCCACTTTGGTGTTTGAACCTGTATAGGTAGCTATCTATCCACTTATCTTTCATTAAAACAACGATTAAGTGTTTGGTATTCTCTTCTTGTGTGAAGGAAATAGTCGCCCAAGAAACTCGTTTGGTTACGTTTTAAAATGCTCCAACATGGATCGTTTCAACTCTTTTGTTATGAAATACAACGAAGAAAAACTAAAGGAATCTTGTAGTATAATAGGTACGGTCAATCAATCTCTAAATTATAAGAAAAATATCAGAAGCTTTGGAGTTAGGTTATCTAAATAATTCTAGTATACTTAGGGTTATTTAGAATGCAGTTCCTGAACCAAGCGATTGTATCAGCAACTTAAAAAACAAATTGGTTGCACGATCAAATATCGCCACTCTCGAAATATACTGGATTGCCTATGATGAGGAGGTCATTAGAAGATAGCAGAGTCCCTCTTGCCGCAAAGTTTCTTCACATGGGCTTTATCAATAGGTATCTCCCCTTCATTTCTCAACATTTTTGTTCCATAATTTACTCAATAAACTCTACCAATCACCAACCCCTTCTGTTAAATGACGTTTTTACTAGCGTGTACCACCAGGACTTATTAGTGGCATATACATAACAGTCTTCTGAGGTTGGGACTTTATAAAGTTTCAGTATGTCTATCCCAATGAAATTTTAAACTGTTCATTTATGTGGGGAGTATTTGTTGGATTATTATTATTTCGTACAAATATTTTAAACTGGTTTTTGGCACATAATATTAAAATTATGTTCATTTTCATTATTATTATTATTATTATTACTATATTATTACTATTATCATTATTACAATGACGATTAGGTAGCGCCAGTAGTATTCTTGAAACTAGCTTAAGCCCGATTAACTTGTTCATGGAAACCGTATAAACAATATTCCCCTTTGAAAAAAATTTATATTACATCGCTGGAGGTTGAACCCGGGACCTCTAGATTAAGTAACATGGAATGATAACAACTAGATAAAGAGGATTGTCTTTTAAGTTACTTACAACCTTGATGTTGAACAGAATACATTTATTATTTTATATTATACATGACAACCAATTAGCTCTCCAACTGTTAATCGCTATGAAAGAAGAACTTACCAACCAACCAACAACCCAATCCAACCAAATTGAATATTTTAAGCCACACAATGAACCTAACTATGATTTTTAGCTCTGTAGTTATAGGTTCTACTCATTAAGTTAGGATGGTGGGCATGGAAATAAACAAATATGATTTTGAATCATTATGAATTAAATGGTTATAAATGTAGGTCAAAGTTTAAATTAAAATACGTTACAATTTAAATAGGGCTGACTTGTATTGAAATCTATAGAAAACACCCTATAGAGGTTTTCAATCTAATTCTCGTTCAATTTTAAAATATAGAGAAAACTAATGTTGGGATTAGAGCTTCAATTTAATAAACTTGCGTGATAATATATTTTTCATCTTTATCGAGAGCCCATCTAGCTCCATGGATGGCGCTTTACATAGGTAAGATGGTACAGCCCGAATCATGCTTTGCATTGATGTGATAATTAATATATTCTATTTTATAGAACAGTAGGACTGATACACCAAGTTGTCGTTAGGCATTTAAATTGAAGCAATTTTTTTCTTGTATGTTTGTTAAATTTAAGTTGTGGTCAAGTGTTTCAAGGTGTCAGACTCACAAAAGTAAATAGTATAATTTTATTACTATTGGTATTATGTTTAACGACAGGTCGGTTAATTTTCTCAGTGAACTGGGGCCGTCATTGCGTCCTGCCTCCTCCTACTCCTCAGCTCTCAGGATTGTATTATTTCCTTCAAGTCATCTAATATTTGAATCATCCTCTTTCTTAGGTTCCTCTTTTTCTCAATATTTCCTTCTGTGACATCGTGCATAAGAAAGTTCCTTCTTAGGGTGTGTCCGATCAAGTTTTCTCTGTACCTAAAAATTACAACCAAAATGGTTCTTTTCTCACCCACTCTTCTTAAGACTTCTTTTATAACCCTGTCTATCCATCTGATCTTCTCAATCCTTCTCCAGCTACATTTTTAAAATTATCCAAGTATTTATGTCCCATCTTCCTAGGAGTTCAAGTTTATGCTCTATTTATCACAATGCTCTTTGTGTAGATTTTATAAATAAACTATTAAATACACATTCTTTGGTTTCCTGTAAAAATAACGTAAATATTTCAGGCTCTTTGGTTTTGAAGTAGCTCGCACCACAGCTAAGCACCTTTGGCGTTAGGGTCTCAATATGGGTGAAAGAAAACCGCCTTATTTTAAAGTTACAGAGCTTACATAAAAATACACATCCAATTTTATTTACAAGGTTATCTACTCTAATACCTCGGAGAGTAAGTTTCTTTTGATGGGATAACTCATCTATTTGTCTGAATATTTATTTATAAAAATGTAAATTTAAGTCAAATAAAGATGGTGAATATCTACAGTATTTACTTATCAAAGAAACAATGTTTACCTACTAAGGGAATATGAACCAACCAGCCAAGCAAACTAAACTTTAATTTATCTTTGAATTTAGGGGTGAAATGCATTTTTTTAAATTATTTCTCTTTGTATATGCAAATAACTCAGATATCAGCTAAGACCGTAAGAATAAATAAACATTTGATCACGTGGTTTAATACAGAAATGTTGCATATCATTTATATTATTGGGCTTTAGCAGGGAAAATATATTGCGTGAATCCAGCCTTAAGAGTATAAGGGACACATAAGTGAATATAGGGTCCAAATCTGTTTTTGTGATTTTCAAGTTCATCACGAACATACATACAAACTCTAAAACGAAACGCTTTATATTAGTGAGGAATGGAATATTTATCTCCAATTAATTCATAAATAATCCATACATCTTAAAACATTAGATTTTAATTTATTACTTTTGATATTTCTAAACAAACAGCTATAAGCTGCGTCCAATTTTTTTAAAATCAAATGTAATAGTATGTATTTTTTGGTGTTACTTGTAAGAAAAAACCCAAATAATTTAATTTCTTTAATCCACCATCTTCATAGAATGAATTATTAATATAAAGAAAAAAAATATCATGAAGCTCATTTTTCTTGTCAAGGCAAAGCTCAACTGAGCATGTAGTTCAGATAAGAGACTCGCTTATGTCATTCTTAACAAGACATTTATCACTGAGTCTCTTCGACGAAAAGAAAAGCAAAGATAGACAAAAAAAAAGTAAATGTTTCTTGCTTACCAGAAGAAGGAAGAAACATCACAAAAAGTATTTATACCGAGACAAGAAATATAGAATTACAATATACACTTTCTAAGTGAATTTGTTTTTCTCTTACTTGAATTAGGAAAGATTTATAAACTATTATTTTCCAATATTTTAAGATCCTATGTTATGGTTGTTTAGCTATGAAATAATACACACTATTAAACTCTAACAAAAAAAAAAGGATTGATGTACAGTTAACTGAATTCTTTAGTTAATAACTATGAAATCGGAATCAGTAATACTTTTTTTTATATTTCTGTGAGTGTTAATGTGTTGAATTTTTTTATATAAAAATAAGATATATGTTGAAGGTCTCAGTTTTTATTCATAGCATGGAAAAAATATTTAGCTTTGAAGAAATAATGTTTCCCCTTTTTCACGGTGATGAATTAACTGCCAGAAGATTGGATCCTGTGTTTTTTCTAAATTTAAGTAAGTCGTGTATTGATATAATTGGTCGGTTCAGAGAGTGGATGTTAATTACCTCAAATATAAATATTATTATTATTAATAATAATAATAATAATAATAATAATAAGGTAAAATGGTTTAATTGGTGTCAATCACATAGTTTTTGATTGAAGACAATGTCACACAAAGCAATGCCTGGTGAGAGTTTTATATAAGGCGTCTCTTTTTAGTTTAGTTTAACTCATAATCGTTATAAACTAGGGGTATTACTATTACTAGAGACATTTTTACAATCTGACCAATTCAAATAATAACAAATACCTTCAAAGTAATCTCTAAATACGAATACTGAACCAAATATCTGAAGATATGTTTGCACTATTCATAGTAAAAATGATTTTTTTTATCTAGCAACAAGGTTATAGAAGAGGAATCACTTAATTGGTGAAAACCATCACTATCTCTATCTGTCTCAAAATTAATAAAATAATCTCAAGCTCTTTTTATTTCATATTTAAACATGTGATTTTAAATACATTAAGATCCAAAATGCCTTTCTTTTAAAATAAAAAAAATATTTTTAAAAACGTTTCTTAGTAACAAAATATAGGGATGTAGAGGATAGAGAGGTCATTTAACGGAAATACATCCGGATTATTGTGAAGAAAATATGGAAAATCACCACCAATGCTATCGGAACAAAATATAATCATCATTTGTCGCTACTGGCAGCCAATTGCAAGGCAAGTCTAACGTCTTAGACAATTGGTCTATCCGAGTGGAAATTTAAAATTATCTATAAAATATAGTAAATTCAAACTGCAGGCTGCAAATAAAACTTAAATCGTAAATAATTTCTATATAATATTATATTATAGTTTAATATTACAATTATTACCAACTGAAACTTTCTAAATATAATTTTAAATTATATATTTTATATCCATATTAATTGGAAATAAAGAAAAAAATTAATCACATACTTACTAAATAGGGTTAAAGTTTAATAAATAAGGTTGAATGATATTTTATGAGGTAGTCTGATATTTTAATTTTCCGTTACCTATTTTGGAAAAAAATCTGTATTAGTTGTAACATGAAAAAATCTAACTCAAAAGGCTGGGAAGCGAAATTATTTAAGGAGCTCAACATAACATTGTTGGGTATTGTTTATAACTCTCTTTATCCAATACACTTGTCGAATTTGATTTCCTTAGGAACAGTTTTTATTTAATATTACAAAATTACTAAGCTAAATCGGTTAAGAGGCTTTCAAGAATAACGTTTTAGACCATCTTCCTTTTTTTTTTGTTCCAACTTTTACTTTAATTTCTATAAGAGTCGAGGGATGTTTTTCATTGGCTCAACTTTGATTAAGGGCCCTGCTTTCTTGGATTAAGGACCCATCTTGTGGGGGAATATCCTAAATGGCAGTATTTCTTATGGGATTGGACGTTCTATGTCTTAAAATGCAAAAAATGCCATCTTCAACTATCACAAAATGTTTTGTGAGACTTTTAGAAATCTACAATCTCTCTTTTTTTTTAAAGTGGTATGGCTATATTTTACTTTTACATATCAATAAAGAGTATTGTTATGGTGAAAAGGAAGTTTTTTTTGTGAAATTGAATCTAAAAAAAGGAGGATTTTATCATTCTGTCAGTTTCCATAACTGTATGTTTGTCCCTGGCCACGGATCCAAAATGGCTTCATGGATCTGGTTCAAAATTCATATTAATTTTTATAGAACTATAGGCCTATATAAATATAATTTGATTTTTTCACCCCAATCTTCACATAAGAGTAGTGCACTAATTAGTGTTTTTTATTCCAAATTTTTCGAAAATAACTATAGCGATTTTGTTTGAGATTAATATTTGCTGAATATTTTGAATGAGAGATAATACTGTATGTTTATTTTAAAAATATAATTAATTTGAAGCGAAGTTTACTAATGAAGGATCTTAGAACTTTTTTGAAAATGGATTTTAATATTTAGTTAAAAATAGACATCTAAGGAAATTTTTATTGATAAATAAGAATATATTCCTTCTTAAAAAATATAAAAATAATTCGAGAATGATATTTAAATAAATTATTTTAAATTTGATTTTTAGAAGGTCTAAAAATGTATTTAAAATGTGTATAGTAGGTGTGTTTATTGTAATAAACAAAATGTTACCTCTGTTTTTCTGAGGAAAACTTACCTAAAAAAGTTCACTTAAAAATATTCTAGATGGAAAAAATTCCCAAGTTATAATACACTATTTGAAAAAGTCTGTACTGTCATAATTCTTATTCGTCAGAACTACTCGGTTTCACATGAAATGATATTTAGAATGAACTGAAGTGACACATTCATGAATTTTCAAATAGTTATAATTCTTAAATTACTATATTTTTTTTATAATATAGGCTATGGTAGGAACACATATGAAAAACAATTAGGATGTTAATTGATTTATATTTAAAATAAATTAAATATAACTGTTATTTATATAAGTTTACCCACGCTTATTTTGGTCTCTAATGAAATTTAACATTTGGGTTTTCATTCATCCTCCTCACAAATACTTGTACACTGAGAGCTGGTTTAATCAATTTTAAAAGTAAACAGACAAATTGGAAGCTACTTTGAGTATCCTTTCAATTGTCAAAAAATTCCAAAATTATAGTGAAAAGCCTACATACTTTGGGCCCATTTTAGGACAAATAAAATTTTAAAATAATAAACAAGTTCTTAAATATATTGGAGTTACGGAACTTCTGAATTGCGTTTCAGTTCCACACTGTGTGGACCCTAAAGTCCGCGAGCCAGGTGCATCATTATCAACCTTAATTGATAATCAGCTTCCATGATTGTTTCAACTACTGTCAAAACATGCTAATGTTATTAATTAATTTGTATCGCAAATTGTTACGTGATGGTTATTCACAGGATTAATCTTGACAGTTCAATCAAATTTAATTAAGTGATTAATGACAAACTGGATACGGGAATCTAACCTCAGTCCCTTGGATTAGGGCTTCTATCCTCAACCCCTGAGCCAGCTTGGTTTGACTTGTTCACTACCACACTTAAGGCCAATTTAATAGTCAAACCTACTACGCGTCAAGTGCGGTGCTACAATAAATACAGGAAGACACATAGTGAAGAGGGCCAGTTTCGCATATGAAACTGCATTCGAGTTTTATGTAGGTGTTGTCTTATATTTATTGTAACACCCCATTTGAGGTATACCAAGTTTGACTATAATAATATTTAGCACCACGTCTTACTACCCGTTCGGGTTATACGCCTAAGTACTAATTACGCTAATGGATTAGGAATGGGGAAGGTTGAATTTAGAGGAAGTGAACCCGCATTTGCGTGGAGGGAGAGTGGAAAACCATTTAGGAAAAACCACCCCCAGTTCACCCGACCGAGATTCGAACCTCGATCTCCCCGTCCTCGGCGGTAGAGCTCAACACGACTGGCGCGTTAGCCAACTACGCCACCGAGGCGGGTAGTTTGACTATAAACTGGGCCTCTAGTATCACTATACCAACAACAAGTTAAAGATGTCTCAGTGGTATAGAATTGGCGGGAAAAACCAAAGGTTCCATTCTCGTGTTAAGGTTAGTTAATTATATATACAACTATAATAATTGTTTGAACTAAACTGGTCTGAGAACTATGTTATGGTCCCGAGATTATAAGATTGACGCCCAAATACTCTGCTCCAATAGACAAGATGTTTATCAAATGTGGTTCATAGACGGTTCTCACACAATTCCTTGTAGATTACTTGGATTACATATTTCTCAAGAGACTCTTACAAGCTGACATTGATTCATTCTGTTTGTCTTGACCAATTATTTTTATTTTATTTCAGGTATATATTGTTATTAAGTAGGGCTACTTTTAAAAACATGGTATTAGCTTTTATGTCAGTTTTTAGTTGAGTTTTTTCTCGTGATAAGAACTTTCCTTCGGGCATTGATGATAATTATTCCAGTTTGTACAAAAAGTACTAAATTTTTGTCCAAGCGAATATTTCTCTTACTCACTTTGGTGGACACCTAGTCTAACGCACTACTCTTGTAGTAGACTAGATTGCTGATTACGGAGAGACCAAGGTTCGAATCTTGGTCGGGTTAACTGAGGGTGATTTTATCCTTAATGGTTCTCCACTTTCCCCCAAGAAATTGTGGGTACACCTCCTCTAAATACAACCTTCCCAATCCCTAAAGTCATTAGTATAATTAGTACATAAGTATATAGCCCGAACGGATAGTAAGATACGGTGATTAAAAAAACTATTCCCTTGTTGAAACGTTACCAAACTATTTTTAATTTAATAATTTTTTTTGCATAACTACGTATTTGTTATCTCCTTCCTAATATAAATATTGTATAACTCTATAGGTATATTTAATGACATATACTCTTATATATAACGGTGTTTTTCTCTAAACAAAATAAAGGCCCCAGGCTAAGTCATCTATGAAGTTATATAACCAACAAATACTGAACAAACGTAAAAACCCAATAAAAAAAGATAGGTTTGTTGAAATATTGGTAAAAAGATTAAATGTAATCATTTCAGTTTATTCTTTCCTTGAATGGCGAAGTCCACGGAAACAAATTGTTCAATGGCGCATCCTCCCCCTTCCCCGCACACATAAGCTCTGGTATCGATCTAGTATCGGGGAAATAAGACCAGCGTGAAAAGCAAAACACAAATATGATTGATTATTGGCCCAGGTGTGTTAATTGAATAATGATGTCACCAACGGACAAATAACTATCCATTCTAAAGTAAGGCAAATAGTTTACATATTTCTTTCAGTAATATATTATAGCTAAGTCAAATTACTAAGTCATTTTCTAAACTATTTTAAGTTATATTAAATCGCTCTTTGGATATTAAAATTACAATCAGATTGTGATAGTAAAAACAGTCAAAACATTAACCACGTTATCTTATTTGTATCCGAGCTTATGGGTGCTTGGTCAAAATGTCAGAAGGGTTCATTAAGTCTGGTTTGCCGGTCATGAGGAGGGGGTAGTTGCATGGGTGGCATTAAATGAGTGATAAGGGGGCTCTAGACCCTTTATAATTTTGCTATATTTATTTTATTTATTAATTTTTATGAAAAAAATAATTTTGTCAAGTATTTGGGATTTATATTTTTTAAGAATTTTTTTCTTGTGGCAAAAATTGCCTTTTTAAACTCATATAATTAGCTCAAAAATTATGTTCAGATGCTCTATAACTCCCTCCCATGAGGATAAGTTCTTGAAACTTTCTTTCTAGTAGGGTTGGGGGAGGGCTGCCACACCCACGGCAGATGGAACTCCAATTCACCCCTAATTTGGAAATTTCACATGGGTGCCCTTGGGTAGTTCATTTTTAATATGAATTCATATACATTTTACATACATTCTATCATCCTTAGCCCTGTAACCTTGTAGTACTTAAATTATTTTTTATACCAAATTGGTAGATAAGCTCAGAGAAAAAAAAATTTCTACGAAAATGTATTTAAATACACAATTGTGCAAATAATTTAAATATATATTTTAGGAACTGCTTCTTTCATTCCATCCTGGCTATCTGCATTTCATAAAACTGCTTGGGTGGGTAAGTATGAAGAAGATAACATGTAGTGTAAGTGTACACACAATAAATAATATAAGTAAATATAGAATAGATAAAATATATATATATTCATAATTATTAAATAATTTAAAATTCTTTTAACAATAGCAGTTATGACTGATCAAAGTTTTTTGGTCACACTCAAATATTATCTGCTATATTAGAAGACTCAAAAGCTCAACAGTAATGACAAAGTAGCCTATGGTTTCTTATGTGGTAGAATACAAATGGCACGAAATTGACCGGTTGATTGCAGTCAACAGGCTAGATGAGTTTCTCAAAATCCTAGTCGTAAAATAAGGTTGAACTTAAAATAAAATAATATTTGAGAAATAAAATGTACAAAATGATTATATTTATATTAAATCACGCATTTAAAAAAAACTTAAGGCTAATTTAATAAATATAAAGATGATTTTGAGAAATATCATATAGGTATCTATTTTACATACATAGGAGCAATCTGAATTCTGTGATAGAGAAAGTTCCCTAAAGTTTTTTGGGAATACCCCGTGAACCCCTCCATATAGTTTCAACATTCTCTCTAGTATCTACTTGTCCGGGTTAAAAATGGGGGGGGGGTTTGAGATTTGAAGGGAGAGCGAAGAAGGTTTGTGTAAATCAGCCAGTGTTTGAGTTGCACGATTGTCTGAGAATTTCCACTCCCCTTACTTCTGAGATGTTTGCATTACGTCTTGAAGCGCATTGCCTGAAGGAGAGACCCTTCGATAGTTTCAAGAAACTTCAGGAAGGGTTGGGGTAGAAATACTCACTCCCCCTCAGTCCTATTGGAGAGGGATGTAGAAAATAGTTGTTTACTCCTCAAAGAGATGTATTGGTGTAAGAAAAACTATATTCTGAGAATGTGATGGAGGGTGAATATTATTTTAGCGTTTTCACATTACTTTGTGAAATTATTTAGGATATCAGTTCAATTAAGGGATGTATCAAGAGGATTAAGGACGTTATAGGGAAGTGGTATTCACGTACTCTTATAAATAATTTATCTTTAAGTGTGCACCCCTAAAACTGTTGGTACTAATCGCAGGTCATAAATATTCTATAATCCACATATAGTAATAAAGAGAGAGATAAAAATTGTGATCCCCGATAGCATGTTCTTGCATACGAATCTCCTCTAGCTAGCCATAAGTACGGCTCTGATTCCCTGAATATTCAGAGTTTATCATAAGATAATATATATATAATTCTTATTTATTTTAAATCCCCCTTAAGTTGTTATAATTTTCCCTCGTGGGTGTGCTCATCCGAAGTTGATTAACCCTGTTCTAGAGGATCAAACCCTCCAGGAGAAAGTACAGCTAGAGATGAATTTGTGTGCTTGCTCTAAAAAAATAGTCGATTAATGGAATCATACAATTCCTAGCACCTATAACCTCAATAATTATATTTAAGGAAAAACTTTATATTGCTTCTAGAGGGCTTTTATGATGAGAACCTTCTTGCCATATCTAAGTGGAGGACTTTCCAACAAGACCCCCCACCTTTTTTCCTCATTCACTTTTCCATTAAATTTTAATGGTAAACTTCTGATTACATTCTCTTCGTTAAACCAGAGAGTGTTTTATGGGCTTGACGAAACGTCATATGACTATAAATGCTTACTTATAACTATTTAATTTTAAAAATAGATCTGGTATAATAAACAAATTAAAGGGGTATTTTAAAAATGATTGGATAATCCTCAATTTCCTATTAATAAAAACATAATAGGTTTAGTTCCGGTGACTTAACGCCTTGTCGCCAGTGAAGGCTATTCACATTTTTACACGATTCGGATTTGTATAGGGGAAGGAAAAATTTAAAGGTATTACACCTCCATTTTTTTCGAAGGGGATAGATTGGGAAACCATTTAAGATAGATAAACCCTCAACTAAATCAATTTGGATTTGAGCTTTGACCTAGTTACGAAGCACCATACACAACTAAATAATTTTCCACTAGTGTTGGTACAATTTTCATATTCATCGACATTAAAAATACATTTATGATTCTTTAAGGGAGGCTATTATAACGTATATTTCTGTACAAATTACCCTATCATATACATCAGTTAAATTTAATTGAATTATTAAAAATATTAATTTTATTAGTGTTTGTACGAAAGATATAAAATTATATGATGTACGCTTTTTGTGTTAATATTAATCATAAAATGTTGTACGATAAGAAAATTGGTATCAATCAAATTTAAAATATTCCTAAAAGAAATTCATTCTTTACATAAGTGCACATTAGATACAAAGTTTTATTGTAAGCAAACACAATATATTAGAAAATCCAATAACCGAACTATTATTTATGCTTTATAGTGAGGGTTCTCATATAGATATCATATTCTGAAAATTTAAAGATGACACCTGGAAAAATAAATCGATCCCTGGACCTTTGGCTTAGTACGCCAGTAATCATTCTTCACTCAATATTTTAAGGCAGAGTATATTATGGACGTGTGCAGAAATCGTCAGCTACAAATGTGTTATTTTATTAATATCACGAGCTATCAGATAACGTAGCCACCTTGACTCGGTAGTTGGCTTATGCTGCCATTTGTACAATTATTATAATTGTAAGGGATTGCATATTTAAGAATCAAATAGCCAAAGCTATTATTTATGCTTTTTAGACTCTGTCCTTAAAATATTAGAAAAGAATAACCCTGGTCACGGGACGATTCCTGGATAGATCAGTGTTAGAGCATTGCGTACCAAGCCAAAGGTCCAGTTTCGATACCCGTTTCCGGTGTACATTTTTCAATTTTCAGAATACAAATATACATTATAAAAAGCAAATCATTAAATGTGAAGTTATGTAATATCTCAAAAATTAACAATATTGCGTCCTTGTACTAAATCTCTTTGCTCATATTGTATTAATTTACGTCCTTTTTCACATAATGTTTATTTAATGGAGTGTGAACTAGGCTGATAGAATTTATAAGAAATTATTTATGCTGTGTCTTAGAAAATGAATATTGGGAAATCAGTTTTAGAAAAATCTTAGTATACCAGGTTCAAAGTCAAAGTCTACCAGCATCTGATTTAAAAAATAGCCTGAGAAAATATTAAAAAAAATTTTCCAGTAGACCATATTTAAAATAAGTTCTTGTCTTAGAAAACATAATAAATACACTTTATATTTAAAAATTTAAGCAAATTTTCAAATGTTTTTAACAAATATCAAATAATCAAAAAATATTATCTGTCAACTACCCTAAAAATATTTGCAAATACTATGGACAAAATTTTTCGTTTTATTACGGAAACTATTTCCAGATATCCCCTATTCTTAAGGTTAATTTTGATACATTTTAAATTTTTTTAATTTGCCGTAAATCCCAATATAAATTAATTTAATCTAGAAAAATAAATAATTATTATTTTTGGACAATTGTAAAATAGTTCCCCAATAGCAATTTTAATTTTAACAAAATCGTTATGCAATTTAAAAAAAATTCAAATATTCAAAAATCAGTCATTTGTAAGCTATTATGAAATAAATATAAAAATATATTTATATAACTATTTATAGTGTAAAAAAAATGAACAGAAACCCATTATGAACCAAATACATAGGGAAATGTTTTAAAATATATAAAAAAAAAAATCATCAACTAAACCACCTTTATTCAAATTTCAGCTCAAAAACATAATACAGCTTTATTTGTCATGTAAAACACTGCCAGATATATATTTTAAACAATGATACATATCAAATTATGTTCTCAAATTCAAGGGTTTTAAAAAGAAGCGATGTAAAGATAGGTTTTAGGCAAAAATGGATGTACCAACTATTTTTTAAAAGTTTATACGATATGTAAAAATATATCAATCATACGAGAGATGACTTGAATTATTTTAAAAAAGTTAATATTTTTATAGTGACGTCCAAAACAATATGAATATTGAAGAGTATAGCATTGTTCTGTATGGCAGACAATTTATGCTTTTATAGCATTGGAAGTCTACTAGTTGGACATGTATACTTATTTTTGGGAATTTTACTATTTTAAGAATCATAACTATAATGCGCAAGGTTAGTGACACTGATTTGATAAAATTGGCATATAAAGGAAGATCTAGCTTGCATCCCTGTCGATATTTTCTGAATTTCTTAGCAAAAGGGCCCCAAAATGTTCAAACTATTGGACCTGTAATCCATGTTAGCAAATAAATGTGTTTTACTACTAATAATTTTCTATCAAATAAAATAATTAAATATGTAAACGCTGCAATCTATTGATATAATATATATGGATAAAAAGTATGATCAATTAATTTGTAACAAACCAAAAAACCACTATGAAATAATAAAACGGCAATCAAACCAGTCTTTTCCCAAAGTTCAAACAGAATCCCAAGCAGACACAGACAATAGAGCATTTACTGATGAGTTAGTTTTTGTACTTTGAATGTAAGATTTCTGATACTCGTATTGGCTTAGTAATGGTAAAATAGTTCTAGGTTAGTATAGTGCGTAAGCCGTGTGTCGATACCACCTGTTTATTTTCAGGACATAAACCTTTTCATTGTAGTGTTCAGAAGCCATCCAAGATAATTTATTTCAAATGAGAGAATTTAAAACTGTCATGTGTAAAAGAGAAACACTATAGTTTTTTTGTCCCATAAAACCCCGGAAATACCTTCTGGCATCGAACATACCAACCATTCAGAACCGGTTACGTCCTCCTGAACTAGAAACTGGTCAACAACTTTTACAGTGGATCTGAGCCCCCTAACATTCTTAGATCTTAGTTCAATATTCCCAGCAAGCTCAAAGTTTCGCATCAAAATTTAGATAAAACTAATGTTAATATTTCAATTATTATTACTTTTTCTTACAGATAAAAAGTAAGATATTGATACACCTTTGTTAGAAAATCTGCCAAGCATCACGTGATTTGTTTGAGCGCATAGTATCTGTTTATTTTTCTATTTAAATTGATTATAAAAAGATTGAGCTTGAAATGAATGGGCCATTTATATCATAGACTGACGAGTTTAGTGATGTTAAGCTAAGTATCGCTTTCTACTTTATTTTTTGCCCTCGGGCTTAATTTCTATGAGAATTATATCCGAATATTTATGTTAGTACGATAAAGAAGAGGAAGGCAGAATCTAGAAGAGAAACATAAGCCTATTTTAGAGGAAAATTAGCACACTATTTAATGAAAACTACCCTCAATACACCCAGCCACCAGAGTTAGAATTCCTGGCTCATCTATCGCGTTTCCTTAAGTGGTAGTTTTCGTTTACTGTACCTATTTAAACTCAGGTTTTAAAATATGGTTATATTATAGTTTCAAGTTATACAAACCTATTTAGTTATAAGCTTACCACTCAGTTTAACAGTCATTAATTACTTATTATAATTAAAAAGGGTAGAACACAATTTGATCAATTAAAAGTATTCAACCCTCAGAGTATATATCCAGGGATCGACTCAAAAGAAAGAGACCCAAAACTGAAAGAAAATATTTTCAAATTGAGTGTGTTACTAAAGAAATGCATAAATATTTGCAGCCTGAGCAGTTCTAAATGCTTGGGTTTCATTTAAATGAACAGTTTTTTTTAAAACATGTTTGTGTTTTTCTTGAGTTGTTAGGCTACGCTACGTGAATCTTCATCGCATGTACTGTTTAGTTACATTTGTGAATTATAGATTAAAGAACGTTACATCCAACGTGATCCGTGCATAAATTTAGATTTTTATATCCCTTCCACGCTAATATAATGAACTTTCCCTTAAACTACCCTTATATTTTCAACCCCTTAGCTAAATTGTCATAAGAATTAGGGTTAGACGTTGCTGCGAAAACTATCAAGGCTTGGCTTTGATTTAAGTTTTTATCAAAACAAAAATTGGTTTTTTTAAGTTGGGGATTAAGGGGACGCGAGTATAAGTCAGTGTTTTACACTTTTTATAGCCAAACTTTTTTTGGTTAAAATAAATTAAATATTGCTTCAGTCTAAACATACATATAAATTTTTATCATATAATGTCTTAAAATGTTGTTAATATCTTTCAAGGCTGTGGGTAATTTAATTACATCTTTTTTCTTCATTATAATTTTTTTTATTTTAATGCTCTATGTTCGTGAGCGATATTCAACCACGTTTGAAATCACCACGTGAAGAAAATTATACTCTTGGTTAGTAAAGAAGTAATATTTTGTCTATTTTAGCCAAAAAAATATTTTGCCGTAAAAATTTCAAAAACAATGGCACTTTCTAGCGTTCCCTACATCCTAACTTAAAGAGCTCATCTCATGGCCAATTAAATGCTTAAAATGAAGTTAGAAACTTATTAAAGTTCAGTTTTCTGCAGTTTTATTTGATAGTGGTGATATTTTTATACTTTAAAATGCTTATTAAAAATAATTATGGTAATAGGTTATATTTGTCTGCTTTTACCGGTTTTTATTTTAAGTTTAATACATAAAAAGAAATCAAGATGTTACTTCCGGTTCAATATTTATTACATTTACAAACTTAGATTTTATCCGTGGAGGAAAGATGGGCTCTAAGCTTTGTTTGGGTTGTAAGTTAAACCACTGTCTTCTGTTCGTTCAGGTAATGGAACGTTCAATTTCAGAATGACCTTCAAGAAGTGGCGAGGTTCGCCAATACTTAGTTTCAAAGATAATGCCTGAAAGTTAGACTAAACACACAGTTTCGACGAGAGTTAACGTGCGGCCGGACTACCTTTAAGGTCGGTTTTCCCGGTATTAGGAACATTTTGCCGCCAGCCCACCAACCCCACGGAACGGAAGCTGTTGACTCAATCGGCAATAATATTATGAATAGACTGTAAATTGCAGTAGACACGGAACAGTAGAGTTTTGATATATGTCTTCTGATGAAATTAAATCTTGGATTGTCTGGTTCTTTTGAAGAAGCATCTAAAGAAAAAATAGTCTATAATTTTTTTAGTAAGCATAAGTTTATTTTTTATTCAGTTTTACATCGCAGTGATCCTTCAATTTTAAGGCCTCAAACTATAATTAGTTTAGGTTCAAACCCCTACTGAATGGCCTATGGTTGATTTTTACCCATGTACTTTACAATAGCAAATTTTTCATATAATTTATAACAAATGTGGGTGCACTTCTTAAAAATAGTCTTCCCTAAATATTTTCTAACCTTTGTGATTGAATTAATAATTTTAAAAATAATTTATATTTTTTGCTCATAAATAGCAAATCAAATTCATATTATCTTATTCTATCTAAAACTCAATAATAAAGTGATTGCATAACTAAGAGAAAAACTCCTGTCTACATTTTTTTAGAGTATTTGATAAGCAGATATGATTACCTATAAAATGGTCGCAAAGAATGGTCTGTCGATATTATCATTATTTTACGTAAACATTGTGATGGAATAAAAATATGTCACAGCACTAAGGTTTGTCGATATTAGCTTTTAAAGTTTATTGTATTTATATTAGGCTATTTTCTACTTTCATATCATTCTGTTTGTCTTCATTTTTTTTCGTTCTTACGTCTTACAATCCGACCGGGCTATTTTGCATATTAAAATAGTGATAAGCTGCTATAGAAGTTAAACACTAGAAGAATTGTATACGAAATTAATAAGAAAAAATACCATTGCATCATCCGGTAAGGATTCGAATATAAACCTATTCATTAAAGAATACAAAGTGGAATTGAGTCTAAAGGCTGGTTCACACTGAGAGCAAAGCTAATCTAAGCTAATATCTGTCAAGAAAAATATCGGACCATATATTTGTGTTGGTTAACACAGAAAGCTAAGTGAAGCTAAGCAAAGCAAAGCTATGCCTTGCTATGGCATGCTATCTTTTTTCTGATTGCTGGCAGGGCAATTTTTCCATCTCCCATAAAGGATCTCGGGTCTCGTGTTGAACAGACATAGTACCGGATTGTTGAAAATAACCAGAGAAGCGTTGAAGTTTAGTTTTCAGTTTATTTCACATGTATTTAAGCAATATTATATTTAGGTTTTATTTTTAATAAGTGTTTCTATATTACAATGGAACCGTTATTGAATAAGTCAAAGGATATCCTTGTTTATGGAACTTAAAACAGTGGATGTTTCCCCGTAGCAGGTTTAGTTCATGGACTAGATACGTTCTCCAACTCTTTAATTTTCTTCTCTTCCAAAAACGCTCTAATAGCAACAGCTCCTCTTCCTCGGCAAAAACATCTGAGCCAAAACAAGACATTTTGGAGAATGTCATAATTAACTTCATGGGAGCAAACCAGAAAAAAACACCCAGTGAATTCAGGAGGGAAAAGAGGTACCATAACTTCGTTTAGCATTGAGTGTTAAACAAAACTGACAAAACCTTCGCACAACATAGCACAGCATAAGATAGCATAGCATAGTAGCATTCTGTGTGAACCAGCTTAACGGTAAAACAGAGCCAATTCTGCAGTTATGTTTCCATATCCATTTTTCATTCGTTAATTCGTTATTATGTTCTAATACTTTTTTTTAAATAATTATGTTCTATATTGTCATTTAGTAATACACATATATATGATTTGATATTTATGAATACTGTGTAGTGTCAGTTTGAGAAGCCTCAGCATTGAAGAAACACTCTCAATATATCAAGTCAGATATATTATATATTGTGAACTGAATAATACATCACCATAATTTAAACTGCAGTAATATTTATATTTAATGAAATACAATGTAATACAAAGTCAATCCATTTATTTGAACCATTTATTTTAACAGGGCAATCAACTTCTCCATACGTGGACAGCTTTAGTTACTTTACTTTCTAATTCTGCCCCAAATCCCAAAATATATTGTTAAAAAAAAAGCATTCTTCTTGTTTCCACATCCTACAACATTTTATCTTGAAGACTGACCACAAACGACCGGAAAATAAAATAAAATAAAAAAATCTTCGCAAAGGAACAAGATTTTTTTTTTGTCTCAAAGTATCTTCTATTCTTGTCACACTTGTTTGTGTACGTTATTCAGAGCGCGTTTGTTTCCCATGTGTCTGCACCTGGTTAGGCGTTACACATGCGTAGGAGCACACATGCTCCTCCTCCAAACACATCCTTACTCATTCCTCCCTCCTTCCCTCCTACAATTTCCACGGAACCCATATCCTCCTCGTACTTCCACAGAACTGTGTCACCATCTCGATCCAGCGTGGACCTTTCTTGTGTTTCTACTATTTCTTTCTTGTTTTACATTGCCTCGTCGAGAGCTACGCTTCCCAGCCCTCCCTTTCTTCATGAGAGGACCGTCCTTTAGAGCCCTACTATACTCCCCCTTATCCCCCCATTTTACCCCCAATCACCCCTACCCCTATCGGCAACTATTTTTACAACACACAAGTGTCCTAAAGGGAATTTCCCAAGACACCATCATTTCCTGGGCAGAATGGGAAGCCGGTCGATTTACGTTTATTGAGTTGGAAAACAGTATCGAATACTAGGGGAAAGGGGGGGGGGGAATTGAGGAGTGGAAATGGTAAAGGTGTGTGGGAATTATACGTGGAACAGAATAAGTCATTCGTGTGCTCTTTATGATGTAAAACTTTGATATGATTGGGTGGTTTTAAAAAGTGATGTTCAAAACTGATTCTTTTCTCAGAAATCATGTTAGGTATAACACAATCTTACATTAGTTTATAGTCTACTTTAAGAAGAAACATTATTTTAAAATGTATATAATATCTATAATCTACTGAATAAATAATTTTTCCTCACAAAATAGCCCATGTATTAGACACAAACCACGTATATATTTTAAGCAAAATTTCTATAGTATTTTTTTTAATATTAAATTTTCAAAAGAACTACGTTTGGATTTAAAGCTATATTCAAAATCAAGATTTCCCCTAAAGGTCTGACGACTCGATTTATAATTATCAGTATTTAAAAAAATATATTTAACTTCTAGGTTGTAGCCACAGGTAAATTAAAGACAGACTAACCAAGTGGAAATAACAATCATTTTGAGTCCGGCAGCACATAAATATCAAGATCCAATATACTGCTGTGGTAATATTTTCACACAAGTAACAATAGTTTTTCATAATGAAAATAATGTTAATTGAACATTATGTCTTGAAAGCGTTCAGAACTGATCCAGAGAAATTATTTTAATAGTTCTAAAATGCCGTAGGCAATATTTTATGAATAATTCCTAATATAAGAATAATTTATAAATACCTATTAACTTAAATGAATGTATTAATGAATGTATTTTATTAAAGGCTTAATATATCAATTTCCATTTATTACTTTTCTCTTTGGTAATTTCCTCATTTTTATAAAAATGTATCTTGTATTCAAGAGGTAATAATTACTAAATTGATACTAATATCTTTATTAAAAGATGCGGGAATTATTATTTTCAAATGCTTATTATTATTTAGCAAAATAGCATATAACCTTTATAAGAATATAAAAACTAGAACTTAGTAAAAAAAAATGCATCCCTAAATAATGGAGAGGGAAAAAGACCAAACTGGTCATAGTAGGAAAAAGACAAACAATTAGCAAATGTATGAATTATAAATAAATACATTATATTTTATTGCAGAAAGCTAGGCTATGTATACCTTGGTCCTATCGCCATAAATATAAGAATATATCATATTGTAGATAGAAAAGGGGATTTCTTAATATAGCCTTCAAATATAATTAATATTAATTCACTAGAAAATAATAGGAAAAATAATAACAGTCAGAAATATGAGTGAGTTTAAATAAAAACAGAAGAAATGATGTAATCTATGTGTTGTGCAGGCCCCAGCCTTCGAGATACAAGTCTCCAGGCCATAGAATATCACTCTTACATGTATAAAATACAGACACAACGTCATGGACGATTGAGGAATTCATCTAGTTCCTAATAAGGTTACGTTGATCTTGAGAGAGTCATCAGGACCAATCCGAAAGAAAAACTCCATCTCAATGGAAGGTAACTAGCGGAGGATTGTCTTCCATCAAAATACATCGCGCATTTTGCTTGAATCGAATTGGAACCGTCCATTTCTTTATTTCATAGCCAAGGTTTTCTTTTTGTTTTTACTTTAGCACCGCCTCTTAATATCTGTTTGGGCTATAACGCATAATCTACTAATAAGCTAATGTTAGGGATGAGGAGGTTTAAACTAAAATTAAGATTATTTGCATATGTTTGGAGGATGAGTGGAAACCCATTTATGAAAAACCACTGGAGTACACCCGATGGAGATTGGAGCCCAAGTCTCCCGTTTTCAGCAGTATAGTCTGTTGTGAGAGCCTTAAAGCTTGTTGCCACCGAAGAGGGTATATTCAGATAGTAATATTATTTAATTATTGATTAGGATAGTTAATATGAAATTTATGTAGTATCAGATTATATACATAGTTATAAAATGACCTATATTATGGAAGTGAAGGTTACTTTGCTGTCCATTTGTTACTTTGATAGCGGAGATCCTAGGCAGGAGTGACACTGATTGAACTAACGCGTTGGAGCCAAAATGATTAGATTTCTCACTTCATACTTGGATATATTTTTATATTGTGTAATGCTCTAATGTTTAATTATTTTAAAATCACTCGCTTAAGTAGCAGATGGGTTGAAAGCGTCACTCTCGTGTTGGACTGGTCTATCGTTGATGGGGTTATTGGGGTTTGAATCCCAGTTGGGGCTATTGAGGATGGTTTTTAATAAATAATTTACCACTCTTCTTTAAGAAAACTCGGTATATTACCTTTAAAATATTTCCTTCCTCATTCCTATCCCATTAGAGTAATTATTGATGTGTATAGCCCAAACGGCTAGTAAGACGTGGCGATAAATAAATTGTAAATATGTTTGTAGTAATATAACATTGTGTAAAGCATCTACACTTCAAATATAGTATAAATTAAGGCATTATCGATATTAAAAGTTATACAAGCTGTTATTTTAAACATAAATCATAGGTATGTCTCAAATTAATCAACGTTAAGAGACTATGAATTCAAAATCAAAGATTATATGGATTACACTTATATTCTATTAATTACATAAAAATATGTATGTACCATAAGTTTTCATTCAAAGATTGAATCCAAATTAATAATTTAATTCGAATCTACATTAGCTTGAAAATGTTATACCAATGTAGTCTAGTACTCAAACAAATTAGCGTAACCACATTTCAAATTTGTGAAGATTATTTCAATGTAGAGTGTTCCACTTCACCATCCCACTGATTAGCTAAAACAATCATACATGTTGTGGTGCATTTGTAGCCACCGGATAAAATTAGCAACCCACTATGATTTGATAAAGAGGGGGAAGGAGATAGAAGCTATACAAATTATTTATATACTAGTAATGAGCATGCCAGTGAAAAATAATCAGTCCAATCAGTTTAATATTTTTAGTAGATCCTTTAATCACACGTTGGTTAGCATTGTTATAAAATTAATATTTAAAAAAAATTAGAAATTCAATTAGCTATCTATTTTTCAATAGATGTTAAGTGTTTTAAAGTGAACGTCAATGACTAGATTAAATATTAAAACAAGATAATGCACGGTTATACAACTAATATGAATGTTTATTTTTATATAATATATTATTTAAGCGCATAAGTTTTATTATATATAGAGGGTTATAAAATTATTATATTAATTTGTAAATAAACTTTTTAATTTTTACTAGTAGCTTTTCAAGCTATTCGCATATAATATCAAAAATTAATTAGTGATAATGAAGTTAGAGTTAGAGGAATTTACCAGCCTTTTCATTAAATGAGAGTAGGAAAGGATTAGGCCTATCAATCATTTATCGCGCATGCGCCTAATCCGACTGACCTGGCCAGTGCGTATGAGCCACAAAGTGTGATACAGGTAGTCATGCGCGTCTATTGAGATGAAATGATTTGAAATAATTACTCGCTATGGGGTGCACGAGTGTAGTTCTAGTTCTGTGTGGATTTGTTTCACTCCAAAACATAGTATTGAAAAGATCATCTGACTAAATAAAAAAAAACTTACTGAAAATTATCTATCGCTGTTTAAGTTCACTCATTATGGTGACTTATTTTAATTTTAATTGTAAAAAAAAACCATTTATATTTCTAGGTGTAATACACTTATGAAATATATATATATATATATCTAATATTAAGGTTTTAAAAAAGTTATCATATGGCATTTTATAGTTAAATATTCTATCGGTAGGAATTAGTAAAAAAATAATTGAAATATTAACAATATAAATAGTCATTATCTTTAATTATCAAAAACATTTATATATACATTTATCTATTATATAATTTTATACATATTTTATAATAGCAAGAATTAATTACATTATATATATCAGTATAAATATATCTTAATATTGAGATGATAAAAATTAAATCATACATACATATTACATTACTATACATATATATACATATACATTATACATAACATAATACATATAATATACATCATATCATATCATTATACATATACATATACATATAATATACATTAAATACATTAATAAAGTATTACATATACAATACATTACAAATATATTAATATACATATCATAAAAACTATATACAATATACATATCAATTATACATATACATATACATATACATAATAACATATACAATATACATATAGCAAAATATACATAATAACATATAATACATATCATATACTATACAATATTTAAAAAAAACAATATAATTAATACATATACTTACAATATTATTATTATATCAAATAATATACATATCATATACATTCTAACTAATATAATAAATTATTCATATACAATCAATAATAACTAAAATAATACATATAATATACATATACATATACATATACATATAATATACATATAATATACAATACATATACATTACATAATAATTAATATACATATAATCATATACAATAATACATCTAATTATATACAATAAACAATACATATACATTAATTACATATATATATAACATATAATATCTACATATACTATCCATACATTACAACAATACTACATAACAACTATACATTATTTTAAAAAAAACCATATACATATATATACTTACATATACATATACTATATATAAACATATACAACTATATACATACAATACTATACTATAATATAAATACATATATACATATACATCTACATACATACTACATACCCACTTTGATGCAATCAATTTGAGGTTAGATGGGTAGTTCATGAAGCGCGAATAAAAGAAACTAGAACTGCGTTAAAATTTTGAGCAACCCAATGGAAAACTAAGGCAGATGAATGAGAAATTAGAATAATTCCTGAAAGATAGATAGGGTGTAGTGAGGTAGACTGGATATAACTACTCAATAGAAGGATAGGTGGCATGATTTTATAGATGTGGCAATGAACCTTCAAGCTCCTAATACTATAGATTAACTAAGGTTCCTAATGTCATAGATTAAGTAGAGTTCCTAATGATATCGATTAAGTAGAGTTCCTAGTACCATAGAGCTAGTGGATCTGCCATTGCCATAGAGTAAGTGGCTATATTTATAACTAAAGTTTGAACAGTTTTTCTCGCGGCTAAGCAGCAGCAGAACTATATTAAATTACAATGTTTTTAATCAGGATTTTAATTTTGGAATGTTCCTTGTTTTACAATCCTGAGCTGAATGCGTCAGTCATAAAACAAACCCTGATAATTTATCTATTCATATTTAAAAACTAACAATTACATATACATAAAATATATATCCGAAAATTATATTTAAAAAAATTGTATGGGTTGACAGGTTGTTCTCTCCACCCGATGAGGTGTTATGCTAAATAATAATCCCATAGAAGCCTTTTCACACTCGAAGTCGGTAGCATAAAATCATGGACTTTACATTCGTCTCCAACAAGGCAGAAGCCAATATTGCTCTCCGCTTCTACTGTAATGGATGTGTGTAATAAAGTCGTAGGAGAAGCGCTAGGTGGCGCTTTTTATCAGCCTGCCTTTCACACACACTATATCTCCTCTTATTCCCCTAAACCCTTCACACACATACACACACACACACACGCATAACCCTTTCCGGGGCTAGCTTATGAAATGTGTGAACTCCACTAGAGAAGATAAGAACAATTTGTTACCACTCTTTATCTAAATTTTCTAAAAAATATTTATTTCCTGTTGAATTACACACATGACGGTCCACTAATGCAAAGTAATGTAGTTGAAAAATACTTAAAAGGGCGATTGCATTAAGTGTGAATGTATTAACTCTCGTGAAAAACAAGTCGTAAATGTATGCATACGTTACAATATAAATTCATTGAGGAAGACATATAATGATTCAAATTGTAATGACGGCCTGAAAAAAAATACATGGCATCAGAAATAATATGTGGATGTTATTTTATGAAGATTGCTATTTCAGGCTTTCATAAACGTAATACAATTAGTGATATGAATATTAAGTAAAAATAATATTGTTTCATAGAAAAGGGAAATGAAAGATTCTTTCTATAGAAAATCCCTTTGTCAAGAATTCAACCGTAGTCTTTTGAGTCAAAGCTCGCTAGGCTATCTATCTGTTTTGTTGAAAATTGTGTGTACATTTTTTTATCGGAATGAATTAAAGCTAATATGTAGTCTTCAATAGTTTTTGATTTTTTTTCAGTGTTTAATCAATGAGAAGTTGAACAGCCATATTTCTTTTGAATCGTTTTACCCCTATAATTAAATGTTTATGAAAAGTAAACTAGATGGTTTTATTTTTATTAAAATATAAATAACCGTATTTACTAAGACGATATTTGATCTTAGTCACATCCTCTTACTTTTAAGAGTGAGATATTTTAATTCAACATCATATTATAAACAGTGCATTACTTTCTTTTAAGTTCATTTGGAGCTTTTATAATACATTTTAAGCTATTTTTGTAATAATAATAAGTGTAAAAATGGATCCTATCTAAAGAAGTGAGTTGAGGAGTTTCTATATATTATAGTGTTGATGCATTGCAGTTCTAGCAAGTGGGTTGTTTGCTATCTCAAATTACAGTACATTCGGGTTTTTAAATGCTTTTTTTTGTTTCGTAAGCATTATTATTCAGTTACGACCCAACCTCTGGTAACCTAAACCAAATTTCAGACCTCTTAAAATAATTGTATAGTCCATGAAGATAGTCAGGTTTTATTAAAGATGTTGAAATATTGGTCAGACGGTATTCAAAGAAACCCGTAAATTCAATATGCTCTTTGCCAAATTATAACCTATTTCATTAGCATTTCTCCATTTTATAAATTCCGTTTGGAAAAAGACTTACATATGGAAACCTGTATATATTAATACATTATTTATTAATATTATTTTTTGAGAGCTTGGGGAAACACTATACTCGTTAATAATTAGTCTAAAAGAACATTAGCGTTGATCAATAAATAATTTACCAATGTCATATATTATATTCTTGTAGTTTCAGTTTCCATTAATCTACTAGCATGATTAAGTCATTGCTTAGCTACTGTGTTGTAAGATTTTGGCGGGAAATATCTTTTAAAATAAATGGTACGGAGCACCGCACAGACTTTCTCTCTCTTTCTATAAACTCGTAAGATTTCTGAACGGAATAATGTACATTGTATCATCACCAATCCACATAAGAACACGCATAAAATAATATACAATGATATAGAATCAATGAGAAAAGAGGCGCATCTTTGTCCACCTTAGAACATTTCAAACAGTTTAATGTCTTCCACAAGGGTCAACACTTCGTATTAAAATTTCGATTCTGGTTAAAGTTTTAACATTTTATAAGGTGTTGCAGATCTTCAAGTCATCGCATTGATATTTAATTATTCATTTATACATTTTGACCAATAAAAAATGTAAATATTGACTATTGAGTCTAAAATGAAGATAAATCATTGCTATGCAAACATTTCTCCTAAGAGATTTAAAGAAAAATAACATACTTTTTTAGATACTTATATTTAATTACTCTATGGCATTGGAGAATTATTGCGTTAAGACTTAAGTAGTATATGTTTATAACTAAAGTTCACAAAATTGTATTAATATATTTGCAAATATCTCAGAAACTGCTGCTTTTATAAAAATATATGTCAAATAAAAGTTTTTTATTTCTAATAGTCCTACAATTTTGCAATGATAAGTTGTTTAGTTTCTCAAATAGTTGTGGAGATATGGAAATTAACGCTTCAGTAAAGTACCCTAAAAATCATTTTCATAGAAAAATGAAAATAGCCAGTTTATTTATAATCTTAATCAACGCCTAGATACGAATTTTAATCAAAATCGTTTAAGCAGATTTTGAGAAAACCAAATTTTTCTCTTTTCGCCCTTCAGTTAACTACCCTTAATTTTAAGTTTTTATAGACACACAGACAGACGGCATTGCAAAGACTATTTTTTAGGTTTCGGGGGGTCATGAGACGTCGACATCCATCAACATTTCAGGTTAGTTTTTTTTTACGGTCGCAATACTTAAACTTTAATGTCCAAAAAGTTAATAAATTCATATAATGGCGTATAAATTGAAAGTTATTGATTTTATAAAAATATGTTTCGGATAAAATATCTGTATTATAAATATATATACATATTTGTAATGCTAAGTAATTTCATATCTCAAATAGTTTCGGAGCTATTTAAAAAAATTTTAATTGACGCATCAGACCGGAGCCCTTAAAGCCATTTTGCCGAAATATTGAGGGTAGCCATTTTGTTTGGAATATTTATTAATGTATATAAATGAAATTTAATCAAAATCGTTAAAGCCGATTTTGAGAAAATCGACTTTTTCTCTTTTTGCCCTTCAGTAAACTACCCTTAATTTTAAGTTTTAATAGACACACAGACATACGGCATTGCAAAGACTATTTTTTAGGGTTCGGGGGGTCATGAGACGTCGAAATCCATCAACATTTCAGGTTAGTTTTTTTTACGATCGCAATACTTAAGCTTTAATGTCCAAAAAGCTAAAAATATATATATAATTGCGTATAGAATGAAAATTATTGATTTTATAAAAATATGTTTCGAATAAAATATTTGTATTATAAATATATATACATATTTGTAATGCTAAGTAATTTCATATCTCAAATAGTTTCGGAGCTATTATAAAAAAATGTTAATTTACGCATCAGACCGGAGGCTTTAAAGCGATTTTGCCGAAATACTGAGAGTAGCCATTTTGTTTGGAATATTTATTAATGTTCATAAATGAAATTTAATCAAAATCGTTAGAGCCGATTTTGAGAAAATCGACTTTTTCTCTTTTTTCCCTTCAGTAAACTACCCTTAATTTTAAATTTTAATAGACACACAGACATACGGCATTGCAAAGACTATTTTTTAGGGTTATGGGGGTCATGAGACGTCGAAATCCATCAACATTTCAGGTTAGTTTTTTTTACGATCGCAATACTTAAGCTTTAATGTCCAAAAAGCTAAAAATATATATATATAATTGCGTATAGAATGAAAATTATTGATTTTATAAAAATATGTTTCAAATAAAATATTTGTATTATAAATATATATACATATTTGTAATGCTAAGTAATTTCATATCTCAAATAGTTTCGGAGCTATTATAAAGAATGTTAATTTACGCATATGACCGGAGCCCTTAAAGCGATTTTGCCGAAATACTGAGAGTAGCCATTTTGTTTGGAATATTTATTAATGTTCATAAATGAAATTTAATCAAAATCGTTAGAGCCGATTTTGAGAAAATCGACTTTTTCTCTTTTTTCCCTTCAGTAAACTACCCTTAATTTTAGGGGTAGATATCCAATTCCAAAAAACCCTCGGGGCAACCCTATGAAAACCCTAGATATCAAGTTTCAGCTCAATCGGTAAAATAGTTTAGGCTCTAGTTGGAGGTACAGACAGACAGACAGACAGACAGACAGACGGAAATTCAAAAACCACTTTTTCGGATTCAGGAAGTCATGAAACGTCAAAATTTATCAAAATCTCGAGTTCGATTTTTTTGACGATCACAATACTTTCTCTACCTGTAAGATAGAGAGAAAGTAAAAATCCAAAGAGAAACATTTTTGTAGTCATCATTGGTATTTATAGTAGAATTTTATAGGCGTTGAAAATATCCATCAAAATCGACAACTTCAGATAACACGACTCTACATATTAATATAATAAATAGGTTTTTATTGAAATATATTGATATTAAAAAATATTATATATGATCGTATTTCTTCGATTCTAAGACGTCATCGATTGTAGAACGCACTTTAGTTTTTCAATTCCACCAACAACAAAAAAATGATTTGATTCCAAGAAAAATAAATAAAAATATAACGTTGAAATATCTTATATCCATGCTATATTTGTTTACAGACTTAAATTTACTAACAACCGTACTTTATCTGTCACTAGGTAGGTAATTGATTATTTCCTTATGAATAAATCAAACTGATTCTTCTTAGCTGTCGATTTTTGCATCAGAATTAATATCAAAAATCTACTTCATATTGATATTTCTGATTCTTCTGAGTCATCTTTATCTCTAATATCCCATAATGTCTACTTCTGAGACATCGAGAGCGTTGGTCGAAAAAGATTTGCGATTCTAAGGCTCCCCCCGGTTTTAGAGACATTTAAATGGGGGAAGTTTGTCCTAGAAATGAAGAAATTCGGTATATATAAATATATTTTTTTATGACTACGTTTTACTACTTTTACAGGCTATACGCCATTCTATTACATTAAGGATTCTGATCCAGGAGTCCAGTCCGAGAGTATGAATCATAGTCTAGAACACTGGTGGAGATTTTTTAACCGCTCTATTTATTCCAAACGTTCTAATGTAAATGAAGGTGTAGCTACTTCTTTAAGTCTCACCATAATCTTTATTCTCCTTATATTAGAAATTGGGAGGGAGCACGTCAACAATAATAAACACGAAACAGCTAAAAAAAAAATTAAAAATAAAGCCGATAATATATATGTATATATATTTGTTTTTACATGATGGAGCAATACGTACTGTACATATTATTTCTCCATAGAAGTTAAATGTTTAATTGAAGTGGTGTATATGTTTACTGAACACTTTAAGGCTGAGCTTACCTATAAATCTATGGTTCTAAATAAAGATTTTTACTAAATATATATATATACAAATTCAACATTGTAGTTCCTTATTTATTTGAATAAAACATTTGGCCATCTCTCATTTAATTTTATGGAGATTTTCAAAATACGTACAAAGATTGTTAATATATTTACGTTAAAAATGTTCTATTTTAACAGATTTTAATTGGGAAAAGAAATTTATTTATTTTATTTGGGAAATTGATATCAATCTTTTTTATAACCAGACATATAATTAATAATTTATTCTTCTTTATAAATTTATTTTAAAATCTGGGTAAGTTCAATAAATACGATGATATTGAACTCTCCTAACGACTACCAAATATACACTTTAGTAAAAGTGCATGGTTCTAAATTGCTATTTACTAGATAATAGGTACTGTTAATGTGATTAACGCTCATTTACAAGTTAGGCCTAATGTCGTTTTGAGACAGTTGGTCAACATGCTTTTGGAATCTGATGGTAGTGGGGATATAAGTGTTACCACAGGCCTTCTTGAGTCGATGATTCAAGGAAAATAATATGTCTTGGAATCAAATACTATGTGCTTTTGAGGATTTTTTCTAACTATGACATGTGAACATAAAAACTGACTACCAGCTGATAACCTTAAGAGTATAAAACTAAAGTTTTAAAGATTTTATCATATTGATAAATATATATGTTTTTTTATCTAGAACTATTAATACAATTATTTAAATAAAAATTCTGTTATTATACTTTGTATTGACATCTAATCTACGAAAACTACTAAAGAATTTAATCCCGAAATATATAACATATAGAAGGATCATTTTTCAAATTATTTAACAGTGTATTCCCCATTGCTTGGTGTAATCTTTAATTAGAGATAAATTATTTGTAATACATTACTGTTCAAGTTAACAGTTTTTAAATAGAGTGGGCGTTAATGACCAATTAAAATAAATAAATATTATTTATTTTCACGATAGCACGTCTGCTTATTGGATTCGGGGTTAGTTTCTCACCATATATTACTTAATTATGGTTAAATTAGTTAATTACCTCCTGCGTGCTGATACATTGACGGCTAGGGAACTGGGTTTTGTATAGTTTTATAAGATTAACTGGTGTATATCATGTTTTAGTTTAGAAATTTCACGTTTTATATACAGAGCCTATACATGCATATGTATTTAAAATCTATAAAACTAAACTTGCTTAGAACCAGCTTCGGTGGCCTTGTGGTAAGGTTATATATTAATACAATTTAAGAAAGCCGGTTTGAATCCTAAAGAAAATGAGTGTGTACACTCGCTCAAAAATAGTTTTATAAATGTAATTAGAGATAATCAATACATTTAAAAGTATTCTCATTAGAGATAGGCCCATACTCACAGCGTTGACTAAGCGGTCTATGATATTGTACTAATTTTAGACTTGACTGACGTTGATGGGGAGGTCTTGTTTTGAATTACAACCAGGTACACTGAAGTAGGTTATTTTATCAACCTATTCCCCAGCTAATTCAGGATCAATTTTTCTTAACTTATCTCTATTCTTACCCCTTAGATTAAGTCGTTAATCTCTTCCAAAACCTTATCACATGCTCACTAGTAAAGGCGTTTATGGGTCTTACAGTTAGAAGGATATAGGACCAATAAGAAATTTACTAATCATGAAAGGGAATTTGGTGGTTATATTTTTTATTATTATCACCTCCCATTCCATTATTTTATTCATTGTTTCTTTGGCAATCTACCACATACATGCCCTCGTATTTTCTTTTAGCCTGTCTATTTTACTATTTTAAACTATTTTTAGTAGCTATTAGCTGCTAGTTTCCAATGTTTTCTGGTTAAAGTTAACAGTTTCATGAAATTTCTTGTTATTGGTTGATAGATATTTCTTCTTACCGATAAATTTAAACACAAAATGAATATATAAACTATATTCAACAACACAATGACAGTAAGAAATTATGGAATACCTTTTTTTACAGCACAAAATGTTTATCACGTGATTCATGCTTACGGGCCCATAATATCTATAAAATTTAAAAAATAAGATACTCTAAGCAACATACACTCAATTTTATTTAAAAAACCCTATGATAAGCTTAGAACTTATTTTTAACTAATTTTTATTCCTTTTTTCTTATTTTATATCAGCTTTATTCTTCTATTACGACGACATGTTTCGGTGATTTTACACCATCTTCAGGTCTTATTTTTAATAAAGATCTATACTATCGGAAGTGTTGAGATAAAGCACCTCAAAAATTCTCAAACTTTCCTATAGTATGGATTAAAATCAATAATCTTTATTACAAATAAGACCTTAAGATGATGTAACATCACCGAAAAATTTCGTCGTAATAGAAGACAAAAGCTGATATAAAATAAGGATAAGGGAATAAAACATATATATAATCTTATACTTTATTACTACTTACCAAATAAATTAATATGAATATTATTAAAAAACCTATGTCAAGTTTCAGCTTTCTAGGTTTATTAAGCTACTCAGAATAAACGCCTAAAGTAACGAAAGTTCTCATAATTACGGTATGAATGTAAAAGTTAAATTTTCCCGTTAGGTTGTTGTAATCCGAACTAGCAATCACACTATCTAAGACGTCAGACTCACAATATAGGTTAAAGTACAAACTAATGTTACCTTGAGTAGCTATATGCGGAATAGTTGGTAAAGTAAAAGGTTGAATAATTGTTTAAGGAAAATATTAAATAGACCCTAACGTGAACTTCTCATTTCAGTTGATAATTTGTGTTACGTTTTTAACTGGGTAACATTTAAGGTCATATTCCCGTTGTTGAAGATACTTTAGTAAAATTGCCATAACCATCAATTCAAGGGTCTTTTATAGTTCCCAATGCGAAGCTAAAGTTTCTCCAAGCTCAAACTTTATTTCAGGGAGATGCCAGCCTAGGCAATTTACGTTACAGTTTCTCAATTTGCATTCCCTCTAGGGTTAAAATGGTTTAGAGAGGGGAGGGGGTAGTCGGTGAACGAAAGCAAAATAAAACCTAAGACAACGTACTTTCAACTTTGAATAATTTTTTTTTTTTTACTTTTCAAGTTCTTATTTTTTGCTTGTGTTTCTATTTTTATTGAGACATTAAGTAAGTATTTGCATATTACATCCCGAGATAAGTAAGCTTAGTATATACAGGATTGTATCCTCTAAAAACAATAGCTTTAAATATTACCTTTCTGGGTTTTGTTTCAGAACACCCACATAAATATTTATGTTACGTTGTAGGACTCATTTAACATACACCGTAGAATGTCCGTATATTAAATATAATCTAGAGGTAGAATGAAACATTCTGATGGAGATTAAAAAAAATTTCACTCAAGCTGTATTAAGTAATTCTTTTAAAAATAACCGTTTGTGTAAATATTTATGAATAATTTCACCAACCTTTCATTTATTGGAAAATATATTAGAGCTTTATTCTTCATTATCACCAATTATTAATGTATACTTTTGTTTTCATAAATGAAGACCTGAAGGTCTTAGGGGTTTCTAATGATGTATATCAGTTCCTATTAAGTTAATTAATGCTTTATTATATATTGACATACTGTTGATGTGTTTAAAATATGCTAAGAGACGAGTAGTAGTCATTTAAATATTAAATATTGTAAATGTGTTTTATTTGTTTAAAATATCGTTAACTTTGTACTGGATTGATTAGATTCTGGCTGGATTAAACTACTGAGAATTCCATTAATACACTTTTTTATAACATACTTGGTTTAATTTATGCATAAATTAAGTTATTGATTGATATTTTAACACATTATTTGTTCATTTTTATTTTTGGGTTTGCTTGTTTTTTGACTTGCTAATATGAATTATATAATAATAGAACAACTTGTGGTGTTTATAAATTGGAATGTGTGAAATAGATCAGGATTCCTTTTATTTTTATCACCGCGTATTTACTTTCCGTTCAGGCTATACTCTTATTTACTAATTACGCTATTGGATTAGGAATTAGAAAGGTTAAATTTAAAGGAATTGAACCCACATTTCTGTGGAGGGAGAGTGGAAGACAATTTAATAAAAACCAGCCCCATTTCACCTGACCAAGATTTGAAACTCGATCTACCGTTCCTTGGTAGTCCATCTCATCACTTAACTAGAGCGTTAGCTAACTACGCCACTGAGGCGGGTATTCAGATTTTTAAAGGTAGTTTATACTAGGGTGAAACTATTAGAAAATTGTTCCTTCAAATAATAAATAAGGTCTATTAATTAAATTCCTAACCGTTTCTGTGACCACATGGTCTAAGGCATCATTCTCACAATAGACTAGACCACCAATGGGCGTGAGATCGGATTTCGAATATAGGTCGGGTATACTAAGGGGGGGATTTCCTAAATGGTTTTCCACTTTACCTCCATGCAAATAAGGGTTTGATTTTTCTTAATACACTTATCATAATTACTTCATTAGCTTAATTAGAACATTAGCGTATAAGCTGAACAGATAGTAAGATTCAATGAGTGAAAAAGAAAATTTCTCTAAAAATATTGATACAAACTCCCGAATTATAATACTGTAAACAAATATCTTTAATTTAAGTGCATATAACATGTACAGTGAGTTGTTATGCTGTTTTGATCTCAAAAGTTATTTTTAATTTCTCTCGATACCTAGGAGACATAAGTATTGTGATCATAAAAATAATCAAACTAGAGATTTTATTATATATCGACGTTTCATGACCCCCTGATATTAAAAAAAATTAGTTTTCGCAATGCGATATGTCTGTCTCTCCGTTTGTCTTTATCTCAGATTAGAGATGAAACTTTTTTACCGATTAGACTAAAACTTGGTATCTGGGGTATTCACATAAGGTCCCCTCAAGGTTTTTTTTAAAATTATATATCTAACTATATAATTAAGGTTAGTTTACTTAAAGGCAAAAAGAGAAAAGATCGATTTTATTGAAAATAGCTCCAACTATTTTGATTACATTTTATATTTGTTTGTCGTTATAAACAAGATGGAAACGCTCTTTTTCTCATGAAAATTACTTTTAGCCTATTTTACATTAGGACATATTCCATTCTTCCGCAACTTTTTGGATGCTAAATAACACATAATTATAATATTGTAGAACTTTTTAAAGGTTAACATTTTTATTTGAAATATATTTTATTAACACCATTATTTTCTGAGCTATAATCAAATTTATAAACATTTTTATTTAGATCTTTAAAAATAAATTTGATTCATATGTTCTATGGTGAATTAAAGATGTTTTTATTTTCTCAGTTTATAGTAGCATTGTTCCTAGTTCCTAGTGCCATGGAGTATGTAACAGTGTATATAATTTCATTAATGATCTTTGATGTAGTGTTTCTACAACAATGTATAGGCCTATTATTTAGTTTCACAAATCTTACGAGTTTTTAGCAAATGTCTATTTTAAGATAAAGGCAAGAGAAAGTCTATGTGGTGCACCATATCATTTATTTATTAAACTATTATGAAAAATAGAGAAGGGGTGGAAGAGAAAAAAAGCAGGGGAAGCTGTATTGGAAGATTAAAAGTACTAATATAATTAATTATAAGTATACTTTAATTGAAAATATAATATATGTTCTTGAATTAATATAGAAATAAGAGTATAATTTTTTATTTAAATTTATTATCAAAATAAGGTTTCATAAGTATTGTACATTTCTATTTAACAAAAATTCATTTCGGCAGCGAATATATAAATACCATTTTAATGGAAGGGTTGTAATCAGTGCCTCTATAATAAATCCCAAACTATTCCAAATATTTTCTTGTCCACTTACCCAAGGAACGTATCATTATGACCTCGTAAACAAAGTCCAAGAAACAAAAGGCAATTCAATAGCTATTCTTTGGGCTTAGAAGTAAAATAAACATAAGAAAGTCCAACCTTTTAGTGCATGACCAACTTAAATTACATCCTTTATGAGGTAGGAAAATAAAAATAGAGTTCCAAGAATTTATTTCATGATAAAACTTTTTTTAAATGCTCATTGAAGCCCTAAAAAATAATGGGTGGCTGCGATAAAAGAAGACATAAATAATATAACTTAAGGATTACATTCTTGAATAGATGAAACTCGTGAAACTAAAATCACAAATGCCAACTGAGGTTAAATATATAAATATATATTCTATTTATTTTCTACAAAGCGCACGATTAATAACCTCAAATGTAATTTTTTAATACATGTCTTACAATATATTAAAAAGGCAAATATACTATTTGGCTTGTGTACATTTGCTAGGGATCTAATTTACTGCCCTGATTATGTTGATGAGATCGAAAACCTAAGTTTCGATTCATCAACGAGATTTTCTTCTACTTTTGAGTGTTATATAAGATATTATTTGGCCACCCTATATAATTACCCATCTGTGAGGAAAGCATTATTCAATTAAGTTCAAGGAGTATGGACAAGTAATGAGGATGGAAGGGGAAGTGATTCAAAGAAGATTAAAGGATGTGAAATATGTAGGGAAGATATCGCAAAGGAAACCAAGGAATAAATGGGAGGATCAGATAGCAGCAAGTGAGCAAGTGAGAGCAGGAGAGTGGAAGAGAGTGGAGTATAAAAAATGGTGGAAGGACAGATTGAGATGGAGGTATTTTAATAAATGGACTTGGCCATAGGCTGGAAACAGTTCATGATGATGATGATGATAATGATGAGTATGGATGAGTAGTGTTAAATCGAGATTAAATGCATTAGTATTTGCGTTAAGGAAAAGGTGGAAATACTTTTGTAAAAAAAACACCACAAGTATAACGTGCCAGAATATTAATTGGTAATTCACCATCACCGAGAAAATCAAACTAGATTAGCCTGATATTTAGTCTATTTGTTTGTCTATTTTGGTCATTAAAGCTATTAAAGGCGTGAAATAATATGCAGGGGTGAGCAGGCTATATTATAAGTAGTGTATTCACATTAAATTGTAAGATAGTGGCTAGAAAACAACTATATATTATGAATAATATTGGCACCCAGTCAAGATTTGAACCTTAATATCCCCTTTAATGGCAATCTAGTGTCTTGCTTTATCTGAAATTGTGATTCAGTCGAGTTCCTCTAGTCTTGCTCTTTTATAATTCAGTATATTCTTGCCAATATGCATAAAAGTTTGAACTAAATCTTTCAAATTGCTCTATCGACAAACATGCAATTTTATATTTTCTGAAAGTACAGAACGGTATATATATATTTAATATAAACTATTTGCGCGATTGAAGTGAAATTAATGTCAGTAAACGTGAAAGGTTTCCACTGTGCATTTTTTGTTGGTCTGTATGTAAGTACTCGAGCCTTCTATTGAAATTAAATTGAAACGAATAAACCCAAATCTTTCTTGAATCCGTTTCATATAATATAAGATTAGAGATATATTTAAATTCAAATCTATCATTACGGTATCTTGGTTGCTATTATTATTTATTCTAACATATTTATATTCATTTTTATTATAATTACTATCGTTGTGTGATTTTACTTCAAATGTGTTCTTTTGACTTTATTATATGTACAAAAAATATTTAAAATAAATTACTTATTTTTTTTTTAATTTAAGGTTTTTATTAGGCCTTAAATTCTAGGCAAATATTTATGATATGTTCTTTTATAAAATTGGGAGTCAAATTAAAATAAATGGAGGGTAATCAGCAAAAAAAAGAAATAGTGATGTACTATTTTCTGTTTATTATTCTTATTTCAACATAGATTTTTACAGAAATCCTATTCTAATGAAGTAAACTAAGCTACTGTAAATAAAATAGCAATGAAATAGAGTTTCAATTAAATTAACTTCTCTATTAAAAAAACTTAATACAAATCGTAGCTTCATAAATTAATAATAACAGAAGTGGGTGTTCATCTATTTTTTAGTATTAATATAACTAAGTTTTTGTCTGTTTTCTGTGAATCGCGTCTTACTGCCTATTGAGGGTATCCGCATGGTTACACTACTGTTTTAAGTATGAGAGAGTTAAGATTTAGAAGAACTGTATAATCAATTGCATTTAGGAAGAAGGAAAAACACTCAGTACATCCGTTTTGAATTAAACCCCTGACCTCTAAATCGCCAGATTTCCGATGTAACTAAATTGACAACTTACCCAACATGATTACAGATACCAATTTTTATTTATAACAGTTTTAATGTGAACTTAAAGAAGCATTATCAAAGTTTTTAATAGGCCCTTATATTTTGATATATGACTCATGTCTTTAGTCAATTAATACGTGTTCATATATAGATATTTCAAACATTCGTAATAAAACCACAAATCTAACGTAATAAACTTTATATATCCTATAAAAACTTTATTTAAGAGAAAAGTAAGAATTTTTTTTCCAGCCACATGTAACAATTGTTCGGAAAAAAAAAATTCAAATAACAAAACCGCTATTTATTTTCGTTACAAAAATATCAAAATAGAATACTTAATCTAAATTTCTCCTGTATATATGGCCAAACTGACATAGTATCAGAATAGTCCTCTCTGATACATAAAAACAAAACAAAAATATCCAACAACTCATCAATACGTCCACCATCCTGAAAGCATTTATTAACTTCGATCCGAAGGGAAAACATTGAAACAATACCAAACCGGTTCACACTCAATCCGTCACAGCTGTTGACGCTGTACGCGTAGGCGTACCCCGACCTCCCTAATCTCCGCGTTGAATTATTCCGAGCGCGTCATTCCCGTGTCAACCCCCCCAGTGGGGGTTGGGGGGTCTGTTTGACATACGGTGACCCCTCGACGCTGCTGAATATTACATAGTTCCACTTTGGATACTCCTGGGCTCAAATTGTTACCCACGGTATAAGTCTGTCAAGGGGAAAAACAAAGAATTGGATATGTATCAGAAAAAAAAAAAATGTGACGGATGTAAATTATATATTTTTTGATACTTTTCCAAAATAAATTATTTTTTTAGACTTGTTATTATTTAAGTACGTATAGAATAAATTTTGACAATATGATTAGAAATAAATTTATTTTCTTTACATAACATATAAAAATTACAAAACTGTAAATTTCAACAAAAGAGCCTCATATTACAATAAAACATGTCACTAGATAAATTTTCACATATTCATATTATGTCATGTCATGTGATTTCTAGATGACACTTTTATAATATAGTAAATATAGATTTTTCAAATACTAAACAAATATAACAAATTAAAATGTTACATTAAGGAGGCTTAAAATACTATTGTTTGGGTAATTTTCTGGTACTACTCCATTCTGTCTAAGCTTAATATTCTTTTCAACATTCTCCAGCAACATCCCTGGGTCATGTCAATAACAAAGAGAGTAGAATAAATACAAAACTTTTTATCTCAAGGTTAAGATGAAAGTTCACTGCTGGTTCTGAAATATTTTTAAATTTTTCTATTGTGAGCATAAAAGAAATATTACTGTATTTGTTTGAGGAAGGCTAGAATTAAAGGCCTTGTTTTATCGAGCCTATTCTCATATATCCACAAATTTGCTTAAAATCTCGTTAAAAATGAGATAATCACATTTTCACTCTTTTTTCTACTAATAAAACTCAAACTATAAATTTGTTAGGAAAAATGAGCCGTATTTCAGTCTTTGACTCTATTTTTTTGTGGGCCATATATTAAAATAACGCATCCTAAAACCAAATATTACATTAGTTTGCGCAGCAATATTATATCGCTTAGTGAGGCAGCCCCCTAAAATTAAAATAAAAAATTTCAGTAAGTTTTTTAATGATTTTACCAATAAAGTTTGAGTTTGATAGGGTAAAATTAAATTTACTTTAATTTTAATAAAGTGATAAGTTATATACTTGTGAAAATAAGTATTTTTCAAAATATTTGGTGTTCGAAAATGTTCTTTCTGTCAAATGAACGGGATTGACTAGTTTTATAATATTACACAATCATGTGCCGGTCTTGACCTCTACCTAAGCTTAGATATAATAGATTATGATGGATTTTAATCAAACATAATATTTAGAGTAATAATAAAATAAAGAATATATTATTTATTAATATTATTAATAATTTATTATCCTTACTACTATAAAAATATTTAGAATCAATATTTAGATTTTAACTGTTTATAGTTAAGGCTTATTTTTCTGTAATTTATTTCCTATACTATTAAATTAAAATATTTTAGCTATGGGTGAATTTTTGAAATCTCTAATTTTTCAAAAAAGTTGCTCTTGTGACTTTGTTTTATGGATATCTTAGGAGTGTTTGACTTGTCACAAAACATTGTTTTCGCATTATTAATTTTTGGTGAAAAAGTTATTTATATATCTTTTATAAATTATTGGTTAAATAATCCTATTTTGTTTTAAAAAACTTTAATGTAAATTTATAAAATAAAAATGTATACTTATTTTACGTGAAAATTTTTTATTATAGTTTAATTTACTGTTTATTGTTTTAATCAATATATAATATTTTAATAATGGTCTTTAATATTTAGTTATATTATTTATGATAGATATTTATTTTTGAAATAAATAATTTGTAAGTAATTTATGAAAAGGATATTTGTGAAAAATTTGATTATTTTCAAAAAATTTCCTTCAATGATTATTAAAATATACGTATATGATATCTGTGTTTCATGATAAATAATAATGTATTATATTATTTAAATATAAATAGCTTGATGGTAGCTAACAAATAACTGATTCTTTATAAATTGAATATATTTAATTTCTCAAAGCTTTTGATCAAAAATGTATATAATAATAGTTTTTATCGTGATTAAAAATTTATGATTTTTTTTTCTAAAACTAACTTTCTTAGTGATAATTTGTTTAGAGCTAATATACATACTACTAAAAAGTTTGTATGATAATGTCATACAATTTATTTTAGGACCTAAATAAAAAACGTATAAAAACTAGTAGCTATAATCGAAATTTATCACATCTATCGTTGTACCAAAGCTTCTTCCCTACCAAATATATTTTGAAAGTATCCATTGATAAACACAACCTTTAAGTCTAAAAACACTAATATGAAAACTCTAAGCAAGAAACTTTTATCGCACCTTCACGATCATGTCCACTAGCGAGAGGCTGCTGTGCAGACACTCTAGGAACACAACACTACACAAAAGACACAACACCACAACTCACCCCCCTCTTCCCCTGCCCTAGGGTAGCAGACGAAATCGATTCCTAACAGTTGGCAAGTTTGATTACATAAATCCGTACAAGTTCTTCCTCCTCTCCTCTCTTCCAAGTGACCACACAGTCTCGTGCAATTCGTGTTACGACACAGAGAAGACAAACCAGACTTGTCTACTAGGTTACTGAATGAGAAGAAGCTCTACGAAAGACCAGTTATTCCCGCGTTTGGTGTAGATAGCCTTAGGACGCCTTACAAGGCCGACCGCTGGGAAAACGACCACATCCTAGTTCTGCCTGGGGTTCAGTGTATACCATCAGAATATTCCTCGCTGTAAGAAAACTCTACCAGTTTACATGATATCATACTCCTTCTTTAGCACCGTGTCTTACTAGCCGTTTTGGTTGTACGCCAATGTACTAATAACGTTAATGTGTTAGAGATGAGGAAGGTTTATTTTAGAATAAGTTTTGCCACATTTGCATGAAGTGATAGTGTAAAATAATTTGAGGAAAAAACACCCTCGGAACATCCGACCGTGATTCAAACCCCGATCTCCCCATCGTGGGTAGTCCACTAGCAGACATTGCGTATGATAAGCTTCTAATAGGATATCTGATTGTTACGAAAGTTACCTAAACTACTTTCATGTATCCATTCATAAAGTCAACTGAGCCACAGCTGTCACTTTTGATAAGGACTATGCTTATTAGTCCTTTTTGGTGGCCACGTGGTCTAAAGCACTACTCTCGCGGTAGACATGACTGGCGACAATGTGGAGATCAAGGCTCGAATATCGATTGGGTGTACTGGGGTTTGTTTTTACAAAATATTTTTCACCCTCTTTCTACGCAGATGCTCGTACACTTCCTCTAAATATGACCTTCATAATCTCAGAAATCCCTAGCGTAACTACTACATAAGCGTATAACCCAAACGGATAATAAGGTGGTGCTTAAAGAATCGTATCAATACAGGTTTCATTTTAACGTCAACATAAAAAAGTTTGTATATTATAAATTTTCTCCTCAATATACAAATAATAATCTAGCAACGCAATTTACTATAAGTGTCATCCAAGTCGTTCGTAGAATGACCTAAAATGTGACGTTCTCAATATACTGGATAGTGACGGTAATATCAGGGTGAGGTTCCCTTTCTGGTGTACTAGAGTATTCTATTATCTCATGAACTCTCTAAGAAAGAATGTATTGCAATCGGCAAAAAAATCGAGATGGTCATTTTGATGGCTGTTGACGTTTCATTAAAAACTGAACCCGAAAAGAGGTTTATGCAATTCCCTATATCTGTATGTAGCTGGTAATAGAAACGAAACAATTTAAATGATCAGATTAATCCATGGTAATTCACGAGGTTCCCAGACAAATGTTTATTTTAAATCATCTGGCGGATCCTGAAATTAAAGGTAGTTTATCTAAGGGGAAAACTAGAAATAATCGATTTTCTCATAATATGCATTAACGAATTTTATTAAAACACGTATCTAGCTAGTGTTTAAGCTACAAATAAAAATGTGCCTTTAATTTTTACATGAAAATTAGTTGAGGTACATCAGCGGATATTTACATTATATCCAGCTATTGCAAACTGTTTCCGAATAACACAAAAGCTAATATTAGAAACAATAACAACATAATTTGCATGTATATAGAAACAAAGTTTAAGAAAAAATTTCCAAGTGTTAGCAAGGTTTTAGGAAAATATTCTAGCACAGACTTGGAAAGAGCATGGGAAAACATATATTTTGTAATTTAAAACCCTTGCATTGATCTTAGTAGTAGTGACGCGTATTGGAGTATTGCCAGGGTAATGAGAGCTATTTTGAAATGTAGCGATGAATGGTCTTCCATCTTCAATAAATCACTCATCAGTTGAGTATCGACGAACATACAGTTCCATGTGAGGTATGTATATTATTATTATTATTAGCACCGCGTCTTACTACTCGTTCGGGTTATACGCACTTACGCTAATGTGTAATGGTAGGGTGATTGTGAAATGAAATGGAGCACCTACAGTATAACGTGGGATCCGAACCACGGTGGAGGCCTGGCATTCCTCACATTCACAAGTTGTGATTAATACACATCTTGTCAGAGGTGAAGGAAGGGTTTGGCAATCAGATAAATCTGTGCCGGGACCGAGGTTTGAACCCCGGACCCTCAGCACAGAAGTCTGACACCTTACCCCTAGACCACCAAGTCACCAGGTATGTATAACTGAGTCTATGTGTGATTAATCAAATGAAGACCAAATTAGCAAGATTATAGTATAATTATTGAATAACCTGGTCTTGTTACACGGGCAACCCTTACGACACGTCACTGTTTGGTAGAGAGACAAAGACAAGATGATAGACGTCATCTACATACTATTTTATTGACAAAGAAAATATTGCTAGCAGGATAGCCTTAGTACCTCTCCTCAGGTCTAGTCCTTCTTCATGATCATCATAATCTAGGTACTCGCTTACGTGATACCCACACACTTTCTATCCCTTTTCACGTATATAACTTTTATTCTCTCTCTTTTACTGTTGCTGGAGCTTGTTTCTGGAATACGCTTGATCCAAATATTAAAACGGCCGCCAAAAGAAAATCATTTCAGCATTAGATTTCTCAAGGTCTGTAAGCAGTCTTGATCGTCGATGTCAGGGAATATTTGGGATACAGTAAGAATGTGTTTGTAAGTTAAAATTATTATTATTATTATTATTCTCATCACTACGTAAAAATATACCATTTATTAATAGTTACTAAACATTATCGGCATTGTTTTCTTTAAATTATTTCGCAAACCTATCATTTTTAGTATGTTATGCGTAGTATAATAGCATGTGAATGTGTGTGTGGATTGATTGTGTACCTTAATGTTTCTTTTATTCTTATTTTTGTTTGTTTTCCTTCTTAAATATTTTCTTTATTTAGTTATACTTTTCACATTTATTTTATTTTAATATGCTCATAAATGTGCCATTATTTATTATGTGGGTGATATTTTTTTTGCACAGATTAGTATCTATAACATAAGTAATAAATGTATGTTCTTTATTATTAAGTAGGCCAAGTGTAAGAAAAGGTTCTGGCATTAACTTCACCCAAATAAAGACGATATTATTACTACTAATATTGTTAATATACCATATTTATGGGTGAGAGCCTAGCAATAGAGTAATATAATAGGGAGATAAATTTTCCATGGACAACTTGACCAGGTGGCTTTCCCAATTATGATCTTATGGGCATCTTAGCTTAAATAAACAATATCTCTTAAACAAAGGTGTCGAACAATTATCGTTGGTTGACTTTCTGTATCGATCATTATAATACAATAAAATGTAGATATTAAAATCGTTTGTCTCAATCTCCCCATTGTCATTAAAAGAATGCAGAAAATTCACAGGCCGATGAGATTTTAGGTTAGAGCGTGCTTATGTATTAGAATTCTATTTTAATACTAAGTGAAGTGATATCCTAAATCATATCATTGAATGTAATTTGTTAATGGGTGTAGAAACATGTAGCTAAAACCACAGTTTGGGGAGTCTATAATTGAATAATTTAATGGTAAAAATAATGAAAAGTAATGGTATTTTGATTCCCTTTATTTGATCGCATGTCTTGGCATACTATTATATTATTGAGACCTTGGAGTGGAAATGATCTAAAACACTTAAAAATACTCTACTGTAGAATCCACGACAGCCCGTATCAGGTTTAAAATGTAATGTTTGACCGGAGGTACTCGTGAAAAGACCGCTGATACAACAATGATGAATATTTAAATGTTTATAGTACCTTCACTATCACGGAAAACAAAAACCACACGCCATGCATAACTTATTTGACTATAAATACTAAACTAACGCTATAAAATATAAAACACTGACACGCGTATGTTGGAATAGCTGCATCGTACTAGAATGTAATATTAGTTTTATTATGACAGCCAATTGATTATTACCTTTTAGTTAAACAAATAACAGTGTCAATGTTCGTTATTTTATTGAGTCCTGCATTTCACAGTGATATAATTTGTTGAATTTATGATCTCTATTGCAAGGGATAGCCTAGCTTATTTTAAAACCCACTAGCTGTGCACAATATATTTATCTATTTAATCACCACGATAGGTAAACTTCCAGACTATTTTATATTATACATTTTTTTTAGCACCACTTACTATTTAACTTTCAGATTATACCCGATGTACTGATAAATATAATGGTCTAGAGATAATGAAGGTTGAACTTAGAGAAAGTATACCCCCATTTGCTGTGAACGATATATGAAAAACCTCCATCATGATATCTTTGTCATCGAGAGTTTAATCTATTGAGAGAGTGACACATTAGACCCTGCAGCCACCAAAGCATGTTTTCCAGCTATATGCAAACAATGATTACGCTAGTAGAATTGGAATGAACAAGGTAGAATTTTATAACAACACTCGCTTTGCTCGTTGGGGGCTCCGCCCAAAAACCCCCAGTGAGTTTTCTTTGTAAGTGGATGTAAGCTAATGTAATTCCAGAGCCGTTTTTTGATAGGTCTTACCGTTTAGACACAAGAGACCCACTAAGAAAGGTCCGCACTGACTTTAAAGTCACTCCACCATTTTGAATTTTTTTCAGGGGATAATTTTTTTTAACGTTTTGGAATTCTCCCGTCGGTTACAGGCTAGAAGCTATAATTTTGCCAAATTTCAAGTTTCTAGCTCATCTGGAAGTTGGTAAACAATGTCAGTGAGTGAGTCAGCCATGTGGATGTATAATTCCTTATGTTCACGGAGGTAGAGTTCCAAATTATTTAAAAAAAGAAACCCTGAGAACATTAGATCAGGACTTAAACCCTTATATCCTCACCACAGGCAATCCAATATAACACAAGATTTACGTGTTAGATGATACGGCCACATATACGGGTATGTTCACTATTGTTTGGTTATTACAGTGTTTCACTATAATTTTTTGGGGTATTGGAAATTAACACGAATTAGCACGGAAGGGGGGAGTGCGGAAACATTAAAGGCAATTGGCCTTTTTCATTTGGCGTGGAATTGCAGATCCATGGAAACAAACGGTTATCTTCAAGAATTTTGATTGTTTTGCAATTTTCTTTTTGGAGACGGTTTGTTCAAGAATAGAAGCATGTTGATTAAGCTATACTTTTTTATATACACACCTCCTCTATAATTTTAACAGTGAACCAATATCGATAAAATTGACATTTTTCAATAAAAAAAACTGCCGGCTTCATAACAAAAAATAAGAAAATATAAAATATTAATAAACATCGATACATTATATTAGAAGGGGTGTTGAAGATTTTAACATCAAAATTACACTCGTTCACGAGAAAACTGATTTTTTTAAACCTATAAACTCTCCACAAGACCTGTCCGGCCATCTACGATATCCGTAATCCATCTGTTCTTGTTGGCGCAAAAGGATACTTTGGTCGGTTTTGAAGCCAAAGCACGCTTTTCACCTCCCCCCATCCCCACACACCATTCCACAAAATAGGTTTTAGACTCGCACTCTACAGGGCCAAGGGCCTTAATAAAATACTTAATTATACTCAGCTTTGATTCAAATCTTGACCTCCCCATCACCTCCAAATCAGGCTTAAGAACTTGAGATATTAACAGCTAGACCGTGGTTCTATCGGCTCAGGTTACTCTCTTTTAATTGTGATACGCTGCCACAACATAAATCCTAAGTGTTATCCGCATTTTATTGAAGATTTAATATAAGTATAGCTGTAGAAAGAATTGTCGTTAAACACACTCAAGAAATACTATCTTATCTAGTTTGCAGTTTCCATTAATATGACCAATAAGATATCCGATATTTTAAATGCCCTTGACATTCCGGCTTTCCTGGATACACGCAAAAGAGTGATTTAGTTAACATTCTAGTAGTAAGTTTTACACAAATGCTACCAGTGAAATAGTTATAAAAAAGGGGATTAGAACTAATGTACGCCAATTAACGTGGAAATGGGTATGGGCAGAAATTAGTGATAAATTGAACGTCATAAACAAACCATTATTGCACCTGAACGGTATTCGAGCATTGACTTCACTATTAACATCGATTTTGTGCAAAGCTAGTAGAACGCATTGGACTAGACGGTGTTTGGAGTGGGTGTTAAATAATCTCTGTTTGGTGTGTTTTAGAATAAAGGCTAATCTATAAAAAAATTACGTCGCCAATTTAAATTTAATTATTTAATGTGCACTTCATAAACAAACTGATTATATGAGTGAAATATTTGACGGAAAACTAATCCAATCTGTTTAGGTGGCCACATGGTCTAAGGCGCTACTCTAATAGTAAGACTAGACTGCCGATGACGGGGAGATCTATGCTTGAATATAGGTCGGGTGTACTGAATGTGTTTTTTTCCTAAAGGTTTTTCTACTCTCCCTCTACGAAAATGTGGCTATACTTCCTTTAAAGAGGCCTCTACCCTTCCTAGTCCCTAAAACAATTAGCGTAACTAGTACTAATGCGTGCAATCAAAACTGGTTGTTAGATGCAGCGCTAAAAAAATAGCCAGATAAATTTTAACTATCATTATTATTACTAATATTACTATTAATACTATAGTTATAGTAATTATTATTATTTTAGTCTTATATTGAGTATAGAAATATATTTATAGCGCCACAATAATATTTCTTGTGGACAGTTGTTGGTTTCTATTTAATCGAACTATTAAAATAATTTGAGACCATCCGATAGAACCACCTTTATCATGAATTAGTTCGGATAGATTGTGATTTACTACAACTGGATACTAAGTAGTGAGTATAGTAATAATAATAATAAATAATAATGACATAATAATATTAATAGATAATTTATATTTGTATATTATTATTTTATTATATTATTATTACTATTATTATTATTATTATATTATTATTATATTTACTTATTATTATTATACTATATTATTATTTATTACTATCATTATTATTATACTCACTACTTAGTATCCAGATGTAGTAAAACGCAACCTATCCGAACTAGTCCCCCATTGACACAATTAGAAAGATGCCTCAACACCTCAAACAAACGAAAATCCCTGTAATAAAACTTGCTATCTCTCCATCCCAAATTAAATCTATTTCAAACCATAATCAAGAGTATTAAAGCCGTAAATTCATCTGCCTCATCTTATAATAATATAACAATAGTATATCTATCTATATTTACTCATCATATAAATACCACTCTGTATCACATTAGCAACATTGTTATCAATTAGTTTAATTTTATTTCTTCATGTTGGTAGCTCTATAAATATTATGGATCATCACACTAATAATTATTCTATATAAAACCGTAAAATTTCACAAACATTCCAATAGTAGGAAGTAAAACCAATCATATTTTATACAAATATGTTATTTATAAGATTGTTAATTTAAATCTATTTATTATTTCATTTATCACAATATAGTTTCTCTTAATTATTACCATTACTAATGTTTAATTTTTTAGATTATAATTTTATAACAAATTTTTATAGAATAATTTGAAATAAATTGATTTTCCTCGAACTTGAAGATGGTGAAGAATCACCGAAACAGGTTGTCATCAAAGAAAAAAACTAAAACGCATATAAAACAAGAAGAAAAGAATCAAAAAATTAAAAAATAATAAACAAAATGATTTAAACTTACTTTCACTATCGTCAACATTAACATAACGTGTTCTCTCACTTCCAATAAGATCCAGAAAAATTAATAGGAATAAAGGTATTATTTTATTCCCTTGGCTTGATAATTTGTATATTTTGTACGCCTTCGTTTGAATTGAGTTTGAGCATTCACTTTTTGGAAAAGCCTTAATCTCTTTTAAAGCTTTTCAGATTTGAACTCTTGCCATCCGATTTAAAAACGTCTACCCAGAGAGAACACTAAGTGAAGTCAACACCATTAGTAGCGCGGTAGTATTAACAATACCGTGTTCACAAAATACACATGTTACAAAGAAAATTTGTTATTATTTTATTAATATTAAAACCGTATTTGAAAATAAATAAAAAATCGTGGTCTTGCTAATTGGATAGCATACAGAAGCCGAACAAATAGATCCTAGTTAACATGAATGACCTATCTAAATAGAACATTTCTACTGTAGCTTTATTAAAATTACTTCGCAGTGTATGTATTTGATGAAATGTGTGGGTACACACATATATTGAATTGTATGAATAATGGAAAAGCGAGGTTTGTTTTATGTGTGTTATGTATTTTTTGTTTTATGTTTATTTCTCTTAATTAAATTAATTTATATTATTTGTCGGGAATTTAAAAATATTTTTGAGAGCACAAAGGTATAGTTAATTCAAGGCCCATCTATTAAATTAAACATAGTTTTACATATTAATATTAATAACATAAAGAGTGGTTTGGCTAAGTCATTAGACTAGTATGATCTGATTTGCTGGTGTGGTGTATGTTGAAGGTCGAAATTTAGCCTAGGGTGAATCCATTTACCTAAATCACCTTTCACTATTACTTAACCAACTGTGGTAGCATTGTATCTAGAACAATTTTCCTCTCCTATTTTCCCATCGGTATAAGTTTCCGTGTTTTACGGGCGTGACGTAGAACTCTATGTAAATTAGAACGAATGAAATTTTCAATGAAAATGGTGAAAAAAATCCCCTTTATTTTTTATTTTCCTCCACTATCGGTATAGAATTAACTTTTCATAAATTCATCAATTAATTGTGGACCCCAAAAATTTGATGAATTAATTATATTAATTTAAAAGCGTTTGAATCTACGGTTTCCACTAATGGACCATCTCTTCCACTTCATATAAAGTTTTTTTTCACGTGTCATTACAAACTCGGGTTATATTACAATATACTTGTTATTGTAGTTTGGTAGAGATTAGAGGAAATGTACCAATATTGACCTATTGTTTTAAAGGGAAATTATTTATGAAAATACAATCACAATGCACTTAAATAAGATTCGACCCCTACCTTTCCAAACACTGACAAACCAGACTGAATGGGTCACTTGCTGATACTATAGAGATACTTCGGATGACCATGGTATTTTATATAGTCACATTAATCCACCATGAATCAAAGAAGACCGCCAATCAAAATCGTCAACGATAGGGTAACAAGCGCGCGATAAGGGACAAACTCTAAAACTCACAAGATATTAATTTGTTTGTTGAACGTGTCTTACCATAAGTACGAGCTATTCGCACTTTTTTACAAATATATTGGGGTGAGGAATCTAGTGTAAGAGGAAGATTTATTTTTAATTTCCTCGAGGAAGAGTTGGGTTTTACCTACAGAAAGCCATTCTTGACCAATTTACCCGGGATTATAGTAAAGACCTCTACGTCACCGGACCACTAAGCAATAATATTACCAAACAAAAAGGAAACCAATGCTATAATTCCATATTGATGACTTATTATAGTTAAAAGTTTAGTAAATTTAAAATAATAATATTATAATTATTGAGGAGATAACACTTGAAAGATCCCCAGATTTCATTTACAGTAGGTTAAAACCACCACTCCAGAACAACTTTCGTGGGGATTTGAACCATAATTGAATTCTTCACTAGCGTTGACCTTATGTAATGTGATTAAATTGTCTACAAACCATTCAAATAAGCAACTTTAGTTAAACTGCCTGGATATTATTAGTTTTAATAGTTATTATATTGACATTTCTTAAAATATATAAGTATCAATATTATTTAAAATCAATGCTTAGCATATAACTTATACTCTTGAGTGGTGGCAAATAAAAGGCGCAGCTTTGCTCTCAAATTGCACATGCTTCCTTTAGTGAATAGGGATTTAGGAACATCTTTCAAACTTGCGCCGGTGTAACTATTTGCTCCCTTTAGTGAATCCAGGCTTGAGTAAAAATATGCACAGAAGGTTTATAAAAATATCGAAATCTAATCAGTTAATCTGTCCCAAAGAACTTATGAAACAGACATAGATAGAGACCTACATATTGTGTTAAAAGTAGTAGTCACCAAACATGGGGAATAAGAAACTACTAATATAATTTTTGTGGTTTTATTTAATTTATCAAATTAAAACAGTAACAACAAAATAACCAGGAGTTATAAATAAATATTTATAAAGGCTCTTTAAACAATATCACTTGTAATTTTTTTTAATTGTATGCCATATTTGGAAGAAAAGAAAAGACGTCACAAACATTAGTTAATTTTGAGTTATATAAAATTATCAACCATGTTCTGTGTTATTGACCGGCAAAACCAATGCGAAGAAACGATTAAAAATACATTGACAAAGATGAGAGGATAACAAGAATGAACATGAAAAAGATAGGGTGTAATGAGGTGGACAGGATAAAACTAGCCCAAGATATAGATATAGTGTATTGAGGTGGATTGGATATAGCTAGCTCAAGATAGGATTGGTGGCCTAATTTTGTAACTGTGACAATGAACTTATTAGTAAGTAAGTATAAAATATTATATTTTACTCACATTCATAACTGTATCTTATCTCACTAAAGGGCAGTTAAGATTTTTTTTGTCTGTTTTAACGTTTATTTACATTATTAACGATAATTAAAAATACTAAAGTCATTGTTATCTATCTTGAATATATATAGTAGGATAGCATGACAACTCAGTGGGGGCTTATATCATTGAAAGTGAATCTGAAAATAATTTAGTATGTTTACAATTAATTAAGTTAGATAACCTAGTTAATGAATACATTTACAAATTTAGCTTCTGTATTTGATTAAGTTTTAATTTTTGCTATGCAAAGAGGACCATGTTTTAAAATAACATCCTCAAAGAAGAAAAAAATTCAATCAGGCTAATGGTATATATTATATTATCCTAAAAATTGATTACGTTTCAAATATTTATATTTAATATGATGAAATATGGTATTGAACAAACTAAAATATTCTCTTTGTATCTTATTTGATTGTTCTGTTTAAAATTTTAAAAAAATGGGCGATAATTTACACAAACTGAAGGTAGACTTTATTATATTTTAACTAATGTTTAAGATATGCATAAAATATTTTTACTAACATAAATATAGTTTTAGTTGAAACCAACTTTAAATTAAAATGCTTATAAAATAGAAGATAAATTATGTTCACAAGGATAAAAATTCTAAAAAGGATATAATTCCTGATTTTAGATTTTTGCATGCACTTCGTTTTACTACCAGTTTGAGCTATATTCATAGCTAAACCAACGTATTATGATTTTTAATGTTATAGTTTAAAGGAGATTTACCCGCAAATGAGTGCAGAGAGAGTGATAAGGTATTCACTCAAAAAATACCCTTGGTAAATTTTATCTGGATTTGACCCTCAAACTCTTCTTCATAGGTAGTCAAGAATATTTGGAGAGTGAAGCCGTAGAAAAATCGACCACTTACGCGGTTTGTTCAATGTAGGCACTAAATTATTCTCGGCGTGTAACCTCTTAACTTACGCAATAGATTCGTTTGTTTTAAGGCCATGGACCCGAAATACAGGTGAAGGCTATCAAACTTATAAATATGTGTGAGAAATGCTATTTTTTATTTAATAATGGCCGTATATTTCTAATACATTACAATTTTCTAGTAACTCGGTATGACTAAGTGAGTTTCATATAGGTTTTACTTATTTTTTTAATTTGGGAGAATATAATCTTTGAATAAATTTGAACAGAATATTTTAATAAAATAAAAAGATACGGAAGAAAGAAAGTTTATACTTTTAACTATAATATCACTGTATATTAATAAGGGCGAAGCTTGGGGATGAATTATTATAACAATTACAAACATGAATGCTATCTAGATTGTAATCGAATGAATTGAAAAAGGACACTCGGACAAGGAAGTAAATCCCGGGACCTTTGGCTTGACGCGTTAATGCTCTATCACTAAGATATTCAGGGATATTCCCATGCTCAGGATTACACATACTCGTGTTTTAAGGCAGATTCTGTGATGGACGTGTGAATATACTATATTATATATCTACTATAAATATATATATAGTGGAATTTTATAATATATATACATATATATCCCAGAAGAACATTTTACAAATTTATATAATATTAATAGAGACTCATCTGTGATAGTGTGTCGATAAGAGTAAAGGCTGACATAGACTCGTGAAATAAATTTGCAGCCTCCAATGTTGAACCCATCATTCTTTCGTGTTTTCATCAAAGTAAATGGGACTCAGGTGACTCTTTGGGTTATGAACTTTGAACTCCTGCTGTGACGTAACGCTATAAAATGTTAAGATGAAGGCTTTGGCTCAGGAAGATATATGAAGGGTGGTAGTAAAAACGTTTACAGCACTCGTAGGTATAACACGAAGGGAATACTCTTGGGGGTACTTTATAAGGAAGTGTTCGTCTTTATAAATTTAGTTTATTGTACGAAAGGGTAAAAGTATTCTTTGTATATTCATATATCTATCATAATAAAGAAAACTAATTTTGAAATTTTAATAATATTTGTTTATGTTTTAATATAATAAAGATCTTGTTGTATACAAATTACATATTCTTTTTGGTAGATGACGATGTGAGATATTACCCTGCTCATTCAAGCCTTAGAGTGGATTTTAAATAAGGATTTTAGGGATAAAATATATCTGGAATTAAGTCTAGTAGAAATTTATCCCCTTTTTGATTTGATGTGAAATTTTAAACATATTTAAATCTGAAAATACATCAAGTGGACTAGGTGCTATTCCGGATTATTTTGTATCAATTTATTGGTGTTTAGGAATACGAAATTACAACCACTCAGACTGTATTATGATCCTGGTGGTTCTAGATCGTTAAATAAATTAAATTTACACCTAGTTGTACTGGATTTATTCTCTTGATGGATTAGAGAAAACTATACAATACTGAAAGCACACCCAATTGGTCAAGGGTGCTTTCCAATTTATTTCAGAGAGTTATACATTATTTTTCTCAATCCTTACGTATGAGCATAGCCATCAAGGATAAGACTGGTTATGACAACCATATGTCAAAAGTTATATTTTTATATAAATACAGATTCTTTAAATTGACAAAATCATAACTATTATTTTTAACACAATATTTAAATTTCATCAACCATCAAGTAATGTTAATGTTAGCTGAGCCAGTTCTCACATTTCAGTATACGTTTAGGAAATTTAATTACTTTAAACAAGTCGTTACGATAGCGCATTAATAATATTACTTCAAATATGTTATAGAAACAAAATTTCACCGTACTTTGACAAGTTTTAATTTTGTATATTCCAAAATTGATACAACTCATTTAATAAATACAGAATTACAATTACTTCGGTTGGCGGTAATTCCAGATCTTTAGAAACACAAAACCCACAATATTGGTGATACAGATTTAGGACCAGTTTCATAGTTAGAATTAGTACGACTCATTTTAGGTACTGTACTAAATATAGGATTGCACCTACATACATTAGAATGGAATGGGCCAGTTTCATGTTCGAGTTTATCTAGCTGTCGTCTTGTATTTAATACAGCACTTTAGTACTAAGACTGACTATGAAACTGGGCCTTAATGTAAGCGCTTCGTCTAGTTTCGTTTTCCAGTGAAGCAATGTAAATTTAATTAAGAAACCTGTCTGGAAATATTAAAGGTGATTTTTAATCAATGAACCCTTCAAGCGGGATTGGGTGCATTTCTTCTCCAATTCTACCTAATTAGCTTTATCCCATTTTAGTAATAATGGTGAAAAATCTATAAAAATATTACTAAAAAACAATACAATATTGCTAATATTCTTACTGGTTATATTTCCAGATTTTAAGATGATTAATATTATTTATTATATTAAAGGGTAGATTAGTATATCTTGCGTTACATATATTCCAAATAGTCACACTAAACCAAGTACAATTAATTAGTTATGCCAGTTCTTCAACATATGGACGTTTATAATGGGCTTGGATAAGGATTTATCCTATTTTCAAAGCTTGTTTAAAATTCGGGAATAGGTGCCATAACATTTTTACTAGCTATATTTCATTTGAACAAGAAATTTGGCTGGATGCTGTTACGTTCCCCCAGAAAGATATATCAAAAAAGTAATTTAAAGAATCTATAATAATTTCTGTTGGTTATATATTCCTAATAAAGTAATTTAATAAATACATTGAACAAATTATGCCATTGATAATCTATTGAATGTTTATAAATTTATATTCAAACAGTTGAGATAAGATATTTAACGTAAATCTTTAGAGAGGATAACAAATCCAAACGGATAACCCGATCAAAAAATCTCGTTTGAAATAGGTTAAAAAACGAACGCTAATTTTCGTTAAAATTGGTCTACGTGCTTGACAGTTATCACGGAACCAAGATCAGGACAGAAAGATAGACGGACAGACAAAAACACAGATGAGATTCCAAATGGTCAAGATAATACTGAATCAGACTACTTTTGATCATTTTAAAAATTAAAATATATTTGAGGGAAAGAAAATCCCCCACTATATAATATTGGCCAAACAATTACAGAATAACATTTTTATACGCTTACTTGAAATTAATTATTAATTTTTTATATTAACGTAGTTATCAAATAAACATAATTAATTTAGTGAAACATAAAAACAATTAGAGAAAGATAGGCTTTAGTTTTGGGTAACTTATTTAAATCAAACATCCAATTAATAATATGTTTATATTTTCTCGTAGATAAATTACAAAACAATATTATTTTACTAATGGTTTAATGAACCATAGCTAATTGAATACACATGATTGGGATTGGTTGTATATTATTTTTGAAATCAACTTTTAATTGTTTTTAAAAGCGTAGCCTCTTTAAATATATAAAATATTTGGTAAATAATTAATTAGTAAATGTGCTTAAATTGTATCATTGTGGTCAACTATAGGTAGAATTATTATTCATTGTCAATAAAAAAAATTAAGCTCTCGTATAGCGTGAAAAATTATTATTATTATATTTTACATAATATACATATATATACATAAATATACATATATATAATAACAATATTACATATATATACATATATATACATATATATAATATATATACATATATATACTATATACATAATATACATAAATATACATATATATAAAATATATAACTTATATATACATATATACATATATACATAAATATACATAAATATACATATATATCATAATATACATATATATACATATATACATAAATATACATAAATATACATATATATACATAAATATACATAAATATACATATATATACATAAAAATACATATATAATATATACTATATACATATATATACATAATATACATAAATATACATATATATACATATGTATAATAGTATACATAAATATACATAAATATACATATATATACATATGTATACATATGTATACATAAATAACATATATTACATAAATATACATATGTATAATAAATATACATATATACATATTATACATATGTATACATAAATATACATATTATACATATGTATACATAAATATACATATATATACATAAATATACATAAATATACATATATATACATAATATAATATATATACATATGTATACATAAATATACATATATATACATATGTATATTAAATATACATATATATACATATATATACATATGTATATATAAATATACATATATATACATATATATACATATGTATATATAAATATATATATATATACTATATATACATATGTATATATAAATATACATATATATACATATGTATATATAAATATACATATTTACATATGGTATATAAATATACATATATATACAATGTATATATAAATATACATATATATACATATGTATATATAAATATACATATATATACATATGTATATAAATATACATATATATACATATGTATATATAATATACATATATACATATGTATATAAAACAATTATTATTATTATATATATAAGAGTGATTCAAATAAGTTAGCCTACGTGAGATGTATAACATATATTCTAGCATTAACATATCTTTATGTAATTAAGTTATTTTTCAAACAATTATTATTTATTCTAGTTCAATTATTATATAGGCTCAACAAACTCAAATGGATTATAGGCAACCCTTTTCTACCTATAGATTAAAAAAAATATGTTATGCAATCTGAAATCTAAGAACCAGGCATTTATGAATTCGCGTGGGGGGAGAGTGGGTGACCAAAACCTAACCAAGATGGGAAATTGCACTCCAGATCATCAACAATTCAGTAAGTGTTGACCTGGTGGTCTAGGGGTAAGGTGTCAGACCTTTGTGTTGGGGGTCCGGGGTTCAATCCTCCATCCAGACACATATTTATCTGATTGATAAACCATTCCTTCACCAATGACAAGACGTATATTAATCACAACTTGTGAATGTGTGGAATTCCAGGCCTCCACCGTGGTTTGGATTCCACGTTAAACTGTATGTTCTAGGTCATCTCACAATCACCCTACTACATCACACATTAGGGGGCCGCCAGACTGAGCGCGTGAGCGACAAAGATATAAAATAGAACACATTGGTTGAAAGAGAGGTGGCCAGACTAGAGCGAGCGAGCGACTGAGCGCGCACGCTTGAAAGATAGAACTGGTTCTATTTTTCAAGCGCGCTCGCTCGACACGGTACAGTCTAGTTTACAGGCGCTAGGCAATATTACTGTATGTTGGTTCATTGAGTGCTAGGAAAACTTCTCATTTTGACATTTTTACTAATATCGATAAGTTTATCACACTTGCTACTAACGGCCTAGTTTAATTTGTAATATCATAAACCATACCAATATGTAGATATATATGTAAAACTGATATTTTAAAATACTTCAATATTATCAAATTAGGCCTTTACAAATAAGAATCACCATTAGCATGGAGAGAGGATGAGAAAACAACAACAATAAATCCCTTGTTAAAACCCCCCTCACTTCACTGAGCCAAAATTCGGAGCCTCCTCGTCAACAACTAACGAGAGCTATCTGCTAATCACGCGATCGCCATTCTGGCCACCCAGTCGCTTGCGCGCTCGCTCGCACGCTTGTCAGTCTGGCCGCACCCTTAGATTAAGTGCGTATAGCCCGAACAGATAGTAAGACGCAGTGCTAGTAATAATTATAATAATAATAAAAATAATAATAATAATACATTCAGTAAATTGCGTTATAGATTTATTTTATAAAGTGACTTTAGGAATAGCTACCTTGTATTGAAACTTACCACATGAATATATTATATTTATATATATATATATATATATTAGTTATGTCTGTACATTCGATTGTCTGTATGCCTGGTTGTTGATGTACAGTAATTTAGAAATATACTACTTTTAAGAATACAGGATAAGCTATAGTTCCGTATCATCACTCTATTTGATAATCGAGTGAAACAGTGTCCAAAATACTTTGGTGTAACTAGTGGGCATACGTTGTGTTGTGGGCATTTAAATTGGAACATAGCCTGTGCTGGAACTAGGAAGCGGAAGGTAGGTTCTTGATCGTGCTTCCTCGTGAATCTTCGTGCGTACATAAAACACCGATGTCGACTAGGTTCCTTTTTGTTCTAGCATTTGAAGTAGTCAGGTGTAATTATGTATTGGTAGTGTTTGTGTGTGAAGTTGTGGGCAAATACTAGTAAATAATATAATTTATATAAATATTTATATATATATTATGCACAATTCTGGCAGGAAGGACCAGACATTTAAAAACGATACTAAAACTGGTCTAATACATTCCCATGTAAAGTTATATAATTTTTCACTGCCACTTTTGATATAATCAGGTGAGGCATTTAAGCTGAAACACCAGTATTCCAAAAACAAAGCATTTCATAAAAAAATATTCTTGGTACAAAGTATTTTGGTTTTTAATGGGGAAAGAAAAAAGCACTTTCTATTTTTTGATTTGGTGAACAACTTCAAGGTTATTTCAATAACAAATTTGTTTTTATATTAAAACCTATAATTATTTTAAGATAATTTTACGTTACCAAAAAAGGGTTAACTAGAACTTTTTTTACTATATTAACTTTTCACGATATTTTAAATTTTATATTCTATAAAAAATTATTATTCAAAAATTTTTACTACATTAAAGTTGTTACGATGTTTATGGACATCATTTTAAACATTTATTAAAGTTATGATATAAATAAAGCATTTTAAGTAATACGCAATAACATAATGCAATAAAGTGTCCTTAAATAAAAAGAGTTTAAAAAAATACGACAATAAATATCTCCAAAAATTAACGTTAAGTAAAAAAAATCTTGTAAAAGATTTTTTTTAATGTAGGGTAAAATGCCATTAAAAATGATAAGTTTTCATTCAAAAAAAATCTAACCTTTAAATAACCTTTAATACGTCCAACAAATCCAAAATATGTGGTGCTGGTATCTTTCCCTTTCCAAAACAAAAACTCTAGAACGAAGAAATCTTTCTAAAATGCTTCTTTTTGGATATTCTGGCATCTCAATTCAAATACCTGACCATATATGATATCAATACCTAAATAGGTTATTGTATAAGACAATACCAAGCACCAATAAAAGATAATCAATGTTGACAAAGTTTTTTTCTTCTAAGAGTCTCTTATTATGTAATTGGGGCTCCGAGCTCTACATAAACTATTTATAGGCACCCAACACAGCCTATTTGAAAATAGGGATTCCTTTCTTCTATTCTAAGCAAATACACATTAATGTATCTATTTTACTTTGTAATGGCTTCTTTAGTAAACACAATGTTTAGAAAATCTGTATAGCACACATCAGTTACAATACGTACGAACTTTTTTTACTCCATCTCATTCCGAGCTAAATTAGAAATAAAATGCCAGCGCAAACTTTGTTTGGAATCAACATTACAGTTCAGTCTCTAATAAATCATTTTAAATTTTAATCCCGAACTCTTGCAGTTGGGTCAACATTTCGAATTAAAGAGTAGAGCATAATTTAGAACTGAGACACATAAAGGATGACAAGCACAAAGAGAATGGAAATAGAGAGAAATGTTGCGAGATTGGGAATAAAAGATATATGACACTGAAAAAGTGAGAAAAAAAAGGGAGGAGGTGGGCGTTTGAAAGGAGAATATGAGGATTGTTTGCAAATGTCTTTGCGGTTTTTAGATCAAGCATTGAATGTTGATTCTCTGGAGAAATTACCACATCAATTTGAGAGTCAGAGCAATGGCCAGCCACAAGAACGGATGGTGGAATTGAAAGTGCATCAGGTCAGAGATACAATTAAATAATTCCCAGATTGGTGTCTGATTATACTTTTAAATACTTGTAACATAAGCCCTTTCACTTTTAAACTAAAAGAAAAACAAATTTAAAGGAGAAACAATAAAAACAAAATATACCAAGTTGTGTGTAATATTGTCTTTATAGGGCCAATTTGTGTAGAAATATCAGTAAATTTATATTTAAAGTAATATAAGCCTTAGTAATTCAATAAAATAATTGAAAACTGAATTATTGGATAAGTGGACTGTCTCGTCTTGTTTAGTTTTCCACACACAAAAAGATGAAAGTATGAATCCCAGGGGTAGTATTAAAATAATATTCAATAAGAAAAATTTAATAATATTTTTCAATGACACTTATGCTGGTAGTTTTTTCAAAACCTTACTTTTCTCATACATATGCTATTAGTGTAGTAGTGTAGTAAATTTTACTAAATTGTTCAGCAAATTAAGAAAATAACCAACTTTTCAGTCTTGAAAGTAAACACACTATTTTTTTAAAATATAAAATTATATTCTTATACTAAAAAAGAATTCAAGGTTTTTTTAATAGCCCAAATTTAACATTTCAAATGCTTCAAAATCGATACAAGAAAACCGCGTGTCAGAAACCCATTCCACTGGAAGCTCATTGTTAGAAATATTTTGCATCCCAGGGCCTCAAGTCATTATTATTTTTTATTTTTTTTTTCATTTTCGGATAAGAATTTAAGCACGAAGGAGTACATTGAAACTGGCCTGATAGTTCAACCACATTTAAGACACGATTTGTTGTATCCCCACCACCCTCCATTCTCTAATATTTATTCTTCTTCGTGTAGGATCTTAACGTCATGTAAAATTTGCATTTTTTTTAAACTTCCCTCAAGAGGGTTATTAATTTTGAATGTTTCCCTCCCTACCTGGTCTTCCAGGACTAACTCTTACCCGACCAACCCTCCTTGACCATTCCCATTTTTCATATTCTACGTATACTGCAATTTGGTACTCCTCTTGGCTGTAACTCCTCAATGCACAGATAAAGAATGACTTGAAAAGTACTAAACGACTTAAAAAAGAACAAAAAAAAGTACAGACATTACTATAACATTGTGCAGTCTAGCCTGAACATTAACTAAAGGTGAACTTATAAACAACAGAGGCAAGAAATATAAAAAAAAAAAATAGCCTAGGTGAAGAAACTTTTCATATCAAGAAGACATCACTATCCTCGATTATCATAATTTTGAAAATCAAGAAAAGGTTCCTAAAGGCTTATGTTTGAAGCGTTGCGCTTTATGGATGTGAAACATGGACCAATGGTGTAACTGATAGGAAAATATTAGAATAATTTGAAATTGGTGTATCAGAAGAATGTTGAAAATCTCATTGATGGAGATAATATCAAATAACAAGTGCTAATAAAATCAATTGAAGAAAGAAAATATAGCAAAGATGAGCTATCATATTAGAACATATAACATGATAGTTTGACGAAAATTATTTGTAGAAGTAGATGCGGAAGAGAACAATTCAAAAGGAGACCAAGACTATAGTGTATGAATTAATAGCGAACGATAATAACAAAAGAAGATACAAAGATGTAAAAAAATTACCTCAGGTTAGGCTATAGTTGAGAGCAGCAGCAAACAAATTACAAGATTTATAACCTGATGAGTTAACATAAGAGCATAACCAATATTGCTATAAATGTACCTGCATTGAATGGCAAAAAAATAAATGCGGGCTCTTTTTGTCTGATTTGTCACCGATACAAAATTCAGATCATGAAAATGAGACGGAGTGTACACATGTTTTACGTAAATTGTTTCTTAATTTTATCCCGCTCAAATTTGTGTACATTTCCTTATTGTTGTAACTTTATAGTCCCTAGTCTAATGGTAAAGCTTCGTGTCGTATTTCCCAGATGTGTTGTGAGATTGACGTAATATAATAATGAGCTATGAATATGTTTATTTCTTCGTAGTAAATTATTAAATGTGCACCACTTACAATACATATTTGATAAGTGGGATCGAACTTTTCATGATTCATTTGTCAAAAAGGCAAAATGAAGCAAATAAAAACTAATGCCATTGTCTATAAAACAGATTTTTTTTTAATTACCGTGTTTCTTACAACCAGTATGAAATTTTAAAAAAGATATATATAATTTGATCAAATACGAAGGGTTCACTAGATTTGTTTTTATGAAACAATGTTTTTCAATAATGCTGATTGAGGCTACGATTTTTTTTATTAACTTAAAAATACGTTGAGCTTAGTAGACTTTAAAAATTAAGACTTCACAAAAAAATTTGGATTTATAGTATAGGATAAGTTCCATTTGTTATAAAAACTTGTACACATCTAAACTGCAAATAATTTTTCTATGATACAGGAAGGAGAAAACTAAAACGTGAAGGTGACGTACCGGAAATTTTGAAAATATAGGGTGTAAAAACCTTTAGGATAAATCATGGTCGATGCACCCACCTGGGATTTGAACCATAACTTCTCCGTCATACTAAACTAGATCACACAAGAATGACTTCTTTCTTACCTTTTACCACAAGTTGAGGATGAAAATTTGGAAATAGTTCAAATTATTTTTATTATTAAATGGTATTATACTTGTTTGTTGGCTGTTTCGACAGATAGCTTCCACATACTTTTAGATATTATTAGAAATAAAGTAATTTTTAGGGATCTAAAATCCTCCACTGAAAACTACACTTTATACACTATTATAATTGATCATCTCAAGTAGTGAATTTGAATTAAATAAATATCATAATATAATGTGCATTGTTTTCAGTAAAAAGGTATAAATCAGTCTTTCCCTGAGGTATTACACCGTAGCCACATTTTATAAGCCATGGGATAGTGGAAACTCACAAGGTAATCTAGTCACCTTTAAGGGCAAACAAAATTAAGTTTATAGATTTTCGTAGTCCATAAAATAAATAATAAAGCGTCTTATTTCAAAAATAGAATGATTGATTGCATGTTTAATAAATATATATATTTTTTTAGCTTTAATTAAACACACACATTAGTTAATTTGGAAGCTATTTTTAACCTAAAGTTCTCATTCCTTAATATTTGTACAAGATATAAGGCTGTAAACAAATAAACAAACATGTTTTAACTTTTTTTAATATTGTGACAACTTGACTAGTCACTTTAAACTTTGTTTTCAAATAGTAAGGATATACATGTGTCTTGTACTAAAACGTTAGATAACACAAAAGGATGTCTTTAGATTATAAAATATGTACTGATATACACTCTGATAACTTATTAAAATATATGATGGTGAATTTATATGCTTATAATTTATATATCTCCATTATGCTCATCTGAACTATTCCAATCCTAAACTAAGATATCCAGAGAGAGGAGAAAAAAACAACCTTAGAAATTAAATTACTCCAAGTGCATTCTATCGCTGATATTGATGCCAAACTATATCTTCCCTGCTAACAACTAAAAACTTGAAAATGCTATACCACGAATTATTTACAAGACTGAAGAATATATTTAGACGTTTATACAGTAGGTTTTGTGCTCGTTTTACGGCAAAAAAGTCAGTTCTAAAAATTAAAATAATGTTTCACATATAAAACACGATTTTCTTATATATATATTGGGGGATAAATACAGGGAGTAAACAAAAAAATTAATCTGGTGCTGCAATCATCGGACAAGTAACCACATTTATCTGAAAATATTATATTAAAATCGAAATAATCTATTAAACTGGAAATATAATTCTAGCGAAAGAATTCATATAGATTTTAATAATTTTTGAAAGGTGAATAGAAATACTTTAAAATATTCCACTATTTTCCCTGACCAAATATCATATCTTTTATTTTCGAGACATAAATATAAACTGCTAGTAGTATTTTAAGAATTAGAATATTCAATTTGATTTAATAATACATATTTGGAATGTGCAAGAACTTAATTAGATATTAAAAACAATGTTTTGATAAATTAAAAATATGTATATCTATATTTATTAGTAACCAAACTTATCATTTTACTTCACGAAATAAAAAACTTATTTGTTCAGCGTTGAACTACCTATATGGATTATGAACACAAAATTAACTAATAGAACAGGAAGAATAAAGGAGAATTGACATAAAATATCACATCATTAGCGGGAAAGAAGCTTTGAAATAAAATGTAGGAGGGGCCTCATAAAACTTACTGGGATTCAAAATTCATCACTCGCAAACAAGATCAGGAAACATTGATATGTAGTCCACATGACCTTTAGTGGAAGAGTTTGCCAAATTCTTTTAAAATTTTCCTAATAGTTCTAATGATTAAACTTTCCTCTATTTTACTTTATAATGGGGAATACCCAGAGATACGGTAGCCCGTTAGGTGTCAGTATATTTTGTGCTGACTATACCTAGAGTGAGTGGGATGGAGGTGTCTTGTTGTAGATGGATAGAAAATGAAAAGGATTTGTGACACTACTGGAAACTTTCAAGGTCAAACTACATGGTGTTTTATTTTTCTATCAAAGGAGCATCCTTAAGTCACGCTAAATAATTTAAAATCCGCTTGATCACGATTCGTCCCATCATGATGATAAGTGCTCGTTTTTTATCGTATACAGTTGCAACATCTGTTGACAAACCGAATGAGCGGCTTGTGGAAATATTAAACAGCTTTATTTTTTTAACTGTGTTCTCCTTGACACACAATGTACAGTGATATTATATATCCTTACTTTAACAGTACTCAAATGAACTTGTCAAAACTACTAACAAAAACATTTATTTTCACCAAGTTACACCTAACTCAATTAAAGTGGAATTATTTAAAATTAATTTGCCATCACACACCGAAATCTACTTAATTTCACCTAATGTTGAATTTGGTGGTCTTTTACTAAATAAACTGAGCTTTGAAGAATATATTGATTTAGATTGAACTCTAAACTGATCCTAAATAGGAATACTCAAAAATCAATTTTTGACCTTCAAGTAACCGATTTTAATATCGCCTTAGTAACCCCATTATGATTAAGATATAAACATGGCCATTTAAAAAATATCGAATCTGATAAAAATTATATATGAAGGACAAATATTGATTAGTAACATGAATTCTTACCATGAAAAAATTTTTAAACCAAGATTTACCAATCTGGGTCATTATAATTTAGTTTATCATTATTTTTATAATCAATTTACAATATAATAAGGCATTAAATCATGGTTTAGGAGAATTTGTATTTTAATTCCCTTCTACCTCTTGAAATGGTCATTAACATTTGATTTAAATAAGAGGCCTATTAAATAAATAAATATAAATAAAATAAAAATAAATCCATGCTTTCATTAATAATATATTATTTTATTTATGAATTTATACAACCTTTGTTACATACAACATAGGTTGGATGTTTAATACAGTCATTTGAGGTAATGTGTGTGGTGGTCAGATGACTGTAGTTTGCGGCTTCTGATATGAATTATTTTAATAAGTACGTATTATTTTAGAAACAAAAATAAAGTTCATGTCTTACTGCCCTTCTGGGATGTCTAAATATTTGCAGAAAGGGGGTAGGAATGAGGAAGGCAGAATTTAAAGGAAATATAACTGCATTTGCCTAGTGATAGAGTGGAAAATCATTTATGAAACCTATTTGTAGACATGTCTGTGATTAGACCAGATGAGACTAGCGGGTGCTTTCTGTTGCCCACCAACATGAGTATTACAAAGTTTGAACTAAACACTGTAAATTGCTAATGGTTTTATAGCCATACTCCCCCTTTTCTTCTTAGCTAACTGTCAAAATATGGATCTAAATTTTAATTTTTTTAATAATAATTTATCACATTGAAAACATTTGGTCACAGAGAGACCTGTCACATAATATAAACCAAAACTTGTTTCATAATATATTTATAATTAATTGCAGATAATAATTATCTCTCAAAAATGCTTAACTATACATACTATAATAATGTATTATCAATTGATAAAAAAATAAGGAATTAAACCATAAACTTAAAAAAATCAAATTCCATTTGAACCAAGTTATTCTTGTATTATACCAAAAAAATTTTGGAATTCTTCTTAATATTAAGGAATGTTTCAAATGGAGATTTTTATGTTATCTTAAAACTTTTCCATAGTATTATTAAAAATATACTAAAGAAGTCTTAAGTTAATAGAGTAGTAGCTAATTTGATTCTTATGTCATTTTTAGCACATACAAACCCAATTATGTTAAAAACAAATATCTTAAATTTCTTCGATAGGGATTAAGTAATATAAAAAACTACCTGCAATCACATTACAAAATAAATTTCCAAGGTCTAGTTACATTAACCATTTCTTATGAACCGTTGGTTTTCAAGGAATTCTAATAGTTAATGTAATACCTTTTTTAAATCTATGGTAAGGGAAACTTTATAATATCTTATACATTTTAAATGGTGGATATAAAGGTGTTTTATAAATCCTACCAACAGCCTTAAAGTATTATCTAAAATTAAAAATACAAAATTCGTTTTTATTTTAATTCTTCTCTAATAAATTAATCAATATAAGTAACTTTTTTTAGCACAACGATTTACTAACGGTTCAGGTTATAAGCATATGTACTAACACCAATGAGCTAGGAATAAGGAAGGCTAAATCTAGAGAACGTGTAGCAGCATTTTCATGGAGGAAGAGTTGAAAATCATTTAGGAAAAGACTCAGTACATCCAACAGGGATTCAAACCCCAATCTCTCTTTCATCAGCAGTATATTCTAACACTAGAGTGACATCTTTGACAGTGTGGCCACTGAAGTAAGTCGTTAAATCGTTTAAATCATTCTATTGGTAAATTCTTAACCTTATTTTTAGTGTTTATCCTAGTTAAGGTGTATTTTACTTTTAACAAGTAGTGTTTTGTGGTTTAATATGAAAATAGCATATATAAAATATATATTTCAGCTAGGCCTATTAAAATATATAATTCCCCTAGATTTGAATTATATATAAATTAATGCTACAAAATACTATTTCAAAAGATACAAATATTCTTTCAGTGTAAATATCTTCAAATAGAGATAAAAAAATGTGTTTATCATAATATATTGCAAAACACTGTAGAATAGTTTCAAGAGAGCTGGTGTGATTTATAGCTCTAGCAGCTACCCCCTTATTATTAAATGAATGGTGGGGGGTGGAGGAAAGAAGGGTTGGTTGAGGGGGGGTGAAAGAGGGTAGAGGTTATTATGGCAAATTATAGGCACGGCCAAGAAGTTATTTATATACTTGGATGTATGGTGAGAGGTTGCCCCAGAAAACGAAACACTGATAAAATGGTCGATACGAGAGGAGAATCTGCCGCTACTTGGCTAAAGGCGTTCTTTCTATTTTATCGTTCAGAACATTCGTGTGAGGAAATAAAAAGAATCCTAAGCTCTTAAAGTGTTCAAATAAAATTACATTAATACTTATTTTTTCCTTCCCCTGTTGTTTAGTTTAAAAAATATAGCTTCCTTACAAAAAAAATATTAAATTAGAATAATTGTAAAAGCCGATGAAAGAAAGAGTTTGTTTATTGGCATTGATGGAGTTTATCTATGTAATTATGAAAATAAGCACTTACACTTTATTTTAATATTAGTTTACTCACTAATAATTATGGTGAAATTGATCTCAAATATAATTCTAACCAATGGAAAGGCTGTTGAATTTTTCTATTTATTTACCTTTTTTTTTTCGGAAAATGATGGAATATTTCATTTAATCTAAAGCTTCAATATACCTACTTCAAAAGAGTTTTTTTATATATCTGTATATTATCAGAATATTAAATCTGTTTAATATCTAATTCTGTGGCCCCGTGGTCTACTGGGATCCTCTTGCAGTAAACTAGACTACCGATAACGGGGGAAATTGAGTTTCGAATCTCGGTCAGGTGTACTGAGAGGTTTAAAAAAATGGTTTTCCACTATGTCTACATACAAATGCATGTACACTTCATCTAAAAATTTCCTTTCAACCCCTAAAACATTATCTTAGTTTGTACATAGGTGTATAACCCAATCGGATTACTAAACAATAAAGTTGTATAAATATGCGTAAATCCTGAATAATATGTAAGGCTGAGATAGAATTTAGAGTAAATATTCCCTAATTTGCTTTATGGGAGATTGGGAAAGACTCTAGGAATAAACACTCTTAGTACATAAGGCCAGGAATAAATCCCAAATCTCTCCTTTTTTGGCGGATCATTATAGTGTGAAAATGTTGTATTTTGACCATGCGACTTCTGAAGTAGATGTATACGAAGTTATTTGTCATTTTAAATACTATACATTATTTAGACTAGTACTTAATGTTCCTTTAGGTAAAAAATTAGGTATTTAATATTAAAACACATATCGAAGGAAAAGTTAAATATTGAATCTTTGTTTATTTAAACGAAGTTAATAAAAATATAAAGTTTAGATTTATAGGTTTTTCAAATGCCACTTTATTAGAATGTATTAGTAGGAGTTAACTTCAAGGTTGATTAAAAATTCAAAATAATCATTTTTACTAAGAATGTTCATTTGTAAAGAAGTTAATATATTAGTGATTGATATCACCCAAAAATTGTTTGATGTACAAACACAATCAAATAGAGTGAACAACTTCTTATAAATGCAAGTCACTCTCGATTAATCAAATATCATTGCTCCCACATTCTCATTTTCCTTTGATAGAAAGAAGATAAAGCGAGAAATGATGTTTAACCTTGCCTGAGGATATATATACAGTTCAGCTTTATACAGCAGCTTTTCTAGACAGGAGGGGCAATCAACATAAACTATGTTCATATAATTAGTTTTTACACTAATGAATTCAAATTACTGTTTTGATTAAACCATTTTGACAAACTCAAACAAATGAATAAATAAATCATGTTTAAATAACCCATGTATGTATATGGCTAGTGTATATGTATGTATATACTATATTTATTTGCAATTTGTTAATTACGCTGTGTTCCTTTTTTCATAATTGGCATATATCTTTATATTCATTCCTATTTTAGAATAGTCACAGATATATTCTTATTTTATAAAAGTTATATTTATATTCCTTTTTTATAGTAGGTATATTTATATAAAAAAGTTTAAGACTGTCTGCGACAGGTTTATTATTATGTTAACAATCCTAACTGAACCTAACCTTCATCTGAAAAGCGCATGAAAGGTTAGGCTTTTTCTGTAAAAAAAAATCTTTCTGTTAGTTACGTCAAAGTAGATAAAGTGAGAGTGAGCAAAATTAATTATATTTTAATTAAAATGAACTATAAAGTTTCATACGAAATGACCAAGTACAGTTTGGCTATGGCTGAAAATGGTCTGGGGAATATAGAGGTCACCCATGTTCAAGGTTTGACTTTGTAACTAATTAATAATAAGAGAGAGCCCATGTTTACTGGGAACCCCCCTTCCTTTCAAAATAAAGGGGATGTATGTCAGTGTCTACAGCTGCCAAATATATTAACGGTAGGAAACACCAACATTAACCTGTTGAAATTGTTGCATTTATTGGTGACCTGGTGGTCTAGGGGTAAGGTGTCGGACTTCTGTGCCAGGGGTACGGGGTTCAATCCCCGGCCCCTGCACAGATTTATCTGATTGCCAAACCCTTCCTTCACGTCTAACAAGATGTGTATTAATCATAACTTGTGAATGTGAGGAATGCCAGGCCTCCACCGTGGTTCAGATTCCACGTTAAACTGTAGGTCCTCCATTTCATCTCACAATCATCCTACCACTACACATTAGCATAAGTGCGTATAACCCGAACGGGTAGTAAGATGCGGTGCTAATAATAATAATAATAATAATAATGTTGCATTTATTGGCTTTTCAACCATTTTTCTCAACCGATCAACCAAGCTCACACTAATATAGCAATAGACCTCTCCTTCTTTGATACCAAATAACTCCTAATTTATTTGTGCAACTTTGTTACTTTGTGGGCTATTCGAAATATAATTTGGGCTCATATCAGCCTATTTCCAAATATTTCGTGAACTATTAAATCTTGTGTCAATATTTTATCTTTATATTATTTCATGCAAGCAATTTGATGATTGCATTAGCATTATAAAATATTATTTCATTTCAGAAAATCTTAAGATTTTTAAGTAAATGTAAATTTTAAGATTATAATTATAAGATGTATGTAAGGTGAACCGTAATATTTATTTTTTATTATCATGATTACAAAACAACTAGGTATAAATCACATCAATGTATAAAGAAATGCAATTTCTCTTTGGATTTGAGACTTTAATAATTTTTATTCTAGTTTCTCATTGCATTCATTTGAAGTGAATTTAACCTGACAGTGAATTAAAAAGGTGTATCAGAAACATGTTTTTATTTTTTATAAGCTTTCATGTTTAAAAGTTTTGCGCTAATTTTAAGTGATTCCTACACAATTTCACCTAGTTTCAAATTTCTAGTTGATTTAGAAGTACTAAAAAATGACATAAGATACATACAATTCATACATACACTATAAGAGTTTTATTAATATAGATACACGAAGTATAAAAACCAATAGGGCCAATTTGACTTATTTTAAATAAAAACTATTATTCCATAATTATTATAAGTCAATAATAATAATAATAATAATATTCTTCACTACACCTCGTAGATGAAACAAATTAAGACATTTTGTAACTATGAATAGCTTTTAAAATGCTTGAAATGTTTTGTAAGAAAAATAATAACAAGAAAAAGGTCACCCTGGGTTTCCAAGCGTCCTTTTATTGTTTCTGTGGTAAATATATCTCCCCCTTCCCACCCTAACCCTCTTTGTTATACTCTCTTTCTTATTGAACTTTTCTGCTTGTGATGGTACAAACTTGCAAAACAAAGTTCGTTAAATCGATTCGGAACATGTGGTTGACCTACTTATTGGTTCGAAATGACATTTCAAATATTCTAGAAGATTTCAAACTTTCAAAATATCGTCTGTATGCATGCCAGTATACGAACAATATGACGTATTAGTTTTTTTTTTATTGTAGGATGTGTTGACCTGGTTTTTCAGTAGGGCTTGGAATTTCAAAGATTTTCTTGGTTTGTATTTGATTATAAATATATTTCTTGTAATAATTGTTTTGTTGTCAACTATTTTGTCCATGTGATATAAAACCTTTAACATAATATAATCCATAAGTTCAAAATTTTTTAGTCACATATTTTGAAACCATAAAATATAAATTCAAAAGTTTAACTCAAATGTTTTAAAAAGCATAGAATATTTATACAAATTTTTGTATCACAAACAATATTCCTAAATGCCAATTAAAAATTATAAATATTTAATAAAACTTAAATATAATTTATGATGTGAGCCCGCAAATAAGCTATACTGACCAAGCGGCTGCAGCCATTAGCGATGAGAGTGCCAACATTTGTGAATAGAGGGAGTCATGTGGTCGGTACATCAAGCTCTCTAAACGTTAATCTCAGTTTTATAAATCAGAGCTGATATTAATTCTTTATTTAAGTAACTCCTTATTTATCCTCGCGAGGCTGAGTTTGAGCAAGTTCCAGACCAACAGCTTCAAAGATACATTTTGTGAAATGTTGTGGATCGAACCCGAGAACTCTAGATCTGAAGCCAGGAAATCTTACACCAAAACACAGATACGGTTCGTATAGTTAAGATAAAATAAACCAAAATAGGAATAATAATATACAATGACAATTTAAAAGGTTAAGTTCCTCTCTGACGCAAAAAAGTTCTAATTTAATAATGATTATTTCTGTGTTACATAATGACAAGAAAATAAGAAATAAATAAATAAACTTAATGAATATCTTAAATATCTATGTTATAAATCTCACTATTGTATCAACTATATATTTGACGTTACGAGTTAACAAAATACAAGTTAAATTCTTATTATCACTGAAACAAAATTAATATCTTTAAATTAATAACATAAATATTTATTCTTATGCAACCTTATTCCATGTATTTGCATTATTATTCAACATTACAAATACGTTGCATATAGCTATGTAGACTTATTTTCTAACCTAAATAATTAACTATATTAATTTTTCACATTTGAGAACAAAAATTGTTTGACTTCATAGTGATTGCATTTTTTTAATGAATTATAAAATATGAACAATCTTAGAAACACTATACAAAATTTAATAATAGTTATAAAAAATCAATATAAAACTATATTTAAACTATGAGAAAATAATGACTAAAACCTAGTTTTGATATTCAGAACCTTTATTTTACAGCGAATATAAATTCTTACGTCATTAAAATAACGTTTATAAATTTGATTACTTACTACCTACAAAAAATAGGCGAAATATTTAAGAGATAAGAAAATTTGAGCAGAAGCTTCATAATTATATTGATTCACTTAAAACCAGGGCTGAAGTAAGTTTATTTTTTAAAAATACACAATAGGACAAAATAATGAGAAAAAAAAATCTCATTAAAGATTCACATATGTGTTACCCAGATTTATTAATTAATATTTAATTTTATATTTCTGAACCGAGTCTCTCAACCATAAAGCACGAGCGGGAGTGTCTCAAATTTACTAAAATTATCTATTTCTATCATGCCGAGATTCGAGCCCGTAGGCCCTTACTCAAAAGATAAATGCGCTATCGACTGGGTAAAGGGCTTAGACAATATTTTATTTTATTGGTATACTTAACTTTGGAGCTGTTAACAACTTAGTCTAGGAAGTAGTATTGAGGGGCGGGGGGTTACAGGAAGCGAACTATCCCAAAGGATTAAGGTGGGAATCTAGGGGCGTGATAAAGGGCCAGTTTTCTTAAAAAATTTATACCTAAACTATTTTTTCACCAAAATTAATAGGATATATATTGATTATGGACATAGTTCAATTTTCTTCATAATTTCTATATAAAAACTGCAAGAACACTAATTAGTTCATCTTCCCTGCATCACCAACTTAACGTAGAATGGAAGGGAAGAGTAAGGGTTAATATTTTGATAGTTTTTATTAAAAAAAGTTTCATTAGATAAAAAATGTATCCCGTAGATTCGCTTTATTTAATTTTATATAGATAGTATTCTCAAAGTTTACTTTACATTTGTCATGAACACCTTGAAATGTATTGATACTTTTTCCTCTTAGTTTAAAAAGTTTCTTTTTAACGCCCGCCATGCTCATCATTGATTTAACTGTTGAGATAAATATGTGTAGATATATAAACTAGACGCATAGAATGATTAAAATTTCTATTTTCGTCAAAAAGGTTTAAATGATGAAATAATCGTCCTAGCTCGTGTTTCTTACACTCCATATTTAAGAGAGGATAGGAAAACTACAGTGATAATATATTCCCTTTGTAAATCCACTCTCAGTGTGCCTGACCAGGATTTGTTGCCCAACATTCTAATCGGCAGAAGTATTGAGCATTGGGCCTTCTAGATAGCTACTGCATGCGTTCATTGGCTCGGGCGTTGTAATAATATAATATTAGATGTATTACACGTTATGTTTTAATTAATTGGTACATATATTAAAGAGTTGTGATGAACCACATACGTCCAGAAACCTCACGCTATTTTCGAAGTGATTGGGTTGTTAAATCAAAACGTGTCTCATGACCGAATAAAAGTAGAAGATATAACTTTTATATAATATTGTAGGTCTTATTATTTTAAGTTTTACCCTTTTTACCAAATATCTGATGATATGAAATTATCTCCTTTACAACGATGTTTCGTGCGAAATGTTCTTATATCGAAGTAAGACACTGGAACTATATATGTATATATAATTATATATATATTATATATGTTATATATGTATATATATGTATTATTATGTAATATATATATTGTTTATATGTTATATTATTATATATATGTTATATGTATATGTATATGTATATATATATACTATATATATATGTATGTATATATTACTTTTTATATATACTATATATATATATATATATTATTATGTATATATATTATGTATATATATTATGTATATATATGTATATATATATTATGTATATATATTATGTATATATGTATATATATGTATACATGTATATATATGTATATATGTATATATATAGGTCTACTCAATCAAATAAAACAATTTGTATTTTATAGGGCTTCAATAATATTTTATGATAATCAAGCAATTGTTTTATTCTTCATATGTTCAATTCTCTAATTAATATCTGTTTGTAAGAATGTGTCCATATAAATGTTTAGATAGGTTCCTGTTTTTACTAAAAAAATAAAATAAAGAGTGGATGGCTTTATTATTTAGATGCTCATTAATATATAATGAATTCTAAACGGGAAAATTTACAATAAGGTAATTATGATAAATCTTAAGGTTTTATGTGAGTCAAAACCCAAAAAAGTGGATTTTAATTGCTGTCCATCCTCGTGTCTCTTTGTCTGTTGGTTCCTGACCAGAGATCTGAAAAAAAATTATATATAGCCTAGTGTTCAAAGATGATATTTCGATGCTAGAGGCCAATACTATGGGAAGTTTATTTTTTAATATTGAGCCTATTTCTTGAATCAAGGATATTTTACTGGTGAAAATTTATTTTAAATTACAGAGATTTTGATATGTCTTTAAACATTTTGATTAAATTTGATGCCTAGATATTGTTTTACTTGACAAAGAGCACTGTATATTTGTAGTTTGGGTAAAAATTCGTCATTGGGTGAGAACTATGGGTGATTTTTGAAAATATGAAGTATTTCAAAAAACGTTCTAGTTATTTTAGTTTAAAATATATATTATCCGGGGAATGTTTGGTATGAAAAAAAAATCGTATTCCTGTTTTTAGGGAAATATTAATTTAAGGATATTTTAATGATGAGTGACTATTTTTAAATTTGACAATTTTATAAAATTGGCACTTGTGATTTGGTTAAAAATGGGTATCCGCTAAATGTTTTCATGATAATTAGCAATATATTTATTTTATTTAAAAAAATATTTAGTTGTGGTTTTCTTATGACTAAAAAAATTGATTTTATTAAAATGGTTTGAAAAATTTCGTTCAAAAAAATTTTTTTTTGGAAACTAATGTACATTTAAATAAATAAAGTTTGCTATCTTTTTTAAAATAGATTAATTTAAGGGTAGTCTACTTATGGCATATTAAGAAAAATAATTTAGAATGGCCTTTAACATCACGTTCATTATGGGTATTTATGAATAGTGTTTTACGATAAAAAATATATTCTTAATTAATATAAAGGATTTAGGGGAACCAAATTTAAGAACAACTGATGTTTGATACTTTTTTTCCAATCTTTAATACATTAGATGAGAAAGTTGTATGATTGTGTAGTATCGTTTATTTTTCTTTAATTTTTTAATATAAATACTATACACAATTGTATTAAGATTTGGAGATTGTTTATTGACGTTTACAAAAGCTAATTAAACAATTTGAATAATTTTATACTCTATGTCCTGTGATCTGCATATGAAAAATTTAATATTTAAGATTAGTGGGCCTAAATATTGAATAATTCAAAAGTATATTTTAATGACTATCAATTTTTACATCATAAACATTTATTTAAAATTTCTAAAGGGTCGTTGCTGAATTTTGACCTCGCGCTCAATATTTTAAAGTGTATAAGTTTTCTTTTATGAAAATACAATTTGTTAAGTAGTAAATATGACCACGGTCTTGGGTTCGTAGACATTTTCAGGTACATTATTTTTCCAAGTGTGGCGCCCCACTGGCGTGGATGTAGGCTACAGCAATGCGGTTTTTCAGCTTCCTCGGCTGATCTGCACATACAGCTGAATATACCTAGCAGGGCAAGTGGGCGGGCCGGTAGCCCACGTCTAGCGAATCAATATTAACCTCCAACTCCACCCAACTACCCTCCACACCCATCCCCTATTTATGCCACCCCTTCAAACCCGCCGCTCTGAAAAAAAAAGTAAAAAATAAAACAAAGACCAGAAAAAAAGTCCAATAGCTTCTCAAAATGTACCAAAACGTTTGTAAGTTATTTTATACTTTCATAAATGACCAAAGGTCAATTTAATTTTATTTGGCTTTATGTTTGAGTTCTTACGGTGTCTCAAAACTATAAAATGAGCACGATACTCTATATTTTTTAACGTTTCAGATTTGCTATGTTGGCTCTTTTTTATTTAATTTAGCACCACGTCTTACTATCCATTTTGGTTATACGCCTAAGTACTAGTTATGCTAATGGACAAGGACTTAGGAAGGTTGAATTTAGATGAAGTGAACCCTCATTTGCGTTGAGGGAGAGTGGAAAACTATCCCCATCTCTCCGAGTGAGATTCAAGACTCGATTTCCCCATTCCTGGCAGTATAGCTCAACACGAAACTAGCGCGTTAGCTAACTACGTCACAGAGGTGGTTGCTGTTGGCTTCTTAACAGTGAAGAAGAAGTAAACTTGTGATTTTTTGCTTTTTACTTATTGCCTATTATTGTAATTTTATTAAAACTAGACTTTTTTTTCCCAATATTATCTGTTTAAGTTATACGCATACAATAAATACGTTGGTGAAATAGGGTCAGTTTAAAGGATATGTACCCTAATTCGCATGGATGGGAGAGTTAAGTAGCCATTAGGAAAAAAAAATCTGAGCTAGGCTCTAAACACTTAGTTAGACACAAGACGAACACGCTATTAGGTGGTTAATACATCAAGTAACTAAATTTAAAAAGTAAATCTCCTAAATTACACACACAAATAGTTTAGCAAAATTCAATTTCCCTAGATTTATTTATTTTTGTGTTCTTTCATCTACAATAAAAACCAAACATACAGAATAGTCTTTACAAAAGTTTTAGTATATAGAAATGAATCTATGACTAACAGTTGAAAGTTTGTTCTCGATACTATGGAGATAAAAAAAAGTATTAATCTAGTCGACCACAATATTAATGAGACTTTTGAACATTTTATCGAGTTTTCTAAAATTAACTCTATTAATATACATTTTAAAATTAAATATGTAAAACGTAGATGACTTTTCACAAGTGTAAGGTTTGTCCATTTAGTTTTAAACTAAGTGTCTGGTCCATTAAAAAATACATCTAGTAGCCTTGTGTAAACAGGATAAAATCTCAAAATATGAACATCCGGATACATATAATTTTTCCTATCTTCATATTATGGAAATACAATAAAATTTAATAAAAAACTACAGTCATGGACTCTTTTTACTGGATAAATTAAATTGGTAATAAGTATATTCAAATTAATCGTGAACCGGTATAACCAATAACATATATATTTTTTATCTACCATCGCGTATTACTACCTGTTCAGGTTGTAAACACATACAGGTAGTATCGATTTATGTGGGAAGTAGCTGGAGTGTGGACAGTAGACCTCAAAACAACACCAACATTCTTATGAACATATGTATTATGTGTGAGGTTTCCTGGGATAAAGGCCTCAAAATTTCTGCTGAAATTGTTAATAGCACTATTTAATACACGCCTGTTCCTGTTGCTTCACTCCTGCCTGTGTATCAGAAGTGATACGTCAAGTGCAAGAGGTGAAACAGGGGTGTATCAAATATGGCTACTAACAATACTGCCAGAAATGTGGAGGACCTTATCTCGAGAACAATCGAGCATAGGACATATGTTCATAAGGACTCTCTGGGTTGTTTAGAGTTTTACTACAGGCGAGTTACTTCCCCAAAATCGATACACCCTTTATAGTAATGGTTTATGAATAAGTAAGGTTGAATTTAGTAGAAATATACCCACATTTGCATGGAGTGAGAGTGGGAAGCCATTAAGGAAAAACCACCCTCAGTATGCTACACCGTGATAGAACCATACTCTGTCATCTCTATCTAGTATATTGCGAGAGAAACACCAATACAGATTTTTAAATGGTGGATTAAATTTTCAGAGTAAAATCGTAACTCAATCAAAGATGAATGAGGTGAATTTAAATTACAATATTAGATAGTACATCATATTTAGTAAAGTATTAATGATTAATTAAATAAATATTGATGATTTCAACTATTTAACATAAAAATGAAACCCTATTTTTACTTTCTCTCGACTTGTAGAAAACATTAAATTTGCAAATAACATAATAAAATTCACTTGAAATATGTAAAGACCTATACAATTATGTATCTTATCTTAGTGGGAAATAAGTTAAAACTCGTGTTTCATTCAATTATAATAACAACGTGAAATTTGCTTTTTTTATTGTTCAATTACTATTTGTTAGAATTTACTTTATATTAAAAAAACTAAATAAATATTACACGGTATATTATGTAACGTTGCTCTCAAATTAATTTCTGTTATAAATTACTTTTTTTATTACTAACCTCTACTAAAAAAAAACCAATTTTGAATCTTTTGAAGTCCAGTATGTCAATGGAATGAATAATGTCACGAACTATGGGATGAGTGAACTCATACAAAAATAAATTAAGGATTAACTGAAGCAATCACAAAATAAAAAATTGTTCATTTTGTTGGTTTGCTTGAAAAGATACCAATATGATTATCCAAGATTTAAAATGATAAAATATCTGTGTTGTGTTGCAGTGGGCTAAAATAAATGATATCAAATATGTTAGAGAAGATACATTATATTTTTAATAGTTTATTTAAATAGATTTATATTTGAGTTTGCGACTAAGCAAATATTAAAAAGCCTAAATTATATAATTATAGATACTAAAGTAAATACCTTTTCTCCCACTTCAGTGGCAACATGTTTTAAGCGATCATTTTTGGCAAAATACTAAACCGCAATGACCCGGAGATCGGAGTTCTAATCCCAATCTCGTGTACTAAAGATGCTTTCTCTAAAGTTTTCTAGTCTCACTCTATAAACACGTGAATACACTTCCTCTATATTCAACAATCCTCATCCCTAGTATATTAGCACAATTAGTAGTTCAAACTGGTGGTAAAACGTGGAACTAATAACAAAATTATATAACTTTACATGGTTACACTTTATCTCATTTTAAAGCTTCCTGATTGTTAAATAAAATCCTCTAGTGGTTACTCTTTTATGCTGTGTTTTCTTATCGTTTGACTATTTATAGTGGATTGTAAATTAATTTAAGGAGTATACAAGATACCTTGTGAAATAGTTTTCACCCATGTATGATGAATATCTCTTTAATCCACTTAAAATAAAATTTAACAATCTTGTCCATAAAGTATTTTATGTAAACCACGCAGACCATGTATCTATAAATAGTAATAAACGAGCAACTGGCTCGCGGTATAGAAACAATAAATCAAATACCTCTTACCGGTCTCTTGGTTCTCATGAAATATCATGTTTCTGTGTGAATACTTTTTTAATCTAGTTTCTAATTGAAACAAGAAGTTCTTTTTTCAAACGGATACCTAATATTTAAAAAAATATAAACTTAATAAATTAGTGAAACAGGATTTGATTGGAAAATTTAAATAATTATAGGTGAGGTAGCTTTACGATCAAATAAAATGTCATTTGGCGTGTGTAGGCGTTGTAGGGAAAACATATAATGAGACATAAATTTACATTCACTTGACTAAAGCTCATTAATATTTAAAGTAAATAGAAGGAATAAATATTAGTTTACAAACCTTGGGATATCTGTTTTATGTTAACGGAACTGGTAAAATATTTGGAAATCACCTTACAAACATTTTTCAGAAAAACTAATTTTTATATTCCAAAACCATAGGAATCTAAAAATATACTTTTTCTCTTATTTTATTACCACGTCTTAGCATCTGTCCAGATTAAACATATTTTAAATTAGTTTAAATATAACAGAGAATTCTTAACTACATTCTAAACTACTTTAAAAAGGTATCATGAATGTCTAATAGATAAAGCACTAACTCAAGCTAAGTGAATACTGGACTTTCCACCTTTTCTCCTACTAGCCTTCAAATTTATATTCTGTAAGAAAGGCTTTTATCCTAAAAGATGTAAGTGACCAACTATTTATGAATGTTAAAACTTCAAGAGATATTATTTATTTTTTAAATATTTTAAAACCACCTTATTTATTTGATGAACTTTCCAATAATTGGAAGTTTTGTAATATTATTCATGGAGGCTAAAAGTCTGTAGCCATAGTTAAAAAATTGTGTTTAAAAAGTACATATATTATGTTCTCCCTCACTTGTTCTCAAAGTCACCTACTTTTTCAAACTATGGGATCCAGTATACACATATCTCAGGGAATAAACTTTCTTATATCTGGCCAAAAAGTGTCTCGTGCAGGGATTTCCAACCTTGGGGTCAAGGCGTTAATCCTAAGGGGTCGCAAGTTTTATGAACCTTACATTGTATTTACTCTTTTAAGAGATTTTAATGATTATAGTAAAGTTCAATGTTCAAATAAAAACAATATTTTGGCTATCTTACCACGACTACATGTTTAACTGACAAATTAATTGTGACAGCCTCATATTTGGGTGAGTGGCATTGCAGGCTCTCGCTTTGTTCAAATGCAGAATATCCCCAAGCTCGTCATTCTATTCTGTGAGCTCCTGTTCCTTTCGTATAAAAGACGAGTGTTAGTGAAGCTGAATAAGCCAGTTTGCCTAGTGGTCAACCACCGATCTGCACAGTGTGTGATTATCAGGCAATCTTGCAACATTGTCTTATTGTAGTTTTCATTTCTGTGTTTTACATAAGTTTCCCTTCTTTATTCACAAAAGAGCATGTGAATTACACCATAGTTAATACTGATATGATACATTCCCAAAAGAAGTTCTGTAAGTTACAGCAGGGGATAACCTTTTAACAAAATAAAAGTAAGAAAGTATAATAAAGATTTTTTGTCGTTATAGAGTTCACTAGTGTTGAAAAATATGAGAAGCATATACCCTTGTGCTTGCTGTGTATATCTATTTTATCTTCAGAGAGTATAAAACCAAACAAGCTGAAGCAACACCTGTAATCAAAACATAGCCAGCATACTGGAAGCGTGTGATTTTTTTAAATAAAACAATTGGAAGAATATTCTGGACAGACCAAACCAATGATAAAAATGACTTAATTTCTAACATGGGACTTCTGGCATCATACAAGTTTCGTATATGATCGCAAAATATAAGAAGTCCCTTTCTGCTGGAGATACACTTGTTTAGATTGCAGCTGTCAAAATCACTGAAATAATGTTTGACAAAGCATATGCAGATTTAGTCCAAAAGATCCCTCTGGCAGATAACACAGTGGGAAGACGGATATCCTACATGGCGCAAGACATACAAGAACAGATGACCGGAGGATAGAACTGTAAAAATTTGTCAATACAGTTTGACGAAGCCATTGACTCAGTGAAAGATTCCTACCTTATAGCTTATGTTTGGTACATCAATAACAGTTCTGTCAAAGAGGAACTAGTGTACTGAAAGCCATCTCCGGGAAGAGCCAGTGCTGAGGGACTTTTCAAGATTCTAGATGAATTTTTGATAGCACGTGAGATGAAGTGGGAGAATTGTGTTGGGATTTGCAGTGATGGTGCTACTGCCATGTCTGGAGAAAGGAGTGGCCTACAAGCTCTCGTGAAAGGACAGAGTCCCAATGCTATCTGAACTCACTGTATGATCCACAAGGAGTCACGTGCATAAAAAAATATGAGTACAGAACTAAGTGTTATCTTTAGTTCCATCATTAAAATAATGAACTACATTAAGACAAGACCAAGGAAAACATATTTGTTTGATGATTTATGCGAGGGAACAGGGGTTGAACAAAGTGCTATCCTATACTACTCTGCTGCACGCTTGTTGACCCACGGGAAAGTGCTTGCAAGGGTGTTTGAACTGAAGGGTGAAATTAGTCTTTACCTCAAAGACAGTGACTATTCCGGGAGTAAAAATAAGAACAGTGAGAACCGTTTACTGTCCAAACTAGCGTATATTGTTGATAAACTTTAAATAATTAATATTTTAAACAGGTCAATGCCGGGGTCTAAATCGAACATTTTCACTTCTAGTGAGAAGTTGGACACTTATTTGGAAACTGTATCTAAGGCTAGATAAAGTTGAAGAAGGTTTTCTTAACATGTTCTCAAGACTGAATGAAACTCTTGAAGAACAGGACAATGTGTGGCATGCCTTTAAATAATTTTTTATCACCAACCAACTCAAATCGCTAAAATTAGAATTAAAAAATATTTTAAGGAAACCATTGATGATATAAGTCAAAATGAGTGGGTGTGAAATCCATTTTCTGTGGAAGCGAGAAAGAGGCTGTCAGTTAGTGAACACGAAAAACTGATAGACCTATCATTGGATCCCACAATAGAACAGAGTTTTAAAACATGTGAGATCACGCAGTTGTGGCTTCAGGCTGAAAGTGATTACCCAACAATGGGTGCAAAAGTTGTAGCAGTTCTCTTGCCGTTTTCCACGTCCTATCTCTATGAAACTAGATTTTCTGCTGAGACTACCATTAAAACTAAATATAAGAATCAGCTTAACGTAGAGCTGGATCTCAGATTGGCTATTTCTTCACAAGTACCAAGATTTAATAAATTATGTGAATTAATAAAAGCTCAAAAATCCCACTCACTGTGCAGCTGATGTTTAGTTTCTTTTGACATTGTCTATGCTATTTATTAACCTTATTTTTTTAATTGTTCATTAAAAGTTAGTGATATATTTGATTATAGTTAAATAATAATTTTATATCAATTAAAGATCTAGGATCCAAAAGTAAGGGGTCGCGACGATCTTAAGGAAAAATTTGGAGTCGTTCTCCAAAAAATGTTGAAACCACTGGTCTAGTGAGTGATGAGAAAATATCAAAGGTACTATCCAAACAAATTCCACCAATCCCGGCTATAAAATAGACCATGTCATATGATAAATAAATCTAATCTTTACCGGAATTGGTGGATGCATGATCTAAGGCTTTATCTTCATAATAAACTAGACTAGGTTTCAATTCCGATCGGGTGTAAGGAGAACGGTATTTCCAAAATTGTATTCCTACACTCTCTCTCTCTCTCTCACTCTCTATCTTTCTCTCATTCTCTCTCTCTAGGCAAATGCGGGTTAACCTACTTTAGATCCAACCTGCTAAATCCTTGTCACATTTGTGTAATTAGTATATAGGTGTATAACACAAGCCAATAGAAAGATGGGATGCTAAAAACAATGTAATCCTCATATACGAACTCCGTGCTCGTAGGCCCTTTTCCGTAGTTCGTAGTCCTTATCAATTCTATTTGCATCCACACAGTTTGTATCCTTGATAACGTGACCGTGCCAACTAATGAGATAGTCAGACACATCATACAGTAAAACTCTTAGAAATAAAGTCGTCTATTGCCAGGAGCAAGTAACCAACAATCAACTGATAAATAATATAAAATAAAACACCTATTTTTTAAGGAAAATATCAACATAGTCTTGCAATTTATCTTAATTAAAATCACAATAAATATATTTCTTATACGATATGCACCATTAAATTTATAATTAACAATTGATAATTTCGCTGTCATTGCTTATTTTGTTTAGACACTCACGCACATATTCTATTCAGGTCATTCGATAATATAAATTTTATTGTACAATTTTAATAAGTGTATAAATATCAGGTATAGTTAATAGTGATTCATTTATTTCAAATCTCTAAAATTCACGAGTTATACGCGGTTGAACATGATATTTTATTCTATCTGCGTACCATTGTTAAGATAACGTATCTAATGTATAGGTTTGAAATTTAGTATGGTTAGATATTCATATTAAATGTACACACTAAAATATGTGTGCAGTTATTATCATTAATATTAATAATACAACGATTTTAAATAAAAAAATTATATAGCTTTATTATTATAAATAATATTAAATCTATAATTCTATACACCTCATATGAATGTTTAATTAAACTAAATTTCAGCACCACATATTAGGTAGGTTACCTTAACATTGATAAAAAAAAGCATAAAATATCAAGTTTGACCCCTATAACTCGTCAACTGTAATAAGTTTAAATAATAGAATCACTATTTATAGATTGTTAAATTAGTGCGATAAAATTTAAATGTCGAATGTCCTTAGCTTTAATTGTTAGTCTGTATAAACTATTCCTTAGAAGATTAAAGTTCTATAGAGTAAGGACTTACAAATCAGGACACTGTAGACAGAGCAATCAATACTATGGAATTGCTTTCTTACGACTACGGACTACGGATCACGGACTACGGAGCTACGGATACGGATACATTTATATGGGTATTTACAGTTAAACTCTACTTCAACGTTTCTAACTCACACCGGTTTTTGTATGTTATAACCGCTCACCTGTCACTCTCGACTTAGACTGGATTTTCGATGATATGTGAGATGAGATCTGAAATCCTATCAGATTAGGAAGTGTTGAAAGGTGAATTCCTTAAATTGTTTATCCTTTTCTCTTCATACAAACACTGGTATATTTCCTTTAAAATGACACCTTCCTCATTGATATTCACTTAGCGTAATTATCATGGGATATTACCCAAATTGAAACTAATATGCTGTAAGAAAAACACAACGTTTCTTGTATTACGTAACGGTAAGTTATTCGGTTGGATGATTCGTCCATGATACTTCGTGTATTTCTGTAGTCACGTGGACATTTTACGTCATCAACTTGCAAGCTTTTACCATGGTTGTCAGGATGATTGAGTTGTCTAGTCTGTCAAAGTGACGTCACTAAATCTGAACTCTAGCCTATGAGCAACATATTTCTATTAGTTCAGGCACGTTTACCCTTAAATAGTACCCGTTTAATTTCATACTGTCACAATAGTGCTAATGAACATCATAGTGATCTATTTAAGAGGCTTTTAGCAATTGATTCTGCCATCAAATTCATAGCAGAGATTGATGGGAGCTTGGTTTTATTTAGTATTTTGTCTCCTCAAGTAAGTTTCAATGTTAACAACTTTATATACCTAACACATTCGGTCCATAAAAGATTAAATGCATTTTTAACCTAAATTGAGGTTAAGCAACTATTAATAAAGTCTGAAAATATTGTTTCCATTTTAGAAGACCATTTTTTGCGTAATAATGAAGCGAGTGGATTATTTTATGTTGTGAAAATATGTTAATAAGTTTATTTTTAGCATGGAATTTGAATATCTTATATCTTTACTTGTATTAAAATAAACAATGTTAGCTCTATCCTTTTCTTTCACCAAAATTTTTCATACTATTCAAGAACCTATCCAAAATATGTCAACTATTAATATTTTGGCCTGGGATTGACAATTTAATTGATGGTAGTACTCTTAGAATTATGTCTAAATATAAAAGAAAGAATAACATATGACTCTAAATTACGCTTTTTCATCTTAATTATTCTAAATTTTAACTGTTTGAATTCTAATTTAAACTCTCACTTGACAATTAAATATTTATGTATTACATGTAAACATGCTTATAATTTTTAGAATTTAACAATGAAGATGAACAATACGACTACGCATAAGTGTTTAAACTATAAGTTTATCTAACCACTGATTTTATTTACCGTTCCAAAAATGAAATGTTTAAAACGATATTTTATTAAGTTATAAATGAATTGTTATAAGTGACACGAGGAAAAAATTCCAATTTATTGACTTGTGTCTAAATAGATTTCAAGAAGACAAGTCAATTATATGTGAAAACTCTTACTTTTCGAATTAAAAATATTTATAAAATGAACTTAAAGCCTTCCTCTATCAACATTTAAGTAAAAATAAATGGTACGGAGTTCCGCACAATCTTTCTCGCTCTATTTTTTAGAAATGGAGATATTTACTCAAAATTCGTAATATAATATACACTAGCAAGCCCTAGGTCAAATTGCGCTAAACATACTAAAACATTTTTATTATTGGTTTTAAATTTCATAATTTTACTTTTTAAGAATTAACGTCTTCATTTGTATATTTGGATCAATACCCCAAGTCACCAAGGGGCAACACTTCGTATTAAAATTTTGACTTCCATTTAAAATTTTCGTCATTTTACTAGGGAATATCTTATGGTTATTACATTGCTATTAAATTTCAATTTATAAATGTTGACCAATTAAATAGGTAGTTATAGACTATAAAGTCTAAAATGAGAGAGATTGAATCGTTATAGCTGATTTTGATAAAATTGAATTTTTCTCTTTTCAACCTTTAGTAAACTGCAATTAATTTTAGGGTTAGATAGACGGCTTGTCAAAAACACTTTTTAGGGTTCAGGGTTCGTGAAACGTCGACTTCCATCAACATCACGGGCAAGATAATCTTTAAGGGTCGTAATACTCTACCTTCAAGTGTTGGCAAAGTTAAAAGAAATATATATTTGTGTATAGCTTGAAAACTTTTGGTATTATAAAAATACATTTCAAGTAAACGATGCTTATTATAAATAAATTTAAATGGATGCAATGGTAATTAATTTCATATCTCAAAGGCTTAGTGAGAAAAATTAAAGAATAGAAATTACGCATTAGACTGGAACCCTTAAAGTCATTTTGACGAACTTTTGAGATTAGCCATTTGGTTTTTAATATTAATCATAGCTTAGAAAAGAAATTTAATCATAATCGTCAAAGCCGATTTTGATAAAATCGATTTATTCTCTTTCCACCCTTAAGGAAACTACTATAATTTTAGGGTTGTATATCCAATTCTAAAAATGCCTTGGTTTAAACTTATGGAAACCCTATATACCAAGTTTTAGCCAAATCGGTAAAATAGTTTAGGCTCTAGCCCGAGGTACAGAATGACAGACAGATGGACAGACGGCATTGCGAAAAAAATGTTTAGGGTTCGGAGGGTCATGAGACTTGACATCCATCAAATTCTCGAGTTCAATTTTTTTGACGATCACAAAACTGTAAGGTAGCGAGAAAGTAAAAATATTGATGTTGGGTCTCCAAGGGTCCCCACTTCGTATTAAAATGTCGACTTCTGGTTTAAAACTTTCAACATTTTACTAGGGGTTGAACACCTATTGTTATTGCATTGCTATTAAATTCCTCATTTATAAATTTTGACCAATAAAATAGGAAAATATTGACTATTATTAATAATAATATTTAGCACCGCGTCTTACTATCCGTTCGGGTTATACGCTAAAGTACTAATTACACTAATGGGTTAGGAATTGCGAAGGTTAAATTTAGAGGAAGTGAACTCACATTTGCGTGGAGGGAAGTGGAAAACCATTTAGGAAAAACCACCCTCAGTTCACCCAACCGAGATTTGAACTTCGATCTTCCCGTCCTCGGCAGTCGAGCTCAACACGACTGGCGCGTTAGTTAACTACGCCAACGAGGCGGGTAATATTGACTATCGAATATAAAATGATAGAGATAGAAGATTGATGTACAAACATTTCTCCTAAGAGGTTGAAAGAAAGAGAACATACACTTTTGAGGGATTTACTCATTTCTTACTCCATGGCATTAGAGAATTATTTCGTTAAAACTTAAGTAGTATCTCTTTACAACTATAACTCACAAAATTGTATTAATATATTGGCAATATCTCAAAACTGTCGGTTTTTAATATATTGGCCAATATCTCAAAAACTGTTGGTTTTATAAAAATATTTTTCATCTAATTTTTTATTTCTTATAGTACTACAATTTTGCAATGATAAGCTATTTATTATCTCAAATAATTGCGAATATGCGGAAATTTCCGCTTTTGTAAAGTACCCTAGAAAATAACTTTCATTAGAAAAATGAAAATAGACAGTTGATTTATATCTTAAGCAAAGTTTGGATACGAATTTTAATCAAACTCGCTAGATCTGACTTTGAGAAAATCAATTATTTCTCTTTTCGCTTTTCACTCTACACCTACTATATTTAGGGTTAAAAAGACACACAGACAGACGGCATTGCAAAGACAACTTTTTAGGGTTCGGGGGTCATGATATATTGTTATCCATCAACAATTCAGGTTATATTTTCTTTACGGTTGCAATAATTTGACTATGGTTTTCTAAAAATTAAAAAATATTTATATTTGCGTATAGCTTGAAAGTTATTGGTTTTATAAAAACTAGTTGCGTGTAAAGTATTTGTATTATAAATAGATATACATATTTACAATGATAAGTAATTTAATATTTTAAATAGTTTTGAAGATTTGTTTAAAAGTTAGAACTTACGCATAAGACCGGAGCCCTAGTCATTTTGCCGAAATATTGATAGTAGCCCTTCAGTTTAGAATATTTATAAATGTTTTGAAACGAAATTTTATTTAAAAAACCGCATGTTTCTACCAGAGAATAATTTATCTTGACAAAAAAAATTGATTTGATTTGAAAAGTGCCGAAAAAAAACTTCCTTTATCTGCTTCCATTTCACCCTACCTTAACCTTGACGTGGTCTACATGACCGTACGTCATTGATATTCCCTCTTCCTCCCTTATCAAAGATATTAGTGGCCATCCTTTAGTGTAGCTTCCTAACTTCCTCTTTATTCTTAAAGACGTGATTACGGCTAAGTTGTTGAGAACATAAGCTATTGTGTCATCTTGACCTCTGCGCGACCGTTTGTGTTAGTGTACATTTTTGTTGTATATGTTTTTAATATTAAATTTATAGCTAATATTGTGTAACGAATATAAAATAAAGAGTGGATTCTTTCATTATTTAATTAATATTCTCCTGCTAACACAAATTATGATTAATGGGGTAGTGAAATTGATGTGGATGATAATATGAACCCTAAGGAAGAGATAGGCCTACATGATGATCGTGACTATCATACTGAGTCCAAACAAAATAATCATAGTGGTGATAGTGAAAATGATAGTGATCATAAAGATCCTTTCTGCGATGATGGTAGAACCAGCCAGGACTTCCGAGAAAAATGATATCGTGGAAATTTTGGGACAAGAACGCCGATCACACCATCCAAAAGTAACAACTTCTAATCCGCTTTGGTTGTTGCATAGTTTAAGGTTTTGCACTCGCAGTGGAATAGACTGCCAATGACGGGGAGATTGAGGTTCAAATCTTGGCCACTTGTGCTGAGGGTGGTTTTTTCTAAATTGGTTTTCCACTATCTCCACGCAAATTCGGATACATTTCGTCTAAATATAACCTTCTCAATTCCTTAACATATTATCGTAATTTTTACATAAGCGTATAGCACGAACTGGTAGTAATACACGTTGCTAAAAAAAAACTACCTCTGAAGTTTCAAGATAAGTTAAACGCTGTGAGAAATGCCCACCAAATTCAGGAAATAAGACCTACTGTAGCGTTTATTGAAATAACCACTACAAGAAAAGATTAAAACATCAACAAAGCACTGGTGAAGTAATACAAAGTGGACTTACCATGCCCCATCGCCCTATGTTGTTGTTATCTACGTCTCCCGAGCCGGCCTCCCGAACTACACTCCACTATAAACTTTGTGCTAAGACTGACTGAATGAAGCACGGAGTTCAAGTCGCGCAAGGTGTCATGGGAAAAATAGTGTGACGTGTGTTGCCCGAGACGTTAGTGAGCGATAGAAACTTTTAGTCTGGATCATTCTCCATGCTCCACCACGCTTCTCGAACCGTCCTCTCGCGTCTAGATGTTCCGTCCCTCTTATGTCATGTGTTGTGTTTCTCCTTTGTTTTGGCGTTTCCCCTCTCCCCCCTCTCTGAGCTAAAATATTGGCATAAATACTGGTGTAGAATAGATGAATAATTACTCTTGTCTGGACTTCCTCCAGGAACACGTTGGTGTTCAGGATGAATACAAAGGTATAAAATTCTCTTCTTTGGATAACATTTGAAATTTAATGAACAAGTCCAATCTTTCAAATAGAAACATAGCATTATTGTTGTAGTCTTGTAGACACGGGGCCCCTTCCGGGTTGTGTCTAGTAACGTTTGTAATATCATGGGAAATGTTAAATTTACAGCCTGTTTGGCTTAAGAAAATTTAAATCTACTTAGAATAATATTTGCGGGAATTAATGTTCCTTTGTAGAATGTAGGCTAAAAATCCCCTTTTGGGTTTTTGTCAATATCTATAAATATTGTTGGAAAGCTAACCTTTTATTTAAAGACAAGATTATAGTCTGTACGACTGAGAAAAAGGTATTTTGTATCTTAAAATATTGATTTGGTTTTTTACTCTACGTGTTTGTTTTTGATAATTGTGAGTAAGAGATAATAGAGTTACTGCTAGACCGATGTAAAGCTTTGTCATTTCGCAACGTAAACTTGTTGACTTAGAGCCTTCAGCTCACTTGTTAGATTTAGGGCCATTCAAAATCAGATTAGTGAGCCTAAAGTCAGTCGATACTAAATACAAGACGTCACCTACTGAAATTAAATTGAATGTAAGTTCATATGCTGAATATGGTTGGCTCATTCCATTGTCTAAGGTTGGTGTCGTTGTATTTATATGACTCGCACTTTAGGCTCACTAAGTCTGACTATGAACTGCTTAGTCTTTTGCTGAAGTTGCTAATACTTTGAATGTTTACATTTGTCTTTTTTACGACTTGAACTATTGAGATTGAGACGATCATGGATGATTCATATTATTATGAGTTTATTATATAACGTTCACATATATATATATATATCCTTCTGTATCATATTTAAAATATCTAACTTTTATATATAAATAAAATACCTTATACTGTTACCTATTCTTTATGTCACTTTCGTACCCTAGTTTCATCTAATGATGGGAGGTTTTTTTTATATTATGGCAAATATTTGAATTGTTTCTAATAATAAATATTTGTAGAGCGGGTTCGCGGAGACAAAACTCAAATGGATCAGTGTACGGTCCATTTGTTTGATATTAGTCCTATCGGCTCCTCTGAAATATTTGTTTTTTTTATATCTTTTGAATTTTCTGCTAATGGTATCTTTTTTGTTTTGTACACCGGCCTTAATTCGTTTTGGAATTGAGGAGGTGGCTACACTACACGACTGTTTACTGTGCCAAAAGTACATTTGTGGGATTCATGGGAAGCTCACATGTAAAGAATGTCTTGAAAATGTCTTAAGAGGCTGCCCTACAGAGAAAAAGCGACAGTCATACAAAGGAATATTATTTTCGATTTATTCTGTTTTTATGTTTGTTTTAATACTCGAAAAGAGCCAAACCATGCTGTATTAGGACTATTTTATGAATAGCATTGTATTGTTATTATGATTATTAAATAATAAAACAAATTTTTATTCATTATAATAAAAGTTTGTACTATAGATCGCTTAATATGAATATTTTGTAAGTCACATAACTTCTCAGTAAAGGGTTAAGTTGCTTAAAAATTCTATATTTTAAACATAAACATATGATCTTGATTAAAATTACAATAAAACAAAAAAAATGAATTTTGAAAGTGAATATAAGCCCTAACAAAGAGGTAAATTTGAGTTTTTTTTCATACAAAATGAAACATTTGAAAATAAAAATAAATTCTGGATCATAATACACAGCCCAAGGAAGGGTCATAGTGAACCCATGCACATAATTGTAGTTAAAATAGTAGAGCGATAGCTTTTGGGTTAAGGTGAGGGGAATAATATATTTTTTATTGAAACGCATATTAATCCACCCGCTTTGGTGGCCACAAGGTCTAACGCGCCACTCTTAAAGTACTGCAAAATAGATTGCCGATGACGGGTAGATTGAAGTTCTAATCTCGGTAGGGTGTATTGTGGGTGGTTTTTCCAACATAGTTTTACACCCTTCCTCCATGCAAATGCAGGTACACTTCGTATAATTATAACCTTCATAATCCCTAAAACTATTTAATATACATAATCGTACACCCTGAACGGGTAGTAAGATATGGTGCTAAAAAATAAAAATAGTAACCACCTCGGGTAATGTGTCCATCTCAAAGGTCATTTATTCGATGCCCTAGTCTCACTAAAATACTATAGTTTATTGAGGAGCTTAAACATGATTTTTGTTATAATTAATACACTTTGGTAACAATAAATCATCCCTGAGCCAATGCTTTTCATGTAGCACGTCTATTTATTCTTATAAATGTAGACGTTTATATCTTTATTTTGGCTAGAAAAATGTCCGGTTAGTTGATAACGGTCTCATCTTATATAACTCTATATCTGAGTGACCGGGTGATATGTATTTTTTCTAGAGTTGATCTCGCTTGTTTCTAGGTCATGTGCTAATATATTTATTTAGTTTAGAAATTTTCATTAAAATTGCATTGTAAATAATATGACTGTTTTATATAAGAAAGTATACATACTTTTTTTTCACATTGATTTATAATCATAAAATAAATGAACACATTTCAGGTAGGCCTACTACCAAATAATAAATTGCAATTGGTAAAAATAAATATTTCTTCTATAATTTTTTTTTGCCTGCAATTCACCCATTTGTATTTATAACGAACGAAAAGAGAGAAATCATCTACTTTTTGCATTGCAAGGGATTATGCTAATACCCTCTATGGAATAACAATTTAATGGCTTCCCAAAGCTTTACAATAATTGTTATCTTCAGTATATTTGGTTGGAACTACCATTAGAGCTAATGAAATATGATCGAACTTTCAATAACAGATTTATTTATTTTTTCCAGTCAAAAAAATTTTGAATGGAATAATAATACTTACAAATAGTATTAAAAATAATCCATATAATTACGATAGTATGTGATTTATATAGGAATAAAAATTTATATTTAAATAACCCAAAAGTACTCTCTATACATTAACGTAATTAATAATTTAATTAAATAAATTAAAATAAATTATTTGGCAGCATTGAAATTAAATTTTATTAGTCATAGCTGTGATAATTTTAAATAGCTTAAGAATTCACGCTACCACACACATTACTAACCCTTAAATAATCCAAAAATTAAGTCAATTATTTAAGACTTTAGACACACACTAAACAAAATTGCCTGTGTCTAGGACTTTAGGTAGGAATTTCTAACGGATAAACTAAGGAGGATTTTCACGTGTCCTCTAAATAGTGGTGGTAGTCCATTTTCTCCAAGTTATCGTAAAAGTGCTTACCCATTAGACAATTTCTTAAAAAATGTGTTTTTTACATATCTATAATAAAACGTTGGGAAATTAAAAGAAATATTATTCTGGACAATATATACGAACTTATATATCATTGGAAGAACCTTGATAAGCAAAGTTAAGGTCAATGATTTTTTATTTACTCTTACATGTTAATAAATAAAATGATATTTATTCATATTAATTTTCTTTAGTTAGAAATGCTTGACTCATAAAGCGCTTATCTGAAAATAACATAAAATAATTAACTAGCAAATTCGTATTAGACTATATAAGAAAATCTATAAATAAATCATATTTTATATAACTAAAAACTAAAGTACATTCTTATGTAGCATGTATAAGACCTTAAAATTCCTTCCATGCAAATGATTTAGGACCATATTTGAAAATCGATCATCATTAAAATTAACTTAAAAACTTTCAAAGCAGGTATACAGTACTATTTCCACAATCCGTCAATAGTAAACTGGGAGGAATCAAAATCAAGAAAATACCTTGAACTATTTCAATTTTTTCTCTGATAGCCAAACCCTTCCTTCACCTCTGACAAGATGTGTATTAATCACAACTTGTGAATGTGTGGAATGCCAGGCCTCCACCGTGGTTTGGATTCCACGTTAAACTGTAGGTCCTCCATTTCATCTCGCAATCACCCTACCATTACACATTAGCGTAAGTGCGTATAACCCGAACGGGTAGTAAGACGTGGTGCTAATAATAATAATAATAATAGTAATAACTATTTCTATTTAATATTAATACATCTATCATGGAAAAAATCCATGTAAATAGAAAGAGCCATATATTGGGACGAACAGAATTATTAAAACCCATTTATTTGGGTTCAGGGGCACATAAGGAGTGAACCTGCGGTAAAATTTTTAACAGTAAAAATACTTTATCTTTATTTAGGAATTATAATCGATTAAGTCATTGATAGTATAATAAATAAACAATTCCCCCTTCCATGGTATATAAATTTATACTCAGAATAATTTATTTAAGTAATAAAATTCAGTTTCAAAATAATATAATTAGTCTTTTACCCTAAAAGTTATTAGTCAAAAATGTATGGGTAACGCTACGGTAATTTACTATTAACGACGCCTTATTTTTAAACGAAAAGGTAATACCTTCTGGGCTATGCAACAGACAAGCATAACTTAAAGAGAGCGTACCTTAAAATATATTCCTCACATGGAATAAACTTCAAGCTCATCTAGTTTTTCCTGGCGTAATGAGAAATTCCTAAATAGAGTGAGAGAGATACTCTCCTTAGTATTTTTTCAATATTTCCCGATGTAGGTACAAGAGCATTTATTCTAAAATCCAATCTGGTCGTCTATTTCCAAAGATTGTTGTTAAATTCATATATCCCGATTTTTTTCTTGTATACTAACACAAAGAAACCAATATGATTGATCATTTGATTTTACGATGAATCTATAAGCAAAGATAATTTAATTATTTAGTCATCCCAACATCTTTGGATCAAACTAGGAAACGTTATGATACCAGCCTTAATAGCCACTCAACCACGGTGACGAGCTTGCAAGAAAGTGTAATTCGTCAGAGGAATCACTGTTGTTGATTCAAGGAAAGAAAAACTAACTAAAAAACAACATTCAGGTATTTACCCAAAAATTAGCGTGGATATTACATAACACATAAAAAAAGTAAATCAGTAAGAACAGAGAAACTCCATAGATTGAAAACAAATAGGTCAATACTCTCTGAAGGTGCCAACAGACCATTAAAAAGAAAGCTAAAAACATGATCAACTACCATGTAAATCAATTAATTTGATAATGTATTTATTTTCGTTAAATTTTAAGGTGGGGATGTAGGGTACGTTAAAAACGACAATATTTTTTATAATTTTATAACAAAAGATTTTTTTGCCAAACTAAATAAAAATTGCTTCATTACAAACATGAGTTTAGTTTTTTCACATGGTGATATCAATGGTTCAATATTGTAGCATTATATGACAAAGATTTAAAAAAATAGAAAATGTTGCTCATTGAATTCCAGGACAATCTTGACAGATATTCAAGAAATGTTGATCTCACCATGTTAAAAAAAATTAATATTAATTGTTTTGCTGAAGCAATATTTGATTTGACAAAAATGTTTTTATAAAATTCAAAAACACTGACCTTTCTTGCATCGCTTGCATCTCCATCTTAAAGTAAATTGTCACCAACACATGATGATAATATAATTGATATCCAAATCACTAATATATATTTTAAAACAACACAATAAATACCTTGTACAGATGGTCTTACAGTTAAAGGTGTCATGTTTGCAAGAGACTTTTAAGGAATACGATATTCAAATCTGACCTTGAAGGTACATAAGGTAGTTTTATGATGTTTTCTACCATTATTATTATTATTATTATTATTATTATTATTATTATTATTAGCACTGCGTATTACTACCCGTTCGGGTTATACCACCATCTACAACCCATCATTTCTACATCCTAATGCAGATGCAGGTTCTCTAAATGTTCCCCAATCAATTTTTATTATTAAATTAAACTGTAATAATCATTGAGTGTTCCATAAAAAAAATTTAATTGCGAATATAAAATGTATTTTATTACTATCATTAAAAAAAGAAACAAACAAGAACATAATTAAATGATTTGATTAATTTGTACAACTTTCTCATGTAGTGTACTATAGCATGGAACAAAATTTACAGTCATAATACATTTTCAGTAAACTATTCTTGGTTAAGTTTTCTTAGTAAAAACAAATATGGCAGCCTTATAATCACAATATATACACTTAAAAAATACATTAAAAAAAAAAAAGATTCAAACCACTTCCAAAATATTTAAATTTATTATAAATCAGTTATATGTAAACAACTCTCAAATAGTAATATTTGTAAATAAATGGTACAGCGCACCGCACAGACTTTCTCTCTCTTTCTATAAACTCGTAAGATTTCTGAACGGAGTAATGTACATTGTATCATCACCACTCCACATAAGAACACGCATAAAATAATATACAATGATATATAATCAAAGAGAAAAGAGGCGCATCTTTGTCCACCTAAGAGCATTTCAAACAGTTTAATGTCTTCCACAAGGGTCAACACTTCGTAATAAAATTTCGATTTTTGGTTAAAATTTTAACATTTTATAAGGTGTTGCACATCTTCAAGTCATCGCATTGATATTTAATTATTCAATTATACATTTTGACCAATAAAAAATGTAAATATTGACTATTGAGTCTAAAATGGAGATAGATCATTGCTGTGCAAACATTTCTCCTAAGAGCTTTAAGGAAAAATAACATACTTTTTTAGATACTTACTTATATTTAATTACTCTATGGCATTGGAGAATTATTGCGTTAAGACTTAAGTAGTATATGTTTACAACTAAATCTCACAAAATTGTATTAATATATTTGCAAGTATCTCAGAAACTGCTGTTTTTATAAAAATATATGTCAAATAAAAGTTTTTTATTTCTAATAGTCCTACAATTTTGCAATGATAAGTTGTTTAGTTTCTCAAATAGTTGTGGAGATACGGGAATTAACGCTTCTGTAAAGTACCCTAAAAATCATTTTCATAGGAAAATGAAAATAGCCAGTTTATTTATAATCTAAATCAACGCCTAGATACGAATTTTAATCAAAATCGTTTGAGCGGATTTTGAGAAAACCAATTTTTTCTCTTTTCGCCCTTCAGTAAACTACCCTTAATTTTAAGTTTTTATAGACACTCAGACAGACGGCATTGCAAAGACTATTTTTTAGGGTTCGGGTGGTCATGAGACGTCGACATCCATCAACATTTCAGGTTAGTTTTTTTTACGGTCGCAATACTTAAGCTTTAATGTCCAAAAAGTTAAAAATATATATATAATTGCGTATAGATTAAAAATTATTGATTTTATAAAATTATGTTTCGAATAAAATATCTGTATTATAAATATATATACATATTTGTAATGCTAAGTAATTTCATATCTCAAATAGTTTTGGAGCTATTATAAAAATTGTTAATTTACGCAAAAGCCATTTTGCCGAAATATTGAGAGTAGCCATTTTGTTTGGAATATTTATTAATGTTCATTAATGAAATTTAATCAAAATCGTTAGAGCCGATTTTGAGAGAATCTACTTTTTCTCTTTTTTCCCGTCAGTAAACTACCCTTAATTTTAGGGGTAGATATACAATTCCAAAAATACCTCGGGGCAACCCTATGAAAACCCTAGATATCAAGTTTCAGCTCAATCGGTAAAATAGTTTAGGCTCTAGTTGGAGGTACAGACAGACAGACAGACAGACAGACAGACAGACAGACGGAAATTCAAAAACCACTTTTTCGGTTTCAGGGAGTCATGAAACGTCAAAATTCATCAAAATCTCGAGTTCGATTTTTTTGACGATCACCATTCTTTCTCTACCTGTAAGATAGAGAGAAAGTAAAAATAAAATATACTCTCATAATTCATGTAACATTTGAGAATGATTTCAAGATTTCTGAAATCTGTCATTAATCACTACCCTTGAATGATATACTTTTTTGAAAAATAAAAATATATTAATATTCACATGTAAAATAATTCTCAAATACCAAATGTTAACATAAATATTGAAGCTATATACAAAATTTCTAAATTTAAATTAAATTATTCGACAGTAAACTTCAATATTTTTAATACCGCGTCTTACCAGCTTTTCATGGTATACGCATGTCTAATAATTACGCTAATGAATTACGTATGAGGAAGGTATATTTCAGAGGAAGTGTACTCACATTTAGGTGGAGGAGGAGTGGAAAACCATTTTATAAAAACAGCCCCCAATACATCCAAGAGGGTTTTGAGCCCGTATTTTCAATTTGCATCGGCAGTCTATCCTAAACATGATATTGAAGGCTTAGACCATGCGGCCACCAAAGCAATCTACTATTGAATGTGTTTTAAAATATATATGAAATTATATATTAAAAAAATAGTTTTCAGACATTGATTTTGAACTTAATCGTCAGAGCAATTTTCAAATATTTTAAATTTATAAAATATCAGTGATTAGTAGGGGATTTTTTTTTCCTGATAAAAGTTAATATAATTTTATTTAACAAGTAAAGCACTATCCCAAAATACCAATTTTTCTTTGGAGCCATACTTGAAAAATCTTAATTTTTAGGAAATCACTCATAACTAATATACTCTTAATTTGAGGGATAGGTTCAAAATCCAAAGTTGCGAGATATATAAATTTATAACCTAAAAATCAAGTCCGTACAAAATCCATCAAACATTTTTTGGATCTAAACCAAGCGGAAGATGGACGGATGGATGGGGAGACTGATGGTTGGGGAGAGCAAACAGACAAGGATGCATACATGGAGAAAGATGGGTATACATAGAGATATGGGTCAGGGATGGTTATAAAATACCCATATTTGGGTTTGAGGTCACATCACACCAAAACTTGAATCAGTTCAATGTCGAGTTTATTCATGATACAATATGTCCTCTTTATGTGAGAATGTAGTAATTTAATCAATGCATGAATAATATTTAAATATTAAGATAATAAACTATTTATTTAAATATTAACATAATTAATGTTCTAGGAATATTAATAAACATATCATTATTTAAAATATGGAATTAACTTTCCAATCTTAGCTGCTACTAGATGCATTCAACCCCCACCAATCAAGATATCAGACAAACACTCCTTTTAGATAATTTTAATGAAAAAAAATGAACAATGAAAGTCAGATTAGGTTCAAATATCGGGTGACACCCTTTCTTAGACCAGACACTTAAGCGTTAAGTAATTACAAACTCATTAGCTGATGAGATAATATAATTAATTGCAAGTAACAAAAAGGTGAAAAATAAAATAAATAAAGATTAAAGTCGGCGTTTTAAGAGGTGTATTCCTCTATGCCTTACATTAATCACACGCCACTCGCCTCATTAATGTAGGGTAATGCGTAGTTTTGAATTTGTGTGTTGGTCTCTAATAGACCTCTTGACTAATTACCATATACAGTGTAATGTGCGTTTTTAGTTTGTACACGCACACAACATGAAAGTATGGCCGATCCCATCGTTTTCGTTAACAACAGAAATGTGCAGTAAACCATGATAAAGTTCAAGTACATGACTTCAACACAATAGAAAAATGAGAAAAAAAAATGAAAAATATTCTATCCTTTAAATGAACACCCTAAAGAGATTTCCTAAAATGATAGCTATATTCATGTCAATATGGTTTTGCTTTTTATCACGTCTTACTATCCGTCCGAGCTATCCGCATTTAATCACACTAATAGCACCACACCATAACCTAACTGGTAACGCTTTTATTCTTCAGCTAATGCTCCCAGGTTCTATTTACAAAATTTTTAAAGTTATGATTTTATAACAGAGGACTGGTTGAAATGTAGTTTCTAGAATTATTTTGTTTGTAAGTCATGTACAGATATAATCTGTGGATTTTATAAGGTGCACTTTAAAAACGAAAAGAAAAAGTATCAAAAACTAGCTAACTAAATAGGAATGACAATGGTAGAGTTTAAAGTAAAATGTTCAAGATCTTGCTTGGAGGGAGAGGGGAGAGTCATTTACGAAAAGGCTCCCCCAGAAACCATCATTAATTCAATGAGTAATTAATACATTTGGAGACACATGAATCATTTAAAACACATCACAATCTCTAATCTATTTATTGATATATCTTAGGAGAACATAGAAAGTAATGTAACTAATACATCCATGGCGTCATCCTGCTAAATCATTCAAGTGGCTGCCATCTACTGACGAAGATAACGCCAAGTTTATAAAAGGTGTCATGTGGTTAGCATAGCAAGCACTTTGGCCATAATCTCATTTTTCTAGACCGGTGCTGCTACTTTTTTTTTCAAGTACTCACTCAAGCTAAGCTTGTAACCTCTACCAAATCCACCGCTGTACATAAATATCTGGAAGTACCGTGGATCGAATCCAGGACCTCTAGATCTGTAGCCAAGAAATCTGACCGCTAGGCCACAGAGGTGGTCAAATAATACATCATATTCATAAACAATTAATTATGTATTGAATCAAGAGACAGAGGTAAAATACACAATGTACCACATAAAAACCACCTCCAGCTCTGTATAGGTTTTATAATTGTTGCGAATCCTGACTGGTGGTAGGCTAATGCCTTTGGGGAGTATGGGATTACGAATTATTAAAGTCTAGCTTTTAATCACAGAGTAAAACCTACATGTGTCCGACTTAAAATCAATGGAGCGTTCTTTTTTTAGAAACAAAATTTAATAGGATTGGTTTGTTATTAAAATTCATTAAAAAGTCGATTGCATTAGTTGAACCATTTTCTTCCTTTTTACTTGCTCTTGTAATTTAATCTTTTCCCTAGCTTTAAATTTGAACCTAGATTAATAAAAGGATTGTGTGGTATTATATTTGAGTACTATTTAAGCATTACCTACGTTATAAGTTAAATATAAACTAAGTGATATCAATGTGTTTTTAAGTGACAAATATTAAAGATTAAGTCAAACTACATTGAACATATCATTACTAGCCGTTTCTAAGGGTAAACTAATAAATCTCAAATTAATTGTGTTTGTCCAAATACCTGGGTTTGTAGAAAGGCCCTGCGTTAAGTTCAGATGTCTTGTGATTTGGTTGCAATTCAATAAATTAAGGCCTTTTCTTATATATGTCAATTACTTTTATCCCATGGAGAACCTTATATTAATAGCGATCATACGTTTCCTGACCAACCTAATTATATTATGAATATTGCGGCTTCGCTAATAAACATTCGTAAACATAGATAGGGTTAACCTCCAAGTAAATTACTCTTTGATTATATAAACACAAATTAATATTGGTTTGGTTTGGTAGAACTCTATGATTTACTGTGAAAAGAATAGTCGTTTTAGAAATTGCAGATATATTTCTAATAAAGTTGAAATTTAAATATTTGGGCACTGAAAAGGTGTATGAGTATTTTTTAAATTAATTTTATCAATCATAAAATATTGTTGTGTAGAAGAACTCAGGTTTTAAATGTCAAAGGAAAATCCTTAATTTTCAAATACATAGATCTATATTTATACATCGTAGGTAGGTTATATGTTTTTATGTTCAAGAGAAAAAGTTTTGTAATTAAGTTTGGTGCCTGCATGATTATTTTTTATTCCAAACCAACAACGGTGATCTAGCACTCCAAGGCGTTTAAACTTTGTGGGATTTGGTCACAGTATAAGGCTATTTCATAATGTTTTAATACCAGCTAGGTAGACTAGAATTGGGAATGGTTTACCGCGTGTGATTTTCCCTTTGGTTTGATACTTGGTTTTATCGAGTGTGTGAGAATTATAATCTACTTCACAATGTTTTACCGATCATAATGATTAAGAAAATGTTACTTTATCAGCCTGTTAGCCACTAGTCTACAGCTTGTATAAGTTAAGCTTACCAGTATTAAATGGTAATATAATAAAGTAACTGAAACCTTCATAAACAAGTGTTAATTTAAAAAAATATCTATAACATATATTCTTTCAAATTTAACTAATAAATATTTTGAGCAATGTAAACGTAGGTAAAATAGCATAATAAATAACTTGTTTTCCATAAAAATATACTAGAATAAATGGTGTTTAAGATATACTATGCACAGCAGCTATCAAATTAAATTTATAAGTAAAATGGAATTCATAAAAAAATCTATTTTGTTAATAAGTTTATAATATATCTAGAATAGCTATATTCGGAGAGTGGAAATGACCCATAAATATAATCTAAAATAATTTGCAAATCTATATAATATAGCAAATATGTTTTAAAGAGAAAGTTTGAGTGCAAATATACTAGGTTCGACTCTGATTCATTATCGTTTTCATACAGAATCTTACTAACCGTCTGGGCTAGCCGTACTTACACTCAAAATTTAAATGGAAGAACTTTTTAGGAAAAACAATCAAATGATTCTGTGGTTAGACTGTTAACATTTTAGTATTTATTACTATCGCTTACAGGTATTAATATTATCTATCAAAATCATGGCAAGTGCGCGCAATATGAACTGGTTTGAATATTTAGAAGTGGATTTAGTTGTTTTTCTATATTTCAGAAAAATCTCTTCCTAAGAATATAATACTGTAGTTTCAACTAATGGATAATACTAAGAGATGTATAATATATATGGAATAAACTCGTATTTTTTGTGGAGTTAGAACGGTAAATAGTTTAGGATAAACCCATTCTCAGTCAAACTGGCCATGATTTGAACCCCAGCCTCTCCACAGTCAACAAACATAGTTAGATGAGTTTTATATTTATTCCAAGTACACACCGACACTGGGATCTAGTGGCAGTTACTATTTTTTAACATTTTTATTTTCTCCTCACTTTGTTACAGAGATTGTGATGTAAAAATTGGTCTTGGTAAGAAAAAGAACTATACTCTCGGCAAATGCTTAGGTCACTTTTAATAGCGTTGCGCTGGATAGAATGACTTGCATCCATTGTTAATTATGGCACCTGGATGAAACATGGTCTGACAAAGCCCCCAAGACTATTAGCGAGCCTTTCACCCGTGGACGGCGGGGTAGGGAACCCCCTTATTTTGTTCAGTAGCCTGTCTGCCTACTTGTCCTAAGGCTTGTAACACACTGGTTCGAATCGAAAAAAGTACAGTAATTTCACAGATGAATGAAAATTATGCATATAAATTGAGGCCCCACCCATAGAGTTTTTAATCAAGAAATTAGATTCTATTCAGACATACAAAGCTTTTTTTATTCTCCGAATCGTACTACCCATTTGGTTTATACGCTTATGTAAGTTAATAAATACTCTAATGTTGTTAAGGGTTAGGAAGGTTGAATTTAGAAGAAGTTTACCCGCACTTGCGTGAAGGGCAAGTGGGAAATTTTAGGAAATTCGCAGTACAACCTGACAAGTAATGAACCACAGCCTACCCATCATCAGCAGTCTATTATATTGCGAGAGTAGCGTCTTGGACCACGCGGCTACCGAAGCCGATACTACCTAGTTCACAATCAAATCAGCTACGGCCAAAATGTGTTTTTATTACACCGTGTCTTAATACTCATTCTTGATGAACGCATGTGTAAGTTAAAATTTTAAGGATGCATAAAGGTTGAACTTAGACCAAATGTTCCCGCATTTGTTGGAAGGAGAATGTAAAACCCTTTATGAAGAATCAACCTAAACCCACATGACATTCATGACCACCCTGTCATCGGTATTCTAGTCTATCACGAGAGCAACGCCTTAGATCATTTGATCACCGAAGTGGTTCTGAAATAGTTGATAAAGAGCTTAGTTAATCTCACCCCGTCACCGTGGCCTTATCTCACGTGAGATTGGTGTGAATCGACTGACTGATAGAGACTTGCACCCTCGTTGAATTATTCTCGTCGATCTACCTTACTGGCGAAACAAAACTTGAGGCTAGAAACCAGGCTGGTTGCTCTGAGGTGTCGGAGATTTTCTACTCTAAATGGTTTCTTATTCTCCTTACACATAAAAATATATATATTCTCGCTCACTCAACCAATTAGTTTTCCAGGATAGAATCTGAATTGTGTAAAAAATAGTAGGATTCAGATAGGAAGAAGCGTTCTAGACTTATAAAAGTAACTAAATCCATGGATGACATGGCGGTCTAGGGGTAAGGTGTCAGACCTCTGTTCTGGGGGTCCGTGGTTCAATCCTCGGTCCCGGCACAGATTTATCTTATTGCCAAACCCTTCCTTCATCTCTGACAAGACGTGTATTAATCACAACTTGTGAAATGTGTGGAATGCCAGGCCTACACCGTGGTTCGGATCCCACGTTAAACTGTAGGTCCTCCATTTCATCTCACAATCACCCTACCATTGCACATTAGCGTAAGTACGTATAACCCGAACGGGTAGCGAGACGCGGTAATAATAATAATAATAATAATAATAATAATAATAATAATAATAATAATAATAATAACTAAATCCATTTTGATGTTTGTTCATGTCTAGTCATGTAATCCGAATCTGTAACTACCGTTGGTTGCGTACGACCTAAACAGGTAGTAGGATGAGGTGATAAAAATGATTTTAAAATATAAATCCTATGGTTGATATAGAGATACCTATTAAGCTATGTTTTAAAATTTCATCAATTTTAACTGTAAAAGAAGTGTAAATATATTAAATAGTTTTGTCCATCCATATTCATTATTTTGTAGATTGTAGGTTAGATAGTATATAGTGAAATCCCCCTATAAAAATAATGTAAGAAAATCTCACAGATTTCAAAATAAGTATAATTGTTATATAAGCAATACTCATGAAATAAATGGTACGGCACACCGCACAGACTTTCTCTCTCTTTCTATAAACTCGTAAGATTTCTGAACGGAATAATGTACATTGTATCATCACCACTCCACATAAGAACACGTATAAAATAATATACAATGATATAGAATCAATGAGAAAAGAGGCGCATCTTTGTCCACCTAAGAACATTTCAAACAGTTTAATGTCTTCCACAAGGGTCAACACTTCGTTTTAAAATTTCGATTTCTGGTTAAAATTTTAACATTTTAAAAGGTGTTGCAGATCTTCAAGTCATCGCATTGATATTTAATTATTCATTTATACATTTTGACCAATAAAAAATGTAAATATTGACTATTGAGTCTAAAATGGAGATAGATCATTGCTATGCAAACATTTCTCCTAAGAGATTTAAGAAAAAATAACATACTTTTTTAGATACTTATATTTAATTACTCTATGGCATTGGAGTATTATTGCGTTAAGACTTAAGTAGTATATGTTTACAACTAAAGCTCACAAAATTGTATTAATATATTTGCAAATATCTCAGAAACTGCTGTTTTTTATAAAAATATATGTCAAATAAAAGTTTTTTATTTCTAATAGTCCTACAATTTTGCAATGATAAGTTGTTTATTTTCTCCAATAGTTGTGGAGATACGGAAATTAACGCTTCTGTAATGTACCCTAAAAATCATTTTCATAGGAAAATGAAAATAGCCAGTTTATTTATAATCTTAATCAACGCCTAGATACGAATTTTAATCAAAATCGTTTAAGCAGATTTTGAGAAAACCAAATTTTTCTCTTTTCGTCCTTCAGTAAACTACCCTTAATTTTAAGTTTTTATAGACACACAGACAGACGGCATTGCAAAGACTATTTTTTAGGGTTCGGGGGGTCATGAGACGTCGATATCCATCAACATTTCAGGTTAGTTTTTTTTTTACGGTCGCAATACTTAAACTTTAATGTCCAAAAAGTTAAAAAAATTCATATAATTGCGTATATATTGAAAGTTATTGATTTTATAAAAATATGTTTCGGATAAAATATTTGTATTATAAATATATATACATATTTGTAATGCTAAGTAATTTCATATCTCAAATAGTTTCGGAGCTATTTAAAAAAATGTTAATTGACGCATCAGACCGGAGCCCTTAAAGCCATTTTGCCGAAATATCGAGGGTAGCCATTTTGTTTGGAATATTTATTAATGTTTATAAATGAAATTTAATCAAAATCGTTGGAGCCGATTTTGAGAAAATCGACTTTTTCTCTTTTTGCCATTCAGTAAACTACCCTTAATTTTAAGTTTTAATAGACACACAGACAGACGGCATTGCAATGACTATTTTTAAGGGTTCGGGGGGTCATGAGACGTCGACATCCATCAACATTTCAGGTTAGTTTTTCTTACGGTCGCAATACTTAAGCTTTAATGCCCAAAAAGTTAAAAATATATATATAATTGCGTATATATTGAAAGTTATTGATTTTATAAAAATATGTTTCGAATAAAATATTTGTATTATAAATATATATACATATTTGTAATGCTAAGTAATTTCATATCTCAAATAGTTTCGGAGCTATTATAAAAAATGTAAATTTACGCATCAGACCGGAGCCCTTAAAACGATTTTGCCGAAATATTGAGAGTAGCCATTTTGTTTGGAATATTTATTTATGTTCATAAATGAAATTTAATCAAAATCGTTAGAGCCGATTTTGAGAAAATCGACTTTTTCTCTTTTTGCCCTTCAGTAAACTACCCTTAATTTTAGGGGTAGATATCCAATTCCAAAAACCCCTCGGGGCAACCCTATGAAAACCCTAGATATCAAGTTTCAGCTCAATCGGTAAAATAGTTTAGGCTCTAGTTGGAGGTACAGATAGACAGACAGACAGACAGACAGACAGACAGACGGAAATTCAAAAACCACTTTTTCGGATTCAGGAAGTCATGAAACGTCAAAATTCATCAAAATCTCGAGTTCGATTTTTTTGACGATCACAATACTTTCTCTACCTGTAAGATAGAGAGAAAGTAAAAAGGGAGTAGAGTTAAATCAAAACTTATTGCTCAGTTGCACGATAATCTTACATTCTCTAGACTACTAGGTATTTTCTTAGAAATAACCTCAATTATCTTACCTGGTTGTCATAACAATTTGACATATTACGACTAACACTGATAGTTGGACAGCAACAAAAATCAGGGAGGACACATAAATTATCACACAACAATAAACACATAAATGTTGATAAGGTAAATGGTGAGGTTAAACATAAAAAATATATGTTATATAATTTGTTGGACCAATCATGTAATATTACGTTAATCAACATCATCTACCAGTGGAGCTCCCCAATAGCTACAGTTCTAAAGTAACATAAATATACTTGAAATGTAAAAATATAAATATACATGTTAACATTTTTATATTAAATTTAAATCTTGTATTAACGTTCTATATTCAATGCTAAGAGAAACTTATTCAAAGGTTTAAATTCCAATAAAAATATTTTAAGTAAACTAAACTGTATTATTATACTAATTATTAAAATTAGATATTTAAGATAGAAAATAATTATATTATCTATACTTCAAGAACAAAATATTATGGAATTTACAATGGCTGAAACCATGAAATTGAAAGATTATATAATTGAAATATTTAAATATAAATATTTGTTGATATTATTACGAAGAAAAATAGCTTTGGTGAAGATAGTTAATTTTTTTAAGAATATTTAAGACTAGATGTTCTTGGGTGGATTTAAATGGGAAGAGATATATTTCATATAACAATAAAAACATTTCATCCAGTGGGCTGGTCTTCTGTTAAAAAATGTAAAACGTGGTTGAAATATGAAAAATTTCATAAAACAGTTAATATCTTAGAACATTCCTCACAAACATTATCAGTTCTAGTTGGGATGCAGGGCTATTTGTTGACACATTAACTTTCAACTTTAATACCTTTTTAATAATATGTACACGTGTGGTAAAATTTACAAGTGTGGGTTTATCAAATCTTTAAAACTACATCAAGAAAAAGAAGCTTTAGTTTAAGATGCATGACAACTCCAAATCCAAACAATAGATATATTAGTCAAAACAGCTTCCCATTTATGTATATATATTACCATAATTTATAATTATTAGAACGGACCATACCATAGTTTGAATATGGTATAAGCAACACTCTAAAAAAAACAATCATTTTTTGTCAGAATTAATATTATTCTACCACAATATTTAATCAGTGTTATTTTATAGGTATTATTATAATTGTGTGTTCTGTTTTAAAATAGGTTCGTTCCTTTGATCAGCGAACTTAGACAGCCAATGCTCCATGTCCGCTGCCTCCAACTTAAGCACCCAGAATGTTATTTTTTCCTTCAAGTCGTCGAATATTTGAATCCTCCTTCTTACTAAGCTCCTTATTTTCCTCAACCTTCCTTCTATGACGTCGAGCAGAAGATAGTTCCTCCTACGAATGTGTCCGATCCAGTTGTTTTTGTTTCGAAGAATCACATCCAAAATGGTTCTCTTTTTGGCGTATGAATATATTTAAAAAACTAAAAGCTTATGCAACCCTCATTATGATTCTTCATGCCTGAATACTATACTTTATGTACAGTAAGACTGTAAAGTATGATAGTGACTCGCCTGTAAATGAGCTTGATTGGTCTGACACGTACCTTTGACTTGGGACCGGCTCGCTGGTGACGTGGAAATAAGGGTTAGAATCCCGGTCAGGTGAAATTAGGGTGATTTTTCTTTCTAAATTGTTTCCCATTCTACCTCCACGCGAATAAGGATAAATTTAATCTAGATTTTATCTTTCTTATCCATACCATACTAGTTATATCAATTTATACCCGTATTCCCGTCTTTTTTAAATAAAATGATAGGGACTTTATTCTTCAGGAATGGAGTGTGCAAAGAAATAAGTACCTTTCTTTGTTTGGCATGAGTGTGTGATGTGAGTAAAGTGTAATATATCACACCGACGTTAACACATATTAAACATACCAATACCTTCCCAAGAACCAACTAAGACACTAAAGTAGTGTTTGCTAACGAAAATTGCAATTCACTCCCCCTAATGGAGCTGGCTCATTATTTACTAGCCACTCAAGTCCCTTAAATTGTTAAAAGACCTTAGAGATCCTTAAAAGTACCTGGACAAGGTGACGGAGGGATGGCTTCCTAAAGCAGGGCAATGTTTATTTTCCCGACTGGACGTGCCTGTCTGTCCTTTCTCTCTTTCTCTCTCTTTCTACACGTGTTGAATAACTTAGAACAGATCACCAACCATAAAATATAGTGTTTGGTGGGACCCATCGTCAGTTGGCACGTGGGCGTTGCTGTCCTCACCCGCTTCGGTGGTGGCATGGTCTAGTGCGTTACTATCGCGTTTGACTAGACTGACGATGACGAGAAGATAAAGGTTCGAATCTAAGTCGGGTGTACTTAAGGTTATTTTTACAGAATGGTTTTACACTATCTCTCCATGTAAATGTAGGTATATTTACTATAAATATAACCTTCCTTGTTCTTAAAAAAACATTTGCGTGATTAGTACATGAGCGGATAGGCCCAACGGGTAGTAAGACGCAGTGCTAAGGAAAATATAACCAGCCTTAAAATATATTTACGTTTAGACAAAGTATCCCGTTTTGTTGGTTTAGGAAAAACTAGTTAAATGACCAGCATCTGTGGTCATATAGTCTAAAGCATCAGTCTCGTATTCGACTGGATTAACAGTGACTGAATAGTTGGGGATCAGATCCTGATCGGGTGTGCTGAAGAATTTTTCTAAATTATTTCATACGCTACCTTCAAGCACATGTTGATATATTTCATATACAATTTTAACATTCTAATTTATAGTCACTAGAGTGACTAATTTATGAGTAAAACTTGAATGGGTAGTAAGAATCAAGGGAAAACCATCATAATAAAAAATATAGATATAACTTTTACAAGTTTGCTCGTGATCATAAAATCAGATCAGGCATATTTCCATATAACCACCGGTGTGGTTAAGTCCCCATGTAACCACCGGTGTGGTTAAGTCCCCTCTCCCCAACCGTGCTATAAGTGTTAAAAATATCGTTGATGGACATACGCTTTAGATGTTCAAGTCATTTAGTCTTATCTGCCAGGAAAGATGAGGTCAGGATTCCAATCCCATTTGGTTTTACTGGGAGAGGCTTTTACTTAATAGTTTGCAATACTTAATTCACGCAAATACGGGTACATTTCCTTAAAATAATATTCTAACTCTCCTTATCCCACTAGCATGATTAATATAGGCTTCTATTTATGTAACTTATCAAATTATAAGACAGCAGAACTTCGCTAGTATGAATTAATTGGGTGCAAAGAATGTTCGTATTAGAGAAAATGGGGGTTAGTTTGGAAAAATATGGAGTGGAATGCTGTGATACAGTTTTATCACTAATTTTAAATTACAATTGGGTTACATTTAGCGTAAATATATTTTTACAGTACTGTAAATTACTTTATATATAGGAAAAGACACTGTGTTGACTGATTCATCCCCCCCTCCCCCTTTTCCGAAAATTTTTATTAGACCATCTGGAATTTTGGACTACCATGATTTAGTCTACTGGGGTTTTACTGTATGTATACAACTCAAATGGTTACTGAATTTAAAAGGAAAATAAAAGTACTAATAACTATCAGAGAGACTGGTGATATTAAAGATATTATTTGTCATGTCAACCCTCTCATTCTACGAACATTTCCAGCTTTTTTTTCTATCTTATCACCAACATATGTGGGTCACAACAGAAACTTTGTGAGTGCTACTTTTGTTTGAAGCGATCGTTAGTTCGAATTGACTAGTGCACAGTAGGTACATTCTGACTAGGTGTAAGCTGGGAGCAATAAAACCGTCGACTAACTTTGTATTTTGTTGCACTTTGTTTAATTACACGTTCTGGATCCCCACGATTCTAATTACATGAAGGGGTGTGGATTACGAAGTTAGAATTTAAAGAAAATAATCCAATATTTGCATGGAGTGACTGTGAGAAAACATAAAGTTAAACTCACCCTGAGTACACCCAGATTGTATTTAAGATCTGAACTCCTTATCTTCGGTAAACCAAACTAGTTTTTCCTTTTTCTTTTTAGCACCACGTCTTACTCATTCGGGTTGTACGTTTATTTACTATTTACGTTAAGGGGCTAGGGATAAGGAAAATTGAATTTAAAATAAGTGTGCCCGCATTTACGTAGATAGCTAATGGGATACAATCTAGGAGTATCCGCCCTCAGTACCCTACACCTGACTGGAATCGAGCAATGATCTCCCGTCATCAGTGGTCTAGTCTATTGTGAGACTATAACCTTAGGCCAAGTGGCCACCGAAGTGGATTTTTTGACTCTCAATCTCTTAGATTAAGACTCCTTCTAATTTGCATTTTTAATGTATTTATATTGATGATTAATATATTATATATATATATATATATATATATATATAAAAGGTAATCAGGGGCGTAGCTACCAGGGATATAGTGGGTGGTCATGCCCCCATCTGAGTTAGTGTCCCAAGAAATATAGGTATTCATTTATCTTAGTCATCAATAAAAATAAAGATATGAATGAGTCCTACTTAATTAGTAGTCTTTAACTAGAAAGGCTACGTTTAAAACCAATGTATAGCCTACTCCCTACACCCCAAACCTTCCATCCTAAATACCATTGAGTGCCCATTAATTTAGTCAACACACTTCCACCCTGACTCCAAATCGTAAGAAATCTGGGTCACCTGAGTTTTATTAGTTGATTTCAAGTCGAAGTAATGAAAAAATACCAAGCAAAACCGACTAACAAGTAACCTCGTTTAGATTAGCGAGATATATGAGATGGTTTCACCCAAATTATAAATAATTTTAAATTATTCATTGTAGTGGGGTGTGGCCTTTAAGTAAATCTTGAATTTCATTAGTTTTTATGAAACATTTTAGGTTAAATAAAATAATTAATTTATTGTTCAAGTAAAATTATTTATTTTTGTTTTTACTTCATCTTGACCCCATTTGACCCATCATGCAGAGGACTTGCTTGCTCTATACACCTCACGCTATCGTTAATATCCATCCAATGATTTAACCTCTACTTTAACACATAGTTTTGATACGCGTCCCGGTTATAAGCATATGTACTGCTAATATGTTAAGGTATACATAAGTTTGAATTTATATTAAATGTACCCATATTTGCATGGAGGGGTAAAGGATAAACATTTAGTAAAAAATACCTCCCCGTTCGTTCAATTACCAATATCCTCTTTATAGGCAATCCAGTCTCTTGTTAGAACGATGCCTAAGAACATTTGACCACCAAAGGGGATCCAAAGGGTACTCCAGTGATTGATGATTACAATACACACATAGCTATGTTAATAAATCATTTTTCTCACCTGGCAACACACCACGCCCTAGAAAATCAATAATATTTTTTTCACTGCGTTTTCACAATTTGTTTAGTAGTCCACGTATATATTAATTCTACTAATGTGGTAGTTATAAGGAAGGTATAATTTAAAAGAAATATACCAGAATCTGTTTGGAGGAAAAGTGGTCAGCCATCAATGTTAAAATACCCTCAGTTCTCGTATTCTAATACCAACCTCTATGTCGCCAATTAACTATAAAGTGAGCTTGACATTTAATCATATGCATACTGGCGTGGATGAAAATAATATTTATTACTATTCTAAAATATTTTATATATTTATATACTGTCTTTGATATTTCTATAGTATGCGACCTAATATTTGCTCTTGTATTCTATCAAATTAATTTACATTATATATACATTTTAATTGTTTTAATTTTTATATTAATTAATAAAAAAGTATAAATCAAGAATTTAAAAAAACATTGTTTGTAACACATTTGTTTGACAGTGATACTCACAGGAAAAATATGAACTGGCAAAGGACTTAATTAGAAAACTTCAAGTCATTTAAAGTGTGGAATTACTTAATAATCGAGTGGGCAAATGCTGAGTTAAAAAAATTAAATAATTGGTGCTCTAGCTCGCCATTTATTAATGTCCATAGAAAGGACTTTGAAGTAAATCTTGAATTTAATTAGTTTTTATGAAACATTTTAGTTTAAAATAAGTAATTTATTGTTTCAGTAAATTATTTATTTTAGTTTGTACTTCATCTCGAACCCTCAGAGAAAAAGTTTTTGTGATCGTCAAAAATATAGAACCAAAGATTTTAATAAATTTCGATGTTTCCTGACCAACCAAAATCGAAAAATATCTTTTCGTAATGCCGTCTGTCCATCTGTAGATAAGTCTGTATTTTGGCCCAGAGCTGAAACCATTTTAAAAATCAGGCTAATACCTGGTGTCTAGGTTTTTCAAAAGGTCGAGCCGCCCCTCCCCCTGGCAAGGAGATTTTTGGAATTTTCTATACAACTCTAAAACTATAAAGTGGTTTAGTGAAGAGAAAAATGATTTAAAATATTCAATCGCAAATTCATTTTTACAATCTCGATTGTAAACTTTGTATATAAGCACTGCTTAACATTACAGTAGAAATGGAAACTGTCAATTTTCCCATTTATACTTATTTGAATGTGGTTTAAATTAGCTGAACTTTCCAATTTTGATTACATCTCCACAACTATTTGAGATACGAAATAGATTATCAATGTAAATATGTGGTACAGTTAAAATTAAACACCTTTTAAATGAAATATATATTTATAAAACCAATAGTCTCTGAGCTTTGAACATATATATAAACAAAATAAATGGTACGGCACACCGCACAGACTTTCTCTCTCTTTCTATAAACTCGTAAGATTTCTGAACGGAATAATGTACATTGTATCATCACCACTCCACATAAGAACACGCATAAAATAATATACAATGATATATAATCAATGAGAAAAGAGACGCATCTTTGTCCACCTAAGAGCATTTCAAACAGTTTAATGTCTTCCACAAGGGTCAGCACTTTGTATTAAAATTTCGATTTCTGGTTAAAATTTTAACATTTTATAAGGTGTTGCAGATCTTCAAGTCATCGCATTGATATTTAATTATTCATTTATACATTTTGACCAATAAAAAATGTAAATATTGACTATTGAGTCTAAAATGGAGATAGATCATTGCTATGCAAACATTTCTCCAAAGAGATTTAAGGAAAAATAACATACTGTTTTAGATACTTATATTTAATTACTCTATGGCATTGGAGAATTATTGCGTTAAGATAGTAGTATATGTAGTAGAATATGTTTAAATCTAAAGCTCACAAAATTGTATTAATATATTTGAAAATATCTCAGAAACTGCTGCTTTTATAAAAATATATGTCAAATAAAAGTTTTTTATTTCTAATAGTCCTACAATTTTGCAATGATAAGTTGTTTAGTTTCTCCAATAGTTGTGGAGATACGGAAATTAACGCTTCTGTAATGTACCCTAAAAATCATTTTCATAGGAAAATGAAAATAGCCAGTCTATTTATAATCTTAATCAAACCTAGATACGAATTTTAATCAAAATCGTTTGAGCAGATTTTGAGAAAACCAATTTTTTTCTCTTTTCGCCCTTCAGTAAACTACCCTTAATTTTAAGTTGTTATAGACACACAGACAGACGGCATTGCAAAGACTATTTTTTAGGGTTCGGGGGGTCATAAGACGTCGACATCCATCAACATTTCAGGTTAGTTTTTTTTTACGGTCGCAATACTTAAACTTTAATGTCCAAAAAGTTTAAAAAAAATCATATAATTGCGTATAGATTGAAAGTTATTGATTTTATAAAAATATGTTTCGGATAAAATATCTGTATTTTAAATATATATACATATTTGTAATGCTAAGTAATTTCATATCTCAAATAGTTTCAGAGCTATTTAAAAAAATGTTAATTGACGCAACTGACCGGAGCCCTTAAAGCCATTTTGCCGAAATATTGAGGGTAGCCATTTTGTTTGGAATATTTATTAATGTTTATAAATGAAATTTAATCAAAATCGTTAAAGCCGATTTTGAGAAAATCGACTTTTTCTCTTTTTGCCCTTCAGTAAACTACCCTTAATTTTAAGTTTTAATATACACACAGACAGACGGCATTGCAAAGACTATTTTTTAGGGTTCGGGGGTCATGAGACGTCGAAATCCATCAACATTTCAGGTTAGTTTTTTTTACGATCGCAATACTTAAGCTTTAATGTCCAAAAAGCTAAAAATATATATATAATTGCGTATAGAATGAAAATTATTTATTTTATAAAAATATGTTTCGAATAAAATATTTGTATTATAAATATATATACATATTTGTAATGCTAAGTAATTTCATATCTCAAATAGTTTCGGAGCTATTATAAAAAATGTTAATTTACGCATCAGACCGGAGCCCTTAAAGCCATTTTGCCGAAATATTGAGAGTAGCCATTTTGTTTGTAATATTTATTAATGTTCATAAATGAAATTTAATCAAAATCGTTAGAGCCGATTTTGAGAAAATCGACTTTTTCTTTTTTTTTCCCTTCAGTAAACTACCCTTAATTTTAGGGGTAGATATCCAATTCCAAAAACCCCTCGGGGCAACCCTATGAAAACCCTAAATATCAAGTTTCAGCTCAATCGGTAAAATAGTTTAGGCTCTAGTTGGAGGTACAGACAGACAGACAGACAGACAGACGGAAATTCAAAAAACACTTTTTCGGATTCAGGAAGTCATGAAACGTCAAAATTCATCAAAATCTCGAGTTCGATTTTATTGACGATCACCATACTTTCTATACCTGTAAGATAGAGAGAAAGTAAAAATGTATGTAGTTCCTTGATACGTAAAATTGATTGCTACGCATATTGGTGGACAGAGGTGCCATTCTTTTTCCCAAAGTTTATGTAACGGTGTATATTATCTATGTTTCACCTATATCTATAGGAACATACACCTTAGCTCAGTCGGTATCGTGTCTGTCTACTGAGCGAAGACTCCTTGGTTCGATTCCTGGCGTGACCGAAAAATTTATCTTTGGTGAAATGTGGGTTTAGCCTTTCATATTGATAAATTAACGGCTGGGCACTGGATGTTTTGCCTGTTCTAGTCTTAGGATAGATTATAAAGGTACCTGAAGCTAAAATTGGCCTAACCAGCCGGTAATGGAAAATATATGACTTGAAACTGACCCAGACCAGAGGCTGGAAACATTAATAGATGTAAGTAAATTTAAAGGAACATACAGAAAAAGGGCTATTAGTCAACTTAAGAAATTAGGCTTAATATAAAGTACATGATAAATTGGTGTGATTCTCTATCCACACAGTTGACTTTCTAGAATCTAATAATAATTTGGTACGACACCTTAACTCAGTCTGTATAATGAGCTAGAAGGTTCTGCTTTCGATTCCCGGGCATGGCTGGAAAAAAATTAATTCGTGAAATGTTAGTTTCCCCTTTCAGATTGATGAATTAATGACCAGAGGCTGTACGTTGTGTCTGTTCGAGATTTAAGTTCCTGTATAAGTTGTGTTCTCATAGATTCAGTCGGTACAAAAAGTACACGATAAATACCTCAGAGAAACGAAAGGAATTTTAAGAATACTATAGCGTTCAGCACACCACACCAACCGTTAGGGCCGTATACATGTTTTTTAACTATGCTTGTATGCTATATATGAGAAAGGTATAATATATAGGACATGTAACCGCATTTGGTAGAGGAAGAGTGGTAGATAGTTTAGGAAAGAACATCCTTGATACACCCAACAGTGTTTCGAACCCTAACCACTGCATCATCGTCAAACCATACCAAATGAGCTTGACACCCCATACCTCGTGTCCACAGGCACTGGTTATTAGGAATCAATATTGCAAATAAGGGGGAATGTGATTAATAATACGTGCTTTACATATTAGATTGGATAGAAACGCTTGTCTATCGCTTGATCAGTGGGGTGGGGTGGGTTGGTCTGTTATACCTCTGACCCGACCCATATCAAACGGATACCTTGATGGGCGTGAGCGGTTGAGTTGAAAAGACCAGCGTGGTCCTCTTAGAATCTCGCTCGTGGCATTCTCTATTAATTATAGATCTATTTCGAGTCTTCGGGATCACACCAACTTCTAAAACTGGTTCTCTGTTTCGTCTACATCAGTTTGACTGACTGACTAGTTCATATATGAATATGTTACGCCTCAACGTCCACACCTTTTTTTTATCTTACAATAATATTTAAAATCTAATTATTTTCCTTATCTCCTAGCTATAAAGATTTAACTATTATGGTGGCGTTGAGGTGTAGATGGTGGATTTTTTAAGAAATAAACCCATATTTTCATGACTAACACAGTGGGAAAATATTCATTAAAAAGCATACTGTTTACACTCACCTGGGATTTGAACACCAATATCCCTAATTCTCACAATTCATAATGGATGATCTTAAAATTTTAAATTGGCTTCATTTTAAATGTATTAAAATCTTCAAAATGGAAACTTTATAAATGTACTGTATTGATATCACTATCACAAAAATATAGATTATAGAGTTAATATAAAATTAAATTATCTCTGACGAATGATCATCGTGTTTCCAAAATTGCAAATAGACAAACCCTCTTTGGCTAATAAAGGATTACTTGTTGGAGATTTGTGGGTTGAGATAAAATAGTGAAATATTTATGTATCTGCACGATACATGGTATTTTTAGTGTCGACCCACGCCACTGAATACATCCTCTGAGATCCGTTACCATCCCCCATTCTCACCATTCGATAGGTCCATCCAACATAAAGCATCATTATTTGTCAAATGATCACACAACCTACTTTTCAATGGTGGAATTTGTTCTTTTTTATTTCCCCCCACCCTTTTTTTCACCCCCCATCCATTCACCACCCCCCACCTCCCAAAAAAGAACCCTTTGAAAATATATAAAAGCTTAGATAAATAATCCTGGATTGATAAATCAAGAACAAATATTCTGATATGATTACATATACTTTCATTTGTTCGTTGTTGGAATATTTTTTTTCTGGAGGATAGATGGGGTGAGGACATACCTGAAATAGGGGTGGAGGAGGGTGAAATAAAGTTTAAAAAAACTAACGACCTTGTTTACGTATCGGAGAAAAAGGGAAATGGATCGATGATCGTCTGTCAGGGATGATGGATTCAATAGGGAGATGACACACAATAGAAAATTATATTGTACATGGGAACAGCCAAATAATGTCTCATCCAGACTGAAAAAAAAAATGGCAACAAAATAAAAAGAAAGACATATTTCGAGTGGATTTAAAAATATACATCCACCACTGTGGACACGTGTTCTATAAAGTGAGAATCTTGAAATATTTTATAGTGGTTAATGCAGAAGTCAAGGTTCAAAAAATTAGTTCAGGTAAGCTTGGGTAATGGTTTATTCAGATGTCATGTATCACTGTAGATTTTATAGTTTCCCTCTAGGCCATTGTAGGTACATTTCCTCTTACTATACTACTCATACCTTTACAATTAAGTTGCTAATAAAACCTTGTGTTAGTTATAGCAAAGAAAAATTTTAGAAAGTGAAAGTATAATATTATATAACTGTTTACCGTCATTGTAAAGTAAGAACACTTTTGAGATTACTTCATGAAAAAAATGTATTAAGTAATATTCAAGTCATATAAAAACTGTTTAAATTAAAAATACCTGCATCAGTGGGAGCACGTATTGAATAATGTGCTCATAAAGTCCGGTTTGTCGGTAAAGAGGAAGTCTGGGTTTAGAACCCAACCTGGTGGGTTTTCCTAAATGGGTTAATGTCTCCCTACAGGCAAATTTGGGAACAATTGTCTTATCCTATAGTTTCCTATTATCTGCATCATCAGTTGGTGGGTAGTAAGAATTGGTTGGATCTCGGATGGTCCAGGAGTTGTTTTTCTTTTAAACCAGATACATGTCACAATAACACATATTTATTTCTTTAAGTATTTGAACAAGTTGCTCTTAAATGATATAGCCTGGTTAAGTTAGATATAACAATTAGATGTTATTCCAATAAATATTGTTTATATGTATTCAAATATTTAATATATATGTGTGTGTGTGTGCGCGTGTGTGAGAAGAGAAACCTTGTAGCAACCATTTGTCACAGTTGTGACATGACAATGAGTGAAATCACTGTACACTATGCCTTCAAAATTTGAAACAATGGCGGTTCACAGCGTGAAGGATCATTAATAAAACGTTACAGCGATACACAACCACTATTAGCTGTTTAACACCTTCATAAAGTGATGTAATTATTATTGTACATCAACGTTACGCAATCGAAGCGAGAGTACATCAGAACGACTCAACCAAGGATTTTCCGCGCCCATAGTTTACCGAGCGTAGCGAGCTTTAGTTTCTACTCGACCATTTAACATTTCACTTGTCTCTCTCTATCTAGACCGTTGTTTAAAGATGTAGAGTTGGTAGACAAATTAAAATTAAATTTTGCATGGGAAATTCCTTAAACCTAAGCCAAACAACGTATTCACAAGGTTTTTCTATCTAAATTGATTTATAGATGGCGTCTACTCATGCATATATATATATGTTTGTTCAACGATAATTGCCAATGCTTGGACCAATTTTAACGAAATTTACTAGGGATACTATTCCAATCTTGATCCAAAGGTATAATTATAATGTACACCCCTTTTTTAATTTGGTAATCCGATTAAATATTGTGACTTTTAACATTACTTTTATTTAATATAGCATATAAAGTGAATATAATTTATATTAATAATCAATCAAATGAGTACCTAGGTAATATGTTTTTAGTAAAAATTGATATATCTTCCGGGACTGGTGTTTAAAACCACGTGAACAACGGTTATTCATTATTATAATAATGCATTATTGAATAAAGTATTAATTAAATTTAATTTAACTTGTTATAGAACTTAATTTTCAGAAAAAATATAAATTTAAAAATTAACGATAATTTATAGGATATATTTTGACTAGAAAACCAAAGAAAATCTTATGACTCTGATAACGATAGAAACAGACGGAGCGAGAACTGCTAACAAGAATACTCGTGACTAAGTATTTAAAACCGTTTATCGTTCATTAGTAAAGATATCACTAATTAATTTGGGATGAAAGATAACTACAGTTTTGGCTAAGTTTTTATGACAAAAAACTTTTTTTTTACCAAAACAGATATTATATTTTTCTATACATTGTAATCAAAACAGTTTTTTAATATATAATAATAGCATACATAAGGAGGCTTTTGAATAGAAGATGTTTAAATTAAATAAAGAAAAAGTCGAATTAAACCAAGTACATGACGGTATCCTAGTAAAAAATGGTTAAGGTTGAGATTACAATGTGTAAAAAATTAAACTGTTTCTACTGAATCAATTACTATATATATAATAGTTTAGTACAAGAACTGACAAACCACATACTTCTACTCGCGTCCCCATCTATTTAACATTGAAATGTTCTTGACAAGAGATATGGGTTCCTATTAAAATGAATTTACATATTAATGGTTACCGATTCAAACATTAATTATCTTACTCTGTTGGGTAGATACATCATAAAATGCTTCATTTTAATCTTTTCTGAATTATTGGTGATTGGAAGTTGTGTATTTGAGCTCCGGTTGGTTGTAAGGGTGTTGTATTTTAAGAGTAAATTTTCATATTTCTTACAAACAAAAAAGTGCTGGAAACTTTTCTACAAATTTTACTTTTCTCCTCCTAATCCATTAGTGTGGTCTAGCTATGACATTTTAGAAAACCAATCTAAAAATGAATATACTGTAACTATACTGATAGCACGGATATGTGGTAATACGGGTGGTGGGTGGATATTACAGTTTAGAGTGTCAGTCTCACAACAGTCAGCATTGTCAGCAGCTCAGCTTCAAATTTTAGGCTATGTGTGTTGTTATGTATTTTTTTTCTAAATAGTTTATCTCTTCTTTTTCGGACCAATGTGGATACTTTTAGTCTAAATTCACACTTTCTTATATTCAGTCCGTTAGTAGAAATATGAAAATAGCACGAGTAGATAGTAATACGTAGAGCACGGATTTAATAACTCTAAAGCATCACTCTTGTGTAGACTGGTCTACTGAAACCGGGGGTTATTGGGATTAAAATCTTGTTTGGATCTACTGATAGTGATTTTACTAAAAAAAATAAAAATCCTCTTCTTCATGCATGCAAATACGGGTGAATAAAATCTAAAAAATAATATATATATTCTTCATTCCTACTCCATTATAGAGTAATCATCATGTGTGTATGGCCTGATATTAGGAAAAAAGTTTATAAAAATACTGACCAAGCTAGCACAACTGAATATAAACTAAACAACGCGTCAGGTTGAAATAGTGGACCAAGTCATCTGTTCGAAGATCTTAGGTTGCACCGGCCGGCCGGCCTTATCTCGGTGTCAATGATCTAACTCCGTGAGGCTGGTTTCATCTAAGCTTCGATGCTTCTTCAAAACCACTTGTCAAACAGGTCACCAGCTGAAGGTCAAGGTCAACTTTCACCGTGGCTACAGCTCTTACAATCCAGCAACGTTTGTCGATGATTGTCCATACCTAACCATAGTGATTACAATATAAAACAAAGTTCTACAAGCGTAGATATTAACACGGTTTATGACAACCAAAAGTGTCTACGTGGTTATTGTCTGGTAGATGGTAATTTTCGTCAACGTTTACATGGTCATCAAAATATTACTACTAATATTTGTTTACGAAAGCACGTGAGCAATTGGCTCTATCACGTCCAACTCTTTTAATGTCCAAAATTATCTTCATAAAATGTTTTGTACCATAGACAGTCAAGGCTATTCTAACCTCTTTTTTCTTACTAATAAAATAAAAAGAGGAAGTTTTATTTTCACACACTCATATACAGATAAATACATATCATATTTGTTAAAATTTTCATAATTGAGATTATATAGAATATTCTCGTTTTCTCTGACCCCAAAGCCAAAAAAGTGGAATTAATGATTACATATTTATGTCCATGGGCCAAGATCTAATTTTTTTTAAGGATTTGGTTTAAACTTTATATTTAAATGCAATATAGATAAAAATTAGTATTTTCTTTTTACTTTAGCTCTTAAATTAAGCGTACTTTAATAAAATATTAAAATGGCTTTCGCGATCTTATTTAAAGTCTATGTCTAGAGAATGATTCACATGAAAAACTAAAAGTTATACTTGTTTGTGGGTAAAGCAAATATTTAAGGATAGTTTAAAAATGACATTGTTTTACAAATTTGAAATATTCTAAAATTGGCCTAGACAATTTGGTTCAAAATGCGTATCTGTCAAGTTTTTTTAACAATAAAAACAATTTTATCTATTTTTTCAATTTAAAAATCATTTAGTACTAGTGTTGTGATAACTAATTTAATACTGTAATTTTTAAGGCTTTAACAATATATTTAATTTGAGATATGGGACTATTTTACATGATAAGTATAAATGTCTTGTTATCATCTTGGATTAAAATAAATTAACCCCCATAATACCAAACCTTTTTGTTTAGATTGAATAACATTGGGGTAATTAGAGAGCTCAATAGCGTTTTTTGAAATATAATTTATTTCACTTTTAGTGAGAAAAATAAAGAAATACAAAAAATTAGTCTTGGCTTAGTTGTTAGCGTGTCTACTGTCTATACCAATAAAATTACCAATGTAGTTGACTAATTTATTCTTTTGTAAACTTAATGGTTATAGGAAATACGAATCCATCAGATATAGAGTTAAGTTGGTTTAAAAACGGTTTCTTAGTTTAATTTAATTAATTTATTCAAAAATTACAAGTTAAATGCTCATAACTTAAACACAAACTAAAGCATTATGAAACTACTACGATAGAACATTATTTATTAATTGTTAAAACATAATATAGGCCAGATGGTTTTTAATAGATCATTATCTAGCTCTATTTGATGGGTTTAAATATTAAACAATAATCTAAACTTTTTAATACCCCTAGAATTACATTATATTCTCTTAAAACCAATAGTGCAATCGTTTGGCTTTGTTTATTTTGAGTTGTGTGTTTTGTTTCAATAAACTTTTTTTAATTCAAGAAAAATAAAGTATTATCGGACTAATCATTAACTTTAGTTTAACTATTAGTGTATATAATTTATCAACTTAAATAATATATCAAAATGATTAAAAATTCATTATTAAATATCATTTATTTTGAACATCAAATAACTTTTCTTTAACTTTTAAGCAGAGAAAAATAACTTTTAGTACTTGAGATAATACAATAATTTGTATATTTTAAATCTACAACAAAACAAAAGGATGACCAGTGTTTTTATTTCGATAAGTACAGTAAAAATTATATATAAATTATTTCAATGACATAGTTTTAATATTTTCGAATACATGTTTTTGATTTGAAAACTTTGTTCAAGGAAGATGTTTTTTATTTGTACATTTTCATACTATCCAACTATGCTATATGATTAGCTACTCTAATGAAATAGACAAGGGGATGGTATAATTTAAAGAACATGTATCAACATTAGAGACGGGGGGGGGGGGGGGGGGGGGCAGGATACAATGGAGAGGCTTGTGTTAAAAACAGAACTATATGGTGATTGGAAGTTGTTCATCATAATGATTAGAGGATACAAACGATTGAGGGGAGATTATTTTTACCATATGTTTCAGGGTTTTGAGCCTGACCTTCAGTCACAGAGGTAACTGCATTATTTCATGTGTCCAAAGGAAATGTTTTTCGCAGGGATATATTTTGTCTATCAATTATAATTTAAAATTTTATTAATGATGAGTAACGTAATTTTATAGCTCTGAATGTTGATTTGTTACTATTCATTTTGTGGCGACTTAAATGTCTGGGTGCTAGGTGGTATGATGCTAATAATAAAGAGGGTGGTAAGTTTCTAATATCCTAAGCATTAAATAAATACATTTATAATAATAATAATATATATTCCTTTTATAAATTGTAAGTATGTTTAATCAATTGTATAAAATGAGCTTGACGTAAACGCCATCCCTTCGTCAAAGATGAAAAACTCAAATTCGATACTCAATTGTATAGTTAAATTTAAATTTATATTTCTACATTATTAAATTATATCAGCACACTACTTATAATTAAGTTACCCTCAGGATAGTATACTTTAAACTAAATACCTCATATTAACGTCTATATATAATCATACATATTGGATAGCCCTTATACAAATGACAAATATCGTCAGCAACCCCAAGTATTAAGTCAGATTCCCTTGACCAGTTTTAGAATCCCTGTCCTATCTCTCTCTCTCTTTCGCTCTCTCTCTCTCTATATATATATACATATATATACACATATATATATACATATATATGTATATATAAATATAAAGAGAGTAATTTATAAATAAATATATTATAAAAGTTATAATATATAGTCTGGGTATTTTGGTGGAAATTTTGTAAGTTCCAAATTTCTTGGAGCTAATTCAATTCGTTCAAATTAAATAATGGACAGATACACACATACACTACAATCATATTAATCGTTTAATAACCCATAAAAAAGAGTTTGGACTGTAATTGTATTTCTTATTAATTTATACATGTAATTATTTGATTTACAATAATTAACAGAATTTCATAATACAATAGCTACTTTATTTAGAATTTATAATTCATTACTAATAAAATGATTGCGTGCCTTCACGGACGAGGTTGTCTAAAGTAAGACAGATACGAACTAAATGTCTAGAACGTCAAATATACATAATTAATATGCTCTAGATTTTCACCTCCGGTAAACAACAGTAGAAACCATCTTCAAATTAAATGTTATCAATCACACAGTCTGCGTCTGAATACAAATTACATTGCGTTTTAAGGAATGTACACTCAGTTTACAGTGAAAATTACCTTGAAGAATGTATGCACCATAGTAGAAACAGGTTATGTAAGATTGCTACATGTCAGGTGTTTCTTAACTCTTAATTTATTACATTATTTTTTATTGAAATATTTTGTGTTCACTTATCAGGCATATATGATTTATAAAAAATAAAACGGCATTGGGTGAGCCCGCAATAGAGCTATACTGACTGAGCAACTGCCTTTTTCTATCGAAGATAGTGCCAACTTTTGATGATGTAGGGTGTCATGTGGTTAGCACAATGATCCCTCCAGCCATTAATCTCAAGTTTATAAACCGGAGCTGCTACTTTTTATTTCTAGTAATTCCTCATTTGTGCTAATGAGGGTAAGTTTAGCCCGTTCCAAGAACAATGTTTCATAGAAATATCTGGAGGAGTTGGTGATCAATCTCAAGACTTCTGTATCCGTAGCCATGAACTCTGACCCCTAGACCTATATTATAACTTATTCTGGATTATATACACCCAGTCCTAGCCAATACATATTTATCAAATCCATAACAAAACTAACACTTTTAAAAAAATAGTTATAATTCTTGGAGCCAAAATTCAGAATCAAAACCACGTATTCTATAGTTTTTGTCTACATTCATTCAGCCACAAGAAGAGTTTTTATTTGCTTCTGTAATTGAAGATGATTTAAAGACAAGAGTATTTGATCTTTTCGGTATTTTTCTTTAGCTCATTCCCGTTTTACCGTCCGTTTAGGCTATACGTTAGTTACATTCAATAATTTAATGGAACAGAATAACAACATTGAATTTAAAGTTAGTTCAATAAATAACTTAAAAAAATAAAATAGGTATCTACGTTTGTATAAAAAAATAAAATACAGCATCCCATTGGAATTTAACTTCGTTTTCTCGAGTTTATATAAAGAGCGATAAACAATAAGCCAACTTTGGCCAGGGAATAATTTGTTCATCCTCAATTTCAAACCGACTTACATAAACTAAATAATATTTAGATATTGAATGGGGTTTTTGAAGGAACTTCACGAGTATTCGCTTGGAGGTAGAAATGAATACCAAATAACGGGGGAAACATTAAATTCTTTTGTAAAGTTACTGAGGCTAATTTATAGAACGACAAGGAATAACCAAAAAGAGTATTTCTCTTTAGCTTGATATCCATATCAGCTAGCTGAGATATTAATGGACTTCTAAAGTTTATGTTTCAAACAACACGTAAGCTATTGCTAAAATATTTACCAGCTCAAAAATATGTAAAGATATTTATAATTGCAAAGGCTCATTTTATATATTAAGGTATAAATAAATTGTATTTTCTAACTAATAAGTAGTGCAAAAATTTCATAAAATTTATAAACTCTGTTTGGATATGATCTGTCAATATAATTTTTTTCATACGTAAATGTGATATTAAATGTTTAATGCATGTATAAATATTTCAAGATAACATCTATTAAATCCAATCAAAATTATTGCTACCCTTCTTTAACTTAACAATTCAAATATCGAGCAAAAAGTTTTATGTGAAATAATGACACCATATTCATGGATTTTCGGTGTGAAACCCACTGGTATAAACCATGATATCATGGCTGTGTCTGATTTACTGGTTAATCATATCTTTATTCCTTGCAAGGCCAAACATATGCAGGCAGCGTGGGCGCGTAGATTATAGTTGAATTACAGTCTACCGACATTATTACCACTTGGAATATTTTATTTGTACGTTGCATACCGTGACAAATCTAAAAAGAAAGTAGAAAGGAGGAAAAAAAAAGAGCCAATGCGGTGGTGTTAATCTGGTATATTTATCTACGCGCTTGAATTTGTTCGGTAAAGGAAGACAGTATGGCCCGCTGGCGAGACTGTAATAATTTAGGGAACTGTTTATGATTGGCTAAGAGTCCTACGGTCATTTTTCAAAAAATATGTATGAATCCAGTCTCAACGAACAGTTCGGTATCTCTTTGAACTCTTGAGTCCTAGCATTATGGGGCCAGGCCTTGTAGTTGACAGCCTAATAGGGGCCTATCTTATAACAAGAGAAATGATTTATCAAGGTTGGTATCATAAATTCGATACTCCAACACGAGATAATCCAAAGGTAGAACAAAACCAACTGAGTGGTGTAATTGACTACATTAAACTTAAATTAAGTAAGATGTATTTTTTAAAATTATTTATAGAGTACTGATGGACTGATGTAAATTATGTATAAAACAAATGGGGTTGATTGAATTTGTCTATATTAACATTATATAAATTAATTTAAAAAATAATTCATTGTACTAATTTAGTTTATCTGGGGAATAGCCATTTCATAATTATATATTTAAAATAAATATTGCAAACAAAAAGCATTTTATCCCCAATCTATTTTAGAAAATCATAAGTAGGCATTTATAATTATTGTAGTGTATTTTATAATTTAGTTATTATCTTGTTTACTTTAGGTCTCTGCATCGTAGTACAACTCGTGTGATTCTCACTCTCATATTTAATGAGTAAGATAGAATTTAAAGGAAGTGTAGAAGTATTTTAAAGGAATAAGAGTGGTAAACCATTTATAAAACAACTCAGTACACTCCTATGGAATTTAAGGCATATTCCACCATTCTTGGCATACCAGATAAGCTTGGAGCTTAGTACGCTTTCCCATTGAGGCGGGTGTGAAACGATTACATAACTAGACGGATTTTTTAATAGCTACAGTTTTTAGATTTAAAACTATTTGGTTATATGAGTTGATATTCTAAAATTTAAGAGCTTCACAATTGGAAGCATTTCGCAATATGTGTACATTTAAATAAAAATACATAAACAATATATAATCTTTTTAGACAACTTGTCGTGATTCTCCTTCCCACGCGAACCTCCTGATGATGTTGTTAATTAAATAATGTATATATTAATACATATTTTACAAGTTTTATTTTCACACATTAAGCTGCTACATTCAAGAAATTGCCCTAAAATACTCGCGTTTCTTCATCGTGTCTTTCTCTCAGAACACCTCGTTAACAAGTGCTGCAAATTATTCATACCCCCCACCAGTTTCATGGCTATAACATTAATTTTGATACTGAGAGCTGCTGAACTCTTGCGAGCACAAGCAAAATTACCTTTTAAAAAGAAATCAAAACAAATACAGTTTGCAAATGAAAAATATTGCTCTCTTTCTCGCACTCACACTGCGAGGTTTTTTTCTTTAATAATTACTAGAGCTAGAAACAAGCAAACCAAATGTTCCTAACCCGTAGCCTGCTCGCACGTGTACGGAAATGAATACACAACAGTACAGTGCGACAAATAGATTTGACACAAACTTAATTTAATTACACCAAAAGCTATGCAACAAAGCAGGATCATTACAGTACTCCCCTACTTTCTGAGTTATTTTTAGAAGAAAAATGAGTCAGGAAGTAATTCGGTCAGCTTGTTTTTACATTGAGCCCTTTGCACATTATTATGACACCACTAAATCTTATATATTCAACAAAAATTAGAAAACCTATGCATTGGTTACATAGAGTAGCAGCAAGCTAAGGTGCGTAGTGTTCATCACTCATCTGATATAATTTAAAATGTTTGTCGTTTACTTCAAAATTTCTCACTTAACAGTCCTAATAATGTTCATCTTGCTTTGCCATTTCCTTTTCTGATTTTAATGTTCTATGGCAGAAAGGTTTTAGCGTCTCACTTTAATTGATAAAACACAATAGACTAGTGATATTAAAGAGAGTTATTATTTAGAGTTTAGCTAGCCTTCTTACATGTACACTATTCTCATATGATAATATAATATAATAAACAACATAAAAAAACATACACATTGCACTGCACATAATTAGAATGAAACTCTTGACAAAACACAAAATATAATATTTCTGACATTTCAGACTAAATTGGTAGGTCTCTTGAATAACATTCAAAATATACACTATCCATATTTGGGTAGAATTATACCCTAAGTTAAATTCACATTACAAGAGGATCTTAAAGATTTCTCATATACACACTAGGTTTAAAACACAATTTACTAAGCTCATAGTAAAATCCTAATAAAAGCTTTATCATTATGAGGACACAAAACCTATTCCTGCTCCAGCCATACTTCCCTACTTTCCCTCTATCTTTGTCACTTTCTCAAAATAAGGTTTAATTTCATCCAAATGTTTAGGCTGATACACCTCTGCCATTACAGTTCTCGCTCGACCTCGTCCATCATCTTGCCTCTGTCCCTGATTAGTATTTTGGGTTCCCATGTCTCTTTGTTCTCTGTACCTTGGTGGGTGATAATACTGATTATATCCCTTTGGTCCCCGATTGTGATCATATTGCCTATACTGTCCCTGGTTGAATCGTGGACCACTATCTTGGTTTCCCCTGCTCCTATCTCCTTGCCCTCTCTCCCAGTGTTGTGATGGAGGTGGTGTTCTGCTTACTCTCTGATACTGATCATTTGTTCTACCTTGTCCCTGTGGATGGTATTGACCCTTAAATTTCTGGAAACCTGACCAATTTGGTTTACTTTCTCTCCCTTCACTTCTTTCTAAATTTGAAGGTACGTGCCCATTTTGTGTTGAATCATGTTCCTGCACATCCCCTAAATATTCCCACTCTCTAGTTCTTTGACATCTATCATCAAATGCATTTAACACCCGCTCCATGTCTTGAAGGTCCTGTAAATTCGCGCCAATAAGAGCATCCTGTACATTTTGAGGAAAATGATATATTAAATGCCCCATGAGCCTATCTTCCTCTATCGGGTATTTCAAATACTTTGCTTGTACCTTATATTTGTGAAGATATTCACACATAGTTCCTGCTCGAACACTGTATTTACCATTGAAAATCTGCTGCAAAAAACTATCTTGTTTTACCTGTGACCAAAATTTTCCCAACAAAGCACTCTTTGCTTGCACAAATGTATCCCATTCTCCTTCTACAGAATTTGCCCAGGACCTAGCTTCCTCTCTTAATCCTGATAACAAAATAGCAATCTTATTTGCTTCACTAAATCGTTCTCCTTCCAAAGTACGCTCCACTTTTCGAATATATTGGATTGCCGAAATATTTCCTTTCTGCCCTTGAATTTGGGAATTGAAGATAACATCTCCTCATTCATTCCTCTAAACAAGACACTATTATGACAAACATGACTATCAACTTTCTCTTTCTTTTTGACTTCGTTAAATTTGCATTCTAAATCCTCCACTTTGTTTTGTAATTTCTCAAGATTTTTCATATAGCTATTTTTTAACTTTTTGACCTTTTCCTCTATGCTTTCGCCTTTTTGAGTTAGTACATCTTCTACTTGAGACGTAATATAATCCCTGTTCACATCCAGTTGACCCTCCAATTCTAACCTAACCTTACTGACTTCTCTTTCCAAGTTAGACTGAACTATTTTGACATTATTTTTTATTTGAACAATTTTGAACTCAATACCTTTTACCTTATTTTCTGTGCTTTTGACTGTCTCTATAAATTTCTTTTCTAGCCCTTCTATTTTTTCATTCACTTTGTCAACTCCCCCAATTAAATCAAAATGAATTTTTCTTAAATTATCTTGTTTTTGTTCCAACTCGTTTTGATTTTGTTTTACAGTGATCAAACTCTTATCTAGATCCATTACCTTAACATTAAGTGCCTGGTGCGATATTTCCAGGTTATCTAGTTTACACTCTAATTTTATTCCTAATTCTTTAATATTGTTTTTTATTTCTTTATTATTATTTTCTATTTGGGTTCCCAATTTTTTTATTATTATCTTCCATCTGACTCATTATAGTCATGATAAGTTGTTCAATTTTTTTGTTCCCTTCCCCTATTAAATTCTTTTCTACCTGAGCTGGTTCAGAATCTCTTTTACTATCCTCTATGTCTACAGTAGTTTTTTTGAATATCGAAATTTCATCACCCCCATCCTTTAATTTTGAATGTCCCTTTGAGCTATTTTCATCTAATATCTGATCCTCACTATTATTTCCTGACTCCCCTTCTTCTACCTGTTCTGTCACAGCAATGCACCCTTTATGTAAGTTTCTACTGTTTGCATTTCCCACCTTTAGTTTGTTTAATCTACTCTCATACATTTCATTTTCCCAATCCTCCTCACTCTCCTCTAATCCTTCTTGGTTATATGGTCTGTTCATGATGTCTTTATCTTCCGAACAAAATGGAAACTGACCTATCCCACTACTACACTCTTCCCCAATTAAATCCTCTTCTGATTCTAACATCATCAACTAAAAGAGTTGTTGAATTTCTTAAATATATTAATTTCTAAGTTTAAACACCTTTTAAGTTCTACTTACTTCATTAAATGTTATAAAGAATTCCCTTACTACAATGAACCCATCAATCAATTAATTAATATAATTAAATGTAACAAACAAAATATATATAACTACTGCTCTTCTGTTGATCTGTCCCTCGGTGATTGTCCAGCATCCGTTGATGAAATACTTCGCTGCTATCCACAATGACCTTAATTAATTAAAATACTGAAATGTGACACAGACATATTATCTATTCACTCCTATTTTGTTGATCTGTTCCACGGCGATGGTCCAGCATCCGCTGCTCTGTTGCCTCACTGCTGTTATCAATAACATTAATTGATTAAATAATGAAATAATACCATGTAGCAAAACATATCTACGCTATTCAGTCGACCTGTCCCTCGGTGATTCGCCAACATCCGTTGATCGGTTACTTCGATGCTCTGTTGCTATTCTGCATTGTTGATGAAGTACCTACAGGAACGCCTTTGTGTGTCACAGCTGCATCTGCCCCGCTGCTGCATCTGCCCTTGAATTGGTTGGTAGCACCTATTAATTCCCCGTGTTCTCCGCGAGTATTTTATCAAGCCGTCGGTGAGCACCTCTTAAATTCCCGAGTTTACCGTGAGTATTTTATCAAGCCGTCGGTAAGCACTTCTTAAATTCCCGAGTTTACCGTGAGTGTTTTTTATCGTGCCGTCGGTGAGCACCTCTTAAATTCCCGAGTTTACCGTGAGTGTTTTTTATCGTGCCCCGCGATTGGGAAAGCCATTTGTCGCGATTCTCCTTCCACGCGAACCTCCTGATGATGTTGTTAATTAAATAATGTATATATTAATACATATTTTACAAGTTTTATTTTCACACATTAAGCTGCTACATTCAAGAAATTGCCCTAAAATACTCGCGTTTCTTCATCGTGTCTTTCTCTCAGAACACCTCGTTAACAAGTGCTGCAAATTATTCATACCCCCCACCAGTTTCATGGCTATAACATTAATTTTGATACTGAGAGCTGCTGAACTCTTGCGAGCACAAGCAAAATTACCTTTTAAAAAGAAATCAAAACAAATACAGTTTGCAAATGAAAAATATTGCTCTCTTTCTCGCACTCACACTGCGAGGTTTTTTTCTTTAATAATTACTAGAGCTAGAAACAAGCAAACCAAATGTTCCTAACCCGTAGCCTGCTCGCACGTGTACGGAAATGAATACACAACAGTACAGTGCGACAAATAGATTTGACACAAACTTAATTTAATTACACCAAAAGCTATGCAACAAAGCAGGATCATTACAAACTTATTATCCAATAATTTTTTTGTCATCAATTTGAATATTATTCAATATTCATAAAAATAGTTTGTTACAGAAAAATAAAATCTAGATCCAGTTTACAAATAAAAATGTTATAAATAGTTCATTGATGGTCAACTCATCTTCAAACTTAAAAATAATACGTCAAAATTGTTTACAAATAATTTGCATTGAGGCTAACTACGAATTATAAATGTAGTGGCACCAAAAAGGTAATAATATGTAAAGCTATCAAAATAAAAAGGGCACTATAACTTTAAAGAATATATCAAAATAAACATTTTATTTTCTCATTAAATAATGAGATAATATATTCCTTACTACTTCATAATTTTATAATTTTGCTTACTATAAGTCTTCATATATGGATATAACCAATTTAAACTTTTCAGAAATGTTTTTGACTGTTCACTCAAGTTAAAGTTCTAGATTATGTTTACTTACTTTACTTACTTTAGTAGGTCTTATAGTTTAAAATAAAGTTTAACTTCTTTAACTTGGTCATTAAGAGTTTCAAGAAGGAAAAGAAATATACATATTGACGCAGCAATTTAACATATAGTGCGATCATTTAAAAATAATCCAGCATTTTATTAAAACCACCATTATTTATAGTTAATGAGTAATTGGTTAAAAGATTTACAATTTAGCTAACAGGTTATGGATTTAGTGATTCTAAAAACTATAATATATAATATTGTATTGTCACTTACGGAGTATTACAGAATACCACCCATATTATTAGTTGTATGAACTAAGAATCAATGCCGTCTATTCTGGTTTTCTGGTGATGTACGGGGTCAGGGTTCGAGTTCTAGACGGGTGTGTTAAAGGTATTTTTTCCTAATTGGCATTGTACTTTTGGTTCCTTTAAAACCACTCTTCCTAATATTTACGCCTTTAGTATAGTTAAATGATATGCAAGGTTGTAGGACGCAGTAAATAATAAAAGGGTTAAAATCTTTTTCATACGTTTAAAAAACGTCTATATTACGTCAAAATACAATAAAAGGACGTATAAAGAATTCAGTCTCGTCCTGTCATGTTTAACAGTGACGATAAAGATGGGATTATTGTGCCACTGGATATAAAAGAGTTATTATTTCCTAAAATGGCTTTCAAATCCCCCTCAATATAAACAAATACACTTCCTATAATTTCTACCCCTATCCTAGATAACTTAGAACAGGTATTAAATCAGGGATTGACAAACCACAGCGAGTGGGCCAAATATAGCCCACTGGTGTGTTCAATCCTGCTCACAGGATAAATAATGTAAACGTGTTGTGTCATGAGGCAGGCTTTTTGAAACACAGCCAAACTGTATTTTTATAAATCCATGCCAAAATCAACATTTACAAACTAGGTAAATTATGTCAATAAATACTTTTAATTGTTTGCATCCTTATATTCTTTCGAACAATTGTTTTCCACCATGAAACTTAGGAAAAATAATCTTAGAAAACGACTTACTGATGGGAATCTGTACTTTAGAATCACCTCCTTTCAGTCTAACCCTGCTTAGTAAAAGATGCTGGAAGCTCATTAACAGTTTCACAGCCTATAATATAATCATCTGAACGAACATAAGACATGTTTATGGATTTTTTGCACTCTTAATGTATTTAAGCTTATTCAGGCCCGTCTAATATATGTGTTTTTTTCAAATGAATTTTGAAGAATGAATTAATGAACAAAAATATTTGGAAAGGCGATTTTTTTATTTAGCCCTCCTGTAATTAAGTTTTAAATTACGTTGTAATCAACTTTATTTGATGATCACAGAAAAAAGGTCATATTTATTTTTTTATAATTATGGATAAGGATACTAGGTTTACCCTGAAATAAGATCTCTTACTATGATGGTACCATACCAAGCCATGCCATAGTGGAAATTTCAAGGGTATCGTTGCTACAATTTAGGGTAAGTGGAGGTTAACCTTTATGTCATTAAGATAGCGTAGGAAAAATCTTTCCCAATACATCATACATTTATTCAGAAATAGATGTTCTGGCTAAGTTTGTTATAACATATGTTTGGTAAGTAATTTTTGAACTGGTTAAACTCGTTTTTAACGTTTCATGATGTGATGTAGCTCCGTGTTTGAAAGGGGCATTCACTTGAATATCCGAGCCAATTAGTCTACAGATAAAATAAATAATGTAAATAAAGGTAGGGTTTTTAAGCGCCTGGCAAGCCTAGGTTTATGTAATTGTTGACGACTAAAATCTGGTATAATTATATTCTGCCTAATATATCTTCAACTTGATGCAACAGAGGACATTTCATACACAGTTAGCCTGTAATCATTTATAAATAGTAGACTAGTGCATAGTAAATGCTATTAAATCTATAATTGGGTAGCGAATTTTAAATCTATTTTATCAAGGTGTAATTTAAATAATTATTATGTTCTTTCTGTTTTATATATACATCCCAAAAGTGAATTTGGCCATTTCATAAATTGGGCAGAATTTTGCTCATTTCATGGACAGGTTTCTTCCCTTGTTCATTTCACGGTATGGGTAACACTTCGTGCAGTTCATAAATTTGGTAGTGTTTGTGTTGCTAAGTTCATTAACCTGCTATTTCATGAAGTGGGCTTGTCCGATCGTTAACCATTTCATGAACTGAACGAATTTTCGCCCCATTTATGAAATGTACAAACGAAAAACAGATCGGGTCTTAGATTTAACTTAACTTTGAATCGTTTAATAATGGATGGCTAAATTAATATGTTTTAAATTGGTTTGGTAAAATACTTTAAAACAAATTTCAGTCTAAATTTTAGGCTAAATTAAGTTTCATTTCATGAAATTGGCAATATTTAATGCAATATTCGCACAGTTTGTGAAATGGTCAAATAAAGAAGCCAGTTCACGAAATTAGGATCAATTCACCCAATCAATAATATGGGAAATTTCACTATTGTAGTGTAACATTAATATTTATAACCTTGAGCAAAGATGAGAATGTATGTATTTGTAGCTAGCTCCTACAGGACTCATGGGACTCCCATTGCCAATAGCAACTGATTAGGATTCATTAAAACCTTTAAATAAACCTATTCTTACACTCAAAGAAGAACTAATATATCGAGGACCTCTAACACTAAAGTAATTAAATATTTTTACACCGATTTGATTTTGATTATTTGAGATTCAGTCACACCATATAGCTGGTAGCTTATATTAGTTATTTTTCTAATTTAATCTTGAAAATGTCTTTTATTTTTTAATTTTCTCAAAGTAAGAGGAATTAATATTAGGTTCTGTTGTATAAAGGGAAGCAGATTTGAATCAACATTTTACTGTAATAAGGATTAGGAATGACTTTTTTAAGAGAATAAATCCTTATTGGTAAGAACCATATGAAAATTAATTTCTTGATTCAGTTGGACCAAGAACTATGTGACTAAATAAAATGTCTTATTCCAAAGTAATAAACTGAAGCTACCACTTAGAATATCCCCCCTTCCCCACTAAATATATAATAAAAACAAATGTATGCCTCTTATATTACTTTCAGTTCTTTATTACGTTCCTAATCATATTTATTTGGTCAAACAACGGTGAAGATCTTAATTTACGGAAGCCACTACCAAACGCTTGAACCAAAAAGATTATCAAAACATTCTTATTTCACATTCTTTAGTTCTCAAAAATCTTTTGGGAGATCAGTGGTTCCTAAGGGTTCAAGTTATAATATCACAACCCTTTCATGTTGATGTAAAAAATCATAAACCTTCATTTACTCTCTATATTAATACTATTTTCACACCTTGAAGAAAAGTTGTATAAGTATTCAGTCTGTTCAAATATTTATTACAAAAATTGTGTTTCATTGTGGCTACATTAGGGTGGATCTTATTTACTCTTAGTGAAAAAAAAACTCGAGCTTTTTTTTTTTTCGCACCAACACCCATATCTGTTCCAATTATTAAAAAAAAATCTCTGAAAAAATTTCAGCTCAATTGAATAAAGGGTGCCTCTGGGACCATAAAAATTTCAATAATCATTTAAGTGCAAGAAAAAGTCGATTTTGTCATATTATCTCCCAAGTTATTGATTATATAAAAATATATGTCAAACAAAAGTTATACTTCCAAGCAAGTGGCATACATTATTATTTATTACTTTTTTCCTACGTCTAACGGTATTAAAAAGAAATCCAAAAAGTAACTCCACGAATATTACTGACACATTCTTTCCTACTCCCACAAACACAAACATCCATTCCGTCAACTTACACAAAACATTAAAAATAGATTTTTTTTTTAAATTAGGCACCGTGGGGTTGTTCACAATTCTCATATATAGCTGATAGCTTTCGCTTGTCCTTGAACTAATATGCGCATGCATACAGTCTGTTTGCCAATGTGAGATAGCTTTTCAATCGAAGCTCGATGATCTTTTTGACATAGCACATGCAAACGCTTTGGAAATAATAATTATTGAAGAAGATAAGCTGTTTTTAATTAATCAAAGGTTAAAAGGACGTCAAGGGGTTCATGTATGGAAGTGATTATGATGCACTTAATAGAGAAAGAAGAGCTAAACAACAAGAAGAGAGAGCTATGATAAGAAAAAGCGTAGCAATCGTGGAATTGAACAAAAAAGTTAGTAATATGCAAGTTTTTCAAATTTAAATACAATATTTATTTAAATACTCTGAAAGTGTATTACTGATATGGATAAAAATAATCCATGTTAAGAAATTTCCTGGTTTTTTATTTTAGAATAAACTGCTGAGTTGATGTCATCAATTTCAGACAGCAGCTTGGAAGAATTGTTAAATCCAGTATCATTTGCCGGAAAATCCACCGATGATTTTCCTAAAGAAGAGCACCCTGTTCCGATTGATATGGAACTTGCATCACCAGTGGCAAAAAGGAGAAGGGGACGCCGTAAGATAATGAATTCCAAGCTTTCCGCTGCCTTAGATAAATGCAAGGTCAATGACAGAGATGCAGTTCATGTCATAATTGCTGTTGCTGAGGCAATGGGACATGATGTTCAAGATTTGGTCATCAACAGATCGTCTATTCACAATTCAAGAGAAAGAATATGCAAAGAAAGGGAAACTGTACTTAAACAGTAATTTAAGGAGACTGAATGAAAAGCTGTTGTCGTGCACTGGGACGGTAAACTGCTTCCAACGTTAACAGGTATAGAAACTGTTGACAGACTTCCTGTAATCGTTTCAAGGGGCAATACTGAGTAACTCTTTGGAGGACCTGCATTAGAATCCGGGACCGGAAGGGAACAAGCATCTGCTGTTTGCGAATCAATTTTTGAATGGGGTCTTCAATATTGCGTAAAAGTGTTAGTTTTCGATAGGACAGCAACAAATACTGAGCATTTGAAAGGTGCAACCGTTTTAATAGAAAATATGTTAGAAAGATATCTTCTGTATATACCTTGCAGGCATCATATATATGAATTTGTTCTTAGAAGTGTTGTCGAAGAAAAGATGGGTAAATCCACACGTCCAAATGTGATTATTTTTAAAAGATTTCAAAACTTTTGGTCTGGAATTAATGTTAATAATTTCCAATTCGGAATTGAAAACGAAGATGTCAGGAAACATTTAAAAAAGGATGATGTATTAGGAATTCTTAATTTTGTTAAAAGTACTCTAAATAAACAACCTCGAGAGGATTACAGAAATTTTCTTGAATTAAAAGTGATATTTCTTGGAGAAGCACCACCTCATGGAATATCTTTTCGTATTCCAGTGGCCATCCATCATTCAAGATGGATGGCAAAAGCTATTTATTGCTTCAAAATTTTTCTGTTCCGTAATGAATTTGTACTATCAGTGGAATAATTAAATGCGATTAGCAATATTTGTATTTTTCTTGTCAGCATATATGTTGAAACATGGTTTTGTGCACCTTTTGCTGTCAAAGCATCCAATAGTTTACTAAATTGAATTTTTGTATTCCAAATCTTTCGATAACTCCTCTATTGATATTGCTTCAAACGAATATTTAATTAGTGAATTGTCTCTATATTTGGCTTTGGGGTAAATATTTATTAATGGTAGTTGAGTAATAAGTGATTTTTAAACATTTAAATAATTTCGATACATAAATAAGGAATTGTTCAAAATGTATACCTGAGGAGTATTAAACATGATATATGAAAGTGTATACTAGTATTTCGTTAAATAAAAATTAATAACTGACGACTTTATTAATTTGAAATATTTGGTAAATAGGCATTAACAATATATCTCTAAATTGATGCCTGGTAAGTTTATTACACCCAAACATATATATATTATATATGATTAAGTTTGTGTATATATATATATATATACACACAAACTTAATCATATCGTTCACTTACGAGGTAGGCAAGAAACTGTGCACTTCGCTCAAAGCACAACTCCGTACTTAATCTATCTTCAAAAATTTTATCTACACTTCCTTATCCCTACATACTCCCTTCGCTTCATCAACATACATACACCGAGTCATAAATACTCTATTAATCTTAACTCTCTTAATGTAGCTCTTTTTCACACATTCGTCTACAACATTTAGCCACGTCTTTTATGGCCTACCAATTCCTTTTGATCTACACACCCTACAATCACATATTTGCTCCGTCACTTGATTTACAATTTTATTTTAATTTATCGGTTTTCTTAAAAAAATTATTTATTATTAGTTTAAAAATAATTTTTGAAAAATTTTAAATTTCTTAAAATAGCTAGGCCTATAAAGATTTTGCTATATAGTGATATCCTAATACTATTTAACTCAACCAATAATAATTTATGTTTATTTTTTTTAAATAAGTTAGTTAAAGGTAGCTTTCTTGGTAACAATTCTAAAAAATCTAAAATTTTTCAAAAACGGCCTTTATTTTTTTCTTTAATTTGGATATCCAGGAGATTTTTTTAATGATATTAATAGGCTAATCTATTATTTCGACAAATTAAAAATTATTTGAGGGTATTTTGCAAATAACTGATTTTTGTAAACTTAAAATTTGCTATAAAATATGTAAACTCTTTTTGTCTAAACTTTAGCTATAAGGAGGGTTTTATTAACAAGATGATATGTTTACTTCGCTGAAAAAAACTTACTTAAGGTTAGTTGAGTGAAATCCTATATTTTTTGTATAACACACTGGATTAGAAAGTTTATGCAACAGTATTGTACTATGTAAGATATTGAAGTTTAACTTTATGCTTTAACCTTGATTATATTAATATTTATTGAAATATAGCTTCGCTAAGAAAATATACTTGATTGCGGATTTAAATATTACGTATCAGTATAAGTATAAGTTGGTATGTTTAAAAATTAATTTTTCCCCACACCGGAGGTTGCAAGGTCACACAATCGTTTTAGACTTGATTGCTGATGATAGTCATAATCTGGGTAGGGTATAAGGCCTACTGAGTTTTTTTTCATAGTTTCAGAGTCTCCTTTCAAACAACTATTTCGAGATTTATTTTTAAACTATACTGGACTCATCCCTATTTAAATAGTGTAATTAACGTAAGCCGAATGTCCTTTAATCTACTATATTATAAACTCAAAAGTATTCCTTATTGCGTTTCTTGCATCTTACTAATCGTCTAGACTAGCTGAATATCAACATTAATCAATTAACGATGAGAAATGCAAAATTGATAGGAAATTTATCAGAAACTTCATTGAGAAGTAGTGGGACATTTTTTGGAAAACAAACACCTTGATTAATTCGGTTGAGATACAATGCCACGAAACCATACAGAACTAGTTTGTCGCCTGAGTAAAAGTACATACCAGTGTGGGTACCAGTAATGAAATCTAAGGCTTTCATGACATATTTTCCTCCAAGGTTATGTAACCTCCCCGCACAAACACGACAAACAGGAAGACCTAATATTACCATTTATCAAGATAATAAATAATTAAAAACTAGCTCAAAGCTATGTCAACCTACTTGGTTTGTCAAGTTCTGTGATGAGTTCCTCAGTGGTAGCTTGGAACGAGTTGGCATCTACGACGTTCAAGGCGCTTTGCAGAAGGAGTGCTAACAGGATCACCAAAACGGCGACCGACATGACCGATCCCGTGGACTTCCACATTACTTAGATGTCTTCATTTCAAGAAAGATTATAATATTCACAGACTCTCCGAAAAGGTCCTTGAGTAGATATTAAATGAAAATGTTTGGACAATTACTGGTCTAGACTTTCTCCACAAATGGAATCAAAACTCTCATTGGAAACAGCTTTTTTTTTTACACCGAACGTTGATTTTTATTTTAACCACTAACATTCATTAAAGACGTCACTGACATTTTAAAAGCACTATTTTTGTTCTTGGAGATAAAAGAAAAATACTTTGGCTTTTATCTATTGATAGAAATAAATTTGTCACAACTATATTGCCACATATTTGAAAAAATCTACTTTATAGAAATTGATGTTTAGCGCGCATTTGCCCATACCATTCTATTTCATATGTTGTAGTTTATATCCTCAATAAACTTTGTTTAGCCTATTTTTGAATGACACAGGTCAGTATTTCATGTTATTGTATTTCCACCATTTTCAAGATACAATCAAATGTCTTTCAATGAAAGTTTTGGTGGCGTGATGACATGTGATGCCCCATATTGTTACCCAAGTGTCGGGTCAAATAGGCCGCAGCCGGTACAACATATACACACGCACAAAACAGAGAGTATATTTACGGAGTAAAAAAAAAAGTATGAGAAAAAAGTATTAGTAGTAATAATAGTAGCCGTTTCAAAGAGCGAAAGAATAGGGTTTGTATATAGAACCAGTAGCTTTTGTGTAGCAGATTTTTTTTTACGATAGTCTAACACGGAACTTGAACATTATGTGGAGAACAGCAATCGAGTTAACATCGAGTCACAGTATGGCACATACACAAAGGAAAGATAGGAAGTTTTAGGCTACTTTTTATATATGTACATATGTATTAACTTTTAAATCCTTTGGACGTGAATAATTCCAAAATATGTGATAACGTTTAAATATACGACTTTTTATAATACACAAAACGGTTTTCATTTACTATATTCTGAGCTGGAAGGATAATTTGGTATAACATTAAACTTTAAACTATTGTATTTGTAAAAGATCTCTCTTCGTTAACAATGAACGTTAATGTTTAATTAAATCACTATACACAGTGTTCGCTTTTATCTTAATGTCTGGCCATAAAAGACAGAGTTTAAACTAGAAATGATATTGTTATACTTTCATATTTATGCCACAATTAGGACACACGAGTAGTTCCATTGTATATAAATGAGTAGATTATTTAATTATTCATATTTACCAGCACTCATGTCTTTTTTAATAAAAAAAAATCCCGAATCTCCTCCAACCATCCATCACAATTCATGTTTATATTTCTGGACTCATGTCATATTCTTATATATATATATTTTTAAACTGTATTGAAATGTATCAAGGTAAAGTTAAGGTTGACAAACTTAATCCTTGTATTTTCACTTTCTACTTAATATTCACATTAAAAACCATAACAATTCTTCTTGTACTACATTCTTGGGTTCTTGTAAGAATTAAACGATAATTTTTCAAAAAATTAGAAAATACTAATAATTACTTTTGCAAACTACAACGTAAAATTTAGGATATTTATATTATCACTTTGAAATAAGAAAGATTCAGATAAAAAATACAAGATTCATGGGCTATGTCAAGATAAAAACAAACAGGAGGGAGAAACATGTCTATGAGATTTTAAAACTATATATCTTGGATTATAAATCCAATTACCTTAAATAGTTATAAAAGCCATTGTTTGTAGTCGTTAAACATGTCAAAATTCCCGTCAAACAATATAATAACTCATCCCAGGGATAGGCGTCGATAAACATAACAAAATAACATAACGCATTAAAATAATCTGACTTCAACCCCGAGTTTTGTCTTGTGGATAGAAATCTCGTGTTATTTCCGCGTAAACCACATTTCACTTCCCTAGAGGTGACAGCAACTGAAGATCGTGACCGAAGTAACAGCCGATGACGACGGGATGCGAGGTTAACCCCCGATTCGAAGCTGGGACCTTCATCCTGGAAGAGGTGTTACCACGACCGGCCATTGCTCGTATGTATTGTGTATGTGTTGGTGGGTGTGTAGATGTGTGAGTGACCTTGTCCCCCGCGTTTACAAGAAAACCTTCCTCGCCGTACACGCGCCGAAGAACGACTGGCTTACTACTGCGCGAGGTACGAAGCCAGGAGTTGAAGTTTCGCGCAGCCTCGGCGCACTGACATTGAAAGAGAGCGCGCGCTTTCCGGGCCTTCCCCCCTTCCCCCCCTTCCACCCAACTCTTGACAACAGGCTGAAGTCTGAGCGGTAGGAAGGGCAGTAATGGACGGGAAGGAGTGAGGAGGATGGAAGACAATAATATGGGAGGTAGAGAGAGCACGATTGGCCTCTAGGTTTACATTAGTAATAATATAATAATGCCTTTGAATAAAGAGCCGATGTTTGTGGGATCGAACCCAGCCGAGCTCAATGTATTGTTCTTGAGCGATACTAAATCCGTAGTACAACCTCCTTCGGAGTGGAAGTAAAGCCGTCGGTCCCATGTCGAGTCTGATATGTAAAAGAACCCGAAAGGTATGTGAAAATACCTTTCCGGCAAAATTGGTAGGTCCTTTTGCGCTGATAGAAACTCATTGTAGAAGGTAGCGGGAAATCACTACATTCTATGAATTCCTATAGGGCTTGGATTTCTACCAGATGGTGTAGGCAGCACCAACCAGCTGAATGGCTGAGTGAATGCCCAGCTCCGGATGGATAGTAATCACATCAGACTTGTTAAACACTGATTTTCTTACGAATGGACATTTGGTTAACATAATATAAATAATAAACACTTTATTTGCAGTCCAAATTGATAAATTTTACATTAATATATCTTTATTTTGATAATAATTGTAATATAATTTTGTTTTTAACATATTTAATACCAAATTTCTTTTCTAACTGTCCTTCAACATGTTGCATTCTTGAATCTTCAAGATTTATCTTGTTAAGCAATAAAAGGTTTTAATCAGATTAAATAGTAATCAAATTAATTGATAAAATAAATCGAAATAATTCAAGACAATTTTATCACTTATAAATTGTTTATAAATAGGTTATTTTGCACAAAGGCAAATGTGTTGATTTAAAATAAACCACAGAATGATCTAAATAAATTAATAATTATAGCATTAGTGTGCATGAAATAATCCGACACTTTAATTGGTAGCGTGTCTGCCTACCGAGCAAAGGGTCCTGGGCTCGATTCCCGACAGGTTCGAAAGATTTATATTAATGAAAATATGGATTAACCCTTTCACATTGTTAAATTAACTGCAGGGGACTGGATGTTGTGTCTGTTCTAGTCTTAAGTTATATTATAAAGGCATATGAAGCTACGACTAGCCTAGCCAGCGAGTAGTGGAAAATATATGGTTTGAATATAAAACTGACCAAGGCCACAGTCTGGAAACAGTAATGTATGTAGTAGTGTGCATGAAATATAAATAATATAAAACCATTTGGAAATTCACTACGTAGACACTGGAATTGAATCCGTATTTGCATGATAATGTTGTTTTAATGAACTCTCCTTGTTTTCTAGTATCTAGGTTAATTCGTCATTCATAATTTAAGGCATAGAGTATATAGGTGAAACGTTGGCTACTTTGAGCTAATTATAAGCTAGTTATAAATATCATTGAATATAAGTTCCTGAATTAACATGTATTAAAGATTGAATCATTCATTAGTACAACACCTCTTGTAATGGTAGAAATAAAACAATTCGCAATCGTGACAGTAATTGGTGTTAGCTCGAACCAATGATATAGTTTTCCTCCTATTTTACCATTTGACCAATAGTACATAGACACCCGAATTCGGTGGCGTAGTTTGGCTAATGCACTGGTTTCTTGTTGAGCTAGACTGCTCAGGACGGGAGATTAAGGTTTGAATCTCGCTCGGGTGATAATGGGGTGGTTTTTCCTAAAATATTTTTCCCCTCTTCCTCCACGCAAATGTGGTTAACTTCTAATAATACTAGTAGCTTTGCGCGAAACCCGAGTGAGCAGTAAAAAAGTGAGTGCTTAAATTTAAATTTGAATGTTTAATAGCCCTCTAAAACATTTAGATTTAAATAAAAGAAACAAATCATTAATGACAGCCAATTTGCTTTTTTCCCATTGATATCTATATTTCCATTCATTCATATGAATATAGGCCTATATATAATCCACCTATGGTAGGAGTGTAGGTAAGTTACAGCTAAATCCAATCAAAAGCTTTATAATTTTCTTAGTAATACTATATTATCAACTAGTAGAAGTTTCTGGATCTGCCTGGGGTTACCACTCAAGCATTAATTTGTTAATCTGGACAACAGACAGAAAGAGAAATCTCTCCCTTTTTTCTCTTCCAACCCATTGTTTCATCAATATAAAAATGTATGTTAAAAATTTAAGCTTACGACTTTGAGTTGCATTAATTCATTAGCAGTAATTTTAAAATTTCAGACCTCTGAGTATGGTAGATACCGCGTAATGTTAATGACAGACAGACAAACAAAGCTTCATTTCATTAAATATATTATATATATATAAATTATAAAATTATTTTAATTATACTCTCAACCAATGTTTGCATTGAAGAGCCTTCTGATAAATTCCACATACCTACACTTCTACCGTGGATAGACTCTAGCTGACATTCGGTAAAATAAGAAATCAAACTGCTTTTTATTACTTCAAAAAAGCCTCGTTGAAAAGTTCTGGTTAACCGCAACCAAAAGACCTAATCATGGATTTAGTAAAATATAGTATTTTACCAATCGCACGCTAACATTTCCCTAACAGCCTAAAACTTAGAATAAAGGGGGTTCTTACTGCAATTTGTTCACCTTTGAAAATCTCCACCTGATCGGATCATATGGCGAGCAGGACCTCCAAGACAATGTTATGGGGTTAAAAGGGGGAAGGGAGTCTAGAAATTTGCATAACACAACTGAACACGGACTTCCTATGGTAACGTGTAATTTGCATGTTTAGGGAAGGTAAAGAACACCGGTGAAACCAGGGGTCAGTTCATGAAATACTACAGTTGAAGAGGTCAAAACATAGGGTTTCTTACTAAGGTGAAGAGGGTGAAGTCATTGAATGATCTTCTTAATGATGGTTTTTATTTATTCTTGGAGAATTCTAACTAATTAAAAGGATTTTGTTTGTGTACTTGCTCCGCGTTTTACTACCCCTATAGGGAGGGATATATGTAGATTAACACTAATGGATCAGTGGTGGATAAGGTCAATTATAATATATGAAATAGGTCCTTAAATTATATTGGTAAACTTCACTACACCTATTTTGGGGTCCAGTCTATAACTCTTAATAATCAGTAAAAATATTGATAGTAATTATGAATATAGCTGCGTACCCAATGATGTTAAGGTTTAAGGGGCGAGGGCTAATTTATAGAATACATGTGTTTTGTATGTTCCTATAGGTGCACTTCTAGCAATAGCTTCTATCTAAAAGCCTTCGTAACTTCATGCATGAGATTTATATATTTGTTTTCTTTATGGTGCTCGAAGATCACTCTTTAAATGAAAAATGAAGTTAAAGCAACTTGGCAGGTTTTAAAAAATTATAATGTTGACCATTTAATAAGACCTGAGATGATCTGGTTAACACTCAAGGGTTTCAAATGAAGGATTCCTAAGAAGAGTGGATGAGAAGAGAACAATTCTGTATGTGATTCTTCAGTACAAGCAAACTGAATTGAACGCAACCTTAGGAGGAACTTTCATCTGCATAATGTCATTGAAGGAAAATTTGAGGAAAAAAGGAGCTTAAGAAGAAGGAGGATTCAAATAACGAATGAATTTAAGGAAAGAAGAAAATTCTAAGAGCTGAAGGAGGAGGCAGAAGACGGGGCTATTGGTGGTCTAAGTTCACTGAAAAAAATAATGAACCCATTGTAATACGCAACACCTAATAACAATAATAATAACAATAATAATAATATGATAATGATAATGATAGTAATAATAATATTGATAATAATAACAACAATAATAATAGTAATAGTAATAATAATAACAATAAAATAATAATAATAGTGATATTGGTAATAATAGTAATATTAACACCTAATTTTTTATTTAAACTGATCTATCTATGTATATTCTATATGTGTCATTTATCACTACTTGTTTTAAAATACTTTTTAATAGACGTTCTAAAAATGATTAAATGTTTGTTAGCACCGTGTCTTATTAACCGTTTAATATATTTCCCTATGTATTAATTATGCTAATCGTTTCAGGGTTTAGAAAAGTTATATTTCAAGGAAGTGTACCATATTTGCGTGAAAGAAGAGAGGACCCCCATTTTGGAAAAAAAAAAAACCTCAGTATACCCGACTGAGATTTGAATCTCGATCCTCCCATCATCGGTGGTATTGTCTACTGCAAGAATCACACGTTAGACCACCTGGCCATTGAATCGGTTAAAAACATTGGAATTTGTAATATTTTGTGATATATTTCAAATATGCTCATAGTATATTGAAAAGTTTCTCTTCTTTCTAAATATTATGAATATGTGAATATAGCGTGTACGTGTAGATTTGGAACGAAGAAATTTGACCTTTGACTCGGACATAAAGGTTTATAAGTATCGCACACCACAATTTTTTGCTATATATTTTTAGGCCATTTCAATTCTAGAATTCCTTTCACTTTACTGTAAATATTCTGATAGTCTGAAAGGATAGTAAAAAGTTAAAATAAAAGACAATATTAGCAGAAATATTCTAAAGGCTTAATCTATAGGGCAAGAGTGAGGAAAAATAGTTGAAAGGAAATGTTAACCGTTGCTGGGGAAGAAGAAGAAAAAAAACTAAAACTATCAGTCACATGTGGAAAGCAATCCCAGACTCACACGGATGAGATTTGAACCCCTGAGACTCCCATCACTTGTTTTCCATTCGCTTAGTAGGTGTTTCCATTAGACTAGTGGTATTAAACCTGTGGTATGCATACCCGGGGATATACAAATAAATAATATATATTTATACAAAAGTATGACATTATATGTGTATCAATAAATGTGAATCTCACCATGGAATTTATATATATATTGTATATATATATATATTAGCTCCATTATATGAACATGTAAGTGAGCAATACCGACTGAGGGGTTGCCAACTTTAAAAATTATAGTTCCCACATTTGCGGACAGAGTCACTAACAACACAACGAGTCTTTTGCTCATTAATCTCAGTTTTATGAACCTAAGCCAATTCTTATTTATTCAAGTATCTCCTCATTTTTGTCCTCAAGAGGCTGAGTTTAACCCGTCCACTGCTTCATAGAATCATTTTGTAGGCACATGATGTCGAAACTTGGACCTCTGGACCTGTAGCCAGAAACTCTTACCACTATACAACATAAGTGGTACATATTTATATTTCTTATTGATATTTTATTTTTGATGTATTTATTTTAAATTAAACTATAGAATACTCATAAGATGTGAATACTTGATAGAACCAACAACTTTGGGGTTACAAAGCTGAAAAGAAATTATATATGAAAGTCGTTTACAGCAAAAGTTGAATACAACTATCCTTACAGTTCGTGGGGACTAATGGTTTTTGTTTGGATGTAGTATCAAAAAGATTAAAATGAATGGAATCTTTATTATTTTATTATTCAAAATAATGTAAATTTAAGCTTGTTTTATACATCTTCAAGAACTAAAACTAGGCTTATTATATAAATAACACTTCTCTATCTGAATAAATATTACAAAAAGGTGTAAGAAAGGAGTTTTTTTTTAAAATTAATTGCAATGGACGTCACCTAAATTTAAAACAGGATACGGATTATTTTTGACCATTGTTGATTAAACTTTGTTTGTCAATTAGTTAAATATCCCAAACGTAATTAAAGATTAAAATAATAGGTACTTAATATTTGATACAATATTATAAAGATATCCTGTTACATGCTAAAATAATATAAATATCAAATTGTAGCTATAATTATAAGTTTATGGCATGCTACTAGTAAAATTGATAATATAAAATATGTGATTGAAATTGGAGTATAATTTGTGTTTGTGTGGAGTTGTCTAGACACTATATAATTTATAAGCTAGAATTTTATAATGGACTATTTTATATTAATAAACATTTGCCCACTATTTCAAAATATAAAAAATACAACATAATTTATACTCGTATAACTAAAGTGAAATCGTTGTAGACTTGATATAAACAAAAACTATTATTTTAGCTTTACTTTATTAAATGTAACTTTTTTATTTTAAAAATAAATCTGCATTTATTTAAATCAGTTAAAATTGCTAAATGCCTACCATTATAATTAGTAAATGTAGGGCCTATATACGTATATGTATATATAGTTTTAGTAATTCTTGTAACTTATTATATATTATATATAAATAATATCTCAAAATGCTTCTTCAATATCTGCATGTATTTGTAAATTTTATATTAAGGCCCTTGGCCCTGTTGAGGGCAAGTTTAAAATCTATTTTGTGGGATGGTGGGCGGGAGGGTGAAAGGCATGGTGTGGCCTCACTACCGACCAAAGTATCCTTCCGCGCCAACAAGAACAGCTGGATCACGGAAACCGTAGATGTCAATAGCTACAGAACAGGTCTTGCGGAAAAATCATAGTTTTAAACTATCAGTTTTCTAGAAAACGAGTGAAATTTTTGTGTTAATATTTTCAACACCCTTTCTAATATAGTGTCTTGATGTTTATTAATTGTTATATTTACTTGTTTTTTGTTATGAAGCCGGTAACTTTCTATTCAAGAATGTCAATTTATCGATAGTTGATCACTTTTAGATTATAGAGGAAGTGTGTGTATATTAAATATAACTTAATCAACATGCTTCTATTTTTGAACAAACCTTTTCCGAAAAGAAAATTGCAAAACCATAAAAATTCTTGAAGATAAACGTTTGTTCACATGGCCTTGCTTTTTCACGACAAATGAAAAGTGCCAATGTCTTTAAGAATAATTTTTTAATTGTTAAAACTACTAATATATACACTAGTGATTATTAAATTAGCAATTATTAACAAACATATTGATATCAAATGTACTTTTAGATTTAGTTTGCCTATCTAGCCTTTCATTATTTTAACAGCACATATTACTAACCATTTGGGTTTTACGCATTTATTTATCAATTTTGTTTGTAACAAATAAACATTATGACACTTTAAATGATGAGAAGTTAACCTCATATATTTGAATTATTATATTTGTATATTCAAATAAGTTCACACATTTAATTAACTAAGTAAGCAATTGTTTTATCAAACAGTAAAATTTTACGCAAATAACCATAGAAATTGATATTGTAAACAACAAATTTAAATTTTGATATTAAAATTTGTTCACACAAATGTTAAATTCAATAGTTAATTCAATAGTTACCCCACTAATTTAAAGTATCACTTAATGCACCTTTACCAGTCAATCTGCTCTCAGGATAATTGAAGCCCTATTGCAATAACACACATCACTTAGGATATTATTATAGAAATAGAATTTAATTTATGATGCACAAATTCATTAGAATGTAGTGACTTTTTATGATCTATAACTAATTATATTGGAACTTAGTAATGCTAAACAAGTTATTTGCTTTTATTTGGTCACTGTCACACTATAGGGATGTAAAGTTTCAAAAATTAAACATGTTATTGAAGACAGTAATTCCTTTTAGTTCTCATATTAGCTGATAATAAACCTATATTATATAATAAAATAGAATAAGGTTAACATATTGACATTCAAGATCTAGTGGAGAATCTATCACAATAACACAAAGTCAAATTAACACAAAATTTACGGCTCTCCTGAGTACTACAAAAAACCACCATTGAATATAACAAATTACTAACAAAAAATTATCATTTACTGCTTCACCTATTAATAAATCGTTTGAAATACATTCAGTCACAAATGGATAAAAAATGACTAATTTAATAGCTGTACCCAATTTTAATCATTTTTATTGTTATATAAATAAATAGATGAATATATACAATTGACAATTGATAAATGTTTGATAAATTCTAAATAAAGTGTTATGTTTGATCTACCCCCAGAATAAAGGGTTTACATATGAATATTATATATATATATATTAATAAAAATAATCATAAAATGTCATAGTCGTGCATATTGTTTTGTATGAAAATATTATAGTATGATTTATATTAGGAACTCAAAAGTTCATTGCCGCACTTAATTACGCTACTTAGCTCTATCCATTATACCTGAATACACCCTATATATTTAAGGTCCATTTTAATGTTATATTCCTATGTGTGTCTAGGTCTTCCCAATGGTCTCATCCCAATGGGTTCGCCAGTCAATACTTTGAACATGGTTCTAGAATTTTCCGTATTTACAGCATATCCTGCCCACCGTAGTCTGCGAGAATTGACTGTCTTAACAATGTCTTTTAATGAGTACAGGGTATCTAGCCTAAAACTATGAGCTATTCTCCACCCTTAATATATTAATCCAGTTTTGGATCAAATATCTTCCAAAGCACCTTTCTTTCGAAAAGACAATATTTACAATGGTCAGGTAATTTAATAAAATATATAGTAAATCTTTAAATAATAATGATAGCTTATCCTATTAAGTAATCTAGTGGTTTTATATATTTACTAAATTTTTATATTAGCTGAAAACCAATTAGAGGTTTGTTAATATATGGCTTTATTTTTTTAAATATTTAGCATTTTAGATAGTTCCAAAAAAAAAATTGATGTTTCACAGAATTTTCAGATTATCATCTTTTGAATGCTGACATAACCAACATAAATGTGATTTGGTGAGATTAAATAGTTTCTTTACTAAAATAATTAATTAAAAATCTAATTAGGTCATAAAATAATATAAACTGGCTCTGATATAAAGTACCTTGCTATCATAACACTTATATATTAAATTGGGTAAAAATTGAACAAAACAACTCTATTTTAATAATTGTATATTATATTTTTCACTAGGAAACTACCCATTCATGTAGGTGTGACATATCTTATTTGTTCCTTGAGATTGAGGGTCAAAGTTCCTTTGGATGCAAGTGTGTCTTAAGGGGGTTTGTCGGAGCCTGCAAATGGAGGAGTGTGGGCAGAATGTTGGTTGGGTCTGAAAGGGTGGAAGGGGGATGGGGGAGGGTGGACGGAGACACCGAGAACTTGTAACAAGTTTTGGGGAAACAAAGGTTTGTGACAAGTTTGTCTATTTCACGGTGTGTCCGTTGTGCGTTCAGCGGTGAAATGGACATAGTCAGATTCACAAAAAACTTGACATTCAGCCAGTGACATTTTATTTTTTTCATTTCACTAAATTTATTAAATCTCACACAATAAGCCACAAAAATATTTGATTTGTTGCGTTATGTAATATGTATTAGACATTTTTATTTGATTTCATAACTGCCTCATTCCACGGGAAACGATGTTGAAGTCATCTATTCTTACCCTTTATTATAGTTTTAAATGTGAGACTTGTGATTATATAAGTTTAAATTTACCTTTTTAACTTCATTCTTACGTTCATTATACTATGAAATAACAAACAAATGATTAGCTAACTCAGAATTTCTGAATAGCTTTACGTAGCTCGATAGTCAATTATAAATACATAATACTTTTTTTTAGATATATAACTAGATTATTTTGCATGCACTAAGTAGTATTTTTAATTATTACAGGAATTCAATTCGTAGCTCAAAATTGAGATCAGTAAAGCTTTTGAAAGACTACCTTTTTGACTCAAACAAAATAAATTTTATTCAGATATTTTTCATCTCATTTGTAAAGTATATTGAATAAAAAATAACTATATTTTTCATAATTTAATCTGATAGTATAAATCAAAAAATAATTTAATAATTATACAGGTAGTATTATATTAATACCTAATCCTGCCCTTACCTTACGGGGTAGGCAAGAAACTGCGCATATGGCTCAAAAAAACCACTCTGTACTTAATCCATTCTCACTAGCTTTCTTCACAGTTCCCTATCCTTGCATACTCTCTTCTATTCAACAACATCTGTACACTGAGTCATACATGCTATTTTATTATTAAAACTCTTATGTTTCTCTTTTTCACACATTCGTCAACAACATTTAGCAAAGGCTTACATAGCCTATCACATTCTTTTGATCCACTCACTCTCTCTTCATATAGACCTATTTGCTTCATCACTCGTTCCACACTCATCCTTTCAACATTACCAAACCAACGTAAGGCGTTTTGTATCTGGTCATTTGCACCCATTATAACATCATCTGGATCAAACTTACATATTACTACCCATCTGGGTCTTAAAACCTAGTGTAGTTAAGACGGGTAATTCTGAAAATTTAAAAATGACACCTGGACATGGGATCTTAAGAGATCACACATTTGTATCCGACGATTTCCGCACGTCCATCATAGGCTCTGCCTTAAATATGAGTGAATAATGACCCTGGGTACGGGATGATTCCTGAATAGCTTAGTGGTTATATCATTGGCGTACTAAGCCAAAATTCCCGGGTTCAATTCCCGTTCGAGGTGTCATTCTTCAATCTTAAGCATATGATATCTAGATGCGAGTAAATCCTCACTAAAAACAAATGTATTATCTTTGGCTATTTGATTCTTAAATAAGACGGGTAAGATACAAGTTTAAAGAAATATTCTGTAATTTTAACGGATGGAGACTGGTTAATTAATCACATAAATATACATGGTTGGAACTAGAACTCGGATTTTGTGAAGTCACCAATAAACTGTACAAGTCGAGAATGGTATCCTTTGTAAGCGTGCGCCAAGGTATGGGTAGGAAAAATAATGTCTTCCCTTATCTTTTCCTATAAAAATATAATTACCAACTAGAAGGCTCCACCCCACTACCCCCCCGCCCCCCCCACAACTAACACCTACCACGGACAGTAAGTTGTTTTACGACGCACAAAAAACAGTCTCATAGGAGTAAAAAAGAAATATAAAAGTACACCTCAAAAGTTATATTAAAACATTTATCAGGGTGAGGGTTGATATACGACCAATTCGGACGGAATATTTGTATCTTTTGGATCCCAAGATGGATGCGATATATATTCTGCAGAATAGAATCATGATTAACCCAAGCACTATCTAAGACACACTATCAAGCGAATATTACCCTTCCTACACCAAAATCTCTAATACTTCTTTGTTTAATTAATTAGAATTAAAAATTATTGATCTCTATAAACACTTGAAACAAATTATCGATCAGTGACAACCTACGTATTGAAACCAAACATTCCATCTATTGGTCATTCAACCAAATATATTAACATACACGAGTACTCTCAAACAAATAAAACGCATCAAAGTGTGGTTTGCTACATTCTTCACTTCATAAAAAATATATCGGTATTAGGGATGAAAGGTCAAATTGTAATCTTTCAATTTATTTTATAAAGATATTAATATAATAGTTTTTAAATTTTAAAATACTAGTTTCAATATTTTTTTAAATATAGAAAAATTGTTTCACTGGTTTAGATTCATCCTACTGTTTTTTACCAACACATTCTATATATGCCCGTGTACTAATTACAATAATATAATATAATAAGAAACGTTTAATTTAAAGGAAGTGCACCAACACTTGTGTAAACTGAGAGGAAACCATTGATGAAAAACAATTCTTAATGCACTTGACCGGGATCAAACCCCGATCTCAACGTCTTCAGCAGTATATTCCAACACAAGTATAGCGCGTTAGACACGCGACCACTGAAGTAGGTCTCACTGTTGATATTTTTTTTCAATTAAAATACAAGAAATCTCATCACGATGTGAAGTCTGGTTAGAGCTGTATTAACTACTTAAATTGGGTAATATCAACGGAAGGAGACGGGGTCTTAAGTTTTACTCTACTTATTGAAAAGTTTGAGCTCAAATTATTCAAAGCGATGGAAAGAATCCTCCTCGAGCTCTGGAAGACGTGTAGGAATCTAAGGTTTCCCCAAGAAAATGTTCACGCCCACTGTGAGAGGATTTCCTCAAAATATCTTAATAGGGTAGCAAAAGGAATATTTAAAATGATTGAGAATACTTCTTTTAGTAGTAATTCCCTCTGAACCATCAATCACCTTAAAAATGCCAAAGTTCAATTATATTTCCTTTAAATTATGTAACACCCATAAATATATACCCTTGTTGAACATTTTTGAAAACTAAATGAGATCTTACATACCTACTATAAGTGAACCTGGTATTTCAAGTCGTAATATTTGCTTATTAGTATACATGCAAGACATACTATCATGAAGATTTGTTGGCCTTTTTTCCCCCTTTGCATGTGTTTGTGTGTATATATATATATATATATATATATATATATATATATATATTAGCTATCATCAATACGGAAGTGCCATACATAGCATGATATCAAAAAATGGTACAGTGCACTGCAAAAAAACTTCTCCCTTCTCTAAATAAAGAATATGGATACACTTACTTAAAATGCGCAAGATTTGTGAAACGGAATAGTATTCATTGTAACAGAAAGAAGATGGAAAAAAGAAAGCTTTATGTTCCACAAAAGAGCAAATATGAAATAATATAAACTTTTGCAGAAATATACTTAGAATAAATTAATATCACTCTTCACTAACGAGCATAGCATACAACTCCCAATCTTTGAGAACTCAATTTAAAAATATATCTGATATTATCTTTAAAACAATTATATTTATAAACATAAACTATAGGTTTTTAATTTTTAATAGTATTACAACTTTACAGCGTAAAGATAGTTTTATCTTAAATAATTGCAGCTATATGATCAAAATTGGAAATTTACACCTACATAAGCTACCACCAAATTCATTTTCATGGGAACATTAGAATAAATAAACTTTGGCTGTAATGGTAAATGGTGCGAATATCTCATATTTAATTAAATTCACTGCAAGTTATTTGTAGATAATCGATTATCTTAACTTTTTCTCATCAATAAACTACCCTTTAATATAGGGTTGGCTATTTAATTCCTAAAACTCTTTAAAAGGCATTTTAAAACCACGTTTTCCAAGTTTGAGACTTATCGGTAAAATAGTTTTATTTCTAGGCCAAGATTCACTCTCACAGACAGAAGGCATCGTGAAAAACAACCTCGGTTTTAAGGGATCATAAAACGTAGAACTTTATCAAAATCTCAAATTCAACTTTTTTGACGATCACAATAGCTATCTCTCCGAGAGATCGAGAGAAAGTAAAACTCTCTCAATGAATGTAAACAAACTTTTGTATTGACTGGAGAAAATGAAGATAACAATTTATATATTCCGTGCACTTCCAGGAAGACATTAACCTACTTTCTAACAGCATGCCAATGAGTAGTTTGGGACAAAAGTATTATCTCAATGCAATATAATGATAAAGATGAAAAAATGAATATACGACATATCAATAAATAGTACTATGATGATGAATGCGATTTGTTGGATAATGATACACTTTATTTAGATTAATGACTGTGCAATGGGGTGATGACTATTATCAACTATTGTGGCTTACGATCTGTTTTAATATATATGCTAACTTGAAATATTGTTAAAATCTTTAGACAGATAAGTTTTACAAGTAAAAATTTTTTTCTATAAAAAAAAAAGCAAATCTATATTAATCAAAAGAGTGTTTGAGTTATGAAATCAATAGTAAGCTAAATAAGGATTCATAATAGTTCGTTTAATAATTTAACATTATTTATTTTTAATATTTTAAAATGAATTATGTGGTTACTGGGGAGTTTACGTAGTTATGAGTTACATACCCTGTACTCATTAAAGTACATTGTTAGGATAATAAGGTGTCATATAGTACGGTGGGTAGGACATGCAGTGTGAATGGGAGATTCTAGAACCGCGTTAAGAATATTGACTGGCAAACCCAACGGGAAAAGACCATGGAAATACAGACCTAGACACAGATGTGAGGATAATATTAAAATAGTCCTGAAAGAGATAGGGTGTAATTAGGTGGAATAATACGACTAGCTCAAAATAGGGATACGGTGTAATGAGGTGGACTGGATAGAGCTAGCTTAAGATAGGGATAGGGTTTAATAAGGTGAACTGGATGGTGCCAGCTCAGGATAGGAAAGGTGGACTACTTATGTTAAGTGCGACAGTACACTTTTGAGTTCTTAAAGCCATAGAGTGAGTAAGCAAGATTTATGGTTAAAATGGCATAATTTATTGAACCCATTTGATTTAATAGATCTCTATTATATAAAGTTTAAATGTTCTGACTAACAGAAATAATATTATTTTTAATGTGTTATATGATAACTAATTTGAATTACGTTTTATTGGAGTCCTGTCATGTATTAAATAATTAGGGATAGTTTTTAACTGAGTCTCATCAGGTATTTTAGAGTCAAGAGCATAAGAATCAAATAAGTTATGTCAAAAATTAACATAAAAATATTGGAAAGTTATTCAATGTTTTAACTACAGTTTCACTATCTTAAAATGTTGAACATATAACAGAGAGTTTAGAAAAAATGTAGATTTATGGAAAAAATATGTTGGTGCAATTTGAACTATACTTTATTTTACATAAATAAATTTGTCTATTTGAGTTAGCATATATAATTTGAATTATTGATAAAATTGGTTTTTCTTAAATGTATATTAATTTAATATATTGTCTCTAAATTCTTCCTCCCTCGTGCATATATTAATCAAAATATTATTTGCAGATATTGCTGACGGTTAATTATGAAATATTAAAAAAATTATAAATAGCATTCTCGATAAAAAATAATAAAAAATTATAGATCTAAATAAAAATTTTATTGAAATACTTTTAACATACCTAAACTGGCTATTTTCATTTTCCTATGAAAATGATTTTTAGGGTACATTACAGAAGCGTTAATTTCCGTATCTCCACAACTATTTGAGAAACTAAACAACTTATTATTGCAAAATTGTAGGACTATTAGAAATAAAAAACTTTTATTTGACATATAATTTTATAAAAGCAAAAGTTTCTGAGATATTTACAAATATATTAATACAATTTTGTGAGCTTTAGTTGTAAACATATACTACTTAAGTCTTAACGCAATAATTCTCCAATGCCATAGAGTAATTAAATATAAGTATCTAAAAAAGTATGTTATTTTTCCTTAAAGCTCTTAGGAGAAATGTTTGCATAGCAATGATCTATCTCCATTTTAGACTCAATAGTCAATATTTACATTTTTTATTGGTCAAAATGTATAAATGAATAATTAAATATCAATGCGATGACTTGATGATCTGCAACACCTTATAAAATGTTAAAACTTTGACCAGAGATCGAAATTTTAATACGAAGTATTGACCCTTGTGGAAGACATTAAACTGTTTGAAATGTTCTTAGGTGGAGAAAGATGCGCCTCTTTTCTCATTGATTCTATATCATTGTATATTATTTTTTGCGTGTTATTATGTGGAGTGGTGATGATACAATGTACATTATTCCGTTCAGAAATCTTACGAGTTTATAGAAAGAGAGAGAAAGTCTGTGCGGTGCGTCGTACCATTTATTTCTTAAAATATAAAAATGTAATAAGACATCAAAGGAATTGTGAAACTAAATAGTATACTTGGTTTCAAGAACAATCCACCATAGATCATATACAAATAATAATATTTAGCACCACGTCTTACTACCCATTCGGGTTATACGCTTAAGTACTAATTACGCTAATGGATTAGGAATGGGGAAGGTTAAATTTAGAGGAAGTGAACCCGCATTTGCGTGGAGGGAAAGTGGAAAACCATTTAGAAAAAACCACCCACATTTCACCCGACCGAGATTATAGCCTTGATCTCCCCATCCTCGGTGGTCGAGCTCAACACGACAATCATATATAAGATAAATGGTACGGCACACCACACAGATTTTCTCTCTCTTTCTATAAACTCGTAAGATTTCTGAACGGAATAATGTACATTGTATCATCACCACTCCACATAAGAACACGCATAAACTAATATACAATGATATAGAATCAATGAGAAAAGAGGCGCATCTTTGTCCACCTAAGAGCATTTCAAACAGTTTAATGTCTTCCACAAGGGTCAACACTTCGTATTAAAATTTCGATTTCTGGTTAAAATTTTAACATTTTATAAGGTGTTGTAGATCTTCAAGTCATCGCATTGATATTTAATTATTCATTTATACATTTTGACCAATAAAAAATGTAAATATTGACTATTGAGTCTAAAATGGAGATAGATCATTGCTATGCAAACATTTCTCCTAAGAGATTTAAAGAAAAATAACATACTTTTTTTAGATACTTATATTTAATTACTCTATGGCATTGGAGAATTATTGCGTTAAGACTTAAGTAGTATATGTTTACAACTAAAGATCACAAAATTGTATTAATATATTTGCAAATATTTCAGAAACTGCTGCTTTTATAAAAATATATGTCAAATAAAAGTTTTTTATTTCTAATAGTCCTACAATTTTGCAATGATAAGTTGTTTAGTTTCTCCAATAATTGTGGAGATACGGAAATTAACGCTACTGTAATGTACCCTAAAAATCATTTTCATAGGAAAATGAAAATAGCCAGTTTATTTATAATCTTAATCAACGCCTAGATACGAATTTTAATCAAAATCGTTTGAGTAGATTTTGAGAAAACCAAATTTTTCTCTTTTCGCCCTTCAGTAAACTACCCTTAATTTTAAGTTTTAATAGACACAAAGACAGACGGCATTGCAAAGACTATTTTTTAGGGTTTGGGGGTCATGAGACGTCGAAATCCATCAACATTTCAGGTTAGTTTTTTTTACGATCGCAATACTTAAGCTTTAATGTCCAAAAAGCTAAAAATATATATATAATTGCGTATAGAATGAAAATTATTGATTTTATAAAAATATGTTTCGAATAAAATATTTGTATTATAATTATATATACATATTTGTAATGCTAAGTAATTTCATATCTCAAATAGTTTCGGAGCTATTATAAAAAATGTTAATTTACGCATCAGACCGGAGCCCTTAAAGCGATTTTGCCGAAATATTGAGAGTAGCCATTTTGTTTAGAATATTTATTAATGTTCATAAATGAAATTTAATCAAAATCGTTAGAGCCGATTTTGAGAAAATCGACTTTTCTCTTTTTTCCCTTCAGTAAACTACCCTAAATTTTAGGGGTAGATATCTAATTCCAAAAACCCCTCGGGGCAACCCTATGAAAATCCTAGATATCAAGTTTCAGCTCAATCGGTAAAATAGTTTAGGCTCTAGTTGGAGGTACAGACAGAAAGACAGACAGACGGAAATTCAAAAACCACTTTTTCGGATTCAGGAAGTCATGAAACGTCAAAATTCATCAAAATCTCGAGTTCGATTTTTTTGATGATCACCATACTTTCTCTACCTGTAAGATAGAGAGAAAGTAATAATGAACACTACTACAGAAAGATTGAGAAAATAAGAGCACCATCATCAACCAAAGAGCATAAAAATTAATTTTTCCATTTCAAAGATTATAGTCATTATATATATATGTATATATATATATATATATATATATATACCTATAGCTCAGAAACTACCGGGCTTATAAAAACATAATCTCAAATAAATATTCATAATTTAATACAATTTCAACATTATAATGATGGGTTATTTCATATTTCAATGCGTTGCGGATATATGCTCAATATTGGAAACTTCCACTTATATGAAGTATGCTTAAAGTAATTTTCATTAGAGAATGAGAATTAACATTTTGTTTGTTAATCAGTACTTAAATATAAAATATAATCAAATTCGTTGAAACAGTTTTCTAGAAAAGCTATGTTCTATTATTTTGCCAATCAATAAATTACACTTAATTTTTGGGTTAGATATTTTTATTCCAAAACCTCACTGGGAACTTTATAGAAATCTTAGACATTAGGTTTAAGTCTGATATTTAAAATAGTTTTGCTTATAGACCAAGATACAGTTATACAGACGGCATCACGAGAACATGATTTTTTCTGTATCTAGGGGTTGGGAAATGTCAAAATCTCTCCAAATCAAAAGCACCTATTTTTGACGATTAAAAAATTTCTCTTTCCGAAGGTTCAAAAAGAGTAAAAAGGTACATATTTTAGTATACATATAAAACATTTATGTCGTCAAGCTCTTTATTTGAAACCTATATATTTATTGGTAATTATTCTGTTAGCAGAGGAGTTTTTCTATGCATAGGTTTTTTTAACATTATATAACAATTTGACAACATCAATAATAACTGCCTTGTTATATCGAAATATATATTAATTCCTCAAAAACAAACTAAAATACAAAACATAGTTTTTTCCCTTTCAAACAAACACCAGTCAACCAAATAGTATTGTAGTCCAGGAAATATCTTTCAAAAGTGTATAAAAGAAAATAGAATAAAAAAACATTTAACAAACATTTTTTGCCGTGGTATAAAACAAAATGAATGTAGCATCTAAATTGCTTGGTGTGTGTACATGGAGAGCAACGTGAAAAAAAAAACAAATACAAAAAAGAACTCTATTCAACGATTGCATTCCACCCTTTTCCCCACATTTGCAATGTTTGGTAGTGTATATATTTTTGCTTCAGTTTTTTTTAAAACTAAATAATACTGTTTTGTACTTTCCTTTCTCTTTTAAAATTTACTTCTCTTTTTTTTTTTCAACTTTAATTACTCCAACTGTTGGATGTACACAATTTGGTGTACAAAATTTCCGGGTGAATGCCCCTCGGCGCTTTGCCCTCCACAATAGACATCAACCCCTCCCTCACACCCTCATTCCCCTAAAAAAAATCTCTCCTATACCCCTCTATGTGGCTTTTGTTCACGGTTATATGTAATTCATATTATGTATATACTCGTATATATCACAGCCTTGCTTTACAACGCTGCATCGCACACTCATCTTTACGTATACGATAAGGACTTTATGTTTCTTTCCCAAAGAGTGTGGTAGCGAGGAAAGAAATTATTTTCACGCTTGGAAGTGCTTAGTCGTTTTTAGCGTGGAGAAAATTAGGGCTGTTGAAGCAGAATACATTTAAACAGGTCTCATTTTCCTCTAGGTTCGTCTTATGTCCCGGCATACTATACTCATTTTAAATTTGCTAATGAGGTAATGATTTAATAAAAAAATAATTTTCAGTACACCAGACAAAGTTTTAAACCTCTACCTCTCAATTAACAGAAAAATAAACTAAGTGATCCGGACGATTATTCCACGTGCCCACATAAAACGTGTTTTATTTTTTTATCGTTGGTAGAACCCATTGATTCAAAAAGATTGGTTGGAGTCAGATGGTTGTTAAGGTGACCGTGTTAAGGTCGAAACTAGCTAAACCCTAAAAAAATACAATTTATGACTATGAATCTTGATCTCCTTAATAGGTTAATGAAGTACAGTAAATAAGAATAATTTTTATTATAAATTTTACATTATTTGCTTTAAGACTGATTGAAAAGCCTCAATCAAAATTTGATTTAATGACCATTGAAACAGGGCCAAGATTCATTATAATATTGTTGAGTAAAATTAATCGAAAATTATCATGATAACACGTTTTTCTAATTTATAATTAAACCAACAGACACGATCACTCGTCATATGTACGAGTGTGGCCTGATGTATAAGAGTTTTTTCATCAGTTTAGAATAAAAAGTTATGGGAAACTTGAATTTCTTCTATGACTAAAAAAAATAATAAAGATAATTATCAGTCTGTATGCTTAAATTTGATAAATATTGATAATTAATAGCCATATCTACAAACTGTTCGATTGTGTTGAATTTATTTATTTCTTAGGCACCGCGTCACACTCATTTGGGGTTATACGCCTAGTTGTTGTAAACGAAAATATAATTTATTTCAAATTTATTTGCTTGTAATATTTTAATTATAACTAAAAATCAAACGGTTAATTACCCACATAGTTCCTCAGATAATACATCAAACACAAGATACTATATTCAAAAATTAATCCTAGAATTTAGTATATGCACACATACTCACATAAAAAAAGCGCGAGACACGTTCTTTTAGGGTGTAAAAATTATCGATTCCCAAAGTAGCTCAGAAGAGTAATAAAAAAAGAGGTTTCGTTGAAAAATGTAAGTTTTCTGAAAGAGAAGGAATTTCCACGAAGTTTGGGAAGAAAATGTTGGGGGAAAGTTTGTTACTTCTAGCTCATTACCCCTAGAACTGGCGATTCTAATGGTGTAGCACCTCTTCCAAGAGGAAAGTCGGGAACCAGCAAGTTTATGGGAGTGTAAGCGTAAAAAACATATATTTATATGGTGCTATTCTTTGCCATCTTGAGTTTGTTTACTTTCTTTAAAGATATAAGTTAACATATTTTTTACTATATTACCTACGATTTAAAAAAAATTGTTAAATACTTTTTCTGTATTCTATCTTGATATTTTGGCGACTCAAACTAAATGAGAAGGAAAATAGGAAGATAAAATTTTAGACAAACTTACTAAAATTTTTGTGAAGATAAAGTGGGATACAGTTTAGTAAGAACCAACTTCAACATACCTGGTAAGTATTCATAACTCAATATCAGTGCAACTGAACGCACACTATATTTATCAAGTGACGATTTAGATCATGCGACCAATAATGTGATTAGGAAAATAATTCGTGGTACAAAAAATAATCAAATATATCTGTAAAAGCTGGTCCACGAAAGGAAACAAAACATTTCAGGAACAACTATGTGCATTTTGAATCAAAGCCCTGATATACATTTGAGTAAAAATAATTTATTTATTAAACCAGTAATCTAGTTACTCAAAAAGAGGTCATTGCCCAATATAATATAAGTTAAATAATGGACTAGCGTAGATGTGTATTTAAACATATTATATTTAATTTACGATTAGATTTTTATGGTTCTACACACATGTTGTTATAAATTTTAATAAATAAAATACATTTATTACAATAATCATCCTATAAAAAGCTTGACCAAGCTCTTTGCTGCTTTGCCAGAATCAAAACCACATTGCTAAGGGATGCAAAGAAACAGAAACTAATATAAAAAAATGGTAAGCTACTACTTTCTGATCGACCACAAAAAACTTAAGACAGGTAAAATAATGCTCTAGTAATATAATTGAATCCATAGGGTCAACCTTGGTGGTCTTGAAGTAAATTTCTCATCTCAGGACTCAATGTTTGTTGGTTCTTGAGCGATAAAAGTCCATATCATAGCTTTCTCTGGTGGGGAAGTAAACCCGTCGGTTACATTTCAATTGTGGCACGTAAAATAATCTTGGAAGATATGCGAGAATACCTTTACAAGTAAAATTTAAGGCCCTTTCATGATCACACATAGAAATTCATTGTGGAATGTAAAGGGGATTCAACACTCTGCCTGGACTCCCTTATTAAATAGAATCTCTACCAGATGGTGTGGGGAAGCACTTGCCAGCTGAAGGGCTGGATACATCCCCAGCTCCGGATGGATAGAGATTACATCAAACCAAACTTAGTACTGTAAATTTAATAAGAAGAAAGCCTAAAGATAAATATAGTTAAATCTGATGCAGCAATTTAATAAAATTATATTTAAAATACAAGCCGAGCTATGATGAAAATGATAGCTATTTGTACAATGGATTTACGGCTTGATAATAAAATAAATTAAATATAATATAATATAGGCCCTAGAACTGTGTGTTTAAACACACTATATTAGGTAATAATAGTTTATATGTATGATTTAAACGTCAATTAAAAGCAACACCTCACTTTATTTTGCGTATGATCAGAACTGGTAGTAATACGCAGTGCTAATAATAATAACACTTCAAAATGTGTTTGGTTAATCAAATGTAACTTAACAGTTACATTTTCTAAACCACTAATCAATACAATTTTAAGTTTTAAAAATAAAGCTATAATTAATTGCCAGACTTACTTGACGAATCTATATCAATTGTAAAACAAAAAGTATCATATTATGGTTTACAATTACGAGTAATTACTGAATAATTAATAAATACCTTATGTAATATATAGTGAAGCATTTGTTTAAAAAATTGACTATAATTTCATAGAGAGAGCTATAGTGAATTCAGTTTTAAAATAAAACAAGGGGATAACTCCTCACTCATTAAATTTCTTTAAGTAAACTTGCTTTCTAAATTATCTTTATCCCCTTAAGAACGCCATCTCTCGTTTATCAATTATACCATCTTAAAGCAAAACTTTAGGACTGTTAACATTCCCTAAGATAAACACTTCCGAGGTGAGTGTTTGCAGTGTCGTGAATTGGCTCTCACCTTCAACTTGATTGTGTTGCCTTAAACTGTTGCAGCATCTTCAAGAAGGAGACTCATACATAAACCTTGTAACGTTAAATGTAGAAGTGATATTTTGAGATTAATAGAATACATTTTGTATCTGATCTTATTTTATTTTGTTTAGCACCGCTTCTTACTAAGGGTTAGACCTATAGAATAATTACTTTAATGGTTTTAGGGATTAGTAAGTTTATAATTTAAAATAAGTGTACCCAAATTTGCGTTGAGTGAGAGTGGAAAACCATTTTGTAAAACCAACCTCAGTACATCCGACCAAGATTTGAACCTTGATCTCCCCATCTACTGTGAGAGAAGTGGCTTGGACCCTTCGGCCACCGAAGCGTTTATCTGATCTTTTGTTGTGATATCATAATTTGATAATTTGTTATCTAACTAGGCAGCACGTCTGCCTTAATGATCACCAGTTCTATTTCTAGCATGTACAAAACAATGATTATTTTTTTAATATGTACTCACTATTTCACAATAGTCAACTAGGGGCTGGTAAATTTGAGGCTAGTTTTCTGTTCAGACCTAGCACTCCTCAAGAACACTTTGATACTAAGGGCCAGTTTCATAGTCAGATTTAGTACGCCTCAAGTGCGAGTCGATACTAAATACAAGACGTCACCTACCTGAAATTGAATGGAATGGGCCAGTTTCATATGCGAAACTGGCCCATTCCATTTTGGTCTAGGTAGGTGTCGTCCTGTATTTAGTATCGACTCGCACTTTAGGCGTACTAAATCTGACTATGAAACTGGCCCTAAGTACAAGACGACACCTACCTAAAATATACTGGGGTGGGCCAGTTTTGTATTTGAAATTGGCCCATTTTATTTTGGTCTAGGTAAGTGTCGTCTTGTATTTGGTGTAGCGCCTCACTTGAGGCGTGTTAGGTCCGACTATGAAACTTGCCCATGGTATTGTGTCAGTTTTATAATTTAAGCTTTTAGTATGTCTTACAGTGATGTAGTCAATCAGGTAAATTAGTTAATTCTAAACATATACAAATAAATAATGTGTTAATCCATTCGTCCTTATTCAAATAAATGTTGTAAGTTTCCTAAGTATCTTATTGGTTCTAATAGTATCAAAACATTTGGGATCAGTAGGGTCAATATTTCCATACAGTGATATAAATATTATATTAGAGCCTTTAGTTTAGGGTTATTTGGATGGTTATTTTAATCAAATTAATTATAGTTGTTTCTATCTTATTCTTTGGGCTACCCAAAGGTGACAGTATATGTCAATGATCTCTACAAAATCTATCACGTCAGTCATTACGTTGTCAAACAATAATATCTAGACATTGTTACAATGTAGATTGTGTTGTTTAGTTGTTTTTCTACCTATAACCCGGACAGTTAGTCTGAAGTGTTGTTTAAATAAAAGTTATTTGTTTAATATCCTGGTATAGAAATCAAGTTACTTTGAAAGAGCTGACTTTATATTATATCTAACACCGTTTTATAGTTTGGGGTGCTCGAAGATTTTCGCGGGTATAGTCTTTACACAATTCCACTTTTCAAGGAGAAATCGTGTCAAGGTGAGCTCCTGTTTGTGGGCACTTCCTTTAGGCCTGTGATGGTCTAACGCTCTACCCTCATGTTGAACTAGACTATCGGAGACGGGGAGATTGGGGCTCAATCCCAGTCGAGTGCACATGGGGTGATTTTCCCTAAATGTTTAAAGGTTTTCCATGTGCCCTTCATGCAAATGAGGGTTCACATTCTATAAATTAAACCTTCATAATCCTTAACACATTAAGATAATTAGTACATAGGTGTGTGACCAGAAAATATTGTAAAACATGTTGCTATATTTGGAAGTAGATACAATTATTGTTAGGGAAAGAGAGGAGGAAATCCAAAGGCGTAAAAATCACATTCTTTCACCAGAAGGGATACAAATCCATAAGATTTAGTGATTAAAAAAACAGAAAAATATGAGTATGACGCTTTTTATACACACACACACAACGAATGTATAGTGTCAAAAATAAAATAAATGCTTATCAGATTCATCATTGATGATAATATATTCAGAAAATCAATACTCGTTTTAAACCTAATATAAATTGTTCACCTGTTAGTTGACCACAGTAAAGGTTTTCATGTGTCTTCGATCTCGATCTTATGTGCAGTCGTGCTTGGTGGGAGCACTCGACCATATCAACTCGATTTACCCGTCCGGCCACCGTCCATAGATTGATCCGATAGTCGATATCGGCCTCTCCCTACCTAAAAGTCACGCGTTTAGCTTGGCCGCCCAGCTCATTAGATACTGGTCCAATCACAGCATCCCTGGGAATGATATTTACATAGCTAGTACACACATTAATAACACCTTCAAAAAAATTTAAGTGGATATTTATGGTATTTTTTTATCTACAGCTTCTTACTACTTATCCAGGAAATGCACATTACGTTAAAGAGGTAGTAAATATATTTCATTTTATTTATTTGAAGCAATAATCGTGCAATTTCTGAACCGAATTATTATATAAACACATGACTTATCAACGAACTTAAATCTATAACAGACACAACGTCCAGCTTCCGGTTGTTAATTCCTCACTGTGAAAGGTATAAGCCCACATTTCACCGATGATACATTTTCCAGCCATGCCTGGAATCAAACCCGGGACCCGTAATTCCGTAAACAGACAGGCTACCGACTGAGCTAAGATGTCAGACAGTGTAATAAACATATTCTGTGATAGGATAGTGTTTAATTAAACTTGGAAAACATACCATAATTAAAAAAACTATTAGAATTCTAATTGTGCGGTTCCTCGTCACCGATACACATGACTAGATTCTGTAACTCTAAAGTTTAATCCCCGTTCCCACTGGTATAAGTAGTAAAATGCCTAGAATATGTCAAGTATTGGTAAAAAAAATACATTATATTTATATAATTACTGTCTAAATTAACACTTCAAAGCATTCTCCAGGTAGTGTTACTATATATGATTTTTTTTAAATAAAAACATTATAAATTACGGCTGTGTTAAAAGTAATTATAAATAGATTTAACACATCAAATAGTTGAAGGCAGGGATTTGCGAACTTATTTCCAGGAGGTTGCAATGGAAAAAACAATTGCTAGGCCAAAATTAATTTTTAAAATTGATAAACACAGGTAATCGACTGATATGAATACGTTTAAATAAATTAATATTGCAAATCAACCATAAATACCTTAGTGTATTAATATATTTTTTAATTTCGCTCAGAATATTTATAAGATCAGCTTTGAGATGAGTGAAACTGAGAATGAGCTTCCAGAAGTTTTTCGTAATCTTTTTTGCAATGTGAACAAATGATTTTCAAGATAAAATACGGATGATCATCAATAAGTCAGTATCTTAAAATATTTTTCCTAAGTTTCATGGTTGAAAAAGCAATGGTTTTCTTGAATATGTGAAAGCAAACAATTCCATGTATTTTTCGGTACGATTTACAAAGTTTGTAAATATTGAGTTTTTGTCATGACTTTATCAAAATGTAATTTAGTGGTGTTTAAAAAACCTGCTTCATAGCGCAATACATTTAAATTATTTATCCTATCCCACGGGCCGGATTGCGGCGGGATGTATTTGGCCCGCAGGCCGTAGTTTATCCATCTCTGGTCTAAGGTATCAGTCTCGCAATAGACTTGATGACTGTTGATCATGGGGAGATCTGTTTATTATATTTAAAATAATAGTTATTTGAATTATAACTTTTATTTAGCACTGCGTCTTAATACCCTTTTGGGCTATACATAAATATATTAGATACGCCAATATTCTAATATTAGGAAGGTTGAATTTAAAGGAAATGTAATAAAATTTTCGTGAAAAGTTTACGGGGAAACAATTTAGGAAAAATCGTTCTCAACACACCTAACTGGGACTTGAATCCCTGTCTATATGTCATCGGAAGCCTTTTTTATCGTGAGAGATACGTCTTAGACCATTCAGACACCAAAGTAGGTGTCATGAGTATTAGTTTAAGTAAATCCTAAACACAATAGAAATTAAATTTTAATTATTAAATTTTAATTTCTCAATGTTAAACTATCCTTCCGGTAAATGTAAAAGGTAAAAATGAAATTTTCTCCCAACGTGCTTCAATGGCCAAATTCCTTCTGAAGACAGGGAGATCGGGTTTTCAAACCCCATTCAGGTCCACTGAGGGTGTTTATTTCCAAATATTTTCCCACTCTCCTTCCACGCAAATACTGGTAGATTACCTCTCAAATGTCTCCTTCCTCATACCTACCCCATTAGAGTAATTATCATTACATGCGTATAAGCTGACCGGTAGTAAGATGCGGTAATAAAATAAAATTCTCTTTATGAAAGGAAAATAATTTAGAACACCAGTTTTGGATTCAAACCCCCCCATTCCTGTCACGGTAAAACTATTTTAATACGATACGTATGCCTTTATTCGCTTGTCCAACCAATGTGGGTAATACAGTACAAATAATTACCCTTGTGACAGCAGATGCTATTCAATAGTCTCACGAATGCGTCTGATATATTGACGCAGTCAACACATCGAATGAATACTTTATAGTTTCCGGCAATTGGTGTTCGGCAGTGGCGTGGTTTACCTTGACAAATATTGACACACTTAACACACTTTATGAAGCTCAATAACTTTTACTGTAAAAGCGGCAGCGCGGCGTAGACAAATGATTTTACTTTACTGGGAAAAAGCCGCGTGATAAACCTTAGGAAATAAATAAATAAATAAAAATATATATGTTTCTGGAAATATTCTTGTAATAAAAAAAAATACCGCTGGCCACGTGTGCAAATAGACACAAATAAAATGTGCTAGAAATATTAATTTACACTTTAAAAAAATAAATACCACCGAGTCTTACTATCTGTTCAAGCTATACTTAGATAAAATATTATTCATTACAAATTTTAACAAAGGGATCTACCCGCAGTCGGGGAATGACACTTAGCCAAAAAAGTCTGTTGGGTTCGTTCTTTTCGGTGATAACGTCACGGCTAGGGCTAGAATCCCGTTTAGGTCTACCGTGGTGGTTTTCCTTGAATGGTTTCCAAATCTCCTTCAACGTGAATGCAAGTATTTTTTTGCATAACTATCACCTTTCTCATCTTTATGACATCACTGAAAATATGGGGATAGCCTGGACGGATATTCAGAAGTGGCAAACGTTAAGAAATAAGTGTGAGTGTATGGATATCCCTGACAATTAGTAAGAAGTGGTAGCCTACTTAAAATAAAAATAGCAATTGTGAATATAGTGACAAACCAAACGGGCAGTAAGAAGAGCTACTAGTTTAAAATAGTCAGTGCTATTGTGTGGTCAGCCGTTGTGCAGTAGGCAGAGGTACGTGTTCAAAAATATTCAGACCATTGTGTGGTCAGCTCATTGTGTAGTAGAAAGATGGTACATTGTTAAAAAATAATAAGCGTTATTGTGTGGTTAGTATGGACGGGTAGTAAAGATGTAATACATGTTGAAAATTAACTAGCTTTATTGTGTGGTTAGCCCGGACGGGTAGTAGAAGATGGTACATGTTGAAAAAAAAATCAGTGTTATTTTGTGGTTACCCGGACGGGTATTAACAGGTGGTACATTGTGGAAAATAATCAGCGTTAATATTATATATCCCGGACGGGTAGCAAGACGAGGGTCACGAAAACTAGAATTGATGTTGTACGTACAAAGCACTAATTCTGAAAGCTCCGGCAGACATACATGCTTGACCCTAATAATAAATCAAACATTCTCTCTTTTCCATCTCTTGATATATTCGGAACGTATGAGCGATGTACCTCCCATTATTACTCCTCGTACATATATCTCACTTGAACAGAGAGTCCAACTTTTGGGTTCTCCCCCACCCTCAGCCAACCCTCTACGGTATCACCCTCATCCCCTATTCTACTTGCAGAAAGGTCCGTCGCTGGAAGTGTCGGTGGATAGATGAAGGCGGGCAAGGTACTCGAACCTCCAACTGATGGGTAGCTGATGAGACCGTCAAGTGGGGTAGCTCCTGATGGCTGATATGAACATGTGAATGAATGATGGCGCAATTAAACTCTCATCTCGCACTAGCTACCCGACAAAGGGCTTTGGTGAGAGATGGAGGGAGAGAAAAATAGCAGTGCCGAGTATCTTAGGCGGTAAAATGAGATAAGACGCAAATTCATTATATATTTTAAATAGTATAAAATTATAATTATTAATTTATTTTCAATCAGGGAAGTTATGGTTCTAAGGTCACCGAGTCAGGTGGTTTTATTTTTAAAAATGGTTTCCCACACTCTCTCTTAACAAATCAATTTACAAGAATATAGATGGGAAGACAGATTTAAGAAGAACTGACTGGCATTTTATTGGAGGAATGTGGTAAATTAATTTAAGAAAAACCGCCCCAGTACTCCCGGCCGAGTATGAACCCAATCTTCCACTTCATTGACCTTTGTTGGCGTGCTTAGCAGCGTGGGGTAACCATATACTTTTTTTTATAAAACCATCCCGTCACACTATATTTTCATGATTATTGCTTACAACCTATCAATGAATAGTGCAATTATTATTTTTTTACTTATTTTATATATAAGAACAAGCTTCTAGTCCAAGTTATTTTCGTTAAGAACGATTAACCAAACCAAGACCTTCGGAAAAATTACTATGCTACCAATGGGAATTTTATTTTAAAGTACTTAAAATGAACTTTTTGAACCAACTCATTATATAAGACTATGATAATTTCTAAGGAGGGAGGTCCACCAATTTAGTTAGAAAAAGTTTATTTTCACTTACCTTCCAGACATTCTTCAAGCCAAAATCGACATGTAATTGATGACTTTACTTCCCCTCAAAAGGAGGATTTTATACGGTATATTATCGCTAAAAAAAATTCTTTGACCCCTGTTGGGTTTGAACCCAGTAATATTGGATCCTCAGCGAGCACTTTACCCCAAGACCACTCAGATCGACGTCTAGATTAGTGGAAGAATGCTGGCATTAAGAGACCAATCATAAACATGGCCTACAATTATATTTTCAACATTATCTAAGATTTAATTAAGATAGCCTAGAACTGTACCGTATTTCCCCTACCACACCCTTTTACAAGATGACATATTCTAGCATTATTATTGTATGTTATTATTATTATAGCACCGCGTCTTACTACCGTTCGGGTTATACGCACTTACGCTAATGTGCATGGTAGGGTGATTGGAGATGAAATGGAGGACCTACAGTTTAACGTGGAATCCGAACCACGGTGGAGGCTGGCATTCCTCACATTCACAAGTTGTTATTAATACACGTCTTGTTAGAGGTGAAGGAAGGTTTTGACAATAGATAAATCTGTGCCGGGACAAGGATTGAACCCCTACCTAGCACAGAAGTCTGAGACCTTACCCCTAGACCACCAAGGTCACCATTACATATTCTATCAATTTTTGGTTATACTCCTAACCAAACTTCCCGCACATACATACTGTCAAAACAAACATCTCAAAAAGACGAAACAACACATTGTCATCGAAAATTTGATTGAAAAAAAAAGAAGAAGAATTTGTTACTAATCTTACTTCGCGTATGTCAGGTCACGATTCTTCGCTGTCATTCTTTGTCTGGTAAACATTGGGATTCAAACTAGGAGGATTGTCCTCGAAAAGATTTTTCTAAGGAAGAAAGTTCAGAAGTCAGTAGGGAACACGCAGGTTTGTTGTTACACGACAAAGGTTGGAGAGTTACGCATTCTGGGAGATCCTTTCCCACCAGGCAGTATTGTTAAAGTCATGGGAATATTCTTATTCCTTAAGTATTGTTTTTTATTTGTTTGTTTTTGTCTTTTTACAAGTAATCCTACAAATCACTTGGCCTATACCCATAATTCCGCTAATGGGCTAGGAATGAGTAAGTTATCATTTGGAGGAAATTTAGACACTAGTCTGGAGTAAGAGTGGTAGCCTCAAACTGAATCAAACAGCCTTAAATAAAACCACAAACCTTTGCGGTAGGAGTGTTAACAACCTTATAATAGATTCAACGAAATAATACACAACTAAGGTATTAGATTATGGTATATACCTGGCAGAATCATTTACAGCTTGTCATTATTTGTAGTTCAAACCACTTACTACTTATTCATAAGGATTAGTCGATCATATATATTATTTAATCTTCAAATTAGAAAACTATAAGAAATTCCTGACACAAAAAATACATCATACACTCTTAAATTATGCTATTTGAAATACATTTTAAATAGCTAGCGATATTGAAGGTGGACACTGATAATGTAATGGGCTGTATCTAGGAAGTATCTGTCTACGAGGTTGAGTGGTTAGGGGGACTAGCCCCAAGGTACTCTGATCAGATTTTAAGTGGTACTCACGGAAGTTAACTACTGGTTGTATACGAGTTTGTCATACTATCCAATTATGTGATATCTGAGTGAGTATTAAGGGTTCGCTGTATTGACCAGCCACTTAGTTTAGTGTCAATGTGCCAGGCCACTAATCTATCAGTTCTAGATTTTGTTCCTGGTAGTACCATAAGTATGTTACCCGAAAAGTGTAATTATATCTACGTTCACCAATGCCTAGCTAGTTGGTCTTATTTTATGCTTAAGATATCCATTCTCCATACCTCCATAATCACTATCATCACGTAATCTAATGGCGGATGTAACGTGTAGACAACCTTAAGTTTGTACCCTGGACAACATTCTAACCAAAAGAGCAGCAAAAATTCTACATTTAATACAGACCCTGACACTAAGATCCTTAGGAATTTTGAGATGGACGAGTTTTATCTTCAGATCCTGTTATAATATGTTTAATCAAGAATAAAACCGGTAACTAACAGTAAGACTTGTGCGTACATAATTGGTAGTAGTGAAGTTCTAATTTTCAGCTAACGTTTAAGTATAGACGCAATTAGAGAGCTATTATACTAGTTGTCTACATTTGTAAACTGAGCAGTGAGTTCCCTCTCTTTTAAATGGAATTAGAGTGATATATCATTGTTTGAATATTTTTTAGGGAATTAGATTTGTTTAGTTGTATTCAATACAATGGCGAACCCAGAAATATTCTTAAGGGGTGTTGGCTATCAATAAAGTTTGCAGCTAGAACTAAATTTCAATTGAAGGAGGAATGGTAGAAGGTATAGTTAGCGAAATAAAACTTTTACCTAAATAGGTTTGCCCTCTAATTCAAAAAAATTCCAAGAAACCTTTCAAGTACAAATTTAAAATATTTGGATGCCGCTAGAAACTATTTGGAATGGTCTTCACTCAGCTAATTTTTAAAATTAGTTGCCTATAGAAAAGATCTCCACTAGACAAATTTTTGAAAAATAGATGCGTCTATAATATATTTGAAATGGTCATCGCTTAAGAAGTATTTGAAATTAGTTGACTTTTAGAATAAAAAGTGTAGATTAGATTCACGAAATATATCTTCAGCTATCAGTTTTATAGTTCAACTTAATGTATTTTAATATTTTATTAAAATTATTTGGGTCTTGGGTAAGCAACTGTCGCTTTTCCTCTTCCACCACCCGATCCCTCCCAACACCTGAGTGAGTGGAATATAATTTATTACCTTTAAGGTGGAAGAGAATGTAAAATGAGCTAAGGTCAGAATTTTAGCAATTCTTTAATCAAAACCACCCTTTTGTGCCAATATAAATTAAATATTGTTTAGTTGCTTTGTTTATTTTATTTTATAAACACAATTATCTCAATAGTTTATTATATCTGTCATCTTCATTGTGGTATAAGAACAAACATTTTAACCATATTCATTGAGAGAATGTTCTAAAGCTTCTATGCAATAGACTTCCGTTGATTATGCGATCGGAGTTTTATTGATTCCCGTCAGGTTTATTTAGGGTGTTTTAACAAGATGGTTTTTTACTCTCCCTCCACGCCAATGCGGGTACACTTTCTCTAAAATATAATCTTCCTGCATATAGCCTGAATAGGTAGTATTGATGCAGTTTAAGTAAACGAAACAAAAATTAATTGAAAGAAGATGTCTAGTTCAAATTCTGCCACCCCCTTGATGGCTATTCAAAAATTATTTATACAACTATTTATAGAAAATTTATAGACACAACTTCTGATTTAAGGTATTTATTTATCTTGTAGAATATTATCAATAAAAATAGATATTTTAGCTCGTCACATTCTAACTCACCCTAATTTCACCCTCCTCTCTTAATCACTTAGCTAGCCGATTTACTAGAAACTGAAGAATACTCAAACACAAAACAGAGATAGAATTTAGAAGCGTACCTAATTTATTGCCTCAAGTCAAACGCAATAATGTTAAAGATAACTTTATCTGCAAATATTACCCCAACAAACATGTGGCTAGTAGATAACTTTTTGTAACTATTTTCAAGAGAAGACATCATTACTACATGAGCCACGAGGTGAATAATCACGTAGATTATATCATCAGCTTGTGTACTCGACCAACTTGTTGACTCAGCTAACTACCCTCATCTAACAAGCGAACTAGGATTCAAGACTACTCAGCAAATAAACTTTTAGAAAATCACACGTCAGATCACAGCCAATCGGATATATGCATACTTCAAGATTGATATGCGCCCCAGTACCCTTTTCTCCTCTACAAACTCTCCCCTGCCACGATTATACTTCCCAGTCAGAATCTCTGAGAGAACACTACCATCTGTTAGGTAGCCTCCTATCATTTTCCGACTCAAACATGATAGCTGTGCCTTCAGTTCCATTTAAGAAAAAATATAAATTGGTCATTTTTTTTACCTTCTATATGTGACTTGATTTGAATGATTGATTTTTGAGTAAAATATTAAAAACGAAATACATTTTTTAAATTATTATATTTATTTCATTATTGTTTACCAGTAAAACACTTGCGAAACTTTCGCACATTCAACCCTCCCCCAGCCCCCCTCCACGCAAAAAAAAAATTAGTCTTTTGTTGGGTTGTTGAAATTAAATACTCAGCGAAGTGTATACACAAAATAGAAAGAGAGTTTATTTTCGGTAATTGATACAAAAAAATTGTTATATTTTTCTTTTAACTTGAATTTTAAAAAAAAGGTATTTTAACTTAACCTGAGTATGCTATGTCAGAAGTCGGTAAACAATCCTATCCACTGATACCTTATTCATCGCTGTAGGCTTTGTATTAGTTGAGAAAAAGGAATGTTGACAACAGAAATAATATATATGAACATTGCATTATGGTTTTTTTATGTCACTAATATTATATTATTAAAAGAGCCATACTGGTCATATATAGTGTTTACAACTAACTATTGTCAATCTCACTTATGGCTCTGAAAAATACGAGAGTGACATATGTATGAATGATGATTAGGAATAACATTCAATATACAGCCAGTTTTATGGTGGATGGATTGAAGGTGCCGCATGTAGGATCAGTTTATGAATCCATTTCAGTGGGTCTTGTCAGAATGATGTTCAATAGTACCTTCTGACTCAGTGAGGAAAGCAACGGAAACTACCTCACTCCTCATGTCCTAGTATACCTTCTCAGGGCTTCCTAGCCTTTACAGCTGATTGTGGAACGGTTGAATATATAGCCAGCCATAAGGTTTAGTACTTATACATTCATACATTACAAATACTCTACAATATATACTTTTCTTAGGATTTATTATAGTGACCACATTTAAATGAACGTGTCTAAGTAAATTATTTATAACTTTTGTATTGCTTTTTTTTATAATGCTTATATTTTGATAAAGTGTTTATTTTTCGTTACCAAAAACTTTTGAGTGTGGGCAAAATAAATCGTATTGATAAACACATAGTTTGTATTTAAATAACGTTTGATTATTTATTTGTCCTACCCTGCATCTCGCTTACCATTGTATCCATAAGCATTTAACAACACTTATTGAGTAAGGCTGAGGAAGGTAGGTATTTGAGGAAATACACCAGCGTTTGTGTGAGATCAAGTTGTAAACAATTTAGGAATATCCAGGCATTTAAACTTGGCATGTATTCAATATCTGACCTTTTCGACAAACGTAATACATATTCTATGAGCCTAAAATATATTCCATGTGAGCACCGTTACGGATAGTAACATATTTTATTTAATCTAATTTGGGTGAAAAGTGAGACCTGGATAAGGAAATCGATCCCTGGACCTTTGGCTTGGTGCGCCAATGTTCTCTCAGTCAGCTATCCATGATTCCTCTCGTGATCAGGTTCATTCTACTCTTAGAGTTTAAGGCTAGGTCTGTGATTGACATCTTGGAATCGTCAAATACAAATGAGCGACCATTAGTATCGTGACCTACCAGATACCAACCCATCTGAAACTATGAAGCGCCAAGTATACTATACAAGATTATAATTTTAAAACAATATTTCATTTAATATCAATACACACGTTTAAAACCATTGTAATAACGGCACTTTACGTATGTATAGGAACATAATTAATTTCTTCCATAGAACGAGACGAATTCTGGGTAGCTGAGTGATGCTAGAGCACTAAACCAAAAGTCCCGGGCTCAATTACCGTTCAAAGGTGTCATTTTTCAAATTAAATTAATTAAATTATGGTCCCTTCCAGTCTAAAAATGCCATAATAACTATTATTTGCGGCATGTGTGTTGATATTTATCATAATTTTTCTTACTAAATATACATTTTAAAATCTATATTAACAATTAATAACATATTTTAATATCAGAATCTTACTTGTTCATATCTATAAAATATTTCATTCTTGGGGTTATGTATGTCTTTTATTTATCATATATCTACTTCACAAAAAGAAATATTAATAACTAGCCCACCAAAAAGTGGTCAAGTGTCATCGTGACCCCTAATTAAAGCCAGTAAATGGTAGTAAAGCAAATGGGCAGCCACTTTGGCCACTTGACGTGGATTGAAAGCAGATCAATGGAAAATGGTTGAAGGGGCGCAAAAGGACTTGTTAGCCCACATGATTTATCTGATGGCCCTTGATTGGATAGTGATTAGCCTCAGTAACAAGAGTGAACTCGTGTGAGTAGTTACTTCTCAATGAACTGCATAGATTCAACGATAAGTCCTAGACGTCTCAATCATTTCGACCATCCATTTTATTGAAGGTCTACTTCTCTACTCGCAGTGATTTCTTTTCTCATAGCTTCTTACTATTTTCCTGGGCCATCCTTACTTTAAAACACATGAGATGGTTATCAAGAAGATAGAGTATTGGAAGAAATTTACTCAAATTTGTGAGATAACCTCAATGTCGGCGTGTAGGAGACAAGTGAAAAGGGCAATTTCCTTACACTTTGCATAAATCAGCTTTTTCAGCCAAAATCAAACATTTCTCTAATAGAGGCTTAAATTTAATTTTCTTCAAATCTGATATCAAGAGTTCTTGAATATTTGTCTGGGGATTCATAGAATTTAATTACTGGCTTTTAATTTCATTTAAAAAGTTTTCTCGTCCAATGCTACTATGCTTATGAAATATATTTAAAAATTGTTAATGCTGCCATGCGAAGAATGAACAAATATCCACGTTTCTACTGGTGATTTATTTGATTAATTTTGGCAACAAAAAAACTGTTTATGCCATAAGAACTACAAAACATACTGACATTTTCACGCGTCCTTTACACTCACACCTAAAGATAAAACCTTCCTCAACATATCTGGCTGATATATGAACCCTGATTTCAAACTTACTGGTATCGAGACTAGATGAGCTTAGAGTTTAATGTGAACGCATACCTACTGATGCAGATACTTTTATATAGAAGAATAAATGTGGCTCTTAATTTAAATTAGAGCATATTAATGCTTATAGTTTTGAGGAACCTATGAGGTATCCCATAATATTTTGTCAGATCACCATTGAATTAACCGTACATGACAGGTTATATATTAATTTAATTTAACAGTTTAAATTTCCTTATTTAAACACAACCACCGTACTGTTGTCCCATAGGAATAATAGATAAAAATAAAATTTGTAAGAATTTGTTTCTAGTTTAATGAGGTACTCTAAAATCAATCATAAGAATAGTAATCATATCATAATTCACCGTGATGCGCACATAGGCCAAGGCGTGACACTTAATCTTGTTTGGATTGCCAGTGATGGAGAGGTTGGTGCTCAAATCCCATTTTAGGGTAGTGGTAAGAGTTATTCCTAGAACTAATTTCCACTCTCCCCTCCCACCCAAATTATGGTAATTTTTTCTAAATCCTACTTTTCTTGTTACTATAATAATTATGTGAATATCCAGGCAGTCTGCACTAATAATAAGACGCGTTTTACGTAGAAGACATGAGTTTAAATTTAGCGGAACAGGTCACGCCGATAAGGCGGAAGTCATGTGATTGGCTTGGGGATTGTCACGTGACCACGTATATGTTCTGCGCTAGTCTTTCCACGAACGTGTGAATTCACAGTAACGCATTATTTTCACAGTAAACTAGGCTGCTGATGACGGGGAGATCGATGTACGAATCTCGGTTGGGGGTGTATTGAAGGTGGGTTTCCAAAATGGTTTCCACTCACCATCAACTCAAATGTGAGTAGACTTTATCAGTATATAGCCTTCCTAATCCATAAAACCTCTAGCGTAATTAGTAAATAGGCGTATATATCGAACAGTTAGTAAAACGTGGTACTAAAATTAAACCAAGACGCTGAAGATTGTAAGGGGTACTTTTGATCAACTTTTTGAAAAAAAAAATTTGACAATATATTGTATCTTTCAAGGACAAGAGATCTCAGTCACGCACAATCTTTTTTAAATAACATTTCAACTATACCATTTCAAAACTTTTAGAATAATTTTACTAGAATATTAAACAATGCTTACTATATTCGGCATCCTGTATAGTGAAGCCTATGTCGTGGTTTCCTTTCATTGCATAATTCATTTTAAATCTAATATATACATAAAACTAAATTTAAATTTATGTTGACAGAAATAAAATGCAATAATCTTGCTCAATGATATATAACATTAATATTGACGGATTAGCCATGAACACATATTTTATTTTTATGAACCAATAATTTTCTCAACTGAAGGATATGGAGTTCCAATAAATCAAAAGTGAATGGATAAAGGTGGGGAAAGGCAAATTAGCTCTAACATATATTATTCATTTAAGGTGGGATGGAGGGGGACTCGGAAAAAAGCCAGTCTTTTTGCAGTTTTTATGGCAAAACCTATTTTTAGTAAAAAAAACAACAACCAAATATTGCTCCAGTGCAAACATATAATTAATTTTCTTCACATGATGACCTCAAAATTTCTTTAATATCTGTCGAGGGTGTTATGGAATTTAATTATAGCTCTTCCTCTTCACTTAAAACGATTGTTAGATAGTGCTGCCATGCTCATGACAATTATTCAGAAAATGTTGATGTCACTATATGAATAAATATAAATTCCATATTTGTGATGGAGCAATATTTGATTTATTTTGTACAAAAAAGTTTTGCCAAAAAAACTGCTAAAACACTGAACTTTTCTAGCATCCTCTACCATCCCACCTTAACAGCTTAAATTTATCTCTCTTAACTAAGAGAAGTTAAAGTTCAGGTTTCAATCACTCTCAGGCTCACATATTAAGAATATTTTTTTAAAGTCTGAGATATAAACCTAGCATTTTATGTAATATATTTCAACAATTTATTACTAAAATTCTTTAATATTATCCAAATTTTAGTATGAAATTACATTAAGACTATGGTTGTTAAAATTAGCACCCCCTGTAAATACCCATCAGGCCATTATTACTCTAATTTTATTAATGATTAGGTAAAGCTAAGATCGAATTTTAGGGGAAATTTACAGTACGTATAACTGTTTGTAAGTAGAGTGGGTACATTTTTTTGAATAATATTTTCTCATTATACCTAGCAGGTTTCCAAGTTCAGAATTCCCGGCTACTAGTAAGCCAAACTATACGAGCTTGATGTTTAGTTCGTGTGCCCATCAATACTCGTCATTCTCAATAAACCTAAATTATATTTCTTTAAATTCATGTGAGTAAAATTCAGCTATATTATTTACAATGGTTTTTTTTTTCAGATAAATCATGTTTGGGAAATTTAAAATACTATGAATTTTATTAAAATATTGACATAATTCTAAATGGTATATATATGTATATATAAGCTATATTTATACATACCACATACATAAATTTATATGCATTGATATATATCTTATATAATGTATGAATGATTTAAAAAATAGCAATTCATACAACATTTATTGTACATAAATTGTTATGATTTTAAAAAAAATACTTTTAATCTTTCTCATTGTATATGTATTTATATGTATATGAGTATATATATTTATTTATTTAAACTGGGTACCTTTAGTAATGGTATAATAATTTAAATAGCAGTACCTTATCAGTGGGTATATGATATAAATATTAAACTAATATAATGTGGATTGAAGGTAAAATGGTGTTTGAAATTTGACTTCCCTCTGGGTGATCTGACTATTCAGTTTTTGATTGAAAGCACCCAACTATTTCTTTAAAGAATTTAAGATAGATTTATTCAAAAATGTTCCTATCAACTTAGGCAACACATCATATACATTATTAGTTTATTCTAGTCATACACTTTAGCTCAGTTAATAGCTGGTCTATCCATTGAGCTAAAGGTACTGGTTTCAATTCCATGCATGGCAGACAAAATTATCATTGGTAACATGTGGATTTCCTCTTTAACGGTGAGAAATTATTGACCGAAGGCTGGAATCTGTTACTGTTATAGATTTAAGTTTAGTTTATAAGGTGTGTGCTGATATAATAAGTCAGTTCAGAAAGTGCACATTAAATATCTCAAATAAATGTAAAAAAGTTTAGTTTAATACACCTTGGCCAAACGTAAGTAATACGTTGGCAAAAATAGATTTATGATATCCCGGAGAGATGAAATAAAAAAAACACACATAAAAAAATTGTATTAAACTGTCACACTACCATATAGAAAATGTAAATGGCAGAAATTGTATATCAATCTCATTTATTTATAGATTATTGTTGTATTGAACGGTGATTTTTGTAGCTATACCTATTTGACTGAATGTAAAAAGAAAATTACACTACTTTGAATTCATATTTTATTAGGTTTGCTTTTTTTGAAGATAAGTATGTGTCAAATATGATACATTATTGGTGGTCTTACAATAGTGATGATACAGCCTATATTGACACGAATATTTCTTGTGGATCAGTCAGTTTGACGTCAAGAGCGTCAGTCGAGCCAACATAACTTCTAAAGGTGGCAAGTCTTTCAAAATAGTAAACACTCATATATATTCAAACTATAAATCACATTTCAACTAAACATAGCCTAATATTAATTTTTAAAAAGCTTTGTTTTTACCTAAACGTGAGTAAGATAGTTAATATAGTTAATATAGTTAATATAGTCTTTAATATAGTTAGTGAATTAAATTTATGGAAAGCACAATATTTACTATATAGTTAATTTAATTTTCATGAAATTACTTTATAAAACGTTGCAAAATATATCACAAAATATAGGTTTGTGTATCTATATTTTTACATACGTGGCTTTCTTTTAGGAAGCCCCAGTTTTTTTAATTTATATGTTACATTAACAAACACATTCTTTTTAACTTAAAAATACGTATAAATATTTATATGGTGTCATTACCCACATTGAATATTTTAATTACTAAATAAATTTTGAAAATACATTTTTATTATTGAACCATTATATTATTTGCTTAAATTTGAGGAAATCTTAAAAAAATATTCAATTAACCTATTTTATGGCTATATTGGATACCTTTGCTTTCTTCAATTCTATTTATTTTTGAAATATTACTCTCAATTTTTCAAAAAATATGTTTTATTCTAGAAAAAAATATCTTTTCTTGTGAAGTAATTTAATGTAGATTCCACTTTTTATTTCTTAATTTGTTTCTGCATGTTTAAGATTGCATTTTATTTAAATTATACTGAAATTAAATGAGGGATTTATCCATATAGTTTGTTCATAAACACACATAGACATATTAAACTTTATTAATATTCGTTTTAAATGATTTTTTCAAATAGTAATTTCAATTAAAAATAAGTGATTTGCGGTGTTTTTTCTCAATTGTCATTAATAATAATACAAACTTTTCCTTTTTATCTTTTTATAAAGATACAGGTTTTAAATATGTCCCAAAAAACCAGCAGGATTCTTAACGTTAGAAGAGGAGTTTTCGTTCAGGACTTAGGTATCCTGATGTATATAGGGAAAATTCTGGGAATCTTTCCAATTAGTGTTGGCTACCGGAATTCGCGTAAGTATACGTTCTGAAAGGTTATCAGGCTGTTGGATGAAAACACCTTTTAATAATGGAATTTATGTTTAGTAACAGATACATCCAAAATATATTTTATTCCTCCTCATATTATCTGTAGAGACTATAAGCATTTAACTAAAATGCTGGGCTAGAAATGAATATGGTGAAAGTTACAGTAAACATACTCTGCTTTTCGTTGATGGAAAAAGGAAAACATTTTCAATACACCCTTCTAGGATTTGACCTCTGACCTTATCATTCACGACCAGTCAGATTAAACGAGCTTAATATTTAGCTCACGGTACAGATTGTGCAGGTAATATTCATTTGTTTCTTTGATGTAAAAAGTATATAAAATATTTCGTGAAACTAGGGAAGGATTAGTTCTCAAGATAAATCATTCTAGAATCCATAATTTCACTTCATAGTTTTCAGTAACATATTAAACTTAATATCACAAACTAATCTTTAGCCATTTGTGCACTACTATCTGCTTCTAACATGTTCGAAATGTATTCGATATACTGTTTTTTGATAGTTTTAGGCCTCTCAAAATTAAGCTTAAATATTTTTATTCCACAAACTATAATTTTATTATAACTGTCAATAAATAAATTACTGTATTAACTAAACTATTATTGATATACTATTATATTTCCTGCAGTGTATAAAACTTCAAATTTTTTCAAAACTTTAAAAAAATTGTTAAGTTACATATAAAACATTGTCGTAGATATTTGCAAAAATTTGTTTAGCCAAAGTGGTCACATTCTAAATGTTGTTATAAAAACAAGTACATATCCAAAATTTGAATATTAAAAAGGGCAATTCTATTGTCTACCACAAATAGCATTCAGTAGGTTTCTATAAAACCATTAACTTTCTCCGCCATTGTCGAAATATAAACCGTTGTGGAGTTACTCAACTCTCTTTTGATGGACACAGCTTGCTAAAGACTATTTACAGTCTGTTTTTATAATCTGTGTTAGTTACATTTTATATGTATATTCATTCTAACTAACAACACCTAAACACGTAAAAACAAAATTACTTTACGAGTCTCTAATATATGTCAGTACAAAAGACCCCATAAGCGAAACGGATGAAGATAATTGGTTTTCCTTAATTTGTAAGCTTATTTATGTATATTGTTTAATTCAATTGTAGTCTTTATAACCTAGAGCTGGTTTTATTGTACTATTGGTGAAACTTGGGTTACAGAGAATCTAACCTATCAATTCCAAGAAATGTATATAAACATTTTTATACCATTTGGAATATGTGTATTTTAATTATACTAATAAAGTAGAGATGATAAAGATAAACTTTAAAATAAATGTGCTATATATTGCTTGAGGTGAGAGCAGGAATCTATTTAGTATAAATAATTCTCAGTTCATCTTTCCAGCATTCAAAAACGGGCCTCTCTACCACAGTAAAATCAGACTTTATGAACCTTCATTTCTGTCAGTGAGACCAATGTTCTTTACTATCTATAATTTAGTTTTAAGACTTACAATATTATATATCATTTCTCCTTTATATGTAAGCTAGTAAATTAGTGTAATAACAAATCTTTATTTCAGACCTCCACAAAACATTTTATCTGAAATACAAGATTATTTCTTGTACCATGATTTACTCTATATTGGCTAACATATTTTGGCTATTTGGCTGTTCCATAGAGGTTTCTCACCGTTTCACAAATATGACGTCAAGGTTAGTACAAATGATCACGATGTATATTACTGGCAATAACAACACAACTATATATTAAAATTAAAAGTAGAAGTAAATAAAATAAATAACGATTTCAAACACACCTTGTTTGTAATTGACACATGCGTCAACATGGTCTGGTTTGATTTCCTATTTAAGAGGTTGGGATTTGAATCTCATAGGGGTATATTTAGTCCCTAGATGATTGGCTTCTAATGCAAGGTTTTCCCCACTCTCCTCCCACATTCATATGAGCAGATATAATAGAAATTTCCCAACCTTATCCCATTAAAGTTAATGTTTGGAATACAACGATGGGTATAAACCGATTAATGCAAAAAAATCCATGGTTTAAAAACTATTAACCAAATTAATATTTTGTTTTAAGATGATTATAGCACAACAGTACATTGAGTTGATTTAAAGAAAAATTAATTATTGTGAAATTCTAGAAAGACTATTAAAATATTAAGAATTACTTCAAATAAAGTTTAATTAATTTTTAAATTCCCATAACAGGATGGTATTTACTCCATTTATCTAAATTCAGATCCACATAAGCTTACACCTGATATACTGACTGTATACAAAATATAAAATCTTAGATTAAGCAACACAATATATGTAGATATTAATATCAAGTTTTCAAAAACCAGTTCGCCCAAGTTTTTCAGCCCCCTTCAAATTCAAATCATTCACCCTCAGAAGTCTATTCAAACTTTCTATTTGTGTCACCATATTTATAATATTTATATTTTAATTTATATATTTCACTAATATACGAAAACATCAATACAAATGTCCATTTATATTTGTTATTGATAAATATTGATCTTCATTGGAACACATATTGTAGCTTGAATTTAATATATGACCTCAATAATATACGTATATATATATATGAATATTAATATAATCTATGTATTTATTTTATAAATGTACTCACTGGCAAGCCCAATGGAAATAAACCATTGGGAAGACCTAGACGCAGATGGAAGTATAACATTAGAATGTGCCTGAAAGAGATAGGGTATATTGAGGTGGACTGGATATTAATGGATCAAGATAGGGATAGGGTGTAATGGAGTTAACTGGATAGACCTCTCTCAAAATAGGGAGGGAGTGTAATGGAGTTGACTGGATAGAACTAGATCCAGATAGGGATAGGTGGCGTACTTTAGTAAGTGAGGCAGTAAACTTTTGATTTCGAAATGCCATAGAGTAATTATATAAGTAAAGAATGTGTACTAAAACCACGTTTAAACAAGCTATATACAATGTAAGCCATTTAACGGTGTGTAGATTACATAACCTATTGATGTAAATGCATACAGAATTTTTTTATAGAAACAGTTTAATAATACCAATTTGACAAATCATTTTTTAAATATAGGTTTTAGACTATCATAATACTTTCCATTTTATGAAAAATTATTTTGAGCGTCCAACGATCACGGCAATTGTACTTTATTGTAATTTATATAACTGCCAAGATAGAATATAGTTATTATACCTAAAATAACATATTTTACACAACTAATAACAAGCCATTGCTGGAAAGAAAAGATCAGTAAAATGAAATCGATTCTATATTCATTTTAAGAAATAAACACGCCTTATTGTTTGTTGATGATTTTTTAAATGTATTTATGTTCTTTTATATTTTTATAACGTTGATGGATAAAATATAATTGCATTAAATAAAACAAATTAATGTATTTTCCTCAAGGTAAATGACGTTAAGTGAATTGATTTAGTAACATGAAGGGATAAGTGGTCTCAGTGGTGATGAGCAAACACGAACACTCCCGAATATTATCGAACGTGCCCGAAATAGTACTCTCTCCCTGGTCTACTTGAGTATTCATTTGCCAGTTCAAGGAAAATTAGTGAAAAAAGATTTTTTTTTCTTTACGTATAAAGAAAAAATTGTTTATAAAAAAACGTAAAATACGTTTTTATCTATTATTTAATTACGTCAAATATAAATTTGTAATTTTCAGTTTTACTTTCTCTCGACACCTCGAAAAAAAAGTATTGTGGTCGTCAAAAAAAAATTGAACTCGAATTTTTGATAAATTTGGACGTTTCATGATCACCTAAAACAAAAAAAGGAGTTTTTTTGAATGCCATATGTTTGTTTACACTTTGGTCTGGAGTAAAAACAATTTAACTATTGGTCTAATACTCATTATCTGAGTTTTTTCATAAGGTTCCACCGAGGGATTTTTGGAATAAGACATCTACCCATAAAATTAAGGGTAAGGCAAATATAGAATAAATCAGTGTGAACAAAATTTGCTGTAACAATTTTTATTAAATTTTATTACTAGAAACTGTTTATCATTATAGACAAGATAACAGCTTTCATTTTCTTATGAAAAGGTCTTTGAGGGGTACCTTAGGGGAAATTTTCCAATTTTCACCCTTTACCTGCAACTATTTGAGATATGAAACCACTTATAATCGTAAAGTTGTAACACTCTTAAAGACACAAAATTTTATTTGAAATATATTTTTTTTAACAATAGTTTCTGAGCTATAAGTGAATATATACACTTTTTAATTCAGATTTAGAAAATTAAATTTATTCTTATGCTCTTTGGTGGACCAAGATATTTCTATTTTTTCCATTTTTCTGTAAAATTGGTCCTAATTCTTAATGCCATAGAGTAACTAACAATGTATATTATTTTATTTACGATATCTGGTGTAGTATTTCTACAACAATGGATAAATTATTTCGTTTAACAAATTTTATGAGTTTTTAGTAAGATGTCGATTTTAACACAAAAACAAAAGAAAGTGTCTGCGGAGCTTAGTACCATATAGTTTTTCTTGAAATAATTTTATATTTTTTATGAGCTGGTGGGCCTTAAAAAAATTACGGGGAGGGGGGGGGGGCTGAAAATGGCCTGCTGGCCGTGGATTGAGAACCTCTAGTCCATACCTAGAGAGTGAAGTGGTGCTTGCTTCTATGGAACTTTAAAGTAAGATCAAAGAGATGACAAGCATCCCACTGAAACATTCTTCTTTCCACTGCACAGGTTTGACATTCCTTTCTACCGCAGTGTCATGTACGTTTTTTTCGCACCTTTAACATCGTTCATTTGTTGCGCACGTGTCAGACACGTGATGGCCTTCCTGCGCCAATGGTCCAAGTTTGAGACCGACTACAAAATATGCACGAGGGTCAACCTACAACTGAAGCTGAAGAAGAACTGTCAGAAGACGTGTTTCTTGATCATCACGTTACCAGTATTTTTGGTGTTGAAACACTATTTCTTTTATGCCAAGGACTATCAAGTCTGGTAAGAAATCAAATACACAGATACAAGCAAAATTAAATTCATAAATATACGTTGTAAAACTACTCCTGGCCACGTAAATTCTATATAGAGACGTCAACATTAGTGGTCTAGGGTAAAGTGCTCGCCTCAGGATCCGATATTCGTGGGTTCAAACCCAGATGGAGTTGACGGATTTTTCTTGAGCGATTCAAATTCATAGCACGACTTCCTTCAGAGGGGCAGTAGAGCTGTCATTCACACGTAAATTGTGGTGTGTAAAAGAACCCTGGAAGGCATGTGGAAATACCTTTCCCGGCAAAATTGATAGGTTCTTTCGCTGTCGCACATAGAAATTCTTGTGTGATGTATTAAAGTGTGGATCATAAAGTGCAAGTTAAATACATCAAAATTAAAAAATAAACAGCCTTAAGTCAAAAATTTGCGCAAGTATTTTTTAAAAATTATGAGGTTTAGAATGTAAGAGAATAAGTAGTACAATATTACTTACCAATTCAAAGTAGTTATGAGTTTTTTCAGAGCTTCACTTGCTAAATTAATTAATGACTTGTAAATATAATCTAAAAATTTAAATGCGTGGAAATAATATGTGTACTGCATCTTAAAACAAACCCTACCCTTCATTCAGGGTATTGATGGTCCCCCAATGCTAATAACCTCCATTTGGTCTTCTTTAACCACTAAAACATTTAAAAACACTGGTCTAAGGCTTCAATCTCACAATAGACGGATCTGTCGATGATGGGGAGATCAGGGTTCGGAGCTGTCGATGATGGGGAGATCAGGGTTCGGAGCTGTCGATGATCGGGAGATCAGGGTTCGGAGCTGTCGATGATCGGGAGATCAGGGTTCGGATCTGTCGATGATCGGGAGATCAGGGTTCGGATCTGTCAATGATGGGGAGATCAGGGTTCGGAGCTGTCGATGATCGGGAGATCAGGGTTCGGATCTGTCAATGATGGGGAGATCAGGGTTCGGAGCTGTCGATGATGGGGAGATCAGGGTTCGGATCTGTCAATGATGGGGAGATCAGGGTTCGGAGCTGTCGATGATGGGGAGATCAGGGTTCGGAGCTGTCGATGATCGGGAGATCAGGGTTCGGATCTGTCAATGATGGGGAGATCAGGGTTCGGAGCTGTCGATGTGGGGATCAGAGTTCGAGCTGTCGATTGATGGGAGATCAGGGTTCGGAATCTGTCAATGATGGGTAGATCACGGTTCGGAGCTGTCGATGATGGGGAGATCAGGGTTCGGAGCTGTCGATGATGGGGACATCAGGGTTCGGAGCTGTCGATGATGGGGAGATCAGGGTTCGGAGCTGTCGATGATGGGGAGATCAGGGTTCGGAGCTGTCGATGATCGGGAGATCAGGGTTCGGAGCTGTCGATGATCGGGAGATCAGGGTTCGGATCTGTCAATGATGGGGAGATCAGGGTTCGGAGCTGTCGATGATGGGGAGATCAGGGTTCGGAGCTGTCGATGATCGGGAGATCAGGGTTCGAGTCTCAGTCGTTTGTACTAAGGGTGGTTATCCCTAAACGGGCTACTAATTTACCTCCATGTAAAGGCAGGTACACCTACTCGAAATGAAACCTTTCTCTTCCGTAATTCCCTTGCGTCAAACCCAATCAAGTAGTGAGACACAGTGAAAACTACTGGCTATCAAATAAGACTGGATTATCAATAAAACCATGTGATTAAACGTAACCTGCTTTGATGGACGCATGATCTAACCCATTACTCTCGTGTAAGACTAGACTGCTGAAAATGGGGAGATTGGGGTTTTTACTTGTCGAGTGCACTAAAAGTTATTTTTACAAAAGGGTTTTTACTCGCCCTCCACGCAAATGCCTGTGCACTTCCTCTAAAAAAATTTAAACTTCCTAATCCTTAACACATTAATATAATTAATACATAAGAGTACAACCCGAAATGATATTAAGACACTGTGGTTAAAAAAACCAAAACTAGTGCTTTTAAAACTTATTTGCATCATTTCTCTATATCATAAAATTGCTAAAAGGTCTGATTTTGATCTAGGTATATTCCTGTGATGTGCTACGCCCTTTTCGTGAGATCTGTGGCTGATTTTTTGTGGATCCTTTCGTTCAATGCTCTGGCTATCACAGGAAGAAGTTTAGCCCTCCAACTGAAGCAATCAATTGAGGGAAATAATTCAAGCCCAGATACAGGTATTTAATTTCTAGGTTTTTCTAGCTCCTTTATAAATCTATACAAGTTTAATCTTTATTGGCATTTTGGGGTTTTCTACATAGCTTTAATATAAATCAATTTTAGCTAATCTTACTTGATATTTGTAATTTTAATCAGTTGTTTTGTGTAATTAAACATTATTAAACTAATTTATTGTTTGATCATGTTTTTAGTTAGACTAGAATTAATACGGTAAACAATCATTTTAATTATTTTATAAATAAAGATTAAATTAGATTTTGATATTTGACGTGCTGTACTCGGTTAATTTTTACATTTTTATTTTAAATATGAATAGCTCGGTACATATTAAGAGTTTAAAGAGGGGTTTTTTGTGAAGTACAATTTTTTAGTTAGTGTTGTATGGAGTGGCACATATTTCGAGTATATGTGTCGAATCTTTTTACATTTCTAAGGCATTTTGAGGGGATTAATATACCACCCCAAACGACACTAACTAAAACAATTTAATTCACAAAAAAACCTGCTTAAACTCTTTATATGAACCGAGCTATTCATATTTCAAACACAAATATAATAACTAACCCAGATAGCTTCAAAAATAACAATTACGCTCTTATTAATATAGATATTAAAAATGAACCAATAAAATTACAGCTGCCCTTTTATTTAATCTTAAACATGAAATACTTTACAATTAAATCTTATTTAGACCAAGAAATCACGACAAATTTAGTTACTTATTTAAAGGAAAATTATATGCCTGCCTAATTTTTACATTAGCCCTTGAGTGTACCAAACTATTTTTGGTAAAAATAATGGACACTTAGCACTATAGGCTAACCTAAATTATTTTATAATAATGAGTAAACAATTATAGTTTTAGTTTATTTTGATTTTATTTAAATAGAAACTCTCTCTATAAATTAATATTTTTATCTTATCATCATTATGACCTAGAATTAGAAAATGAAACAATAGTTGTCCAAAATTATCTCCAATATTTTACATTTGTGCGTGCTAATATGTGGCGATAGTAGCATCTTTTGGCTTCAATGTCTGATCACTGGAACTAGAGAGTAGCCAGACCAGTATATTATACTAGACAATTGTTTGAATATTTTTCTTTAAATTGTCTTCCTTCAGCCTTACACTAATAGTCTTACAATATTTTTGTCTGATAATCCTGTGAAAATAAAATGATGTAATGAGAAATAATCTAGCACTGAAATAATTTTATATTATATTACAGCGGGTTCTAATTAATATTTTATGATAGCTATGATGATAAGTGACTATTAAAAATTTATTTAGTTGAATACTTGTTGCTAATGGACTATCGTCCGTCTTAATTAATTAGTTTTTTTTTTTTAAGCACCGCGTCTTACTACCCGTTCGGGTTATACGCTTAAGTACTAATTACACTAATGGATTAGGAATTGGGAAGGTTGAATATAGGGGAAGTGAACCCGCATTTGCGTGGAGGGAGAGTGGAAAGCCATTAAGGAAAAACCACCCCCAGTTCACCCGACCGAGATTCAAACCTCGATCTCCCCGTCCTCGGTGGTCTGACTCAACACGACTGAATTAATTAGTTGTTATGACAAATTTGTTATGTACAAATTTTATTCCCTACTTTGTTTTATGTAAGATTTTAAATTGAGTTTAGTATTTATTTATAAGTGTTGAGTTATAATTGACCCTTTATATCTTCATCAGTTGAATAAGAAATATACTTTACTATATATTATTATAAGTTAATTTTTGAATAGTGTGTGTTCAGTCCAGATTAGTGTATTCATTCTTTATTTTATGTAAAATAAATATTGAAAGAGAAAAATATTACTATACAGCTGGATATGTAATTGAATAAATGAGCTATAAACAATCTAATAATGACTTTAAGTTCAAATAATTTATGTTTTCATGGTGGTAGCATATAGATTAATTAAATCTAACAGTAATTTTACGATTCTTTCTCCATTTGAGTTATTTCAAAACTATTTACAGCTTTATATATCCTTACTAATTGAATGCTTGAAATAAGCAAACATATTTACTATTGAAAACTTCCTAATTTTTTGTATCTTGGAGGACTTGGCTCTGAATATACATATTTTATTTTTGAACTGTCATCAAGTGTTAATTTTTAAAGAAATAATGACTCTACTATTATGTCCCTTAATTTTACTTTATTTTACTATATTATAGTGTTATTAAGATAATAGCAATTTATATTACTTGCTTTCATTTTTAGGCAACAGGACAATTTGCGTGATATTTATTTCCAAGAAATTCACGTGACTTTGACAGAAAAAAACCTGTAAAAAAATAACAAAGGTTGCCAGTTTATTATCTAGCTCCACTATTTTTATTCTCTCTAATAAGCCCCAGAAGCGACTTTTTAAATTGATACTCCTGAATATTTTAGAAATTCGTTATATGTGTGTTTTTTAAAAAACTTCTCTCTATAAACAGAACTGGAATCTTGAAAGTGAAGCTCTTCTCTCCAAACGTCCTTCTCGTGTTGCCGGCGTCTGAAAACGACATGTAGGCTAGCGTCGTGACGTCGTTTCGAGAATAAATCTGGAAACTCGCGAGGGAGAAGTGTAAATTGTTTATCTCTATCTTTCCCCCGTTGATGTTTTTAATTATACCTCTCTTCCTTCTTCCTCGTTGGAAACATTTGGTAAGATATTCCAAGAACAATGACTCGTTTTCTTCTTTGCCGACCAAAAACTTCTCCCCAGGCTTTCAAACACTTCAGAGGAGTATCATTTACTAAGGAAATTACGCATTGTAGTAGAAAATAATCTCGTCTGTTCAAAGAAAAGGATGAATTTCCATACGATAATGTTTCACAACAACAACAAAAACTAGATCTATTTTAGGAGATAGTTATAAATGTGTTCAATTTGTGTTTCAGTCGGTGATATGTTTGTATAGGCCAGTAGAGCTATTTATATCTTTAGTATGGTGCGAGCTTATATTGTTTAATCAAAGTAAATCTTAATTAGCTCTAAAACGTTCTTACCAATCTTACCAAAATGGTCCTGTTTTAAAAAGTAAAAATAATCATAATATATTTATATGGGTCCTCCCCTCCACCAAACCCTCCATTATTTCAATCCCATTTTTAAATCCCGTAAGCCCCAGGCAGCCTCATCCTTCTTATCTAGCTATAACGGTGTTATAAATTATGGAGGTCATTTATTATTATTATTATTAGGTGTTCTGTCTTTCGACAGGTTAATTCCTTTAGTCCGTGAACTTATAGCATCCCACCTCCTAGGCCGCATAATTTAACACGTCACCTTCGCAGTAGACTAGACTGCCGATGACGGGGAGATTGAGGTTCGAATCTTGGTCAGGTGTACTGAGAGCGTTTTTAAAAAAAATAGTTTTCCAGTCTACCTCGATGCAAATACGTATACGTCCTAATCCATAACCACTAGATTAACTAGTACACAAGATTATAACCAAAACGTGTAGTAAGACACGGTTATTAAAAAAACCTCTAATACACCCTGAATTTTATTAACAAACATAAATATTTATTGAGTCGTTTCTTGTCATATTATCACTTTAAATAAGAAAAATACTAATATGTCTAACCCACAATTAGAAAGCGAAAATAAATTGCTCATCACTAACATGCCTTAGCTTCCTCCAACTTATTATTCCAAATCAATGAGGTTATTTTGAGATCTAAATTAACAATTTGAACAAAACATTATTTTAGCCAACCTTGGATGTAATAAATTCGTATTATTAACTCTTTATAGAAATGGGAAAATATCCTAATTGGTAGTCAGGTGGATTTATGGTAAAGTCTCATCTAGTATGACTCACAAATGTTGGAGAGTTTAGGGTTCAAATCCTATCTAAGTTTATTATATATGCTATTTCCTTAAATGACTTCTTATTCACCCATTACTAATAAATATAATTTATCATAATTTAGCGTAATTAAATGTGTATCGTTCAGATAGATGGTAAAAAATATCTAATACGATTTGTTATTTATTATTTGGCTGACTAGTGTTTCATTCAAAGATATTTTTTCAAATTTATTAGCTAACATTTTTTTTGTGACTTTCATGGCTATCTTGATATTAAATAAAAGAAATTTTATAAAGGGTGCAGCCGGATGTTGAATATACTAATTCGAAATTAATTTTTCTATCAGTCTGTCCATCTGAATTAGTCGAACACTTAAACATCATATAAATTAAAATGTTTGCATGACAAAAGTATTAATATAAGTTATCTACTACTGTCCTAAAAACATAACATAATATGTGGATACAAACTAGAATATCAAATAGGCCAGAAACGTTAAAAATGAATAAATTATTTTCTAATCTGTTACACTACTATTTAACTCAACTTTATTTTAAATCTTTACTAATACATGTTAGTTCTTTGTGACTTCTTCTTTCTCTTTTTACTAACATCAACAGCAAAGAGTTTAACTATGGTGAATAAAGATGTTATAGCTCCAAGATAAATGTCAGCTTTTAACACATATTTGGATTATCTATCGAAAACAATGTGCTTAGGAAGATATTTGGTCCAAAAAGGGACGAAGCTATTAATGAACAGAGGATGTTACTTAAAGATGCGTTACATACTCTGTACTCAACACAAAGATATTCTTAGGGTAATCAAGTCTCGTAGATTACGGTAGGAAGGACATGCAGCGTGAATGGGAGATTTATAGCCTTGTTCAGGATAATGACTGGTTAACCCAGATGGAAGGAGACCACTGGGAAGAACTAGAGGGAGATGGGAGGATAACATTATAATGAAGCCGAAAGAGCCAGGTTATAATGAGGTGGACTTGATATAACTATCTAAAGATATGGATATGCGGCATATTTTTGTAAGTGTAGCAAAAAAACTTTAAAGTTCTTAATACCAAAGATTAAGTAAGTTTTATTTGGACCACTTTTCATGTTTTATTACACAATTCAAACTAATAAAGGATTTAATATCTTTATATCCAAACATAATTTTAGAATTTTTTTACTTTTCCCCGTAGTTAATTTGATATACTTAAAAATAACTAAGCTACTCTATAGATTACCCCTGTGATGAACTTGTACATAAGATAGTTATATATATAGGTGTACTACATATTTTATTTTCATTTAATATTTACAGTAAATGTCCTGGAAGAGTTCAGAGACACTTGGATTCGACTCTCGAACCTGACCCGACAGACAGGTAACGTCTGGTACCCGGTTTACTCAGTGGGGTTCTTCTTGTACTTCACCTCGTTGACGCTTTGCCTGTATGGTTTCCTGACGGATACTGGCAAGGATTTCAACTACACCTGGACCTTGTTTTACAGTCTATCGCGGCTTTCTTCTATCTGTACACCTTGACCGCCACCGCCCACGATGCTTCTTTGCAGGTATAGTCTGGTTCAAATAAAAACTAACTGTGAAGTAAGTTATAGTAACGAATTAATTTCAAGAGGTGACCACTAGCAAGACAATTATTACAGAAATGCACTTGAACTAGATTGCTTATGGAAGCAGATAATCATATTAATAATTCCCATTTGTAAAATGCCAGCTCACCAGCAAATAATTGTGTTGTGAGATGATACATTGGACCATGTTACCATAGAGGTTCAAATCTTGAGTGAGTGGACTGTGGATGGTCTTGTATATATATTTTGACTAATTGGTTATTCTTAATCAATCTTTTGACCTATACTGGTAGGTTTTCTTAAAATTACCTTCTTGATAATACCAAATAACTTATATCTTTCATAACCCGTTGGTGAAACTTAATACTTAACTAGAATATTAAAATAAATCTACAGTTATTTAAACTTCAATAATTTATTAATTTATTAATTTCCAAACCACTGTACTTTATAATTATCTATATACAGAGAGAACAATATCTCCCATTATATAAGATTCTGTATTCAATTGAGATTTGCGTTTAATTTATCAATATAATAGCGTTTTTATAATAGAGATCCTGTAACTATTGTGTTACAAATTTGTTTGTTTTTTGAATTGTTTATACTTTTATATACTAAATAAATAAATAAATATTCTTGTTTCTAAAGGTCGGTTTTAATATCCAAAAGGAGTTGCAGAATCTCCTGGACCAAGACATATGTACTCCGACTTTGAAAGAAGTAAGATATATAGAAGTTAAACCAACAATCTAATAATACAAAATATTCATGTTTTGCTGCTCTTTTAATGGTAAAAGAACTAGGATCCTAGGTTTTCTATTTCTAAAAGCTTATGTAATATACAAACAATTTAATTCAGCTACCGGAACAAAGTTCGTGCATAGTCATCAGGTATCTTTTGTGTATACAGAGTTATTTACCTATTGTACACACTCTTAATAGCCTTTAACTCATTTACGAGGATAGACGAATGATGGTAAAATGGGTAGCACTAAATATTAATAACATTACAAAATCGCATAAACTTTTTCATATTGTGTGTTATGGTTTCGATCAAAATGTTGAACCCACTTCATTGGCTGCGTGGTCAAACGCGCTACTCTCTCGTGGGACTAGACAGCTGAGGGCGAGATATCGGGGCTCGATTCCAGTCGGATGCACTGAGGTGGTTTTTTCCTAGATGATTTTCCACCCTCCTTCCACGCAAATGTGGTTGCATTTCCTCTAAATTAAGCCTTTCTGATTCATAAACCAAAAGTATAGCTAGTACATAGGCTTATAAATCAAACGGTTAGTAAAACGCGGTTTTAAAAAGAAAGAAGAAAATGTGATAAAAAGATTTTTAGCAAAATAGCCCTAAATAAGTTTTACTCATAAAAACCAACTCGTCATATTGTTAATCACAATAATCACACTTTATAAATACATTTTAATACAAAATGTTTAAAATATATTACCAGCGTCGGTGGTGTAGTTAGCTAACGTTCAAGTTTCGTGTTCAGCTAGACTGCAGAGGATGGAGATATCAAGGTTCTTGTCTCGATCGGGTGCACTGGGGGTGGATTATCCTAAATGTGTTTCCACTCTTTCTCCATGCAAATGCGGGCTCACTACTTCTATATTCAACCTTCCCAATTCCTAGCCCATTAGTGAAATTAGTACTTAAACGTATAACCCAAATGGGTAGTAAGACGCAGTGATAAGTATTTGTTCAAATATATGAACTGAAATTCAAATTTTCAAAAATAAACAAACGAATATACAAACTACCCTTAAATTAATTTATTTTAAATACATAAAGCTACATTATTATTGATATAATAAATAGTCTCCCAAAACTATTTTTGAATCAAATTGCTAGAAATATTTAAAAAAACTCAGATTAAAACAAAAACAGTCGTCAGTAAATGATGAAAAGCCAAATTTTCCTCCCGAAACAAGTATACATATTTTTGTGTTATGTCATGTAAAACACTCATCAGATATTCATTATGAGCAAGATCATTTTTACCATTCTCAAATTGTTTTGAAATTTCAAAAATCACTCATCAATAATATACCTTTTATTGGTTTTAAACAGGGCATATTTTTCAAGTCAAACACACCTAAGATACCCATTGGAACAAAATTGTAAGGGTCATTTTTAAAATATTTCAGGTTTTTGAAGAATCGGTAATCTGAGATTACCTATAAATGAGTTTTTACCACAAAAACAAATATATAGTGTTAATTTTTATGTAAAACATTTCCAACCATATCATTAGGTTTATTTTAAAATACATCAGACTTTAAAAAAATTATTAGTCTGTAAACAACCCATAAATGAATTTCTAACCCAAAACCAAATAAACAATGTTATTTGTTATGTCTAACACTACCCCAGTAATTATGTTGAATGAAATCATTATAGTCATTTGTAAAATATTTAAAAATTCGAAAAATTATTCATCAATAAACTACATATAAACGAGTTTTAACACCTTAAAGGTTAACAGTGTTGTTTGTTATGTCAAACAATACAAGGTACCTATATGGAACCAAATCATCATAGCCATTTGTAGAATATTTCAAGTTTTTGAAAAATCAGTCATCAGTAAAATACTTTTAAATACTTTTCACCCCAAAAACATGAAGGTACTATTTTTTGTCATGTCAAACACTCCCAAGAAAACCAAATCATCACAACCATTTATAAAATATTTAAGGTTTTAGAAAAGTCAGTCTTCGGAAAACTACCCTTCAATGAACTTTTGATTAAAAGCCAACTATATATTGCTATTTTCCATGTCTAAAAAATCATATACATGCATTTTAAACAAAATTGATGGATCTACTATCGGAAATTTTGTAATTCAATAAAACTACTTATCAATAAACTACCCTTAATTAAAAGGCTAGGGTAAAATTAAAAACAAAATTTTGTGATATAGGTATAATATCTAATTAATAACAAGGTTGAACAAAATCAATAAAATCGTTTAAGAACCATCGTTGTGGGCCGACTAATATGATGACAGACAGAATAGTTAAAACAAATTTTTTGGGTTCGTGTTTATTTATAATGTAAAAATTGGTCATTTTCACTATCACAATAATTTCTATCGATATAATAATGTAAAAATGGCGATTATAATTAAGTTTAGTAACATATATAAAGAGATTAGCATGATAATATTTTGGCCGTCAAGTTTTACTAATTTATCTAAAAATTAAGCTGTATAACATATGTTATTAAAAAAAATCATGAAACAATGTTTTATGTTTAAACATAATTTATAATTCATTATTCTGAAAAAAATATAGTGAATACTTATAATTACAAATAGCCCTATTTAAATATCATATAAAATTATGAACTAATATGTATTTATTTTGAGTTATGCTAAAACAATTGCTTCTTTAATATGTTCAAGTATAAATTAATTCATGTCTAAGCTCATTTACAAAATTAACTTCAAGCCCATTTACAAAATTAACTTCAAGCCCATTTACAAAATTAACTTCAAGACATTACATATTGTAATCGTTTTCAGGCATTTTGATTTAAAAAACCGTTTAATCAGGGATTAAAGTGATATAAATCACATGTATTATTACATTTTTTATATGAATATACTGTTCTCAATTAAATATACTGTTATATACATTTCACTATCTTCATTTTTTGTTACTAAATGTTTAGGTTACGAGATTCCTGACCACCATAGAAATAAATAGTCCTACGGTCACATTAGGAGGCTATGTGATTGTCGACAGAGAGTTTCTGATTTCTGTAAGTATATAATTACCAAATATTAATCTAAATTTTGATAGACAATAAGGGGTCCTTGATAATTTTATTTTGTATGACAGTTCAGTACTTCATTAATTATGTTAGTTAAGGTATTTTATTAGCTGAAACAAAAAAATAGCTTACGAAAAGCATCGTATACAATAAGATAATATTTAGAGAAAAGAAATCTATATTTATTTTTTTAAATGTGAACCCTGTTTGATTAAAAAATGTCCCTTTTTGAATTGAAATCTGTTTATTTTTACCTACCTGACATTTCACTAAATGTAGAATTTGTTGCTTTTTTTTAACAGCGCTATTAATAAATTTTATGTAATTTGAAATTAATCCTATTTCTTTTATACTTAAATGAATAATAAATGTTTCAATTTCAGGTTAAAATTATGTATTGAAACATGTACAATTAATTCACCCGAAGCTGAAAAATTAAAATTAAAATAATGCCATAGTGTAGTCAGTCAAAGTAGGTGTAAAATTTAGGGTACTTAAAGTGTCGGCCTAAATTATAAATTTTAAGTAATGTACATCCTTCCATGTAATAGTAAATGTACTTCAAAGAGTAATTAGAGTTATTTCTTATACAGTTAAATTTAGAATATTGAGCTTCAAAATACAGAAAAAAAAACTACAATTAATTCATATTAACAACGAGAAATTGCCACAAATTGTCTTAGTGGACACCTTAATAGACATTTCAAACAATTAATTTTAAGGAAAGCGTAATTGTTTAGACTGGTTATTTTGCCATAAACTTAGGAAATGCCTAGCAACCATTACAATTATTGATTTCCGTACAGCATTTTAATCAAATTTATTAATTGTAACTGCTCACCTTTCATAAAATAGTGGTACGGCAAAAGAAAATACAACTAGAGTATTAGATTTATTAAAAATATAATGAAGTCTTAGTAAAACATATTACTACTAATAATGTTATAAAAACTATACAACTAATTAGGTATGTTTTTGATTCATTTATTTAAATATCCGCATCAGCGGGCAGGCGGTATATTCCAGTCTAGCCTTCTGGTGACAGAAGTCAAGGGTTCAAATACTGGCTTGGTGTTATTAGGGGGATATTTCACACTCATACTTTAGATAAAGCAAGGAGAATTTAATCTAAATTCTAACTTACTCAACTCAGCCCTAATATAATATTTATATAAACGTGGTGGGAGGGAAAAGATAATTTTATACTCCTTACAGTCAATTAAATTTAATTGTTTGTAGCTTACTTTTGAGTATTTTACAGAAGTAAATAAAAACCTCTACAACCACAACAAATTACTAAAACGGATCATAGAAACGAGTGAAAAACTGTCGCAACAGGACAATCACTAATTTAAATGGCTACCCTCGAATTTAATGAGCCCATAGATTTACGTATGGTTTTGTGTGTTTGTGTGTTTGAACACCTGGGAAAAACGGTCCAATTTCGTTCAGTTTTCGATGATTATCCCCCAAACCCCTGTCACCTCTGGTCCGGTAATGGCCGATGAATTAAAGTACTAACGTAAACCATTACATCATCGAGGGTGGCATCATTTCAGCTTTTGTGACATTCATTCTTATGGACGTAACATCAATGTTTAGGTATACAGATATAAAGCGAGCATTACCGTGTGTTGGTGAGGGTAGATTGGTGTGGGGGAGGAGGTCAGCGTGATGGTTTTGGGCATTGTGGGAAGGGGGTCGGGGTTCATAATCTAATGGCATATCACCGTGGAGGGAATCCATTACTGGCTTGTATTCCGAGGGTACACAACAGGAATTAACACTCATCACACAACAAGGGTGAAAGGTAAGCCCTGAGGGGTCCGACAGAAAAGGGCTCAAGGTCATTTTATGTGGGTTAAGGAAGGAGGATGGGTGTTGTCAAAGGGATAATCTTGCTGTGATACGTGGCATCAAAGTGTGTGAGTTTTCTTTCTATTGAATATGTATGTATTGAGAGTAGTCCCTTAGAGCTTGCCAATTAAACATATAAAGGCTAAGCATCTCGACCTTGAAATTTTTATTAAAATCGATTGAGATCATTGGATTTTAAATTTAATTTTTTTAAAATATAAATGATGTTAATATTTTTATAAAAGGTTAACTGAAACAAACTTATCAATTTTAAGAAGTATAGTTTTTAATATTTTTCGATTAATTTCTAATTAATATTTTTTTAAATTATTGAGTCAATGAATTTTATTATTTCCAAATAATTGTAAACTAAAAAAAAATAGAGAAACCATATTTATTAGCTGTATTCTGGGCTATTAAAACTTCACTTGAGATGCTGAGCTTTGATTCCCTAAAAACCTTTTTCTCTTAAATATTATTATTCTTATTCTCTCTGAAGGTGTATTTCATTATCATCCAGAGTGCACGTAATGGTCAGCATACTTATTTGAATACGTTAAGTCCTCAGTAGCCATTTATTACATTTTAAATTAAAATATAGTTAATTAATTTTTAGAGTTGTAATACATTTGTTATTTTATTACTAAATACTTAAGTTTTTAGAGTAGTCTATGTTTTGATTGTTAGTTTTTCAAAATGAAATGAAACAAATTTACGTTTTCTTAAAAACTAAAAATAAATTTTTTAAACACTCTAGCTATATAGTATTACAGATTTCTTAGCTGACTCCCTTCAATAATATTATAGGGGAGACATGTTTTTAATCTTCAAAATAGATATATAAATACAGTAGGGACACGGTAAAGGACAAAATATCAGACAGTTAATAAAGAGCACCTACCAAGTGACGTGACATATGATATGTATGTCAGTAACATAAATATGACGGTGACATTTAAGTGAAGATAATCACGTGTGATTTAAACCCACCAAGATAGTTTAGCAGTATATTATTTAGTAATAATATCTACCTCATTTGATGAAGCTTCTTTGGCCTTGTTGAATCTTGTTAATGTAATTAGATACCATAATTATGAACGCAGAGACGACGCTTTTGGATTCATCTTTTTGGCGAAAAAAAATATATAAAAATTGTGGCGTTTTCAATGATTTTGATGATCTAAATATGTATCCAGAAAAACTTCAGTCGTTTTACATAAAGAGTAAAGAAAAATTTCATTCAATACAAAGAAAAATTCAACCTGTGATTTTAAAACTCTAGGACAGGTGTAGCATTTGATGAACGTATTTTAAGCACATTAAACGAGTGTCTAGCTTGTCCATACTATGTGAGAACCTATGTATCATGAATAAATCGTCTGAAACTGACGTCGCGTGTGTCAAGTCACCACTATATTACGCCACTTCAGTGGGCTCTGACTCATATGTCTACGTTGGCTTACCTTAAGATGCATGTTAGATACCAGATCACGTGTCAGATCGGAAGTCACGTTATTTTGTGGGAGTTTCACCTAAAAGTAGCATAGTTTTCTTAATTCATAAGTCAATAAATTCATGTGATCTATAGTGGTCCCATTTATTTATAGAACTCATGTTTATAAATTGGTGGCCGCATGGCTTAAGGCACTACTCTTGTATTAGACTAGACTGCTGATGACAGTGAGATTCAGGTTCATTACGAATCTCTTTCGGGTGTACGGTGGGTGGTTTTTAAATCCTCTCTACACGAAAATGCTGGTACACTTCCTTTAAATATAGACTTACTCCTCCCTAAGGCCACTAGCGTAATTAGTACATGGGCATATAACCTGAACGGCTAATAAGATACGGTGCTAAATATATATATATATATATATTAGTAATAAGCTAATATTATGCTATCACGATTTAAATAAAACAAAAATTACTCATTTATATTTGTAATAATTTTAAAATTTTATGTGAGCTACAGATGTCATTTTTATAGATAAGATCAAATTAATAACATAATAGTCATACAAGTTTTACCTATATCAAGGGGCACGTGGTCAAAATGTCATTCCTTTTATTTTTGTTTGTCATAGAGGTCAGAGTTTGAATCCCGACTGGGTGTACTAAAGGTGATTTTACGTTTCAATTTCCCTTAGTACATTAAGAAGGGTAAATTTCCTGTAACATTATACCTTCTTCATCCATAACTTCGTATCGCAATTAATAAAATATTCGACACACCTCGGTGGCCACATGACCTAATGTGTCATTCTCACAATGGACTTGAATGCCAATGACAGTGATATCGAGGTTCGAATCTCAGTGGGATATACTTAGGTTTTTTTCACGAACATATATCCACTCTCATTCCAGGCAGATGATGGTACACTTCCTTTAATCTCAAACATCATCATCCCTAACACATCAACGTAGATAGTACAATGCGTATAGCCCGAATAAGCCGTGAGACGCGGGGATAAAAGTAATTCCTAAATGCATAGTGGATACAGAAATTATCAATGTACACCGCTAAGAAAGGTAAGTGTTTTATTAACATTTCATTCACCAGAACTCTACTATAACATGTTTTGTTCCTGTTTTAGGTTCTGAGCATGTCCGTCACTTATATCGTGGTGCTCCTTCAAGTTGGACTTTCCCTGTGAAATATGTAGAGCGTGCCAGGATCTAATGATGGATAGATTACGGTTTATAGCTCAGAACAATACAAGCCTACTGTCATCTATTTGTTAGCTACAACAAATCAATAATTCTTAGACAGAGGAATTTAGAGGACTAGATGCTATTAATGAAATAAAGGCTTGGTTTTTTAAATGTAATAAACTACAAAGATCGTAACTTTAATTATAATTTTTAGTTCCACTTTACTGAAATGTGATGCTGTTATGTGATGCCCTCCATAGGTGCAGATGGTTGTGGTATCTGATATGTTCACTCATTCATAAATAACGATTTCCACACAACCGTAATGGACTCAACCTTAAACTATGAGTGAAGAATAAACCTTATTATGGGGTACATCCTGGATAGCTATGTGGTTGAGTATAGACACAACAGGACAAGTGTTTTGAGCTCGAGTTCCATGTCCAGTTGTATGTTTTCAACTAATTTACATTAATTGTATTAAAGTCCCCTCCATACAAAGAGTATCTTAGTTACAATGATTTGAAGCCTGCGTGTTGAAATACATTATTCATTTTAGGATAACCTTACTTTAAAAATAAATGGTACGGAACTCCGCATGGACTTTCTTTGTTTAAAAATGGAGATATTTACTAAAGACTCGTAATATATGTGAAAAGAAATAATTTACACTAGCAAATCCAAGCATAAATTGCACTATATTTATGTAACATATATTTTGAGTCCCATTTTTATATTTTATAATTTTATTTTTAAAGAATTAATGTCCTCATTTGTATGTTTGGACCGATAAAAAAGATCAATATTACATCCAAAAGGGTCAGCAATTTTTATTAAAATTTCGACTTCCGGTTAAAATTTTCAACATTTTATTAGGTGTTTCACAGCTTCATGTCATCGCATTGCTAGTCATTTCCTCATTTATAAAATTTGACCAATAACAAATGTAAATATTGGCTATTGAGTCTAAAATGGAGATAGATCATTGTTGTACAAAAATTTATCCCAAGAGGTTTAAGGAAAAATAACATATACTTTTAGAAGACTTAATCATATTTAATTACTCAATGGCAATGGAGAATTATTGCGTTAAAATTTAAGAAGCATCTCTTTACAAATAAAGCTCACAAAATTTTATTCATATGTTTGCCATTACCTCAGAAACAATTGGTATTATTAAATCATACTTCACATAAAAGTTTTCTATTTTTAATAGTACTATAATTATGGAACAACAAGTTATTTAGTATCTTAAATAGTTGCGGAGATGCGGAAATTTCAGCTTCTGTAAAATACCCTAAAAGTCATTTTCATGGAAAAATGAAATTACCAGTTTATTTATAATATTAATCAACGCCTAGATACGAATTTTAATCAAAATCGTTTGATCCGATTTTGAAAAAAATTGATTTTTTTCTCTTTTCGCTCTTTATTAAACTACTCTTAGTTTTAAGATTAAACAGAGACACAGACATATGGCAATGCAAAAACCACTTTTAGGGTTCGGGGGTCATGAGACGTTGACATCCATCAACATTTCAGGTTAGATTATTTTTACGGTCACAATATTTTACCTTTGGTTTTCGAAATGTTCAAAAATATAAATATTTGCGTATAAATTGAAAGTTATTGGTTTTATGAAAATATGCTTCTTATAAAATATTTGTATTATATATAGTTCAACATATTTGTAAAGATAGTAAATTTTTTATCTCAAAAAGTTATGGAAATATGATAGAAAAAATGATAATTTACGTATCAGACCGGAGCCTCTAAAGTCATTTCACCAAAGTTTGAGAGTATCAATTTTGTTTGTAATATTAATAAATGTGTAAGAATGAAATTTAATCAAAATCGTTGGAGCGGATTTTTTCAGAAAATCGACTGTTTCTTTTTGTCCTTATATAAACTACCCCTAGTTTTAGGATTAGACATCCAATTCACAAAACCTCTCAAGGCAACCCTATGAAAACCATAGATACCAAGTCTTAGCCCAATTGGTAAAATAGTTTAGTATCTAGTTGGAGGTACAAACAGACAGACATACGGAAATTCAAAAAACCCTTTTTATGATTCTGGGGGTCATGAAAAGTCGAGATTCATCAAAATCTCGAGTTCGATTATTTTGATGATCACAATAATTTCTCTACCTATAAGATAGCGAGAAAGTAAATAGTATGTGGCAAGGTTTTGGTAGAAAGCCACTCCTTGGTAGGTGACTTGCATATATCTCTGAATGAACCCGGCTGTTGGAGTCAGATGCTGTGGGCGACTCCTGCGCATCTTTAACCTGGTGTGATGGAGGGGAGGGGGGATAGGTCAGAGCCCTTAGTCACTCAAGGCTCACATTTACAAAACTAACTAAACAAGTTATCAAAAAGATCTAGTTTCCCTTTTAAATTAGAACAAATTATAGATATATTTTTTAATACCATATATTTTTTTATAAACCTAGGGGCTCATACCTTTAATCAAAGTAAATAAAATGTAGGTCTACTTTAAATTGTTTAAGTCAATGCTCAAAATGCATTGACCTACCCAATTACCCCAGGCAAGATAAATATTGCTAGAAATATAAGATATTGTACAAACTTATATCAGCTTAAATATAAAATACCTCCTTATCTAAGAAAATGTCCTCTTGAAAAGAGCAGTAGAGTCACTAATCTCAGCCCTTGGATGAATTTTAAATCTACAAATAAATACCATCATATATTCACAAAAATTATTTTATCCCCCTCACCACCTAAGAAAATCCGCTAACCAATATTTGACTATTTTATCCACTCCGTAAAAAGCTAGATCGATCTGGTGGGAATAAAAGTTAATCTGGCAACACTGTTCCCGGGTAGTCTCCACTCTAACCTCCGCGGCCTCCACACTCCCCACCCCCTTCTCTTCCACTCATCTTCAAGGTTAGGCTTGTGGTCGGAAATGTCTTCAACATTCTTTCAAAATACGCCCGAGGTGACTGCCTCCGTGTAGGCACCAGCAACCCAAGGAGGAACTGAACATATGTCGTGTTTATTTAATTTCTTCATTAGGTACTTCAAATAAACCACCCGTGAGCCTTACATTACAAAGGTAATGATATAAATAAAAATCATGTTCAATATATAAGCTCTTATTTTTCGTTGACGTTGAAGGTTGTAGTCTATTTTATTGTAGTTGAACAAAATTGTGTTAAATTAATCCACTCTATCGATAAAAAAGTTATTTTATTAATTTATCAAAAGGTTTTTAAATAATAAATAAATATATATCTTGAAATTGAGAAATATATAAGGTTAGACAAACAGGACATGGCGTCAGCCCCGCCTGGTTTGTCAAACAAGATTTCCGACAATTTTGCTCCTATATCAAGAAAAATTTGCGTTGTAAAAAAGTTGACTATAGATAAAAATCTCTAATCATCTGACAAAAAAAAAGATTTAAACTAATAATTGAGTAAAATAAGCATGCCACCACACTGTAAATTGCACCGTATTTAGAAAAGTTCATAATGAAATGGCCTATATATATATATATATTATAATGTTTGCTATGATACACAAACTTTATATATTTAGTAGCCTAGGCTGCCTGATATACATAAATCCATTTAATTATCAGCTATTTAAGGGATGTTTCAAAAATGTTTTAAACAATTTGATAGTGCTATTAATAAATATACACAATAAAATATACTCAGTGTGAGCCTCATGTATTTTTTTTCTCTATAATAAAAGAAAAGGTAATAAATTTCTTGTAGCTGCTTTGGATCTCAACAAGTCTCTATAATTTCATTGTATGAATGAACTTTTACTTCACCTGAAGACGCCATAATTGACACTACAATCTTTAAAAATGAGTAACAACAAGTGGGGATTTGTATATAATTGGGGTTGTATATAATTATGTTGTATATCTGGTCAAGGAATTTTTAATATTTCTAAATTAGACAGGAAGCTAAAATTTGGTGAAATAATAAGTGAAACTCAAAAATTTGCGCTAATTTTTTAAAGTTGAAAACCGATCAAAATTCAAAAATTATAAAAATTCATATCTCAAATATAAAGAGAAATGGTAGATTTTAATACAGTGGCCTGTATTTATGGTTTATTGATTTTTATCTCCCTAAAATACATAATAAATCTAAAAGGGTTTGACAGATACTCACTCATATATACCACCCAAGCAGTTCGTACTTCATAGGATCTCCTACCAAAAAAAAACCCAACACAAAACATAAATTAAAAAAAAAAAAGTCTTCAACGAATTTTCTGATCTCAAATTAGCGAAATATTTTACAAATAAAAAATAAAACATATGAAAAATCTTCACATGTACAACTTTATTTATAGTTCAAAGTAAAAATTAATAACCAGTCCAGAACAAATAAAAAAGAGATTATGCATTTATTAGATTAACTAGTATAATCACCATAAATTTACAGCGGTGGTTTTATTTTAATCTTATACATGAAATAGGTGGTCATGGGGAGTTACACTCGAGTGTTAGTCCAATATTTTCTATTTATTAATCGATTCTGATGACTAAACTACTACATAGGTAAACAGGTAGGTCTCCCTTGAAGAGGGAGCAAGTACGATAACGGGACTCGTAAGACTTCCTGTTGACCCACAATCAACCCTCTGGTGAGGGAACAACCAGATCACAATTTTCCTTCCGTGTCTTTAGTCAGGGGTTGCTAGATGACGACTCTCATGCACCAAACATGGCTTCTCTTTAACATGGGTGAAGCTCCAACCCTACTTTTTAATCAACCAATCACTAAACTAGGTTTTATTACTATAACTTAAACTTGCTGATCTCACTATCCCACCAGCCAGGAAGGTCCATCGGTTGCACCGTGCTTGCTCGTCAACAGGATACAATTTATATGAGATATGTGCTATTCTCAGCAGGATGGCAACCCAACACTCTTGACTTCCAAGGATATGTACAAGCGTGGGTTAATCTCTTGCCAGAATAAACCTTAAAATAATCATGCTCTTACAAAATATTTTAAACTAATGATTGAAGTGAAAAATTATAAATAATACAAAATATATGGGCATTTAGAGGTTATAGCCATTTGCCTAAGTGTAAATAGACTATTTAGTGGTAGTCTTTTTCAGTGAGTTGAAGAACTTGTCAATCATTGACTACCAAAAGTTTTGATTCATATAAATGAACAAAAAGTATTTATTTGGTCAACTAAAAATTACAGGTTAAATATATTTATTTAATTTGAGCTTACATTTACATAGCCTAGATGATTATGTATCTATACAAACTGATATACTACTTAACTAAAAGACTTTCTAGCACTGCAGGATAAGAAATTGCATAATCTTATTAATAAAACTAATGTTTGATTGTTGAATTTGGGTGCATTATATTAAACAGGGCCTATGCAATGCAATGGAACCCGCCACTCAGTGACCAAAATATTGAATGCAAATCAATTCACTCAAAAATTTACAGGTTCAGTCTCAATGGAAAGTGTGTTTTATCCTAAATTCGACTTTCTCCCGTCGATACTAAACACCTTTAATTTGAGATGGAGGCAATTCCCAGTTAAAAGAATTCTCAGTGATTATTAATAAGTCACAAAGTCAAACCTTGGATATTGTTGGTTTATATGCCCAAGCCAGTGCCAGACTTGACCAATAATTTTCACGTGGATATTTCCAGAGCTCTAAGCTGAATAAACTTATTGGTTGAAGTCATTGAGGGATCAAATCAGGGAACACTGATCCAAAAAACCCTACATTATTCACAAAAGATTACTATATCAAGGATTTTGTAATTTATTATTAGAATTTAAATTAGTTTGGTTAGTTCACACTTTATCCACTCTTACTAACATAACTGAAGATACATATTTAACTAAGCTAGCAGAAACTAACAAAATCCTAACATTTCATTCATCTACAAATTGGAAGTTTAGTTTTATTAATTGGTAAAATTGACATAAGCCTATTCATAGGCGGGACTTAAAAACCTTAAATATATAAAATACAGTAACTTTACTAATATTAATCTTTAAATAAGAGCAAAAATGTATTTCATAAAGCAAGGTGATTGGAGAATCAAACAGTTGATTGAAGAGAATTATTGGTTATTCTTCCCAGAGATTTGTATCTATAATCACCTTTTAATTGTTAGTGTGGAGCTTAAAATGAGGCTTGAGATATATTGGGGATCAAATTACATCTGATCATCGATCAACCTACAGAGTAATCATTTGTGCAACAAGCCCCTGATTCTACGAAAATAAATATTTCATGATGAATAGAACTAAATAGCACTTTGTGTGCCTCCAAAAACCTTTATATACCTTTAGAATATTATATATTATATCCTAATATATTTATTAATATTATAAAACCTAATATATATTTATATATGTAATTAGGAAACCTATTAAGTACTGCTCGTACGTTAAACAAAAACAGTTTTAGGAAATTTTCTAATTTTAGAAGGTATTTCCTGTAACTGTACTCTCAAATCTTAGGCTACTTCAAATATTTAGTGCACTAAATACATCTTCAACTATCTTACTACTATTTAAAAAATAAAGTTGGTATTTACCAAACACACTATTTTTGGTTAAATAATATATATTTTTGTGTGTTAACATTTAATTGATTGTATCTAAATGATTGTGCAGCACAAAATAAACATTATGGTAGGATGAATTTCATCCAAATATTCTCTTTTAAGCTTGACACACAGCATTTTATTTTTATTTATCTTTATCGAGAGCGCGTTTTTCAAACGTATGAATTTTATGTAACGTGTTCGGGTATGGTTATGCTCCACTGTTCAACGGGTAATAGTAGTAGGGAAATATTGGCAAATAGGGTATCACATCAACATAAAACACCTTGATTCTGGGAACTCTAGATTCTATTTGATATCCAGAAGTTACAAAAAACCAACCAGAATACATATTATACCTTGGAATAATCAACAGGAAGTAACCGGTGATTTCAATTCCCACGAGTGTGAATACGTTCCATATATGATCTCATGTTTCACTATGGTTTCTCATTCTTGTACACGTACCGTATAAAAAAAATTTGAACCGATAAGGTACTAACTGGGGGATTATAGATTATTTAAAATTACAAAATATATTTCATTTCAATTTAAGTTATTTTTATATTCAAACTACGGGATTTTCATATTATAATTAGATTAAAAGCAAAGGCCCATGGATTAGAAACTAACCGGTCCCTTGGTACACCTGGATACCAACCTTAGGGTCCTGGATTCAAATTCCTCCTTAAATAATGGGAAAGTGGATTATCCTTAAGATAACTAGTGTGAGGTTAGCTAGACTTAAGTAAGGCTAAGAGTATTTACTATTTCACAACACAACACAATATTCAATATTCCCATCCCCTCATTTCAGTCCAGCCAGGAAATTAGCATACGGTCTGCGCAAAATCAAAGATGAGTAAGATATGATAGTTTAATTATTATATAAAAATAGGGAAATAAAGTACATTAACAAAAATTAAAAATCTGAAAGATTATTAAAAGTGTAATTAACTAAAATGGAAAAAAAGGTATTATTTTAACGTAAAATATTGAAAGGTGTAAAAGTGTAAAAATACCAGAAAGGTTAAAAAAAAGTTTTAATTAAATTAATCAAATTTTTACCAATAATTTACTGTAGCTATCTCGTTTATTTTTCTTACCCCAATTAAACATTACATTTTTATCATTGTTAAATTATTCACCACATTATACTTCATCCAATTTAAACCTTTTAAATTATATATAGAATATAAGGTGAAATTAAATAAAAGAGTATTAAATTTCGTAAAATAAAGGATAAACATCATGAATTATGTTTGACTCCAGCCTCTCTTTTACCGATAGACTGAATTTAGTTCAAATTAAACTCCATACCCACGTGGTGCTGAGGTAATCAATATTTAATATTTTTTAGTATTTTAAAGATGAAGTCATACAACAATTACTACGTTCAACACAAAGGTTATAAAAGGCTTAACAAAAGGTGTATGACTGAGGAAGGGATATCGGAAGAAGTGCACCAACATTAACATGAAGAGAGGTTTGTTAAATCTCAGTGATACCTATCAAATGGAAAACTATCTCAAGGCAACAAATTCATCTCCAAGGCTGGGCTTCTTCTTTTCAACAGCAATACTGCGTTTTGTTAACAGGACATCATAAGCAGCTATATCCCGTGGGGTAGTGAATCACATTATTATATTAACTTTTGAGAATTTCTAACGCGAATTAAATTATTCGCTAAACCTGTAATAATCTGGATCAACATACTTTTTTTTTAATAATAAAATGGGATTCATATGTGTCGGTGGACCATAACTTAAGCCCTTTTTTCTGATTTATAAGTGATATACTAATCGGGACAACATTCCCGGAAGGGTTTACTGGCTTAGTTTATATTTATTGATACATTTTCTTTAAATAATTGGTTCTCAAACTGGGCTAATGCTCACGACTTTCAGGGAGTTCGCGAACACCAATCGAGTGAAAATTTACAAAATTACAAGTGAAACAAACGTGATGGGAAATTTCCGAGGTGACTGAGGGAAATTTTCTCTTTTGATTACTTGATATTTGTCACTTGGGGAAATCTTATAGTGGGGGTAAATTAAACATTTATTCATGACCAAGGGGTAAAATCTAAAAAAAAAAAATTTGAGAATCACTTCTCTAAGTTATATCTTCTTCATCCCAATGCCGATGACCTAAGTATATGTTATTTATAAGAATGTAAATTATGTTCCAACACCACAAGCTATTCGATAAACTTTAGCCATACCTCAAAAATACAAACCTTTGAATATTGTGATATTAATGTCTGAATAATTATTTTTTAAATTCCTCATTCATATCTAATATATTATAAAAGAGCACCTGAGCTACATCCCTCGTAGCCAGTACTAATGTACTAATGTACAGTTGCCCAGACGACGCGACGCCTAAATCTAATAAACACACATCCTTTCCATGTAAGCTCATTTCATGTCCCGATGAGATGAGAGAGAGAGCTTATTATTATTATTTAATAAATACAACACTATACAATACAAATTACAGACTACTACAATTTAACTATATTAATTTCAAGTTTAGAGATATTCATTATTACTATGCTAGAGGCATTACAGAAAATCTGGTTAATGCGCCTCTTAGTGTGGTTATAGAACATAGAGATGAAGGCGTAAGATTGTAGATAAATACTAATGATAGGCTGATTAATAAAATAAATTCTTTACTTTATATATAAGGTGTTAATCTGACACATTGAATTATTTTTATTAGAAGAATATTGTTACACCTAGACTAAAGTATACTTTTATTGTTAGATGCTAATCTGAAAAAATTGTGTAGTCGAGTATTAAAAAATTATAGGGATCTTCTTCTGTTGTTATTACTATTAATAGTCATAATACGATTGGTATTATTATTACAATTACTATCAGTATTGATACTAATAACTGACTTCAGAATCGTCAAGAGTAGTATAATATAAGGCTGATTTAATGATGAATATCTAATGTTTTGGTCATATGAGTTCCAAGTCTTTGCATCATTCCAATGAAAGATTGATTTCATAAAACCATTAGTTTTAGCTTTTGGCACTAATATTTTTTTGTGGTCTTTTATCTGGTCGATAAGCTTTGATTAACATAATTAAAATCTAAGCAAGTTGTATTATTTATACCATGTATGATATCATACATAAGTATTAACGTCTTATATTTAATTAGCTGTCTTTTATTTAAGAATACAAGTAATCTAAACTATGGTATACTATGTGCTTTGAAATCTGAAAAATGTATAACTCTGACAATTTTTTTCATTAATATTACTAGTTGTTAAAGATGGTTTGTGTGAGTACCCAAATTTCAACCCCGTAAAGAAGGTGGGGGTATACAAGTGTGAAACACAAATTTCTTTCTATCGAAACTGGGAAAGTATATCTTAGCCTAGAGAAAACATCAATATGTTGGGAGAGAGTCTTGCTCAGAGATATGATGTGTGAGACCCATTTTAGTTTATCCTATGAAGTCATTCCCAGGTATGAAATGATTTTTATAGTGAGTATGAGGTTGTGGAACTAATGAAAACACTTAAACTTTACTTAAGCCTAACTAGCAAAACTCTGGTAACCATTTTGATAATTTCCCTTTTGGCAAAATAATAAATGGTACTAGCCTGGAATCAAACCTGAAACCCCTAGGCTAGTAACAAGTGCACTGATCGCAATACCAAGGAAACAATGCTACCTAATTATCATAATTTATTTAAATATAGGTCAACCGAGCAGCAGGACATGAAAAGAAAGAGTAAAGAATAAGCCCACTTCGGTGGCCACATGGTCTAAGTCAACATTCTCAAATATACTAGACTGTCGATGAAAGGAAATCTGGGTTCAAATCCTTGTCAGGTGAACTGAGGGTGATTACTTCTAGGTTTGTTTCCACTATTACTTCACGCAAATAGGATAACCTTTTCTCTAAATTAAAATATCCCTATCCCTTGCACAATAACATAGCTAGTATGTATTCTTAAGATCAAAACGTGAATTAAGACATGGTGGTAAGAAAAAACACACAAATCAAGTACTTTCAGAACTTTTTCCACCAATAATATTTTAGAAAATATATTTAATTACAGTATTTGATCTAATAGTATCCCTGTTTACTATTAATAACATTAATTTTTACCTCAGATACAATTCAAGTCTCAGGCTACTTTTGAAGCTTTGGCTCAAAAAAGTATATTAAAATTTAAACAAATAGAAACGAAAAATAAAAAAAGTTTTACTTGTTTATAAAACAATGATACACAACATGAAAAATACAAATTGAATCATGCCCATGCCCCGGCTACTAATAATTCATCCCAGCCAGTACTAGGACCAAAGTTACTATAAGAAACTTTAAATTTTACACAATCTACAAATAAAGAGTCCAGAGCTGCTATTAGGTCGGTCATGGTATGTGTGATAACTTTAGATTTAAATAGTTTCAAGTCACTGTTAGCCTTTAATAGCACTCAATCGCACCTTAAACCGGCGAGGACCAAATTATTTGTCCTTCTAAACCTGTTTATTTATCTTTAACCCGAGTACAAGCTAGGATGTCAACCACCTGTTGATACTAATCAGAACTAGCCGTCAAATAGGGAGTTAAATAATGTAGTGCACCACCCTCCTTTCACTAGTCGTCTAGATAGTACTGGAAGATATCTGTTTTTCCAAGACCACGTGTTCAAGGATCCTGTTTGGATGCGAAGAATGCACAACGCCCTCTAGATTCAGAGAACCAGTTAATCAAACTTTAGGCCCCCTTATCACATAGCCGGGAGGCAGATTTGTAGACTAATGGTTTTAAAACGAGTTCCGTGTCCTCTGTCTTTCCGTCGGAAACAACGCGTAATTTGTAGAGAGAGTGTGTGTGTGTTTGCGTTGGATGGTGAGAGGGTTGAATGTATCTGGAAACATAGTGTGAGACATCGAATATTTGTAAACACAAACACCAGGAAGCTTCATATTTCATCGTTAATGTTTTCCTATAATTATATTTTAAAATATATAGCTGAAGTAGGAGGTAGAGGATGGGCGCATTGGAAGTCTATGTTTTCACTGACTATAGGAATGGACCTGTCATAAGACAGAACACCTAACTAAAAATATATAAATAAAGTGTTGTGATCGTAAAAGTAATTGGCCTTAAGATTGTAATGGATCAATACCTTTTATGTGAAATCCTAAAACAAAAGCCTGTGTTTTGTACAAATAACTATGTATGTACATACATAGGTGCATAGCAGGGGTTATTAATTTATTTCAAACTTGATGTTTAGATTCTTTAAATATATTCTGAAACTATTTTGTTCCAAATGGGTTACTGTGGAGTGATTAAAATGAAAAGTAAACTTGTTTCGGTGATACTATCATTAATGGGAGGTTTACTGAAAACACATATTTGAATATATTTACCACACAATATAAAATGAGAGATTACTTAGGATTTGATTCTAACATTTATCTTGTCACTAATTTTTATTGGTATCCGCTAAAATATCCCTATTACAAAGATATATTAAACTCGAGATTACTCAGAACGAATGTTAAATTGTATGTATTAAAAATTAGAAAAAAAGTATATAATTTAATGAAATGTGATAAAAATCAAATAATCAATATTGTAATTTAATTTGAAAACGCTTCCGTTAAATATTGAATTGGAATTAATTACTGATTCGTCCAGAATTCCTGAAAGCAAATAATGTGAATGTTCTTTTAAATATAAGTGTAAATGTAAAAACCGAAACCTTTTATTCAATCATTTATATCATTCTAAACAAAAATAAATAAAAATGTATTTCCTAGCACTGTTATCCGAAAAAACTTTTCTAAGAGTCAAGCCTATGCTCAATTTTTAAAAAAGTTTTAAAATAATTGTTAGATAAATAAACATAATTTTGTTGTTATCGTGTTATATTTTCTCTTTCTAGACAGTATAAATTAAACTTTAGATTTCTCAAACTATGATTGATATATTATTAAAGAAGTTAATTACTCCTGTTAAAGAAATTACTAAAGAATATATTTTCCCGACATATTTAAAATGGTTTATATTAGTCTATAATATAATTTTTATTTTGAAAATAAATATCACACATAGCTTTTTGATGATTTTAAAAATGAAATTATTTTTATGATTTAGTTGAACAAGTTAATCAACAGTATGTTGGTTACAATACATTGAAGTATTCTTTAATCTGAGGACAATGGATGACTTGGAATAATTTAAAGGAACAAACTAACAATCGTCAAAGTATGAATGGAGTACAACTGCGTGGAAAAAATTAACCTCATTTTCCCCTTTTGGATACCAAACAACCCTATGGCCATCCTATTCTTTATGTCTACCTCACACCCAACTTTCACTTGCTCAAAACACAACCGCAATTGTTTTAATTCACCTTTATAACTCTTCAATCAGAATCCCTTTCGAGGAAGTATATCATCTCGAGATTAAAGTCACGTACACGTCGACTTTGGAATATCCCATTCACCCCACGCTGGGAAGAAGGGGTGAAGCAAGGGAGAGTGGGGGTAGGAGGGGAGAGGCAAAGTGATTACATGGGCCTCCACACATGAGACGTAGCCTGAATAACTGGCAACCCTCCACCACTCCATATATCACAGCAGCAAACAGCGAGGCATATTCCTGACGCTCCGCCAAGTGCACGATGGGAGACTTCCGATTGCCTGCGAACATTTTGGGCGAATCTAATGAATCGACCATTTAGGTGCTTCTGAAGATATTGAAACTGCCTACTTTGTGTTTGGGTCAGTTAAACGTGACAGAAGGTTGGTTACATATATATATATATACATATATATTAGTGTACAATATATATAGTGTATAATATAGGATTAATATGTTATCCTCAAAAATATGAATAATTTAAATGGTCCAATAATTAAAACATGTTAGTATATTTTATTAATAATTATGGTTTCTGTTTTGCATTATATTGTATTATATTGTAGATCCTCAAATAATGTGATTCCATAAAGTACTTCCTTAACTTCCCTAAATTTCACTTCAGTAAACGGTGTAATTGTCATAACAATCAAATCCTAGAAATGGATATTTTAAAAACCATTATAGCTATTATTAAAAAATTTGGAATTAAAAAAATAAAATTTCCTTTATTAAACGGCCAGAGTACATGATTTTTTTTTTTTGCGATATAACCTTATATATCAAAATATTGAGTTTGAAGAAAATCCATCAAACCATTTTGGATACATGGTCAGGGACGCACAGAGTGATAAGCAGACAGAAACGGGGACTGAAAAAATTGTCAAATTAACTTTTTACTTTCTCATATCAATGCATATCTGGGATTTATTTCATATTACAAATAGAGTTTTATGGTTTGGTTTTGGGCAAGAAGATTAGAAGATTAGAAGATTTATCAAAAACTTAAGCAAAAGTATATTACAAATGATTTTAACGATTAGGTTCTGAATGAGTATTTTGGAAGTGTAGATATAACAAATAATAGTTCATACTTGTTTTTGGGGTTCTAACAATTTTTGGGGTATTTTACTGATAACTGGTTTTTTAAAAACTTGGGATTTTTTAAAATTCCAAATATTTGAAAATAGCTCCAAAGATTTTGCTTAGAATAAATATCTGAGGAAATCATAATTGAGGATACTTTCCTTAAAACCTAATTTTGAAAGTCAACCTCAAATATACAATAACAATATCATACATTTGGGCTTGTGTGTTCATAAAACATCAATATTAATCATAATCTCGAGATACATGTTTTCACAATCACATTAATTTCTCTCAATACACAAAATTGTTTAATCACCTAAAAATAAAGTTTTAGTAAGTTCCAGGTGCAAGGTCTATTGCGCTACTCTCTTGCAGTATACTAGGCTACCAATGACTGAGGGATCTAGGTTCAAGTATTGGTCGGGTGTACTGAGTGAGGGTGGTTTATCCAACTGTAATTTTTCACTCTTTCTCTCAACGCAAATGCGGGTACATATTCTTTAAGTATATTCTTAATTATATTTAAAACAACTAGCGTAATTAGTTTATAAGTATATAAGACGAACAACTAGTAAAACGTAGGGTTAAAAAAAAGTATCACTTTTAATCCTAAAATATGAGAATTGGATTAACTCTTTTCGTTATTTGATTTTGTTTTTCTTTAATGATTTCTTAAATCTTCTTTCTTGAAATATTACTTACTCTTTTTCGTTTTCAAACTGGATTCTTGTTTTACCATGTAAAGTATTTAATATATATTTAGTAGTTTGCATAGGTAAGTAAACAAAAATATATTAATGTTCAAGAAAACAGCCCTTAGAGTTTAAAAGACTGGCGTTCCTAATCCAAACATATATGAGATATCTTCTGAAAACATGCTATGGGAGACACATTTTGTGTTTGTTGTTGTGGTACCTTTTTGTACCAAGGCCCTGTGTAATGGATGGGAAAGAAGGTAAAGTACGTTAGTGTAACAGCTAGCAAGATAAATGATACCAGACTGATGGCGACACCGTACAGAAAGTTGAAGTGACGTCGGAACGCGGCTCCCGCCATGTTGGAATGGGCTAGAGACAAAACAAAACAAAAAAAGCCTCAACCTTCATTCACAAGTGTAATTGCATTATATCTATTTTTCATCAGTATTATGTAGCTTGGGGGTGCAGGACATCAACAACAGTGAAAAAAAATGTTTTTAATTTATAAATATTATTACTCTATTTTATTCGATATTTAAAAGTAAATTAAGATGGTTTAAATGGTCCTATTCTACTGTTGTATAGAGATTTTTATAGTACCTTGACTTATCAACCATTCAGGTTATAGGCCTATGTAGTAGTTACTTTAATGTGTTAGAGATGAAGAAGGTTAACATTTAGAGGAAGAGTCTCCTCATTTGCGTGAAGGAAGAAAGGAAAAACACTTATAAATAAATCACTCTCAGTACACCTTCTCTCCTGTCATCGTTTGTATAGTCCATTGCGAGTGTGATTGCATTAGAGCAAGTGATAACTGAAAAGGTTTTATAAAGTAGAAATGAAAATACCTGCACCACGCTGTGACGTCTATTGGATCTGAATTATTCTTGAGTACTTCATAGCAATGAAAAAGTTAACCCATTTAACTTTGCAAAGAAAAACCCACTCGAGATGCCCATATTTTCCTCTTTGGAAACACCCTATACAGTTTTTTTTCCCTCGTCATGATGACATCCTATATGTTGAGTAGCAACTTGTTTAAAAAGTAATCTCTTTGCGCAACTGACTCCTGGTCCATTTTCAAGTGGCTGTCGTGCTACTGCGCATGTCGGAAGTCAACAAGAACTCAAATAGTATGATGACGAATGATTGCCCGCTCATTCAATTTATTCAACACAATTATTTTTCTAACGAGTTATTTATCAGCAACACTCATATATATCTCGAAGGTGTGACATCAACTTGAGAAATAGGTGTCATTCACCATTTGAATATTTTTAATCTAGACACAGAGGATGTATTTCAAGATCATCTATTTTGTTTTGCTGCTGACGTGAAGATCGGTTTTAGAATCAAGATTTGGTTTACCTAGAGTGTATGACGTATACTTCATCCCAACCACTTAGAGAACCAAAATTATTGCAATTGATCAGAAATCAAATCAAGATTTGGACGTCTGTAAGTTTCATAACCATTGAGCTCAAGAAATTGATATTGCGATGCTGTCTGTTTGTCTGTATGTTTGTCTGTGCATAGTATGTATCTCAGCCTAGAGCCGAAACGATTTTAAAAATCAAGCTAGAGCTTGGTGTTTTGTATTGCAAATTTAGAGTGCTTTTCTTATGCAATTATATTGCTATGTAATCATAATTATATAATGCTATCGTATTGCGATCTATTGAAATAAACGTATTATTTAAATAATAAATAAATCAATGACAATAATACTTTAATTAGTCAAATATTATGATGCATTGCTTAAAAGTAAATTAATCATATATATGTACGGCTATTTTATAAATCCTTTTTTATTAAATTTCCCTCTTACAATTAAATAATACCACACAAACACTTTAAATAAAAATAAAAATTATACAATTTATTTAAAATAAGAAATTATAAACATGATTTCATTAAATTAAACTCACCATTTCCATAATTTCAATTTTAAAACGAAAATATTAAGAGCTAGAATTCAAAACATTTTATAAGTCAATTTATTATGTCCTCAAAACTCAATTTTAAACGTTGACAATAAAAAAAAGACCGAATAAACCACCCCACAATTATTTAGAAGGTCACACCCACGTGCAAATGATGTGAGAACAACATCGAGGGTAGCTTCAAATCGATAAATATAGATTATCGATAATTCTGGTGCTTCAATGCGTGTTGGAAATTGTGTGCGTTTGTGTGGTGTGTGTGTGTGTGTCTGTGTTTGTGCTACCACGGTGAGGTAATATCGTGCTGAGAAGCGCTTACCTCAGCGAGTAAATTGGCTCATGGCAATAGAGTTATCCATCTATATAAGCCTGCTAGACCCCTGAAGGAAACTAGATTAACAGAAATAACGATATAGAGGCACGGCCATTCATGCTACACCTTTAGTACTAAAAAAAATTGATATTTTTTTATGAAATGTATGGTAAAATACAAAATAAGTATGATTTTATCCTGTTCCGAAACATATTACTACAGGAGTTAGCTTTCTGATATAATTCTGTACAATCAAGTGTCCACAACTAGAAACCAAAGCCCAGATATTTAATTTCTTAAGTTATAGAATGTTAACTTTGACTTTTAGTTTTTTTTAATCTAAATTTACGATGAAAGAATGAACCTATATAGTTAATTTTACTAATAAATGTCATTTGATAATGAAACCACTATTAAAATTTGGATTTGCTTTCCAAATTAGATATTGTTTTGAAATCTTACTTTCATGATTTAAATTTGATAATTATGATTAAAAATATTCATCCTACATTTTTAATTATTCCCACTATCTTAGTAAATTCAAATAATAAATGCTAAAAATATTTTACTTTAAGTTACATCCATTTATTTTTTCCAGCCTTTTGGTTGGCTCAGTTATTTTATTCAAGTCATATATTTTCCACTACTGGCTTGCTGGGCCTATCGTATCTTCACATTCCTTATAATCTAACTTAAGACTAGAACAGGCAAACTTCTAGTTCCTCGGGGGGTAATTAATCACTGTGAAATGTAAATTCACATTTCACCAAAAACAAATTTCTCGGCTTTGTCAGGAATCGAACCCGGGACCTTACTCAGTAGACAGAAATGATTTGGACTGAATTATGATATTGGATTGTTAAGGCTAATCAACAGATCAATATTTATATCTGACAGATTAAAATTCATCTAATAATAAATCATTATAAAATCACTTAGTTTAAATATGTAATCACCCTCAAAATCTGATTTCAATTTCTAGCAAGTTGTTTAATATCCTTGTGAATTTGTTTTCTATAATAATATCAATATGTTATACCTCAAAATTGTCGGCCTATATATTCGGTTATTTTTGAAGAAACTTATAACCCTTTATTTCCACTCTCGCAATGGTGGTGGTCCTGCATTTGCACGCTACACTTTTATATAAAAAACATATTTCCCGACCCAACATACAAACTTGCTGGACGCTTCAATTTCCATTTTTTTAAATCCAAAAACACTAACTTCAAAGACACCCTAACAATTTTATAGGCTAAGTAGACGAAATAAAGTATTAAAAAATGCTTCTGAGTGATCAAAATTCATATGATGTGTAACACGCTGCACTCTTTGGCATGTAATAGGATTAAAGGGAAAAACGACCAACTAACCTTATATAGTAAGGTCTATTAATAATTTAAAACGTAAAAATATTTAGTAAAATATCATTAAAAGTTATATATTCCAAACGACATCAAGAAATTTTGTTTCTCCTTGTTTATGAGTAGTCAGGACATTTTTCTAAATGTTTTAAGTCCTTTATGGGAGTTTGAGTGTTAATTTTAGATTACTGTCATTGGTATGATTAACATGCATTTGTTTAAGACACATAATATATCCGTACATTATATACAATCAAGATATCTTATAACATTACACCAAATACAATATATTCTGTAATGGTGTTTAGAGATTTATTTAATTAATGATAAAATAGAAATGTTAAAAATGGTAAACCACATTTGTCGGAACCACCATAAATTGAACAAGAAACCCTTAAGGATGTTAAAGACCAAACTAAATATTTAGCCAGTCATATTGGCCTACTTTTATAAAAACATTCACTTAGAAATATATTATGTAATAATTTTGTTTTTAGAGCTGGATTAAAGTCATAAAATTATAATAGAAATATTATGTGGCATTTAACAGGAACTAAGAATTGGTTGAAATATATTTTTGAAAAAATTCAGCTAATATATTAATTTATCTTTTATCATTTTAGTCGTTCAGTTTACACAAATCGTTTTGTTATGAATATATACTTTCACTTAATTTATGGCAATATGAACTCGAAAGTTAATTGTCGGACCTACAAAAGTTGGCCACCTGTCCCTATGTTGTTCTAGCTCAATCCAGTCCACCTCACTACACCCTATCATTTTCAAGTCCAATCTAATGTTATCGTCCTATCAGCATCTAGGTCCTTCCAATGGTATCCTCCCATTTGGTTCACCAGCCAATATCCTGAACAAGGTTCTATATTATCCCATCCACACTGCATGACCTGCCCCCCGTAGTCTACGAGACTTGACTATCCTAACAACGTATTATGATGAGTACAAATTATGTCCCTATCATTATGTATCATCCTTCAAAATCCAGTAGCCTCTTCCCCTTTTGGACAAATTAATAGATTCTTATGTACCTTGTTCTCGAACACCCTAAGTTGTTTTTTGTCATGTAAGGTAAGAGACTACTTTTTACAACCATATTCACTTATAAAAATACTATATAAAGAAATGGTCTCAGAATTAAATAAAAGTAATGAGATAAAAATATACATAACTTGACATTAGTACTTAGATATTTTAAAAATCAAATTAGCTAAAATTTTAATATATCTTTATTCCTTTTAATCTTTTATTCCACACAAATTATTATTTTATTTTGAAACTATATCCTTACTTAACATAACGAAAAGTCAATAACTATGCCTTTAATATATATGTTGTATATTACTTTAAAATTTATAAAATAGTATTCCCTTAAACGAAATAGATGGAATAGAATAAATTTTTAAATAATTATTAAAAATAAATCAATGTTTCTTAGTAACCTACTTTTAACACCAATGATTAGAAAATAATGATTTAAATATTAAACTATATTCTATTTATTCGCATTCATGAGTGGAGTGGATTTGAAAACACACTTTGATAAACCGCTTGTATTTACAACATTTGTCTTAGCCGAGATTTGATTCTTGACCTCCATATAACCTGCAATCTATAATATAGCCAGCAGGTAGATTTAATTTAAAAAAAATCATATTAACTTTCTAATAAATAGTGTTCTAATAACTTCTTCATTAGCTTTGTGACTCAAGGTTGGTACCAATTTATTTAGTGCATGAATTTGCAACGTCCTACCCATTAGGGCTATTTGCATTTTACTACACTTGTGGTGTGTATATGATGAGGGTAAAATGGTGAGGAAATGTATCTACATTGAGTATAGGGAGAGCAGGAAATCCTTAAGAAAAATAACTCTTTATACAACTGACTGAGATAACAAACTAGACCTCTCTACCCCATGCAAAAAAGAGACTGTATGAGTTTGACGTTAAGTCTGTGTACCCACCGATAAAGAGATCGAATCTTCTTGGTTTAGAATATCCTCGAGTGTTTTTTCTCCCAAATATGTTCCCTTTCAATCGACTTTCAAAACCACCAAAATTACTCTGCATTATTATCTTAATCCTATCTTTTGAATTAATTTATTAATAGTCTGGCTGTGGGCAAGCTCAATATTGGCCCCTATACCAGACCATCCACTCTAACATGATGTACACTCCGTCTGCGCTGAAAGGTAGCACATCATCTTAAACTTTTTCATATGGTGTAGCTTTGCACACCGGGGAGATTACATCCATATACCTACTTAGAAGAGTTAATTATTATTAAGTTTATATTTTCTAAATGGTTTTCAGTCCCCTTTATTCCCTTAGTGAGTGCTGTTAAGTTATGAAATAACAATAATTGTCTCCAGAGCAAATGTAGATTAGCAACATAAATTTATGATTGGAAGCTGATTTAAGCACCAAACAAATATAGTTATATTACTGTTACACCGTCTCCGTGCCTTCTACTTAACGACCACAATTAAATAAAAGGGAGAAGGTATAATCGACATAAAGGAAAATATAAGCAGAATTAAAAATATAACAATAATATGGTTTATTCAGTATAAACGTAGATAAAGCAAAGTACAGTGGTCTCATTATATCATTCTGAATAATGCTGAAAATAATAACGTGAAGCGCAGAATGTAAACCTTCCATGTTTACATTTATTACAGGTCGTCTTTAAGAGACACAAAATTACGTAGATTATAACATCAAAAGCGAAGTTAAACTACCAAAAGTGAAGTGGAGTAAGATATCCACAAAAATGAAACAAACATTAAATGTTCTTGCCTGATGGGCTCCTCAAACAATTACAAGTTACAATACGAAAATTTACAATTACATAAAACATAACGCGAGAGTTTGACTTCCAGACGCTAGCCAAAATCTCCCGGGACTAACTATATCTTAGAAAAACTAAAGAATGAAAATTTAGAACAAAATTAAATTATATATAAAAAAAAAAACAAGCTTAATTTTAATTCTACAGTCGCGTGAAATAGCTAAATATAAAAGTCCACACATTTTAACAATTTACATTTAAATTCACTCAATACAAAATTACCAATGGTGGATTTCAAACCAAACTAATAAACTAACCAACTAACCAACCGCGCCTAAGTGGCGGCATACAAGTTACATTTATGCGACTGAGATAATAAAGCAAAAAGTTAAATATTAAGCAAAACACAAAATAAAGATTTTAACACGAAAATATTATAAGTTGAAAATGAATAGAGTTCTTTATAAGTAACTGCCATAGTTACGTTCCAATTTATGATGTATGAATGTTTATCCGATCATTGTCCAGGTCGACGACAATGATCCGTCCTCGTTCGTAGATTTTAGATAGTCAAAGTTTTTAGACAATGTCAGCCTGTTTTATAGTGATTTTCGTTGCACGGAAAGAGGGGAGGTAATTACTAGCACGCAGTTGCTAGCTGTCATCGGTCACGTAGTCACTTTGTAGGGTTGTTCCATCGGAAAATTAGAACAAGTCGGCGATCATTGGATGTTTGTGTTGTTTGGGGAAGTTCATCTGACATCCGTCAGAGGGCGGGTGGATTGTTGTCTTCTAGCGTTCTCCAAGTTGTCATTCCTTAGTTTCAATCTGACTAGACGGAGAATGACCACGCGTTGATTGTAGACTTTCGTTAGCTCGGCCCCATTCTTCATATTGGCTGCACGGTGTCGTTCAGCTTTGGTGGCGGCTAGTGATAGAAGATTTCAAAGGTAAGTTCCTGAACAAATATGAGTGTACTATTACAGAAGATTGTACTGTATGAAATATACTGTGTCGTATTATCTTTCCGTATTAGCCTACAGGGACTACAACAGAGAAATGTACCATTGTAGGGATTCTATTTAGGTCGGAATTATAGAGCGGGTGGTATGAATTCTTGATAGTTACGTATCAACATTATAACGGGATGGATCCAATTGTAACTAACTGTAAGTTAACGTTACAAATCTCCCCCCCTTGACCAGGAGAATAAGAAGATGCAGCATCCGTCCTCAGCAAGGCGGAACATCAAAGGGCTCAAGGTGGCCTTCTTGTACATCATCTTCCCAAACAGCATGAGATCATCCATCTTTTTCAGCTCTAGATTCCAACATCTAGACGAGGAGTCGGTACCACTACGTAGACTTTACCAGAAACCAGGAGAGAAAGGAAAACAGGATGCGCAACGAAAAATCATATACAACAAGTCTGTTGTCGAGATGTAAGTGGCGTTAAGTCACACGCAACCACATGTCTAATTGTCTGTATGAACACATGAAGAATCTCTTCTTTCTTCTACGTTCAAACTCAAGTTCTCACAATAAAGTTCACTAGACTAAAAAGTCATAAAAGTTTATCCTCATGAAATCCTAAACCTATAGAAATCCTACATAGATGTATCGGAAGAGCGTCCCCCCCCTCAACACTTTTGAAGGTTCCTATTCAAAGGTTTGAGAGTTTCAAATGTTATATCACCATAATCTCACTATATTTTATATAAGTCCATTCTCAGCACTCAATCTAGAATAGAGTGTCTCAACACATAGAATAGAGAAAGTTACGTCATAATTAAATCAAAACAACATTTGATTTCGTGATCCAAATTCCATGAAGTGGAACATCAACGAATTCGTGCCATAATAATATATAAACTATTCACTTATTTTATAAACACATAATATCCACAAGTTCAATTACGGTTCAATACCGGTAAATAACTATACACATGGCCAACAATATATATATAACAAAACACTATATCTACAAACCACTGATATAAAACATATCATTAATGGTAAACAAAATTTAAATTTTAAACACGATTTGGCTCACAGCCAGGGCACAATGCCATTAAACAAAACTCAAATTAATAAGGGATGCCAAAAGATTAATTATAGGTTCCCATATACCTATAAAAATTAGGCATGATTCCACATTATTATTAAGAGTATGAATAACAAAAACCCGGTCAATACTATAATTAACAAAATGAGATTACGTTAATTGACCGTTCATTAAATGACTCAACAATTGTCAAATAATATCAAGACACCAAGTCTTACCCAAAACAGGAATACCAAAAATATCAAATACAAGTCCCCATAAACTTATAAAAAAATTTCTTGGCATCCTACATTTACCTAAGTAAATCCACAATGGAGTAATTAAATCTGTAAGTACAATAACTTACGAACATTATCCATTAAACTATGACATTCTAAGACGTCGGTATTAGTTTAAGATGGCTCACATGAGCTCTTCGCGTATCGGTCGGGTCTGTCTGGCACATCAACCTGATCGACACGGGTGATAAGAAAGATTCAACTGACCAGGGTCTATCCCATCTGGGAGAGAGCCTGGCAGATATTTATTTAAAGCAAGACAACATAAAGAAACAAGCACAAGAACTACAACGGGGGAAGGGGGGCATGGAAATGCGCTTGACTCGTAAGACCCATGATTCTTACGGCGCACAACTAGTTTCCTGAACTACACTTGCTCCGGACAAGTCCTAACTGTTTACAATTAAAGCAGCGAATTCCTGACAAAAACTTACTATCCAACGCTCGCGGGCCAATATGGTTCTTCTTCACAGGTTGCACACCCAACTGAGAAATCGCAGTATTATTCCTAGACCTACCACAATAACTAGGATTCGAACCCACGCCTGGATTGTTAACAATAAAAGGCGCATGATTTTCCAGAAACTCACTTTCAGACAACAAAGTACCTTCTATTAGGGAAGCTAGCTCATGTAACTCAACTATCGTACTAGGTTTAGAAGTAAATACAAAATGACGTCGAGACAAGGGCGACACATTCTCCAAAATAATATCTACTATCTGACATTCAGAAAGATCTAACCCTAAAACTTCAACGGCCTCAGAAATGGCCATGATGAAACTCCTTAACGACTCATCAGGACGTTGAAAGCGATGTACATACTGCTTACACAAACTATCTCTAGCTCTAGTAGGGACAAGACAGTCTAATATCTTTCGACTAATAAGTTTCCAACTTAACCCATTAACTAACCCTTCAGAAAATAAACGAGTTAAATATCCAGAAGTTTTACCTAAACACAATGCAATAAACTCGGACTCAGAACCGATATTTAAATGACAAATCCTTTGAACCTCAATTAAAAATAAAAAAAGAGATGAGCTGTCCTGACCATCACACAGTGGTATTCGATTTACAAAATCAACGAGAATTTTACTTTGGATTTTATCACTCACCAAAACGCGTGACATTTCAATTGGATCTCCAACCCTCACCGGTACTGAATGATGATTCTCCACTCCCACTGTTGCCTGGTCTCGAGACGTATCGCTCTCCGAAAGGATTCCCACGAGAACTGCACGAAGTCTTGCTACGGTGGTTTCTGTTGAACCTTGCAGTCCACGCTTAGCAAGCTCGGAGATAAGGCTTTCTTTATTGAGTCGGTAAACATCAGATTTAGACAACACGCTCGGCTCGCCAGTCACTACTCCCTCAGTCGAAGCGTCCGTAGTCAAATTGTGTTCCATTATGAAACAGAAAGAGATACAAGGTTAAACTCAGGCTATGATTTCACAACAACACCAAAAATATACAGTATAATTTTTCAACATTTTTCAGCAATGATATAGGTTATTAATTAACTAATTAAACAGGAAGATCAGTTAATTAAAAGGACAGCAGAGTTGCGCAGTGTTACACCGTCTCCGTGCCTTCTACTTAACGACCACAATTAAATAAAAGGGAGAAGGTATAATCGACATAAAGGAAAATATAAGCAGAATTAAAAATATAACAATAATATGGTTTATTCAGTATAAACGTAGATAAAGCAAAGTACAGTGGTCTCATTATATCATTCTGAATAATGCTGAAAATAATAACGTGAAGCGCAGAATGTAAACCTTCCATGTTTACATTTATTACAGGTCGTCTTTAAGAGACACAAAATTACGTAGATTATAACATCAAAAGCGAAGTTAAACTACCAAAAGTGAAGTGGAGTAAGATATCCACAAAAATGAAACAAACATTAAATGTTCTTGCCTGATGGGCTCCTCAAACAATTACAAGTTACAATACGAAAATTTACAATTACATAAAACATAACGCGAGAGTTTGACTTCCAGACGCTAGCCAAAATCTCCCGGGACTAACTATATCTTAGAAAAACTAAAGAATGAAAATTTAGAACAAAATTAAATTATATATAAAAAAAAAAACAAGCTTAATTTTAATTCTACAGTCGCGTGAAATAGCTAAATATAAAAGTCCACACATTTTAACAATTTACATTTAAATTCACTCAATACAAAATTACCAATGGTGGATTTCAAACCAAACTAATAAACTAACCAACTAACCAACCGCGCCTAAGTGGCGGCATACAAGTTACATTTATGCGACTGAGATAATAAAGCAAAAAGTTAAATATTAAGCAAAACACAAAATAAAGATTTTAACACGAAAATATTATAAGTTGAAAATGAATAGAGTTCTTTATAAGTAACTGCCATAGTTACGTTCCAATTTATGATGTATGAATGTTTATCCGATCATTGTCCAGGTCGACGACAATGATCCGTCCTCGTTCGTAGATTTTAGATAGTCAAAGTTTTTAGACAATGTCAGCCTGTTTTATAGTGATTTTCGTTGCACGGAAAGAGGGGAGGTAATTACTAGCACGCAGTTGCTAGCTGTCATCGGTCACGTAGTCACTTTGTAGGGTTGTTCCATCGGAAAATTAGAACAAGTCGGCGATCATTGGATGTTTGTGTTGTTTGGGGAAGTTCATCTGACATCCGTCAGAGGGCGGGTGGATTGTTGTCTTCTAGCGTTCTCCAAGTTGTCATTCCTTAGTTTCAATCTGACTAGACGGAGAATGACCACGCGTTGATTGTAGACTTTCGTTAGCTCGGCCCCATTCTTCATATTGGCTGCACGGTGTCGTTCAGCTTTGGTGGCGGCTAGTGATAGAAGATTTCAAAGGTAAGTTCCTGAACAAATATGAGTGTACTATTACAGAAGATTGTACTGTATGAAATATACTGTGTCGTATTATCTTTCCGTATTAGCCTACAGGGACTACAACAGAGAAATGTACCATTGTAGGGATTCTATTTAGGTCGGAATTATAGAGCGGGTGGTATGAATTCTTGATAGTTACGTATCAACATTATAACGGGATGGATCCAATTGTAACTAACTGTAAGTTAACGTTACATTACAAACAATAATGTTGTAGCATTTAGGGTGAATTTATTAAAACATTTGTTTGTTAGAATATAACATTCATTTATCAAACCCAAAGAATAGTAAATAAACAACTATATACTTAAATATATATTCTCAATATTACTAAAATAATAAAGTTAATTTTAGTTTGAAAGGAGAAATTAAGACCTATCCACCAAAAAATGTAAGCTCTATACATTTGGTTCTACGTGAATATAAGAGATGCAGTTTAAGATGTGAATCTCGCAATACATTGAATTGCTTCTGTACTGGGCACTGTTTTTTAGACGGGATTAAGCGCTCTGGTTTTCCCATTACATCTACAAGCTAACGGGGTTGCATTTCCTTTACTTATTTCTACTTACTATTTTAACACTTAGATTAATACTTATAATGTAAAAAGTAGCATTATTTTATTTAAATTTAAGGGAAGTCCATCACTTTAAGTGAAATTAGATTATACAATACTCTCAATAATAATATAATCGATAGTTAAATACTAACAGATCCTCGTAAAAAAGATGAATGTTAATAAAACAAAATGTATCTAGAAATCCTGTACTGAAAATAAAGCGCAATATAATAATATAAGGCATCCAAGTGAATGAAAAATGTTTCTCAACCATTGATCGGCAGGTTTATTTGGAATTCTTCATGTAAACTGTAATGTTCCTTTGTTATCATCTTGGCATCCCATGTACCCATAGCAACACTGATCTTACTGTAAAACGTGACAGAAATACATCCCGAAATTTTTGGACTGGCCATGCAGTGTCCTTTTCCGTAACCCTTAAAATTTGTCAGTATGATTTTTCATAATATAATTAAAAATTTAAGAAAAGCTTTATTCAGTTTCGAATTCTATACTTAAATGGAGAAATAAACCAATTATCCGTTTATATATTTTAACAGAATTTAAAAGTATTTTTTCCAGCGCATCTTACGACCTGTTCAGGCTTTACGTATGTTTAATAATTATGGGTTAGGGATGAGGAAGGAAGCATTTAGAAGGTAATCTACACCTATTTTTGCTGAAGGAAAATAGGAAAGCATCTAGGAAAAAAAACTTTCGGTAGACCAGAGCTCCAATTTCCTCGTCTTCAGTAGACCAATCTAACATAAAAATGAAGCCAGATACCATTCGCATTTGGCCAATAAATTGGCTAATGTTTTATTTATATTATTTCAAAATATACATTTTGCCTATATAAACTATATATTGACAATCTTAGATAGATCGCGACCTATTTAATTTGTATAATTATGTATAAGAGCTCTCTGTAACACAAACTATGTGTTATCATTTATATATCCTCAACTGTAGGCCTACTTATCTTAATTATTCTACTTTAATTCAATTACAAATTAATTTTAAAACAGTAAATATAGTCTCAATTTATAAATACTATTGAATTTTTTAAAAGTAAAATTGTGGTTTCAGGATCATTACTCATCTGGAAAAAAATAATATTTGGAACATCATGAAATGTGACGCGATCAAGAAAAGCCGGGAACATTTTAAATAGTCATTGAAACTTTCAGATATTTTAACAATAATTATATATATAAACTATTCTCTCTCATTTATTCATGCGATCACATGAAAATCATCGTCATATTTGGGTTGACACAATTCTTGTGCAGAAACTTAATAGAATTCCGTAAAAAATGTTTTTTATTTATACCTTTGGAAATAAAGTACCGTTAAAAAGTATTTTTTTGGTCATGAAAATTTATGAAATGTAGGGAATATCAAAATTAAATAAATGGTACGGCACACCGCACAGACTTTCTCTCTCTTTCTATAAACTCCTAAGATTTCTGAACGGAATAATGTACATTGTATCATCACCACTCCACATAAGAACACGCATAAAAAATATACAATGATATAGAATCAATGAGAAAAGGGCCGCATCTTTGTCCACCTAAGAGCATTTCAAACAGTTTAATGTCTTCCACAAGGGTCAACACTTCGTATTACAATTTCGATTTCTGGTTAAAATTTTAACATTTTATAAGGTGTTGCAGATCTTCAAGTCATCGCATTGATATTTAATTATTCATTTATACATTTTGACCAATAAAAAATGTAAATATTGACTATTGAGTCTAAAATGGAGATAGATCATTGTTATGCAAACATTTCTCCTAAGAGATTTAAGGAAAAATAACATACTTTTTTAGATACTTATATTTAATTACTCTATGGCATTGGAGAATTATTGCGTTAAGACTTAAGTAGTATATGTTTACAACTAAAGCTCACAAAATTGTATTAATATATTTGCAAATATCTCAGAAACTGCTGCTTTTATAAAAATATATGTCAAATAAATTTTTTTTATTTCTGATAGTCCTACAATTTTGCAATGATAAGTTGTTTAGTTTCTCCAATAGTTGTGGAGATACGGAAATTAACGCTTCTGTAAAGTACCCTAAAAATCATTTTCATAGGAAAATGAAAATAGCCAGTTTATTTATAATCTTAATCAACGCCTAGATACGAATTTTAATCAAAATCGTTTGAGTAGATTTTGAGAAAACCAAATTATTCTCTTTTCGCCCTTCAGTAAACTACCCTTAATTTTAAGTTTTTATAGACACACAGATAGACGGCATTGCAAATACTATTTTTAGGGTTCGGGGGGTCATGAGACGTCGAAATCCATCAACATTTCAGGTTAGTTTTTTTTTACGGTCGCAATACTTAAACTTTAATGTCCAAAAAGTTAAAAAAATGCATATAATTGCGTATAGATTGAAAGTTATTGATTTTATAAAAATATGTTTCGGATAAAATATCTGTATTATAAATATATATACATATTTGTAATGCTAAGTAATTTCATATCTCAAATAGTTTCGGAGCTATTTAAAAAAATGTTAATTGACGCATCAGACCGGAGCCCTTAAAGCCATTTTGCCGAAATATTGAGGGTAGCCATTTTGTTTGGAATATTTATTAATGTTCATAAATGAAATTTAATCAAAATCGTTGGAGCCGATTTTGAGAAAATCGACTTTTTCTCTTTTTGCCCTTCAGTAAACTACCCTTAATTTTAAGTTTTAATAGACACACAGACAGACGGCATTGCAAAGACTATTTTTTAGGGTTCGGGGGGTCATGAGACGTCGAAATCCATCAACATTTCAGGTTAGTTTTTTTTACGATCGCAATACTTAAGCTTTAATGTCCAAAAAGTTAAAAATATATATATAATTGCGTATAGATTAAAAATTATTGATTTTATAAAAATATGTTTCGAATAAAATATTTGTATTATAAATATATATACATATTTGTAATGCTAAGTAATTTCATATCTCAAATAGTTTCGGAGCTATTTAAAAAAATGTTAATTGACGCATCAGACCGGAGCCCTTAAAGCGATTTTGCCGAAATATTGAGGGTAGCCATTTTGTTTGGAATATTTATTAATGTTCATAAATGAAATTTAATCAAAATCGTTGGAGCCGATTTTGAGAAAATCGACTTTTTCTCTTTTTGCCCTTCAGTAAACTACCCTTAATTTTAAGTTTTAATAGACACACAGACAGATGGCATTGCAAAGACTATTTTTTAGGGTTCGGGGGGTCATGAGACGTCGAAATCCATCAACATTTCATGTTAGTTTTTTTTACGATCGCAATACTTAAGCTTTAATGTCCAAAAAGCTAAAAATATATATATATTTGCGTATAGATTAAAAATTATTGATTTTATAAAAATATGTTTCGAATAAAATATTTGTATTATAAATATATATACATATTTGTAATGCTAAGTAATTTCATATCTCAAATAGTTTCGGAGCTATTATAAAAAATGTTAATTTACGCATCAGACCGGAGCCCTTAAAGCGATTTTGCCGAAATATTGAGGGTAGCCATTTTGTTTGGAATATTTATTACTGTTCATAAATGAAATTTAATCAAAATCGTTAGAGCCGATTTTGAGAAAATCGACTTTTTCTGTTTTTTCCCTTCAGTAAACTACCCTTAATTTTAGGGGTAGATGTCCAATTCCAAAAACCCCTCGGGGCAACCCTATGAAAACCCAAGATATCAAGTTTCAGCTCAATCGGTAAAATAGTTTAGGCTCTAGTTGGAGGTACAGACAGACAGACAGACAGACAGACAGACAGACAGACAGACAGACAGACAGACAGACAGACAGACGGAAATTCAAAAACCACTTTTTCGGATTCAGGAAGTCATGAAACGTCAAAATTCATCAAAATCTCGACTTCGATTTTTTTGACGATCACAATACTTTCTCTACCTGTAAGATAGAGAGAAAGTAAAAAGGGTTTAAGTTCTTCCTTTAAAGTTTTCTTTGGTTACTCAAGTTTACTAAAAGAGATATTAGATCAAAAACAATTTTATAAGAACCCGTTTCGGTGGTTGAATGTTCTCAGACGTCACTCACGCTAAAGACTAAAAATCTAATTCCTGGAAGATTGGTGTTTGAATCCTTGTCGAGTGTATTGAGGATGGTTTTTCCAAAAATAGTTTTCCACTCTCCATCTACGCTAATATGTGTACACTTCCTATAAGTTCAAAACTATTCATTCTTAACCCAATAGATTATTTACTTCATGTGTGTATAGTTCAAATGGCTTGTAAGATGATTGTCTAAAAAAAATTTTCTAACATTTTCTTTTTGGAATTTTTTTTTAATGCGGTAAACGGTTCTAAATGGAAAGGATTTAAAAGCGCAACGAGAGTCAAAAAATATCATAAGGTTGAGTCCAAAAACTAGAAAATATTTTGTGGTAAGTATTTGTGAAGATTTTTCCGCAGTTTAATAATATAATTTGTTATTTTTAGACATTAATGATCGACTGTATGAGCATGAAACTGATACATCCCATAGTAGTCTTTAAAATAACATCACTAAATAAACCATATGTATTTAAAAAAATATATATTTCAAAAGTATTTATTTGCATTCAAATATTCCCTTCTGAGTGGGTAAATACGGCCTCTAAGCTTCGTTTTCAAAAATGAAAGTTTTAGCTCACATAGCAAAACAAATACATGCTAGAATCGAAATTAAAAACCTGTACCATCAACATTCGTTATTACGCTAGCCGTTATATATTTATAGGAGAATGTATCCCATGACAATAACGTGTATTGATTACCCCAGTGTTTTATGACGCCTGGGAACCTATAGGGAAACCGTGCCTCGCATCTAGATGTACTCAACGTATTTTTAGAGTATACATTGATATGCATTACATATATACACAACTGTGTGAGGCTTTTATGTTTACGAATATTTAACACATCTGTGCGAGGATTTTATGTTTACGTACATTTAAATACACCAAATATATCAATTTGGGTGTATTTAATGTTATATTTGACATCAAATACTTTAAATTTGTTGTATTTTTTGTTATCAATTATACCTTTATTTAATTAAAGGAAAACTTTTATGAAAAATAATTTTAAATGAAATAAATGAATTATTAAAACAAATATGATGTTTAGCTATTATATGAACCACTTAAACCTAAATGTGTCCAATTTATTAAGCCACCTAAAACAATTCCTAAGTGAGTGACTTACGAATATGCAGCTAATTATAGTAAATCCATTTGACGCAAATATGTTAATCTTACTATATATCATCCTAATAAACTAATACTGAGTAATATGTAATTATTGATCAATTTAGAATTAATTGTTTACCCGCTACGGTTGCCGAACGGTCAATGACGATACACTCGCTGTAGACTAGACGGCCGATGACGGATAGATCCAAGTTCAAATCGTGGTCGGGGGTTTTGAAAGAGGTTTTTTCAAAATGGTTTTCCACTCTACCTCAATGCAAGTGCGGGAATACTTCCCATGAATTGAAACTTCTTCATCCCAAAAACCACTGTCGTAATTAGTACATAAGCTTATTTCTAGAACTGGTAGTAATGACGCTGTACTAGATAAAACCACTAATCATTAAATAGTTATATATGTGTATCTCTTTGAATTTATTTTTTAAATTTGAAGTTTCTCAAAATAGCCATTAAGATTTAGTCCAAAATTTATGTCTGGGAGTTATTTTTATCAAAAACAATATACTATTATTAACTAAAAATACTTTGAGGTAGTTTAACTAATAATTTTTTTTATTAAATTTGAGATTTGGTCAAAATATTTATTTATGAAGAGTTTCGTATTGTGATGAACAAGATGATGTGTGTGAATTTCGGAGGAAAGCTTTTTTAAGGGTAGTTTTTTATTACTAATAGCAACGCGTCTTACTACCCGTTCGGGCTATACTCATTAAGATGTGTTAGGGGAAGTTATATTTTTGAATATTTTGTTCTAAATTATGATACATTATAAGAAAGTACCTGAAAATGTATTTATAATTTATTATATTTGATTATTATCAAAAATTATCGTGAAAAATTTTAAACTCTAAATAGAAATGTTAGATAATATTATATTGCTGCGTATTCACTCATATTTTAGGCTATTAAATTATTTAGGTTTTCAAATATTCCTAAGATATAGTGTTCATTTCTACAATCATAATCAATAACAATTGAGATTCATTCTCTCAATACATTGTAATTAGAGTGAGGGGACATTTTGAATTTACTAATATATTGATAATATATATACACTAAGGAAGTAAATATCAAGATTTTTTTTTAAGCTGGTATGCCTTATTGCCTATTGGTTTAGAGTATTTGTACTTATTTTCTTTCGGATAGGAGTAACGTAACAAATTATTAAACCAATAAATACCCTCATTTATGCCGGAGACAATACATAAGTGTCCTGAGAGATTATAAAGCTTTTACCTATATCATTTCAGCTGTAGGAAATCCACGATAGGCAGGAGAATTTAAATTTAAACCTAAGCATAGTTCATAACAAGTAGAGAAGATACATGAGTGCCATGAGGGACTCTCTAACATATACATATTTCATTTGAACTGGAGGATATATACGAGTGCCGTGATAGATTGCAGAGTCTATACATATTTTATTTCAGCTGGAGGCAATACACGAGTGCTGTAATTTGTGCTTTGATCCAGCCGACTACATTGCATCACTGTTAACATTTACTAGGAAAAATAAAATAAAGATTTGGGGTACCTTATACAGCAATAAATGTTCAATTGTTTTTCTCCCTTAGAAGTAGAGGAATTTACATTGATTAAATGTGGGTATGATATACAGAGAAAATAGAGCTAAGTGACAAATAACTAAAGAAATAAATTAAATATTATATACGCCTCATCTATTTTAAAATTAAATTTACACCTATTGTCATGATTTCATTTACATCCTCTAGTAGTATAGAGAGGATATTTCATTTGCCAATTCGTAGAAAAGATAAGTTACCAATAAACTCAGTTTAGTAATTATTATATATATTAGTAAGATTTATGGTAGAATGAATAATACGAGATTCTAAACAGTTAGTATGTTTTAACACCAAGGATGTTAATGGATCAATCTAAGTTGTATGATGTTTAATAAAAGGGCATCCAAATACCGTGTTTAATAAACCACATCATTAAACTGCAATGCACTCAAATGCATTTCTAAACCTGGCATCTCTGGGAACTGTGACCAAATTCAGTGACAGTCATACATTTTAAAATGCATGAATGGACATTTATTTTTGTTTTCAAACTCACAGTAAAAAAAACTTTCAAAGAAAAAAAGTCTGATATAATAAAGCATAAATTTTACAGTTGGTTATTTATAATATAACTGGGATCTTTTAGAAGAAGAAAAAATAAGAATTGTATTTGAATATTATAAAAAATTGGGAAATTTTAGAGAAAAAAAAGAGTACTGGTCCCGCGTGACGAAGATTACAGGCCCTTAACGCTCCTTTAAAGAATGCCGATCGAGAGCTCCCTCCAAGCGAAGAGCGAGAGTGAGAAAGAGAGGTAAAGGAGTGTTTTGAGGTAGTCACGTGATCCGAAGGTAATGTGACTTAATGAAGGTCTAGGCCGCATAGCACGCTACCACATGTTCACCAATTAGTAGTGTGTTCATTGATCTCTGGTTATATAGTATATACACGCTATTACTAAAATATTTACATGAGTTAAAAAAAACTGAAAATCTTAGGCCTCTAAAATTTTCAAAAATCAGGATTTTAGCATTTTCAGAAAAAAAAGGTAAGGAGAGTGATAAATTTAGCCCCAAGATATTAACCATTTTTAATAATTCTGTATGGGAATAACATTATTCTTTGTAAAATTAATGATCGGGAAATTAAATTTCCTCATGGAAGCAAATTTTTATGAAAATTTTCCAATAAAATAACTTACTTACTATATGTTATATAATAAATGAACAGATAAATCCAGAATTGTAGCTTGATCATAAATAAATAACTTTATAGAGAATTTGACCAAAATACTAAGGGGACACTCACTTGCTATTACAACCAACTTACATTTACTATTTTTATAAAATCTAGTTCTGATAACCACTCACATAAAGATATTTTTTTTTTTGTATATTCATATTTAGCGTCGATAGTTTGAATTTACTTTTCAAGCCAAACTATTTTATAGTCCTAAGGATAGAAAAAATCCACGTCAAATACCACATAAAGTTCACAAATTTTGGTTGAATAATTTATCACGTCTTTTTATATTTTTTATATATTATATATATTTTTATTTATAGTCTTTCGTAATCGCATAGCTGGTGTTAAATAAGAGTATATTTAATTCAGGAAGACTTATTAGTTTTTCATCAATTATTAACATCAGTAGACGTGGTGTTTGGTGTTGTATTTTCACATATTTTTATTGAATAACTATTTTATACTCGTTGTTTATACATTTATGAGAAGTTCTTTTGGCGGGAATCTGGTAAAAAAAAGCCTACTCTACTAGAAAATTAATCAAGCTAATGACAAACGAATTAGGATTAGTGAAATTATACTGGAACACCATTTAGTAAAGAAAAGATTCAGCAAACACAGGTATGATTTGGAACCAAATATCCATGCGATAGATAACCAGACTATATTAGTCTTATATTTGATGTATGCGTCCAACAATATGGGTATTATTACGAAGGTAAAAGAAGTAATAAATGTACAAGAATTTACTTAGAGAAAAAGCAGGAAACGATTTATAAAATTTACCCCATTACACACAATTTGGATTAGAGCCTGGAAATTTCAGTCACAAGCACAAACACTACAATATCTTCTTCCTTGCTACAATCCCCTCCCTCCATCCAAACCAGCGAGGAACACAATGGAATATGAACAAATTTTGGAAACAGCCTGTAGATTGATACATAATTCATAATGTATATATAGACTACATGCACATCGTAGGTGTACGAACGTGTACAAACTATTAAGGGTGATTACCTGTGTGGAGCCAAACCTAAATAATTGGTCCTCAAGTATGTATATATCGTGACTGTCAATGAGGTGTTGCTTCTAATCAACACGACACATTTACATCACAATCATTATTTTGTCTCAAAAAGGGTGGCATAAGACCTATAGTATAGTCATTTTCAAACCTAATTGGGCACAAGAAAATAATTCTGACTCCTCACTGGAAGATAAGAATACTCCTCATTTTTAGAATGACCTTTGAAATACACTGGAAATAAAATTTAATAGTTTACAAATATTTTATAGTGTTTTAAATTTTATATTTTATATTTTTAACATTTTATATTTATAGCACTATCCACTTATCTATTAAAACGTAAGTAAGAGTTCGTAAACTTTCATTTGTATACGCTCAGCTTGTTAAAATACCCTTTAAACCACATGGTATTGACACGCCAATTCAGTAACAAGATAGATTACTTCACAAAAATTTAAAATAAAGATTTCTTTTACTTCTTGAACCTGTTATTATTATATACTCTTCTCTTAATATTATTTTTTCCTCGTGGCTTAGTTGATTTATGATGCTACATGGGAGAGCAATGAGGAAAGTTTAGGAAGTCTAAAAATCCTGGAATTTTATTAAATGGCTCGATATTTTTAATATTGTTTTCTCCCAATTTTTAAGGGAAAATTCTGACCAGTTAAAAAGTTTAAATTTTAGTTTAAAATAAATTTTTAAAATATGTGATTAATTTACATAAATACCTATAAAACAATCCCAAATTATCTTACAAAATTTTCTGTTATAACATTATTAAATCATAATTTTATTTGATAGATGATAATTTGATATAGGTTTATAATCATTTTATTTAACCTCAGAGCTACAAATTTTCTCGTAAAGGTTGATTATTAAAAAAAATTACACAAATTTTAACTTTTAAATTGATCAGAAACTGTCGATAATTTTTGTCAAAATTTGTTAAAAAGGATATTAAGAAATATAATACCAATTCTTAATTAATGAGGGATTTCTTGATGTCTTCAACTTTTCTCATTATTCTACAATGTAATACCCTAAATGGGTTGGTCTCAAACCATGGTACTCCTGGCTCGATTCCAAGTGGGTACTGAATAAATATGCTATGTTTGTGGATATTGGAGACTACCCTTTAATAATTATTAATGAAGTCTTTAGGGAAATGAGCGTCTTGTTTGTTGTATTTAAAAGTAAACTTGTAAGTCAAGTGATGATGTAATTTCTTGATTTGGTAAGTTATTTTAAGTAGACCTTGGTAAAAAATTAAGCCAAAGCAGGGACAAGAAAAAAATTATCCTTAATTAATAAATCTCCTACTTTTTACCTAATTGAAGAAAAGTCAATTCACTTAAATTTCATCGACCCTCAGTGTACCTAACTTATATAAAACTCAATCACAACCTAGCTGTCAGTATAACATTAACATAGAGAATGCAGGTACTTTACTTGCGCTTTATTAAAAATGGAATTCCAACTGTAAATATGTGAAAACCTGGAATCGTACGACGATCAATCTTGGACTGTTTTTGCTAAGTCCTTTTAAGAGTTTCAGCCGAAAACATTACCATACTTTTAACTAGCTCTAACTGCTCTGGGTTGCAGGGGTGAGGTATTTTTGTGAAATTTGATTTTAATAAATATTCAAATTTCTTATTGGTGAAAAATGTTGATATAAAAAAATAGTTAGTTATATATTTAACAGTATATAGTGATAGTGAATACCACAAACCAGTATTCACAGGATATATTATGTCCTTAGACTTGTATTATGTTTAAAAATGGGACATATAGGAAGAGAAAAAGATGAATGAAAGAATAGTAGTAAAGGAGGCTAAAGAGCAAAGGAGATTAAAAGAAGGAGAGAGGGTGCAATATAATTCTGAAAGAAATAATAAGTTTTTTCTGGATGTAGATAGAAAGAACAAAACAAGAATTGCAAGAAAATACATTGCATTCATAATGTACTTTGCAAGAATATATGGGATGAAAACATTATAAGATAGTGATAAGGGAAGTATTTTGAGAAAACTAGTTAATAAAAGATTGATAAATTAACATAATCAGGGGAAATGTTATGATGAGTTAATTAATTAACTAGGCCGAGGATCTAAAAGCCAACCGATGTGGTTTTATGCCATGTAGAGATTCGTGGACCAGATATTTTCAGTGTAACAAATGTTTGAGTAATGAGTGGCAGTAAAAAAAAAGTTTTTTTTGTTCGTTTATCTTAAGAAAATGTACGATCAGGTTAATAGGATTATTTTATGGGATGTTCTTATAAAGTATGATGAAAAAACATGGTAATAAATTAAATTGTATCTTGTATGATGGAAGAAAGAATACGTTAAGGTGAATTATAATTTCAACAATAATTTATATGTAAACTAAGGGAAATATATTTGTATTTGTGAAAAAAAATAATCTAATCAACTTTTAATGAGATTCAACAAACCATTTCAACTTAATATCAGTTTACTATACATATATATATACAGAAGGGTATACAGATTTAAAGAACTGGGGACAGGCTTATTTGTGAGGCTCAATTTTAGTTCTAGGGTCTGTAAAACATCACGATTCGTTATAAATTATTGATTGAGAATATTTCAGATAACAATAATTAATCCATAAGAGAAAGAATGCAATTTCTATTCCAGAGATTTATATATATTAATAAAACATATTGGGAGAGGGTATATAAAATGTGGCGATAGTAGAAAATGATAATAGGATTGTGGTGTACTTTTTTTTAATTTACCTGTAGGCCTTATGAAGAAACTCTAGTACGTAATATCTTGTATGGCTAGCAGGTTCAGTTGGTATGGGCATATCAATTTCTTCAGGTATCTCGGGACTCCTGGTTGTGTTTTTTTTTTAAATTAAATAAGACTTTGAACGATAAAAAAAGAAAGGGATTTGATTGAATAACTTCCAAACTACCATTGCTATAAAACCCTTGACAATATATATATATATATATATATATATATATATATATATATATATGCTTTTATTCAAATATTAAAAACCTATTAAAATATAGTGTATTAAGTAATACAAATAAATAAGGAATTCAGATTATCATTTTTGATCTACTCGTTTTGTGTTATTATTAAATTTAGGTTTCATCACAGAATATTGCTTGAGAACGTTTGGGTAAGTAAATAACTAAGATTACAATGAAGAGTATATTATAAAATGCACGTATGTTTGAGAAGTAAATATGATATAAAATACAAAGGAATTAATTAAAATAGTAGCGTTTATAACTTTTCTTGTAATATTTGAATAAAATTACATTTTACTACATTAATGCCATGATAATAAAAGAAAAAATTGCTTGGTTACTGTAAAATAATTTACAAGCTCTATGCATGGAGTTAAGAGCCTTTAATAATTTATCGATTGTCTGGAGAGTTATACTAAAAAATATAATAAATTCAATAGAAATATTATCTGAGAGGTTATATTAGTTTCTGAGGGTAGATAGTTGGGGTAAATTTTGTTAAACAATAAATTAGTTTGTTCTTATAAGAAAATTGAGCATTGTCTAAACACACTGGTTATGTATCAGACTTTCAGATCACTTTATAGATAGTTTGCATCTACTTCACAAAAATAAAAAGGTTATTTGAAGTATATCTGAGGATGAACACAGAATTTGTCCTGAAAATTTTAGATGCTTGGAAAAAGTATATTTTAAAAATTATCTTTATTCCTTATAGCAACCCAAACCCTTCCATTTCATGGAGAAATAAATGGTACGGCACACCGCACAGACTTTCTCTCTCTTTCTATAAACTCGTAAGATTTCTGAACGGAATAATGTACATTGTATCATCACCACTCCACATAAGAACATGCATAAAATAATATACAATGATATAGAATCAATGAGAAAAGAGGCGCATCTTTGTCCACCTAAGAACATTTCAAACAGTTTAATGTCTTCCACAAGGGTCAACACTTCGTATTAAAATTTCGATTTCTGGTTAAAATTTTAACATTTTAAAAGGTGTTGCAGATCTTCAAGTCATCGCATTGATATTTAATTATTAATTTATACATTTTGACCAATAAAAAATTTAAATATTGACTATTGAGTCTAAAATGGAGATAGATCATTGCTATGCAAACATTTCTCCTAAGAGATTTAAGGAAAAATAACATACTTTTTTTAGATACTTACTTATATTTAATTACTCTATGGCATTGGAGTATTATTGCGTTAAGACTTAAGTAGTATATGTTTACAACTAAAGCTCACAAAATTGTATTAATATATTTGCAAATATCTCAGAAACTACTGTTTTTATAAAAATATATGTCAAATAAAAGTTTTTTCTTTCTAATAGCCCTACAATTTTGCAATGATAAGTTGTTTAGTTTCTCCAATAGTTGTGGAGATACGGAAATTAACGCTTCTGTAAAGTACCCTAAAAATAATTTTCATAGGAAAATGAAAATAGCCAGTTTATTTATAATCTTAATCAACGCCTAGATACGAATTTTAATCAAAATCGTGTGAGTAGATTTTGAGAAAACCAAATTTTTCTCTTTTCGCCCTTCAGTAAACTACCCTTAATTTTAAGTTTTTATAGACACACAGACAGACGGCATTGCAAAGACTTTTTTAGGGTTCGGGGGGTCATGAGACGTCGACATCCATCAACATTTCAGGTTAGTTTTTTTTTTTACGGTCGCAATACTTAAACTTTAATGTCCAAAAAGTTAAAAAAATTCATATAATTGCGTATATATTGAAAGTTATTGATTTTATAAAAATATGTTTCGGATAAAATATCTGTATTATAAATATATATACATATTTGTTATGCTAAGTAATTTCATATCTCAAATAGTTTCGGAGCTATTTAAAAAAATGTTAATTTACGCATTTGACCGGAGCCCTTAAAGCCATTTTGCCGAAATATTGAGGGTATCCATTTTGTTTGGAATATTTATTAATGTTTATAAATGAAATTTAATCAAAATCGTTTGAGCCGATTTTGAGAAAATCGACTTTTTCTCTTTTTGCCATTCAGTAAACTACCCTTAATTTTAAGTTTTAATAGACACACAGACAGACGGCATTGCAAAGACTATTTTTAAGGGTTCGGGGGGTCATGACACGTCGACATCCATCAACATTTCAGGTTAGTTTTTCTTACGGTCGCAATACTTAAGCTTTAATGCCCAAAAAGTTAAAAATATATATATAATTGCGTATATATTGAAAGTTATTGATTTTATAAAAATATGTTTCGAATAAAATATTTGTATTATAAATATATATACATATTTGTAATGCTAAGTAATTTCATATCTCAAATAGTTTCGGAGCTATTATAAAAAATGTTAATTTACGCATCAGACCGGAGCCCTTAAAACGATTTTGCCGAAATATTGAGAGTAGCCATTTATTTTGGAATATTTATTTATGTTCATAAATGAAATTTAATCAAAATCGTTAGAGCCGATTTTGAGAAAATCGACTTTTTCTCTTTTTGCCCTTCAGTAAACTACCCTTAATTTTAAGTTTTAATAGACAAACAGACAGACGGCATTGCAAAGACTATTTTTAAGGGTTCGGGGGGTCATGAGACGTTGACATCCATCAACATTTCAGGTTAGTTTTTCTTACGGTCGCAATACTTAAGCTTTAATGCCCAAAAAGTTAAAAATATATATATAATTGCGTATATAATGAAAGTTATTGATTTTATAAAAATATGTTTCGAATAAATAATTTGTATTATAATTATATATACATATTTGTAATGCTAAGTAATTTCATATCTCAAATAGTTTCGGAGCTATTATAAAAAATGTTAATTTACGCATCAGACCGGAGCCCTTAAAACGATTTTGCCGAAATATTGAGAGTAGCCATTTTGTTTGGAATATTTATTTATGTTCATAAATGAAATTTAATCAAAATCGTTAAAGCCGATTTTGAGAAAATCGACTTTTTCTCTTTTTGCCCTTCAGTAAACTACCCTTAATTTTAGGGGTAGATATCCAATTCCAAAAATCCCTCGGGGCAACCCTTTGAAAACCCTAGATATTAAGTTTCATCTCAATCGGTAAAATAGTTTAGGCTCTAGTTGGAGGTACAGACAGACAGACAGACAGACAGACGGAAATTCAAAAACCACTTTTTCGGATTCAGGAAGTCATGAAACGTCAAAATTCATCAAAATCTCGAGTTCGATTTTTTTGACGATCACAATACTTTCTCTACCTGTAAGATAGAGAGAAATTAAAAATAATATATTAATTTTTCATTTATTAAACAATTTTATATCCTCAAGGTTTGTTATTGGTGCACGGAATACTTACTATTTCCAATCTTGGCCACTACCTCTGGCTGAGCGTTAAAATCGTTTATTCAAGTAAAGAGTGCGTATTAAAATCGTGGTGGATATATTGAACTAATTATATCCAATCCACCTCACTACACTATCTCTTTCAGTTCCATTCTGATGCTATCCTCCAGTCTGTGTCTATGTCTTTCCAATGGTATTTTCCCATTAAGTTTGACACTCAATACATTGAAAATGTTTATAGATTCTCCCATTCGCACTGCACATCCTGTCCACTGTAATGAACTTGACATATTTATCCTAAAATGTCTTGTGATGGGTACATTATAAAACCTACTTCTTTCTTAAGTAACTTAATTCCATTTTGGTTCAATATATATTCTTAAGCTCCTTGATTTAGAACACCCTAGATTGTTTTTAGACATGTAGAGTAGGAAACCACGTATATCACACATAGTGAAAAACCATTAAATTTTTGTGTGCATATTATGAGTTTTAACTTCCTTGAAAGAATGCGAGATGTCAACAACTAATTGACCAAGTAAGAGCATGCATGCATTTACCGAAAGCATTATTTGCCTTTAATTACAATATAATATGTTTATTGCTATTTAAAATGTTTTATAAATATTTAAACTCATTAATCCTGTCAAAGGATATATAGTTCTCAGTAATCTCTAAATTATCGACCCCGATCTGAGTTATCTTTTTATCATATTATAGTTCCAGCATTTTGTTTTACGTCTATTTTAAAATAAATAATAAATAATTTCGAATCAATTATTAATCCTATACATATTTATATTCAGGTTTAAAACTATCGATCTTCCTAAAATCTTATTTTATATGTAACGTAGAAAAAATAATAATTACGAAATAAGTACAACGGTTTGGTAGTGAGCCACAAACGTCCCTTAATATAGTCTCTTAGATAATTAAAGGAAGACTAACCCATATTAAAATGATATATATATATCAACACCCTGAACACCGTAGGCATACTCTACTTTATAAAAGTTGAAATCAAATTTTTTTTCATAACTTGGAATTTCAACTATTGAAGTTGTCACACGCCGAAGAGTTTTAACAGAAAACTGCCCTTGGGAGTTTTTTATTGTTCACAATCGCAAGTAGTTAGTAACAAATTTAATTGGTAGAGGATTGTTTTTACTTTATATTTTTTAAATTACCACAAATTCTGTAATGATTCATTATAATTATAATAAATGGTTTTAAGCAATAAAATATTAATGGAGGCGGGTTCATAAAAATAAGGGAATGACTATCAACTTTTAACAAATATATATATATATAGTATTAGTTTATATATATATAGTTATATATATATATATATAATAATGATATGACTTTTTTCAACTGTGTGTTTATATTGTAAATTTGAAATAACATTTTTCTAATGCTTCATAAATTGGCAAATAAGTTATTCCAAAGATGTTGTAAATACATAATGTTTAATATGAAACAATATTATATGTAAATTAAGTAAATATAACTTAGTCCTACATAGATAGGCATATTTAAAATTAAAGTTTTAATAAACGTGGTACATATTTAATTCTTAATACATGGATAGGATATATTATTATCTTCTTAATAAATGTGATTTATTTTTTAAATGTATTCACACAAAATATAAATTAAACTATATTTTTTAAGTCAGATGTAAAATAATGTTGCATAAGGAATAATTAATTATTATATTCGCACAATCTAATCTTAACAAAACTTAAGGCAGTATAGCCTAAATATTATTAATTTAAATTATTACATCATGTTTGTCTTCCTACTCGAATACATTCTTATCAATTAAAAAACAAAGATTGAAACCCTTTTTGTTAAAAGAAATCTAATTTTAGCATTATTTTATTAAAAATTATATCGATTTATTATTAGTATCATCTTTACTCTATTTGTTGCCTTTGATAAGCCTTAAGATACATAAAGTTAACGTAGGTAAATATATGATTATAAATATTCACTAGAAGCCCGTTGATTTCAAAAGAGATTATCAGAAATTCCGGTTGGTCTTCAACAACAGTTAGACACAAAAAAACTATAATAACCTTATTTACATTAACTGAAAAGATTTGGTTACAATTATATTCTTAAAAATACACTAAAGTGACACTACAACCTCTAGTAGAAGCCAGCGGTCATTAAAATATGAAGTAAAACTTTGTTTTTTTTGTGGTGTCTTGGACCTTATTTGTTTTTGTAAGAAAAATTACATCTCATTTCTTATGCTGTATTATAAAGTAAATAGATATGTTATTTCCTTAACAAATTTAAGCCCCCGATCTTTTACATCCTTTAAAATATAAAATTTCTAACTTAATCTTATATTGTTGGTCTGGCACTTACAAATTATCCGTATTTGAGGTTTGGTACTTGTGAAATTTGGATGGATTAGTTCCTAGTGTATACATATTAAGAAAGTGAGGGTATGGGTTTTGATTTAAAATATATATATATTATATATGATGAAATTTACGTACTGTATTATATAACAAGGATATATATGTGATTAATTCATATATATATACAATATATATTGCATAACTTATTTTTTATGTCCATATTTGACTATATTGCTTCCTTGTAGTGTAAGAGATCTATTCATTTTAAAATAATTTTTGAGATATAATGAGTGTAAGCTATATGTATCTGTAAATTCACTAAAATAAAATACAAACTCATTTTCTTTTTCTTTTTTAAATTTGCAGAGAACCCAATTAACGACAACTTTTATTCAAAAAAATTGCTGATGATAACATATTTGTCAAATATTCCTTTCAATAAGATCTAGTAGTCAATAAATCTTCGTAATTACATCCTTTGTCGAGGTGAGGTAGAAGTAAAAAAGAATCTATAATTCTTTATTTCACTTCCCTTAGATAAGATCATTTTACATTGATTTAACTGTCAAATCATACTGTTTTTTACCTTCCCGGCACATAAAGACGAGTTTTCTATGTTTCCACCCTTTAGATTAGATCCTTACCGAAGACGATGTAGATTATGACTAACCATATTGTCTTGTGATTACCATGTAAATCGGTATTTCCTCGTAGCTCGTTAGGTGTAAGTTGATTTACTAAGGAACATCTTACGGCAAAGGGTAGATTGAGTGTGTTAGAAGAAGAGGGATAGGATAAAGTGAAGAGGAGGATATAGAGTTTAAAGTAAAGTGAGGTAATCTCATTTCTTAACCACCCCGGAGAGAAAATGCAGATTTTGTGCTTCGGAATACTATGAGAAAGGGGAAAAAGTTTAATAGTCAATTTATGAACAAATAAATATGGTTATTTATGTTAAACTGCCGTACACAAATGTGATGATAATTTCATTAGTGTTGAACCAATATTATATAATATATATAGTATTATTAAATGAAGGTTGCATTCAATTTATAATAATCACAAGACCTTTAATACTAAATACATTTGTTCTACTTTTTATTTATTAAAGGTAAATAATTCCTAACAAAAAATATTATTATAATATATAATTTTAATACACTTATATAATTTTCATCAATTAAATATTATTTACATACGTGGACTCCAAAATAAATGTTTTAATCTAGAATTTAACATTAATTGACAGATCAACAGTGACAAATTCTAGATCTATTATTTATTTTAATCGAAAATTGTTGGAAATATACTTTTTTTTAACTTTCTTGTAAAAGTTACTTTCCCTACTAAAAATTCACAAAAATTAACTTACATTAAGTCGATTAGAAATATGCTAGACTACTGACTACCATAGAATTAATTATAGAGATTGGTTTGAAATAAAAAATATTCCCAAATAAATTTTAAAAAAAATACTCATGCGTTTCTCCAAATATTTTGAAATTTTCAAAACTACATATAAGCAAACTATCCTTTGATGCATTTTCTCACAAAATACAATGAGACAGATCGACTGAAGGATAAAGCTGAAAATCCAGTTTTAGGTTTGGACACACATAAAACGTAAAGATTCATTATAATCATAATATATACTAAAATGTAAAAAAAAAAATTATATCGAGATATTTGAGATATCGAATTGGATCAACACATTATCCATACAATTTAAAATATCCCCATATAACGAACCAAACATAATTAAATGGCGAAGCAGAATATCTAACTATGTTGCTCGATTTTGCCTTTGCATATTACATAAAATGTTGGTCCCAGAACACAATTTCATATGTTTGGACACATCTGAGAACAGGGTTATGTTTCATTGTTTGTTTGTTTTTGTATATGGTGGGCTGGATTTTACTAAAGGTGGCTCACTAAGTTCATTTTTATCAAAATAGTTTATTTTAAAATTATGATGTTTATATTCGTACACATATGAGCCTAAATATGAAAAAAAATAAAACATAATTAAGCTGTAATTCGAATGAAAGATGAGTTCTTAATTTACACCATTAAGTGTTTGTTATCAGGGTAGTACACTTAAGTACGTAAGAATGAATAATATTAACAATTATTTAATTCAAACGTTGGTATTTCTAAGTTTTGTATAACGAGTTAGTTTACAAATTATTTTAGAATGATTCTAACTTGTGACTTGTTGGTTATTTTAACTGTTATCACTTATTTATTATTACAAAATTCATTGAGAGTAATTCCTATCATCCGTTAATTAGTTAATTATATGCCATATGTGTTTCTGATAACTTATTTTTACAAACAAAACAGGCCTTAAAATGTATAATGTTTGCAAGTCACACCAAGAACTGGTTTCATAGTCAATCTTTGTATTCTCAATTTTATAACACACACATATTTTACATTCGCATCCACAAATAAACATGTATTCCTATATGTTGACCTTTCTCAAACACCAGGTGACCTTTTGCCTTCAACCTTTAGGTCATGGACACCACATAGCTTCATACTCATATATGCATTATTCTAGTCACGCGACATGGTGATAATATACCCGTTTTCTTTGAAGAGTTGAATCGCATGGTAATTGTATTGTTTGGAAGCCTCTAGACTTTAAATAATATTCAATTTCTAATCGTTATGTGAACACCACCAATTAATACTTAATTTTTAAACAAAACTCTTCTTCCTTAGGCTAAAGTGTTATTGAGATGATTTTTAAGCTTTAATAATAATTTTAAGCTACATATTTCACAATACATTTAAAATGAAGGAATAAAGGAAAGTTATGGCTTGAATCCTAAAAATATTGTTCAGTGTGGCCAAATATTGAGATTATAAAACAGTTCTGAGGAAATAATTACAAAGTGAATGAATAAAATTAAAAGTAAATTTGACATTACTTTCTCCAGCAGAGTTCAAAACTATTCAAAAATGCTTAAACAATGTATTTGAATGGAAATCCAAAACCCAACCTACTATAATAGGCGTTTCAAAGGCATATGGTATTAAAATTTAAAATGTAAAATAATGGGGGGAACACAGTAAAAAAAATGACGCCCCTTTAAGCAAATAATAGCTCCCACTTAAAATACTTTAATAAATATAAATTTTATACAAGCATAGAAAGACTTGTCCTATATTTTACTATAAATGTTAAACATTCATAACAATATTATTCTTAAATAAAATTCTGATTTTATTATTATATATTTATTTTAGTACCGCTCCTTCTACCCGTTTTGAACACCATTTTGGATAAAAACACCTATGGTACACCTGACTTAGATTCTAACCTTGATCTCTCCGTTATCAGCAGTCTAGTCTACTGCGATAGTACAGCATTAGACAATGCGGCCTCAAAAAGAGTTTGATTCAATTAAATGTTTAAATATAGCATGCTTAACATTACCAACTGGCGTATTTATACTACTCTGAAAAGATAAGTATCAGACTACATTTTATGTAGGCTCATCTTAAGTTTTTTTGGTTTAACATTACAAATGTTGGTGCCACAAGGTTGATATACCAGTTCCAAAAAATAAAAGTCCACGCTATAATTTAGCTTATTTTGAAAAATATTATTTACCATTTCTATCAAATCATTGATCATTTATCTATTAAGTAAGCATTTTTTTTAAACTCTACCCATTTTCATATTCACTGAACAAATTTGAGAAAATTCTTTGAATCACTTAAAAAGTCTCAAGCCTATATCTTTTTTACCTCGAAAAAAATAAAAGATATTGTGTCAAAAAAATAAATTATCTTCCGCGCAAAAGTAGGTCAGATTTTCCAGAAACTATAAAGTAAAGCTTACAGTAGCCTAGAGGGAACAGTTTTATGTTTTATAACAAACTGCTTGAAAATATTTGCACCAATAAATTTACAAGGTGCATGTTGTGGGCCTCTTCAACGTTCATATAAGAGCTGATTAAAACAAATTATATGTTTTTATTGAAAATATAACCAAACAAGTCCTATAATAGATCGTGTCTTAAAGTGCATATCTATATCCAGTTATAGATGCTTGTTTATGTATAGCTATCAGAATTGTATTGGGTTTATTTACATTTTATAAATTTTAAATAATGTTTTATAGTACCGATATTGACTAAAATCGACCTAGGCTACTTATATTTAGGAAAAAAAGGTAGACATAAATCCAATAACTTTAAAGGGGAGGAAGGGGAATAAAGAGATGCATTACAAATAATTATTACCAGTTTATCAGATATATATCAAACCACAACATTATGGATAGAAATCTAATGCATTAACTATGTTCGTTATTTCTCACCCTTTGATAGTCTTTATAGATAACAACATTCTAAAAGCTGTTATACTTTAGTATTTTATAGTAAGGAAGTTCGTAAAAGTGGTGTTACAAAAATAATATGAAAGCGAAAATATAAATCTTAATTGTTAAAGTAAGGATTTAATAAAAAAAAAGACCAAGAAAATAAAACAGTTACAGTTCAATTGTAAAGTTTTTAATATATTTATATTTAAATTTATAGTGTTTAGCTAAAAATGTATTATATAAGACAAGCATATTTAAATTTTATATTACTAAACTTAATTTATATTAAAATTTGTAAACTATAATTTTTTAACAAAACCAACATACAAACTAAGATTGAATTAATCTTTAAATACATATTAAAATACAATTGTATTTTGACAAAGCTAGTCCAAATTTAACTTGATTATTAATTAAGGGTTTGAATCAAAAAGCATTTTAAGCCATCACTTATACAAACAAGAAATCACCTGATTATAACATATTTTTTTTAAAATCTTTAATAGCTTTTTCATGTTAGTGTTATGTTATAAATAGCAGTTTTTTACTTTTACTTTATTTTTAAACCTGTTTTTTTATTTATTTTACTATAAAAACGAGTAAAATCATTATTAAAAATAATAAAATAGTGTTAAAATGTGATTGAACATCTTTCAAAAATTTATACTATAAGATTTACTATAAATAAATGGAAATCTAGGCAAATGATAGTTATTATTAGATTGTATGTAATTTACTCGATTAAAAATGTATAAAGCTATTAATTATGACGAATTGTAATTTCTTATTTAAATAACTAGCTTCCGTACACATATTTGATAAATCTGTAATATATACAAATATATAATAGATATTATTTATATTATATAAAAATATAATATATAAAATATGTATTAAATATAAATATTATATACATGAATAGATATATAAATATAGTACCAGTATAAATATTATATAAATATATAAAAATAATATATATACATTTCTTTGAAACTACAAGAGCAGCGTTTGCTTTCTAAAAAATGTTAAAGGTCTGTGCTGTTAAGATTCTAAATAGCTTAGTGAATAATTATATATTTAAATGTATGTTTATATAGATAGAGTAGAGCTTGGACAATTCGAACGTTTAATTTGAACCTTTCCCTTGGTTCATTAAAACTTACATTAGAACATTGTAGAAAATCACATATAATTCGAACTTATTTTGTTTAATTCGAAGTAAAACTCTCGAAGATGACGAGAAATAGCCTGATATAACACATTGGAAACAAGTTTACCACTCGACTGTTGCTGCGTGAGTAATAGGCTTTTTGCTTTCAGGGGCACTAAAGTTTTGTTTTCCTAATGAAGATTTTATGAGCTTGGTCGAGAGCTTAGTAACTTGCGGTGATCTTACAAGTGCAGAAATGTTGGCAGATGTTATTAACTATAAATAACAGTGCATCTTCAGATGAAGAAGGAGAACAGACGTAGCTTATAGAGAAGCCGAGCTCAACATTTACACAGGCCATGGACCACATCGAAGAAAGAGATGAGATGGTTTTTGAAGGGACAACATAATGAAGCCCCTCTATCCAGACACTGAATAAACCAGTTTACTACAACTCAGAATATTAACACAAAAAAAAGTTCAAAATGTATAAATTTAAAAAGACTGTAAATACATGTATCACTGTACATATTGCTATGGAAAATCTAATAATAAAATTATACGTATATACTACTGTATTTTACTACACTGAATTGATGTTTGAACTATTTTCTAGCCCAAATAAAAACTTACCAGATTCGATCTTTTAGATAATTTGAATTATTCTAGTAGTCCTTTCCTCTTCAAATTACCCAGGTTCAACTGTATTTAAATATATATTTATATATAATATCTACACATGTATACATATTTCTATAAAATATGTTTACATATACATAAATTTAAATATTTGCACCATGTATTAATTTAAACTCTATAAATATTATTATAAAATCACAAGGAATTCATTTAATTTAACACTCTAAAATAGGTAAAAAAAACTTTGCGTGTGTGTCAACATAAAAAATGTAGGTGTGTACATAACTACCGTTACAAAATGCACACCAATAGTTGATCTAAAATTAAACTTGCCTTTAAGATTTTAAAATAACATTAGAAGGGTCGTTTTTGAATAAATAATGGATTGAAAATAAAATTGCTGAATTTATTATTGGATACCCAATGTAACAGATAAATATAGGTGTAAATTACACGTTTACCCCTTTTATTCTTATTAAGATTCCTCAATTTTTTATTTAAACCAATTAGGGTGTTTTATCCAAATCAAACTTTTCAGTCTAAACTTTTAGATAAATTCATCCCCAACCCTTATAAAATACGTTTTCCTTAATATAGTTTTAATGGGTAGCAAAGTGCTTTAAATATATATAAAACTATAAGCCCTAAAGATATATTTAAAACGTGCTCCTAAGTTAATTAATTTAATATTACACTATCTTGTATGAATGTTAAAGACTTTAAAGTCTTATATGAGATAGACTAAGTAGACATTTGCTTAAAATATCTAGAAAATAATATACATTTGTATATTAATGGAAACAATAAATATTTAGTCCGTTGGATTAAATAGAAAAGCTACATATGGGTGACCAAATAAGATTACGAGCTATCATATAACGTAGCTGAGATTTCCGCACGTCCATCACAGACTTTGCCTTAAAATATGAGTGAAGAATGACCCTGGGCATGGGACGACTTCTATATAAATCAGTAGTTAGAGAATTGGCTTGCTAAGCTAGAGGTCCTGGGCTCAATTTCCACCTACTGGGTGTAATTTTTCAATTTAAAGAACATGTATATAAAATATAAAGCCAAATTGTTACTTCTTAAAAATTCCGTGAACTACAAGTAACCTCAACAAACATCATCTAGTGAATTTAAATAGTATGAATTACGATATCAGTTTAGAGAGACAAGTTTTAGTGTCGAGGGGTAGAGAAGTAATTAGAAGTGACTATACAAACACTCTTGTAACTCCCAGTCCCTTTATCTCTCTTCTTGTTCTCCCACACCTTCTCTAAAGGAAGGATGCAACTATGCAGAAAATGTAATTATCAGTTCATTTCTCATGTGGTGCACGTACGTCCGTAAGACATGATACGAACCAAGGTAAGGTGTGGTGTGTATGTGAGAGCGAGTTAAAAGGGGGTGGGAGGAGGAGATAAGGTGATACAAAGCAAGAGGTATAACTGGCTCTAGAAACAACGTTAGAATCAACGAGATGTAATATCTGAGGGGGAAATTAGAGAATAGACATCCGAACAGCTATATTGAGTTAGACTGACATACTTTATTTGACACTGAGATAGTTAAAAAAAACTTGTCCCATATCTTTATTTTTGAATTCAGTTTGAATCCAAGATAAGAGATTTTAAAATTGGTTTTATACTAAAGATAGATTTAACATAGGTACGATAGTGTGAATCCAAACAGACCTAAAGAATAAAATAGTAGTGTTTAAAGTTTCATCTTTTTTATTTTCCAGAAAAATGGAGGTCGCTGTTCAAGCTTCCCCACTCAATCACCAAATAAACTTGGTTTCATTTATTATTAATTATTGGAAACTAATCCGTACATTTGTTAGGGTGATTTAATGAGGAAATCTTGGACTGTTAATATAAAAACAAAATATGACGATCGTTAAATTTGCATAAAACTAATAGAAACAATGCTAGAGTGTTTATCTTTTGAAATTAATAAACACAATATGAAATAAGAATAAACTTACTTGTATTTCATAGGCAGATTCCCTTTCCCACCCAATTTGAGATAAAATCACAAAACAAATCTTACGTTAAAATATATTCCCTCTGCCGTATTTATGTTATAAATTTATGTATGTGGATATTTGTATCAATGGATGTCTTAAGATATGTGTAAATATGTATTTATTTTATTAATATTATTGTAATTATTATTATTATTATTAGCACCACGTCTTACAATCCGTTCGGGTTATACGCACTTTACTTATTTGAATATTAACGTATATATGTATGTATATATGTATATATGTATATATGTATGCATGTATATATGTATATATGTATATATGTATGCATGTATATATGTATATATGTATATATGTATATATGTATATATGTATATATGTATATATGTATATATTTATATATGTATGCACGTATGCATGCACGTATGCATGCACGTACGCACGCACGCACGTACGCACGCACGTACGCATGCACGCATGTATGCACGTATGTATGTACGTATGTATGTACGTATGCACGTATGCACGTACGTATGTATGTATGTACGTATGTATGTATGTATGCATGTATGCATGTATGCATGTATGCATGTATGCATGTATGCATGTATGCATGTATGCATGTATGCATGTATGCATGTATGCATGTATGCATGTATGCATGTATGCATGTATGCATGTATGCATGTATGCATGTATGCATGTATGCATGTATGTATGCATGTATGCATGTATGCATGTATGTATGCATATATGCATGTATGTATGTATGTATGTATGCATGTATGTATGCATGTATGTATGCATGTATGTATGTATGCATGTATGTATGTATGCATATATGTATGCATGTATGCATGCATGTATTGAATGCATGTATGCATGCATGTATTGAATGCAGTATGCATGCATGTATTGAATGCATGTATGCATGCATGCATGTATTGAATGCATGTATGTATGTATGCATGTATGCATGCATGTATTGAATGCATGTATGTATGTATGCATGCATGTATTGAATGCATGTATGTATGTATGCATGCATGTATTGAATGCATGTATGTATGTATGCATGCATGTATTGAATGCATGTATGTATGTATGTATGCATGTATTGAATGCATGTATGTATGTATGCATGCATGTATTGAATGCATGTATGTATGTATGTATGTATGTATGTATGTATGTATGTAATGTATGTACGTATGGTTATATGTATGTATATATGAATATATGTATCAGTCAAAATCAGTAAAGGTGCAGCTTTGGTGAGCCAACTAAATGAATCATAGGAAATTCAGAAAGAATGGTTAAATGGTTAAAAGATATATACAACAGAGATGGATCATAAAGATAGAGCAAAAGAGTCAAATAAAATATATGGTTTAAATAGAATTGATGATCTTGAAAGTAAGAGAGTTAATATATTATAAATCATTGATACAATAGATATAGTTAGTAATATCTATAAAACAAAATTAAAACGGTAATATAAAGCTAAAGAAAAATAAACTAGTTTAACACTCTTTAGATAAACCAAGAGATAGATTCTTATAGAATGAGGGAGATTGTTAAAAAGAGAGATACCAATACAACAAAATACAAATTTTTAGGTAGGCTACTTGCTTGTCACTAGGAATTAGTAACCATCCCACATGTGCTTATTCGCGTAACAACATTGGCAGAATTTGAATCCCAGTGCACAAATGTTTCATTCCACAGATAATCCCTAAGCGGTGTGAACAATGGTATTTTGTTTGATATTACCTGCTGTGTTGATGCCACCGACGCTGATGCTACCCGTGGTGGTTGGCGGTACTGTTATTACAGATAGTGTTGTAAACTTCAGCTTTTGGAGTAAAATAGTAGAGCAATACAAAACGGAAGATAAAGGTTTGAGTGGAGTTAGCTTCCTGTGTTGACATTTTAACCAGAATAATGCGAGGTCTGTTGAAATTTAACTCATTTAATTTACTTTTTTTTCATATAAATCGAGACACAAAATTTAAGTATTTGTTAAAATTGTAATAAAATATTAAGAAGGTTTTCTTTTTAAAGGTCCATCGAGTAATTAAGGGTGTTTAAGCAAACTGTGAATAATTTATTTTTTTTGGTGCTAAGCAACTACTATTTTCTAAAGTTACAAACTTGTGTTTCCAAACAAAATTTAACATTCATATCATAAACATTTATTAATATATTTATTGAAGTTATAAATTTTGGCAGTTAAAACTCATAAAAAGGCAATACATAATTATTGTAAACTTAACTTATAATTTTACAATAAACTTCAGGATTGGACCATAAAAATTGAAATTAAAACCGATTTGGCTATGTAAGAAGTTATAACAAGAAATATAAAGATAAATATTATTTAAAATTCTCTTAAAACCACTAAAGGATTATATAAATATAAGCTTTTAAGTTAAATTCATATACATAATACAAACATACATTCATAGAGAAAATTATTCAAGTCAAAAAGATAGATTAAGATCTATTACATAGTAAGAATATATATATATATATATATGAGAGGAGAGAGATGGTAAATTTATCCTTCTTAGTTAAGTTCAAGTACTTTTAAAATGAATTGGTCTATAAAACCATTTTCTTCTATTTTTTTCCTCTAGTTCTCTCTTTATATATATATTTATAAAAAAATCGTCTGAGAGGGAAAAATAAAATTTATTAGATCTTATATAAAATACTCGTAGATCTCAATATAAATATTTAATATATATTGATTACAAAGATTTTATATAATGTATCTCATCATCTATTTTGGTCAGAGCCCATTTTCTTTCTGCATTTATTATATAAAAAAAAGAGAAATAATTTTTTAAACAAAAAAAATTACTTAAGAGTAGTGTATATATATATATATATATTTTTTTTTTAAAAATAAAGTTGAAGTTGTTTATTGTATTTTTTTCCTCTAAAGATATCTTTACAGATTCCTCTTGTTTTAAAGCTAAAATATCTGTATCAAACGGCCCATTAATCTAAGACCCAACAGTCTACCAATATAGAGATACCTTCCACTACAGTCAACGCTTCTGTTATATCGTGATCCATTTAGCTCACAGACAAGAGATTCGGTCCAATGACGGGAGTATCTTACTATCAATTTAAAAGAGGTTTTAAGGCTCCAGGCCTCAAATATGTTTTCAGAGAAGTGGCAACACAAAATAATACCACAGGAACATCTTGAAGGCATTTTAAAAGATTAAATTTCAAAAATATTCCCAGATACTAATTTGATTAATTCGTGCACAAAGTACAGATTTAAAACGGACATTATTGTTTGTAAATTATATATTAGAGGTAAATGATGGATGAAATGATGGATGATGGGTAAGAGGACCAGTTATTGGTACCTCTTTTTATTAGATGAGCGTATACCTGAAATGAACAACCCACGCAAAGTGTATGTGAGAGCATCCCGAAAATTCCATAATCATATTAATATTAAATCCACTATACCCAACCCTTATAAAAGCTCGAATTCATAACATATTAATAATGTTGGTCGTAGTTCATGGTAATTAAACCCGTTAAGTATACCTTGAATCATTTAGATCTGATTTATTTCTTTTAAATATAAAATAACACCCATGATAAATCATTAAAAATATTAGTTCTATATCTTATATTAAATTAGTAAGTGTATATCTTGGTCTAAACATTTTTTTTTATCTTATCAAGGCTAGGTTTAATTTAATCATAATAGATCTTTTAGACTAAAATTAAAAATTATTCTATAATATAACTAAGTATTACTATTCGCTAATTTTTTTTAAGTTGCTTCATTTAATTAAATTAGTTTAGTTCTTGTTTGAGAATAGATTGTGTTTTTTATTAATATTATAAAAAATTCATTTGAGTATTAATCATTTTTTATCGGTTTATATCCAGAATATTTCTTAGTTTAAAATATTGGATATTATGTATGGTCTTTTAATAAAATATCCTTGAAATCTTAATCTTTTTGTTTAAAATATTGAGTGCACATTTTAATTACGTATTTTTCTGGATTTACAATTAGGCCTATGTAGCTTTTTTTTAAGTACTTCATGTTTCTTCATTTAAAATAATGGGTATATTTATTTTATTAAATACTAAGTAAAAATTAGGTTGATTCTCATAAATGTGTATTTCTTCATTTCAAGGAATATGAGTTATTATTATACTAATTGCCAATATAAATTAAGATTATTTTTAAAAAAATATCTTGTTATGAATTTTCCGATCATGTGTTTTTGTTTATTGAGATACTATTTTTAAATGATAATTTTATATTTAAAAAATATATTTTTCTTGATTTATAAAGATAGGTAAAGATACATTTTTAAAGACCTACAACTACGATTAAGATAAATTAATTATAATACATTTATCTTATATTTGATGTACCCTAAAACTTGTAAAGTTGATTGAGATATGTGTGGCAATAACGCATGTTGGGGGACGGGATTAATGTCTCTTATCAGTTACATCCTGAATACATATTGGGTATAAACAAGGGGGTGCACTTTCCCAATTAATTTTTAATCCAGCGTTAGATTTTGCTAACTAGCAAAAAGATAATATATTAGAAATTGAAAATATAATTAGGTGTTTGAGTATTCATACTTTTAAATAGACTATAGCCTTTGTCGATATTGACTACTGTTTTATTGAATCCCTATGGCCCCTAAAGACACAAAATTGTTCTTTGGAAATATTGGTTTTATATCAGTTATGAATAAAATAGCCTGTTGTTTTATTGCTTACATGTATTGAGGTACGTCACTGTCAGAGAACCAAATACACCTAGAGGGAAATAATAAAAATATTGGTGGTAAAAATCATAGCTTTCAGTTGTATTGAGTTTTAATACCATTAATAGCTAGTTGTTACTGACATTTTGTGATATTGTTTTTGCTCTAATTTAACTTTTTATTTAAAACACATCAATGAAACCGCACAGAAGATTTATAATATTGTTTGTTAGACACTATTTTCCATTTTTGATTAAGTTCATTACAAAATCATTAAAAAATAAAGAAATCAATTTAATAGCTTGTAAAATATTTTCTTTATAGTGGATTTTTAAAAAAGCAAATTAATTCAATTTTATAATGATACAATTCTAGATTATTGAGAAAGAAACATTTTAATCACAGATTTTATCGTTTCTTAGTAATTACTATTGGAGATACATTATTTATAATCTGAATATCAATTTTAGATCTAAATAATATATTTAATTAAAACTTATTAAACGTTATTTTTAATATGAATTGTTATAGTAGAGTCGTTTGTTTTAACTTAATCGGCCGTGGTCTCTTAATGTCGTTTCAATACTACGTAATCATTTTTATGTAATATTTAAGAAGAATATTGGATAAAGTATCCCACTTCAAATACACATAAATGCTTTAGTAACTATTGACCATCGCTGAGAATAAATGAATAAAGTGGTTGATAAACAAAACTAAGTCGCTTACTGGTTGTATATATGTAGATATCTGTAATTTATAAACACATTTTCATAGCTATAAACTTAGCTATACTGTTAATAGATAAATATTTACTAAGTACTAAGTGCTGCATTGGGTTAGATAAGTTTGCAAATAGTGCACCAAATTTTTCTTTTTATAAATATAACTTTAAATTCTTCAATCCTAAAATTCTATTGAATTTAAAAACATAAGATAACATTTATGGAAGAAATTAAAGATACATGAATTACAACCATACAAAATTATTTAATAGGAGGGTTATACAAGTATAGGTTGGCACACGGAATAAACGTAAATACTCATTCAAGCTTATTCTTTAAATTGAAAAATGACAACTGGACAAGAGATATGCGCATTCTAACAGTTTTCATAGTACATTTGGTGGCATAAAGTCCTCCCAAGTTGAAGGTGGTTTTGTTATTTGATAATTTGTGATCTTAAATGATTATTCATATGTAGATAACGTTTTCCATACTTCTACCACATCCTACACCTTAAAATATGAGTGAAGAATGACTCTGGACAAAGGACTACTCCTGGATGGCTAAGTGGTACGAACATTGGCGTACAAAATTAAAGTCCCAGGTTTGATTTCTGTATCCAGGTATTATTAATTAATATAAATAATATTTTATTTAGATGCAGCTATAGCCGTATCTTATAAATGTATGTCTATTTAATGCATCATAGAAACATATTTTCTGTGGCGGATAAGTCAGGTCTATAATCCCGTCCGCGAATATTGGCGAGGCCTTTTACTAGCTTGTTCACCCCTCTCCTTCCACGTAGATTCGGGTGTACATAATCTAAATCTTCCCTCTCTCATATCTATCCCATCCTGAACGTGTTAATAGGAAAAAATAATCACATACCATCCTTCTTAATATTTTTATCCGAACAAACAATGGATAACATTTTATCTGGTGGCTTCTTACTCCTCCTATCAGAAGAATCGACAGCTTGGATGTCTTTTCCTTCTGAAGTAGCATTGGCATCAGTCGGAGAATGCGTGTTTACAACACATAGCAAACAAGCGCTAAGTGACTGGGCCATGACATTGTGCAGGACTTTTTTCTTCTTCTTTTTTTTTTCCGAAAAGAAAAGTTTGAAAAAAACCTTAACGACGAGGACGACGAGACAGGAAATACTCGCATAAACATTTCACCGTCCCTCCTGAAACTACTTTTAACGACACTTTCCAAACTGTCTGCCTCTTGCTACTGGAAATTGAGGAAGTTTGAAGAGTCAAATGAAAGGATTCCAATTTTAATTTTTTTTTCCACGTTTATTTATATTCTTAATAATAGTTTAATATAAAGGGTGGTTATAAAAAAGGCTACTTAGATAAAATGCACCATTTTTGTGTGGGAAAGGGATGATAAAACTATAGTGAATTATCACATGTGTGGAAACCGCCTCTAGTAAACATAGCTAATATTTAAAAACGTGACCTCTCCGTCACTGTAAATCCAGTTTACTGAGAGACTGACACCTTATACCATGTGACAACAGCTCAGATATTGATGTTAACACTACCAATTAATAACCATCCAGCTTCTTCGGTGGCCGCATAGTCTAATGCGTCACTCTCGCAATTTACTAAAATTTTGATGACCGGAAGATTGGACCCACTTTGGTGACAACATGGTCTAGGGCTTTACTCTCGCAGCAGACTAAAATACCAATGATGGGGAGATTGAGGTACAAATCTCGGCTGGGTGTAGTGAGAGTGGGTTCTCCTAAATGTCTTCCAATTTACCCTTTGCACAAATGTGGGTACACTTCATATTAATAAAACCTTCCTATTCCCTAAGATCAATAGCGTAATTGATACAAAAACGTATAATCCAAACGGGTAGTAAGATGCAGTGCAAAAAAATAAAGTACGGGGTACGGATACAGGTGTGTGTTCCTAGGGTCATTTTTACTAAAAATAATTTTTCTCTCCTCTCATATAAATGCAATTATACTTTCTATAAAAATGCAATTTCTCTCATACCCAGCCCATATGTGTAACTATTATAGTATGTGTATAACATAAAGATATAGTGATAAGCGCTTCTAAAAGGACATCATAGCCTTCGTAAATGCAAATCAGTGAGGGAATGGACTCTGTTCTGAGAGCTTTCACGCAAATTATTGTCGAAAATGCTTGATGGATAATAAATAGCCTGAGACATTTTCAACTGTCGTATGGAGGAATAAGAGGGTAAGTGAATCAGATGTTTACCGTGGCTCGTAAGATAAGTCCTCATGGAGGACCACCCACACGAGTGGATGTAGAAGAGACTGGGATTACATATGCATGGTTGATGTTACCTTTGTTTTGTTTGCTGCCTCTGGTCCATGTGATTTATTGGATATCATCAGTGAGCAGTCAATTAATTGCTTAAATTATCTCGAAAACGAATCTTAGAAAATCTTTGTATTGTGTTGAATTATTTCACACAAGGATTCAAGTACCAAGCCCATCTTTGAAGACAGCCGACATTACATATGTCGTAGGAGTTGTTATTCAGAAAGGTGAGAAGGAACCTTTTTTAGGTGAATTATCATTAAATGTTTCACACAATAAAACTTACATTATATTAAATACATTTATAAAGTATTACTGCTTTAGAGAATTCCTAGACATCTATAAACGAGTATGTGGATGGACATTTATAATTTATAATTAATAAATGTTGTCATAATAATTTAAGTGACAAACAATAAATTGTTATTAAACATCACATCAAAATATTGTTTTCTCAAAATGAATATTAAATCATGGTTGATATTATTAATTTATTTATAGTAAATTTAATTTTTATTTAAATATTAATTTTAATTTTTAAAAGTTTTATAAATATAAAGTTTTTTTAATGAGTACTGCAGAAAAATGCACTACTATGAACACTTTATTGGTATACAAAACTATTTCCTTAGAACTAAATCGTTAAATAATCGAAATAGGATTATTGAAATGAGATTAGGTTAAAATTATTTATAGATATAACCTTAACTATGTTCTTGATAATTTATTTAAGATAATCTACGTATAATATATGATGTATATGTTAAATAAATCCAAATCTAATTGCAAATACAAACAAAGTTAATCAAGAGGTGCATATGATACTTGGATGACAAAAGTCTAAACACCGACTTTAATAAATACTATAAGTCTGGTATATTTTATGAGTTGGTTTTCTTTATAGAAATAAAAAATCTACTACTACCAAAATAATAATTGTTGATGTGTAAAGAAAAAAAAAACCCTTGATGAATACGCAAAGTCCTAAATCCCTTTTCTCTTGTTGAATACTATTCGTAATTTCAGTCATTAGCACATGCCATGCTCTTGCACAAACCTCGTACAAAAGACACAAGCTGTTGTAGATGTCTCTCTGGTGGCCTCACGTAATGAGACGCATTCAAGAGAAAAATACACACTTTTATTTTACTATTTTCTCTTTCTGACTCTTTATGTCACCCTTTCCCCTCGACACACCTCTCCTCACTCAGTGTTCAACTACTCATATGGAACTTGTTGACCTTTCTAAAGAGTGAAGAGACACCATGGACTTTGCACTACCGCACCCAAAAATCCAATAGGGAGATTGTTTGAAAAAGAGGGAGGGGGAGCTGAAGGGAGGTTGGGTATGGAAGGTGGTAGAACATGTTTGATGTCCGTATTGCGTGAGTAAACCTACGTTTTTTTTTTTTACCACTAGAGAATTTGATGTCGCAGGAAATGACGTGGTCAATTGGCTTTGGGAAATATACCACTAAAAATATTTTAGTAACACTCTTATTCGATTTGGTTTAATGTTTAAAAATATTACTTTGGTATGATTTAATATAATATAGATAATTATCACAACCTATTACTGACTTCAGTCTGTATTGCTAACGACACAAAGATAGAGAAGAGATTAAACTTCATCCAAGTGATATGAAGAGTGACTTCCCACATGTTATTATTACCATGCTTTTCCAGTAAAATTCTAAACAATGCTCATGCCTCTCAAAACAACTATCCTGATCCCTAATTTATAAATCAAACGTTATTTAATCACGGAATTTGAAATATATTGTCAAAACTTTACATAATAATGTCATGTCTATAGCCTTACAACCAAACCAAATGCACCAACGATTATATACAAAAGTTGAAGAAGGCAATGAAAAATAAGAGTAGGCCTATATGTTTTATTGGAGCAAGAAAATGGAATATTTAAGGCTACGCTCATTTATAGAATACTATCCAAATATACTCGGACGAGAATAATCTAGGTTAATCTCGAGGAATCTGAAGTGAAATGTGATTTTAGCATCTTATACGATATTTACCGTTGTGGCGACCTATTACTATCTATTTTATAACTTTTCAAATGGTGATAAATAGTAATAATAGGTATAATATAATAATCATACATAGATAAATGTTTTCTTAAGTACTTTCTTCGTAAACGATAGCATATAGGTTCAAAGTATGTCTGTAAATCGTTAGAAAAGTCTGAAACTCTTAAAACAATTACAAAACATATATTTAATATTTATTGTGTGAAAAAGTACAAAAATAGTTTGAGTAAGGTCTCAATCCAGATAAAAAGATTATAATAACATAAAGTATTTATATTTTTATAAAAATATTAATAATAATAACAATTTAAAACGGAAGTAATGCACATTTAAATGTAAGTTTATCATAATTCTTAAAAGTGGGCTAAGATAAAAGCATTTGGCTACCACAATACCAATACCGGTTTTGTGTTGTTACAATGTGCATATGTGTGTGTGTGTGTGTGTGTGTTTTGACCTTGAAAAATAGAGACTTTTGAAGGGAGGACGCCACTGTAAGGGGGTTTGTCTCACTCATTCACCCTTCCAAGAGGAGACGTAAATATTTGTCCACTTCACACACCCCGAATGTCACCCGCCTGGTGCTTTCACACGCACTCACGCACCAACACAAGCATCCTCTCACCAAACACACGCGCAGTCGTAGCGTCTTCCTACTTACAAACCTTTAAGGTTTTTTACTTTTTTAGAGGGTGAGGAGGGGTGAGATTCATACTGGCAACCATACATTTTAAACTGTATTCATCCCAATATCTAATTCAGCGATTCCCAAATCAAGTTTGAAAAAATTGAAGAAAAAACTGAATACTTTAACTAGGCAAAGAACGATGTATCTCTCTCTCACTATATATATAAATATCGCACCTGGGATATATCAGCATATGTATAGCATATATGTATGCATAATTTATATATATTATTATTGTCGAATGATGTAGACTAGACGTGCTCTATATATATATTGCGCCTCTTGGCTACATCATTCTTAGCCCAGTAGGGGAAAGATTAGCTAGGTAACGCCCAAATGTACAAATAGTACATGCTTTTCGTGGAGGCTCCTTACCAAATCCTGATGACCGTTGGGTATTAGACTTTCGGGAAGAATACCCACGGTACCAGCCAGGAATCGAGCCCGGACTACCTAGACTTGTAGCCAGGTGACCTGACTACTAGACCACTGGACTGCTTATAATAATTATAATAATTTATATAGTTTTTAATTATAAGATTTATATTACTATTATTATTATTATTATTATTATAATAATTATTATTATTATTATTAATATTATTATTATTATTATCATTAGGTATAAGACAAAGGTCTTAATGGTTTAATCTAAGGAGCTAGGATGAGGTAAGATGTACTTAGAGGAACTCTACAGCCGTTGATTGTGGAAAGGGTGGTGTGACCATGGTGAAAACTACAAATTTTAGATAACTCCAAGATTGGTATGACCACATTGAAAACTACAATCTTCAAATCTTTCAAAGGGTTTTCTGCCTAAACTGGAACCTCGATTTCCATGTAATCAGCAATTCATTATATTAAAAAATTAGTATTTTGCATAGCATGACCAATGTTAAGGGAAGCATGTATTTTATGAACCAACATATTAATTGTAACTTGACTTAAAAACTAATCTAATTCTTGAACAGCTGCAATACACAGTGTATTGCTTTTTATTTCTCCATTTTATAAAGAAATTTTAAACTCAAACTATAATATACATTTTACATCACTTGGATCAGAGGAAAGACGTTCTATGAACCCAGTTAAGATATCGTATAGAAACATGTTTACAGTAGTATTTTTACTTTCTCTCTATCTTACAGGTATAGAAAGTATTGTGATCGTCAAAAAAATCGAACTCGAGATTTTGATGAATTTTGACGTTTCATGACTTCCTGAATCCGAAAAAGTGGTTTTTGAATTTCCGTCTGTCTGTCTGTCTGTCTGTCTGTCTGTCTGTCTGTCTGTACCTCCAACTAGAGCCTAAACTATTTTACCGATTGAGCTGAAACTTGATATCTAGGGTTTTCATAGGGTTGCCCCGAGGGGTTTTTGGAATTGGACATCTACCCCTAAAATTAAGGGTAGTTTACTGAAGGGCAAAAAGAGAAAAAGTCGATTTTCTCAAAATCGGCTCTAACGATTTTGATTAAATTTAATTTATGAACACAAATAAATATTCCAAACAATATGGCTACTCTCAATATTTCGGCAAAATCGTTTTAAGGGCTCCGGTCATATGCGTAAATTAACACTTTTTATAATAGCTCCGAAACTATTTGAGATATGAAATTACTTAGCATTACAAATATGTATATATATTTATAATACAAATATTTTATTCGAAACATATTTTTATAAAATCAATAACTTTCAATATATACGCAATTATATATATATTTTTAACTTTTTGGGCATTAAAGCTTAAGTATTGCGACCGTAAGAAAAACTAACCTGAAATGTTGATGGATGTCGACGTCTCATGACCCCCCGAACCCTTAAAAATAGTATTTGCAATGCCGTCTGTCTGTGTGTCTATTAAAACTTAAAATTAAGGGTAGTTTACTGAATGGCAAAAAGAGAAAAAGTCGATTTTCTCAAAATCGGCTTTAACGATTTTGATTAAATTTCATTTATAAACATTAATAAATATTCCAAACAAAATGGCTACCCTCAATATTTCGGCAAAATGGCTTTAAGGGCTCCGGTCTGATGCGTAAATTAACATTTTTTTAAATAGCTCCGAAACTATTTGAGATATGAAATTACTTAGCATTACAAATATGTATATATATTTATAATACAGATATTTTATCCGAAACATATTTTTATAAATCAATAACTTTCAATCTATACGCAATTATATGAATTTTTTTAACTTTTTGGACATTAAAGTTTAAGTATTGCGACCGTAAAAAAAAACTAACCTGAAATGTTGATGGATGTCGACGTCTCATGACCCCCCGAACCTTAAAAAATAGTCTTTGCAATGCCGTCTGTCTGTGTGTCTATAAAAACTTAAAATTAAGGGTAGTTTACTGAAGGGCGAAAAGAGAAAAATTTGGTTTTCTCAAAATCTGCTTCAATGATTTGATTAAAATTCGTATCTAGGCGTTGATTAAGATTATAAATAAACTGGCTATTTTCATTTTCCTCTGAAAATGATTTTTAGGGTACATTACAGAAGCGTTAATTTCCGTATCTCCACAACTATTGGAGAAACTAAACAACTTATCATTGCAAAATTGTAGGACTATTAGAAATAAAAAACTTTTATTTGACATATATTTTTATAAAAACAGCAGTTTCTGAGATATTTGCAAATATATTAATACAATTTTGTGAGCTTTAGTTGTAAACATATACTACTTAAGTCTTAACGCAATAATACTCCAATGCCATAGAGTAATTAAATATAAGTAAGTGTCTAAAAAAAGTATGTTATTTTTCCTTAAATCTCTTAGGAGAAATGTTTGCATAGCAATGATCTATCTCCATTTTAGACTCAATAGTCAATATTTACATTTTTTATTGGTCAAAATGTATAAATGAATAATTAAATATCAATGCGATGACTTGAAGATCTGCAACACCTTTTAATATGTTAAAATTTTAACCAGAAATCGAAATTTTAATACGATGTGTTGACCCTTGTGGAAGACATTAAACTGTTTGAAATGCTCTTAGGTGGACAAAGATGCGACTCTTTTCTCATTGATTATATATCATTGTATATTATTTTATGCGTGTTCTTATGTGGAGTGGTGATGATACAATGTACATTATTCCGTTCAGAAATCTTACGAGTTTATAGAAAGAGAGAGAAAGTCTGTGCGGTGTGCCGTACCATTTATTTATCACATCTCCGAAATTATATTAGATATGAAATTATTTACCATTGCAAATTATTAGGTACATTTATAATCCAAATAATTTATTCAAAGCATATTTTTATTAAACCAATAATTTTCAAGCTTCACGCAAATATATATAAATATTTTTTAACTTTTTAAACATTATAAAGGTCAAGTATGGCGATTGTAAAAAAAAACCTAGCCCAAGATATTGATGTATGTCAACTTTTCATGGCCCCCAAACACTAAAAAGTGTTTTTTTGTAATGCCGTTTGTCTGTGTGTTATTTTATTCCTAAAATTAAGAGTAGTTTAACAACGGGCGAAAAGAGATAAAAATCGAATTTCTCAAAATCAGCTCTAACGATAATTTGTTTAAAATTCATGTCAATGCATTGATTAAGATTATATACCAAATGATTTTCATTTCCCTGTGAAAATAAATTTAGGGTACCTTACAGATGTGGAAATTCCATATCTCCACAACTATTTAAGAAACTAAATAACTTATCATTGCAAAATTGTAGTACTATTAAAAATAAAAATTTAAAATTTGAAATATTTAGTTTAAAACCAATAGATTTTGAGATACTGGCAAATATATTAATTTATTTTGTGAACTTTAGTTGTACAGTGATACTCCTTTAGTTTTAACATAATGATTCTCTAATTCAATAGAGTAATTAGTAGAGAAGTAAGTTTCTCAAAAAGTTTATGTTCTCTTTTCTTTAAACTCTTAGGGGAAATGTTTGTAAAGCAATGATCTATCTCTATCATTTTACAATTAATAGTCAATATTTACCTTTTTTATTGGTCTAAATTTATAAATGAGGAATTTAATAAAAATGCGATAACCATAAGATGTGCAATCCCTTATAGAATGTCGAAAATTTTAAACAAAAGTCGAAATTCTAATAAGAAGTATTGACCCTTGTGAACCCAATATTGATCTTTTTTTTTTGATCCAACTATTTTAGTGAGGACTTTAATTCTTTAAAAATAAAATCATAAAATTTAAATACGGGAGTAAAAAAGTGTTTAAAGTAGGTATAACACAATTTGTCCTCGTGTTTGCTAGTGTATATCATCTCATTGCACATATATTACGAGTTTTGAGTAAATATTTCAATTTTTAAAAAATGGAGTGAGAAATTCCGTGTGGACTTTCTTACCATTTATTAAATTTATATTAGGTAATAAATATCTTTAAGAGTCAGTGATTTTCCCACGATATTAGTAATAAATGTATCCCAAAACATAATTAAGTGTAATGATTTCCGATGAATAATTAAAGAATATTAGATGAAAAATTTTAAGCTTTAATTAACTGTCCAACAACTTACCTGGTAGTGCCATACCTTACCTTGGTTGTTATTGTATCTAACCACTAAGTTAAGGGTCTCTGGTTAGACTCCCAATTTTGACTAAAAAATTATTGATTGGTCAAATAATGAATGGTTTCCTCTTTTATAATGATGAGTTATTAATGGCTGAGTGTTGTATTTGTTATGGATTTAAGTTAGCCTATAAGTAATGAGCTGATTTAATCAGTAGATTCAGAAAGTACACGTTGGATACATCAATTTCAAAACATAGTAATATATTGTATCCTGTAAATAATAAAATAAATCAGTTTTATTAAATCTCACATTGATGGTAAAACCAATAAATAATTACTAGGGTTATATAGTCTGGTTTGTCGGTGATGTTAAGCTTATGTTTGGATTCTGGTCGGGTAGTTATTTTTTGTCCTTAGTTACACTAAAAAGATATATATTTTCTTAGAGTCCATACCTGACTCGTTTCTAATCAAATAGCTTACCTATACATCTTAAGGCTCATATGGAGTATAAGACTCGCCGGAGGTGCCAATATAGCACCTAATTTTAAGGGTATATCAAGGAAATAAATGGTTGGAGAGAGACGAAAGATATGTCTTCAAGTAAATATCTTAAATGTCCGACACCTAAGCTCAGTTATTGAGCTAGGGTTCCCCGGTTTGATTCCTGGCACTACAGTTAACTTTATGAATGTTTTAAAATGGGTTTCTCGTTTCAGAGTGATGGATTAACGGCTACGAGAAAAATATCGTGTTTAATCAAGATTTAAGTTAGTTTGTAAGTCTTGTTCTGTTATAATTAGTTGGCTCAGAAAGTGTATGCTAAATACCTTAATAAATTAAACATGTCTTAAATCAAATGATAACGCATTAGCTTCCTAAAATTATTTTCATGTTTAGATTTGTTTCATAATTTTTAAAAAAATTATTAATTATAAGAGTAAGGTTTCACCTTTTCAAAAGGATTAGTGAAAACCCACAGGACTAAGGATTTTATATATAATAGAAACAAACTAGTTTGTTATTTATATGTTGTTACACTCATTAGGTTTAAAAAAACACAATAAATAAAGTAAAAATAAATATTTCAGTGACCACACAAGCAGTCATGAATGAAAAGCACTTAGTTTGAAATAAAAAAATAACACATGAATACCAAAGAATATTATTATGTTTTCTGTTTGAACTTTTAGAGTACTCATCTACTATGTACCAACGTTCTAACATAATCAGCGAGACTAATTTTCACAGTTGACACAGTGCATTATCGCGTTCACATATGTGTTGAAATAGATATATATTTCCTACCATGGAACCTGCCGCCCCCCTCCCAACACTAACTAACCCCTCACCCCACCCCTTCAACCCAACACGTGTGACTCTCGTAAGCACGCAGAAGTACTTCGAAACACATCACGTGCGTAAATGGGGTAGAGATGTAACACACACACAAACAGTTGGAGCGAGTCGTGATTGTCGAGTTGTAGCACGTTTTCTGGATCATGTATGACGTGCCCGATACAGAGAGTCGAAAAGAGAGGCTTACATATCACTCACGGTGGTCCAAAAAATAACGTAAACAAAATATATTGATTCTATATGTTGTGTTATTTTGTTTGAAAAAAAAAGTGGTTTTAGATATCTTATCTGAAAACAGTTTTAAAAAACATTATTTTAAATATATTTTATACACATACAGTGTATTCCAGTTAATTGAGGAATCGGTTTTTGGAAAAGACGTTTATTTGGGACATCATCTGAGGAGCAGAAGCAAAACAATTATTTCACCCGAATATTTTCCTCTTATTTGGGCCAAATTGTTTCTTAATTGGGGCAGTAAAGGGTTGGGTAGTATCCGAGTCAATTATTACGAAGTCGTGCTCTAGAGTGGTGATGTTGAGTTGGTTCTATTGCGTTGTAATCGGATTGACGATCAGACACCTTCAACGCTAATATGAAAACTAAGATTCTAAGCATTTAATTACTACTCACACACCAGAAGACTATTAAAACGATGACCATGATAAAGACAAGCAAGTGACTAAACAGAATGGTAGGAAATTTATCGCTGAATTGAGATGATATTTCATGAAGAAAGGCAATAAGAGGTCTGTTAAATGTGGTGGCCGCTAAATTTTGGCCAAAGTGGTCTATTCCATATGTGTCCCAATTAACAGGAATAAACTGTATTATTAATATAAAGTATTTAAATATTGCCATCATAACAAAACATACACGATAGCTCAAACCCTTTGAACAGTTTTTTTATTATTAAATCAAAGATGTTTCTCCTGCTTAAATTAAAATGAAAAAGCTTTCGTTTTTCTAGCACCGCGTCTTACTACCTGTGCAAGCTATACGCATATATGCTCATTAAGCTGATGAGTTAGGTATGAGTAAGGTTGAATTCACAGAAAGTGTATTCACATTTGCGTGGAGGGAGAATGGAAAACTATTTTGAAAAAACTACACTCAGTACACACGACAGGTATGCTAACCCCGATCTTCCTGTCATTAGAAGTCCAGTCTAACAAGAGAGTGACGCCTTAGACCATGGCCACAAAAGCGGGCTATTCTACTACTACACATTAAAATTCTACTGGCGGTTTTTATAAGATGCTTAATCCCATGAGATACCATTTACAATCAACTTGGTGGGAATATTGCTTATGATATCATTCTGATCAGTCGCCATGAGCACGCATGCGCCTTGGATAATCTGCTTCAAATAAGTTTAAAAAAAAGAGCATTCTACAGATTGATACTGTCTCAGTGGTTTCCAGATGACGAAGATATCGAATATCACAATCCTGAACGGGAGTACTAAGGGTGGACTTACTAATGTTTTCTAGAACAGGGGAAAAGAGGGGAAAGAGGAGAAAGACACACTAGACGCATTTTCAAGAACAGGATATTTATGTCTCAGACCCCATTGGTACCACATCAAATACGTTTTTTTTAATTATTTAAATAAGACAGTTACCTCTCCTAGCCATAATCTAAAGTGCAATATAATGTTTTCATGATTGTCCTAACAGATGGAAGCACTAACTCAATTTTAGCTAATTTGGATTTCACCCTTTTTTTCTCCTGTAACCTAAGAATGTTTTTTTAATTTAACACATCAACCCAAACTTGATAGACCACTGTCTGGTGGAGAGTGAGACTAAACTGTATAAATAATTAATTTATTACAAGAAAATTTAAAAGAATGAATTTATAACAGCTTGAGTTTTGCAGTTACATGAGGTAAACAATGAAAAATCTAAAGGAAAATGAGATTACAGTCTAAATTTATTTATTACCAAGAGATTCATTGGGGGCCTTTTTTTTTAAAGGAAAACCAATTTTTTCAATAGTTCATCTGGGTACATTTTAATAGGGTAAAGTAGGGTCATACATTTATGTATTTGAAAACTCAAGTTAATTAGATTTATTTCTAAACATCATCTTTATTGTTTGTATAAAGGCGTTTACAACCCACTGTTTTTCTCTTTTAACTTACCATATATCATCTGCGGATGGTGGAATGTTGCCAAGAAAGACAGACCTATAGATGATGGCTTAACTGTCCTTTTATATTATATATTACACTTGTATTTGGAAGTGATTGTACAAACAGATGTCGGTTCCTTTTTACTCTAAATCATATTTATAGTGTACGAAGTTATTAGTGATAAACGGGGAAATAACTATTTAATAAAGAAGATATATAACAGAAGTGCTAAATTTGCTTTGATAACATCACCCTGATATTCAAGTGCCTGGTTTGATTTTATACTGGGTGAAGTAAGAATTATATTTATTTATTTAAGTAGCTACTCTCTCATACAATTACTTAAAAAAATTGTCGTACTTTTACTATAAACATACGTTCTTTTCACATATTGTCTTGCTATATATCAAAGCTATAACTATTTTAAACCAAACTAATTGTCTATAGATGAGGAACATAAGATTTAGAAGAAATGTACATAAGTTGTTATGGGGAAGTGGTAAAACCCTTAAAAATAACATTCATTAGCCCACCTGACCAGGATTCAAATCCCACAATCTCAACAATAACCAACAAGTATATACCATCCTGATGTATAGTCCGCAACTCATTAGTTATATTTACATTAAAGCAAAATGTCTCATTTAACCCATGTTAAGCACAAAGACAGACCCCTTAAGGAAAGCGTTCGCAAGCCACCACTGCGCCAATCCTTGGATTCACGAGGTTATAAACGTTTTCTGTCACCTTTGAGGCACAAACTTTCTCATTCTTGTAACCTTCTCCCCTTTCCTACTTTCACAGTCTTCTCGTCTTCAAATTTGACACAACCAAGTGCGCTTTGTAATTAATGCATCTTTTGATCTGTCTTTCTCATTACTACCCTTCACGCTCCTCTTGCCAGGTGTCGGAGAATGTCATTAACGCCACTCGGAGAATCATCTGCGATTGCGTTCGCAACCTATTTAACCTTTCTCTTCGCCTTACAACTCCTTTTTATTTTCTATTTCAATGTCTCTATCTGGTTACTTTTCACTCCCCACAATTTGTTTGTATACCTTTCATTTTCTCACTTCCAAATTTTTCATTCCCCTCATTTCATTCCTCCAAATTTTTTTTTTACTACACATTCTCTCATCTTAATCCTCTTCATCTGATTTTTTTTTAAAGTAAATTTTCTATATCTCGTTACCTTTGCATATATTCTATCATCTTGCTTTCGGTTTTCCATCTATAACTTATAAATACATAAGACTTCGATTAATAGAATATTTATTAACTTTCACCAAGGCTTTATCATATAGAGGAAAGAAGTAAGGGAAAAATTTAGAAATCTCAATCCATTAATCATTAATTTGTTGAATTAATTTTGGAGCTCTTGATTCAAAAACTATGAAAAGACAACACATTTTAATGGAAAATGTAATGTGTTTTTAAATAGGTACAATACATACTAATTCTGAATAATGTGTTTAGAAAAAAGAACCCCAGAAAGGTCATCTTCTCCTAAACATTTCATTACAATTTATCAATTTACTGAAAGTGTCCATTGATACACACTATGCCTTTTTTGGTGATAAAATTAAGAGGAAATATATTTCATTTTCATGATGGGATAGTAGGAAATCGATTTATGAAAATTAACCCTCAAGAAATCCTGCAGGTATTGAAGCACTGATCTTCTGGTAGCCATCAAAATGGACTAAACGATCTTGAAGTTTGGTCGACTGGCATTTTAACGTGGATTAACAGGCTTAGTCTACCATAGGGCAATCATACAATAAATATATTAAGATTAAATGCATTTTTTTCATGAACTAAAATAATTCCTCAGACCCCTAGCCTACTTTTGTAGAAATATCTGCCACTGACTGTTTACTTCACCATAACTTTCCTGCCACTAAATTCCTTCGGTTTCCTTCTGTTTTCAACTACTAGCACACAAAACACAAACACCAACAGACAATTCAAATTACTCACAAACCCACAAATTACAATAGGCAGCAGCAATATGTAAATTAGTAAACCATATTAAGTGTCATGCGGTACAGACACTTACAACGAAAACTAACTTGCTCGACAATGCGCACAGGATAACTTGCTAGTAAACTTGTTTTAAAGAGTGTAGTCTTAAGGGGTGTCTGAAAGGGGGCTTGGATGAGGCAGGTTTGAGGGGGTGTAAATGGCTCCATAAACCCTTAGCTCCCTCGCAGGCATATGTGCACAACTGTCATCTACTTTACTGAGAGAGAAAGAGAAACTCCATACTTCTTAGACATGAACGCACGTATAGTCACTGACTTAAAAGGTGGTAATATACACAAGATTTTGGTTTTATTTAGCTTATGAAATATATTTACTTGTAGTATACAATGTTTGGAATTAGTATTAAAGTACATATTGCCATTAACATACATCCCCTTTATATTTACACAAAACATGAAAAACATACTCGATTAAAATAAATATTAAAATGTTTTTTCATTCGAAAAAAAATTCTGTAACATAAAACACATTATGTGTAATGTAATTAGTAAACTACTATACGGTGGTTCTAGATAAATCAAAATAAGCATAGATAAAGTAATTTCTTAAAATACATGTTCTCAAATATTCTTCTTTTAACGCGCATTGACAAACCATAATAATGGGGTTGATTTGTATGAATGTAATATTTTTTTTTAGCTAAGAAAAGATTATTTAAATTTAAATACAATTTTATCCGAAGGGAATATCATGATACACTTTTATCCCATAACTTTTATTGTATTAAATTGGCGGAAAATAGATTTGTATTTTTCCAGAAAATCATCTTAAATAACAAAAACACATTTTCAAACACATATGAGGCGTGGGTAAATGAATATGTCTACGAGTTAGCATAGTTTTAATTAACAAATAACTTTAATAAGGCAGCAAAATTTATTGTTTACAATTTTGTAGTCCTTGTATCAAGATTGTATTTCTACGTGATGTCATTTTGGCGAATGAGCACACAAAAATAAATATTTTATTTTTACTGTTTAATTACAAATCTAATAAACTAAATTTACAAACTAAATTATAAAAGAAACTAAAAGGTATTTCATATATAAGGGCTAATGTGAACATTAAACGAGTGTTTGTCTCTCTATTTTATTTTAGTGCCCCATCTTACTACCTTTTCGGTTTGGACCTAACGGGTTATGTTATTTATAGTGTTTAGAGGCCCGTCAACACAATGAGTCTAATGGGTCATGGATGAGAAAGGTTGAATTTAGATTAAGTTCACCCGCATTTTACTGGAGAGAGAGTGGAAAACAATTTAAGAAAAATAACAATTCACCCGTTTAGGATCGGAGCACAATCTCCCAGTCATCGGCAGTTTAGTCTATTTTGAGATTAACGCCCTAAATCATGCGTCCACTGAATTAGGTAAGGGGCTCTGCTACGTGGCGGTAATGTTGAAACGCTAAAAAATTATTTTATTAGTATTTAAAAGCTTGTACACACAATGCCTTTTTAATAAAAACGATGCAAGTAACAATCAAATTACAAGTAAAGGATTATATTCTACATTTATGTATGTAACAAAACAAGTTTTAAAATTAATTTTGGCAGGGATACTCTTTGGTGGACAGAGATATTTCTCTTTTCTCCATTTTTCTGTAACAGTGTTCCTAGTTACTGATTCAAGAGAGTAATTAAGGAAGAGAGTATATTATTTCGTGTATGATCTTTGGTGTAGTGTTTCTACAAACATGTATCGACCTATTATCTCGTTTCACAAATCTCACAAATTTTTAGTAAATGTCTTAAATTTAAAAGAAAAGCGAGAGAAAGTCTGTGCGGTGCACGGTACTATCTTTTTATTCGAATTTATTTATTCATCTATTTATTCAGATTTAATAATTTTTATTAAATAAAACATATGGTGTATATTTTATTTAATAAAATATATGATGTATCAGGAGGATTAAGTCATATACATTGTTTAACATAATGTATACTAAATGTATATTTTAAAATAAATATTAGTATTTCCTAGTCCTACATTATAAAACTTATATTTAGATTTAATAAATTATAATATATGCGATGGATAAGTTTTTAAAGGAAATATTTAATATCCTAGTAACATAAGCTAAATTTTTTGAAATAAAGTAGTTCTAAATATTTAAATTAGGATGATCTAGAAAAACAGGCCACCAAGTTTATAGAAAACATTCCTGGCGAAAATTATTTTAAGATTTCTTGTGTTACAAGCTTACATTTATAGTATGTTGACTTACACGTAATTTGTTTAATATATATATATATATATTTCTTTTATTACACATTTTTTTATATGTATATCAGTTTCTAATTACTAGCAATATTTTTTGCAGCATTCACATTAAATCTAAAATGATAATGAGCAATCAATTTTCATTTACAAATTATTATAATTATTGTAATAATTTATTGATATCAATTACTTTTCATTTACGAAGTATTTGATGTACAGGTTTTTTTAAAACCTCAGACGTACTTTTATTGGAGGTATATTTGTTTATAATTTCATAATTTTTTGTTGTTTTGTTGTTGTTGGGCTAGGTTTTTTATCAAACTTTTTTTAAATATGAATAACTCTGTGCTTGTGATAAGACATATCACTTCTTTCTTATTTGTAAAATATTTCGCATAAATTTGATATCAGCAATATAAGGTCCATTGTAGATAATTATTTTATAACTGTAAGATTTATGTTGGTTTTTTTACAAGGGTTTTGTGAAGTAAAAATTTTTGTTTAGTGTTATTTGGGCATTATAAATTGCGAGTGTGCATGTCAAACACTTTCACATTTCTAATGCTTTTAGGTAGATCCGGTTTTAGCTGTGCCACAAAAAAATTTGTAGAGTGGATTTATAGTTTTTATTTGTACATCAATTAAACCCGTACCATTAGACCCTCAAACAAAGAATTTAGTATAATTTTATATAATCCACAGAAATTAAATTCTATATGAACTCGCTTCAGTGGTCGAATACTCTTAAGCATTATTCTAGCAATATACCAGACTGAAAGTGACAGGTGGATCAGAGAATAACATCACTGTCGGGTGTATTGAGGCTTGTTTTCACTAGATATTTTACACTCCACACCTGAATGCAGGTGCACTACGTCTACATTCATCCTTTACCTATAACCTAGCTCATTAGCTTGATTAGATCATAGGCGTACAGCCTTGGTGAGTGGCAAGATTCGGTGCTAAGTAAAACATGAAAAACCTTTGTAACGGATATAGCCGTTTGATTGGGTTATAATTAGTTAAAAAATGACACCAGGTCTTGGAAACCGATCCTAGGACCTTTATCATGGAATCGTGAATAGTTCAGGGGTACAGTATTAGCAAGCAAAACTAGAGGTGCTGTGCTCGTTTCTTATATACAAATATAATTTTTCAACCAATGTCATTTTTGGCGCATCATCCCAACATAAATATATAGCCATACCAAAAATAACTTTCACTTATTAATAACATCACAAACCATGAAAAGTTAAAACTTGTAAGAGTGGCCTCATATGTTCGACCCAAAATCGCCCTTGGCTGGCATATATTTTGCACTAGGTACCGATGAATCCACGCGTAAATGGCAGATTCTGATTTAGATTTTGAGCGAAGAATGACCTACCATACGAGAAGATTAATAGATATTTCAGTGTTGTAGCACTGGTGAGCTAAGATAAAAGGTAACATATTGGGTTCTCGGATCCACGTGGCATTTTTAAATCAGTTTAATTTTAAAGTTTGTATTTTACCAACAGGCAGTTTTGGCTATAATCAAGGTTCTGGTAGAGAGGTAGTCTTCCTAAATGGTTATTTACTTCCCATTAAAGCAAATCAATCTTTAATACTTACGTTATGGCACTAGTAGCTTGAAGGTTCATTGCCATACTTACAAAAGTACTCCACCTATTTCTATCTTAAACTACTTCCAACTAGTCATCCTCATTCCACCATGTATTTTTCAGGTTGATTCTAATGTTATCCTAACATCTGCATCTAGGTCTTCCCAATGGTCTCTTCCATCGGGTTTTCCAGTCAATAGCGCGGTTTTAGTTCCCATTCGTGCTGCATGTTCTGTCCACTGTAATCTATGGTCGAGCACAGAGTATGTAACTCTTCATTATGTATATACTCACCTCCAATCCCTAGTGGCCTTATCCTTTTTGAACCAAACATCTTCTTAAACACTTTGTTTTCAAACAGACTAATTTTTTTTTACTCATTTAAGATTAGAGATCAGGTTTGACACTCATATAGAACAGCCAGTGCTGTTATTGTATTGTATATATTTGGAGTTGTACATTCCTTGAATTAAGGTGAGATGACAATAACTTAATTACCGAGTATTAGCTTGCACTTTCTCTGACACACTAGCGTAAATATGTGAATATACCTTTCGGGTAGTAAAACGCGGTGAGAACAAAAAAGTGATAAAAAGGGTGAGTCTCTATTTTTAATAAATAAATTGTTAAAATCATATAATTATTGATGACATGACTAATTGACTCTAAAGAACAATGTTGTTAGTTATAGTTATAGTTTTAAGTTAGTTATTGTTTCGATTCACTTCAAATTTAAAACTGACTTTAAAAAAATCATCCAAGGGAGTAAAATAAAGGGCTTTGTCTGGTTTCTCTCTGTACTAATTCCCTCTGCTTGTTGGAATATCACTTTTATTTCATTGGTTTAAGGCCTCGTTGAAAGCCTGTACTTACTAGCGAGGTCTTTGTGCTGAGCATTCACTGTCGCCAAAGAACTCTGCGAACCAAGCCTGACAAATGATATCAAGAGAAAACTGCTTTGTGAAATCTTTTAAGGAATAGGGGAGGAGAACAGCTTACTTTGCTTGAGTCTTCGAGAAGGCAATGAAATGCTGCGTATTTTTTAACTATTTTTGATACCCAATTCTATCTACCCTACGCCACAATCTCCCATTTCTAAATTGGCTGTAAACCTTTTAAATGATAAAAAAAATAATCCTTAAGTCAGATTTTTAATAAACTTGTTAGCAAGTATATTACAATATACGTATGCAAACTTGAGAACACCTGAAAACACAGGAAAATACATCTTGAGAAAATATGTCAATAAACGAAAACCTCTAAAGGCGAGCAGATATGCTTATTAAGGATAATTCACAGTAATGAGAATAATTTGACCAATTATGAAGTGAAGCTAAAGTTCGGAGATCGATTCCTGTGCAGTAATTTACTAGCTCTTTATTAAAAACTACCTGGCCTCTACAAGAGAAAGATGATTCATTTTAGCGTGAATGCCTTTATATTTGTTTTACTCAGATGTGAATGTTTTCTGGAATTTTACTACAAAATATACAATTTATTAGCTATAGATTGATACACTTACTTTGTAGTTATATAAGCTATATTTATTGATAATTCACAAATTAAATTATTAAACATTTTATATAACCTTTACGTTTATTCTAGTTCGATTAAAGTTTGATAATATATTGCTTCATAAAACAATTAACACAGTATCTATTAATTTATATGATAAATGAAGTTAATAGTTTTATTAAAGAACATTCGTATCAGAAGGCACGTACATCAAAATAAAAGGCGTCTGTCTGTCTTGTTTTGTTGGTCAGATAAGGGACGAGAGAGGCTTGAACCAAGGACCCAATGTACTGGGGTGTTTTTTTTACAAAAGAGCTTTAAATTATTTCTAAATTCCACCTTCTTCATTCCTACTCTACTAGCGAAAATAAAGATATAGCTTTTATGGGTAGTTTGACGTGCTTCATAGCAATTTTTTTTTTTATCGCAAAGGACCCTTCATAATGTTTCAAACTAAATGTAAAACATGTTTTGGAAAATTATGTTTTCTATAAAATAAATTTTATATTATTTTACATAATAGGTTGAATCAGTTTTTTCAACAACACTTTGACAATATGTATTCTTACTTTTTACTTTTATTGTTATTCAGTTTTGCACAAAAAGGAAGCTATATTTTATAATTCCTTTTCACTTTATAATATTTCTAAAATTAAAATAAAGTTTGTTTTGGCTCTTCTGCCAAGAAAATATTTTTAAAACCAATTCCAAGACGGATAATATGAAATAGTGTCTGAGCATATACCATCGCTTATAATTTAATATCATTATAGGATAAAAGTTTATCCTAGTTTTTGTTCTATTGGTATCTCACGTTTATATTACACTTTCTATAAGTAGGTCAATTTCTGCATTTGGTACCACAATGTTTTATTCACCTTTAAACTATCTATGGTTTTATGTTTATTTTTCGTTATTTTATAATTTTATAAACAGGTTTTATGGTACTTTTTCCCAACTCCAACTTGTCAGGCAGTCTTAAATTATCAGCTTAAAAACTAAGCCAAATATCTAAATAAAGGGAGTTTAGAAAATTAATTTAGAATTTGTTAGAATAGGTTGTAACATTTAATATTTTATGTCGAGCCCAACCAACCACTTTATTTTAATATTTTGATTTTATTTGAAATTACAACAATTTGTGTATTTAATTTAAATTTGAATAAGTTAAAATGATTTGTTAGTAAATGTAAAACAATTTTAAAATATCTTAAGAAATTTATATTTCAATAAGCTGAATGACTTGTCCCGTTACCTAATTAAGATGTGACAATTATTTTGAAGTTGTTAATTGTAAATACATTTTTTTCTATTTATATTTATTGTTTAAAATAAATATCTAATTGTGACATATTTATAAAGACAAATAGCACCAAACACTGCTAATTTACATATATTTATTTAAATAGGTATTCGTTCATAAACTTATATCTATACTACATGATCTGGATTAAACGTTTCTGCTTCATCTTTAATTTAAATTACTTATTGTATTTTAACTAATTACTAAGATAGTTTATTTTGTTACTTAAATTATAAACGAAATTGTGCTATTTTTTAACTAGGGCACATAAACGGAAGACCAATCCGAATGCATTCGATATCATAATCATGACTTCCAGATTTGTATAGTATTAATAAGACATTCTATACCAAGTTGAGTAATATTCAGTGATGCTCTTTTAATACATATAAGTGGAATATGGTCAAATTTGAAGTACATTCCTTTGAAAATCATAGAAGTCATTCTAAACAATTATCAATTAATATTCTTAGTTTTCTGTTTATCATTACGATGAATATTAGTAGAATTCATTCATAGATAATTATTTTAGTTATGTGGATTATTTAACGGTGATTTTCAAGGAGGATGTGATATTAGATATTTTTCCAGGGTAAATTTATATTTATTTTAAAGCACAGTACATCATGTTTTATTAGTTTTGTATCATTGGTTTGAATGAAAATGTAATACCATTCATGAACACATATTATTTATTTTCTAACCTAGGTGGTGGAATAGTCAAAGGCGTTACTGTCGCAACATATTCCACTTCCAATTGTGGGTAGATTGTTGTTCAAATCCTTGTTGTTTTGGTTGAGGTTTTTTTTTCCTGTATATTTTGCCAATCAACCTCAGCGAAAATGTGGTTAAGATTTCTCTTAATTTAAAATAAATTCCTAATTCCTAAAAAAATTATAGTATATGCCATATTTATAGAAATATGCAGCCCCAGAAAGAATCTACTTTCTAATAAACTAGCTTTAAAATTAGATACATTTTTAAAATGGTGGGTTAAAAAGACAAATTTGTGATTCTATTATGAACAAATTGTTTCTTATTTATTTTTATTCATAAAATATTGAATTCCCACCTAAAATACATTAAATTATTTTAAATAAGTTCGTTCAATTAGTCAAAGGATTTTTTTTACCTGCCATCTCTCCCCTAGAAACGCCCAATTATTGCATGAATGTTTGATTACTTGCTATTTGTAAACCGTCTAAAACAACATTTACATCTATTTGACTAAAAGCTACATCAAACTACGTATATAAAGAAATATTTCCTATATTATTTTAGTGTTTATTTTCATGATATAATATGTCTCTACTAATTAAATCATCGATGTGTTATGAATCTCCTGAAGAGATCTTAATTAATTAGATTATTATTTATGAGTTACTTCTTCTATACACCTCAGATGGTTCAAATATTTTTTATCAATTAATGTTGACGCTTGAGATAAAGAAAATTTAATATATATTTAAATCGTAGTCAATTTTTTAATACAATAGAAAATTATTTATTATAATGGATATATCTTTCTGCTATCAGTAAAGTGTAGAATCTGATTGTTTAAATGAACACCAGACGTTTTATTTGCATCATTAGTTGTATTGTTTAAGGCGTGGCTTTCCAAATAGATTGGATTGACAGTGACGGGGAAGTATAAGTTTTAATATTTGTCCGGGACCTAATGTTTTTTTCCCACTCAAAATGGTTTCCCCCTCATCCTACAAACAAATGTTGGTATATTTTCCGTGATTTTTCCTCTCTCGTCCATTATGATATTCATGTAAATCCATGAATCTCACACATCTAAAGGGTTAATAAGTTGGTTGATATGAGTTTTTACGACAAATTTAGTTCCTGGAATATATAAAATCAAAAGAAAACTAATTTTTCGTAATTATTAACGATTGTATTATTATATAATCTAACTATGATTGGAATAATTATCTAACGAGTTACTTTACTTGAATTCTATAGCATTAAGTTTAATTAATGTGATAAAGGAACTATAATAATTCTACAGCCACACAAAGTTTCAAACTGGAAGGATTACAAGTAGTTCATCTAAGGATGTTAAAGGGTTTTGTCTGCAGGAGTAACCTCACCCAGCTCCTCTTTTTGGATGTGAAATTATTCTGATTTAGAGCGTAAAAGCCCAAAGAAGAAAATCCCCTAGAGGCGACTGGAAATAAATGATGGCCTTTATACACAGACCAGGCGCGCCGAGGTACTCAAAAGCGAGATAAGTAGTTTGTTATGATGGAACTATTTTCTCATTTAGAGCTCCTGAACAGAAGAGGACTAATTGTTCTATTTCATCTCACCTTTAACAAACCAAACAAGGGAACAACGATTTTCTCATAGGTATGAAAAGGATTTGGTACACTCTTTGCCAAATAGAGATAAGCCTTCAATATAGATTACTATTTGTATTATTTTTGCAGTGAGACTCTCAACCCAGATATTACTGTCTAAGGGTCAAGAATGAGGAAATTAATGTTTAAAGAAAATGTACCTTCATTTTCATTGAAAGAAAGAGTGAAATTAAATAGGATTAATATTTAGACTAAATTATATATAATTTATCATATTTTGGCTTTGTAGTATTTGAAATCAAATTAACAAAAATAATGTTCCATTATAAATCTACCCTTTAATTTGTTATAATTTTTTTTACGAAAATTCTTTTAATGTAATCGTTTTTAAATAAATCACTATTTTCAGTTTTAATAAAGAATAGCTACATATAAATAGTTGAAAACCCGTTACACACTGTTAAATATAATTAAAAACCATTTATAATCATGCATTTTGAAATAAATAAAAAATTGAATTATTAGAAAAATGTATGGTTTTAAAAAATCAGTAATCAATAAGCAGCCTTTGTTTTGAAACTAGAGATGAAATTAAAGATTTCACCTTGAGTTTAAATGAAATCAATAAAATCATTTCGGCTGTATTTACAGGATCATATAGATATATATGTAGATATAAGTACAGATAAACTGTAAAACCTACTCATTTGATTTCAGCTGCACATAAAACGTCAGTGAACTTAACTATATTAATGTAAATGGTTCATAATTACAATTATTTTTAATAAATGAGAAAGTAAAAACTACTTCATTATACCCGCTTGCCTCTTGATTCTTGTTATTCTAGTTAACTTTCAGCAAAAAACTCAAAATATTTTTCTAGACACTATAAATCTACACTTATGATACAACGTAGACACAAAAATAAATCATACCATTCAGAAGTAGCGATACATTCTGAGAAAGATAAAAAGAAACATTCTTTTGAAGATCAAACTTAACTACCATATGGTGTAACAAATTTAGAAACATTCACGACGTTTTGTTTATGATAAAATATCCTTTTGGAACAGATGCTTGAAACGATTCTACCTTCTATTTAAATCTAAACATAAGATGAATTTAATTTATGACTGATCTGCTTCAGTGGCCACATGGTCTAAGGCATCACTCTCGAGTTAGACTTGACTGCCAATGACAAAGTATTCGTGGCTAGATTACTGGATTGGTATACCGTTGGTTGTTTTTAGCAAAACAGTTTTCTACTCTCCCTCCACGCAAATGTGAGTACACTTCCTCTGTATTCATCATTCTTGAGCTCTAACTCAATCGTATAGTCCGTATGCGTAAGAACTGAATGGATAGTAAGTTCCAGTGTTAGTAAAAAATTGTTGAAATTCAATTTAGTGCCTTGAGATTACTTTTGAATGAATTACATGTAGATTTTGTTTGGCTGTCATGAGCATTGTGTGATATCTAACGCACGTAGAGGCCTATAATTTACAAATTATTAACAATTGAAGCTCAATTGTTCATCCAGAAATAGTTTTTTATTTTTTTATTTATCGAAAACTTTGTATAAAGGAATAAGATTAAAACATTTCTTTTTTCTGTACGAAGAAAGGAAAAGCATTGCCTGGGGTAACCATGTAATTAAATATATTCACAGCTTCATATATTAAAATATTCACCTACAATTTTGGTAATTTCTCTCATAATATATTTATATTTCATTTCGTGTTTTCTTACCTTTACTATATACTAATGATTCTTTAGTCAAGTTAATCATACTTATCCTGAATAACATCAATAATAAAGATTTTTAAATAATTAATCCTAAGCGCAATGTCAATTAGTTATTTAATCTAACTTATATATTATAATTTTCATTTATTGTGTGTAGTAAACAGCTTTTTTATAAGTTATTATATCTATTAAAATTAAATTAATTTTTACAATTTAAATGTTGGATCTTGAGAATTAGTAAATATAATCTAGATAACTTATCTAAGGGGATAATTTATTCAGTTATTGTTAACATGTGAATTTATCACATAGTTAGATAAAGCCTCAATAATTGCTGTGTAATCCATGCAAAGTGACATTTGGTTCTATATGTTATAATTTATTCAAGGCTAGTTGTATCAGTTCTAGAGTTAAGTTACTTTATAAGTCGTGTGCTGATATAATATATATATATATATATCAGTTAGGAACGTGAAGGTTAAATACCACTATTAATAAAAGTAGAATATTTATGGTCCGGTCTCATTCGACTCATCAATTTTAAAACTATCTTAACTCTTTTTAATTCTTCTTCAAATTCTTGACATTTGGTTACTACTATGACTCGAAACAGACTATTCATTTTCAACGCACCCTCGAATGATGCATTCGGTACAGGCAGACGCATGGTGGAAAATAACAAGCAGGCCCGTGACTGTCTCCCCCCCCCCCCCACCCCTTCCTTTTTCCCTCGTGGACGACTTGTCGATATAAACACTAGGTTATGAAACTCACAAACCTCACAGATACCACAAACTGAACATAGCTGGTGGTCGGCATCCGTATGCATTACATATGGTGCATAGCACTGTCAGGGCGTGGCCGCCAAACAAGAAATATGTCGTAAATACTCTCATAATAAGCACACATTTTTTTCTCTGTGTTTTCTTTCTTAAAAAACTGAACAAATGATATGTATCTATGAAAGGCTAAGTATGTCTTTGAAGTAGCGGATATAGGGCGTCGGTGATGAATGAAAAATAATTTAAATAGCAATCAATTAGGAACAAAGAGTTTTTAGTTGCAATTTATCCTAAAGGTATCTAAATTGCACGTTGTGTACATACTTTTTCAAGTGATGTAAGCTTTAATTCAGGTTGCTGAGGTATTCCTCTGAGGGTGGTATATAAAAATACTGATTTTTTTTCTCTAATTTTTAATAACTTATCTATTATTTACTATTACAATTGAATTTAATTATACATTGTATCATCCTCTCAATATTTTATATATATTCAGTGTAATAAGTGTCTATAGAAAATTGATAAATTAGTATTGGTTTTTGTTTTTAGCACCGCGTCTTACAACCCGTTCGGGTTATACGCTTAAGTACTAATTACACTAATGGATTAGGAATTGGGGAGGTTGAATGTAGAGGAAGTGAACCCGCATTCGCGTGGAGGGAGAGTGGAAAACCATTTAGGAAAAACCACCCCCAGTTCACCCGACCAAGATTCGAACCTCGATCTTCCCGTCCTTGGTGGTCTGGCTTAACACGACTGGCGCGTTAGCCAACTACGCCACCGAGGCGGGTTAGTATAGGTTTGATATTTAAAAATATATCCTCTACAAATAATTTTATTACCTCATAATTATTATTCACGAGAAAGTCTGATGTTAATACTTAGTAAAATATAGGGGATGTATTTAAGGGTGCCATCGTGATTAAAATTTTAAGAAGTGTAGGGCTGTTGCCTTGCTTCCAAAAACTCGTTTTTCCAAATTTAATATAAGTTTATTCTTTATGTAAAGAGCATTTAGAGGCAAGCCTAATAAACTGTTTTATTTACTTTTGAGCGATCAAAAATCTGGGAAAACATGTAATAATACACATATGTTAACTTAAGCATAAAATGAAATTTTTGAACATAGTCCCACCCTAAAAATGGAATAAAGTTGAATTGAGTCAAAACTTTAGAATCAGGACTAGTACATAAGAAACAATGTTTGTGACAGAGTATTTGTATGGGTAAATCGTCGATTGTTCAAAAAGAACTAGAGTAATTAATAAATTATTGATGTTGTAGCTAAAGTGACCGTTTAAAATTAGACAGCAACAATTAGAGTTAGTGAGCACGAATAGTATGTTAAATTAAGAAATTCTGGTTGAACATTATATAATATAAATTTGTTAATAGTTAATGCTAATATAGGAGAAACGATATCAGAGGTAAAAGAAGAAAACATCTTTGGAATTAAAATAGGGCGAGACTTATTAATACACGTTGTTTTGCTGATGACATTGTAGTTTGTTTTGAATGCAAAGAGGGTCTTCAAAAAGTACTGAAGATCATTGATGAAATAGGGAAAATTGAATATTATACGAAAATAAACAAAAATAAAACAAAATACATGAAGTGAAGTTAAGTAAAAATTAATTAAATTAATATAGATACTATAGCTATAAAAGTAAGGCAATATCAGGGTAATGGAGTTATGCTAACTAGTATGTAAAATAAATGAAAATAACCAAAGCAATAAATATAGTATAAATAGATTAGCTTAGGTACAAATGCTTTTTTAACAAAGACACATTACTAACATCGACAAGCTTAGGTTTGGAAATCAGGGAAAGTATCATAAAAGCATATGCTTGGAACATTGCGCTTTATAGATGTGAAACATTAACCATTGACGTAACTGATAAGAAACAGATTAGCAGTATTTTAAAAGGGTTTCTTTAGATAATGTTTGAAAATGTCATGGATGGAGCTAATATCAAATACACAAATTCTAAGGCCAACGTAGAAAGGAAATTTTGGAAAGGTAGAAGAAGAGTTAAAATGTTATGCCATATAATGAGACATGATAGTTAGACGACAATATTAAAGATGGAGATGTGGAAGGGAATTTATGAGGGAGACCAAAACTGAATTGGATCAATCATATAATGGACATTATTGGCAGAAGAAGTTACAAATATGATAACAAAATTAGCCCAGAATAGGCAAAAGTGGAGAGAAGCAGCAAACCCAATGCAAGATTGATGACCTAATGATAATGATAGTGTGGTTAAGGTATATTACATATAAAAACTACAAAATTTAAGTGCAGGCTGAACAAACAGTCTCTCTACCAAACATATCACTAATGATACATTCTTGGACATGCTAAGAATCAAATCTGAGACCTATAGCTTATTAGACAGACACAATATTGATTAATTTTATGTCAGAAAGTTACAGTTCACGTGTACATATGAAGTGAAGTAATAACATTCTGGAAAAAATGTAATGTCATAATAATTTTTTCCAGAATGTTCATATATACATATGAATTGTAATTCTACTATTAGTTTCCTTAATAACACGACATGGGATATTTATTCACCATAGTTTTAATTTATGGTAAGTAAAGTATTTTATAATTATTTATTTTTTCAACATTGTAATTTATTTACCTTCATTAATTAATTAATACCTTCATTCTGCGTGTTCTTTATTTCTCCTCAGACCTGAGGATGATGCAACTGATGTATTGAGACATGTCGTCTAAATATCTGTGCAGCTCCTGCAGCCAGAAATCAAGGAACAGGGAACTACAGCTAAGAAATAAATTCAATTTTTACTTTTCAAATTTAATAATTTTTATCTCAATTTTCAAGAGTAATACATTTATATTTAATATATACATAGTCACATCACCTTTTGATTTTTTCAACTTAGTTTTAAGTGTAATTGACTCAAGTATCTATTTTTTAAATGTACCTAATTTTTAGATGTTTATTACAATTTCAACATATTCATAATTAAAATGTATGTAAGCTTGTGATTATTATTACCAAATCATATACAAATATCATTTAAATATTATGCATATATATTATTATATTTGTATTACAAATTTATGTTTCTTTCACGTCAATCTAGTACAACTTGTCCAAATTAAATTCACTCAAAATTGACTTTTATTTTTCTTAACATATGTTGGAGTTAACCTATTTATTAAAACATTAATAAATTCAACGACATCTAGTGAGTGTCCTTAAAAATAATTTCTTATGTTAAAGCACATAACTAGTGAATACATACACATACACATGTATGTGTACGTAGAAGTGAAGAAATAAAAACAACATAATGTGTGTACTTATGGAGAGGAGTAAAGATTAAAAAGGGAGAAAGGAATAGAAAAGGTTAAAATCAGGATATTCACAAAATCCTTTTGATACCAGAAGACTAATCCAAGTGATTGATTTACGCGCAATTTATAATCCAATAAGCTGGTATCTGGATTCCCACATTTTTTTTACGCTTGATGTTATGACATGCCTTTAATTGCACACGATAAATAGATACACACAACACTGCTCATCTGACCAATAACATGTTTTAGTTAAAAGGGGAGGGAGGAAGGAAGGAAGGATTGATTCTGGTACGTTTTAATTGCTACTAGCCTACATTTGCCTACATGAAGTTAATTTTATTTCGCATCATAAATTGGGAATTATTACGAATGTAAATAAAAAGAGGTAGTTAAAACTAGTAAGAATGTATGATTGAGTTATAGAAAATAATATAAGGAGGTTGTTTTAAGTTGTTTTTGTCCAGGTACGAGAAATATCCCATAGAAAACTACCCTTTTCCGTGAAGTATAATGTTTGTTTGAGGAAAAGTTTTTACAGTTCCATTATTCTAAGCAGAGATTTTTCAAGATAACAAATATATATCAATGCGGTCGGCAATGATAACATTTTACTTTATTATCAGGGTAATTTTATATCTATTAATAAAATCCATCTAAAGTGATAGATTTAGATCACATGGCTTGGCGTAGTAATACATGGAAGTAAATATAGTTACATTTATAAAGATAAGATAAGAATATTTAAATTTAAATTGAAGTTATATTTAGGTATTTGGGTGCCTAATATATTTAAAACATCATATTTAGTCATTATATAGAGATCACATTAGCATGCAGCTTTAGGACCTGCGTGTAGAGAATAAAGTAACTTTTTATTACTTCCCACAGTTAAAGTGATTAACAAACCGTCATATTATTTACCAACCCAGACAGCGTTAACACAATTTGAAAATAATAACTCATTGATGAAGAGTAAGCCAAATTAAAGTTTTAGAATAATCATGGCATCGTATTATTAATTACTGGTTAATTTTTCCTCCTAACACATTCGTCTCTAGTGACCAATTAGTGGCGATACTAATAGCCATGGCTTTAATCCAAACGAACCATTGTTAGTCTATTTTACTATATTAACGTGGCAAAGCTTATTATCCTTTCGTTGTTTAATCTCGTAATACAATCTCCATATTATTCATGCCCAGATTACCCCGGACTTTCTTAATAATCGATCGTTCTATGAATTGGTTGGGGGGAAATGTGAGGGGGAGGGTGCTGGGTGTTAACAAGGACTAGGTTGCCCTCTAGCGCCTCCCACGCCCCAATTTGGTTATGATTTGATGTCAACAAGATTTAGAGAGCTCTCGTTTCTTTACAGGGAACACTTAGCTCAACCGCAACTTTTAATTAAGTCACACGAATAATTTAAAGAAGATGTAGTGTCTACTTCTTCTTGTTGAATATATAAGGAACATATTATGATTGTCTCCATGAGGTTAAAAAAATAAATTCTTCTGTATAACATGCCGAGAGTTTGTTTGACAAGGAATTAAGATATTGGGGAGTGTGAGAGGTTACTTAAGATGGGTTACATACCATGGACTCTTCACAAGGCATTGCTAGGATAATAAAACCTCGTAGATTATGGTGAGAAGGACATGCAGCGCAAACGTAAGCATATAGAACCACGTTCAGGGTATTGGCTGCCCAATCCAATCGAATTAGACCACTTGGAAACCTAGATGCAGATGGGAGGATAGCATTAGAAAGGACCTGACAGAGCTAGAGTGTAATTAAGTGTACTGAATAGAATTAGCTCAGGATAGGGGTGAGTGGCGTACTTTTGTAAGTCTGGCAATGATGTCTTGTCTTCTTAATGCCGTAGAGTGAGTAAGTATGTGTTATTTTACTAAAGGAACAATACTTATCAATAAATTAGTTATTACTATATGTTTACTTTGAAAGGTATCAAGCTTCCCATGCTCATTTTCAAAATTCATCAAGTAAATACGACTAACATTCATGAAAGATGGGGTGTACATAATACATTTTTAAAAATCACTTCTTTGAGAAAAATATGTTAAAGTTATTCTTGGAGATATGTGAAAAACCGTTATGGTTGGATTTAAGAGATCTTGAGTTTAGGACATTATTTCTTTAGTTTTCATAGCGATTTTTTTTGACAAAATAAGTAAAGAATGCTTCAGTAGATGATTGTAGTTTAATTTTATACACTTTGTTATTTAAAAATTATTTAATATTTGTAATGAACACCATTAAATTTTATAAAATAATATAACAATAATTTTATATAATTGAATAGTAAAATTTATCATCGAATTGTAGGATGTGCATGACAAGTATTGTTCAGATTAGTGTGCACGAGTATAATATAAAACTAAACATATATACTGAAGCAAAATTTAATTAATTGTGTATAAAAATACATTTTTTTATGTAAGAATAACCTAAATATTAGCCTTTCTTACATTTATTTCCATCTCGTCAATTCGAATAAATTTTAAGTCCTTCTCAATTGATGAATAAAATTTCTCTCTTCTCAAGAGATTGTTAGAGGGAACAGAAAGCACACCTGAGTAAAACTAAAAACGCAAGTCAATATCATTTTCAATAAAACAAAATTCAAACTTTTTTTATTTATGCGTACGATTATTTTCTTCCCTACCTAAGCCTCCTTTCATTTTTTCTTTTTAAAAGAGGTTAACGAGATAAAAGCTAACATTTCTTCCTTTATTAGCCAATGGCTCCGTTAACAGGAGATTTATGTCTGTGACGTCTACAGTGTTCAACTTCAAACAAAGATCATTGGATTCGAGAGCGTTCGTTGTTTGAGGCAAACAGAAATAGAATATTGTTTTAGAGAAAGGTTATCTAGCTTTCCCTGGAGATGTCGGTTAAACATTCACCTTATCTGGGATGAAGGCGTTGAGTTTTGGCAGTGCATAAGTATAGGTGTAACATCAGAGAGTTTAAACGGGAAAGAAGGGCTGGTTTATTTTATAATGTGAGAAGAAAATATAATATCATCACTCCAATATCATATGTGTGTATGCTTATCCCCTTCATAATATATGAACAAATAGAAATATACTAGATTTTTTTTTACACATTGGACACACAGAATCTCTCTTTTTTTTTTAAAAAAATTATGATCTTAAATGTGTCCTATTGTTAATTTAAATTTATCTTAAAATATTCGAGTATAAGTTAATGAATACCAGAAACCAAGTGGATTTATAACAAAACTGAACAGTGCTGTACGCCAGTAGAAGGACAAATGCGAGAGGGGAAAAATACCATTTTCATTAAAAATTTTCTACTGACTTATTTATTTATCATTATATTCACAAAGATTCATTCAGCGTTCCTCTAACAGTTATCTTTCGTTTTCTGAACATTGATATATTTAATGATCAACCAAAATAAGTGTATTTTTCTGACTTCTCAAAGTGGAAAACTTCATCTTTCAAACTATGTCTACAAGTATAGATATTTGTAAAGTTTCATTAAAAAGAATTTTATATTCACTCTACTAAGCACCAAAATCGTGTACGATTAGAGTTTGATTTATATCCGACTTGTTCGTAGGATATTATTGGCAATATATCTACCATTTAGGAAGTACCCTTAATAGTTAATAACATCCCATGGCTTAGCTTGAAAGGTGTTCGATGTTCATTTTAAAGACCTTTATAAAATTGATAATTACATATTTGCATCCTGAGATGAAAACAGGTCTTAATAATAAACTTGTGGTATTTTATATGTAACTATAATATATTTTGATAAAAGGTCAAATCTGCAGATCATATGGCTTAACAAATGAATGAACACTTGTAATTTTTTTTTTTATTTTTTTTTTATTTTTTTTTTTTTTTTTTTAGCACCGCGTCTTACTACCCGTTCGGGTTATACGCTTAAGTACTAATTACACTAATTGATTAGGAATTGGGAAGGTTGAATTTAGAGGAAGTGAACCCGCATTTGCGTGGAGGGAGAGTGGAAAACCATTTAGGAAAAACCACTCCCAGTTCACCCGACCGAGATTCGAACCTCGATCTCCCCGTCCTCGGCGGTCTGGCTCAACACGACTGACGCGTTAGCCAACTACGCCACCGAGGCGGGTAACACTTGTAATTAAATTCAATAACTTTCTTACATGTCAGTTAAGAATATTCCTATGAAAATTAAACTAATGTAGGTAGGTTATAAGTTAAAATTTGACTCAGCCGTTGCGTTGGGTTAGGTTTACTGCATTATATTTTAGAAAACAATGAGATTAATAAAAATGAAACTATTTTACGCTATTGAAAATATGTTTGGTAACCAATATTTTTACATTAAAAAATATATTAAATTGATCCTGGTTTAACTGTTGTCAAAAAATACACCATTTACCTATACGCGTGATTTAATATGTATTATGTCTAGCGTTAAGTTATTTCTAATATATAGGTCAATCATCTGTGAAATTGGCTAATAAGTGATATTTTTGAAGCCTGTTTGATTATTTCACGTAGATAGCACTCCAAGAAACTAAGACGAATCACCATGATATTTAAATATACTTTTCCTTTATATTTAAAATTAAATTACTTTATGAAGTAAAGATGAGATTAAAACTCCAAATATTTCTTATGATACTCACATCTACGGGAATGCCGATTAAACTTCGAGATCTTATATTATTGTCTTTCGGTAATGGAAAAGTAATGATGTGAGTTACGGCTGCATGTTAATAGGGGATATTTTCCTAATAATAGTCCCACATTCCTTTCACAAACATTCGTGTAGGCTACATTATTTAAATATATACCTTTCTTATAGTGTTGGTTTCGTAGACATGGTTAAAAAAATTACAATATTTCTTAAGGACAAATAGATAGGTAGAAAATGTTAATAGTTCTATTTCATTTAAATAAATCGTACTCATTTTTGAAATACATGTTTATGTGTCTCCCAAAGTGAAACGAGACAGTTATTTTTACTAAAACAGTGTTGCTTCTATTTTAAGTCTGGTCATGTATAAACCTTTGGGTCAGACTTCAACACAGGATGGATAAAAAAACACACAAAAATAAAGGATCATTGTTTACATAAGAACAACCTTCCCACAGACATCCCTCTTTTGTGACAAAACTCACACCCCCTTCAAATATAGTGGTGACCTACAAAATGTTCATCCTCTCATCCCTTTCAGGAAACCAAAATCGATTCAAACCACACCCTTTAGCAGATACTCTGTGATGTTTTGACAAAGGTTATTCTCCTATATGAGAGCCTTTAAAAGAATCCTCACTCTTTGTTTTTACTGCATATACGTAGACCGATCTGTCATACTTTAAACTAACACAAGAGGAAATACATGTTGGTATGTTGAGAATAAAAGGAAATGTTAACATGCTATGCATACTAAAGGTAAAGTGAAATTGAATAAATTTACATTTATATATATATATATATAGGAAAAAGAAGAGGAATAGATAATATATAAATGTATTTATATTATATGAAGTGATGTATGTATGTATGTATGTATGTATGTATGTATGTATGTATGTATGTATGTATGTATGTATGTATGTATGTATGTATGTATGTATGTATGTATGTATGTAGTATGTATGTATGTATGTATGTATGTATGTATGTATGTATGTATGTATGTATGTATGTATGTATGTATGTATGTATGTATGTATGTATGTATGTATGTATGTATGTATGTATGTATGTATGTATGTATGTATGTATGTATGTATGTATTTGAAGTTTGGTTGGATCCTCAACCATTCCTACGTTAGCCTTGGAACCTTAGGCAGCACTGAAGAGGAGCACTAGAAAAAATAAGGAGTGAGCTAGATTTACGTTGCTTTCCTCACTGAGCCAAAATATACTATTGCACATCCGTCTGCCAGTAAAAATGAAATGTTGCACTAACTGATAATGCAAGCGACACCTTCACTCCATAATATATCACAAGGATTGGATGTATATTGAATTTATTACTATCATCGTCCATATACATCTGCCACTTTCTTATTTATCAGAGCCTTAAGTGAGACTGAAATTATTCAATGAAAAAAATTTTTGCTTTAGGTCATACTGGATTATAGTACATTGTAAACCTTATATCTGACAAAGTAGTGAGAAATTTCTAAATATTATATATATATATATATATATATATATATATATAGATGTGGTGGCCCAATGGCTAAATAATTTTATAGTAAAGGAAATTGATAAAACTAAAGAAAAAGGAAAAATAAACTGCTAAGAGTAAATTTGATGAAGAAAGCCCACCTAGGGAAAGAGAAAAAATGTGGGAAGAATCCAATGCACAAAGGTGACATCTTCTTCCTTTCTTCTGTCTTCTATAGTAGAAGTAGTCACAAACAATTTTAACACAAATGGAATAATATTTCGGCACTGTTGCCTTTATCAAACACAAAGAAGAAAGTAAAAATAACACAAACACTATATTACTCCATTTTGAATTTAAATTTGACTTAAATTAAATTAAATAGAATCTGAATACAAAATGGAGTAATCCAGTGTTTCATTATGTTCTGTAACCTACTTCAGTGACTGAATGCTCAATGAGTAGTAAAAATATTGTAATAAACTGAGCTTAATCTGTTTGTATTCGTTTCTTCCATCAACCGAAGGAGAGTAAAATAAAATTCAACCCAATTGGATAAATAATGTATACATTTTTCTATATATATATATATTTTTAACCACCCTGCCCTAAGTTTATATTTTTTGTTTAATTTTACAAATTAATGTTGTAAGACATGAAATGTAGACCTGGTCTAGTTACATTTGTTTTGATGATTCTGTAAACAGTAGAACGTAACAGCTGACTATTCAAAACAGTGGGTCAGCAGTTTTGTTGTTAATCAGGCCAATTCTTGGTAGATACGGTTCCGTTTAGAGCTATTCTGGGCTGACAAAATAATATCTACACTAAGAGGTCACTATACCCGTTTGTGGGGCTGCGCGTGATAGAACACCGGGTAATCGGGTACTTGTATTGAAGGGCTACCGTCGTGTCCAAGGTACCAGGGTTCGTATCCTTGTAGGACGGCCAGTGTGTCAGTCAGACTATCGGTAAAAGTTTCTTACCTAACCAGTTATTTCACGAGCTTTTATGTAAATTAATTATATCTCTTTTTGTAAACTTCTATAACATCACATTTTGTAGTAGTTAGTATTGCTATAATAAACCCTAAAAATCAAAGCCATCTCTAAGATACGAGGCCATATATATAGCCCCTGACCCCACCCTCGGCCGCAACCCATCCTGACACTTAAGGCCCACAGAACGACCGGGGGGAAGGCTAAGGGGGGAGGGGTGCGACAGATCTGGACCAAAATAATAAAAGCGGCCATATTGGTATGCAATTTTGATCTCGCCAATATACATATATTTATATTATTATTATTATTATTATTACTATTATTATATTTTAGTTATTTAGGTTACCACACAAAATTGAGACTGTTCAACATAAGAATGCTTGTAATATAAATATTTTATAAAGTAGTTCTAATAACGTTTCTTAACTCTCTTTTAAAGTGTTACGTAGAACGAATGCAATGTTATCTCTGTGATTCTCTCTCCTTCACTCAAATATACAGACATTCTCACGGTACACTTCGTGTCTCGGCTATAATAGTGAGCAGCATATCCTGAGACGCCCGAAATAGTGTCAACGTGCAATGAACTAACAAATATGATTGAAAGAAATAGCGTCGGTAATTGCCTCCCAGAGAAACGAAGAAAGACACACAAATATGAAATATGTTTGAATAGGCTTATAGAATGTAGACGTCTCTCATTTGTTTTTCATACATTTTGGCTGGATCGTTTGGTTACTGTTGCCACCTTCCTCAAAGTAAAATAAATGCGCAATCTCTTTCTCTCCTTTATCTTCAAGTAGTAACATTTACTAAAAACTAATGAGATTTGTGAAAAAATAATAATAATAAAAGTTGTAACAGAGAAACTCCACCAAATATATATTAAATTACATAATATATACTGTTACAGAAACTATTAGAAATTACGAAAACATCTGTATTTCAAAGCGCATAGCAATCAATTTCATAGCTTAAAGCGATCCATAAAAAAAAACACGTATTTTTGTTTATGTCTCAGAAATTATTGATCTTATAAAAATACACTCCTTACTAAAATATTTTTTATACTTAATAGAACAACATATTTAAAGTTGTAGTTTATTTCAAAACTCAAATAGTTTCGGGGATATGTTAAAAATTGAGAGTGTCTGCTAATGTAAAGTAACCTCAAAGTAATTTTCAAGTGAAAATGAAAACTTCCATTTTGTTTGTTATGTTAAACTATTACAAGATACAAAATTTAATCAGAATATTTAGTTTGGTCTTTAAGAAAATCTATTTTTCTCTTACTGCCCCTAAGTAAACTCACCTTAATTTTAGGGTTGGATGCCCAATTTCTAAAATTCCTCGGGGGAACATTATGAAAAAACCCTAGATACTAAGTTCTAGTCCGATCAGTAAAATGGTTTCAGCTCTAGTCGAAGAAACATATATTCAAACAGACGGACGGAATCGTGAAAACAACTGTTTCGGTTTTAGAGGGTCATGAAAATTACACATTTATCAAAATCTAACTATCTAAAATAAAGTTTGCGGCCATAATACTTATCTTTACGAGGGGTCTAGAGAATGTAATAAATGGTAGGATCCTATCATACCTAATTTCTCATATATATTTTAAATATTACGTACTTAAGGACAAAGACAAGGAAGTATAAGTTCAAAACAAATAATTTTTTAACCTAATCCATCGGTGTGTTTAGTAAATATATTAATAACTGCCGTAATCTTACTATTTGTTGTACCATGCCACTTAGGTTAGAGTTGAGTTGATATTATTTACTATCAGAGGGAAATATTTTATTTACGTAGATACAAATATGCACAAATCAAAGTTTCCTTGGTGATGTAAAAAGAATGAAAAGCTTAAAATTTTCTGGGAATGCTGAATTTATTTTTTGAAACTCCTATTTTTTCTGACATACTGGATCCCTCAAAAGATAAAATTAGAGGTCTTTGGCAAAATTTGTTTAATAATTTCTTCGTAATCTCTGATACCTGAAACTGGCTTGACAAATTACATATAAGGTGAGGTGTCTCCCGTAAAATCTCTTTAGATATGAAGTTTTATACTTTCCCTTGGTGATCCAGCTCGACAAATAACATTTAATACTAAGTTTAAAATTATATATTATATTCATTGAGCATAACCATTGCTCATGTGCTTAAAACGTCAGTATCACAGTAATGGTCAACATTTAACAAAAAAAAATTGCTTTAAATACTCGATCGATGGATAAGAGTTATAAATTAAATTCCTTAAAAATATATATGAATAAATAGCTTTTGAGTGGCCACTATATTGAAACAGGCAATAAGATTCAAAAAACATACACAATACCTTCAACTTTAGTTCTAGGATCAAAGAATGTACCTGCCAAATTTCATAAAACTCGTCGACACATTTGACAATAATCGGAAAAGAGGATACAAACGGGCAAACGAACATACAAAATGCCAATAATTTATTAAAAACATTCCTTCGATTGTTCTCTATTTTAAAGAGGTTTCATTAAGAAATCCTTTTTAATAAAAACTTAGCTATAGGAAGATATTTTTAGATATACTTCAATGTTTAACAACAGTGTAAAAGTTCTTTTAATCTCAAATTTTCCAACTAGTCAAGTGTAGACTAGCTTCAAAATCTTATTTGCAAAACTCTCCACTTACACCCGTTTTGAACAAAATCGTTGTGTCTATTTTAGAAAAAAACTGCTATTTTTCACACATCATTCCTTAGTTAACAACTCTTAGTCTTAGAGATATAATACTAATCTTTATTCAGCTTCATTTTATGAACATATACTAGGCAAATATTCCGTTTTAACCAAATCTATCAAAAAAATCATCTGATTATTCAGGTTAAGACACAGATAGGGATAAATAAGGCTTCGGTCTAACGTGTAGTCTATTGTTTGACTGGCAAATTAATGACGGGTATATTGAGTGTGGTTTTACTAAATGGCTTTACCACCCTCCATCCCCGCAAATGCGGGTGGACAACCTCTAAAATACTTCCTCCCTCATTCATACTCCAGTAGAGGAATGTTCATATATAGCTATATTTTACAGTTTTTAATTAATTTTATGGGAGTAGTTTCATATAACAATGTTACTAACCAAATTTTATACAACCAAATATTTCGGATGACAATAATATCGGTAGTAAGAGCTCATTCATTGAAACTATTAAAATATTATTAGTAAATTAATTATGTAACTAAAATAACTTCAACTCTTAGTGAATATATTTCTAACAAACATTTGTAGTTGGTTTCTTTTTAGTTATTACATCATATTCCATTGTGCAATGACCGAGTTCAATTCTGATAAGATACACTCGGTAAGGATATTTATAAAGTTCTTGCTCTGATCTTAGCAACAATATTAAACAAGCGAAAATCATTAAAGTATAGTAACTTTATGATGTATTTTTGTTTAGATGATCCGAGCATAACGTCCACAAACATATTAGGACAGTGAAAAAAGCCTTAGTATATTTATAAGTGATATGGTTAACAACTATATATTAATTATTAGAATTTCTACACAGCTTAAAATCCAAGTAAACACAAGGAATAATTCATTTCTGGAAATAAATAAAAACGGGACTTTTTTGGTATTCGAGCATTAATAGCAATACGTATAAAAGAATAAGTGACTTAAGGATCACAGGACAATAATAATTATTGTAGCACATGACACTTTACCAATTATTTTTTAGCCTTTTAAAAATTTTGCTAGCGTAATGACTGCACATATTTCAAAATTGAAAGAAAATTATCCAGCTATAATTTTTTTTATATAACATAACCTTGGCCAGTATTTTATAGAATATAGAATTTTCATTTCATTATAGGCTCTAAATCTATTTAAACATTTTATAAAATATAATTACATGTATATATAAGTAGAGGACATTTTGAAGTTAAAAATATTGGTACCCCTTTTAGCTTAATATCAATAATGATATATAAATATTTTCTTAAGGTACATTTGGAGCATCAAGTTTGCATAGAGTTATAAATTCTTCCATTTCACGACGTAATTATTTGTAAACGAACGTTAATGACACTGCTATTTTTATTAATATTTCAAAAGATTTTTCTAATATAGTTTACGTATTAAGGGTCCTTTTATTTAGTTTTTCTCTAAGGTTTATGAGCTTTACCAAGTACCATAAACATTTTTCTTTGCCCTGTCCAGTTGCATTTTCACTTAAACACGAAACTGAGGATAGAGTAGTAGCCACAGACGGATCGTAAACACTAGGAAAATTGAAGATTTGAAGTACGCATGCGCACTTGTTTATACGACTTGGCAGATGCTCGTCACGATTTAAGGTTTATTACTGTCATCTGGCGCATCCTTTCCCATATCGTAACTGACGTGTGTAGGGGGCCGTATACGATGAATAATATGTATGTTAGAGTGAAGGAACTATAACTTAAGAATGACAGAATGAGTCCTTTAACGTACAAGTGGTCTTCGTTTCCTTCGAACTTAATAACTCTGTATTCAAATAAAGAAAGATCATATTTAAGAAAAACTTTATATTTCCATCCAACATATCCTCTGATATTACTTTTTATTATCATATAAGCCATAATTTGTAATAAATATACAATATATAGACAAATTCTAGAAAATATACAAGTATAACTTGCATAAGGTGGGTATTTTAGTCAGACGTTTTTTATTGGTGTTCATTTTAGTTGGAAAAACTTCTATATAGCTGAGAGTTCACACATTGCTTGGTTCCAAATGTAAATTTTCTAAATTATTTATTATTTTGTGAGGTCCAATTAAATCTAAATATATCTAATTTAATGTATTAAGATTCAATAGGGTATTGTAACATAGCCCAAATGCCCTTTTATTTGTAGTTAACAACACACACTCAACAGATATTAAGTTTAAAATAAATACTCTATTTGATAAGAAACCCAATGACTTAAAAACTTCAAATTTATTACTATCAAAATAAATACTAACTTTAATAATCAAATATAATTTATAACCATAAAATAAATAGATTATTTCTTTCAGTGAAGGAATAATATAAGATTTGCACCTAGCATTTTAATATCCTTAAAAGATATCTTCATATTTACATTTATAGGGTAGGGTGAGGAAGACTAAACATAAGATAAATGTAACCACATTTACGAAAATTAAGAGTGGAGGATAAATAAAGTTTGTATAGTTGGCAGTGAATCATGTCCTAGCCAACCAATGTTTTACCAGAAAACCATAACAGATAAGGTTTACAGCTTAGCCCTCGTGTCCACCGAGAGGGTGATATTACTTAAAAAAAATTGAAAATAGGTATTTATGGATAAATTAGCTACCATATTAACTCAAAGATGCAATACTAGTCAAAATTAATATTTTCTTGTTGGTTTTAACACCACATATGTAGTCAAGTTATCCGAGTATTTGTAAATAACTTTAATGTTTTTGTGATGAATAATATTGAATTGAGATAAAGCTTACTCAAATTAACGTGGAAGAAAAGCAGACAGCCATTTAGGAAAATTTATACCCAGTACACTTGAAAGGGAATCGAGCCACAATCTTGGAGATCCAGTATATTGTTGATGTGAGTCCTTTTAGACTATTCGACCACCGAATCTCGGTTTGAATACTCTACATTTTGAAATTATTCTTTCCGTCGTTAAATAACGTTATCACCTTAACCATTTCATCTAAAAAACGTCTCTCACATAAATATTTTACAGCTTAAATAAGCTTTCTTTCTTGTCATACTCTGAAAACTAAAATATTTAGCAAATCCCATTCTAGGGAAGATGTTGTTAACAATTCAGAAGGCACGCAGATACTTTCAGCTAGGCTTTAGAATGCTTCATATTTCTTTTCTTTTTCATACCCGATGGATCCAGATAAATGTTAGGTATCTCTTAAGTCACAGAGAGCCTTGCGATAAAAGTGATAATTGCAGCTACCCATAACTTTTCCACCGTCCGTAGGCAATGAAAAGCTCCACAAACTAGACTTTTTTTTTATGACTTTGAAGGGAATAAAATGCTGAAACTAAAGATTGGGTAAAGGAGAGGATATGGGGGGTTTTGATAACTCACTAGGAGAGAGAAAGAGATAGTTAAAGACAGACTCTTCACTCTACAGGTTTCATTGCGTGGTTATCTCAATTACATTGGTTCTCAAGCGAATCACCAGATGGTGGACTAATGTCGGTCGAATGATTCGTGCAGGAGAGATCTAACACTTCGAGGACCGTTTATTATCCAACCGGTGGCCCTCAAACTATTTTTATACTCCGGCCAAGTAATCTAAAAGGGTTTTTAAATAAATAATAAGAAAAAAAGCGTAACGCCTATCCGCATTATATAAAAATTACGGCATATAAACCGGATCTCAAATAGGTATATAGTAAAACAAACTTATTAAAAAACTATCACTCTTTGATAAAATTTTACTATTTTATTAGTGGTATTTAAAATAAATTGTTAATAGCTATCAAAAGCAAATCCCAGATTTGTCATAAAATTAGATCCAATATCTTTGCTGTTAGCTCTTCACATGAAAATTGGACTAGATAACGTTAATACCTTTATTTTGTGCTTGTTAATTTGATTTAAGTAATTTAAAAGATCAATCGTTTACTAACATTAATATTTTATTCTTTTTCTGTTAATTTTTCTGCGCTGCACATATTGGTCTATGATTGATGCAAAGAATATGTGTACCACACAGGTTTAATAAAATCATAGTTAAACGTGTTTTATCAGGAAGACTGAGTACAGAACTAAGTTATTATATGATATATACTTAAATGCTAAATAAAGATTTAATTTTATTTATTTTTTATGTGTTCTTAGGAATCTACAAAAATTATCCACTAGTATTATAAACACAAAAACAAAATTGAAATATATAGAATGATAAAAAACCACACCTATTAATTTAGTAAAATATATTTCAAAATTTCAAATTTAAATTTATTCAAGCTACATTCAAAGAATTTTTATATAATAATAAATATATTTGTTATTTTATATTTAAAGCTCTTCCCAATGTGAACATTTTGAACCAAATCTGAATCACCATTCAAAATTGTTTATTTGATTATTTTATAGAAAAAACAAATGACTAATTTAACATATAGTACCCTACATAAATACCTATTTTCTTATTGAATATGTAAAATACTCCCCACATATTTGATTTGAAGAAAATATATTTTTTCCTTTTCAACATATGATACATTTTCAAAATAATTCACAATAAATTACTTTTAATTTAGAGCTAGAATCCAAATCAAGATTCACCCTTGTGAGCTACTATCACATACCATCTATTAAGTGTGAATATTAACCTTTTTTGACATAAGCCTAGTACGTACGGACAAATATACACGGTTATTAAGTGTAGATTTTTAAAACTCGGCGGGGCATAAACGTCAAGCTCCATCATTAACGTTATTTTTTTTCACGAACACGATGATATTTTTTTATATGAGAAAGGAACAGTAACATTAAAGGCACATACCAAAGCTGATTGAGAAATAACCCTTTATTAAAATGAATTTCAATGGGCAATTAAATATGCCTGAACTTGTTGGCAAACAGACAAAGGCATCAGTCTCTTCTTGTCTGGTTGTTCAATGACGATTGTCGAGGGTTCCAATACAACCATATTTGTAGAAATAAGTTTTCCTAGATATCTAATATTTCTTCCCTCCACACAAATCCAGGTACATTACAGTACAATTAAACCTCCTTCATGTTAACTCAATATGTTCAGATATGTTTGATTGTCCAGATGGGTAGTCTTACAAGAGTAAAATGAAAAGGTAAATGACTAAACAGGAAAGCCAAGATCCTTCTCACGTTCAGTGAATTTCATTGTATTAATTACTAAAGTACACATGAAACTTATCTTTACAACCAAGCTCATGTAGTTCATAAAGGAATGTTGTGATTATAATATATCTCCCCTAAACACCGAAAACCTCGTCCAGTCTCTTTCAGTAGAATTTGCTTTTGATGTTTGGAGGGAAAACACAAAGTTTACCTTAGTATTTTTACCCATTTTAAGTAACTCCCAAAAGTCATTTTGAAGTTCAAAAGTGGGAGTAATTTGAGTATATATCATTAATGAATATGTCAATGCTACAGAAATTTGTTTTGCTCTTTGCTTCTTATTAGAGTAAAACTAACACCGAGGTGTACTGGTTAGTGCGCCTAGTCATGAGCATTAGGGGTCACGGGTTTGATTCCTACTGGTACCTCTTTATTTTTCTAAAATGGGGTATTATCCCAACTGTCACAAGGGTTTCGTAAATTGGGCTCAAATTATTTTTAAGTATTTCCACTGGTTCCACACTCTCATACTCACTATCACCATCACCTCATCTCAACGGGACTTGGAAACATTTACGAATTTAATGGACTACCTATCTTAATGGTGACCATAACATATGATTATAGTTAGGAAAATCTTTATTAACTCTATAACTATTTGATAGTTTTAGATATGTACTCTCCCAATACATTGTATACTATTTTAAACAAGATCTAACAAGCCTTACAAGTGGAGCTTTTTAGATGTATAAATTAAACTTTAAAAAAAATCATACTATTTATATCATCACACAACTTACAAACTAATGAAATTAAACACAGCACCTGGTCATACAGACCTTTATTCGTCACCAAATATTGTTTTTTTTTGTAATGCAGGGAATCGAGCCTAGGAGCCTTAGATCAATAAATGTATATATTATCCACTGAGCCAAGGGTCTGGAGATACACAACGTCAGTAAATAAATATAGGAGTTGTTCCGTTTTACATCCAAGCCCCTATAAATGGTAGCAATATTGTGCAGAAAAACTCATCTGGCAAATAACGAGCACAGCTCGACTTAATTTGATGGCAACACTGCAAAGTCATTTATTTTCTTTTTCTCATCATTTCTTTCTTTTTGTTTTTCGCCAGAACAAATTTTAACGAAACAGACGGGCGTCTTGCCCCCCCCCCCCCCTTGCCACCCGCCAGGCGTTGTTACAATTGGTAAATTACTTGGGCTTAAACAATACACATTCTTCAAGAGGGTACCTCCAAATTTCTGTCACGTGTTTCAGTTATATAACTTTTGGGTGAAAAGGTGGAAGATCTTTTTTTATAATCCCATTCAGTGTTTTATTTTATTTTATATTGTACACATAAGTAGCCCTACAATATTTATCGTATATATAAATATGATATAAATTGCATATATAAATACAATATAAGTTGTATATATATATTTAAGGTTTTTCTCAAATCTAGTATTTCATAAATATGATTCTCGAATGAAAATATTCATTGTATATATTAATATTTAATCTCAATTTAGAATCCTAACTTTCGAAAAGTTATGAACACAGAATGACTTATATTTAAGTTATGTATTGTAACTATTGAATCATTGTAGCTATGGCTGCAGATTATCGCAATATAGCTGGGAGAAAACCTATGTAATGAAAACTTTCTAGACTTTCTAATAAAAAGGTTACTTAAAAAAGGCAGACAACTTTCAATATAAATATAGCTTTCGTTGTTTAGTTTCGAGCAATTCGCCCTTCTCACCATGATGATAACTTTAAAGTGACCTCTTCCCGAAGCTCGCAATATATTTATTTAGGTTCTACATAATATTTGAGTAAAAATTGTGTCGTTATTATTTTTAACGAATTTAAATTGTATTTTTATTGTGATGTAAATGTAGAATGATTTTACATATGATCCATATCTAGATTAGTAAAAAGCAGAAGATCTATAAATGCGTTAGAAAAGCCAAACTTCCTTTGGAATTCAATTTTTTTTTCCCACATCCTGGACAAAATGTGTTTTTTTTTATTAATATGGTAAAAAATTTAATATAAAATTTTTAAGGCTACTTAATATTTCTTTTAATTATTTCCTGTCTGGGCTACATCATTTGTAGCCCAGTTTGTGGAGATATTAGCCAGTATTAATATACTTTTACCCAGGAGACTCCCGAATGTACTAGCTATTTGTACATCCTTTCCGTGGAACATCTTTCCATGTTCCGATGAGACTAGATGATGGCGATAATGAATATGAGGTTGTGGAACCAGTGGAAACACTTAAATCTAGCTTGATCCTGATTAACAAAATCCTGGAGACCGTTGGCTTAGTTCCTCATCTGTGAAATATATCTAATGTACTAGCTGGTAATCGAGCCTGGGACCCCTAAGCTCGTAGTCAGGTGCATTGACCACTACACCACGGGGATGGTACAGCTAATAATGACTAATTATATATAGATCCAGAGAAAAAGTATAGCAGGGTGAATTTGAATTAGACACACCATCTATAGACGAAGAATTGATCAATAAAATCATTTCATGAAAATAGGATGTATTCAATATACCTGGCCAGGTATCAAACTTCAGCCTACTACTGTTTTTTTATTAATATCAGCTACCACTCTAATTTATCTTATTACAATTTAACTTCCCTTTCACCTGTTTAATTGTCCGCATTATCTGAGGTACTATTATCTCATTAGACTTGACTGCTTATGAGGGGAGGATTGGGGTTCGATTCCCACACAGGTGTATTCAGGGTTGTCCATTGTTAGTGGTTTTTTAATTCTTTTTCAATGCAAATGCAGGTACACTTTACTCTTCTTTAGTGGTCACGTAGTATAAGGCATCTAGGTGAATTATTGGTTAGTGGGAGATTTAAGTTTATGTCGTGGTTGAGCTTACTTGATTGTTTGGATGCTCCCATTTGACTTATAGCTGTGATTTCTGCCATCCTCTCTCCAAGCTAATATACAGGAATTTTCGCTACTCACCCTTATCTTCCATAGCCTTTAGAATAATTAATTTGTAGCCTTTGTGTTAAACCTATCGTTTTACACCCAGGTGAGAGATCACCTAATAAAACATGCCTTATCGTCCAAGTCACCGAGTTTGATGTAAAATAGAATACATTTTCAGAAGTTTGCGATTTATCTGCAAGTCTTAAGTTCAAAAACCTTTAATGAGATAACTTGGCCAATTTTTATGGCCTATCTATCTCTGTGCTAATAGAGTACACACATTCACCGATTAAAGTATATATAATTTATATAAGTTGAGGCTTCTCTATTGAAAATTTGGAGTATCACATAAAATAGTCCTTAAAGTAAGGGCTTATAATCAAAAATAAATTATTTAAAATTGGTTTTGTAAAAATTCTAAACATTGATAAGGAATAATTTGTCCATTTCTGAAATTGTTTCTTTCCTTATAAGCTTTAATTAAAATAAATGGTACGGTCCACCTCACAGACTTTCTTACTATTTTTACTTTCTCGCTATCTTACAGGTAGAGAAAGTATTGTGATCGTCAAAAAAATCGAACTAGGATTTTAATGAATCTCGGCGTTTCATGAACCCCCGAATTCTAAGAAGTTGTTTTTGAATTCCCATCTGTCTCTCTCCCTGAACCTCCAACTAGAGTCTAAACTATTTTGACGATCGTGCTAAAACTTGGTATCTAGGATTTTCATAGGTTTTCCTCGAGGGGCTTTTGGAATTGGAGGTCCAACCGTAAAATTGAGGGTAGTTTACTGAAGGGGAAAATAGAGAACTGGTCGATTTTCTCAAATCAAACACAATAAATTTTGATTAAATTTAATTTTAAGACATACATAAATTTTATAAACAAAATAGCTACTCTCATTATTTAAGGAAAATTACTTTAAGGCTTCAGTCAAATGCGTAAATTCTCATTTTTTATCTTATTTCTGAAATTTTTTGAAATATGAAATTAATTATTAACGCTAATAATATGTAGATATATTTATAAAACAAATATTTTATCGAAGCATATTTGTATAAAAACAATAACTTTCAATATATAAGCAAATATGTATATTTTTTAACTTTTAGAATGCTAAAGTTAAAGTATTGCCACCGTAAAAAAAACTTTGCCTCAAATGTTGATGATTATCGACGTATCACTACTCCCCAAACCCTAAAAAATAGTATTTGCAATGCCGTCTGTCTGTGTGTCTTTTTAATCCCAAAATTAAAAGTAGTCTAATAAAAAGGAAAAGAGAAAAAATCGATTTTCTCAAAATCAGCCTTAACGATTTTGATTAAAATTCGTATCTAGCCGTTGATTAAGATTCAAAATAATCTGGCTATTTTTGTTTTTCTATGAAAATGAATTTTATGGTACTTTACAGAAACGGTGATTTCATATCTCCGCAACTATTAGGGATACTACATAACTTATCATTGCAAAATTGTAGTACTACTAATGTCTCATTGCAGCGATGACTGTAGATTATTGCACTAAAATTTATTTTAAAAATTTCATTGGAAAATGATCTATATAATAGGCCCTCACTCACTTTTTTGTTAAAAGTTTACTCATCAAAGTCTATCAACTTTTCTTAGATATTTTGATTTGTGTGTATAATAGGAATAAAACTTATATTTTCCCCATTCACATCCCCATGAGAAATTTAAAATGACCCACCTCCCAGCTCTCTATATATTCGTTGCACCAAACCACTCAAGTAACGATTGAGGTGATATTATTTTTAAACAATGACATTTATTTTATTCACCAATATACAGGTATACATAAATCATAGTTTCCATGGTGATGTAAACAAAGAATGACTGTACAGAAGAACAACTGTCCACACAGAAGGAAAAGATGGAAAATTCGCTAGGAAATTTGGGTTTTAGTATTAGGTCACTATTTATACCGGCATCCTGATTCCCTGATTTTTAAACTGAGTGTTCTTTTGTCGAAATCTGTCAGGTCATTTCCTCGTAATTTCTATTACTGGAAACTGGCTTATCAAATAATATATATTAAGATACATGATTGAGATGTGATAGTGAAAATGAAAGTGTAAGTGTTTGAGTATGTGATTGTGTAAGTGTGTGGGCAAGTGTGAAAATGAGAGTGTGAGTGTGATAAAATGAGTGTAAGAGACTGAGAATAAGCAATTGAGAAAGATCGAGTGAGAGTGAGCGCGTTATAGTTAGAGTATGTGTATGTGTTCTAAATAGAACTACTGGGAGAAGAGAAAATGAATGTGTGTAGCAGGAGAGAGAGTGTGTGTGAAAGAAAGAGTTTGTGTGAGACAAAGAGTTTGTGTGAGAGAGAAAGAAAATATGTGAAAGAAATTTCTTGAGAGGAAGAGCTTTTGCGGTCGTGCGTGTGTGTATGTTTGTGTAAAAGAGAGACTGTAAAGTTTTTGAACAGATATTTTGGGAGAGAGAGAGAAAATGTGAGGGGGTGTGAGAGAGTTTGAGATAGAAAGTTAGAAAGGGAGAGATTAGTTTAGAGAGATAAAATTATATTGAGAGAGAGAGAGAGAGAGTTAGATAAAGAGTTAGCGATATAAATTGAGAGAGCGTATGGGTTTGAGAGAGTTAGTGAGTTAGAGATCATCGCTGTACAAATATTTCTCCTAAGAGGTTTAAGGAAAAATAACATTAAATTTTTGAGAGACTTATTATTACTCTATGGCGTTGGAGAAATTTGCGTTAAGACTGAAGTAATATATCTTTACAACTAAAGCTCACAATTAATATATTTGCCAATATCTCAGAAACTGTTGGTTTTATAAAAAGGTATTTCGTATAATTTTTTTTATTTTTAATAATACTACAATTTTATAATAATAAGTTATTTAGTATCTCAAATATTTGAGGAGGTACAGAAGTTTCCGCACCTGTAAAATACCCTAAAATTAATTTTAATGGGAAAATTAAAATAGCCAGTTTATTTATAATCTTGATAAACTCATAGATAAAAATTTTAATCAAAGTTGTTTAGCTGATTTTGAGAAAATTGATTTTTTTTCTCTTTTTGCCCTTTGTAAAACTACATTTATTTTAAGTTTTAACAGACATACAGACAGACGGCATTGCAAAGACCATTTTTAAGGGTTCGCGGGGTCAAGAGATGTCGACATCATCAACATTTCAGGTTAGATATTTTTTACGGTTGCAATACTTTACCTTTAGTTTTCGAAAAGTTAAATACTATATATATCTATGCATATAGCTTGATAGTTATATATATTATAAAAATATGTTTCGAATAAATTATTTGTATTATAAATAAATCTACATATTTGTAATGAAAAGTAATTTCATATCTCAGATATTTTCGGAGATATGATAACAGATGAGAATTTACGCATCAGACCGGGGCCCTTAAAGTCATTTTGCCAAATATTGAGAGTAGCCATTTTTTTGGAATATTTATAAATGTTTAGAAATGTGATTTAATCAAAATAGATAGAGCTGATTTTGAGAGAATCAACTTTTTCTCTTTTAATCCATCAGTAAACTACCCTTAATTTTTGGGTAGATATTCAATTCCAAAAACGCCTTGGGGCAACCCTATGAAAACCCTAGATACCAAGTTTCAGCCCGATCGGTAGAATGGTTTAGGCTCTAGTTGGAGGTACAGACAGACAGACATAAAGGAATTCCAAGTCACTTTTTCAGATTCAATGAGTCATGAAACGTCAAGTTTCATTAAAATCTCGAGTTTGATTTTTCTGACGATCACAATACTTTATCTACCTGTATGATAGCGAAAAAGCAAGAGTCTGTTTGTCTGTTATGAACAATGCATTAAAGCTTCTCTTAGGAGATCTCAGATATTTAAAAAAATTAGTAGCTTCTATACACTTAAGTGTCCATATTTAAGCCAGAATTATAATAATTTTTCCATAGTTGATTAAAAATTGGCTGGATGGCAAAGCCACTTGATATAATTTTTCTGTGGTTTACCCTGTTCAAACTGCTAGTACCTTTATAATTTGAACATTTTCGGTATAATATATTTTAGTTTTAAAATAAATCATAAAATACAGTTTTTTTTAAAGCTCCGATAAGTTTCTACAGGGTTCACTTCACGTTTAAATTATCTAGCTATGGTTATTGATTTAAATCCCATACTGCACTTTTGAGCTATGTAAAGTTTTTACTTATTTGAGGAGATAGTATGAATAAGCTGAAGATTAAGCAACTACACTAATATTAAATGGTTGTGAAAATATTAGATAAAATAACAATGTTACATACCATAGAAATAATTTCAGCCTTAAATCTTGACCTACTGGAACATTGTAGATTTGTTTGTTGCCGTCGATCTAAATCTGTCAAAACTTAGACCTATCTAATAGTTTTTTTCACCGCATCTTACTAACCTTTCGTTTTATACGATTATGTATTAATTTCACTAAATGTTTTAGGGATTAGGAAGGTTATAGTTGGTTAAAGTTGTTTGAAGGGATAGCCATTTTTTTTTTTTTTTAGAAAAACTACCCTCGTAAGACCCGACTGAACTTTTAACCTCAATCTCCACGTTATCGGCAGTTTAGTATTTTTGGCACCGCATGTCACTAACCGTTTGGGTTATACACATATATACTAATTAAGTTAATAGTCTTAGGGATTATGAATTATTATTATGAATTAAGAGGAAATGTACCCAAATTCTGCGTGGAGGGAGAGTGGAGAACGACTTTGGAAAAACCACCCTCGTTACACCCAACTGATATTCAAGCCTTTACCTTCACGTCATCGGCAGTCTAGTAGAAGGGGAGAGTAGCACCTTAGACCATTTAGCCATCAAAGCATGTCCAAATTAACTAACTACATGTCAATGTGTTTGTCATGGAGCGTGTTCTTTCATTAGATATGGATATGTGTTGCCCATATTTGACTTTTAAAATTGTTCACACTTAATCAAATACTCTACCATACTTACCAAAGAGTATAATACACTAGATCCTGGATAATTCAAACTTGAAGGGACCAGAAAAAAAATCGAGTTATCCAAAAATTTGAATTAAATAAGTTTCTTAAAAGGAATTCACTTTTCCATTTCCTTTATCATTGCAATTTTTTCGGCCAACGTTAATGGTTTGTAGGACTGTGGCTTGGAAAGTGACATCATGATACACACACAAACACTAATGTGCAAATTGTACTAAACAAAACTAAAACTAAACAAAAACTAAACAGCAAAACAAAATAAACTCGCACGTCACATTGAACTATTTGATTATTTTAAAACAAAAAACTCTCACCGATCTGTGATATTTTGACTACACTTAAATACTATTTTCAAGGGTTTGATATATTTAAAAACATAGAAGATTCAAATATAGATTTTTAATGACGATATAGTTTTACTAAGTGACCTACAGCTGATAATTGCCGCAGGATTGACCATTTGTCACCACCCAGCATTAGATTATTTATTTTATATTTTATATTTTCCTTAATTCTTGTATTTCTATTCCGTAAGAGCTATTAGAAATTGAGTACATTAGTACGTTAAAGACGGTAAACGGTAAGTTGAGAATAAATTTACCCGCAGATGCATAGAAGAGAAAATATCTAGAATAAAGCTTCCATATTCTACCTAATCAGAATGTTAAGCCTTACCAACTCGCCACCAAAATACCAAATCTGTATTGAACAGATAATTAGATTGCGTGCATACCAATAAAATGTTTAACGTTAAACATTGTAGTACTTTAATAAATATGTTCTATTCTAGTATCAAGAAGGTAGTTTTTCACTTTATATGAATTTAAATAGAAGTTGTAGGGATTGATCTTGTGGACAATCATTACGTATTAGTTTTTGACATAAATTATTTTTAAACTAATACGACGTTTAAGGAATTCACCAAGAAATAAATTGATTATAAATACACTATAGCTCAGATTAAAGGAGGGGGGGAAGAATAAAATAAAATTAAAGTGTGTAGTATTAAAATTCCATTCAAAAGAAAAAGGAGTAAAGATTTGTATGATTACTTACTTATTCTGTGATATTAGGAACTCTAAAGTGCATTGCCACTCTTACTAAAGTAGGCCACCTATCCCTCTCTTGAGTTAGTTCAATCCAGTCCAGCTCATTACACCCGGTCTCTTTCAAGTTTATTCTAATGTTATCCTCCCATCTGCATCTAGTTCTTCTCAACTACCTCTTCCCATTAGGTTTGACAATCAATACACTTAAAAGGGTTCTGAAATTGCCTATTTGTGTTGCATATCAGGCCTGCCGTAATTTTAGAGATTCGATTATCCTAACAAGCTGTTGTAATGAATACAGTGTAGGTAACTCATCATTATCTAACCTCATCCACTCCACAGTATCCTCATGCCCTTTTTGACAAAGTTTATTTTAAACCATCCATTTTCGAACAAACTATTTTTTTTTTGTCATGTAAGATAAGAGGCCACTACGCTACTCTACTGAAAATTGAATTTTTTATAGTTGATATGGTGAAAAAGAAAATTAAATTATTCAATACTGTTTTTGCAAAATAAAGTAAAATAAATTTCTTATTTGTGATAAAGTGATTTGTAATCAGTGAAAATATATATATATATACCAATATCTCTTTAACAGCAGTAATATTTGTTTTGTAAATTTCCACCCAGAGTACACATCTGTTTTGGCATTATATTCTCCTTAAAGTTTTCTGTATTTACACTTAACTTTACAGTTTATAATAATTATCATGTTAATATTCCATAATTTGAGGTATTTGGATAAACTAAATAAGCCTAGATATGATATCAATAAATTTAAAAATAAGCTCTCGCTATTTAAACGTTTCCAAATGCATCCTTTAGCTCCAGAGTAAGTTTTATTTTTAAACAAATACAACCCTTAGATTTTGAGATTAGTATTGAATGTCAGATTCATCAATTTTATTCCATACGGAAAAATAAGGATGGTGAATCCAATACCTGCTGGGTGAATTATGGATGGGGCTTCTTACTAGATTATATCTCACTCTTTCTCCATGAAAGTTTAGTTAAATTTATTTTAAATTATTTATCTATTCTTCTTAATCCATCAGGGTAATTAAGATGCGCATAGTCCAGATGGACATATACTTGATAGAAAATAAGCAAGAGAATGATAAACATATAACTTAATATAGCTCCAAGTTTAAAAAACCATAGTTCACCTGAGAATTCTAGTTCAGAATTATTTGTGATTAAAGCGCACACGTTTCACAAAGTTATTTAACGAAATAACTATAAATATATATATATAAATATTCACAACTATTAATATTAAGAGCTGGATCTTTTTTCATCAGACTCTTTCTAATATCTTATTTTTGTTCCTTTCGTATCACTTTCTTTCTTCATTTCAAATTACATCCTCTTATTCATTTGTTTCATTTCCTGAACCTCCTTCTTTTATGTGTTCACTCCCCCCTTTATTCTACAAACCTGCCCCTTTTTCTTTCATATCGTCTTTTGTGAATACTGAGTTGCTTTTCTTATTCCTTTAAACTTCTACTATTCCTTTTAGATACTTCATTATGATTCTCTTCGACTATTGTTTTACTCCTTGAATATAAAAATAGAACCTAAATTTAAAGCATACAAAACAAATATTTATTTAAGGAAACTACTTTTTGAGTGTATAATAAACATTTTACACGAGTTTTAGATAAAATGTAGCTGATAATCTGTTTTATACCAATACGTATTTTTTTAACTAAGGAAAAAATTAAGGATTAAGTTTCCGTTCTGTAAATGAAATAGGGATTTTGGATTTAATTTCTACTCACCTTACAATATTCAATAAATGTGCCTTTCTCAACCTTAACGCAGCTATGGCCTATATTTTACTAAAATTTGTTGTATTATTTTTTTCAATCAGCTTAAAATATATTTTTATATAACTAGGGGTTTGTGTTGAATTTACATGTACTCTTATTTATAGCTTCATTAAATAGCTATTTATCAAGATTTTAAAATTATGTTATTTTAGAGGATTTGGAGAAAGGCTCTGACAGGGAAGGAATAAAGGATAATTTGATTTTTTAATCAACTATTTTCAAATTATTTTGCAATATCCTTCAATTTTGCCACAACCAAAGATTTGCCACCTTGTGAAAATGGACATGTTTCACCCTCGGTCAATGAGTATGGATTCTATCCCGTCTAAACAGGTCTCGTTTGAACACCCCAAACTTTGTGTCACCCGATATAAAGCTATGTACAACCCCACCATCACAGGGACGAGCTGTTGCTATGTTTGATACCTACAAGTGCCCGTCAATGTCAAAATATACCTAAACAGAGCTTAAAGGATCAGATCTTTTGTGATGATGGTGACAGGAAATTCCTCCAGCTCATCACTCTTTGTCAAAATCATTAGAGAATAATACATTTCTGCAAGTATAGAGCTGAAAAATAAATTTTAAAATCCACTTGATTGATATTCTCTAATGAACACGATGTACAAATCCGAAATTTGAGAGTAGAAAGTATCTAAATCAAAACGACATTTTTTTAACTCCTAATAATAGAGTTAAATAACTCTCAAGTTGTGGTATTACTTTCTGTCACCACTGCTCTATGTATAGTTTTAAAAGGACAAAGGTACGTGACTGATGCCCTTAAAAAAATAAAATAAACGTGTTTTCCGACATTGAATAATTATTTGTATGGAGAGGTATCTGATGACATTTTAAAAACAAACAATGAGAAAATACTTGGTGGCTTATAAATGTTTAAAAAAATGTAAAAATTGCCAAATATGTGAGAGATATACATTCAAATAAAGACGTTTAATTTACAAGATAAACATTCCAATAACCAGCAAAATATCAAGTTATGCTTTTGTTTTTTGATTTTCAGAAATAGTCTTGGAACATAAAATATCCTTGTAATGCATATACTTAGTGTTTAAATTTATTTTTTTAAGTATTTGTGTTTAAAATTAAAACATTAGTGTTTTAAATGATTTTGTCGGTATATTTGGTACATCTCTCTTTTGGTCGAATATCTATCTTGCTACACAACAAGTTTTTTGTTATTATGGAAATCTGGGATTGGAGAATGCTATGATCTGGTGATGGGGAATGAGTGAATGGGGGAATGTGGGCTAGCGATATATTGTTGAACATGAAGCAAAAAATTTAAACATAAAAGTGACACTGATGCAAACTTTAAAGGTAAAACAAAACTTTTTTTTCTATTTAAGATAAATATTGACGTGACACGCAAATTAACCTAATACTCAAGTTTATATAGCCTACTTATTTTATTTTTAATACGTTGGAGAATTTAAAGAGCTACAATGTATTTCAGATCTTTTTTTATAATTTCTTGTGGCTTATATCCAGGAAATTAAATACTTTCTGAATAATGACATTTAATTTAAACAGATGAGCATATCATACCAAATACAATAAGGAACTACCTAATTTCCTGTAAGTCACTCAAAATCTTATAGCTACGTAAATAATAGTAATAAAAATATCTACAAGAAAAGAAAAGTGCTGTAAAAGAACAGAAAGTAAAACAATTATAGTGGGCTTTTTATCGAGATTTTTGAAGTCAGTTGAAACATCAGTCTTGTGACGTTTTGATTGTTCCAAAAAGTAAACTTTGATGTCACGCAAGGAAGTTATAAAGGGAAATGAAGTCTCTATTGCTGGTGATATTCACCATAAAATATATTTGATGCAGGTAATAGGAAATCATTTTATTTATAAAATATAAGCTGAGGGATTGTATTTTTCTCAAAGTTTTGGACAAACTTTCTCCAATTCTTATAAATTTTACTAGCTTAGTATTTAAATATTTTATATTATATTCGTATATTGGTTTATTTTTAGTATAAAATGAACTCAACTATAATCAACTTAGAAACGTTATCTTGTCATTCAATATACCAATACGTTGTAATTTTAATACGTTTCATCCTTAAACTTTAGAAATAATATATTATCTTATTGTCTTTTGGTAAAACTGTCTAGCTACTAACCTAAAATCTTTTTTTTTTGTCAAACTATCAAATAATTCTTTTATAATGTTCTTCAAAATAATTTTAACTTTATAGTAACATAGCTTCTCCTTTCTTTTAATTGGTATTGAAATCATAATAAAATGAACCATTGTATCTGTAGAACCTACCAAATATATTTCATAATATATATATTCTTGTTCATCAAATATTTATTAATTGACTTAATAACTCAAAACCAATTTTTACTATTATTTTAATAAATTTATTTTCCATTCCATTAACTAATTTATCTTGAATAATTGACCAAAATATGTTTATATTATTAATTTTCAATTGCATATAAAATTTTAATGTGTTCCTTATATTAATAGTCAACTATAGGAGCTTTAACTAAAGCAACAGATATAAGAAGTTATTTAACTAATATATCTGAAGAGATTTATTGACTTTCACATACGTATAGATAGTATATGTTGTCCAAGCCTACTAAACAATAAGGCATCTACAAAATTGTATAAATGTTAACAAATGAGAGGTAATTTATTTTAGTTGCCTAAAATAAACATATTATATAAATAATATTGTTATGTGTAGTAAAATATTTTACATTAAAAATATATTAAACATTGAGTTCTACTATATTAAAATGAGCTAACAAAATGGTTTGACGAAAGCTGTGTTTTTCAATACTTAATGAATCGAGGAACACTCCACATACTGAAGGCAAACCAAAAAATGATACAACAAATTCATACAATCTACCTAAAATTGTGTGTTAAGGGTTGTAAAATATTTTTTTAAATCAAATTTCAAAATTTTAAAAATGTATTAATTTTTTAAACCATCTTTTATCATTTTTAATTTATAAAATCATAAACATATATATATTTAATATGAAAACCTATTTCCATATAAAATTTTTTTATTTAATATTCAAAGCCAGTTTTTAAATATTTCAATTTTTCTATACTATATTGTAAGTAAAATACCCATAAATTTTTTTAGAAAAATATACCTAATTTATTATTTATCATGGAAAATAACCTTCCGGGACCGATATTTAATGGAAACGTTTAGGATATCCTTAAAAATATCAAATTATAGAAATCCAGTCTTCACTAAACTACCATAAATTGATTTTCTTAAATATATTATTATTATTATTATTTAAAGTTAAAAAACTTAAAAATACTTAATTTTAATTAAATCACTAGGACCCGTGTTTAAAATATTTAATTTAAAAAAAAATCCAGTCCTTATTAAACTACTCCTAAACGGATATTCCCCAAAAAGCAAGCGTGTGTTTTTAATTTTAATGCTAATCACTCTCGAGATATACATTTTAAACAAAATCACTAAAGCTATTTTTAAAATATTTCAAATTTTTGAAAATCGCTTTTTATCAAATAATACTTTAAAGAATTTAACCTGAAACCATGCATAACATTTTATTTGACAGGTTAAATTTTTATTTTATTTTTTTATTTAGCACCGCGTCTTACTACCCGTTCGGGTTATACGCTTAAGTAATAATTACGCTAATGGATTAGGAATTGGGAAGGTTGAATTTAGAGGAAGTGAACCCGCATTTGCGTGGAGGGAGAGTGGAAAACCATTTAGGAAAAACCACCCCCAGTTCACCCGACCGAGATTCGAACCTCGATCTCCCCGTCCTCGGCAGCCGAGCTCAACACGACTGGCGCGTTAGCCAACTACGCCACAGAGGCGGGTGACAGGTTAAATACTCCCTAGGTATTCATTGGCACCATTTTCGAAAAATTTAGAATTCAAAAATGTATCTCATCAGTTAACTATCCTTAACTTAAAATAACCCCCAAAAAATCTGAAAGTATTGCCCTATAACGTCTAGAATCATGTTTGAAGAAAATATATTGAAAAATTTCAGATATGTGGCCAGGGACAGAGGAATAGAAACATATGGGGACAAAGAGAATAACTTTAAGAGTTAGGTTTTGAGTTTGGTAACACATAAAATGTAAAAACTTACGACAATCTATAGGTAAAATTGTAAATGATTATAATAGTTTCTCTAGATATTACGAAGTATAAAAAATATATTTATAAACAAGAAATTAACACTTTTTACTGAAATAAAATATTAATAAGTACTTAAGATAATATCACTGGAAAATTATTATATTTTACCGATACAATTTTGGAGGTAGTGGTAAAGATTTGTGTGCCTTAAATCATGATTAGGTTATGACTAAATTAATACCAGAATACATTCTTTCGTACAAATTAAATCTGGGATTCCTCGATAAAAATTTTCATAATTATTTATTTTATAAATGAAAGCTTATACAACAAGAAAGTTTCCAAATTTAATAAATTTCTAAAATATTCAAAAGGGAATCTATAATTTGGATTTGAAATTTGAATAGGATTAATGAATATATATTCAACCCTGATATATTGAATTTTCTTTCTTATATTTCGAAAATCAAAAAGCCAAATTTGAGAGGTTTTAACGCAAAATTGACGCATAATGCGTCAGCGGAATATTTATTTTATTTTAAAGTGCGTTAGAATTTTTGAGTAAGAAAATAATTTTTTTCTGGCTGGTAGTTGGACCACTCTAATCTGAATCGAGAATCATTAAGATACATGTATATAATTAATGAAGTAGATGTAAAATATTCTAAACTGTCAAATGAGATATAATCTAACTTTCTCATCAATCCCATTGTACATAATTAGTCTATATTTTTAAAGACACGCGCAAGACCTATTAGAACTGGACTTAACTGCCACCGTGAATATGTCTTGGTGGTTGTAACCTTATAAATTCCCTTCCTCCTAACTGCAATAACAATGTTAACGACTGGTCATACATCACGAACTGAATGGTCAGGGAGGATCTTAAATATCCTCTTTAAGTTTCCTATTGTAACGGCAATTTAATCCCTAGACTAAAGAATCATCAATCAATAAGGGATAGAGCGTTACTGTTGTTACAGTGAAAGGCCCATTAATTGATCTGAGAGTGATACAATCTTAAGTCCATTGTGTTTTGGAGTTTAAGAATAACTTATTCTGGCATTTATAGAGTACTCATTATAAGAGTGTATGTTTCGATAGTCATGTTTAAATTAGTAAATGAATTATGGATTATTATAGAATATTCACTTTAGATGATTTGGTAAGAATAATACAGATTTCAAAGGTACATTAATATTATACATTTAATACTATGTTTCATGTATTATCACGATATTAGGATTTATTTAAGAACTTAACATTTCTGGCAGTTGTAAAATCTACTAAAAATAAATAAAACTACTCTATCGTACAAACATTCTTATATATTTTTTATAGTTAGGAAAAAAATTATTATAAATATATTTTCAGTAAAATACCCTTAACTTTCTCTATTTCTCTCTCTCTATATATATATATATATTTATTTATTTATAAATGTATATATATACATGTATATAAATATACATATAATAGCCAGATAGTTCAAATATTTTAGACAATTTTAAAAATTTCTAAATAATATGTTATTTTTATTTTTTAATTGTTAACATTTAACTATTCTGTTTCACCATGAAAAGCTATTCCTGGATAAACATTTAAACTTAGTCTTCATTACAAATTTTGAAATACTTCAAATTTTCTATATTAGTCAAAAGTAAAATACTACACTTAAATTAATATATTTTAGAATCTTAAAGTTACATTTATATTGATCATCTGAAATAGTCTGAAAATATCAATTTTGAAAAAATTAGAAGTACTTAGATAAAAAATAAAATTTAAATAAATATTGCAAAATTTATCTATTATAAAATGAGTTTTTATTGGAAAAAGTATTAATAATTTTGTAAAGTAAACAACAAATACTCATTCCGAAACCAATCATTAAAGCTAATTTCAATACTTTATTTTATTTTAAAAACAATTATTATCAATGTACTACCCTGCTATGAATTTATATGAATCTAAACCCCCCTCCCCTAAAACAAGTATTTAGTTATATTTATAAAATCATATGATCAACAGATATCCATTTTAAAACCAAATCTTTAAAGTGGTTTTCAAAATAACTCCAATTTTTTAAAACTACCTATTTAAAGCGTAGGCGTTAAAGAATTTTTATTTGAAAACCAAGCTTACAATGTTAATCAATAGGTCAATCACTTCATATTTATTAATTTTAAACAAAATCTTTATAGCTATTCTCGAAAAATTTGGTATTAAAAAAAATCACTCCTTTGTAAACTACCCTTTTTTAGGGCTAGAGTCGAAACCTAAAGGAATTCCTCAGGAATGGCATTATGAAAACTAACTATCAAGTTTTGAATAACATCTATCAAACCATTTTTGATTCTAGTTCAGGATATTCATTCATTTAGACAGACAAATATGGGCCCAACAGAATTGTAGTTCCACTTTTTTGGGTTTGGTTGCACATAAAACGTAAGAATAGTTCATAGTCTCGGCATGATATTTTGTTATGTTTTTATAAGAAAGTGAAATTAAATATTTAAAAATATGTAAACGTTTTAGATAATTAGTATTTAGATAAGCCATTTGTTCATATAAGTTGCATCTATTAATTTAATTCAACAATACAATTTAAACAAATAATATAACAAGGTTTACAGATCAGTACAAAATATAATTGTTTATTTTATGAGAATTGAATACATAATCTTCACTATACCTGTTATTGTGAAAATGATCTCCTCTATGGCCTATGACCGATCTTGATATGAATGAGCAACCTAACTCAAGGTTCGTCATACAAATCTCCCTATGTTTTAATGTTTTTCCTTCTATTTATACAATCTAGTTTTCATAGGTGAAACCTTATCTGAGAGACAGAAAATCTAATAATTCAATATGATGTATTCAAATATAAAGTTATGTGATCTTGCAGCTATCTTTTTTGAAGTAAACTACCATTATTTAGGAAATAATTTTAATAATATGGTAAAATGTTTTCACTGTTAGCCACAAAAATGTTGCTATTTTCAAAAATTATCCTTCTTAATAAAATTTGTCAAAATATCAATAGCAATTATAAATGACGCACACATAATGCTATCAGGATTTCCTATTATCTTTCCTTAAACGACATATTAATCATTTACGATCACGCTATGTCAAGTTTCTAGTTGAACATTGCCTTGCACGTAATAGATAGATAATAGAGGAAGAGAGGAAAAATACCACACATGTATACAGTTATGTTTTTCTTGAAAACACTTTAAAATGAAATGAGCTGACTAATACATTAACAGAGATAAATAATTCAAGCTGGTACACAAAGCAATACACTTAGCTAATGATGATAAAAGTGCGTGGAGGTTTGTAAGGCGAACAAAATTTGGCTGCTCATATGACTGACTCATTAATTCCGTTTTCTTGCGCTTTGTCAATCCCCTGGGTCAAAGACTTGTTAAGAGGAGATGAAAAAATATTCCTTAACATGATTCTTGAAGTCTATCACTATAATCATTATCATTATCGACATGTGTAGACACAGTGGCCTAAATTTATATAAATATAATGTAATTTTAATCTTGTATTTATTCTCACATGCATTTCCAACCTAAAGCTATTTTTTGAATAATGATTTTTTGGGAAAACATATTGGTAGCTAGATTTAATTGTAAGCGCGTGCTAGTTTAAATTAGTGGAAATGCACCCACAATTTTAATAGCGTGAATAGGAAAACTACCGTTATAGGACCAATAGAAAGTCCACTCTGGTGTATCTGTCAAAGATTTGAACCTCATTGTCCTCGTTACATGCAATTATTAAATATTTTATAACCTGATGTACTATGCCACGTGATCACCAATGTAATTTCTCAGTAAATTCATTCTATCACCAGAGGAGGTGATTATGATTCATTCAAACCACTTGGATCGCACGTGGACGAAACGTCCAGCTTGTCTTGTCACGCTTACTGGTGATGGCTGGTAGTACTGAAGGGTTTCGATTTTATAAATGGTTATCTACTCTTACTCCTCGCAAATGAGGTTCCATTTATTTGAAATCCAACCTTCCTCATCGTTAGCCCATTAATGTAATTATTTGCTGATTGCCTACATGGGTAGTAAGATATGGTGTAAATAATAAAACATTTCTAATTTGTTTACTTATGTATTATGTTTAATTAGAAAGTGCAAATTAAATACATGGTTTAAAGAGTAAAGTTTTTTTGAGGATAATGTGTGTAGACAAATATGTGTAGAAAAGTAATATTTAGTTACTTTAACCTTTATCTTTATATCCATATGAAGAATTGACCCATTTATTTAGTAGAATAGTACTAGGAGTCAGTCTTGCAATAACTGGATGGTCGATTTTGGGATGATCATGGTTCGAATCTAAGCTGGTTGTATTGTGATTGTCTTATCCTGGAGGGTTTACTATTCTACTTTAACGGTAATGTGAGTACACACTTTCTCAAATTTCAACTTATTTCTTTTCTGATACATTGGCGTAGTTAGTACATTTGCATTTAACCCGAAAGGGTAGGGAGAAGCAGTGACACAAAAAGAAGTTGCAGTGTTAACATTAGGTGATCTTTTACCCTCCAAATCCTTTCTCCTCACTTTACCCTATTCTCAACGTCAACGGGATTAAACTCCCTATGAAAATACTAACGTTAAAGCGTTAGTTCTCGTCTTAACTCGGGCGGTTCACCGAGGCTTTCTCCAAAGAAAGAAATGGGATTGTGGGAAAGCAGGAGTAGACTCTTCACCTGTTCCACGAATCTGATGACATTAAAAATTTCGCACGCGTTGGTTAAAAGTAGGGGAAGGGTTAGCGGTGTCCTTTTGGTTTTGGTTTGTTTTTATGAGACACGAAAATTGAAGGAGGAGAAAGATGTGGGGGGGGGGAGTTTTAAGAGGTGCTTATCTTAAGACAAAGTGTCTTGTGGTAGCATAACACCCCCCTTTCCTACTTCTACCTTCTAAACCTTCACCCTTATAGCAAAGACCTCAGAAGAGAAATCTCTCTGAGCGAGCTGTCTTTTTTTTTCTCTTTTTTCAAAATGTGATGGGATGATTGATGAACAAGTATGGTAAGAGCTGAACACTTGTTTCAGTAGTAAAGTGGCTTAAGTTCATAACCTGTGTAAATATTAATACCATAAATTCATCAGCTAACATGGTTGAATAGCCATAAACTCCAGATGTTCATTTTAAATTACTACCGTAGGCGTGATTAGGTTGCGCTTAAAGGAATTTCTAAGCGGTAGCTGAAACTGAAATTTTCGCATCCATTCTAAAACACAGCTGATGGTGGTACATTTTGTACTAAATATTTCTCATGTGAGAGTAATTGATTATCTTTATTAACTTTTATATAAACACATCATTTTATATATATATATATAAATTTGCACCACTATCAAACTTAAGCATGTAACATCACAATTAAAAACTTCCCACCACTTTTTTATAGAACTGATCATTCAAGAATATTAATTTATATATATTCATAATAATTTTTACCAGTATTCCATTATTCCTGTTTTCACCATGCATATACATACGACCATCCTTAATACAAAGAAGTTAATTTAAACATACGCTAAGAAATTTTCTTTAATTTCCATTGCTTACTAACTTCTCAATATCAAATGATGCATGATTGTTCTATATCACATGTATTTTATAAGGTAATTTATTCTTTTAATTGTTTAGTTGGATAAATTGTTTTAAATACCATTACATCATGAGTTTTCCTATATGGTTTCTTATTTTATTTTTTAAAATGGACCTGATGTATATGATTGAATTATGCATCGAAACTGGTTCTCAAAATCGTCGCTCATTGATGACAGCATTGCTACTAAATTTAAAAACAAAGAAAAAGTGATCAATATAGCAGAAACAAGTAATTCACAACTACTCTTTATTTATCTTGCTTTTCATTAATAGCCTAATAATATCTATTTCATGATTATAAATTTACCATTTAATTTGTAAGAGAGTTTGTGCTTAAAACTTTTAAATGACTTTACCTATTTCTTCATTATTCATATAATTACATTTTTACATTCTTTGTAGTTTTCTTTTCAATTTTAATTTTTATTACTCAAAATAAGCTTTTTAGTGCCATGTAGCTTTATTCTATCTTACAAAACAATAATTTCCCTTTAATTGATGATTATATTTATAAAACATTTTATCATTTAATAATTTAACATTGTATTTCCAAATTATTTTAATTTTACTACATCATAGTGTTCTTAGATTAATTCATTTATTCACAAATAGTTATCATTCATTTTTACTAAAGAGTGTATAATATGTCCTATATAATCATTTCAAATTCTAAAATCTTAAGTAATTATTTAATAATGTTTTTAAAACGTCCCCTTCATTTGATACTATTAATTTGGATTTTTTTACCACTTTACAATTTGAGATTAATTTTAATGCGTTTACAAATGTTTTTGAGTTTAATCAAATGTGAATTTTACCAAATTTTGAAAATATCTAACCTTGATAAATAATCAATCTTATAACAACTATTGTTACATATTTTATGATCTGAGGTCGTGTACCAACTTTATATTATTTCTTAAATTAAAGTATTAACCTCTTTACTTTGCTAGCAATATTTTTTATTTTTTTCATCACTGATTTCTGTTAAGATTATATTATTAAATATTAACTAGGTTAATGGCTCTAGGGCTGAGAATGTTATATTTAAATGAAGTGTATCTGCATTTGCATGGAATCAGAGAGGAAAACCATTTAGGGAAAACCACTTTCAGTACATCTGACTGAGATTCGAATCAATAGCTCTCCATCATCGACAGTCTAATTCTACTGCAAGAGTAGCACCTTAAACCATACGGCCACTAGAGCGTTTTTTTAAGATAAATGGATAAGAAAGATAAATATGGCCTATTATATTAAATATTTACATAATATTTAAATATATTAATGTATACATTTTGTATATGTGAGGTGTGATCCTAGCTGTCAAACCCAACACTAGCATCCTCAAGGGTAACCTAATTACGACATTAAACATAGGTGTTTGTTGTCCTCAAGGAACGCCTCTCATTTTCAAGTGTTAAAGTCTGCAAGGATCTCCCGTGGTGGTTCCTGAATGGAGAAGGCTTTCATGGCCTTGTCATCGTTCTTTCAAAACCGCATGAATCATAGCAGCAAGACACAGGGCTGGGCCGGTTGTAAGGGGGCGGAGAGAGTAGGGGGAATTTCAGGAGGGAGCAGGGGGGCTAGATGATGGCTTAAAGTGAATATTTCTGTGACCTCGTTGGGGAGGTGAAGGAAGGATTTCCCTTAGCTAGTGTTTTCGGATAAAGATAGTCACTAAAAACCTGTAATACTCACGGGTTAAGGAACTTTAATAAACATTAGGAAAGTAATAATTTTTTTATCAATACCTTTTTATTTAGTTTTATGAATATTTTTCAGTCTACGATTTATAATTTTTTTAAATATTGTTTAAAAAAATTTTTTTTATTGTTATGAATAAAGATGGTTTGCTCAAACACATTGAACGCAACCATTAAAATGATTGTATTATATTGGTTCATACGTGTAAAACCTAATTTTTTTTGTACTAAACGTCTTGTTGAACTATCTGTTTATTTACTCTAATGTGACCCAGTAAGGAGGATACTAGAATGTATACAAAATGTACGAGAATATTGCGTGGTGGGAGGGTGGAGAACGAATTGGTCAAAATTAACGTGGAACAAATTCATTATTTTAATTATATTCAAAGGATTTTAATGTGGAAGTAAGTCAATGTAAAATAAAGCAGCATTGTCTTTTAGGAAGTAGAAAAGAATAAGCCGTTTCCTAATTTAACCCTGACATCACCGTTCAAAATCTCCAAAACACAACTGTAAAACTAATTGTCGTTTCTGAAGGTTAAAGAGGAACAAAAATTTACCTTCACTATTACAATGTAATTAATCTATAATGTTTATAAATTTTATAAATATTTCTATATATATATATAATACAATAATAAATTAACATAAATTTTTCACTAATACTTTCAGATTAATTTTCTCATGATCATTACTTCTAGCATAGCCCTCTTTTCCAAATTGAGATTATTGGTGGACGCTCAATTTTGCATTGATTTGTATTTCTTTCCCTTAAAGATCTGAGGATGGTGCTAATTGTATTCATCTAGACTCTAGAGTATAGACTAATGGCAGCCGAGCCATCAATGATATTCAAGGTTGACGGGACTAAAGGGTGAAGATAAGAAATAATCAACTCTAATCTGACACAAAAGTTATTATTAAATCCTGATTGTGTTTTCATCACCATAATAAAGACGATAATTCAAGTTTCAAAGGAGGTCATATTACAAAATATAAATATAAAACTCAGTTACTCTAATCCATATTTTATATACTCTCACTAGATATAATTTTGGAAATGAATTGTCTCAATTTAATCTGTAATATTGTTTATAGTGTTAGTGAACAATCATGTTATATCACAATCCATCTTGTTGAAAATTGATTTTGTTTATTTAAACAACACATTTAAATTTTAAAATCTTTTTATTATTTTAGTTATACAATTTTTCTGATAATACTTAGAGATTAACGTTATTGAAAATAGCGTATTTTGTCATCACAATTTCACTACGTCATTTTAGCTAGCATTAGTTAAGGTATAGTTGACTACATGATGTGGAGTAGTTAAAGTTGGCAAAGCAAGATGTTATTTATTATTCTTTATTTATAATAAAGAAAGTATTTACTTCAAACCTTGGTAAACTACTTATTATTTTAATATTTATTATACTTACAGCAATGCTAATATTGCCAAGGTTAGGTGCATGTTTATCACCCTAAATCAAGAATATCATCCTGTCTCCTTGTGTTTAATGGTTTCTAATCATTATTTAACTTCCGGTTAAAATTTTCAACATTTTTTCAGGTGTTGCACATCTTCATGTCATCGTATTACTTTAAAATTCCTCATTTATAAATTTTGCAAAATAAAAAATGTTATTATTGACTATTGCGTCTGAAATCAAGGAGATAGATCATTATTGTACAAATATTTCTCCTAAGAGGTTTGAAGAAAAATGATATAAACTATTTTGAGAAACTTTCTTATATTTAATTACTCTATGGCATTGGATAATTTTGCGTTAAAACTTTAGTACCTCTTTACAATTAAATTTCACAAGATATTATTAATATATTTTCCAATATCTAAGAAACTGTTGGTTTTATAAAAATATATTTCATATAAAAGCTTTTTACTTTTAATACTACTACAATTTTTCAATAATAAGTTATATAGTATCTCAAATAGTTGCGGAGATACGGAAATTTCAGCTTCTGTAAGGTACCTAAAATTCATTTTCATGGGAAAATGAAAATAGCCAGTTTATTTATAATCTTAATCAATGCCTAGATACGATTTATGATCAAAATCATTAGAGCAAATTTTTAGACATCTCGCGTACCTTGGACTTTAGATGGGATGGAAGAGGATCGATAAAAAAGAGTGTTTTGCAGTTTTTATGGATAAAACCTTTTGGATAAAATAAATAAAGTATATCTCCAGTACAAACAAATAATTAAAAAAATTTTGCGTATGTTTATCAACAGTTATTGAATATTTGTCAATAGCATAGTAGCATTAGAGACAAACTTTTAAAATGAAAAAAAAAATTGTCATTAAATTCCAGGACAACTTTGACAGATATTCAGGAACTTTTAAGATCACCATGTAAAGAAAATTAAATTCTGTGTGTGTACTGAAGTCATATTTTTACTAATTTTGGCCCGAAAAAATGTTTTACCATAAAAAAAAATGCCAAAAACACTTTATTTTCTCGCATCCCCTTCCATCCCACATTAATCTAAGTCCCTTTCCTCTTCCTTGTGCCAGCTCTAATGATTAGCTGATCTTAATCATATATTCATTAATATTTATTATGATCCGTCCGTAGATAGTAAGCAATATATAGCTGAAGAGAATAACGTTAAATACGATTTATTACTAGCCCCACTGCTTGCACTTTCTCATTTTGAATGGCTAGGTTCTGGGCTCACTTACTCCCTTCCCACTTCTTTTCCCTCCAAAAAACCCCTCCTTAACTTCCTAAATACTCTTATTTATTTCAATAATCTCTTATATGATAGCACTCACTATTACTTCCATAAATATCTAACAAAAGAAGGAATGAGAAATAAATAGCGGGAAAGAATATTTTAAAGATAATAGAGAAAATAGAAATAGTAAGGTGTTAAAAAAGGAAAGTGTCACAGTAATCATCAGTGAGTAGTAAAATCACGGAAACTACAGACATAGATTAGAAAAAAGCTTATACATAAATAAATAAAACAATTTAAAGGACCAATTAAAACATTAAAATTATATTTTTGTCTGAATATTTTGATGTTTAAAAATGTGTTCAAAGAGATTAAATATGTTAAGGTTGGCAAGCGAACAAGAAAAATTAATTATTATTAAAATAATCTTCAGTGTTGAACTTCTAGCACATTTAATCTGGTAGATTGTGAATTTAATTATATTCTAATTTTTGTTTTCAATTATTTGAGAAATTTGACGTGCACTATCTGAAGAGAGTGCTTGTATCAGTACAGGACACATAAACTAACATAAATCTAGAACTGACATATCATCCAGTCTCAGGCCACTAATTCCTTACTGTGAAAGGGTGAAACCACATTTCACCAATGACACATTTATTGGCCATGCCGGGAATTGGGCCTGGAACTTTATCTCAGTAGACAGACACGCTACTGACTGAGATAAGGTGTTGGACTTTATTTTAATTAATACCTCTTTTGGCATATTATCAATGGTAATTAGTGGTGATTAGCATCCCCAAAAATAGTTGGATAACTGTTACCTTGACTAGTTTTTGGAATTAACTTCGTGAACAATAAAAATGTGATATCCCTGGTGTTATAAAGTAAATCCCTCAGGAGTTGATTTATTGGTTTTTTAAATATAATATATCATAGCCATCATTTTATTTCCACGTGTTTTTTTCCTCATATACCCCATATATATGATATTAGATTGTTTATTAATAGCAACTGATGTTTTGCAATTTAATCTGACACGTATTTAATCGGACGTCCGTTTATTCTGGAGGCTCTCGGTCACCGATTCTATCTGCTTGTATCCTCAAATAGAATGAACGTGATTACGTCATTGGGTCATGCACTGTACAATCATTGCTTTATATTTCGCTAATACGGCTATAAATTAAACCATTTTCTACCATGTTTACCAAGCATGGCATACGTCTAATACAAGAGATATTTATGACTGTTTAAATTTTAGGTCTTGATATGAAGAGTATAACTGAGCTTAGCTGCATTAATTGTATCCCTATTAATGTTAAGAGGGAATGGAGAAACAATTTGTAAAGGACCACATACAAAAAAAAAAATTATACTATTTAAAGAATTTCAAGACACTACCTCTAATAGCACTGCTTAGTTTTACAACATTTTGCTCCATTACAGGTTATCGGTAAATCAGAAACTTTTATCTAAAGGTAACTAGTGCGATTTGTAATGTTTTTCATCAACATTCATCAAGAATATAGATAATAGTTTCTGAGTGTGTGCTTCCCGAGGAGCTTTCATTAGACTTTAGATTATTTGCGAGTTAGTGTATTATCGTCATTTACTTCAAATAAAACCAATCTAATCAAAAACAGATTTTTAGGAGAAGCAAAAACCTGAATCCAACTTTCATATATTAATCCAGACATCAAAGAGATCTGCAAAATTGATAAACAAAATGATTGTAATTGTTAAAATAAAGTTTTGGAAAAAAATTAAAATTTTATTTTGTTTCCCATGCAATGGTTTTATCTTTTATTTATCGATCAAGTTTTTTATCAGTAAAATTAAATTAATTTATAAAAGATTATTTACAAAATTTCTCAGAGTTTTAAATCTGAATCCGGCAAAGCTCAATAGATAAAACAAAAAAAAGCTTTTTGGGTTTAGGCGATAATATATAAGCGTATATAGGGCTCTAGACACAAAAATGTTTGATAACCGATGATTTACAAGTATAGTAATTTCACAGCATGGAAAACCATAGACCCCCAACCAGTGGTCGAACAATGATCACTTATGTCTGTGTAAAGTGTTTCAGAACGCACCAAAGCACTCACAACACGGTAAAATACTACTTTATATTGAGCAACGTATTAATCTTGATTGAGTTGTCAATTAAAACAATTGATAACTAAATTTCATACCATAAACAGAAATAAAATACGTATTGTAGGCTGAATTTATGTCAAACCATATATTGAGGAGCCTATACTTTCATCATAATCGAAAAGTAGACTTATGTACTTATTTTCCACTGGAACAGACTATAGCATCTCACAAAGAGATATACATATATACGTGGGAGACGTGTATAATTCATCACGTTAACCGGTGCCGTGACGTACAGCACTGTAGGCTACATGTACCGCTACATTACCTACCACTTCCAACACTGTCGCCGGGTACGCCCGTCCAACGCTGTGCTTTCCTGAATAACTCAAGTGATTCACTTGGGAGTCCCGCATCACACGATCAAATAAATGGGCCTGATGTCCAAGACTCACTCCCCCCCCTCCACGAGAGATGATAGGCAGGAAAATTTTAATTAACTATAAGTGAGTATTATTGTTCAGGGACATTAGTCAGAGGTTTAGATTATCCTTATGTAGTACTACGTTTTGATGTTAGGAAAAAACAAAACAGGTTTGTTTTATTTTTGGCGTCATATTTACTGTCAACTGGTAACCAATTTGCTATATTTTAGTGCTAGAATTGAGCGGAACGCACCGGAACGCCGTTCCGGTTGATATAAAATATATTACGAGCTTTCTGGTTGATACAACACAAGTTTAAAGCGTTCTGCCTGCACATTATAACGCTACTCCTTCGTTCTTCCTATCGTTTCCCAAAAAAGGATCTCTATTCTAGTATTAACGAACCCAAGACCCGAATACGTGTCTGTATAGGGTATTCGTATTACACTGGGTATTCCAAGAATTTGCCTCACAAAAGAGACGACGATTCTTATAACAAGACATTTGTATTTCATAGTGTACCTATTTGATGACTAACAAATACACATTTTGTGCTGATGTTCAAATGTGCAGCTATAAATATATATATATATTTGTGTATTGTATAACATTGTATCCGTTCATAATCTTATGTTTAAACGATGGAAATTTTGTATAGTTTCTGACTGTATTTCTATTTACTTCCAATTGATATTTTTCTTAGAATCTTCAACAACAATTGGACAAATAGGCCCGTGGGTTTAGCCTTTTTTTTTGTCGATTGACAAATTGTTTGACCAGTAGTTTGCAGATAGTTGAATACCGCATGTGTAGCACGACCCTAAGATTCATTAAAAAAGTTAGCAGTTAGATAATCTCGCTTTAACCGTTTCTCTAGAAAATGACTACATTTTCATAACTTACTATGATTTTTTATATTAATTTAACCGGTTCTCTGTTAAACGCGTGATGCTTATTGCTAAATATTAAGAAACAATCACAAAGAGGAGAATTAAATTAAATATATCTAATGAAGCTATGTTTGATTTATTTTGGTAGAAATGTTTTTTCTGTTATGTATTTAAATTTAAAAATTTATGCATAACTTATCTTGCAATAACTTTCATTCTACCCTTACAATAATACTCTGATGACATAAAATTATTATTCTTGTATCTCCACAGGTGATTACACACCATTTATAGAGCTTTAAAAAACTACAAACTTGTTTAGTTAACAAGAAGCCTTTAGAGATCATTAAGTCTATTAGTCCCAAGTTCCTTTATTTGACTCGCAGGTCAGCCAAATGGCCGATTAGCGTAGCACCTTTTTATACAAGCATGAAATTTTGCAGAATGCTAGACCTACCTAAGATATGAATTTTCAGCTACAGAGGCCGAATAAGTTCCTCTTTGGAAAATAGCTATGACGTCATAAAAATGGCTTACTCTTAGAAATGCTTTTTTCAATATACTTCATAAGCCACTGGAGCAATTTTTGATTTATTTATTTATTTTAAATGAAAGCTATTTAAATTATATTTTAGTTGAGTTAATAAAACTGTCCATTAATTAATAATTACTTAGTTATTAAAAATATCAATAACGAGTGATAACATATTTTTTATTTCTGTCATATCTTTCTATTCATTGGTTAAATAAAAAATGTTTCAAGTAAAGGTTATTTACCGCCCATTTTACTAAAATAAAAGTGCCCTGTATTTTTTTCTTATGAAAAGCCGTAAGGATGTAATCATTAATAAAACACAAGTGGAGGGCACACTGCTTTGTTGCCCCGCACCGTCTCATAGCGTTTTTTATGGAAACAATAAAAATCATGTAATTAAGAACATACCTTTATATTTTTTCCACACAAACTACCTTATTTATGCACACCTAAACATACACTCTTATACCCATCCCAGCCTCAATCTCTTTCATACCCTCAATGAAGTAAGGTATTTATGGGTAAAATATATTAAGTTGATTATATAAATGTCATATCATGTATTTTTATTATATTTTTAGTGTACTTAGCAACTGTAATTTTGCTTACAATGAATTTTATGAACTAAGTGAAGTTATACTTTATTTAGTAACTTATATGACTAAATATCTTAGTAAGGAAAACTTTCAGAATATATTATAGGAAATAAAAATTACTAAACTAATGGCACACATAGTTTAGGCAAGTTTGTTTGATTTTTCGATAAAAATTGAACCAATACTTTGGTCTTAAACACAATAAGAAACAAAACAATGTTTTATAATAATGGTAAAATAATATTGAAATAAATAACAAAGTTTTCTCAAATAGAATAAACAAAATAGACTTGGGCTCTAGACTCTAGAGTCTAGTTTAGAATAACCATAATTTGAGGGAATAATGTTAAATACAGAATAATGACTAATATCTTAGGCACTATCCCACATTCCCTGGTATATGTTGCATAGTCTAATGCAGGGAAGATCATGCTTGCAACAGTTGCAGAGACTTTTAGAGTGCCCTTTTTTTTACATTGAGAGCAAACAAACTACAATAGAGACAGAGAAACTTCAGGCTGGGCTGTCCATATAGGGTTTTAGTTATTTTTTATGTATTTCCATCTCCAAAATAATATGTCTGTTGGTTCAATAATTGCCTTTATCTGTCCCCACTTTTGACCATCCTGGTAGCAGCTGTGAGCTGTGAAATACATGCAACTTCAGAGGATCAGCAGTGGGTGGAATGCTTTCCATAATTTTGCTATGCGTTGTGAAGAGATTCAAACGTGTATTATTTACAGAAAGGCAGTCACTTATTGCGCTGTATCATGTAACTAGGTAGCTTTAGAGGAGATTTAAGATGACATCAGGCAAATTGTCTTGAGGGTGTGATAGGAACCAAAAGGCCTCAGTCACTTCAGGGAATTCCAAACATTTGTTCCACATTTATCTTTTCCACAGGCCTGCAAAAATGATGTGAAATCACACCCAGAAAATGCGTGAAATCCACGCAAAGCCACGGATTTGCTTTCACCAAGGTTTTTAGATATATCACGAACTATAATGGTCTTAAAATTATTTCCACATTCAAATTTCACTCTCAGTTTAGCAAGACGCTTTTTTTAGAATGTGAAAAAATGCTATATAACCAACACAACAACATATGTGTCCACTGTTATAATGTAAACAGCCTTAAAATCTTGTCTTCACTGCATCAAGTACATGAACAAAACTCCTGTAATCTTCTTCTCCATGATAACACATTTCATACGAATAAAGTTTGATTTTCATCATTAAAGAGTATATTTGGGCCAGTGGGAAACACCCGTGTATCCATTATATGTGAACTGGCAGCAATCTCTCTGGTCAGGAAGTAAAATGCAACCATCTTTCTGGCCAGGAAGGAGAGGAATTCTGTTTAGTTCTCCGGATTTTTGAGGAAGTGTTGCCATTTCTTTGGCAATATGTTGTTTGCCAAAACCTGACACCACTCTCCAGATCCAGGGCAGTCTCTAGTATATGAATTTATAGTTTTTTTCTTGGCAGACATCCCACACTATATCAAAACTTTGTGTTTGGTACTTTCTGACGTCTGCTTGTATAAATTTTTCTACAGCTTCACTATACTATTTAAATGTTTTTTCCACCTTTGGCTGATTGATATGAACGATATATGGACCATCATAAGTAATAGATTTTATCTGATTTGTGCTATCTTCAGGAACCTCTTGAACATCGGGAGTAGTACCCTAATCTTGAATTATCATCTCTTGAGTAGTTTCATGTGGCGTTTCAGCTGGATCATCACTGAAGTTTTCATCTTCAAACTTAAGAGAATGTACATTAATCTACTGTAGAATGATCGTAGATCAAACGGATACAAAATACATAAATATCTTAGTGTAACTGAACAATCACTAGGCCCTTCGAGGCAACTTTTAAATAAACCATATCAAGTATAGCTACATTAAGAGCTATACTTTTCAAAAGCTTTAACAAAACCATACTTTTCCAAATGATTTCTCGAAAATTTCTCTTAGTTACCAAAATGTCATAAAGAAAACAGTTACTGATAAATACAACAAATAATTTTTACTATACCAGCAGATCCTAGACAAAAACATAAGCAGTGTAGGTAAGAGCTAGCAAAATAAAAAATTCCAAAATGCTCAAAAACACCTATACTTTCTTGTAATTTGTATTATAAAACGAATTATACAACTAATTATTAGTTTAAATAAAAAAATTATAAATAACATTTAATAAAATACATATAATAAATAATTAACAATATTAGTCCTAAAGCGAAAAAAAAGACTTCATTGAATATATGACATATAGAAGTGTGTTAGGGTGATGATAGTGTGGCCTTAAGCGTACAGAAATAAGGTATTTGTTTAAAAAAATGCATTTTATTAAGTCTAAGATTTTTATGGAGTATACGTAATGAAACGGTGTGGGGGAACAAAGCAGTCTGTCCTCTACTCGTACAGAGAATAATTCCTACCATGAATGGAGTATAAGTGTTTGAACAAGGATTACGGCCTTACAGCTTGTCATACGAGGAAAGTATGGAAACGTTAATTTAGCAAACTAAGCAATAAAAAACTTTTACTTGAAACATTTTTTTATTTATCCAATGAATAGAAAGTTATGACCAAAATAACAAATAATGTTATCACTCGTTATTGTTAATTTTTAAATAAAAACGGGACTGTCAACTAACTGGAAACTTGTACATACTAATACTACAGCTTTAATTCAAAATAAAGAAATAAGAAATTGATCCAGTGGTTTATGATATATTATGCAAAACTTTCAAAGCGTCGGCCATTTCGATGACGTAATAGCTCCTGTATGCGGAGGAATTTTTGTTGTCCTCCATTACTGAAAATACATATCTTAGGTGCCTCTAGCCCTCTACAAAATGTCATGCTTGTATCAAAATGTGCAGTATCAAGCCGAAACTCTTCCCTACACTACTCAGCTAAAAATACAAGTTTTATGTTGACCTTACGTTCCTGGGATTACTTACTTATTTGTATAAGCAATTGAAATGTTTGTATATTTATAAATTCGAAATTAAAACCTCTTTATTTATATATGTAAAGAATAAGTTTGCAGAATCTCTACCGAACATTCCTTATCAAAGATTATCTCACTAACTATTTCCTGTCATATTCCTGACATTCCAATCCAAATATTCACGACTTGCGCTAGACGAGGGTTGATAAGGGGGTGAGGAGAGCGTTCATCAACCGCACTGATTATGTCCTTCACAGAAGGAGGGGGTAAAGGGGTACAGGTATCTGTGCTGGGAGTAGTTTGATTCTACCACAGGGACAAAGAAGGTTTATAGGACCAGAGGAAGCTTAAAGGAGGGGAGGATAGGTTACTAGTCCTGAGGATTGTCGTCCTAGCGCACGCACATTCCTGCCCCCTCATCTGTGAAATGTTACAATTTGCATCAGTTCCTCTGTGTCTCTCCCTCCCTACTTCTCTCCTTGTCCTCTCCGACCAGCCATTCACCCCATCATTCCCCTCCCCATTCAACCACTCCTGTGTGTTGTGCGACATTCACGGTGCGTTACCTATGTTGAGATTGGAGTTCGTGTGAATATTTGCGAGGATTTCATCTTTGATACTTGTGTGAGTTTTGATTATTAAATACTTACCGTCCCCCCCCCCCCCCAAACCATTGGTTTAAGTGAATAGAGATATCGATCCTGTCAATGCTCGCCTTGCAGCTGATGAGGAGGTCGGAGCTCGAAACCCATTCGAGTAAGCCAAGTAGTTTTTTTTCTTACTAATTTATCAATAATTCTCGTCCCACCAATTTTATTAGATATTCTATAATCCATAGATTTTATTACCTTATCACCGGTTTTTAAATATTCGAGTAATCTGGATGGGAAACAGCCAACAAAATACTGCAGTTATGACATGTCTAGAATATTCACATTAATACATTAAGTTATAATTATGTATGTACAGTACATCATCATGCGAATGTTCTAGACATATCATGCCTGCAGTATTTTGTTGGCTGTTTCCCATCCAGATTATTTGAATATTTAAATATAAAACTATACTGAAATTTATAGTTGATGATGTATAAACACACAGAAATGTATATATATATATATCGGTTCTATAATCATACAAGTTTAAAAGAGAACGCTTAGTACTATACACTCAGTAATAACCACTAAAATAATTTGTTACTTAATCATTCTAAAGAAAGTACCTCTGTAAATAAAAGAGATGGAAACATTTATAATCATTTGAGATATTTTAAAAAAATCATGATTTTGAACATCATAAAAAGAAGTAATATTTAAATTGGTCAAGTTTTATGATGTTTGGATGTTCTTAGATTTTTATTTACTTTAATAGCATCGCAGATTATTACTTCCTATTAAGGTGTTATACATTTGCTATGTAAATCCTAATGGGATGAACAGGGTTTAACTTAGAAAAACTCTACATGCATTTGTGTGTAGGAGAGTTGAAAAAAAAAAATTGGGAAAATCCACTTCAGTACACCTGATCGGGATTTAAACACTGTTCTTCTTGTTAAATTCAGTTTATTCTATTATGAAAGTACGTCTTAAAGCATTTAACCATTAAAATGGGCGTGTCTAGCAAGAGTGACCAAAATATATTTAATAGTTTTAGAGAGGACACAGTCCATGTATTATACTTTAGTTCAAGTAATATAGCTTTAAAAGAGATTATAAAACCTAAAATATTGTATTCGGTCTTAAGGCTTTCTACTTTGTTTAGTATATTAAATGTGTCCAAAAAATATTTTACTAAAAAAATCTTTTCAATTGTGACCTAATGATAATTTATATTAATTGAATAATTTAAATGGAGAATATATACCAGTATCTCCAATATATACTAAAGTTGATATATTTTTATCAATAATCATAAACATAAAACTTTATTTGTAATATTATTTCCGAGCAATATATAATAAATGTGTCAACATACAACAATTTGGATATTGATCATTTTCTTTCCCCACCTTAACCTCCAAAACAAAAATGGGCTTAGAGAAACGTTCTTTTTATTTGTGATAATCCAGTTAAATATGTTAGGATTTATTTTAGTTTAATCATTTATATTATAAACCAAAACCTTTTATCTACAAATATATCAATAAATTTCCATTTAAGGTTTATTGAAACATAAGAAAAAATTATTTAGTAAAAACCCGCCTGAAGCCCAGAGATTGTCAAATATTTTGGTTTATTTGCCATTTGCTGGAAAAATAATTTAGAAAATTAGGTTGAGAGACAGACAGAGTGACAAATGTAAAAGTCCTAATAAAATTAAATGTGAACATTATTTTTAGTATATGATTCTTCGGTACAAAGCAAACTGTATGGGACACATACTTAAGAGGAACTTTTTTTGCATTACGTCATAAAAGGCAAGGTTGAGGGTAAAAAGGAGTTTGGGAGAAAGTTTTATTCAAATATTGGATGACTTGAAGGAAAGCAGAAAATTATGAGAGCTTAAGGAGGAGGCAGAAGTCAAGGTGCTTTGTTGGTCCAAGGTCACTTACAAAAGGAATGGAGCTCTCCTAAGACAAAACACATAATATTAATAATTTTCTATCTTTAGCGGATTTTAGTGCTAGTGTGGATGCAAAAGCAGGCCATGCCTAAACTGACAGGGCTCATCATTTATTTGGAATCAAACAGGTCTTTTCCCAATTGTGCTAGATATTCTTAAGTTTATCGAAACAGATTAAAAATAAAAGCTCAACAAGTCAGCGTAGTTGGGCGCAAAATTGCTTCAGTATTTTTTTTTCTTTTCCAAATAACAAGGTTTTCAGCAGATCCCAGATTAAGTCAAGGTGTTCTAGTATTTTTTGTTCAAATCTAAAGTTTAACATCATTTTAATCTTCTCATGGGATTCTAAACACTATCATAAAAACGTCCAAGCATACTCGATTAAAATTAATAGTTATATAATAAAAACTACTTAGTATAAAATGTAAAACTAATCATCCTTTTTAAGTATAGTCTAGTGTGTTGTAAATGTTTATCTTCGACTTTTAAACATTTACAAGTATATTTTTTTTAATAAATCGAATATTTTTACTCAAAGGACAACTATTTTGAGGTCAAAAGCCCCAGGGATGACGATGAACAAAGTATCACAAAGCAACCGAAACGAGCTTCTACCCCTCCATCACTCCCCCCATTCGTCTAACCAGCCCAAACTCTTCTCATCATCCCTTGTAATTTAATTATGGTATGCTCTCTAGGGGCCATCCCCGACCATTATGATATTGACGAGCAGAAAAGGCCACTTTAAGAGCTCATCCCACCATGATGGATCGTGTGTGCAATACCCACACAGGCGCGCCAACTGACGCAATTAAACTTCTATTTCACTCGGACAATTTTAATGCTTGACTTGGGCTATTTTAGCAAACCATTTTTCACTACAGAATTTGTCAAACTGTTTTTGATAATTTAATGTGAAAGGCAGATGATTACCATTATGCTTCTGCTGAAATCAACTTTTCAACATCTAAGAGAAATGTATGTTGAAAATATACTTGTTTTAACATAAATAACCTTTTGACCTACATCTGTCAAAAAATTGTATAGTGATAATCATAATATTGTTTACACGCTAAATTCATATTGTTTTCTGGGCTTTTTTTAGGGAGGAAATGTCAATAGAAGAGTTGAAAAGTGCTTGTCAAAAAATATAATATATTTTTATAGCATTATCAACCATTTTTTTATAAAGTTATTTCATCATTTTTCATTGCTATCTTCAATCCAAATTCCATCCAACAACCATTTCCATCCATCAATACCAATCTTTATTATTTAATTATACTATATACCTTGAGGTATATACATATTCCTTAACCCAGCCATGGGACACCAGAGGGTCAGCGCTTTATCTTAGTCCATATGGACCAAATTTAAGGGTGTTCCAGTGGTTGAAAGAATTGACTTACTTAAAATTAAATTTTAAATGATCAATTATGGTAGAGTGGGGTGAACTAACATCCCCTTATCCCTCCAAGACCGAATGACCCCGTGGCAGGTAATATTATTGTCATTGCGAGTGAGTTTTTTTAGAGAGTGGTGTTTTCGTTCCGCCTTTAGATGTTTATCGCGTATTAATAAATGTGTACTTAGGTCCTTGTTCCTGACTAATCTGCAATAAGTGACAGTTGTGACGGCTAGCATACAGCCTTCTCTCTTAGGTCTAGTCTCTCCCTCAATGCTACTCTCCTCAGATAAATTTTTCGTCATGGTTAGGTAAACGCGTGCGCGGAGGAAGGAGAATGGTGGTAACTTCCAAGGTTTACCCACCAAGGGTTTTCTAATCTAATATTAGCTTTTCTGGTATACCTAGGGGTTTAAAATAATCGTTGGTAAATCGTTGTAGTTCGGGAATTTCCTCTTTGTAAAAATAAAAACTAATTGAAGGCATTTTATATTATTTTTTACATTTTCAGACTTACTATAAGTGCAACTTACTAACCGACTAATTATATCAGAGAAAGAATTACAAACTAACTTTCTCCATAACAGTCACAATGATACCCGCAGCTGTCAAATCGTCACTGCGAGAGGAAAACTCCCAATTTTTTCAAGGATAATTTTATCGGACGTGCAGAGAATCGAACCAAATACTTTGGTTAAGAATAAAACCAAATATTAATTGGGAGATGTTTTAATCCTACCTATAGATTAAAACATTAAAACGCCCTTGTTTTAAATAATGATCAAATAAAATCCATCAACAAAATATGTGTATTCCCTTTTTTTTTTTTTTTGTTCCCCTCGAGTCCAGCTTTAAGAATTATAGGCCATGAGCCCTCACTTTTTTAAGCCACCTCTTTTTTGTAGATTACGTGTTTTTTAAATAAAATTTTATGGATTGATACATTTTAAAATGGTTGAATTAGCTATTTAGAGGTGGGTGATTGAGGTTATAAGAACTAGTTGATAAAATAAAATAGCGTAACTCACGATTTATAAAAATGTGAGAATACACGAAAACAATATTTAGTATTATTTTGTTTTCTCTCGTGTTAATTACACGTTAAGTTTAAATCTTTGTTTTTACCAATTACAGGATCTTTAAGGGTGTCAAAGAGGTTAAATAAATCACATTCTTAGAAAGTTAATTACAAGTGATCAATTTTAAAATAATAGGTTGGGGTGAAATAATCCCCTTAACCCTCCCAGATCGAATTACCCAGTAGAATTAATATTGTTAGTATTTTTAATTTTTTTCAAAGCAAGGATGTACTATCGTCTTTATAAATGAGTATCAAATTATCTATAGGAAGCTTATATAGTAAATATATATTTTAATATGGACTAAAACGTATTTTAAATATCTGCAAATAATATCATTAAAAACTAAAATGTAGGCAGATTTAACATTTTTTGGTTACAGTAAAGTTGAGATTCAAATATTGTTTAGAATCATTGGGGGGCGGAAGGGGGGCTAGCTCTAGATTACATTTTTAAATAGACCTTGTGTTAAAACTTGTTGACTAATTATTTTTATCAACAATAAGTATATTATGCCTGATCATCTATTGTACCCCAGTGGTCAGTTGAATCCTTAGAAACAGTTATCTTGTCTTTTATTTTCTATTTTTAATGTGACATTTATTTTTAATTATTGAATATAAAGTTGGTCAAGCAAGGCTATATATTTCAGTCGTCTTTTTGACCATGGTTTATAGCAGCATAGAGAAAAGATATATGCCTAGTATAATAGTGATATTTTCTCTATGATAACAGTGATCTACACATTTTCTATAATATTGGCCAAATTTAGCTTTTATTTTGGACTTGCATTATGTGAACATGAATATCGCATCATTATTTCTATGAACTATATATCAAGGGTCGGGAACGTGAGGATCCAGAGTCAAATGCGTCTCTTTTCATATGTTCTATATAACTATGTTTTCCAACCTACCTTCAAGAAGACATTCTTAGCAATTACTCATTCATAGCTATTACTACTGTTACAGCTTAGGTGCATAATATTGGACTCTGAGTCCTTAAAATCATCCAAAATCAATAATCGATTTAAACTAAACATTCGCAAATTATACTCATACATACTTTTGTGGTAAATACTAATTGCCTACCAAATTTCATCTTCCTACAAGGCCTTATGTTTTTCAAGATATTTTTAGCTGGGCACAGGATCTCAACTGACAATTATTATTATAGGGGATTCATAACATAGAGACATATTGACCTATTTTTAATTTTACTATTTTATTTCATAACTTTTTAACCAATTTTAGCAAAGACACGGAATGTAAAAAAAATGGCGCTGCAGAATATAATTGTAAGACGTCTAAACTGAAAAATTAACACTGTAAAATCTAAATCAAGAAAATATTGGATTTAGAACTCATTCCAAAAATATTGCTTACTAAACTCCGACGTAGGCAATGTTTTATTTTAGGATAAAAAAAATTATTCAATCAAAGAGCTTTCACCAGTAATAAATATATAAAAACCTAAATTATTATTATGATAATAATCAACCTTAATCACCAGAATAGTAATGTTTGTCATTTGTTTAGTAGGACCTACGCTTCATTAACAGTATTTGTTTCGTGATTATACTATTATAATAAATAGGCCTTCATTATCAAACTAATAAATACAAAGGTAGGTTCAAACACTATACAAATCAATACTTATATTTTAACAAGCCACATTAAATATTAAAAGTGTTAAAAACATGGGAATATTTTTCTATTGACCACACTAGGTAAACATAAGAGATGGACGTTTTATAGAGCGACCAAGTGTATCTACTTTACTAAAATGGTCACTCGAACCCTTCTACCAAATACCTGCGAAAATAAGAACATATTATACAGAACCGCAGTTTAGGCAATGACTCTCCTCTCTGCTACTAATGACATGCCCTCCACTCTTAATTCCCTATTCTAAGCTCTTACTGAACAAACCGACAGAGAGATTATTTGTTGCTGCTTTTGGATGGAGAAAGGATTGTTAAGAGAATGATAATTTGGAATATTTCAGCGGAAGGGTGTAGAGGGGGTAAAGGAGACAGTACACAAAAGTACACAAAAGTACTGTAAGAGTTCGCTAAAGGATAGTCAAGGTAAACAGCTATTGCCTGCAAATTGTGTTAAGCGAGGTAATGATTCCAAGCTGTGGAAAGCATGAATTTGAAAAGTAGGTATTAAAAAAGCCTTCCTCGTAGAGGCAAAAATCAAGTACCTAACGGCTCTGAACTGATTCACCATATGTTTGAAACACATTTAAAAATTTTAAACAGTAAGATCAAAATAAAATAAATAATTACAAAGGGCTATATAAAAATGTAGTTTTTAAATGCAATGATTAATATTAAATATTTATTAAGAAATAAGTTGATCAAATTGTAATCTTTACAAGATCATCTATAGCAAGTAATTATGACAATTACAAAATATACGCTACTTAAAATTAATAGTTTTTGAGATACCTACTAATCTATTTCTTTTAGTTAAAACTTCAATTTGATCAAATTAAAAATATTAGAAATACAAAAAAAAAGTTTTAAAATTATAACACAGCAAGAATCTGTTGTTTAGAGCCAACAGTTAAATTTCTGTAAACATTTCCGAGACTCAAACATCCTTTATAGACGGTACCACATAGCGAGTGTGGATAAAGTCATCAACATAGTGGCGGATTAATGGCAGCAGTAAGGTCGGTAGCAGCTAAGTTATGTAAAGACCCAGTGACGTGGGATATATCACGTCCCCCCGCACAGGGTTACGTGGTTTTTATCGTACAGCAGCAGTATCGGGATCATTTTGAGGCACATAGACAATTATGCTCTTCATGGTTCAAGATGGACAGCCATGGGCCACATGGAGTGGTAACACAGCCGAGGTGCTGAATTGTCTATAGAAAATGGGAAAACTGCAACACTAACTTATCCCTGAAAAAAAAAAACAGTTTTATAGGGAACAAAACCAAGGATGGATCTTCCTGTTGCACCCTGCCCGCGGGCTTATTCCCTCACTAGAACAACCTAAGCCCCTAATTATCTATCTCGGGCAGTCAGCGTTTAATTGTACAAAAGGAAGAGTAATCACAGGGGATCTTATTGATTATTTCCTACAAGCCCAGAAATTCCCATGTCACGCCCGAACATACACAACTATGCCTAAAGGACAATTCATAAATGCAATTAAATATAAATAATAATGAAGGAAGATTCACAATCATGGCCCAACGGCTAATTTATTGCTGTGATAATTTACAATAAGATTAATAGGAAATTATATTGAATAATATTTCAGGTGTGATTATTTACAATAAGATTAATAGAAATTTATATTGAATAATACTTCAGGTGTGATTATTTACAATAAGATTAATAGAAATTTATATTGAATAATATTTCGTACACAAATTTACAATATTTGGAAGGATGATTAAATCCCCCATACTACTGACTCGGTAATAGTGAACGCCACATTAAGCTAAGCGTGACAAAAACAAAATATATAAATATATCAATGTCTTAACATTGATTAAATTTAACCTCATATATGCTGTGATTATTAAAACAAAGTTACAAATAAGATGAATATAATGAGTATGTAGGGAATAGCTAGTTATCCTTAAACATTACAAGAATATGTTAGGGCCCTATAGTTCCTAGACCTATCCATTAGACCAAAAGTAAAAAGTCATATATAAGGATCATACTTATTTGTTAATTTACAAATGTCTCGCGAAATGGCGAGCATAAATACCAAACTTTATCTTAACCTGACCGTCATCAAATAAACTAATAATAATTAACAAGTCCCGCAAAATAATTACTTTAAACAACGAGAATCACAGCCATCTGGCTTTCCACTAGCTTTGAATCCCCTATACATGATCAAAATTGTAACAAATTACTTCCCTAAACATTATATCAAGTATCTGGCTTTCTACTAGCATTAAATCTCCTATACATGAATAAACTCGTAACAAATTACTTCCCTAAAAATTAACATTCCAAACATATAGCAAATCTGCCCCAAGACTACAACCCTAACCTGAATATTTACATACATATGGTCCGAAGACGAGAATTACTGGATTAGCTGATCTACACCGAGACCAGAACCCTGACCTGAATTTAGCAACCAAATGGTCCGAAGATAAATCCCTACATATTTAGACAGACTTACATTAGTTTAGTCCTAGAGGCCTACATATCGCCCATGTACACCTAATATCTGTAAGGCATCAAAGAGTAACCTCCATAGAAACAGACCCGCTTATATTCAATCTTATTCAGAAGGGGGAAGCAAAGGGGAGGCCGGGATGACGCCATGAAGCGCTCGTCTCTTGAGTCTAGCGCCTGCGCACAGCGACGTTGACACAGGGGTGGGGGGTGGGAGTCACTCTTGTTACCAATGTCCAGACAAGTCCATATTGCGCATGCGCGTTTCACGGGCAATTCCACTCCACAATTTGGGTCAGATGCCACTTCACACACACAGTTCATTTGTCGATTCTGATCGTTTGTATGGCGTGATCATAGTTCTAATGTGAAATTGCAGCACGTCCGTTGGCTGGGGTGAGTACTGTTTGCAGACGGAGCAGGGTTAGTCTTTCCACGGTACACTGTGATAAAGATATTCCAGAGGTAAGCTAGTACCTTCTTCAGGTCTTTGGGTGCAGACTACTTCAGGGTGAGCGATCAACAGAGCATATTGATAAAATAAAACTTTCATTTTCATCATATGAACATGGAATGTAAGGACTATGACAAGGGTAACTAAACAATTTTAAAGTATAAAAGGAAAGCTTGATGTGAACATTTGTTAATGTAAGGTCTGTTGGAAATATCAAGATGAAATATTTCCTGGAGATTACACAAAGTTCTACTCAGGTGAAAAGAGTGGAAAAAGGGGGAATAGCGATGAAAATCAATGTTCAAAAGTGTTACTATAGTAATGTATCACAGTGATAGAATAAGTTTTTTTAATTAAACGCTGAACCGGTGTATATTCGAGAATACAAGTGTACATGCTGACAACCAACCACGATAATATCGAGGTAGAAGAAATGTATAAAGAAATTGATATAATTATTCAATATGAGGGAAGAGGGAAGGTGAACATCACTATCATGGCCAGTTGAAATACAGTGGTTGGAGAAGGACAGGATGATCACAGTTCAAATGGACTAGGGAAGAGAAACAACATAGGGCAGATGCTCATAGAGTTCTACCAATGGAATAAACTGTTGGTGATAAACACCTGAATCAAGAAACGGAAGACAAAACTGTAGACATGGAAAAGCACAGGAGTTATCAGCAGGTATCAACTAGACTTGACAAGAACTCCATGACTTACTTGAAATATGTGTTTCTCGGACGATTAAATGCAAAAACATTGTAGCACCTATGATCCATTAATACCACCTAAACCTCTTCTTATGGGGGACATTTAAAGAACAGAGTATATTTAAATCATCCTCACACTTTAAGAGCTGTATTCCACTACTAAAAGCAGTGTGGATGGGATATCAACTGCCTTTTTGTGATACAGTATGTAGGGGAGTGGAATTGTGGTGCTAGCACCAAACGTATGGAACCTGAATGGGATATTATATATTCTTTAATAGGAGCTGTATGCTTTTACCATTAGAATACATCGGTATGGATGGTGAAATTTTATATCTAGACTTAAAGACTTTGGTGTGATTATGACATTGATCTATGTGACTCAAATGAACTTTAAACCAGATAACCTTTGACACATAACATTTACATAAGCAAATTGCTGAAAACAAACAGTTTCATATCTATGATAATATTAAAAATCAATAATTATGTGTATATCTTCAGGCAAAGAATACCACGAACTTTAGAAAAATACCTCCGAGAATCTAGCATCAAATGAACGAACTACGATTCTAATGTAAATGGATAACAGTGGGCATTTTAAGAAGATCTTACAAAACTTTGAATTCCCCATGGATTGTATTAATTTATTTAAAAAATTATCATAAGGGCTCAAGCATGTCTTGTTTCTTCGGTAAGGGCTCATTTGGTCTAAAAAATTTTGGGAGCCCCTGGTCTATGCCACATTATTAACATTTGTTAAATTATGTTTGTAAAATATATTTCAAGCATTTAAATCTTTCCTACCACATAAATATTAATTCGACTAAACAAAAAAAACACAGATAATATGTTATATTTGATATCACCTCGTCTCATCCCGATAAGGTTTTTACCCCTGGATTCTAACAACGCTAATGTGTTAGAGATGACAAAGGTTGAGTTTATAGGAAATGTACCCACATTTGTGTGTAGAGATAGTGGAAAAACATTAATTAAGCCCCATCCGCAATACAACCGACCATGATGCAAACCTTTACATCTCCAGCATTAGCAGTTTAGTCTATTATAAGGAAAATAGTTTCGTTTTATATTTCAAGGAAAGAATAGGCCTGCATATTATATTTTAATGAAAAAAATCATCAAAAATATCAACAATGAGGGCGTAAAATGTTAAACTATTATGAATAAACTCTGAAAGCTAATTAAGTGAGTCCATACGATAACCATTAAAATATATATTGCGGGAGCTATACCCTCTAGCAGGTATGTCAAATTCTAGATCCTACCCATCGTTGTATGAGGCCCATGGAACGTATAATGACCCATCGCGCGTTACAATCTTTTTATAATATTTGAACAATCTTTGAGATTTTTGATATGGATCAGTTCCTAGAAATTGTTGAATGTTCTCATCAAATACGTACAAATTTGCCAGCACACACGTTTGTTAATAGTTGTTTTCCAATATGATTTGGGTAAAAACACATGCTAAGTTTTAGAGTGACAATAATACCGTTGTTGTAAATAAATGGTTTCAAATTTATTAAAAACCAATATATGGATATTGTCATTGTTTTATATAGTGTTCCTATTCATTTATTTGTGTATTTATTACATAATAAGACGGAATTCTCTTTACTTAAAATATTGACGGTAAAAATGAATTTATTTTTAATATTGCTCCCTTAGTACTTTTAATGTTAATTGTTTGACACTACTGGCCTAAAATAGGAAGGAATGCATGGAAGGCGAGAAAAGGTGTTTTTTACAATTTTTGTGAAAAACCTTTTTTGATCATAATTAATCAAATATTGCTTTTACACGCAAATAACATTTTATTTTCTTCACATAGTTATATCAGCAGTTATTGAATATAATATGTAATGAGCAGGCATAGTGGCATTATCTATAAACCTTTTTTACTAAAGGGAAAAGGTTTTGACAATATTCCAGGACATCCTTGACATATTTAAGATCTGTTGATATTAGCATGTGCTACTTGAGAAATATTTGATCTATTTTGGCAAAAAAATTTCAATTCTATAAAAACTATAAAAATACTTGCGCTCCCTTCGCTGTACCTTGAAACTTGTATCAACAGAAGTGACTAAGATTTTAGTTTTAATGTTATTTCAAAATCCAGCATTTATAAAACTACATTAAATCGATACTGACGAATACATATCTAATATAAACGTTCCAAGCCTCCATTTGAGGTTTTAGCTATAAGCATTTCCCTTTAGACACTATTTACTCTTCCCACCTATATCGACTATCTATGTTAATCTATTCACTGTGTTGTGGTGTTTGCGTCGTGTGTAAAGTGTCATAAGTTAGGCCATAACACCGAGGCAATCTTCTCAAATCTCCATAATGCTTGCGTTTCACGCGCAACAATTGTAGGCCTACATGTTTCAGAACCACTTCCAATTCGATAACACAATAGTTCACGCTATTCCAGGAAGTTTTATGTGCGTACGATAATAGATTGAAAGATTGGAGGATTTTTATTTTCTGTTGTTGACAAGAACCACTTCAACGAAAACAATGGAAAATATGATCGATAGAAAGAGAATATAGTTTCACAAGAAATAAAAGAAACTTTTAATTCACTTTTTGGCCCAGTACCTTACCTAAGTCGGCAGCGTGTCTGACTATTGAGCTAAGGGTTCCAGTTTAGACTCTAGTTGCTGTCAAAATATTTATCATTGGTGAAATGTGGGATCCCCTTTTCATAGTCGGAATTAATGGCCGGGGGTGGAATAATGTGTGTGTTTTATATAATATTAAATAGTTTATAATTTCTGTGTTAGTAGAACCAGTCGGTTCAGAAAGTGCATGTTAATAAAACTTCAAATAAATTACTAAAAATGTGACTACTCGTTTTCTTAACTTTAGTGTAATTGCTATATATTTATGTAGTCAAATTTTAGGTAAACTATGGATTACTTTACGATAATTTTCAAAGAGAAATTTTTCTTTTGTCAGAGAATTTCTCCGATATTTATTTTGGACTATTCTTCTTAAACTAATTTTTAAATTTTTTTTTACATTCCAATAAGTAATTTCAGTTTATAAGTCTAATTTACACATATTTAAAAACAAATAGCGTTTCATATATTTGTTTGTACTGTAATTTAAAACTAAGGATAAAAGTATATATCACGTTGAAGGTTACGTTAAAGGGTAAAATATTTGGTCAAACTAAAATTAAATCACAGAGAGTTAATCATAGAGTAAAAAAATATCAAATATCTTATATTTGTAAAATATTCCACATAAATCTTATAACCACATAGTAATGTTCATTTAAAATAATTTCTATATAAATGTATGTTTTATATTGTATTTTTTCGCTGGGTTTCTTATTAAGTACTAATTTTTAGGTAAAGTTGTTTGCGTTGGTATATATTGCAGGTTTACTTGTCAAATATTTTTATGTTTCAAAAGTGTTTAGGGGGATTTTCAATATTACTGTAGCAATACAATAATACACTAGTTCAGTAGAGATATGATAAAAATTGAGAACTTCTGAGTTACGTAAAGTAGCCTTAAATTTATTTCCATGGTACTATGATGATTGATATTTTGTTTGTGATAGTAAACATCGAGTAAATAAATAATCTTATAAAATAACTAGGTAGTATTTATAAAAAATCAATTTTCATGGTTTGCCTTTCAGTAAAATAGCCTTAATTCTAAGGTTGAATATATAATTCTTAGAAAACCTCAGGTGAGATTCATTAAAACTCTAGATATGAAGTAAAGTGATTTCAACTCTTGGCCAAGATACAGACAGACAGACAGATGGCATCACGGAAACCACATTTTGTTTTCAGGGGGTTATGTAACGTCGACACCCATCCAAAATTTTGAGTTTGTCTGATTTTTTTTTATGATCGCAATACTTCCCTCTCTTATGGTTTAAGAAGAATAAGAAACATCATTAATATTTTCTTACCATAAATTCACTATACGTATAAGAATACATGTATATTCATGTGCATTCTTTCTATATCTTCCTGTTATATAAACATCCTTTCATACCGACACCACATTCCTAGTTAGAATAATTCCTAATATTTCCCAACCTCGTTCTCTTTCCAAAGATAGAGGTTTCATTCATAGCTCATTGCCAAATTCTTAATAAACTGGGCAGAAATCTAATTAAAGCATCATACTCTTTTTTAACTTGAGAAATATCATTCTTTTCACAACGGATGCACGGTAAACTAGCAGACAATACGATGAGTACATCACGATATTTCTATTTAACATATTAATATTTCTAATAAATTTAGCATATAAAAGCAACTAGAATATAATTTTAATAACATAGTTAAATTAAGGTATTTAACGTATAAAGCAAACTGGGTTGAACACTAACTTAGGAATAGCTGTATTATGCATGATGTCATGTAAGGAAAGGTTGAGGTAAGTAAGAGCTTAGGAAAAAGGAAGAATCAAATTTTGGATGACTTGAAGGAAAGAAGAACCTTTTAGGAGCTGAAGGAGGAGGCAGAGGACAGGGTGCATTTTGAAGTTCACCTGATAAAAGGAATGGACCTGTCATAAGACAGAACAACTGATAATAATAATAATAATAATAATAATAATAATAATAATAATAATAATTTAACGTGATGTGGATTCATGCGTTTGCCGAAAAAAACAAGGAAAATAGATAGGGTCACATGACTAGGTCCAAGCCAACCACAATGTTTCCACAACATCATCTCGAGTAGTTTGATAAAGTTCTACTCATCTTAATTGGTCCTCTCTGCTTGAGATCTTCAGCACGAGAGAACCAATAAAACCATAAAACAAACCATCTCAAATCAGTTCGCATACGCATTTTAAAGCTCATGTACTGTAGAGCCAGAGTTAAAAAGGCTTTGTTAAAAGTTGTGAGGATATTTGAAATAACTTATCAATGGAAAACATAATATATCAATTATTGGATTGTGCCACGAGACAGTAATATAGTTTGAAGATATAAATCGTGAACATTTTTTTTATATACATCCACTAGAAGATAAAATATATTGATGGTCATCTGCTATAACTGGGTGTTGAAATGAACCACGGGTCAACATACAGAAAGTGAATATCTGTGACATTTAAGCAAGTTCTGCTCTTTATTCTCGACCAATGTGTGAATAAAGCTCTAGCCTGATGCCAATACAGAAATATACAGAGCAAATTGATTCACCACCTTCCTTCTATGTTTCGTGTCATAGCGGGCATGAATTTGGTTAGAAACACTATCCGTAGCGCCACTTCTACCGATGGGGAAGAAGTTACTTGATCGACCGGTTGTTGGAATAGCTTCCAATGTTTCGCTACATCATTATGAACAACAGCGCTACGTGTGGACATACATGTGTGTGCGGACAACGACCGCTAATGACTTCAAGTTACTGTCCAAAGTTACGGAGCACGTTTCTACCATCAGGGTTGAACTTATACTTTAGGACGAGCATTCATTATTAAGATCCCATCTCACTCCCCAAGATAACATCTAACTTAGGTAAATGATACAGCTCTAACCAAGTGTAGCATAATGGTTAGATTGCCGGTTATTATTATTATTATTTTCATTATCATTATCACTGCTTCTTACTACCCATTCTGGTTTTATTCACTTATGTTAATGTGTAATGGTAGGATGGTTGGGAGATGAAATGGAGGGCCTACAGTTTAACGTGGGATCCGAACCAGTGGAGGCATGGCATTCCACACATTCATAAGTTTTGATTAATACACGTGTTGTCAGAGGTGAAGTAAGGTTTTGGCAATCAGATAAATCTGTGCCGGGACCTAGGATTGAACCCCGGACCCCCAGCACAGAAATCCGGCATTCTACCCCAAAACCGCCAGGTCACCCTAGATTGACTGTTATTCATTTAAAAATCAAGTGGGATTGAGATGAGTTAAGCCCGTTTACCGTAGTTAAAGAGAAGCGATTTTGATATTAGCTTGATGAATTACAAAAATATCATGGTTTTCTTAAAACTGATTATGGTAACTAATATTCTAGTTTATACATATATTTGTATTGTATAACCGTCAATATGGTAGGTAAAGCATCATTAATAGTGTCTCAAAATATGTTGTTGTGTCTTATAATAAACTAATAAACTAATACAACACACTCCTTTTTCTACATTATTCAAAATTTCCATTTTATAATAGTTAAAAAAAATAGAACAAAATCTTATCATAACTATCCTGATATAAAAAAAACTATATAATCCATCTCAATATCACCATTTTTAAAACGGATAGTTTGGAACCCCAAAATTATATTAGTTTTCTTTTTCAATCGTAGTTTTTATTTAATGTTCCGGTCAATCGCACGTAAGCTGGCACTTCAACCGGGAGTCAAGGGTCGGAAATAGAGGATAGCCTGAATATAATGAATTTTAAATTTAATGGATTTAATAAACATCCGATTAGTATAGGTATTATTTAATAAACTAAATATTTTTATTCAAATATAAAAAGTTGAAAAATAGTATTTAATTTATGTTATTAATGAATGTATGGACGTGATTGTAACCAGTTTCCATGTCATAAAAATGAACGATAAATTTTTCAAAATGTTTTGAAAAGTTGGTTTTCACAAAAATTACAAAACATCTGAACGGTTGTGGACTTTATTACAAAACTTGTAGTTTAGATATGAATAAAAATTAATAAGAAAATGTTTTCCCTGCTTACGAAGAATAGTATTATCTTAGCACTCCGTCTTACTACACGTTTGGTTTAAATGCGTGTGTACTAATTATGGTAGTGGAGTTAGTGATATGGAAGGTTATATTTTAATAATATGTACCCACTTTCTTCGAGGGAAAGTGGAAAGCCATTTTGTAAAAACCATTCTCGTTTGAACCGACCTAGATTCAAACCTCCATCTTCTCATCATCGGCAGTCCGGTCTACTACGAGAATAATGCCTTAGACTATGCAGTCACCAAATTTGGTGAGAATAGTTTAAAATATCTCATCTTTAAATTAAAAGTTTAACTGGTTTTATTAAAATTATTAATATTTTAAATAATTTAAACACTTTCTATAAAGTCAAGTTTTAGAAATACTCGACTGCCATTAACGGGAAGGTCAAAGTTATTATCTGGGATCGTTGAATTCAGGGATTGATTTTTAAATGAAATTAGTAGATTAAGTATCACAATTACTTCTCTCAGATGAAATGAATTTCTTTTCCCGTAACTCATCCTCTCGATCCTTAACACACAAAATATTTTCTATCAAATTTTAAACCAATTTTTAAACAAATCGATAATAATCTTAATAGTTTCATTACAAACACATACCTGTTTTATAGAATTAAAGTTTGAGTTATTTTCAAAAATGTTAAAAATGTATCTATATTATCAATGTGAAAATATTAATAATGGTTTTTAATTGATAAAGTTACTTTTAATTAAATAAAAAGATATATGTCTGACAAACAAAAAAAATTCCATTTAAATATTTTAATCAAATTAAATTTCACAGCTTTATATAAACCACAACAGTTTTTTTTACCTTCATAAAACATTATTACTGTATTGATCAATATTTATTGATAGTTAATAAAACGCAAATAACTATAAACTCACAAAGCATTAGACTCATGTTATAATTTATGGAGCCAAGAAGGTCAGAGATCAAACTCCAGCAGGTTGTGATAAGTATTCCTTAAAAAAGTTACATTACCTATCCAAGAAAATGTGAATAAATCTCCTATAGACTCCCTCCTAATCATTCTGACACATCTAGTAAAAGTAAGTAGATGACCCTGATGGGTATTAATAAAGAATTTAATTTTCTCTCACAAATTACATATTAAACTATAGTTAATTATGTTATATCTTTCATTGTAATTGTACAAGGTAAAATATGATTTGTTTAGATGTTTTATTTCACTATGAATTTCTAAACAGCCTAATATATTAGGCTGCACTTTCAGTAAGCTTTCTAAGGTTATAGTATAGTGATTAGTAAGTTACAAGTCAGCATAAAGCTTACGACAAACAAATCACGCCTTCATAATATTAATACTTACAATAAATTAATAATAATAACAAATACATAAACTTATGACAGGTACCTTTACACTCTTTTGAGATAAGAAGATTCATCTTGGATGGCACAAGAAGAAACGGTAAAACCAACTCTATAAAGGTTATAAGCAAACAAAAAGTTGTGAGACGTACATTTGTCGAGTGACTTTGCAAATATTTTTCCAGACCAGTCATTTGTTATTGTTAAAAAGTTAAGGTTTTCACTAAGTCTAAGTGACATCTCTAAAGAAGAGATTAATATGAATCCAATTGTTAAAATATATAGCTACATGTTTAAAATTTATCATTCCAATATTCAACAGGATATTCATTTGGTGACTAGTTACATAAAAAACAAGTTAATGGAATCGTTGTACTTAAGGTCTTATTTTTCTTTAGTATTTTTGTACTGGATCTAGTTTAACCTTACTGTTGAAATGATCAGTTTGTATGAATTACATGGTAACTAGAGTAAATAATTATAGATTCAACTAAATAATAATATGCTCACTTTGCTGTTCGAATGGGGGAGGACGTCACGTCTGTAATAGACATAGCTGTTTATAACGGGAGGATCGAGTATACTAAATATGGCTGCTGTCTCTATATTGTTTCTCAATCTTACACAAATCAGAAAAGGGTTCATTTCATCTAAAATATACCTTTACTGTCTCTTATCGACAATAGTGATTAAATTATTCGTAACACCCGAGCCAGTAGTGAATCATGACAAAAAAATTATAAATATTACTTTTAAAAACTAGAGGCTTAATTATTTTTTGTATAGTAATTTTATTTTTATCACTATTTCTACTAATGCATCCTGGCTTAATACATTTAAACTTAACTAATTGCATTGGTATTAGGGCCGCTGATTTAAAGTAAGTGTACCAGAATTTGCATGGAGGGGGTATTGAGAAACCATTTTTTTTGTAATTTTCAGTACATTTGAATGAGATTCTAGTGCCAACATCCTAGGCAATAATAAACTAGAGTTAATTAGATTTACATTTAGTTCACTTTCACACTAATGCGGGCTTCTATATTTGTAGTTTGTAACACAGCTTAGTTGGTGACATGATATATCAATGCAAACCAGCATACATTTAATTTTGTCTACATGTAGTATTTTCTAACTTTTGTATTTTTTTAACTATTACTATTTCAATTAATTAAAGTGTACTTTCTGAACTGACTAATTAGATCTGCCCACGTGCTATAAACGCACTTAAATAAAGAACAGACTCAACATCCAGCCTCTCGGCCATTAATTCATACCAGTGAAAGTGAATACCACAATTGCATTATTTAAATGTTTTTCGTCCATATTGTTAATAAAACCATGTACTATTAACTCTTATTGTATTAATATTTAGATATGTAAGATACTGAAATAAAGTGTGGCACTTCTTTTATAATCAATTAATTAAAACATCCAAACTTTTTAACTTAATATATTATAGATAATGTAGTCACCAACAAAGCCCAAATGAAATGATCAGTTACATTTTTGGGGATCAGGATTAAGTTATAATTCAGAGCTAAAGTACAAGGTATAAGTTTTTTTTTTCACATTATGATTTACAAAATACAATGCACTTTCTCCCTACACTTGAAGGATTATTTTTATTTCAAAATTTCCCCTTATCTACTTATGGATTTAAATTATTATATGTATTGTTTAAAGTTAATACTCATGCTATTATAATAAATATATAATAAAAAGTTGCTAACACATCCAACTTATAAAATTAATTATATAAAAAATGTGTTAAAATGTCAAACTTTAATACGTTTATTCGTAAGTAAGATGTGAGTTTGTTAGGATTTTTAATAATTTAATCTAAATTTAAGATTCACTTAGATTCTTACATATTTACTAAAAATATGGTTATAATAAATTGATTTTTTTAAGTAGTGTATATTTTTAATGAACATCTTTAAAATAAAAATTAATTAGAACGTATTTTCAAAAAACTCCGTTACAGCAAGCACTTTTGCTTCTTTATGTAACAATTTTAGTTTCACAATCAAACTAAATACCCACAGTAGAGTAAAATAAACATGAATCACGAATATAAAAATCCGACCAAATCACTCCAAATAATGACCAAAATCATTGAAGCTTCGCGCATCGTTAATGACGCGAATTTATGGTTTTATTTTAGGTCCACGCCAGTTTCGCGCTGATGGATTTCACAGTAGAGTTCACTTACCAAGACAGCTATATCCCCGCCTACCTTCCGCCCTCCCCCCTTACCACCCCACACACCCATCATGTTCTCCTGCCATGAAAGTGGAATCAACAAGGTGGAGAATTTTCATCCCTAATTTTCAATTCTATTAAACAAAGTGGACGAAAGTGTAAGCTTCAATCTGAAATTCACCAACAAAACAATAGAGGAACGTGAGGAAATGAGAAATCAAGCTGCAGACATTAGCAAAGCTACAAACATACCCACATATACACCAAAATAAATGCATCACTGGAAATAATCCCATTTGGATAAAATGGACACTAAAATATTTATTGGACCATGCATACTGGAAAACGAAATTGTGGTTTTTGTTTTGTTTTTACTTTGAAACGTAATTCCTATTTTATGTGATTTCGTGAAGGTTTACGTGTTGTGAATTTTATTTACAACAATTGGAAAGGAAGGGATAAAATGGTTTTAAAAGTTTGCAAAAAAAAAAATGTTCTGTACATATATAGAAAGTATTTATTTGCATATGGAAATTGACATTCCACGATGGAATACCATCGCTAGCAAATGTTTTATTTGTTTTAAGGAGCAAAACCAATATCAAATTATTTGGATGCCTCGTAAAATTCATGTTTTAATTTTTATTAAATACAAACAGAACATCAATAAATTCCATATCATTCCTAATCATAGCTGTTCTTATAATTATTTTATATCACAAAAACTGCCTGGATTATGTATGTTAAGTGAAATGAGGACATATTATTCTTTATAAGAAATATAGTTGATAGCATCTTTTATATTTCTATGTATTAATTTACATTGCATAATTATCAATTGTTCAAATAAAACTATGGTAGTAGATAGCTTTTAAACTTGATTTGACTCAATACAACTATGTGTATGTACAGTATAATATACTAAATTTCTAGACAAGGACTACCAAAATAAATTATAATGATAAATCTCAAACTCTACGTGAGTATCTGGTTACTAGGAAAACAACAGAAACACACACTATTTGGGGGGAGAGGACCTAAGTCGTCCGTCTTTTGCAATTTGGTTTTCTGTTGGCGGTAGGTAGGCGCAATAAATAAAAGATCTTCCTAAATATTTTCATTATGTTTCTCCACGCTAATTTGGAGACACTTTTTACAAATGACACCTGGGCTAACACTAATACATTAGGTTTAATAAATAAGGAAAGAAAATGTAGATGTTACAACCAAAAGTAACTTGATATATTTTATAAACAATTCCACGTCAATTAGTTAAGATAAGATTAAACAGTTTGAAAAATAACAAGTAACACGTTTATCAAGGACAAAATATTCAAAAAAAGATTGTAAAAATGTTATAATACACTAAACAAGAAGAAATAAAAATTCATATTTGAAATAATGATTATAAGAACATCAATAACCTATAAATTACTAAAATAAATAATTACAATATTATGAAAAGTAATCAAATTGATGGATATGTTAGAGATCAAAAGTAAATGAATGATATTCAATTCAAAGGTAACATTCAGAAAAGATATGAAAAAAATAATTTGACACGTGTAATTTTACTTAAATTTCCTGCACCTCTGTCAAGAGTGTATTAATCACAACTTGTGAATGGATGGAATGCCAGGCCTCCACCGTGGTTCGGATCCCACCTTAAACTGTAGGTTCTCCATTTTATCGTACAATCACCCTACCATTATACATTAGCGTAAGTGCGTATAACCCGAACGGTAGTAAGACGCGGTGTTAATAATAATTTAATATTAATAATAGTAGTAATGTTAATAATAATATCTACTGATTTAATCTTATCCAGACTAATTATTGACGTGGAACTGCTGATGCAAAATATTAAGTTATTTAGAATGCAACATTTAAATTTTCTTTCCTTATTTATTAATCTTAAATTTCTCCTAACCATCAAACAACCATGATTATTATTAAAACTACCACATTAGTATTGATACGTTAATATCATGGATTAGTAGTAAGATTGGAGAGGCTTCGAAAAAATGAGAGGACATTCTTGACCATTATCTAATTCACCTTTAATACCAAAATGTGATCGAATGTAGAAGGATCAAACCAAAAGTATTGTTAGGATTTGAATTGTACCAATTTAGTTTAATAATAAATATAAAAATGTAGCTTGGTATGGAATATAATTATTGAACATTCATATCTAATAAACTTGTTTTTTAAACAAATTATTAGGCAAATATCTAAATACTGTGATACCTTAAAGTTAATAATAATCAGAAAAAGGAAAACAATAGTTTTTCAATGTCCACCCGCTTGTGTGGCCGAATGTTCTAAAGCTTCACTCTTGTGATAGAATAGCTATTAATAAAGGGAGGATCATGGTCGAATACCGGTTGATTACTAAGGGTAATATTTCCTAAATTGTTTCCACATCCTTCTAGGCATTCATGTAGATTACCTTTAAAATGAACTTATCCTTAAACCTACCCCATTAGTATAGCTATAATTTATGCTTTATATCTGAACGGGTAGTAAGACTTGGCAATAAAATAATAATCATGATTATAAAGCAATGTCTAAACCATGTTTTAATCCCTTACACTACTTTAGGTGGAGCCTTTGCATAAAAACTACGTAAAAATATAAATATATTCTGTATTTCTTAATCATCGAAACTAGCGTTTAATAAAACCATTCAAAAATTACTGTACTTTATTCAAATGTAGGACTCTACTATAAAATAAAAACTGTTTTGAGATTACAAAGTTTCGGTTCTAAAATAAAACCGAACACAAAATGACCATGGGTGAAGGTAAAGTGGGAGATTTTGTTGTTTAAATAGCTGATGTGGAAATGTACAATTTAGGGCTGTGAAATAGAGGGTGAATAACCTTTCGAAAACCATCGAGAGAGAGAGAAATTTACCTACCTTCTGTCTACGCCTGAATTTCAAACAAATCGATTTGGACTACTTTCAAAGTAGGGATAAAAATAGAGGAGAGAGGTTGACACTGGTCAAATGGGAAATTCCACACATTTTTGTAGGAGAGAAAGGGAGGTGTGTTTTGTGGGCGAGATATTTTTAGGAAGGGTGTTGCGGGTGGGAAGGTAATGGGGAGGATGTTGGAATGGGGGAAGAGAAGTAAAGGGGTGAGAATTTTCAGGAGGTGGGAACAAAGCGAAAAAAAAAATGAGTGAGAGAGCGAGATAGTAACAGGAGGTCGATAAGAGGAGGTAAAAAAAGGACAGGAAATTTGTGGTGGTATTAGAGGGATAGGGGTGAGGTACGACTGTAGATGGATGAGTCGAGAGTGTAAAACGATTTGCGTAGACGGTCGCGGGCATTTTGTGACGTGTCACTTCCAATTATCACGAGAGCCGCAGGGGCGGTGTTGGGTTCAATCCATCCCCCTCTCCTCACCCCACCCCAGCCTCATACCTACCCCCAAAAACCTTCACTCTCTCTCTCTCTCTACGAACTTTTCATTCTACGTCCGCATTACGTCCAAGCACGGGCATCCATACACACACACACACACACGTAGAGTTTATGTGACCAAGAGACATGGAAAGCTAGAAGAGCTAACTGCTACAAAGCGTTTTGAAAACACGTCCAATATAATAGCTTGAAGCTCTTGGGTATAATCTGTTATAAACACATTTCTAATTAAATTTAGACCCTGGAAATTACTTTTAAAATATTATTTTTATTATTTTATTATAAATTGATATTATGGATCAGATACTTCTTTTTTTTTTCTTCTCCACCATTCATTTATATTGATCCAGGTTATAAACGTAACTATACAAGTGGGGTGATTTTGAAAGAGCTCTAAACTCCAAATGAACTGTAAGGGTATTTTCTTAGAAGGAGATCAAGAAAATTCTCAGAAATACACCACCCCAGTACAGAAGGATTGTGGGTACAATATACACTCAAATTCCAATCAACGGATACTCTATTCATGGCAAAAGCGGCGTCCTAAAACCGAAATGGGGAGCTTATGTCTTTCTCGAATAGTTTGCTTATTATGTATCTTCATCCTTTTAAAATTATAATCTCTCTAAACGATGTATATGTTGATAAATTAAAAAGAAAATTTTATTATTTAATGGTTTAGGGTTAATTATTCTTATCGATTTATCTTTCTAAATTACCTATTTCTGGTTGGAACACCATCATAGTATTAATTTTACTCGACACTGAATATTATCGGCATGGTAACTGAATGGTTACTCTTTGGAAAATGCTTTATCATTCTCTCGTCTTTGTGTGGTTAATCTTCCCTAAATATTAGACCAGTTTCTCAACGTTGGTTAGTCGATGTGGCTAGTAGCTCCTTTTTACTCCAGCACACCATCTTCAGACATAACCTAGAGCAAGGAGATTCGGCAAAAGCTAACAGAGAGAAGAGTGAAGATAAATCTTTTCACCATAATACTGCAGTTCCCTCAGCAATGATATTGAGTGTAGAGACCATTACTGGCATTTAGCGAAAAGTCAGCTTTATTCGAAAACTTTGGTTTAGAATTGCACATGTGGGTTTATTGTGGCGCCGTCATATGTATTGTGGTTTTATGAAGAGCTTTACGAGTAAGGAGGTTGGTTTTTTTTGTCCACGGGTTTTTGAAATTGTTATTTGATAACCCAAAAATTACAAACACAAATCAAAAACAATTATAGTTGACTGAAAATCCACTCCTTTGTCTCTTCTGGGTTCCTAAAATATTTAAATTGTATTTAAGAAGGACCACCCCCCCCCCCCCCATTTATTGGCTAAAATGATTCCACTTAGCCTTATTTATGAAACGGAAAATCTGTGAAGTAATATGTGGCCTATCCATGCCAAAAGGTTCCCCATTACTATCCAAGATAGTGTGACCATCGATTTGCATTATAATATTTTTAATTATATTACACAATTAAAAAATTTTTAAAATTATTTGGTTGGACAGTAATAAACTATTTAAAGAATATTTCTTTTCCTCTAAAGTAAAATGTTTTTAAGCCAATTACTTCCAATAGTAGATGTTAGAATATTAATTTATATTATAAACACAAATTCACCCTTTACAATATATAGAGTTGTAAATAGTTTTATGTATATAAATTACATTTATATTTTGTGTTCTTAGTAAATATAAAGATCATTACTAAATTTAAATAAAATTATATTTATTTCAAATAATTATTTTAAAATATATATTTTAGTATTATCAAGGGAATGTCTGGTAACTGCCATAAACTCGTGTACCATATTTTTCCAGTTTAAGGTGGAAGGGAAGGGGACCAGAGGAAAAAAACTATGTTTTTGTAGTTTATATGATGGGTGAAAAAATGTTTAGCAAACAAAATATATATTGGTCCGGTATAAATATAGATCTTAATTTTCTTCGAATGGTGACCTCAAAATGTATTGATTATCTGTCAAGGATGTTATGGAATTTAATGACGACTTTATATATTCATTTAAAAAGTTTGTTAGATAATGCCACCACGATTATGACAGATATTCAGGAACTGTTGATATCATTCACCACGTGAAGAAATTTAAACTCTAAAATTTTATTGGAGAAATATTTTATTAATTTTGTCCAAAAATATATGTTTCTGTTAAAACTGCAAAAACACTGGCCTTTCATCGCGTGCCTATCCATCCCACCTTAACATGTAACAAGACACGGGATGTAAAAAATAAAATAAAATTACATATTATTTTATGTCTATCACTTTATAAATTGAATTATTATAAATTTTTGAGGATATCTATGAGTATCATTATATTGATAATTAAATTTATTTATAAAATATATTTTAAATAAATTACTAACTCATGGTTTATTTAACTTGTATTATATGATCAAACACAAAGAATAAATTGCGAAATCATCTTTGTTTCGCAATAATACCACAAACAGTTTGTTCACTTTGACCTTCGTGGAACATTCAAAATTGCTACAGTAATGTGAAAGTTTTATACCCTCTTCCTCCTCCCCCCAACCCTTTATCCACGTCCCCCACACACCTCCTCTCATATACAAACAACCCTCAAACATTTAAAACAGTTGTAAAGCATTCGATGCTCGCATGAAAATACGCTCAAATGCCTCCCGGGCCCAGTAATTATTATGTTCGGAGTAATGTGCATAGAATGGCCAACATTTCATTACAATATTTAATTAGATCAGTTCCGTGAAGTTGTAAAGTCCATGAAATTGACGAATATTGCAATATGGATGGATACGAAAAGTTTTTGTTGTGCTCATGTATATAATACACTTATTCTTGTCGGTAGAAAAATTTAAACAAATAATAATTTTATTTTTTTGCAGTCTACAATATAAATATTTTACTCTATTACATTTACCCAACTTGGTGGCAACATGATCTAAGGCGTCACTCTCACAATAGACTAGACTGCCAATAATGGGGATATCGAGGTTTGAGCCCAGTCGGGTACACTTAGGATGGTTTTCCTAAATGTTTGGACAATCTCACTTAATTAAAATGCGTGTGCTTTTTCCTCTAATCTAAACCTTCCTCATTCCTAACACACTATCGTGATTAGTACATAGGCGTATAGCCTGAACTGGTAGTAAGACCTGGTGATAAAAAAACTCATATTTGTATTGTTTCATATTAATTGATAAAATATATAAATTCATAACCTGAAGTATACAGTTGATTTGGGATTTTATGAAATTAGTTTAAGTAATTAACATAACTGTCGAATTGGTAATTTCCTAAGTCTAAATCTCTTTGTAGTATAGGTTTAAATATGTAAGAAATACTAATTAATGTAGTATACTGTTGAATTACTTAGATTACATTTTTTGTTGTGTTAAAAAAACTAGTAAATTTGAAACAGATAATTATAGTTACTTAAAGAATCACCCACATCCATAGTATAAAAAACTTAATATCAGTCTAATCTGGTTTAGATTTCAAGTTCTTATTGGATCTAATTAGGATGTGCTTACCCTTGTTTTTTTTCTCACCAACGCTCTTGGCGAGTATGAAATCATTTCTCAGAATAATATTTTATTGATCCTGATATTTTTAGTGTTAATAAAATATAATTTTATAGCGTAGATGGCTAGTAAAACAGTATTGGATAAAGTATGTCAAATATTATTATTATTATTATTATTATTATTATTATTATTATTATTATTATTAGCACCACGTCTTACTACCCGTACGGGTTATACGCACTTACGCTAATGTATAATGGTAGGGTGATTGTGAGATGAAATGGAGGACCTACAGTTTAACGTGGAATCCGAACCACGGTGGAGGCCTGGCATTCCTCACATTCACAAGTTGTGATTAATACACATCTTGTCAGAGGTGAAGGAAGGGTTTGATAATCACATAAATCTGTGCCGGGACCGAGGATTGAACCCCGGACCCTCAGCACAGAAGTCCGACACCTTACCCCTAGACCACCAGGTCACCCAAATAATATCAATGCCAGGTACGTACATCTTATATTTTCATTAATATATAGAACGGCTAGTATATTTAGGTTTTTATTTACAAAAACCTAAATAAAAAAAGTTTTTTGGGGATGTATGGTCTAAAGTGTCACTTTCAAAATAGACTGAAATGAGAACGATGTTGATAGTAAGGTTTGATCCTGATAACGTGTACTGCGACTTGTTTTCCCTAAATGTTTTTCCAATACTCCTCCATTTAAATGTGGGTATTTTAAATGTAAACTTCCTAATCTTTAAACATTGAATTAATTAGAAAAGAAGAATATAATAAAGTGGGTAGTAATGAGCATTGTTAAAATATAAATAATGTTTAGCTAAATAATATGTTAAGGTGTTTCAAAACAACTTTTAAATTATTGTTTATCCTTTACTTTCCTCTACGCTCTCTACCATTCTGAAATTGTATTGGTGTCATCAAATTTAAAGGTAAATTTGATCGGGATTGTTTGAATAATTTTTTACTTGGGCATTAAACACATGTATATGTAATCAGGATACGCAATAGCCAACACTACTTTGTTTATATATTTTGGATGTTTATTTATTCTGAAAAAAATATTAAATACATTCTATTTCCTCACTAACACTTGTGTCTGTTTTATTAAAATTAATCTCAATAATTGCTTACGTGGACTAATGCATCAATCTAGTTCATTTAGTTTTTTTTTAAATGTTAGGAAGTAAGTGGTGAGATTCCGAACAGTTATTAGAGTTTTATTTTACTTGAATGGTTTTCCACCTTCCCTTCACAACCATGTGGGCAAATTTTATTTTAAATTTCAACTAATTAACCCCTACCCCCAATTACGTAATTTTTTATCAATAATTCCTACTACTTGTTTAGGTTGTACGCATAAAGTAGTTATGATAGCACTGTAATTTTTTAGGTGAAAAAGGGAAAAAATTGAGAGGTAATGTGTTTGCATTTTTCATGGAAGGAGAGTGAGAAGCTATCAAGGAAATACCACCTTTAATAAACCCGACCGAGATTCGAACCTCGATTTCACGTCCTAAAAAAGCCAGTCCAACACTAGAGTGACCACATAAGCCATTCGGCCTTTGAAGTGGGTCCCACTCTTCTTAGTATTTTGGAAACCTCAGGAGGTACACTTAAATAAAAGTATGCTAGCGCTAATATCTGCCAATTACCTGGATTATAATTGCAAATCCCAAGGTAATACAAATTTTGGGTGAAAATTAAGGGTGTTTTTTGCGACAATCTTATTTAAAAAAATAAGACAAGGTTTTCAAAAATTAAAAGGATTTTTCAGAAAATTATACATTATAATACAAATAATATATTTTGTTAGCAAAAAAATTAAAGCATCAAAACTGTTAATTATTTAAACTATAATATTTTGATCCTATTTTAAATACGTTATGTAATATTTAAACAGGTGGCGATGTCTAATATGTTTGTTAATATACCTGGTTTAAATACATTTTTTGGGGGGCCTTTGGAAATCTAGTTTTAATTAGATACAAACCACGCTAAATTGTTATGTAGAACGTAGTGTCCTATACTAAGCTTTCCCCCCTCACCCCTAAAAAAAAAAAAAAACCTACATACACACAACCTAAAACGAAATAGCTATGTTTCTGATCGAGTGTTACCGCGATAGTTGATTGCCTATCTCAATCAGTCCCAGGGACAAGCCCTCTTTTTACAGACGAGATTGGACTCCAAAAGCAACATGATCCTCCCTCATGAATAACACGTGGAGGAGGGGAAACGGGAGGAGTAAACGGGGTATGAAGAGGAGGATGAAAAACTCTCGCGAGCTATCGATGACGTCACTCTCTAAATCACCCCCAAAACATGGCCTTTACATTCCCCACGCACGATCAAACGCAGAGCATCCTCCTATCTCCTTCTATCTGACCCTACACTATCTATTCCTGTCTCTCTTTTTAAGCTTTACAAGATTGAATTAAATTCCGTCCAAGGACTAGAGGAAATGTAATCATCTATCCATAAGTGAAACTGTAATGAACAGTTATGAGGTCGATGTGGATGATTGATAAATTGGTGGTTGTAATTAATCTCTCCCCACATTTAATTATTTTTTAATTAAAGCAAATTAATAAAACATATAAGGTGAATCTCATATTAACATATACAATCAATGTATTTAATGGTTCTGGGTATATAAATAGATATATTGGCAACTACTGTATTATTTCACTTATGATTTTCTGCAAAATGTTCTTACTTCATTCGCTATGCAGAAATTTACTTCAAATCAAGATCTTTCAAAGCTATCTGCTCATTTTTTAAACTACAAAGCCCAAAATGAAGGCCCGCAAGCTAAACAAATACTTCTAGGTATCTTATGTGAAAATTTTGAGGATCCAACCTTGAAAATTATATATTTAATTTAAATTTAGTGATAATGGATAACTTCGATAGAAGAATAACTTAGACAAGGTTTTCATAATTCCCTTAATTCTATTTTATTCAATTATAAAACTATATTCTTCGCCGTGTCCTAGCACCAGTTAGGACTATGCATACATTGATTACACCCATAAAATAGGGAAGATGGGGGTATACTCTTTGAGTAAGTGTACCATCATTAGAACGGAGTGAGAGTGGCAAGCCGTTTATGAAAAAAATTTCAGATATCCAACCGAGTATTAAGTCTGTATCTTCACATCTGTATATATTCAGTCTAACAAGAAATTTAAGCATTAGACCAAGTAACCAATGATTTTGGTATCCATTATATAAAAACATTTTTTAATTATTGTTTTGGGCAACATAGCTCGATAAGTTTAATAATATTTTACTCCCCTCTCATGCACTTATGACCCAGGAGGTCGAAATTCATATTCCTTCTCATTGCGCTTGAAATATACCAACCCTAAATACCATCCCCTTCCTTTATAATCTAGTATTATGGGGGTGATTATGAAAATTATAAATGTGTATGGATCGTTCTTTATTCGACTGACTGCCATATAAATAGTTATCTTGTATGGACTACCTACTCAAGATCATGTCATATAATCGTTTTTTGCTAAACTAAAATATTAAATTAAGCTATCAATTTATATTCTAAGGCCCCTATTACAGTAAAAGTTGTACGATTATATTTTAGCACAACGCCTTAATACCCATTGAGGTTCACGCTTATGTACTAACTACGCTGATGGGTTAAACATAAGGAAGGTTGAATTTAGAGGAACCGTGCTCGCATTTGCCTGAAGGGAGAATGGGAATATATTTATGAAATCCTACACTCAGTACACCTGACCGGGATCGAACCACAAACTCCTTGTCATCGGCAGTCTAGTCTATTGTTAGAGTAACGCTTTAAGCCATGCAGCCACCGAAGCGTGTAATAAGTTATTTATTTTATATCACTCATGCCTAACACTTGTTTTTTAATCTATATAACAACTTTATCTATCAACCCATTTTTAACTTCTTAGTATTTATAATCTACTAAACTAGAAATATGTATCCTTCTTTAAGCATGATTATAAATCAATTCAATTCAAATATCAAATAACATTTATGAAACATATAAGGTATAAAGCATAGTTCTAGTTCATATTTATGTGATAATTTTATTCGCCATTTTGTATTAGACCGGTACTATAGTAATGAAAAGAATGTCATTATAAGTATGATTAAACATTAAATACACATTCACAAGTTTTACTAATACAAAAATATCAATATACACAATGCACCATAACTGGTAGAAAGAAAACACAAATAAAAAATTAAAATAATTGATAAAACATGTGTTAAATTTTACCCTGTTTCTAAATTATAATTATGTTTCCATTCCAGTAATGTGGTATTGCTTAACACTATGGGATATTTTAAAAGTGGCCACTTTTTCCTAAACTCAAGCATTGCAATTAAATGTATTTTTTAAATCGTATGGCATTATACTGCACAAAGACTGCAGGCTTACATTCAGGCTGAATGTAACCATTTTAAGAACTTCCTTTTGTTAAGCAGCTCCAAATAATTACTGGGCTACAAACATGGAGATAATTCGGAAACCAGGTCAAATGAATCACACGTTCATACATAATTTTCATTATTTTTTGTTCCTCTTGTCCATGGGTCCCATATCTTATATTGACCTTATTTACGTTTATTAACAATTTTATTAGAAATTGAATCTATTAAGTAAGGATGTGGTTAGTAGCTTAGAGGTGATATTTAACATTAATATGGATATATAAGAGAAAAAAAACCACATGAGGAATACCAACCTCAATGGACCCAATCAATCCTTATTATTTAAAGAAGGCCTTACTTCATATAAAAATCCCATAGAATAGTAGTATTTTTGATGCATAAAAGTCCTTTAAAAACGGACTTCTTAGTACCATTATGGAGATTCATCTATCGTAACAAAAGACTACCATAAGGTAGTATTCATTTCTAAATAGAACTTTCCAAACATGATTCCTATCCAAATAAGGCTAAATTATTCCAACTCTGACTTCTCCGTCCTCGACAGTAGAACTATATGTGAGTCGGACGGCTTTGACTGTACATGCAACTGGTGCGACTAAGAAGCCATATAAATGTATCAAATTAGAAAGCTAGTTGGTATTAAAAGATAATAGAGTGATTCCATATACGTGGTTTTCCATCTATGAAGGCTTCCTAGCTCACAGTTTAGTTCTAACTTATCTTTGAAGTTTAATTGAAGGTTAAAACAGTCACAACTAAGCCATCGTTCCAACTCAACCATACTAAACTATAACTAGTACCAGTTCCCTCACACAGATAACTTAAATCATCACGAGACGAGGAGATAAGTTGTCCTACATGTAAGTAGTAAGTAGACCTTTCAGACAGCGAACCACGTTAATACTCTCAGTAGGGGAGTGCTTTTGGCGTTGAGATTATAACCTTAGTGATATACGTAACACATTCTCTATAATGACATGGGAATTAGGAAGTCTTTGACTTACTAAAATTAGGGTAGACACTACTTTATAAGGTATGGTATTTACGACCAAAGGCATCATTTGAGTCAAGTCTATAAAGTTCAAAACGTATACATCTGAAGGATCCGGTTTGCTATCGAAAATAAAACCTGTACATCAATTCATCTCTACCAAAATATGGTTGTTGATATCTGACCTTGGGGCATTCTAGTATAACCTTTTGAAATCAAAGTCGTATTTCTCTTGTAGAATTATGAGGCGAGTGTCACTATTTTATAGTTAATCTTCTTTAAATACCTACAACACTCTCTAGAATATATCATGGCGTTGACAGCTATTTTTTAATAGTAAAATAGCATGGTTATTCTTATACTTGACGAAACAAATTCGTGATATAAGTTTGACACAAATTAGGGTAGTTAGAGATTTACAGAATTATGAAACATTACCTTGACGGTCGAAGGGCATTTCCATGTACACAAAGGTGACGGCTGCCCACTATTTAGGATTTAACTTTACAAGATGCTTATGTTTCAAATGATAAGTAAATGTTACGTCAAATAAATTATTTCAGATAAACGATAGGATCAATTTTTGAAGTATTTATTCCCACACATTTCAATCTTTGCCCAAAAAAGTGTGCATATATTTTCGTAGTTATATAAAATACTATAAGAATGTACGATAAAATATTGAATGAATGTTATTTAAAATATATATATATGGATATGATCTACTTAAATATAGTTCATTAAAATATTTATTGAGATTATAATCCTTGTTGATAATGACTATTTTCCTTAGATATATATTACATCACTTACTTTGTAAAAATAAGGTTAAAATGCCTCTAAATTGAACCTTAATCAACCCTAACAGAATGTAAAGACAATAAAATATATTTATAGTTTTAACCGGTTAGTGAGACGAGGCGAAAAAAATATTAATAACAAGAAATCTAGTTTATGTCTAATTAAAAGCGATCTAATTTTTTCATGAACTTTCCAAGAAATTAAAGATAATATAAAAATTTGCCATAAAAAGAAGAAACATGAAATCAAAGATAACTCATTTGTCCCCATGGTAAGTAAAATAATTAGAAGTCCAAGGTTTGAATCCAAATCCTGTTAAGATTCTACCAATACACATAATTAATCTCTTGGATGAATACACATTAATACATAACCAAATACAATATTACAAAAAGCACATAATCACATAATGGACCTAGTAAACATCTTTATGATCATTAATACACTAAATAAATAATATTTCACTGTGACAAATACATTATTATATGAAGAAAATATTTAAAATTATTTGCAGTTATTTAATAATGATAATATATTTTATGTTATTTCTATCTTGTATGCATGTGGTATTACATTTTTGGATTTGGTTCTTTCTTTCTATATCATCATTTTTATATCATATTTATTATTTCTAACAACACTAGAATACATTTGGGTAAAGGCGCCAGTCTAGTTTTTTCCGGTTTTACGGTGATGGAGAGGTTGGAACATAAATTTCGACCGGTTTTGCGATGGTTTTGGTTTTAGTAAATGGCTACTCACTTTCCCATTATATGCGGGAAAAAAACACCTAAATTATATATTTCCCGTAGTACAGGAATTATTACACATTTTCAGATAACTAGGACTGGTAGTATGACGCAGAAAAGAAAGTTGGTTAAATAGTATTTAAAAAGCCACGATGCTTTGTAATTAGTGAATCCTTGATAAATTTCGCTTCTTAACTATTTAAGAGAAGATTATATCTTACTAAAACCATTTGTAATAACGATTCTAGTAAAACAAGAACGTCATGGATGCACATGGAGCAATCTTGCACGGACTTCTTTGAGCCCGGAACAAAGCAATACCTCCCCAAGGAAGGATTGTATCACAGTGTAATCGAGCAATAATACCTTGAAACGCGGTGATTCATGCATGCATATATATATATACATATATACGAACATACCATCTGGCAGAGAGTAGCGCTAAGATATTAATGTGGTTACATCGCGAAACATCTTGGCTTCATTTGATTACTGTGTAACATCCTGTTCCGCAAATATGTTTGATGCATGAAGAACGTCCTAAGCTTCCAGTACCGTCTAGTTAACCGCCTGCTGGCGTTGTATGTTTACAGTCCAATTTTCATAGAATGGGCTTTATCTGAAAGTAAGGAAAACTACTAGATCTACATTCACGAATTCATAAAAGTCAGGTGATACCCGAAACTATCACTTCTGTTAGATATTATTAATAACTTTCAAATGACACTAGTGATAAGGTAATATTTTATTAATTTTGTCAGAAAACTATTATGAATGTGTTATTTTAAAGGACCTTCATATAAAAGTTGAGCTGGGGAACGTAGAATTCTTGTCTCCAGAAGATTGACTATTGTATTAGATTTGAATTTGTGCCTAAGTTTTGTAACTATTTATTTCACATCTCGCGTATATTTATTTATTTATCTATTCATTTATTGTAACGCCATCATACTGCCCATCAGGGTTATACTAATCTATTCCATTAACGTGGTAGTGATGAGGAAGGCATTGGTTAGAAGAAGTGTACACAAATTTTTGTTATAGGAGAAGATAGCCAATTTAATTATAAAAGAATCTCATTTGTTTCTGATCAGGAATCAAACCCTGACCTCCCAGTTACTGTTAGCAAGACAAAACTGATGCCTTCATACGCGTTTGAACATTGGTGTTTGCCTGTAATTGAATCGATATTAAACATATGTGGCACCCACGACAGTTTTAAAGAGTTCTTTCGTTTAGAAAAGGCATTTATAGAGTTATAATGGACTTAAAAGGACTGTCTATAAATTCAGATTACTTTAGATTTAATTTTTTTTTTGGGGGGGGGGGCTGTATAGAGAAAAATAAAACAAGAAATACATTTCTATAATTTAAGTCTGTTTGTTTGTTGGTTTTCAGTTCACTCAGTGTACTCAGTGTACTCACCGGATCGATGCAAGACTTCTTCTGGTGTACTCCTTATTTGTAGGTAAACAGAGTAAGCTACACACCACTACGCTACATCATCAATGAGTGAAAGCAGTGTTGAAAAACCGGTCAGTTTTGAGGCTTTATTTTACTTATAAAACCAAATAAAATGATTAGTTATCGGAGATTATGTCTTAAACAAAGTGATCAAAGTTGTCTTTTCCTATTTAATGATAATAATTAATTTTCTGTTTAACTTGAGTGTCAAATCAAATGCAAATCTAAAGAGTAATTACAGAATACATTCAATCTCAAAATTAATATAGTGAGAAATTCAATTTTTGTTAGGTTGGCTGCATCGTATTCATATTCGTAGGTGAATTGTGTTTCTTTGACCAATAAAAAATATACATAAGTAACATGTTGCTTTTTTTTTATGTTTGTTTGTTTTTTCGGTATTCTTCCCATTAGTAGCTAGAAAGTGTTTACATTATATTATGGCAGATATTAATTACACAGGTAACGTACCACATATGAGTTTCATTTGATCTTATATTACAAAGATAATGCTAGGTTTATATTATTCTTGCATATCACTTAAGTAATATAGAAAGTTCCTATTATACAGTGCAAATTCTTAACTAAAATTAACGCTCAGTAACGAAATGACACCCACTTTGGTGGCAACATGGTCTAAGGTGCGACTCTCACAGTAGACTTGACCACCAAAGATGGGGAGATTGAGGTTCGAACCTTGGTCACGTGTACTGAGGTTGGATTTTACAAAATGATTTTACACTCTCCCTCCATGCAAATGTGAATACACTTTCAATAGATTTAACCTTCATAATCCCTAAAGCCATAAGCGTAATTAGTACATAGCCCAAGCGGGTAGTAAGACGTGGTGCTAAAAAATAATGAAACTAAGTGATTTAATTCATAATTAAATCGCTATCCCTAACTATTAAAACTGTCCTAATTTCTTTTGTCTACTAGATAAGGTCTCTAAAACTGGCTACACTAAGGGTTAACTCGAAAAACAACGGTAATTAAACTGTATATTTTGAAATATAAAATAAATCCAATTAAAGTGATCCCTGTACCAATAAATATAATTTGAATTGCATCTGGTTTTGATTTTATTAATATCTATAAATATAATAAGCCCTTAAGATATGTCTGTATAATCAATTTTTTGGTTCTTTCATTTTATCTAGGTAGTATAAATTATAAAACAAGAATATAATCTATTTAAGAAATTTTCTGTCTGTTGTCTGTTTTTTTGTTTGTTGCCAGTAAACGAGCTTCTTACACTCGTTATTTTCCTGGGGGAGGGCAGGTCCTAGGACGAGTGGGTGAGAAGAGAACCATTTTAGATTTGATTCTTCAGTGTAAAGCAAACTGGATCGAACACATTCTTAGCAATAACTGTCTTCTGTACGACGTCATATAAGGAAAGGTTGAGGGAAAGAGGAATTTGAAAGAAGGAGGATTTAGAAATAAATGACTTGAAGGAATTAAGCAAATTTTGGGGAGCTGAAGGAGGAGGCAGAGGACAGGGCAGGTTGACGGACAAAACAAAGTTCATTGATAAAAGGAATGGACCCTTATTGAGGCAGAACACCTAACAATATTATTAATAATTTTTTTCGTTTCTTTTGAAATCTTCTTTCAAGCATAAATCACTAGTCTTGAGTTTGTTTCTTTTCTATCATTTAATGTTGTAGCTAGTGTTGAATTCGATCTCACTGCAAATGACATTCTTTTTTACCGCTTGGTACTAAACCAACAACTCTATTTTGTTTGGTGTAATAGGGTGCTCACTGTAGAATGCATCTTTCAATATCTTATTTTTTTTACTTAGTTAGCAAATTCAAACTATCTATTTTATTGTTCATTGCAACAATGCATCTACGAAAGACTGCATTTGTGTCTTAAATTTAGCAATTTCCTCTGTTAGTTTTTACTTTTTTGCTATATTACAGGTAGAGAAAGAATTGAGATTGACAACAAAATCAATCTCAAGATTCATGACACCCCAAATCCAAATTTTTTTTTTTTTTTTAATTTTCGTCTGTATGTCTGATTGGTCTGATTGTACCTTGGACTAGAGCCTAGATTCTTTTACCGATCAGACTAAACTTGGTATTTGGGGTTTTCATAGGTTTGGCCAAAGGGGTTTTGAAATTGGATATATAACCCTAAAATCAAAGGCAGTTTACTGAAGGGCAAAAAGAGAAAAAAAATCTCTAAAAATTGGCTCTAATGATTTTGATTAAATTTAATTTAAAAAATTTATAAATATTCCAAACAAAATGGCTACTCTCAATATTTCGGCAAAATTACCGTAATGGTTTCGGTCTGATGCATAGATTCTAATTTCTAATTATATCTCCATAAGTCTTTGAGATATGAAATTACCTAACATTGAATACTTGTAGATCTATGATAATAAAAAAAATATTTGATATACGTTTTTATAAAAGAAACATTTCTCAAGCTGTAGGCAGATATTTATATTTTTTAGCTTTTCAAAAACATAAGGAAAGTAATGCGACCGTCAAAAAAATCTAACATGAGATTTTGATGGATTTCGACGAACCTTAAAAAGTGGTTTTTGAAATTCTGTCTGTCCGTTTATCTGTTAAACCATAAAATTAATAACAGTTTAATAAAGGTTGAAAAGAGAACAAATCTATTTTCTCAAAATATGCTATAACGATTTTGATTGATATTCGTATCTAGGTGTTGATCAAGATTATAAACAAAATTAATATTTTAATTTTCCTGTGAAAATGAATTTTATGGTACTTTACAAAAGCGCTAATTTTCATACCCTCTTAACTATTTGAGATACTAAATAACTTATCATTGTAATATTTTAGTACTAATAAAAAAAAGTATATGAAATATATTTTTATTATACCAAACGTTTCTGAGATATTAGGAAATATATTAACACAATTTTGTAAGCTTCAGTTGTGAAGATATACTGCTTAAGTTTAGACGCAATAATTCTAAAATGCCATGGAGTAAGTAAATAAGTTGGCATTTTAAGAAGTTGATGTTGTTTTTCCCTTAACCTCTTGGGGGAAATGTATCTACAGCAAAAGGCCAAATCCACGATTTTAAAGATGGGGGGGGGGGGGGGCCAGGGTGCTCCTATCATGATCGAGTTGGGGGAGTAGGGCCCATAACAATTATTATATAAATAGATTTTAGCTTTTAAATCAATTAGACAAAATAGAAGGATTTATTCAGATTTCAAACAATTGAACTTTAATTCCACTCTATAGTAAAACGAGTTATCTCTCATTCTGACTCAAAATTTTATCACTTAGCCATTCTAGCATGTTTTGTGTGTGGTATTATTAAAATATTTTATTTAAAGAACGTTATTTAAAATTAAATTATTTTAAAGATCTTTATTTATTATTAATCATTGAAATAGTAGTAAAAAATGATAAGATACATTTAAACCTAAACAAGGTTTGTGCAACAAGGTGAAAGGCGCGCAACTTAAATTTGGGTGATTTCATTAATTCCTATTTCTACTATTTTAATTATTAATGCGATTGTCTTAAGTTGTTATAATAATTACCATATATTAATCATTTAATAATACTAGCAATAACAATTGAAAAAAAATTATTCTGGTGAGTGAGATAGTATAACATTACAATAAATCTAGTAGTGACTCTAAAATTGATTTAATTGGTTTAATTTCTTGAAACGGGGCGCGCGCCCCCGAAGCCCCCTCCTGGATCAACCCCTGGTACAACAATGATCTATTTCTCTCATTTTAGACTCAATAGTCAATAATTTCCTATTTTATTGCTCAAAATTATAAAAGAGAAATATAATAGCAATGCGATAACCAAAATATATGCATTCCCTAATAAAATGCCGTAAATTTTAAACGGATTCAAATTTTTACACGAATTTTTGACCCTTGGAGACCAAATATTGATTTTTTATTAGTACAACTATATAAATCAAGATGTTTAATATTAAAAATAAAATTATAAAATTTAAAGCTGAGTCAAAAAAAGTGTAATGTATAGCGCCATTTTTTCTCGGGTTTGATAGTGTATATTATATTAATTATTTTGAGCAAATATCTCCATTTTAAAACAATAGAGCGAGAAAGTTTCCTGTGGAGTACCATTCCTTCTATTTAGTTTTGGGGACAAATTGAATTTATTAAATTTTTTATTATGAATTGTAAATTTAAACTATTTATGTTGGTGTTTATTGCAAATTTAAGCTCGTTTAAGAGGACGACTCTTTGTTTACTTTCATTTGCGACTTAAACTTAAGAACACTTACATATATTTTGTTTGTATTTACATGTAAACTATGTTTTTTTGTTTATTTGATAGTTGATTCAAACTAATTATTTTGGTGTTTGTAACAACAGTGCCTCCACGCAAGTCATCCAATTTAAACACAAGTATCACAGACATTTCTTTTGGTGTTCATTGCAAAAACGCCTCCACAATAACGCGCAAATATTGATGCAAAGACTGCCATAATTTAATTTATTTATTTTGGTTTTTAAATCCAGTTAGTAGTTATTAGTGTATAAATTATTTTTCTCCTCTAATATGTATATGAAGCATTTCTTACGCGTTTAGATTATTATTTGCTGAAAAGAAATTTAATTTAGTCGATTTAAATGTAAGCTAATCCATGGGCAAATTATAGTAGGAAATATTATTGTTATTATTATTAGTACCACGTCTTATAACCGTTCGGGTTGTACACACTTACGTTAATGAGTAATGTAGGGTGATTATGATATGAAATGGACCTAAATTTTAGCCTGGAATCCGAACCACGGTGGAGGTCTGGCATTCCACATATTCACTAGTTGCGATTAATACACGTCTTGTCAGAGGTGAAGGAATGGTTTGGCAATCAGATAAATCTGAGCCGTACCAAGGATTGAACCCAGCACATAAGTCCGACACCTTACCCCTAGACTGCCAGGTCACTTTGTAGGAAACAAAGTAGATAAGAATGATACCAAAATACAGTTCATGATTTGTGTGTGCTTAATATAAAAGTAGATGTAACCTTTATTATTTAATTATCATTTATTTAATTTTAGTTTTATTTAATTTTACATATTTTTAAGTTTTTATATATAAGGTAATATATAAGGAAATATATAAGGAAATATATAAGGAAATATATAAGGAAATATATAAGGAAATATATAAGGAAAATATAAGGAAATATACTATCTAGCTCCGTTCATATTTTCTTATAATTAACTGTAATATATAGAAGACATTTATTTTTTAAGGATCGACAAATATAAATGCCTTTAAACTAGATTTAATATGTATTTATCCAAAGTTATGGTAAATAACTAACTGTTTCTGTCATTACTAGCAGCTACGTATTTCGAAAAGGCTAAATTTAAATTTTACTTTATGATTAAGAGTAAATCGAGCTAGTAAGAACGTTCCAGTGAACTTTAGGAATAGATCCATAGTTATTTGTTTGACTATGTCCACCCATAATTTGACCTTTATTTCGGCTTCTGCCCTTTATATAAATATTTAAAACTTATAATAGATTGTTATACTTGTGTAGGTCAAACAGTTGGACGGAAAGTTTAAAATAACACATTGGTTAATTTTAAAAATTAATTTAAAAATAATATACATATTTACATAAAGTTTTAATGTTTATGACTTGTATAGTAATTATTAGGAATAATTAATAAACCATTTTTATAATTTCTTCAAAATTTCTTAAACGCTATGATTGTCATAAACAAATATATTCTTACAATTTTAATTAAAGTAAATATATAATTTATTAATTCTAATTTAGAAACATTTATTAAGCGTAAATTTATAGTTTAATATATTATACCGAGTAAAACATTTACGTTTTATCTATCAACTGTTAAACTTTTCAATTTTCATCAATAAACCAACTCACTATTTGTTATAATAATCACGCTTATCCTGGAATATTTTTAAATTTTTAAATATTTAAGGGGCCTTAGATCATTAAAACGAATAGTAAGAATTTCCACGAAATTTTTTTTTAAGGCTTTAATCGAGAACACATTGGTTTATACGTGTAATATTCTTTGTATTTGGGAAGATATTGGGTTAACAAAGTTTTTATAAAGAGATAAGTTGTGGGGTGTCTTAAAGAACAAACACTGTTTGTTAAAATAGTAACTATCTATAAAATGATCTCACCTACTTGATTTTCATCATACTTGCTATCTGTTTAACACATCTCAAATTTGTATTAATTTCCACTAATTAGAGATCTACTGAGCTACAAAGAGAATTTATAGGTAACGTTTCAGCAAATTCCACATACCCTGGCAGCAAGCTACGCAATGTTTTTGACTATATTTATGTACTCTTCCCCTACTTACTGATTGTATGCCAATAGTAGCTCTAAAGTTCATAAAATCGAATCAAAAATGTACGCCACTTATCCTTATCTTGAGATAACCCCATCATATCCACCTCTATACATTATATTACTTTCTTTAACTAGGTTAATCCAGTCCACCTCATTACATCCTATCCTTATCTTAAGATAATTCCATCCATTCCACCTCATTACAACTTATCCTTGTCTTGAGCGAGTTATATCCAATCTACCCCAATATGCTCTATCCCTATCTTGAGATAGTTTATCCAATCCACACACTACAACATAGCCCTATCTTTGGTCAACTTTATTCAGTCCCCCTAACTACACCCTACCTCTTTCTGGTTCATTCTTATACTAGCCTTCCATTTGTGTCCACACATATCATCTAAATGATATACCGTTAGTAAGACGTGGTGCCAAATATAGATCTAATACAAGGTAGTTCAAGGGTTGGATACTCTCTGAGTACACATTAATATGGGTGAATTTTCTTGTGATTTAATAGCCTGCAAATGTAGTTAGGCAAGGTACAAAAAATTGTAATTAATTTTCTTATTCAATTTTGTTGAACGTCCAAAACAGTTATTCAGACATGTTTTAAAAATATGTTATAATATCAAACTAATTAACGTTTATGGTATTAGCAATATGTTCTGAATTCTTGAAGTATGTGTACTTATTTAGTCATTATCACTTGAAAACTTGTAAGTCTATAAATAAAAAAATAAATTATTTTAACAACTAAAGTATTATCATAAGTTCTCAGTTTTACGAGTAAGTTATATCAAATCTTTCATCTTCAAACTATGAGTGATTACAACATATATTTTGGTTAAATTAACTAGAAATTTACCGAAATAAAAATCTCTCGCCCAGTCAATGATGTAATTGTGTGTGATGATACGATCTGGTGTTGTCAGAGGTACGTTTATGCCCTATTCTCACATAGCTTTCACTCCGCAGGCACTCATGTGTGATACACACAAACACGTTCGTAATCCTTTGTACATAATTAATTTGCCTCAACTAATGCGACATCATAGTTAACGAGGAACAAACCACAAAAATAGATAAATGATCTCTAATGTGGCATGGGCTTACTACTTTTAAAGAAGATAGCTCCTTTAACCCGAGTATTTTAATTGTTATCAAACAAATATATACTCTTTGTGGGTGAAACTATCTTTATTAGTTTTATAAAGTTAATCTTCCCATTAACAAATAATTTTTAAAAATAGTGATAAAACACATGATGATATTTTCTTTTGTCATATAATATAAAATATAATATCTTTTTATATATATATAAATCACACTCAACATTACTAGATAAAGTTGTACACTTGTTTATGTAAGCGGTTCGTACCTAGGGTAAATATGAACTCAAGTTAAATGAATTGCTTATCCAATACCATGTAGATCCTAGAATTTTTTTTTTTGTTTGCAGATATACAAATCAAGATATATTTTAAAGATCCCAAACATTTTACAATTTTTATGACATCGAAAGTTATGTCCCAAAAGCGGCTGTACACTAATTTTGATGGTCCTGTGGTAAAGTGGTCGTCTCAGTACCTGAAGTTCGTGAGTTAAAACCCAGCCTATATTAATAGATTTTTTGAGCGATAAAATTCCACAGCACAACATCCTTCGGAAGGGACGTAAAGCCCTCAGTTCCATGTCAATTGCGGTATGTAAAATAACTATAAAATCCATTTATACCTTACCGGAAATATTGGTAGGCTCTTTTGCACTCGCTCATAAAGTTCCTCTGTGAAAGGCAACGGTAAAACACAATCCTTTCAGAATTGGATTCATACCAGATGGTGAGGGCGGCACTAAACATCTTAAGGATTGAGTGTATGTCCATCTCTGGAAGTAAAGAAATTTTATTAGACAAACCTTCGGGTTGTTGACTTGAAAAGAAGAAATGTCTATACATTCACACATTAACATAAACTATAAATAGATTGCTGCTTCACTATTGGTGAGTTCTTAGCATTGATATGCTAGTCTTATAATAATGTATTATATTTAAAATAAAATAAAAAAATAATTTTGATAGAACTCAAGAAGTTGCTGTCAAATAGTTTTTTAAAATTTTGGGAATATTTTTAATTTTAGAATTTGAGGACACATCCTGGGTTTCAATTTTCTTAAATGTGACCTTAATTTTTACTTGGTATAGCTCTGGTAATCATTGTCGAAACCAAATGGCCTCGCGTTTTAAATAATATAAAAGATAAAACATAATGATACCTTAAAAAGCGTGTGTGAGCTATTTTTGGTTACCAACCGCAGTACTCTATATGAGTACTACGTGTAAAGAGTATCTCGTTTGTAGTGGGTTGAAATAAGAAGCCAGAGGCAAAATACATTTGCAAAGAAAAATATATTGCTTAAATAGATACAAAGGAATCCAAACATTAAAAATTAACAAGATACATATTTAAAATATACTAATATAAAGGACATGTAAACCAGTTTTATATCGATTATATTTAAAAATATTTCCAGATATATAAAATTAATATTATTAATTAAAACCAATGATAAAATCCAGGAGCTTATCAAGAGGAAATTTTGAGATTAGGTTCTCAAATTTGTAGCCTAATAATATATTTATATACCATATTTAATGTCATGTTTAAATATCAATGGAATTTTATTTGGTGTATTTCAATAAAGTTGTTGTTTAATGAATATCTCTGTGTGGTAGAAACGAGGAAACTAGTTTAGGGTACTTTCACCAACAATTATGTGAAGAAAGTATAAGAAACAATATTGATAAATTATTTGTGAATAATAACCCTCTAACCATCTAGTCGAAATCCAAAACTAAATATCCTTACATTCTAGTATCTTAAGTTTTATGAAACAATTTGTAAACATGTTTAATCAATTAATATGTAGGGTACGGCATTATTGTGATTATTTTAGGGGGAGCCATATATAGTTTTTCTAAAATTATTGAGCTGTTAAAACCCATTATGATATATAAAGGATAAAAATGGAATCGTTTAAGTAATATTATAGAATATTTAACCCACCAATAATATATTAATTTCATTATTGTGATATTAATTCATATTTAATTTATATACAGCTTAAGTGGATACCTATCAAATACTTTATATTGTATATACTCTTAAAGTTACAGCTGCGTATAGTTTTGGAACAGTACATATATTTCAGACATTTGGTCTAATTTAATTGGTGATTATTCTCCTTCTTGAGATTTATACACACAGCTTTTTTTTTTTTTTCTAACTAAAATATTTTTTCATTTATCAAATTCCCCATCCCCATTATATATTATTGAATGCGAGTAAATCTCAAATAGCCCAAAGGGGCAGTAAGACGAGTTGCACTGATACTCAAAATAATATTCATACATATTTTTTTTTTTAAATTTATTGGTAAAAAGCTTTCGCTCAAGATGGGATAGGTTATAATGAGATGGGCTGGATAGAACTAGCTCAATATAAGGATACGTGGCATACATTTTTACGTAAGAAAATGAAATATCGAGCTCCTAATGCCATAGAGTAGTTAAGTGAAGCTATAAAATCAAATAAATTTGTTCAGTATGGCAGTGGTTTCAAAACTGTGGGTTATTAAAAGTTTTGGGAATATAAAGATGCAATTATTTGAAAATAGATAGTAAGAAAGTGAAAATATATTAATAAATATTACATTTAATATTTACTCCCTCCTATTGTCTTCGTTAAAATTAAGTGGCTGACGTAAGTTTATTTTACTAAGTAATTGGGTCACAGTTCTAAAATGTTTTAGAAGAACTGCACTATATGCTACAATTAATGTTCTACCGGAAAATTTATAAGAAAGTCACACGTGCCTTGGTGGATATGCTGAATAAACTTCAGTCTTATCTAATCTGTCTTTGTAGTGACAGGGAGGTCAAGGCTTAGATACCAGCTGGATGAAGTAATTGTGTTTCTTTCCTTAAAGGGTCCATTATTCTTCCTCTAGGAAAATAGACTTACATTATCTCTAAGGTCTGTATTCGTAATTTCTATATAATTAATCTGAATAAGTGTATGGATAGCCTAGAAGGTTTTGAGTAAAACAAATCCGTGAATCACCTTACAAATTCCTGACAATTCAATTGATTTGGAGTTCACAAAAAAAAAAGTTTGACCCTCCCCTCCACAAAAATAAAATAAAATCAAGTCACATATCTATTATAGAACTGCCATACAATAATCCAGGTTCTTTCTCGGTGGTTTTGAGCTAAGATACTCACCTCAAGATCCAATGTTTTTGGGATCAACCCAAGCTGGGGTCGATGGTTCTTACTTGAGCAATATAAATCCACAGCAAAACTTTCTTTAGAAGGGAGGTAAATCTGTCGGTCCTATATCGATTTTGGCATGTAAAAGAATTCTGTAAACTGTAATTTATGTGAAAATACCTTTCCCGGCAAAATTGTTAGGACCTTTCACTCTCGCTCATAGAAATTCTTGTGTGTTGATAAAATCAATTAATTGAGAAAGTGCACGATTTTACCTCACATAAATAATTAATAATAAGATAACGAAAGGATGAGCCTTGTCTTAAGAGATTGTCCTTAAAGCTCACGCAGAGAATGATGAGATTCAAATGGTTGCCAAACTTACCTTCAACCCATTACTACACCAACGCTATCCAGTCAGAACTGCCAACTTTATTTTTAAATGAATCTCTTTATTGAAATTATTCAAGGTTTAATACACATCCACCAACCATACATTTTGCAAAAAAATTCTAATTATTATTATTATTATTATTATTATTTAGCACCGCGTCTTACTACCCGTTCGGGCTATACGCCTAAGTACTAGTTACGCTAATGGGCTAGGAATTGGGAGGGTTGAATTCAGAGGAAGTGAACCCGCATTTGCGTGGAGGGAGAGTGGAAAACCATTTAGAGAAAACCACCCCCAGTTCAACCGACCGAGATTCGAACCTCGATCTCCCCGTCCTCGGCGGTAGAGCTCAACACGACTGGCGCGTTAGCCAACTACGCCACCGAGGCGGGTAAAATTCTAATTACTTCAGTTGTTGCTCGTATGTTTTCGCAGGTCATACAGTTTATCCAAGAATAGTATGGGGAATCTGATGAGACATAATTTGACTGGATACATATAAAGAGGATTCCAATAAGTCTTTTTAGATTTTTTAAATTATAACATTTAGTGAAAATAGATAATCTACAGGATTTCTTAGAAAAATATTATACCACAACATATTAAATTAAAATACATATTCTTAAATATTAATTGTACCTTAATTCAAACTTTTTTCAACAGCTCATCCTTTTACCCATTTGGGTAGTAAGGTTTTTCCTGTTTCATGTATGATAATATGAACTGTATACATCTATATACTTATATAATTTCCTAGCTTTGAATAGTACTAGTCTAAACTAATAGTTTGATAACAATTATAATGATGACATACTGTAACTAGCTGTAGAATTTAAATATAATACAAAGATTTTATAAGTAAAAATATATCAAAATAGCATAAATCTAGCACAAACATAAGAGCATACCAATTAAAATAAGATTCAGTAATACTTCTCCATACTATTTTTATCGTAAATAAAATGATTTTTTTTTATTGCAAATTGGTTTTAAAGGCTGTTGATGTTTTAAAATTATAATCGACCTGAAAGGGTCAGTAGAGTGTAATAAGATGGACTGGAGGTAACTATCATAAGATAAGAATTGGTGCCATGATTTTTAAGTGCATAAACTAACTTTTGAGTTCCTAATGCCATAGAGGAAGTACTTAATTTTTTTAAATTACACAATAACTTTAAAAATAAAAACAAATGCTCTACGTCCATAATTTCATAAATGGATTACATATTATGTAATTGACTACCCTTTGCAGTTTTTCTTACTATGGAAAAAGTAAGGTAAAATCAATTATTTTATTTTCAATTTCCCCTATGAAAATTAATCAAAAATCACTAACTCTTAGTGACTTAACCTCATTAAACTCTCAGTACTCATCTTAGAATGCATTAGGGATGCAGATTAGCATGCAAGACTCTGAAATAAAATTAAAACCAAAATATAATGCCAAACAATTTATGTTAAATTTATAAAATGACTGTCAACTGTATCTTAAACTCCTTTAGCTTCATCCCTACAAGAGCCCTGGGGTATTCCCCTCACCCCTCTCTATGTTTTTACACTCCGCTACTAACAATGGGTTCTTAGTGAACTGCAGTGCCTGAAAAGGGCAACATTTCATTCAAAACAACACCTGATACTGCATGTACTGTGCTTATAAATATTACAAAATTTGTGTATATATAATCTTAAGTTGTATTAAGTAAAAATAAAACGTATGTAGAACTATTAAGGCTATGTGTGACACTCTTATATGGAGCTACCTTTGAAATACATACATTTAAGTTATGTTATGAAATGTATTTGACATAAGCTATTATGTATTACAAACATTATTACATTTCCTAAATAACTTGGATTTAAATAAACAAATGTATGTATATTTAGCAAATATATCGACTCTTTGACACGGATTCGTATTACCTGGCTACTCATGACTGGGCAGACAAAACTGTTTGACCTTTTACCTGTGACCTCGTAACATACTGTCATGGAAAGAATAGATGTAGCGAGTTCCGTCAGAGGAAAGTGTGCATCATAGGGTCAACCGATACATCATCACACGTCAATTTGACAGGTATCGCCTAGTGAGTAGGTAGATACCACAGCTCCACCCGTATGTATTTTTATTTTTGATGCAGTATTCATGACTGAATCCATGTGAATGCTGAGTACATGTTTTAATATCTTTGGTTCAATGTCAGTATGTATCAGAATTAATTTGGTGATGCATATTAATTCGGAAAAGAATCTATAAAATATTAAATACCACCTCTTTTTATTATATTTCAACGTTATAAGAATTTAAAGACACTCGTGAGATTTAGTTGTGAAATTGAGTTGTGAAATAAAGAATTTAGGGGAAATTTGCCCACATTTACTTGGAGGGGGAGTTAAAAATCACATATTAAACAGCACATAATCCTCATCCAGTAAAGATTAAACCCCCAGCCCTTTCATTGACTTCCGATCGTAATAAAGATCCAGTCATTTATTCCGTGTGCCCCTGATCCAAGATAAAGTAAACAAATTTATATGAACCTTTTGAACTGAATGATTTAATAAGCACAAGATTTACAAACTAACTTAATTCTAGATCATATGCCACACTCACTCCCAAGGTTATTAAATCATCAATGTGTAAGGGCTAGCCCCAAATTTACAAATTATGTTTTCTTTTTATCTAGCTGGGATCCGACCTGGGTCTCCCAGCTCCCAAGGAAGACATGCTATCAACTGAGTTAAATAAGTAATCGACTCTATAAATTATTCTGATCCATCTACAACAATTTAAATTGCCTTTAATAACCCCGGATCCACAAGTTTGCAATGGTTGAGTAAATATAAAAAAGTTAGAATAGTGTGGAAGTGTACCACCAGTTTTACGTGGAGAAAAAGTATAAAACAAATTGAATTAAGTAAAAGTCCTCTTACTACACTCGACTGTTATTCGAACAACAACCACGAATTAAGATAATAATGAAGCATCTCCCCACGTTTTCACTTTTTTGTGCCATCTTACTTTGTAATCAGGGATAATATTTAAATTATTTATTCATTCCTGCTAAGGAGGCCACTTACCATAGCTCTAAGATGCATTGCAGACATCTCAAGTTATTTAAGAAGTATTTTGCTATTTGAAAATATGGATAATCACAGAGTAGATGTGAAACATGTTCTATGCATTTAAAAACATCAATTTTGTTGTTGTTTTATACTGTAGATTTAAAAAGATTATCATAGAATGTTGCATGGACAATTATTTGAAAACATAATTATAATTAGCTTACAAATAAATAATATAAACTTTTAAAAAAGGCCACAACAATTTTTTAAATTATGGAATATTATATAATTGATTTTATTGCTTCATAACTGATAATCGGATAGAAAATGCTTATTGTAAATATATTTGTCTTAAACTAGGTGAAACCCTATAAGGGCATTCTGTTCAAATATTTCAGGTGGGGATAGACATTTTTTAACATTCATTGTTGAGACTGCCAATCTTTCAGTAATACAATTGTGAATGGGAGTAAATATCAAGTGTTTAGTTTATTTCAAATAAAACTCATTTATACACATTTAACTAGAACTGAAGGTCACGTTATGGAAGATTTCAGGCTCAAAATATAGAAAATTACTGTTAAGGGTGTAGTGTTTATTAAGGAAGGGAGGAAGTATGCTGTAATATTGGTTGGGTGCACTTAGGGTAGAAGGGGTGAATAAAATTACTTATAAATCTGGTTTAAAAATTATTGATACAAATTTCTGCAGTTGGCTTTTTTTTTTGGTACCCTCATAATTATTATCTCTCAAATTGATACGTAAAAAAAAAGCAGAAGTGGTCCCATCAGAACAGATGGGTACTTGTTTGAGCTTACTATAAACAAACAGAATAAACTAAATTGAAAGACAAATTTACGATTCTATTTAGGAAAATATAGTTTCTGTTATATAGGCAAACATATATTATATATTTTAAGGAGTACTTATAAATATGAAATTGATTGTAATGCTCTTTCGTGGGGAGAGATTCTCTTCTTTTCTAAATGTTTCTGTAACAGTGTATTTTATTATTTATGATCTTTGGTGGAATGTTTATGTAACAGTATATATTATTTAGTTTCAAAATAATCACCAGTTGTTATTGAATGTATTTTTTTAACATTAAAGGGAGATTATTTTTGTGCAGTGCACTGTATTTTTTTTCACGAAATATAAAAAGAGTGAAAAATTAATAAGACCTTAAATAAAGTTTATTTAGAATATATTTATAAATTAAAAGAACAACCTAATTTTAGTGAACTTTAACTTTTACTCTTCCTCTTGCATATATATAGACGTATATATCCCCATTCTATGATCCTTTTCTCTCGATTCTCTCCTTCAACTCTTCCAAACCATTCCAATGTGTTCCTAATCAAGCGTTACGCCCTGTCGACCTGGGATCACCATTGCTCCATGTTAGCAGAAGTGGTAAGCAGTGTCGTAAACCAAACCGGCTTTAAAGGGGGAGTGGGACTCGTGGTCATAACGCTTTCAAACCGACTAAAATACGATCTGGGATGAGTGTATGTCGTCCTAACTCTCCCTTCTCACTTCTAAGACTCGCTACCACCCTAACACTCCTCTTTTATAGAGAACAAGATAGGACAAGAAGGAATAAATCACCTTAGTGTGGAGAACACCTTTAGGAGGTATGGAAGTGGACGCATCAAAGGTCATTGTTTTTGTGGTTTTTGTAACAAAATTTCTTGAACAAAACCAATAATATTCCTCCTGTAGATAAATTTATAAATTATTTTATACACTTAGTGATCTTAGCAGTTCTTAAATATTTGAAATTAGAACATAGGCATTTGATGATACATTTTTTCACATACATTCATTCATTCATCTGCTGAAAAATTATTCAAAAATGTTTGAGATTACTAGGCCTATTTGTAGCACTTTTACCAAAAATTCTATCTACTAGCTCAATATTTTATTTATTTTGATCAAGAACTTGGAAACCATTACAAAATTACACACCTTAGCTTGTGCTCCCTTTATTCCCCCACCTTCCCCCCCTTGGAAGTTAGTTTAACATCTAAATAACCTGAGAATTTTTTATAAGATTACGCTGAACGAGGAAAAAAACTTAATTCAATTATCTACATAGTTTTTTTAAGACTTCCTAATAGGAATCAGTTTAATATATATTGAATTTTAAAATTATTATTTTTAAAGCTTTGTGTGGGTTTCACTCTCTCGTGACCCCTCGGAGGGAGGAAATATTGTGATCATCAAAAAAATAAAATTAAGATTTTGATAGATATCGACCTATTTCTTAATATATATATATGTAGTAATTATTTTATATATTTATACATGTATTTAAATAAATAGGTATGTATGAGTATAAATGACACAGTTAGTTTTTTTATTTAATTACATATACTATGACAAAATGACCAAATATCTCTTTCTTTATATGATCGTGTGTTCGTGCGTGTATGTGTGTGCGCATATGTGACTGTGCTTAGGTGCATATTTACGTGAGTGTTTAGAAGAATATATATTCTTTTCTGTCCTAGATATTATATAATGGGCTAGTTATTTATATACTCCTTAAATGTTTATTAATGTCTCGATCTAAGATACGAATTTATTTGTTAGTTTTTAAATATTTTATATTATTTACTTTAAATAGGATATTAAATTATTAGTTCATATTCTTTTAAATTTCCAACCAAATTTCCATTTAATAAGAGAATGAAAGAAATTGGGTTAGGTAAAATGAGATAAAATTATTTTTTCTTAATTATTATATCCACATGAATGATTTATCTATCTAGACTATTTATTAAATATACATTACCTAGGTATAATTACTTATCTACCTTAAAGATTCTTCTTAATTGTATTCAAAAATACTTTATTTTTATATTAATATATACTATATCATATTGACACAAAGTAATTTAAATAAAACTATTAGAAATATTAACGTTTTAAATATATATAGTAACAATAAAAATGTTGTATTACGTTTAGTGAACATACGTGGCTATGGGATAAGTTTTATTTTATGTTTTTGGGACTATAAAATTCTGACTGAATACATTATTTGACCACATTCAATTTCTTCGATTGTTTCGATAAAATGACATCGCCTAAATAAACACGCCATCCCTTTTTTTTCCCTCCTTACTCCGAAAGCCCATCATGAAAGACATCGTCCATATTGAACTTCCAAAGTAAACTTTGAATTTCTTTCTTTCTCTATCCTGTTTTTATTTGCTTTTTGTTGTTGTATGGGAAGATTTTAGCTTTGTACACTGACAAGAAAAAGATTAAAAATGTATACATTTATATAGATTAATTTGATATCAAATATAACTATTTTGTTGAAAAAATATATTAGTAATTTGGAAAAATTGGGAAAAAATTGTTTAATATATGAAAGTTAATTATAATTGTAGGTGTGAATAAGTTATTATAAATTGTATTAGATTATCTTTTAAAACATAGGCCTTTTTATTTTTTATAATGATCGAATCTCAACCACTCATCTACGTGGAAGCCCTGGGGTTATTTACCACTCTACTATATTTTTACATTTATTTTTTTAATTTATAAAAGTAGTTCTCAATAATGTATTTTTGTGGTGATTTAAAATGTGCTAAGAAATTTGTCTGGGCAATATGTTGTCGTGCATGTCAAATACTCTTTATGTCCATTCACAAGAATTTGGAGGGAAGATCATCCAACACTGTTTTAAATTATAGCAACAATGAAGTTTGAAATATAGGAGAACACCTATCTTTTATTAAACAAGTCAATCCTTTGAAATCTTATGTTGAGTTCTTATTGTTCATTTTTATGGTCAGCAATAGCTACTCGAGACATAATCAGCTGATGACAATACAAGATTGAGTCTCGTTTGGAATGAAAATAAAATAGTCAGATATTTATTTGGACGGTGGGATTTAACACGGAGGATTTTCATTTGGACAAAGCTGATCCCGCGAACAAAGAAGATTCCTGTGCAAAGGCTCTTGGGGAATAATAAATTTATTTACTTCCAACCTATTACGAATTTCGATTTTCACAGATGGAAGTAGATATTATATATCTATCTTTAACATCTTTCACTTTTATTTCTAAATATCTTTAATTTGAATATATATTTAAATTTTATGTTTATGTTTATCTTATTGTTCGTGGTCAACCCTTTTACCTTTGTTATGATATATTGAATTTCTTCTTGAACTGGGAGAAAAGAACGTTTTCTAAAATTTTGTTCTAGAAGATGATACTTGAAGCATCGTTTGGCTACAATTAGGGTCTTCTTCTAGGAGTCTAGAAGTTGCAGGACAAAATATGTGTTCGTCCATGACAGAAAAAAATTAATAATTATCCTCCTTATTTTCTGGTAGAGTGAGTTTAAAGTATATTTAAATGAGCTAAAAGCCTACAACTCAGCCTGCGTGTATTTATTGAGTAAAATTAAATATTTTTGACTGGAAAATACTAACTTGTCTTCAACCATTATCTTGGAAGGAATAATAATAAGCATTACTCTTTTTCCTGATAAAATCTGATAAAATATATATTTTTACATAATCTTATATCCATAATCCAACATAAAAAACTGTTAAAAATATCATAATGAGAATCTATTGTCTATTATATATTTTAATATTTTCCGGATAAACCGTATTTTACTAAAGGAGCTTAACTCACCTAATAGATACTGTAAACTATTTGAGATGGGTCAAAAATATTTGTCTTTTGAGCCACCTGGCTAAGAAAATGATTAACTCTAACTTTGAATTCAACTATACTGTATTATTGTATTTAATTTCATTTTATCTTTAGTAAGGAGAAATTGATTGAGAATATTATGTAAGGAACTAGCTATATGAAAATATTTCCTAAGTTGAAAGTATTTTAATGGAGAAATGGGAGTTAAGATATTAGAAATTTAAAGGAATTAATATTTCAGTAATCAACTTATAATAAAACTACTCCTTAAGATATGTGAAGTTACATTTATAACTCAAAAATTAGAAAGTAGATAAATTGAAAAGTTAAGTTTTGAAGAATATTTAGGATCCAAAATTAACTTTTCAATTTATTATCTTTTAATTTTTGAGTTATAAATGTAACTTCACATATCTTAAGGAGTAGTTTTGATTATAAATTGATTACTGAAGTATTAATTCCTTTACATTTTTAATATCTTAAACTCCCATTTCTCCATTAAAATACTTTCAACTTAGGAAATATTCTCATATAGCTCGTTCCTTACATAATATTCTCAATTATACTGTATTATACATATGACATAAAGATCAAAAACATATTATATAAATGCTTTTGATTACTATTATTACTATTATTTTATTTGAAAAAAGATTATAAAATAATCTAAGAAATAAGCCATTTCAACGCAGGCTGTGTGGGTTTGACCCCAACTAACCCATCACCGTATATTGTGAGTTTTATGAGTAAGAACACACGAGGTCTGATTTAGGTGATATTAAAATCAATAGAAACAGTAAAAATAAATATAGATAAGATTTTCACCAACTAGCTGATTGTACTTAAGAGACTAGATTGTTCATAGTCACTGGAACGTTAGCCCTATTCTGAGAAACTTACTTGCAGTTTCTCAACAGACACCTGACTTTCATCAAATATATTTTAATATTATCCTTCCATTGATGCTTTGTACAACCAAGGATTCTTGTTTCCTCGGGTTTTCTAACTAGAATGTGTATGTGTCACGAGTAATGTGCAAGGTCATGATAATTTCGAGATTAGCCGAAATATGTCAGCATTAGCCAGGTGCAGTGGATGAATTCAGAAATAGAATGTAGTTTATCTCATTTACAGTCTATCCGAATAAATTTCGACACTAGCTAGCAAGACTTGGATTACGTGGAATAATATTTTTTTAAATTAAGCAAGTTTCAGTAGATATTTTATTTTAAAATAATATTTTTAAATGCGACAGTAAATTGGATCACATCAATACCTTAATATTCGAGATGCCTCATTTTATACTTAGTTTTCTACTAACTTAACCTAACCTAGCCTAACCTAGCATCAACTATAGAAATTGACACAGTCCAAGTGTGTGTAGATAATGTCAATATAATCTGGTTAAACTTTGAAAAACATTATTCAACCACAACTCACTAAATATTATTTAAGTATTTTGGATAACATCAACATTATCTGGATAGTATTGACTTCATCTGGATTCGGACTTCACCCTTAGAATATACACGAGGCCTACCTTCACCAATACGCAACATATGATTATCCCACCTAAGAATACAAACTATGTTTATTTTTAATTTGTCTGTGGATATATAAAAAACATTAAGTTCTTCAAACAAGCAAATTTAACTAAAACGATCACTCAAAGATACATATAATCAGACACTAATCAAAACTATTCAACTTAAGTGTGTATTTCTTGGACGCCACAATTCTACCTTAAAAGAAACTGACGGATAAGAAGAAGGCAGGACCCGGATAAAGATGGTAGAAATAGCGACAAGACAAGAGTAGAGACAACCACTGGTCCGGGAGAGCGGACGATTTGAAATCAGCGCTAGGATTGCTGATAAAACATGGAATTAATTGGTGAGTCTGGGGAGGGGGGAAGAAGCTTCTAGGTTGGGAGTTTTGAAAAGTAAAGGGGGAGTTAAAGGGGGAGGTTCAAACTCACTCTTGCTAAAATAAATAAACCCTTGTCTAACAGGAAAGGAAGGAAAGATACACATACGTTGTTTCTCTTATCCGCCGACAGACAAGTCATACGACCTCTGGCGCAATACCGTTTCATTCTCATAGCTTTTAGAAATAAAATGGAGAAAAGGTTGACACTGAATGTCTCCATATATTTAGACATATTTATTTATATATTACATTATAAATGGATATCCCCTCGGTAAATATGAACTAATTGATTAATTTAAAAATAACAAAAGTACATGAAATATGTATAATACTAAGTCATGATAACACGAGGTCTATTAACATATTAATTTTAAAAATAAGAGGACAATTTAGAGATGTAAATTTAAAATAAAGTAAAGGTATGTTTTCCCATCTAATCCTACTAAAAGATTTTGGTTATCTTTCATAATAATGAAAACCTCTTTCTCTCATCCAAAAAGAGGATTGGCCTTTATTCAATGTTATGCCATTAAAAATGAAACTGCTGTCATAATGGATAGTATGGCTGATGGAGTGTTTGAAGGCAAGGACTTATTACATTAAGAAGTCCTTAGATTTGTTTAAACCACCATTATATTAACTCTAAATAAATATATTCTTAATCACAATCCCGTTGGATTTGCTCATTGTGTTGAACTGATCATGAAATTAAAATTAAAATTACCCGCCTCGGTGGCGTAGTTGGCTAACGCGCCAGTCGTGTTGAGCCAGACCACCGAGGACGGGGAGATCGAGGTTCGAATCTCGGTCGGGTGAACTGGGGGTGGTTTTTCCTAAACGGTTTTCCACTTTCCCTCCACGCAAATGCGGGTTCACTTCCTCTAAATTCAACCGTCCTAATTCCTAATCCAATAGAGTAATTAGTATTTAAGCGTATAACCCGAACGGGTAGTAAGACGCGGTGCTAAAAAAAAAAAAAAATTAAAATTGTCTGATTTGTGAACGCCTTTTTATTTATTGCGATACCAATGGCAATGGAAGACTGTGCTGTAGTTTGCATAGGTCTAAGGGGACATCTGTTACTCAACAAAATCTTGGCCTGCTGCCAATAGTACAGTCTTTGACAGATTAGTACAAACGTCAAAGACACATTTATCAAGCAATATTTTAGTAAACATTCATAATAATTCAAAAGAAAGTATAATATAGCAGCACATTGTCAAATTCATTTAGAAATCTATTTTAAAACCTTTATATAACTTAAAAAAACATTATAACAATTTTAAAATTCTTTTAAATATTTATCCATTTGGCTACATCGGGCATTGGTAATTTTAAAGACAAAAAATATTTTAAAAATAAAACATAAATAAACGTATACACTGGGTTAGATAGGGTTATTTTATTATTTGTCTCGATTTAAAAAATTAAAACATGGTTATTTCATTTGAATAAAAATTGATTTTTTTTTCCATTAAATGTACTTATTTGTCTTGACTTTAAAGCTTTTAGCATAATAAACATAATTTATATGGTATTAATGTGTCTAAATACAGCATATATTTATGTAAATAAAAAGTTAAAATATTAAAACAATATAATTCCATTTAGGATTAGTAAACAAATTATTTTAAGAGATATTATACTTTTAAAGTAAGTATATTTTTTTTAGTTTGTTCTAAGGTCCACTTGAAAACCACTTTAACTCAATTTTCTTTCTGACATCTACCATCCTCTTTGCCGGACTACACGTTGACAGGAAATGACGTCAGGAGTTGACCGGAAATTCAACTGTCCGGAATAACTAGAACACATTTCCGGTTTTCATTTCCACGCGGATCCAGATAAAAAAAAAGAAGAGGCTAACGACTTTTGTGCTCTCTCTCTCTTGCTTCATCCCTTTACTTTCCTTCAAAGCCAAGGACGAATTGAGTTTGAGCACTTGTTTATAAAAATAAAATTCAGTAAACATTGTGTCTATAGTTTTCATGCAGTGAGTTTTAACAAAACAAAATCTTCAAAAACTTAAACTTAAACAAATTAGGAAAATATTAAGAAATTATCTTTGCCAATCTTTATATATTAAATGAGCCAAGGGTACCCATCAAACCCCATATGAGTGGAATCAGGCCTATTTCAGACCATCAAAAATATTAAGTACACGAAATAGTTAGTAAAATTGAATTTCCTTACATATTTTAATGTTCATAGCTGTGGAATTATCACTTTGGAATTTCTGGTCCAACGAAATCTTTATTTACAGGAATGTGTCCTAAAAGAATATCCATTTTTTCTTCATTTTTGCCTCTTAAGTTTTCTTTATTAAATATACTAAATGAGATATGTAAAACGATGCGGGATTCGTGCATCACTATCTAGAATTATATTGAGCTTTGAACAATCAATAATATACTGTTCTCAAATATTATTTAGCCCCGTATCTCAATATATATTCAATATTTACTCTTACTTAGACTAATAAGGGAATAAATGTACTCTCATTTGTAAAGAGATTGGTATAAAATATTAGACTTAGGGCTGTTTGCACGAATATATTTATTCTTCAATCACCGAATTGCCAATCTGATTGATATTAGATCAAGAAAAAATTGAGTTGAAAAAGTCCTATTCAGGGATCAAAATCTCCATCTACTGACCAGAGATTTTATCAAACAATCAAGAAAAATATACGTGGAAACACTGTACACTACATGGTATTTGGAAAATATTACTGTGAAATGACCTAGATACAAACATAAGCTGGCTTAACTTTATAACCGTTAAGTCTCAAGTAGCTTAGACTGCCTATTGTTTATAAATTAATTCAACTTATTTGCAATTTGGTGCACGTTCCTTAAGAAATTTAAACCATATTACAATATAATCAATCCAAACCTCAACTTAAATATTATTTATATTTATTAAATAAAAGCTAGTTTATTTACCGCTGCTGTTTTGTGGATCCAACCCAATGCTTATAACTACATTTTATAGTAGAAATCTTCATCTAAAGAGGCCCGTAATTGTCAACCCTATTCTTATATTTAAGCCCCACTCAAGGATTGTGTAAAAAAAATTAATTTAAATTAATCACTTAAATAAGGATTCAAAAATTAATTTAGTTATGATAACTTGTAAGTTATGTTTACCATCAACAAGATGATCGGAGAATCAAGCAGATAATGGGTGAGAATTAGTTGGTTAGTTAGAACAAAAGTTTTATCAACAATCACCTCCTGATTGTTAATGGTAAACTGAAAGTGTGGTATAAGACACTGATTGGAGATAAAACTGCATTAATATTTGATCAGGTCACTGATTATTGTTTGTGCAACCAGCCCTCGTATATCAACCTGGGATTTGAGCTCCAAACGTTTCCTTATCTACAATCCAATATAATCTTAGGTGTGAAGACTCATACTATATGATCGTCAATACTAAGTTAAGGCTTCTTAAAATTAAGTATATAAAATTACAATCTTTTTCTAAACGTGTGACGAACTATGTTTACTTTGAACTCTATTATTAAATAATTCAAACTTTTATAATATAAAATCTCTTTCAGTTATGAAGTGAAAGTTTATAAATCCAGGAGGGGAAGGAGAAGCTTCGCTTCATTGATCATCACCAAAGCCATCTAAACTAAATAAAGTCAGTGTAGCGTTTATTGAAATAACGACTACAAGAAAAGATTAAAACATCAACGAAGCACTGGTGAAGTAATACAAAGTGGACTTACCATGCCCCATCGCCCTATGTTGTTGTTATCACGTCTCCCGAGCCGGCCTCCCGAACTACACTCCACTATAAACTTTGTGCTAAGACTGACTGAATGAAGCACGGAGTTCAAGTCGGCGCAAGGTGTCATGGGAAAAATAGTGTGACGTATGTTGCCCGAGACGTCAGTGAGCGATAGAAACTTTTAGTCTGGATCATTCTCCATGCTCCACCACGCTTCTCGAACCGTCCTCTCGCGTCTAGATGTTCCGTCCCTCTTATGTCATGTGTTGTGTTTCTCCTTTGTTTTGGCGTTTCCCCTCTCCCCCTCTCTGAGCTAAAATATTGGCATAAATACTGGTGTAGAATAGATGAATAATTACTCTTGTCTGTACTCCTCCAGGAACACGTTGGTGTTCAGGATGAATACTAAAGGTATAAAATTCTCTTTCGACAATTTGTACCAAAATTACCTTTTGGCTAACATTTGAAATTTAATGAACATGTCCAATCTTTCAAATAGAAACATAGCATTATTGTTGTTGTCTTGTAGACACGGAGGCCCTTCCGGGTTGTATCTAGTAACATTTGGTAATATCATGGAAATGTCAAATTTTATGGTTACATTTACAGCCTGTTGGCTTAAGAAAAATTAAATCTACTTAGAATAATTTTGCGGGAATTAATGTTCCTTTGTAGAATGTAGGCTAAAATCCCCTTTTGGGTTTTTGTCAATATCTATAAATATTGTAGGAAAGCTAACCTTTTATTAAAGACAAGATTATAGTCTGTACGACTGAGAAAAAGGTATTTTGTATCTTAAAATATTGATTTGGTTCTTTACTCTACGTGTTTGTTTTTGATAATTGTGAGTAAGAGATAAGAGTTACTGCTAGACCGATGTAAAGCGTTGTCACTTCGCAACGTAAACATTATTGACTTAGAGCCATCAGCTCACTTGTTTGATGCCTTAAATGTTTACATTTGTCATTTTATGACTTGAACTAGATAATAGAATCACTGCTAGATTGATGAAGAGCGTTGTCTTTTCGCAACGTAAACTTTGTTGACTTAGAGCTTTCAGCTCACTTGTTAGATTTAGTCTTTTACTGAAGTTGTTAATACTTTGAATGTTTACATTTCTTTTTTACGACTTGAACTATTGATGATTGAGACGATCATGGATGATTCATATTATTATGCGTTTATTATATAACGTTCACTATATATATATATATCCTTCTGTATCATATTTAAAATATCTAACTTTTATATATAAATAAAATACCTTATACTGTTACATATTCTTTATGTCACTTTCGTACCTAGTTTCATCTAATGATGGGAAAGTTTTTTTTATATAATGGCAAATATTTGAATTGTCTCTTATAATAAATATTTGTAGAGCGGTTCGTGTAGACAAAAACTCAAATGGATCAGTGACTGTCCATTTGTTTGATGTTAGTCCTATCGGCTCCTCTGAAATATTTGTTTTTTTTTATATCTTTTGAATTTTCAGCTAATGTTATCGTTTTTTTTGTTGTACACCGGCCTTAATTCGTTGTGGAATTGAGGAGGTGGCTACATCAGGAGATTACAAAAGGTATTCGACCAGGGTATCGAACCAGCCATCAATCACCAGTCAACCCAACCTCCCCTCTAACCCTCTACCAACACTGCAAAACTTTTTTTTATAGTTCATACCTCAAACAATTGAAAGAGTTTGGAGCACAATACAAATTTTTCTTTCAAAGTTCATGTACAGAATTTTACGTAACTATCTTTTCCGCAGTAAAAGGCCAACTGATTTTTAATCATCTTTAATTACTTTTTTTATTATTAAAAGTTATTAACACGAAAAAATTTAATAGATAAAGCTATTTTTATAGTAACTTCCTACCAAAAAAATTACTTTATTATGGTTTTTTTTGTGGAGCAGCTTCTTATTACCTGTCCAGGCTGTACTTGTTTAGTTTACACTAATTATGAAGGGATGAGTAAAATAGTATTTCAGAGAAAATATACACCAATTTTTGTGGTTGTAAATCTGAGGGGAAGAGGGGAATTAGGGTAAATAAACCTCACGAATATATTGCCGGTACTCTTAACATTGACAGTATCTTTAAATACAAGATGAACACAATATTCATTCCGTAAAGCCACAGATATTTGTTAAAGAATCTTAGTTTGTCAAATTTAGGTTTATAGAAAGGGTTGGCAGTTTTAGAGGAAGTGAATTCACCCAAGAGATTAAATGGAGAAAACATATTGATAAACAACGTTATAAACCACTCAGAGCTACCAGCAGAAATTCTAACTCCAATCACTTTCTCAAAGAATGATGATAAAAACAGTTATAGCTACTTGGAAAAATTAAAATTAAGATATTACAACTGTAGCTTCCAAATTATCATACGAAGAATCGTTTGTAAAATAAATATCTTGTTGTTTAATGTCATCCATTAGTAATATTCTATCTGCTTTGGTGACCGTGTGGTAAATGGCATCACTCTCAAAATATACTAGATTGACGATTAAATGACAGGGATACCAAGGATTTGAATCCGGGTCGGGTATATGGATGGTTGTTTTTCATAAATAACTTTCAACTCTCCATTAAGCAAATATGAGTACACTTTGTATAGATTCAACCTTCCTCATTCCTAACTTATTAAATAAATGTTCATATATGTGTATTACCTAAACAGGTAGTAAGACAAAGAGTAAAAAAGATGTACTAAGTGTTATTTAGTAGGTAACTATTAAATAAATTAAAACTGGACAAAAGGTGGAAAAATTTTATAAAACAATCATTCATTTCATTATTACTTTTAATCATTAATATTTTATAAAATTTGAATAAAAAATACTGCGTTGCATTTTAAACGTTCAATTACTTTTTGTTATAATTATCTGTAATAATTCATTTTACTATATCCTACCCGAATATTTAATTAAATGTTATGGAAATGTTGATACCCTTCTTAAATATAGTTACTATAATTTTAAGATATAATACTTATATATTAATCATTTTGATATTTTATTTGACTTTGAGCCAAAAAATTTTATTTAACCTACTTCTCATGTAGATATTTTGTTATAAGTAAAGAAGCTTTAAATGATGACTTAAACCCAAAACAAAAAGTTAACACAAATTTAATTTATTTATATATATATATATTTTTACAAATCTAATAAAACAAAAAAGTAGAGAAATACGTACTTTTTAATAAAGTTGAACCAACCCTTTATCTTCTTGAATTAAATAAGTCGTATTTCCTCTTTCTCCTTTGTCCCCCACCCCAGACCCTCAATATAAAATCAAGAGATAAGTATATATCAGCAGGTTTTACTGCCTTGTGGCTATAATCCCACGCCCTGGACGAGATGGAATCAAGAGAACTCTGGAGCAAAAGCCACTAAGAACTTGTCCATCCGATATATTTACAGACTATGTCCCGACGTATCTTTTCTCCGAGAAGTGTCTGTGACATGTTTGGACGTCTTGAGGGTTGTGGAGGTGAATGATGGGAAGGGGGGGGGGGACAACTTAGTTAACACGTCCTCACAAATGTACAGGGGTGGGAAAACTTTTCCATCACATGCCTTGAGCTAAACATTCTCTCGATTACATTCAATGTTAAGGTACTTTAATTTATACACGCATATACTATAAATAAGTTTATTATTTTATCTAAGCTGTGCTGAGTCTAAATTTTATACAAACTTTATTCTAATAATATTTTGAAAGTTAGTGCTAAGACAGACATCCAAAAAATAATTGGTAGAATAAGACCTTAGCAAGATTTTTTAAAATCTCTCATCAATTTCCTACATATTGTTAAAAAAAAAGCCTGTTAATATATATTTTGCCTAGTTGCTATAGCCAGATGCAAGAATTTCCTTTAGCCATTTTTAAGTAAACTACCCCTAGAATAGAGTGTTATTCAATAAACAATATCTATAGTTGTGTTTATTTTTTAAAACAAAACCCCATTTATCCTGTTTTAAACTAAAATATTTAGATTAATTTCTACAAACATTTTCATAACTCAAATCAAGTATCAGTATACCAACATTAAGGTTCCTACATAGTAAAATCATATTATATCTAGCTAGATAAAAATATATTTTAGTATCTAAATTTCTTATGAAATCGATTAAACTATTTTCGCTCTGTCCCTGGGATTTGGGGGCAGAGTAACATAGATACAACATAATGGGCCCCTAAAAAAAGTCTGAAACCTCAATTCTGTATTTAGCAGCACACTAGACGTTAAGGTCTTTCATAAAATTGAGGTCAAAAACTTCACAAATATTATTGTTTCTCTAACGTTAGTCCCACGTAAGATCACTAATGCAATAAAGATGAGTAATTTTAATTAAGGGGAACTTCACTTAAATTTCGTGGATGAAGAATGAAAAACCATTTATGAAAAACACCTTAAAACAACCGGCAAAGAAAACAGACATAATGTGTCTATCAGTAGCAAACCAAACCACAGTAGACCAATACCTTAGTCTACGAACCTTCAGATGTGGGAAACTATGATACTTAATTTATTGTGTCTACCGCAATTATTTTTTATGAAATATTGTAGTTTTTAAACAATATTTTTGGATAAATATAAAGGCTGCAATTAAAATAAGATTAGATAAAATATTAATAAATGCATTTAAATTGTCCGTTATTTCTTATCACCCAATAAATTATGAATGGAATGAATTAATTTAATGAGAACTACAAATTACAATACGTATTTTCCTAAAGAAATCCTAGTTAATGTAATACTGACCCAAGCAATTATATTGTATGGAGTATTTATTATTCTATCAATTTTGTACAGGTGATTAAACTGTGAATGATTTATTTCCAATTCAATCATATACTATATAGATCATTCAAAAAGCCAATACAACTCCTAGATGTTATAATATATAATATTTAGAACATTTACAGGTTTCCTAACATGTTTGAATATTTATTAAGAATTACAAACTCGAATGTATTCTAGATTTTTTTTTAAATAAGCCATTTCTATTTATCAGATGAAAAATTATTAAATAGTCTATAATATTAAGTTTTGTTGAATATTAGAGTTTGTTTTTATTACTTTCTGTAAACCTACTTTAATTAATAATACCTCATAACAAAGGTTAGTTTAGGAAAATATACTGAATACAACAGTAAAGAAGATTGATAAGCACTAAATTTGATTCAAAAAACCTCACTACAGCTAACCTAACACCAAACAATAGTGTTTTAGAAGCTTATTTATTTCTATTTCTCAGCATCCTAGTAGTCATATGCCCAACCGACATAACTACCCACCTTTGGAGTAGTTTTGATAGGTCAGAAAAATAATGAGCTTCAAATACTGGCCGGGTGTACTGTGAATGTTCTTTTCCTAGATAGTTTATCAATTTATCTTGAATGAAAATCCTGATATAACTACTCTTTATATACCTCATCCTCCCTACCCCAATACAGTTATTATTAAATCTAGGCCTACGTATGTTTTAAAAGCTAGTAAAACAAGGTTAAAATAATAATATTAAAAATATTTTAATGTAAATATATATTATATTTATTATGAGGTTAGTATTAAGTGTCCATTCGGACAAAAAGTTATCGAAGCTACTTTCTAAATGGAACACAAGAAGGAAAATTATAAAGTTAATTCATTAATAATTTTGGAGATATTATGAAAACCCACAAACGAAAGTAAGCCTGAGACGAAAACTCCTAAATTACCCGTTAAGTCAACATAGCTGATAGAATGCAATAGCTATTATTAGAATGCTTTAAATAAATTATTAGTATGGCCAAACAAATGTTAGAAAACACTCAACGGAATTAATCAATAAGGTCATAAGAGGGAGGGAGAGGGGCTCGGACTATTTCGCTGTGCCAGAAAACATCGTAAAACTGTCTGGCAAGTCTCAATCTTGGCATCGAATCACGTCTTCTGGCAAAGTTACACAATTACTTTACGAATAAGACTCGATACATATATATTCTTCTAGATCAGAAGATGCATTTGAAAAAAATTAGCTTACACTAAATTAACTGTCGTAGAAACATTAAGAGCAACACAATATATTTGTAATTATATATTTAAACTACGGATAAGGTGACAGCCAGACTGGGCGAATGACTAAAATATAAAATAGAACAAGTTGGTTGTAATGAGAGGTGGCCAGACTGGAGCGAGCGACTAAATATAAAATAGAACACATTGGTTGTAATGAGAGGTGGCCAGACTGGAGCGAGAGACTAAAATATAAAATAGAACACATTGGTTGTAATGAGAGGTGGCCAGACTGGAGCGAGCGACTAAAATATAAAATAGAACACATTGGTTGTAATGAGAGGTGGCCAGACTGGAGTGACTGAGCGCGCGTGCTCGACCAGTACAGTCTAGTTTACAGGTGCTAGGCAATATTATTGTTATGTTGGTTTATTGAGTGCTAAGAAAACTTCTCATTTTGACATTTTTATTAATATCGATAAGCTTATCACACTTGCTACTAACGGCCTAATTTAATTGGTAAGATCATAAAACTTACCTATATATACATATATGTATAAAACTGATATGTTAAAATACTTCAATATTATCAAAGTAGGCCTTTACAAATAAGAATCACCATTAGCGTGGAGAGAGGATAAGAAAACCACAACAATAATTCACTGGTTAAAACCACACTCAGTTCACTCAGCCAAGATTCGGAGCCTCCTCTTCAACAACTATCAACTGTTAATCACGTGCGAGCGAGCGCGTGATTAGCAGATAGCTCTCGTTAGTTGTTGACGAGGAGGCTCTGAATCTTGGCTGAGTGAACTGAGGGTGGTTTAACCAGTGAATTATTGTTGTGGTTTTCTCATCCTCTCTCCACGCTAATGGTGATTCTTATTTGTAAAGGCCTACTTTTTTAATATTGAAGTATTTTAACATATCAGTTTTACATATAATATGTATATATAGGTATGGTTTATGATCTTAACAATTAAATTAGGCCGTTAGTAGCAAGTGTGCTAAACTTATCGATATTAGTAAAAATGTCAAAATGAGAACTTTTCCTACCACTCAATGAACAATTCAATAATATTGCATAGCAACTGTAAACTAGACTCTACCGGATCGAGCGCACGCGCTTGAAAATTAGAACCATTTCTATCTTTCTAGCGCATGCGCTCAGTCGCTCGCTCACTCGCTCCAGTCTGGCCACCTCTCATTACAACCAATGTGTTTATTTTATATTTTAGTCGCTCACGCGCTCAGTATGGCCGCCCCCTAAGGGTTTTCTGTCAGATCTTCAACTCTCAGATTCAGTCAAATCCTTAATGATGTTCTAGACTGAAAGTTTTTGAAAAAGTATCGTATTCAAGATACGAAAAATTAATAATTTTAAAAACCGTCTAATTTAATATAATTTTAGAATCTGGAGAAACTTAACAGACACAAGACAATTAATTTAACACTTAAATATATGAAAATCTAAAATGTCCTCCCTAACTAGTTAATTTTTTTAATTTGTAAAAGAAACTTTAACTCAGTTACTGTTATTTGAAAAGTGTATACCTTTAAATACAACCAAACCAAATTTTCTTCGTCTCAAGTTGTTCAGAAAAAAAAAAAAAAAAAGAAACAAACTTTATAAATTGTATACTGACTATCACTCTTTTAGGACGTGTTTATAATATTCTAGAATATGTCTCAGCCACTTTCTGTTTATGTCTACCCCTAATATAACATCGGAAATCTCAACCCCTCAGTGCTTTTACCTCTATCTTTAACCACTCACCCCTCTAGAACCCCTTCCCAGCTCTAGAGCTGACATGACACAGCTAGGACAACTTGCCCCAAGGGAAGCCCACTACTGTAGACCTCCTCTCCTTACTCCCTCCCACCCCCCCTTTCTTTTTCCAGGCGGAAAGAAGGAAAGAAAGTAGGGCTAGAGTAAACATCAATCCGTCGTGAAGTATCACCAGAGATGTTGACGAGAAGCTACATTAAAGCGTGGAAAACAGCTTACAACCTATAAGCAACCCCCCCTCGTTGCTTAGGGGGTTGGAAGAACAGGAAGATGAAAGTAGTGGCAGGGGAGGGAATATATATATAACAAGCTGTTATAAACGAGGGTCTGAGAATTACTACAACTATTAATAATAATAATTGTAAAACAAGATGGAGTTGAAAGGAGGGGAGGTAAAAAAAACTACATTTCATTCGTTGAAAGATCACAGGAACTGAAAGATTCTTTAAGACGACGGAACACCATAAGGTTTTCATCAAACTAATTAATTTCAAGTTAATTTCCGTTACGTTTCTATACTTTACATCTATTACTTCATAATTTACAATAATTATTGCAGTCATGAATATTTTCAACATATATATTATGATATAACTTTATGTTTTATGTAATGACAAACTCAATTATACGAGTTCTACATAAATAGAACGTGGCAGCCACTGAACCAGGCAGCACTAACAAGTTCACTTGTGGATTTTTCGCTAGTGGTAGTAACTTCTGGCTCAGGTATTTCTGTTCCTGGACCACGTCCTTTACCGAACTTTACTCATTCTTTATTTCTGTTTGTAACGAACAGGAGTTACGAGGAAAGCGAAGACGAGCGCCAAAATGAGTTTTATAACCAAAGATATTAATTACTATTATTATTATTAGCACCGCGTCTTACTAGCCGTTCGGGTTATACGCACTTACGCTAATGTGCAATGGTAGGGTGATGGTGAGATGAAAATGGAGGACCTACAGTTTAACGTGGGATCCGAACCACGGTGGAGGCCTGGCATTCCTCACATTCACAAGTTGTGATTAATACACGTCTTGTCAGAGTTGAAGGAAGGGTTTGGCAATCAGATAAATCTGTGCCGGGACCGAGGATTGAACCCCGGACCCTCAGCACAGAAGTCCGACACCTTACCCCTAGACCACCAGGTCACCCATTAATTACTATTGTTTCTCCCATTTAAATACAAGGGTGGTCCTCCAATTGTATGGTATTGTTTTTGGATATCCGCAACCTCATCCACACGATATCTTTTATTCCATTTTAAATTTTAAACACTTAACCCCCATTTACACCAATTACGTCGTACATATTCAAGACTACTTTACAGCACTGTATTGTCTGTCTAGTAAACAATTTATAAATTAATTGATCTAGCTTATTTTCTTGAAAAATATTATTGTTATCATTGACGACGTAGTACAGCACAAACTTTTGTTTTATGCTTAGCACCCCGTATTACTATCCGTTATGGCTATTCACGCACAGAACATATATTAATGCAACAAGCTATAGTATAATTTCATGTTTAAATACATTCTTACCAAAAATGCAATTCAAAATGTTTACTATTACTATCTTGTATGATTTTCCGTCCACGTCAATGTAAGGGTTCGAGTCCTGACCAGGTGTGCCAAGGGTGTTTTCTACTGAATATATTATTAATATTATTATTATTATTTTATTATTTTATTATTATTATTATTATTAGCACCAATTCTTACTACCCGTTCGGGCTGTACGCACTTACGCTAATGTATAATGGTAGGGTGATTGTGAGATGAAATGGAGGATCTACAGTTTAACATGGAATCCAAACCACGGTGGAGGCCTGACATTCCACACATTCACAAGTTGCGATTAATACACGTCTTGTCAGAGGTGTACTGAATATGATTTTCCTAACTTACTTCATGTAAAGCGGTTACTAAAATTATTTTTTTTAATTCTTATCTCATTGCAATTAGCATAATAAAAAACGTAAAGCCCACTTTCCGTGGCCACATGGTCTAAAATGCTACTCTCGCAGTAGACTAGACTGGTAATGACGCAGGAATAGAGGTTTAAATCTCGTTCGTTTGTACTAGAGAGGGTTTTTACAAAATGGTTTTCGACTCTTTCTTCATGAAAATGCTGGCACACTCTCTCTAAGCAAAGACTTCCATATACCTAAAAACCAAAAGCATAATTTGTACATAAACTTATAGCCCGAACGGGTAGTAAGATGTGGTGCTAAAAAAAAGTATACATCCTTGACAAACAGTATGACACGATGTAAAAATAATTTGAGACAGACGTCTGTATCTGCATACCCACAGGGGAGTAAGGAAATAGCTGTAGATATACAGTAGAACTTCGGTATAAGAAACTTTTAGAAAATAATTAGGTCATACATTTACTCGATAGGCATTGATTATACATCCCAAAGATGAGAGATTAAGATCCCATCACCTGACTTGAAAAAGGGATAGCGCATCTTTTTCCATCTGATAGATAAGATTCTTCCAACTGAATTTGGACTGAATATTTGAAACTTAGTTTGAAAACCGACCCGTGTAATTTGGCTACTGTTGTCTTAATCCCAGTTTAGAGCGGTGGCTAATCAGCATGCCAGTGTAATTCCAATTCATTCTAATCAAACTTACGAGCACTGCGAACACACAACCTGAACATTGAATGCGTGCATTTGCCTACCGTCCATCTCTCACCCATAGACACGCATGTAGATCCGCCAATAGAGAGAGAGATAGAGAGAGGTGTACGTGGCATTAACAACGGCAGCGTCGTATAGCACACGGCATAGAGCCGACCCCCAAGCTGATTGGTTCATACATCACCATAATTACATGAGGCTTGTCTTATCGGGGCGAGAGCAGAAACGGTAGATCAGTGAGAGAAGGGGGGTCCCCTTCCATCGAACTTCGGTGAGGGTCCCACCACAAAGGTACCCCTGACACCCATACCCTTGAACTTTGAAAACAGGTCTAGAGAACAAGCTAATGGTCTAGGGAAATCGGGTGAGCCTCAGATTAAACACCCGTAACATAAATGCGTTCATATAACCCCTATTACTGTTTGATGATTGAGTTAAGTGTGCCTTTAATAAAGGGGAAGGTGCCGTAGGGAACAAGGTTTGAAAATAGGGCAGGGTCAGGGTTGGGGGAGTAAGGGGAAACTGTTATGTAATAGCCATCGTGTTAGTCGATATACAGTGTTTGATGGATCGTGTGAATTTAAATCCATTCGTGGTCAAATGAGGCCTCTTTTGAGTTAGAGATAATGAGAAGGGTTTTGTTTGGAGAAATTTAGGTTATGTGCTTTGATGGTTATTATAATCGCACTGATACTATTTTATTTCACAAATTAGTCACTTGTGGTTGATAATTAGTGATACGAGTGTATGATTTTTTTACCTAGTCTCAATATCCGCCTTGGCTAATGGCATTTAATTATTTAATTAGCAGGAATGGAAAGGGTGAGACTTAGAAGAAATGTAGTGTAATTGCATGGAAGGAGAGGAACAAACTATATAGGTAAACAGCCCTCACTATACCCAGCCGGTGTTTCAGCCATGATCACCTATTACTATCAATTCAACGCTCTCACCAATGGGGACTTTTTTTTTTTTGCAAATAATATAAACACTTTGATTGTATATTACGGTTTTATTAATTTGTTGCATTACTTCACAAAAAATATATATATAGATCCGTCTCACAGGTGTTTAGGCATCACTTTCGCAATATATTAAGCCTCCGTTGACGAGAACATCAGAGTTGGAATCTAATCCCATAATAATAATGTGACTTTCTAAGGCGTATCAATATCGTCTTTCACACTAATTCAGGTAAACTTACTCCAAATTGAGCTTTCCTCATTCCTAGTAACTAGGTTTATAATACTATAAATCTGAAACCTTATCTCAGTCGGTAGTGTGTCTATCTATTTAGTTAAGGGTCCTAAGCTCGTTTCCCAACATGGCCGAATAATTTCACAGTTATTAATTATTAATATCAGGGAGCTGGATGTTATATCTGTTCTATATTGAAGCTAGCTTATAAGTCATGTGGTGATATAATAAGTCGGTTCTGAAAGTGCATGTCAAAAACCTTAATTAAATGATTTTTTTTAGACTATTGTAACTTTATTTATTTATTTATTTACTTTTATTTGTGCACCCCAGTGATCTTAGGGTAATATTCTCGACTTAGGACCCTATGTTCATGTGTTCAAACCCAGCAGACGTTGGAGAATGTTTCATGAGTGATAAGAATCCCTTGCGTAACTTCCTTTGGAGGAGAAGTAAGGCCATTGGTCACATGTCGATTATAGTGTGTAAAATAGCCCTGAATGTTATGTGACAATATACTTCCTTCCAAAATGGTAGGCCCTTTTTCACTCGCTTATAAAAATGTTAGTGTGGAAGGGAACATGAAACCACCATACTATCTGAGCTTCCCTAGTACACGGGATGTATACCAGATAGTGCGGGCAGCACTAGCCAGAAGAAGGGATAAGTGCATGCCCGACTTCAGATGGATTGAAATCACACTAATACAATCTTCGGGTTGCTAACATAAGAATATACTTTTATGTAAAATATGTGATTTAAAAATTGTATGATGTATAATTGTTTTTAAAAAATAATTATAAGCCCTTGAAGTTTTTATTCGGCCTCTTTTAGTTCTAATATGTAGGAAAACTATGGATCCCAAGATTCTACTTGTCTCCAACGTGGGACAATCCTAAACTGTATACTCTGAGAAATGAATAATGTCACCGTTACCCAGAGTTCCAATAACCTCAGGGCTTTACTGGTCATTTGTCACGGTGGCAGCCCTTGATAAATAGCAAAAGCAGTATAAAGGGGTTTGGGGAGGTCCGCTCTCTGTGTCCAACAACGCGGCAAAAAACATTAAACAGCCATAACTTGTGAAAACCACCGCCGTACCGTGGCGAGAAACGGAAGCTTCTTCTCCAGGGATATTCCTGCTTGCCGTCTACTGATGGTGACCCTGGACAGAATGTTCTTCGCACATGCGCACTAAGATTTATTGAGGCGAGGGAGGATAAAAACTTAGGAGCGAGATGTCTGGAGATATCCACATCACGTACTAAACTGTCTTATGTATGTTCGTTGGAAATTAAGATTTGGATGTATGAGTGTGTGTGTGTGTGTTTGTGTGCGCAACACGTTTTACAATCGACTCAGGAAATCTTCATTTTTAATTTTCTCTCGACACTTTGGAGAGAATGTTTTGTGATCATAAAAAAAAATTAAACTCGAGATTTTGATAAATATCGACGTTTCATGAATTCCTGAAACCAAATAAGTGGTTTTTGTAATGCTGTCTCTCTGTCCGTCTGTCTATACCTCGGTCTAGAGTCAAAACTATTTTACTGATTGAGCTAAAACTTGTTATATGTGGTTTTCATAAGGCTCCCCCGAGGGGTTTTTCGGAAATAGATACCTTACCCTGAATTTGATGGTTGTATACTGAAGGGCCAAAAAGAGAAAAAAATCAATTTTCTTGAAACTGCTATAACGATTTTGATTAAATTTTACATCTAGACACTGTTTATCACTATAAACAGAATGACAGTACTCATTTTCCCATGAAAATATTTTGAAGACACTTTACATAAAGGAAATTTTCCTATTTTAATCATTTCTCCGCATTTATTTCAGACTCTAAATAAATATTTACTGTAAAGTTGTAGTACAATTAAAGATAAATATCTTTTACTTGAAATATATCTTGATTAAACCAATAGTGTCTGCTCTATAAGCAAATATATAAATACTATATAATTTATGTCTTTGAAAATGAATTTGACTCTTATGCTATTTGGTGGGTACAGATGTTTTTCTTTTCTAAAATCTTATGTAACAGTGTTCCTAGTTCATAATGCCATATAGTAAAGTAACAGTGTATATTATTCCATTTATGGTCTTTGGTGTAATGTTTATACAACAATGTATATACCTATTATTTCATTTCACAGATCTTACGAGTTTTTATTAAATGTATATTTTAAGTTAAAATAGGGAGAAAGTCTGTGCAGTAAAGCGTACCATTTATTTGTACACAAATTAGTTCCTACCAAATTTGCCGGGAATATATTTTCATATACCTTCCAGGGTTCTTTTACATACCCCAATTAACATGGGATTGACAGCTTTACTTTCCCTCTAAAGAAAGTTGTACTTCCGATTTATATGTTTTAAGAAAAATCCATTGATCTCAGATGGGTCTTAACACATGATCATCGGGTTCCGAAGCCACCCAAGACCACCAAGGTCGAAAATATGAATATATGACTTACAAACTAATCTAACCTAAGGCTGAAGAGAAGATGTGTTAAAATTGTCAAACACCCTAACTTTGACGGTGGAAGATCCTATTTAAAGTCAAGTGTTCAATTACCGTAACCATTATGTTGCACCCTAGCTCAAGTTGGAGTACATGTGCGTTAAGATCCACAGTTTGATTTCCGGGAGGCCGAAATATCTATTTTTGGTGATATGAAAACATTTCGATTTGTGGCTCTAGATTTACTGGTGGGTGTCCAGATGCTGTATGAGTATTACATTTACGCTAGTTGTAATATTTGTGCTAATTTATTATTTGGTTAAAAGAGTTTATATTAGATACGCTAATAATACAAATGGGACAGAAAGAAAATTAGATTGATAATACCAAATACTACATGGAATTGAAGTATTATCCATTTTGACTTGTGGAAAACCATTAATAACAATTAAGGTAAATTATAGTAACTATTTGTTTGGGACTTTTATTTTACCACATAAGCAAAACAAATAGAATTTTTTTTAAATGATTTCTTTAGTTGTCAATTTTAAAACATTAGTAAAACTTGCTAAAAGGAATCATTATCCTAATCACGACATATAAAATAAGGTTGTTCATATGGCATTTTTTCACTACAGAGTTGGTTTAATTTCTTCCATTTAAACTTGTAATTATATATTACTTGATATATTATTTCAGTTACTAATATTCTTAGATAGTTACTTCGGTAGGTGTCAAGTTTATAGTTAAAATATTTTATTCATCCGTTTCTTTAGTCTCATAAACTTTATTACACTTGTAGTCTAAAGTGTTTTATGTTTGACAGCTATAGCTTGGTTACTTTGAAAATGGTATAGATTTTCACTTTTTATATAAGTCAATAAAATTACTTTCAGAAAATATTGCAGTGGTCAATTTGAAAATGACAAATTGAATACGTAATGTTATGAGTTATTGTATATGATTGAGAATATCTTTAAAGTTAGTAGCTATAAGTGTTGTATTTATCAAACGTTGTTTACTTTATTGATTTGTTCATGATGTGGACATATTCCATAGGTGTACTAAAGTAAACTGAAGGTTATTATGATTTATTTGTGGTGAGAGGTAAATATAGTATTATGAGGAAGGATTGTAAAATATAGGAAAAGGATTGGTGGGAGTTTAAACAGTTCTTAAATATGTGGGACTTATTTTGAAGGCAAATAAATGTTGGAAAGGATGGAGGATCTATAATAGAAAATTTATTCATTCACCAAGGATCCGGCCAGATTCGAAATCCGACATTCTAGTTACAGAGTCAAGAGATAGGTGCTGAGATAATTAGGTATGCTTCTTATTAATTTAGTAATCATTACAAATAATTGATTAATCACCATTTATTGAATCGTCACTCTTAGATCAAATTAAAATGGTTGACGCATTATAAAGACATTATAATTATTGTAGTTAGAACTAGAATTTAAAATAATAAAAAACAACGTACCTTAAATTAAATATGCATTCATATTTAGCTCCATTATTTTAAGATATTATTATCTATTATTATTATTATTAGCACCACGTCTTACTAACCGTTCGGGTTATACGCACTTACGCTATTGTGCCATGGTAAGGTGATTGTGAGATGAAATGGGGAACATACAGTTAACGTGGGATCCGAACCACGGTGGAGGCCTGGCATTCCACATATTCATAAGTTGTGATTAATACACGTCCTGTCATAGGTGAAAATGGGTTTGGCAATCATATAAATCTGTGCCAGGACAAAGGATTGAACCCCGGACCCCCAGCACAGAAGTATGACACTTAGACCACCAGCTCACCTTTTAAGATAGTATGTTATTTGTTATGTTATATATCTATGTAATTAGCTATTCGTGTGATTTTACAAAATAAAGCTATTACGTTTATACATCCAATTTTATTTTATTCTCCCATTAAAACGTGATGTGTTCGCAATTGAAATAGTGCGTGTATAAATTAAATTCAAGGAAAAGCAGGTGACCACTTATTACACACTAAAGAACAACTTTTCTTTCTGTCCACCCCATTATCTTTACTCCTTGTTATTAGTCCTTCGAGTACGTTATTCCACTAATCACATCACGTCACGTCTAACGACCTATATAAGCCAAATTTGTGTTGTTTTACATCCGATACAACCACGAAGACGACCTCTTTTCCATTGTTTTTTTGTTGTTGTTGTTGAAGGGGTAGAGGGAACCATCAAAAGAGGAGAGGGGAGTAAAGAGAGGAGGTTTGCTACCAATTTTCATAAGAAAAGCTCTCATTAATCTCCATCAAACTTGAACAACCGCTAATAAGAGTTAGCCTTTTAGTCTTCTAGCTTCTTTTGTCCTCTGCTAACCATCACCATGACACTGGCTAAATTCAAACAGCGTATAAAATACAATTTACAAGAAGAAGGGTTGTTGAAGAGTAAAGGGTGGTGCTAGGACAAAGAAACAGAGGAGAAAAAATAACTTTAATCAAGGAAAACATGAATTATTTTTACCAAACATATGATGTAAATTAAAAAATGCTCTTTTTTTTTGGCCTATTTGCCAAATCTCTTTTGCTCGAGATTGGATCAACCCCCTTTCTATTCCGTCCCACCTCAACTTATCTTTCTCCAAGTGTTGTGAATACGTTGCTATTAATAATACTAAAGTCCGTCGCTCGTTGGATTGAAACAGAAAGTACGTATTCACTCGAGCATTCATTCGTGCGCGCTGTTCATTAGGAGTAAAATGCTCAATGAATATCTGTCCGAGGACATGCGCCGAACGGAACCGAACGAGCCGAACGCTATCGAACAACTGTCGGTTTTTTGGGAACGCTCAAAGGAAGTCAGTTGTTTGTCCGTGCTCAATGGATACGTACTTTTGCACCTGTTCGGACCATTCGGAGTGCTTGCTGAAAATGAGTCCCCAGTTGCTAAAAAACTTAAAGTTTATGTCAAACGATCCTTCACTGGTATTGCTTTACGGATATTTGTGTCCTTCTTCACAGTTTTATGGCCGACAAGCTTAATCATAATCTTTGTCTTGAGATGACATTCGGTTGAAATTTTGGAAATGTCCTTCAACCAATCCCCTTAAAAGTTTTGTATTTTGCCGCCTACAAAAGAATCGTCTTATCCACATTTTCCTCTCCTTCTTTTCATTCTTTTTAGACAATGAACACAGCACAAAGAAAAAACCTGCTGCCACTTTCAACTCAATTTTGAGACTGAGCTCTAGTTCTTGTCCTGTTCGTGGAGAAATTGGCGGGAACAAGTCGAGCAGCAGCAAACGGTCTGAATGCTCGGAGTATTCGGACGTATCATTTGTTCGCGTTCGTTCGGACTGTTCGGCTTGTTCTGTTCGTTCGAAGTAAAATGCTCACGTGAATACTCACCTAAAGGTTACGTTTTTTTTTATTCGAAGGGGTTGGTTTAGGGTGAAGAAGAGGGGAGCTTAGTTTATGAGGGTGGGGGTGTTAGAGTGGACAAAAGACTCGTGGCTGGGGCCCCTTAAAACACCTAAGGGGGTTAGGTTTGGTAGGGGTAAGGTTGGTGGAAGCAAGGGATGCGATAGTGGGTGGTAGAAGGAGGTGACGGATAGTATAGAAAGATGATTTATGACCCCACGCCTTACATAAGAGTTGCAATATGTTGACCTATATCATGGTCTCATCCGACTGTGCAAGGTGGGAGAAAAGGGTAAAGAGGGAGGGGGAGTGATAGTAAAATAAATAAAGGTAGGTGGAGAAATGGCGTGTGTTCCTCTCACACCACACTCTCAGGTTCTACTCGGGTAGTGGAAGTTACAACCCCAACAGTTTTTAAGGATGTAAAAGAAACACGGTGAGGGAAAAAAATATACACGCACATACATTATGTCGAAATTTCTTTATGAAATTTTTATCAACGACGATATAGCCATTTTCAGAAAATATTGCTAACTAACATGTAGCCTTTGTTAACTAAGCTCTTTAACCCAAATCATAGCAAAGTTTTAATAAAATATTGTCAAACTATAATTTATTTATAAATATAGTTAGATTGATTTTATATATTAAATAGATTTTTAAAAATTAGAATGGAATTTATAAATTGGACTATGTCAGTTTTTAAAAGGTAGAAATATATATATATATATAAATTTAAGATAAATATATTATATTTTAAATAATAAATGAATGTGTGTACCTCATAAGAAAGGAAAAATTTTTAAGGAAATTGTAATAATATCACCAGATTTTCTTGGAGAATGTGTAGAAAACCAATTAAAAATTCAACCCGATTATAATTTGAGCTTGGATAGAAAACCAAACCATAATGAGCTTGGCATAGGACTCTTGACCATCAATTCGGGTCTTATTAAAGAAGCAAGATAGTAAAATATATTATTTAACTATTTGAATATATAAGGATTAGTTCTAACAAACCTTAAAACAAGGTCTTAGGGAGATATTTTGGTTAAAAAAGAGATGAGTATACCGGAGAGTGGAGTAATTTACATAATAATAAGCTGCATACTATTGGTAAGACTAAACCCAAATGAGAGATAAAATTAGAATGTCATGTAGAAAAGAGGATGTAATGAGATGGAATGGATAGAACTCGCTCAAGGTAGGGATAGGTGGCGTTCTATTTTAAGTGAAGCAATGAACTTTCAAGTTTATAATGTCATATAATAAGTAATAATAAACTATTTGTTTTACCTACGCAGTACGACCAAATGTTTGCTATATTTCACGTTCCATTCTGACCATGTACGCTATTTGTCGTTTCACCTTGATTGACATTTACCTTTTACTGACTGTAACCCAAAATACCATTGTTGGATGCTAAAGATGGAAGTACTAGCAGTATTTATCACAGTTTTTTTTTGATGCAAACTTTTTACACTCCATATGCCCCCATATCCATGAATGCATTATTGAGAATCTCTAGAAGTTTCCCCAATAAATTTAAATGAGAAAAATATTCGAGATTGATCCGAATGTGTTCGAGAATTACTCCCCTGGCTATGTTAAATATTTAACTACACCAAAGGGATGAATGAGGAAAGTAGAATTTTAGAGGGAATCTACCAGCCTCCTACCATGTAGTTTAATCTAGTTTCCACCAGGTGCACCTAGTACGTGGGGGTAGTGCAGGTAATTTGACCACGGTGATAAGTCGATGGGCTAGATCATGTGTGGTGAAGCATACTGGGCTTTTCACGTGAGACTCTTTGTTTATCTCCAGGATTTTACAATTATTAAATTTTAGCACCACATCTTACTTCCTGTTTAGACTATACGCATATGTACTAGTAGTATTTAGAGGTAGTGTACACGTATATGTATTTATAAAATTAAAGAGGGAGTGTACCAGTATTTTCGTGAAGGAAAGAGGAGAACTATTTAAGGTAAGCCACTCACAGTACAACCAAACAGGAATTGAACCCTGATCTCTTTTGTTATCAGCAGTCTTGTTATCATCGGTAGTGACCCCTTAAATCATGTGGCCACCAAAGCAGGTTCTCCCTTTTATTGATCATCGAGCTGAGTGGGGAGGACATAATTTTTTTAGAACTATAACAAAAAATACTTCGAGGTATTGTAGAAAAATTGGAATATCTGTAATCGTGTACACAACCTCCTACCCGCCCCCCCCCCCCCCCAAGAGATAATTTGAGAATTTCATTCAAAAAGAGGGCTCTAAGATTCGCAAACTAATGGAAAAACAACTTTTTTTAAGTGGAAAATTAAATTTTGGTGGATAGTTTGGAGGGACCTATCTCTCTTTTTAAGCCAATTTAATTTATCCTCTTGTTAAACTACAATTCTCTTTTTTGCAATATGTTTTTGTTACAATGTAAATAATTTATTTTAACATATTTTACTATAGTTTATAGGCAAATAATATCGTTTCTATTAATTTCATTTGTGTGTGCACTTACATTAAGGGTTATAGTTTCATTTAAAGATGGTTTTTTAAAATTTATTTTTGACATATTTGGCATGGAATGGTTTTGGTTTGGTATATTAATATTTTACAAGAAGTTATACAAGGGGATGCATCTGGATATTGACCATCCTGATTCGTTTTAGTTTTGATATTCGTATGTCCGTATTCATTATTCAACCACTTCCAAACATCCTATAAATCTAAAATTTGGCACATTAATTGTTATTAACTAATATTATGTTATTCTAGAAAAGACAAAACAGTGAAAATTATACTATGGTGGATTAAAATGCATATCGAATCAGGGAGAAACTTTAATATAAATAGCTGATTTATAATATGTAAACAGTTAAAATATTTATAACTTTACCTGGGTTTTAACTCTTTAAAAAAACAATTATTTATGCTGTGTCACTCTTTTTACTAATACCAACAGGCAAGAGTATAAATATTGTGTATATTATAAATATTGTAGCTCATTATATTTAAAAGAAATTTCAGCTTTTAACAAATGTTCAGATTATATCTTCTTTTTAGCACCCTAATTTCAGATATGTAACATCAATTTAGACCAAAAAGTTTATTTTAAATATAGTTTAAGGATTTGGTTACATTTCTCTGTGTTGATTTTATATACCATAATAAAACAGTTACTTTATAGATACCCGTGTGAATAACGTGTACATCAGTAGTGTTTAATAAGATACATATCATTTACAATCCTATTAAAAACCAATTATAATTACAGTATTTGTGTTAACAAATTCTAGATAATAATTATTTACACAATTTTAAGCCTCACATATATTTTATTAATAATGTAACTGAGTTCTAACTTATTACATCCTTCGTGATTAACCAATTAAAAATAATTATTAATATTCTTAATAATCTTCCAAAAAAAGGCAAATAAGTCTTGTTAGCTAGCTCTTGAAAATCGAAAGGATTACAAATAGAATGCTCTTCACTGTCCAAGAATGAGAGGGAAGAAGCAGATTACACTTTAAGTTTCTTCAGACGTAATTGTTTTTTTGCCGTACTTTTGTTACAAGAGGACATTATTAGTTGTTCACTTGACTCAAATTGTCTTTTCTTAACAACATAGAAGATTGTTCTTCTAATAACGGGTGTCTGGTTGGATATTTCTCTTCTTGCTATAAGGTACACTCATGGGGCAAATAAAAAATACACTCACTTAAGTTCTGCACCTAAATGAAGAGAAGTATCCTAACATTGCAACATATCTGAGGGAAATAAAAGCTCTGAGCCTTCAACGCAACTAGAATATAAAAGATTTTATTTTTGTGACTATATTAATTGGTTTAAACCATTAATTACCTTGAACTCAGAAACTTGATATTTTTCTCGGAAAACCAGTGAACGTTAGCCAAAATTCATATCTATATTTTTAAATAAGACTAACATACTTACAATTTAAATTTCTCTTTACGTTCTTACCGGCAGAGATTGTTATATAGTTTTGTGGTTTATTGAAATTTTTGAAGTTTAACTTACCATAAGAACCACTATTTTTTTACGGGTAATTTTATAGTAATCAATCATAAAATATAATTTCCTATGCCGTTACCTTATACTTGAAAGCCTAACACGGAGCTTCTATTTATTCACACATTTACAAAGACAAGATAGAGTATCCTAAGTTGATTTATTACGTCTTATCTCTGCCAATTTTTTTTCACCAATTCAATCTACCTGTCAGAGATATCCGAGAAATAACTGCAATACATGCGAGTAAATGCCTAACCAATAAAGAAAAAAATGCAGGTTCATTGGTACAAACATTAATTTGGATACTAATTTATGCATATTGTTAATTTTGTCCCGCAGATACTAAATATAGGTAAGCATATATATTTATCATAAATATTGATTTAAAAAAAATATTTACTTGTAATTGTCATAGAAGAAATGGTTGAGGAAAAGAGTAACTTATGAAGAAGGAGGATAAAAATATTAGATGACTTAAAGGAAAGGAGAAAGAGAAGGAGGCAAAGGACAGGGCGCATTTGAGTTTTAAGTTCATTGACAAAAGAAATGGCCTGTCTTAAGACAAAATGCAAATATAAATAAAACAAATATTAAATGTGCTATTGAATTGATAGTTATGTTTGAAATATAAATAAGATAATATATTTATATGTGTTCATGGGATTTTGTGTGTGCTACTCTTAGGCGTTTAAGTCTGTGTGTCTTTTGACCCATTAATTCCAAATTCAAGAAAGCTAGAGAGCTTAATCTTGGCTCACGTATTTAGGCAAAACTAAGGGTGTGTGCATTCCAGACAATTTTTCTTGAATTTGACATATTTTGTGAAACTAACGTCATAAATAACCAAAACAATAATTATTTATGTCACGAATATTGTCTAGTTTGCCATTGAATGTATTAATGATTTGTTCTCGCTCTAATTTGATCACCAAGAAAATAATGGTATGGTGCAATTCACAGACTTTGTCTTTATTTTAAATTAAAACTAGCTGGTGTGCCCGTTCTTCGCCATGGGAATCTATCAGTGGTGTATTCTCTGGGTATGCTAGTCCTGCTCCACATACCCATAATTATTTGCAAAAGATGTATACTTAGAAAATAATTCTTTGTTAATTTTCCGATATATCGTGTTTTGAATCTTTTAAATTGAAATATACTTTTATAAAATCAGAAGTTTCTGAGCTATAAGCAAATATACCTTTAAATTCATATCTTTGAAAATGCATTTTTTTCTTATGCTCTTTGGTAGACAAAGATATTTCTCTTTTCTTAATTTGTTCTGTAACAAAACTCCTTGTTCCTAATATCATAGAGTAAGTAGGTAACAGTGGATATTATTTCACTAATGACCCTTGGTGTAATGTTTCTACAGCAATGTATATTTTACTGTAAAATTCGAAGACTGGTCAATCTTAGAATTTACTGGTATATCCTGACATTTACCAATATCTGTTGGTAAAAGTCCGAAATATCTTAGAAAAAGTTTACATTTCGAGTTTTAACCATCTCTATACTCAGATGGAAGAAAAGATCCACAGTTCTAGCTTTTACAAGCACTCAAATGTAAAACATTATCCTAGTCTTACCTAACCTAAACTAACCTAACCAAGCCTAGTCAAACCTTTATGTCAGTTTGGATTAGGCTTGATTGGGTTAGGTTAGATAATTGGCTCACTTTTGAGTGCTGGTCAAAACTAGAACTGGCGATCCTCTCTCCAACCAGACTCTATAGATGGTTTAAACTCAAAATGTCAACATTTACTAAGACCTTTCGGAATTTTACTAGTAAATATTTGTAATTGCTAGGGTATACCAGTAATTTCTAAGATTTACCAGTATTAAGACTTTTACGGTAACGTATAGAAATATTCTCATATCTTACGTGTTTTTAGTAAATATCTATTTTAAGACAAAAGCGAGAGAAATTCTGTGCAGTGCTGCGTCAATTTTTTTTTTCGATCATCACAAACAGTACTCATTAGTAAATAACCCCCTTCAATCAACCCTTGTTTTAGAAGTGTATATTTAATGCTTTATTTCTTGTCTATTTAGTATTTAATGTCATATTTTAATGGTTTGCTTAATTTTAAGTAATTCTTAAGCATTTTTTAATCATTTAAAGTTTTACATGATAAATAAATATAATATTAGGTACTAGGTTGATATTGTATTAATGCTAGAATGCTCAAATATATAATTTTTATCAGACAATAATTGGAATGAAAATATAATATAACCATGTGCTTTGTATCCCCTTTGCTTGTATTGTTGTAAAACACAATTTCTGTTGAAACACTGCAACTAAACTGTGGAGTAGAGGGCTGCTTTAAGGGGAGGGAGTATGTTTATCATTTCTGAAGCATATATTTGTATAAAAATATTTAGGCTTCTATTTTGCCGAATGTAATATTTAAGTTGCTAAAAACGTTTATTTGCAATTTACATTAGAAAGGTACGTGTTTGATTTAGTCGTGTTTATTTACTAAAGGATTTTGTTACTTTAATAAAGTAATTTTTTGGAAATATTAAAATCTTAGGTAATCAAAACTAAGACCCTGCTAATAAGTAATAATACATCCTAAGTATACTATTCCAAATATCAAACGCATCGGCAGATTGCCCTAACATGAAATTGACCCGTTAGGTTAGAACACGAATTTTGGTTTTTGAAAATTTAGGGAAGAATAATTTAAGGAAAATATGACTTGATATGCAAACCAATTAACTCGTCCGCTATAAACTGGTGACCTGGTGATCTAGGGGTAGGTGTCAGACTTCTGTGCTATGGGTCAGGGGTTCAACCCTCGGTCCCGGCACAGATTTATCTGATTCCCAAAACCCTTCCTTCACCTCTGACAAGACGTGTATTAATCACAACTTGTGAATGTATGGAATGACAGGCCTACACCGTGGTTCGGATTCCACGTTAAGCTGTAGGTCCTCCATTAAATCTCACAATCACCCTAACATTACACATTAGCGTAAGTGCTTATAGCCCGAACGGGTAGTAAGACGCGGTGCTAATAATAATAAACACTATAAACTTATTTTGTAGGGAGGAAAGAATAAGGGCCCTCTACATGATTCATTAGGTCAAAAACACTCACTCTCAAAATGTTTAAACATTAACTTTTTGGATTAAAGTATTTCTTAGTTATTTACATATTCGTGCAAACTGTTTTATAATGACGAAATAATAGGTTTAATCGTCATAGTATAACCATTTACCATAACCCTTATAGTTATTATAAACACACTTAAGTAACGACTTAAGTTAGTGTCCTACTTAGAATGAAGATGCCCCTTGGGAAAACCACCTCCCTCACACTTTAAACCACTCTCCGGATGACCATATAGGGGGTAACATGTTGTATTCATGTGGTTTTAGAGGGTTGGAGAAGCATTTCCGAGAGGGCGTAATGTGAGCCTGTTACGTAACAAGAGGGCTGAGTGGGGAGAAGAGGTGGACTGGTGTAAGGGATCTGACCTCATGGTTCAGGACAGGGGTTCTCCGAGGTCTTACTCTTCCCAAACTAGGGGTATTAAGTTAATCTAGAGACAGTTGTATCTTCAGAGCAAGAGGCTGGTAGGCTATAATGGTGAATGGTAAGGGTGTTGAAGAACATTTCATATAATGTTTAAATTGCTAATGTTTGTTAGGATAGCCACTTAATCTATCTCTATTAAAAAGTTTTTATTATTAAATGTACAAATTTGAAATGCAATTTAATATAGTTTTACTTATTATAAATAAAAGATTAGATATTTAGTGAAGTAATAATATTTTAGTAGATAGTGCCTATGAGACGAAAATAGGCCTAATATAAGAAATTACTTTGAACAACATATTTTTGACAGGGTTTATGAATTTAAATATTTAGGAATAATTTCATTTAGCAACAAGGATATTAAACATGAATTTGGTAGATAATACAATGGGAAAGGTTTACCATTGCTGGGTCAGTAAGTTATTAGAATATCACTAGCTTTCAGGGAAAGTAAGGCTCAGACTATAAAAAACCATAATTTTACCGTTTCTATACGGGTATTAAACGTTGTGTCTTAATTTACATGACGAAACAAAATCTAGGTTGCTTGTAAACAAGGTGCTTAGGAGGATATTCGGTTAAAAGAAGGATATGGCTGGATTCTTCTTAAACTTTAGTAGGCTTTATCATGACCTAGCCTCTAGGTATACTTTTTAAATTTCTTCACCAATAGCAAACTTTACCAAATAACATTTGGAAAAACTCTACTAAGGTTTTTAATCAATAAATAGGGTGAAAGTATCCTGGTATAGTTGAATTTTTAATTGATTAAACATTTTATTAAAGTCTTAAAACTATTAATACATTATACATTATTTGTAAACATTTATAATACATGAATGTGAAAACTTTATTACAGGAGTGCCAAAAGAGATAAGACAAACGCTCATCAGAAGTCGATTTTTAGGATCACTTTTCTTAAATTACATGGTTGAAAAAACTTGTCTGCCACATTTTATTCCCGTTATTTTGAGGTCAGAGCGGTATTATGACGGGATACCACGCTACACCTTTAAATTATTAATCCCGCGGGCCGTATTAAACATATAATCGGGCCGTATCTTCCCCATAAGTCATAGTATTCCCATTATTGATCACATTTTTAAAAATTTCACAATTTGGTTTAAATTTTGGCTGAATTAACTGATCGTGCGAAAAATTAAATTTGTTGATAAATTATTAATTAGTTTTGTATTGAAAAATAAAAAGTAAAATATTATTTTCATAACTTATCAAAAGATTTTTCATAATTTATTTTTATTAAATGTAAAAAAAATCAGGGATAATAAGTCTTAACATTAATAAATCAAAAATCATCTCACATTATATTTAAGAGTTCGAAAAATACGTCAAAACATATCTTTAACAATTAACTATAAATTACAAAAGTTATATAGTTATTTTTAGATGTATTTACTTCAAACTGAAAAAATAGTTTAGCAATTTATTTCATAGCACATTAAATGAATACATCTGCCTAAAAATAATGCAAATATTAGGAAGTATTTAATTTGAATTTTATGAACTAACATAATATACCAGACCAAGATCTACCATGGAATTTGAAATGCCATTTTCTCAATTATATGGCTCTTTAATATAAACGGGAATCTTCCTTAGTAGACTTACGCGATATAGAACGAGTTAAGATCTTATATCTATAAATTAGTACTATACAATAACTAAATTTTGATAAATAATATTAAAATAACAAGTATTAAATAATATAAAAGGACCTTTAACAAATTTAATATATTTTTACAGCAAAATGATAAATAAAACGTCAAGATATTTTACAGTTAGAGAGAATATAGTCAAGAATACTAATATTCCAAATTCCACTTGCTAATAAATTCTCCTTAAGAAAACGTATCCGACCTTTTAATGTACGACGACGTACAAATGAAGTGATAAAGCCAGTAATACCTCTTTTCTTCAAAATTTTGGTTTTATAGCACAGATTAAAATGTTATTAAAACACATTGCCACAATGTTAATATTATTTAAAATATAAAAACTCAAGTGCCATTTCATAACAGAAGCTTGCAGTAGTAAAACTGTAGCTATTACTGTGACAATTTGACTTTATATATATATATATATATAAACAGTAGGCCTAGAGTGTAAAATGTTACAAAGTTAATTAAATTAATTAAATATTGAGTTTATATTGTATTCATAATGCATCGTATTTATATTTTAACTAAGGAAAAAAGTCAGTTTTCAACATTGAAATAGTACTACCCAACTTTAATAACCCTTGGTTGTAACCTTGTTTGTAAAATATTTCATTATTCTCATATGTAAATTAGTCAATGCGTTTCGATACTAAATAAAAGTGTGAAGGAATAACTCCCATAAATAAATTAACAATTATGTTTCAATATATTTTAGTCACCACCATGTATTATCTAATTACATACAACAATACCTGGCCTTATTCCTCAACAATAATAGCTCACACATCACCCGGAAATATATATCGAAGAATTGATATCTGAAAAGGGAAGAGTAACAAGGATAACAACTTTTTTTTATCATAGCAATAATGTAACTCTGACAGACTTTATATTTTGAGTTTGGTATTTAATTTGAAGGTCTTCTCAGGGCATTTGTTTACGTTCACAGGTAGACACGAACTCTAAGTGGTCAGTTTAGGTTTACTCTGGCAGGAATATCGAGATTTGAATCTGGAAATGATATATTAAAAGATGTTTTCCACAATGAATGTTTTGACTGTGGTTCTCTCATTCACCTTTTATTAAAAAGAAGGGTAGCGCCGGGTTGGGGTTGGAAGCTCATGGGTTTGTGATGTACTCGCCCTCATGTGGACTGCCTTAATTTTGACAGAAGAAAAGGCTCCTTTCTGACAGAGTGCATCCTCGTGGTGGACCCAAGACAACGATTAGGGTTTTACCCAAATAATGGCTAAGTCTCTGTCAAGGTTGTCTGTATTAAGGATAAGCCCCTAATCCCCACAAACACACACACACCACCCCACACACACACACACACACACAAAGCTGTTGGTAACTAGTATATTTTGATAAAGCTAGTCATTGGTCAGGACATCTCCACGAGGTCCCTACTGGTCAAATCAAGTCAAAAGCCCTTTTAGGGTGATTCCTGAGGCTAGGCACCTGCCCTACTCCGAGGGGTTAATGTCTCTAAGTGAGAGTACATCACTCACAGAAGGAGCGGCCAACTCCTCCCGCCAATGGAAGCAGGCCAACGCAAGAGCGGGGGGGGGTCCAGTTATGACAGGGAAAGATGGTGGGAACGGGGTAATATGTTCCTAAATTGTCCGCTGAGCACGTTTTACGTGCGTGGCTACGCTTGAAAGGCACAGCCATGATGGGATAAAGGGGCCCTCGCAAGAGGTATTTGTTCCCCAGATAAGTAGTGCTAACACGGCAGAAGAATTTACACTTTAAAAAGTATTTTTACTGCAAACATACTTTTAGTCAAATCGTCCGGATTCAAATTAAATAGTTGTTATTTAAAGAAATAAATTACTTTAGTAAAACTTTTTGGCTGGTCCGAATCATACGGTACATAAAGTTTTTTTGGTCAAGTCACGTTATCTTCTGTAAATTTTAATATATCAATCAAATAATATTGACTTGATATTGATATATACAGCAAAACCATGTGTTTGCATGAGTTTAAAGGTTCTTTCTAAGATAGTTGAACTGTATGTAATAAAGCCCAGCCAAAGTGAAATGTTTTGTAATATTTTTTAAATGCCCATATAAAAACAATGGTTTTTACAACATGAACACTTTTTAAAAAGTTAGGAACCATTTAATAGCACCGTTCATATGTTCGCTAAATAACTTAAAACCATGTATGAATAATTACGGTTAAAATTAAAATATAAAGTAGGCAATTTTAATTTATGTTGTTATTCTTGGTTACTCCCTATTCTAATTGGATATTTAGCAAACAACATGGTATAATACAGCTCTTGTGTTATTAGTCCTAAACTCCGTTTCGGTTTATCCTAAAATTTGCCCACATATATCACGAATGACGTAAATTCTAATGTACAGTTTTCACAACGCCGTGAAATGTTTTGGCATACATTCCATCTAGCCGAACGTTAAGTACACAAACAGAGCTTATTTGCTCGTTGTGTGACTCTGGCGACTGCAATATCGATCCCTTTGGTTGTTTGCGCTTACGTTTAACTCATCGCCTTTTGTGTGTTCGGCGGCTCAGCCGGTCAAACATCACCCGTTCATGGAAACTAGTGAAGAGCGTAGTGGATCTAGAAGGTACACATATACACGAAACGCGTTTGAATTAAACTCATAACGTGTATCGTACTGTTTTTATTAAAAGCACACTCATCTCTAGTGCCAACTTATGTTGAATTCATGTTTGTTGTTACAATATTTACTATAGTGGACGAGTTCAAATTTTGCGAATTACACACATTCATTTATTTAAGTAGAGATATCATTTCTACCCTACATTTAGAATGTTATAATTTGTAAATTAGAACTTAAATAAACTAAAGAAACATATTTAGTTTTAGCAAATCCAGTTAGTATTTGAAAATAAATAATATTTTAAATTTTCGAAATATTTTCCATAAACCTATATAGTGCAATTTATGCTTGGGTTTGTTCGTGAATATTATTTCGTTTCACATATATTACGAGTTTTGAGTAAATATCTCAATTTTTAAACAATAGAGTGAGAAAGTCCGTACCATATATTTATACAAGCAATTGAAAACTTTTTTTTTTCTTTTTTCAGAGTCATCAATAAGATACATTTGTGGTTCCTTGTCAATACTACCCTTAGATTTAGAATAAATTATTTTATAATTTCATTTTAGTTTTATGAAAGCCTGCTTTATTTAAAACCTTACACAAGTCTACTATGTATAAAAATGTTAGGCAAAAAATATGGAGATACAAAATTAAAGTTTTACTAAGAAATCCAACTTTGAACATTTCACAACATACTTTATTTTTACTTATAAGAAGCTAAACGAGCAAGTTATATAAGCCTATCTACACATTCTATTGTCAGTATTTTTTTTCCAAATGATTTTTTTTCATCGTTATTTCTTTCTCTGCTTTCACATTGAGTGATCTACTTTCTTTTCATTGCAAAAGTTGATGGCTTCATACTAGCTAGATCTACACGAAAGACAAAAAAATATAAAAATGCTGAGGTTTCAAGCCATATTTTCTTTTAAACCACGCAATATCTTAGAACCATCTCCTCTCCTATATTGATATCTTTGATTAAAATCAATATTTGCTTTTGAAGTCTTCGTTCACCCTTTCTTTGTGATGATGAAAGAAAATAGTAGAAAGAGAAGATTGAACGGAAGTATAGAAGCAGCTCTTCTCTTTATGAAATGCAGTATGGATGAGTTACACAAGATAAAAAAACTAAGATGAATTTAACAAAAAATCTCCCAAAAATCTAGTCCAGTTTTTTAAACTATGATTACAATAGACTTCTCCTCTATTTTTTTCACAAAAACTTATAAAATTGAGTATTTTAATATCTTTTTAGCATATTATGTAAATAAAAACCACGAATCTTGCGGAAAGCTAAAATATACCTAGTAAAACATAAGAAATATCATGCGAAAATATACTATTTGCTATATATTATTAAAAATTTACTATAATATGCAACTAATGTTAATTAATCACCAATAATTTATATTTATACAAATCATGAAAATTCTCTTTTAGACAATTTGTGGTTCTTATCTCTTACATTTTGTTCACTCTACGAGTAAGTATTTTGTGTTATTTCTTTCTCTCTATCTCTAGTTGAGAGAGGGAGAGAAATATATCGACTATCTAATACGAGGATAGTTCTTATATGCTTACAAATTCCAATATTGTAACACCCTCACCTTTTAGCCGGTCAGCAAGATTCTGTTACAAACAATTCCACCGTTTAGCAAGATTGGAAAACCCGGAAAAGCTTTGTCGACCCTTTCATCCCTTTCATTTTATTCTTGTCTCCAACCTAAGTAATACTAAAAAAAAATTTCGAAAGTGTAAAAAAAAATTCTTGCCATCTTCCCCCTTTAAAAGCACCATGGTACAAGATAGAGAAAATTATATGTCCACCACTAGCCACTCTGCGTATATTATTCTCCTTTTCTTTTCTTTTTTATTTTTTCTCCTCGGTATGAGTATCACGCCTCATAAAGGAAAATACAGCAGGTGTTTGGACATCTGAAGACGCCAGCTTCTTTACAGCGTCCATTAAAGAGAAGCTTACGTTGGTGAGGAAAGTGAGCGTCGGTCGGTACGACGCGAGTATTTTCAGTCTTCCTTGAAATCGAGAGCCGCAGACGTACACGTAACGGTTAAAAGGATGGAATTCAGGAGAACATATCTAGCGAGAGCCTCCCTACTTACCTCAGGTGAGAAAGGGGTGGATGGGAGAGTTGAGATTGCGGAATGACATTGGGAGTAGAGAAGGGGCTAGGTGGTCGGTTGGATCTTGAGGGGAAAAGGGAGGTGGGAATATTCGAGCAAAGCCCCCCCGAGGGAAGTTGTGGTAACACGGGGGTATTCTAGAGGAAATCTCCTTTTATTGGGTCGTGCTTTCAGGAAGGGAGTATTCTCACTGTAGAGAGCGTATAGGGTAGAAATGGTTTTGAACTTAAATCTTGATTTCCTCGAAGTTATCTTATCATATAAAGTGTGACTAAGGTGGCGCTAATAATTTTGCAAATTTAATGGAATTCAATTCTTCAATACAATACTGTCTTATTTTATTCAAACCCACCCCGGTGGTGCAGTTGGCTAACGCGCTAGTTTCGTGTTGAACTAGACCTCCTAGGAAATGGAGATCAAGGTTCAAATCATGGTCGGGTGATCTGGGGGAGTTTCCCCTAAATGGTTTTCCACTCTCTTTCCACGCAGATGCGGGTTCACTTCCTCTAAATTAAAAACCTTCCCAATTTCCTATTCATCAGCGAAATTAGTAATTAAGCGTATAACTCGAACAAGTAGTAAGACGTGGTGCTACATAAATAATATTTCATTCAAACATTAAACCAAAATTGTGTATAGCCGAATTTTAATAGTTATATTATCAATGGACTTAGGTCTGTATTTAAAGATGAGATAAGTTTATTTTTTATAATTACTTTGACATAAAACTAGCAGAAACTTATTACATGTCCCAGAATTCATTACACTTATTATTAACACATCTAATTTTAAGAAACTCAAATAAAATGTTAAAAAAAATATTGCGACAAACTTCATTCTATAGATTAAATTTTGACATTTAGTCCGTTCTATCGCTGAGACAGGACACATATCACTGGTAAACTAAACTAGCCCAGGCTCTATACATATATTGTTTTTTAAGTATTCAACTGAGTGACTAGTGGCAGTTTGAACATGGTAATCGAACGCGGGATTTCAAGCTGAGAATGCAAAAGCTTTCTTTCTGAGTCATATTGGTTCATTTTATATAAAGGACCTATGAATAGTCATTAATTTATGATATATATATATAAAACAATTTCTTAATGATTTTAGAAAATGTTAATTATTAAATAATAATATATTTTGCTTCAACTAAATATAACAATTATACTTAATAAGCTATTTATTGGTGATAATTAAGTGGATCAAACTTACATTATATTTGAATATTTCACAAACCATTTCTTGTAAAATGACAATTTAATACTTAACTAAGCCAGTAGAGTAAGACAAAGTTTTGTTTCTATTAAAATAACCTTGGTCGAACATCTTAACTATAATATTAGAAAATAATATTAAAGGATACACATATTATTTAGTGTCCTGAAAATTAACAATATCTTTACTGAAAACATTTTTATATTTCTAACACCCTTAACCATATTATAAACCAATAAAAATGTTAACATATAAAAACTATTTTAGTTTAATTGGATATAGTTTAGTACATATTTTTTACATATTTTACTCAAGTGGCAAATTGTATTTTTTTTATCCATACTTTGGTGCTAGATATGTTATATAAGATAATATTATCAATGCTTAAATACAATTTACTTAATAATCTCACTAATCCAACTAATAATGCACACCTTTATAGAAGTAATAAAATAAACTACAAACCAAGTACTAACTCATAATTTGGTGGATCTTGTTGGAGACAGACATCAACCAAGTATTTCCTATTGACTTCACATCTCATCAATTTCTCTGAAACACTCTCAGGTAATTTACTCTTTAAGTTTCACCCTTAAACTTTCAATGGTCATGACGAAGTGTCTCGTAATATGGAATTCATTAATTGGAAGGAAAAAAAATTGCCGGTAAAGATGGGGGTCCAAATGGGACACGTGTCAAAGACAGGCATAAGGAAAAAAAACTTTATCTTAATATATGATGGCGTGAGATTTTCTTCGGGGAGATATTATGATATTCACTTCGAAACTTTGGGTGTGATAAGTCGACCTGGGAAAAACTTTGCCCTTCGATGATAGTTTTTTTTTTTTTTTACTTTTTCCTGGTCTCTTTTTTTTTTTTCCTCTTTCTTTCCCATCATTTCTAGTTTGCTTCTTGTCCTACCCCAATTTTTCGTTCCTATTTTACGATATTGGAGAGAAGTTGCCCTCAAGTTTTCTACGGTTATTTTTTACTAACTTTTATATGAATTGAAGTTTTTTGGTTTGTAATTTTTAGAAATGGTTTGGATGATGTCATATTTTCACAGCAAATTCAATAAAATAGGACTAGTAAGCAAAATGTCGTTTTGGAATCATTATTAATATATTGAACTACTTTAACATGTTGACAGTTTGGGGAATCCTCTACTAATTTCTTAAAAATTATGGTATTTAAATTTATAATAATATTCATTTATATGATTAATAAATAATAGTTTGTTTCAAATATATAAATCTAGTACCATTCTTCAAATCATCCAGAAAACTATGCATTGGGCTAATAACTGCTAAAATTGAATTGAAATTAAATTAATTGTCTAATTTATTATAACATAAAAACTTCTATATAGATTTTAAAATGCATATTAATATTATCTAATAAAAATGAGCCCGTAAATGTAATCTTGTATTAAAATTTTTGATAGTAATTTTAAAACTTATTGTTTATTATTTTTGTTTCCTTCTCCATATTTTATATAAATTTTAATTTTTCTTCTATGATGAAACCATATTTCATTGATTTTTCACCATCTTCAATTCCAATGTTATTTCACATTATTGTATAAGAATATTTTATTTTTTATTTTATAAGAAAAATTAAAACTTATATAAATAAGGGAAAAGGGAAAAAAAATATAAACAAAAAATATAATCTTACTATCAATTATTATCACTCCTTACCAAATAAACAGGAACATTATTAGAAATACACACTATCATAAAATTATCGTAAAAATTTAAATTTTTTAACATATACCAAAACAATAAAATACATCTTAACTAAATTTAATCAAATTAATAAAACATAATGCACTACCCTAATATAACAAAAATTTTGAACAAACCTACAATTAATCAATTAAGAGATGTATTTTCGATAGGTTTAATGAAATGGTACACTTGAAAACCTTATTGATATAATAATAGTCAATTTAAAAAAACACGATTCTGTTTTAAACCCAGTTTAAAAAAGCTAAACACTTCCGTATTAATATATGTAATTTTTAATCGCTGAAGGAACTTACAAATAATAATTTAAAATAAAAAATATATGAATTTATGTATGATTAAATTTCGGAATAAACAAATGATAGCCATTTGAATGAGTTCGGTTGTGTAGAAAAAAATGCCTAGAAGCTTTCGTAGCAACAAATTGGGTATACATGCATCATAAATTCAAGGATCAAATCGATGAGGAGGGCTCTATAGAAGTCCTGAATCCTATTTTCTGGAAGATTGTCCAAGAAATAAAATAGGTAAAGAAATTCTCTATTGAACGGGATAGAAAATAAATAAAATGAAATAAGAAATTCTAAACAGAAAGTGACAGAATACCAAAAAATTATTTGTTAGAAAGTATTTCTATATCTGTAAAAACGTAAAATAAATGTAAATTATTTTATAAAAATTATTAAGCCTAGGTTTCTCTGTTGGAATATTTTGATACTAGTAGGCTATTTTCCTTTGATCTTGGATAATTTTCAGGCAGGATCAACATTGTTTGTTTGATAAGAAATTGTAAATTTCATGGACCAATTTGAATGTAATTTTCTGCAGACTTTTTTGAATCTTTGCCGAGTATTTATTCACTTTCTTCCAAGAAATTATCTGAGTTAAGACTTAAAACTTAGTGTCACTTTGAAACACAAGAACAATCTATGGTGTGAGAATTAATTTGAGATATTCAGCCCCAATATCTATTGTGTATTCACACAAGGGACGGATTAATTTATATCAGTCAAGGCCCCAAGGCTGTAAATAATTGGAGGCCACAGCACAGCTTTAAACAAATATTTTTCTGCTCAAATTTTCGAGATCATCATTTTGTATTTACAAAATTAACTGTTAAAAGCTCAATGTTAACTATATTATTTAGTTTAAGAAATATTAGATTTATAGTTACATATATAGGCACTGGTTTCACTGCGTTCTAAAGGTGTTGTTTATGTTTTGAAAATCAAAGTATAGTATTTATTTGAAGAAAGTGCTTTTAATTTCTATATATATATATAATTTATAAGACGAATAGTTTCAGAAGGAATAGAAATGAGTTATATTGTAAAGGAATCTTGTTTCACCACATTTAATCACTCCTCCCCCATCAGTCCTCCCCACACACACATCCTAAAGCAGTACACACTATATATAAAAGTATATATTTTGTGTTATCAAGGCAGTTAAGATTTTTAGGTAAAGAAACATTCTACCCCAGACGGGAAAGCTGTAAGCTCCTTCATTTGCATTATTGAACTAAAGTTTTGGGCTATGAACTATTTAACAATAATTTGTAGGTATTGAACTAATATCTACTCAACTGCAAGTTGTATTTATAAAACTGGTAGCTTTTTTAAATAAATGGTACGGAATTCCGCACAGACTTTCTCGCTCTATTGTTTAAAAATGGAGATATTTACTCAAAACTCTTAATATATGTGAAACAAAATAATATACACTAGCAAGTCCAAGAATAAATTGCACTATACTTATATTAAACATTTTTTGAGTCCCGGTTTTAAATTTTATAATTTTATTCTTAAATAATTTATGTCTTCATTTGTTTATTTGGACCTATAAAAAAATCGATATTGTGTCCATAAGGGTAGACACTTAATTTTAAAATTTCGACTTCCGGTTAGTATTTTCGAGGTTTTATTAGGTGTTGCACATCTTCAGGTCATCGCATTGCTATTAAATTCTTCATATTTATTTTGACCAATAAAAAATTTAAATATTGGACTGTTGAGTCTAAAATGGAGATATACCACTGTTGTACAATACATTCCTCCTAAACGGATTAAATAAAAATAGCATGGACTTTGAGAGACTTACTTATATTTAATTACTCTATGGCATTGGAGAATTATTGCGTTAAAACTTAAGTAGTATCTCTTTACAAATAAAGCTCACAAAATTTAATGAATATAGTTGTGAATAACTCAGATACTGTTGGTTATAAAGAAATATTTTTCAAATAAAAGTTCTTTATTTTTAATAATACTACAATTAGATTTTTTACGGTCGCAATACTTTACCTTTAGTTTTCGAAAATTTAAAAAATATATGTAGTTGAGTATAGCTTGAAAGTAATTGGTTTTATAAAATATGTTTGAAATAAAAGATTTGTATTATAATAATATATCTACAATTTGCTCTGATAATTAAATTCATATCTCAAATAGTTTCGGAAATATGATAAGAAATAATAGTTTACACATCAGAACGGAACCCTTAAAATCATTTTGCCGAGATCATGATGGTACCCTATTTTGTTTGGAATCTTTATAAATGTTTTGAAATGAAATTTATTCAAAATCATTAAAGCCGATCTATATTAAATCGACTTATTCTCTTTCTGGCCTTCAGTAAATTACTCTTAATTCTAGGATTAGATATCCAATTCTAAAAATCCTTGGGGCAGCCCTATGAAAACCTTAGATACCAAGTCTTACCTGATTGTTAGAATAGTTTATGCTCTAATCAGAGGTACAGACAGACAGACAGACAGAGGGAAATTCAAAAACAACTTTTTATGATTCGGGGGTCATGAAACGTCGAGATTCATCAAAATACAGAATTCGATTTTTTTGACAATCACAATATTTTCTCTATCTGTAAGATAGCGAGAAAGTAAAAATCAGCTTATTAACTACAAAAGTATTATTGATATATAGGCTGTAAGTAGTAAATTATAACTACTGAACTTTGACTTGTAGCTAGAAAACCGGTAATTTTTAATTATATGATGCAAATAATGAACTCCTTTACTATCTACCTATAAGCTGTTTAATATATCGTACTTAAAGCTACTGAAATACAAACTGTGGTTGGGAAATTTTTTAATACTGATCCATTTAGGTTTTAGGTAACGAAATGATTATTACTAAACTAAAAGCATCTATATCTAATGAATTCATGTACTATTTAACTACAATTTTAAAGTAATTAACAGTAGAATTATTTAAATTAAAGCTCTAGTTCACGAATCAAAAGTATAGATAACGAACAGGTTAAATATTGAATCAAAGAGTGGCAAAGTGGTTAACAATAATCGCTATTGAACTAAATTTTAGATGTTATGAAAAATTTTACTAATAAAGTTATCCTAATTTTTGGTAACGAGATAGTTAAAAAATCTCATATAATAATCATTTTAATGAAGTAAGACTATATGAATTTAAGATATTTCAAAGATAGTTTAGGCCCTGTACCATTCATATATATTATGAAAATAAATAAATCGTTTTACAATTATTTAAAGCTCTCGGTCATTCCAAAGATGAAAGATTTCCATTTAAAAACCTCTCCTCTTCTTTCAAAGTGACTTCTTTAGTCGGGCCTGTGCGGCATGTTATTAACAAGACTGTCCATAATGACCCGTGATTTCACCTGTCACATTTCGTTGTGTTCACACGATGCACGGGGATGAATCAAACAAACCATGAAGATGGGGAAAGTACATAATTTCTTGACTAGGAACATTTATCTCATCTGAAACTTGATAATTTAATGTTGTAAGACGTCGCAACATCTTTAGACGAGTTCAAGTAAATCCCTATGTAAAATCTCAACAAATATACTTCCGAGGAAAAGAAATATAAGGATTCACTCAGCTTGAAATACGTTTTCTCATACCTAAAGATTCTAACGAGTATGTTTTCTATTATATAAGCCCCTTTCTAATATGTTTAGTCTGTGCTTCACTTATCATTCTGGTCATATCAATTTAATTAAACCAATAGGAAGGGATATGGAAGGTAGAATTTAGAGAAAGTATACACTTATTTTTGCGGAAGTAGAGAGAGAAAAACTTATTAAAAAAAGTCCATATGGTCAGGATTCCAACCTAAATTTCCCTCTTTATGGCAAGATTTACTAAAATAGCTATTAATCTACGTGCCCAACGGTGTGGGCTCTAAAAAATTTATATTCAAGAATTTTTGAATGAATTTTGACAAAGATTTAAGTTAAATGAAGAAAATATATTCTAGTTACTATTTAAATCGCCCTGAACGGGTAATTAGATATGTGGACAAAAATAGTAAAGAATTATTGATATAGATTAACTACTTTACGAACGATTACAATGGAACCCACACCAATCAATCTCATCTAGTCTGGTTGTCAGTGACTGTTAGGTCAGGGTTTAAATCCCGACTTTTTAATGGGGTTCATTCACCTAAGTCTTTTCCTAGCCTCTTTTAGGGAAAATTTAGGTATATTTCCGCTAAAATCTACCTTAATCATTCTTATTATTAGAATGACAAACCTAGGATTATACGGTGTAATAGAAAGAACAACCGTATCAATGCACGCGCGCACACACACACACACACACACAAATATTTTATTTATTATAGTATTGTATATATATAATATACACACAAACAAATACATACACAATATTTTAGCACTAAAAAAATTGAAAACTACTACGCTGCTCATGTCAATAATATTATATATACTGATACTATCAGCACTGCACTTTGAAATCAGAGATGAAATATAAATAAAGACTTTTGAAATACAAAACTTATGTTCTATGTGGACAAAAAATATATACGTGATTTTAGCAGGTTTTGATGAATATTGTATACATAAATATATATTCCTTCCTTGAATCATGAATTTGTATTTTATTTGCTAAATCAGCCGGAAATTCCGGGACAGATGTAGACAAGATTCCGGAGTATAAATATACTCTATATTTTTTGTTGATAAAACACAAATATGAGAGTTATACATATTAACGGTGGGTGGTACACTTTAATATTATGAAAACCACACAATGAAAAACAAAGTAGCTACAAATTAAAATAACATAACTTTAGAGCTTATTCATGGTGATAAACAAGAAATATTAGTGCGGTGGGTTAACTGTGATGGAGAGTTCGTATTTTAAACAAGGCTACCTTTACTGATGTGGTTTATAATGTTATTTTTTATTGTGTGTGCATATTTTCTAAGCCACAAATATTTTAAATGAGAGTTGCACCACATAAAGAGTTTTATAAGAGAATTTTGTGGGTCACAGCAAAATTTGACAAACGTGAAATTAAATATTTATTAAACAAATTTGAGATTAAAATAAACTACGCCATTTCATTCTATATTTGTTTAGTTTATTGCAGAAGTAAACGTCGTCCAGCATTATTACACGAATAAAATTTACCAGTAAATACCCTGAACACAGGTCTGTTACGCTGCCATTTACTTGTTTATACCTGAATTAACTGTATGGGTAATCGAGATATTTCATGGAGTGCTCTTATATTTTAAGTTCTCTATTCCTTGATACATGCCCAAATAAAAATTCATGGATTCTTTATAGGTTTTTTGCTTAAAATATCCTTATAATGGTGCTATTACTATGAACATAGCTAGAGAATCGTTATTTGATACACAAGTGATTTTCAATTTTCCAAGTCACATAAAGAGAAATAATATTATTATTTAACGGTTCTTTACTGAGTCACACTATTTTCAATATTTCTTAAAGAAATTTTTAAAATCAATTTAGAAAATTGGCTTACCTAACTATTTAGAATTTTGAATGATAATTACTTATGAGGATAATTCCCCATACACATCAAACAAGACCACTCATTTTTAAAAGAATTGGAAAGTTCTAAGAAAATATTGATTTATGTAAAAAAGGGTTTCACTGAATTTTATTTTAATGTGATAATATTATTTCGGAAATTTATAAATTTTATTATATTATATCTATTTGTGCTAGTATTTTTTATAGAAATTTCGCCTGAGTTTATTTTGGTATAATCAAATGTGACGGTTAAGCTTCTGATTATAATTCATTCACTTAAATTAGTATAGTGTAATATATTTATTTTACTTATTATTAAAAGGTTGTTTTTATAGGGAATGAAGATTTTCTTCTGTTAAAATTTGCACGAAGATTTATTTTTCGTCATCGATTCTGATATCGGCAGCAAGCGAGAGTTGGGTTATATCGTTTGACTTTGATAAACCGCACGTTTGGAGGAAGTTAAATGATGTAGAAAGTGCAAGGAGAAGAGAGGAGGAAAGAAAGTATATATATATATATATATAAATTATAATATAGAGTGTGCAAGGAGTAGAGGAGAAAAAAAGAAGGTGAGTAACGTAGAAGGGTCAGTCAGCTGGCATGTACAGATCAGTCCCGCTTGGTACGTGACTCGAAGGTAGGTGGGAAATGTATGGCACATAATTACAGAGCTTAGGGATGTCCAGAAGGTTGCAAAAGATCCTAATAAAGATAAACGTGAAACTATCACTTTTTTTTTTGCCATATCCACGACTAAACACAAATATGATAAGCCTAATTCAATCAATCTTATGGCACATAAATTTCTTCCAGATTTCTTTCAGAAAAATGTTACTATGAAATTTTCATTAAAAATCATACCAAATTTCTTTGAACAAGAACAGTCTTCAAATATTTTTTTAAAGAATACGTTGGAATTAATAAAATTACTTTAATTGATATAATCCCAAATTTAAATGGATACAAGTGGTATTTTGTAAACAGATATGAGTTAATTCTTTGGACATTTCTAATTCCTCTTGGAAAACAGTATAAATACTTTACTGGATCCAGATATCTGCTCTTCATTTATAAATGCTTCGGTGGTAGCATGGTCTATTTCAGAACTCTTGCCATAGGATATACTTCCAATGATGGGGAGATTGGGGTTCGACCCCAATCGGGCTTTTACTATTATTTTGCGGATGTTGGTTTTTTTTCTAATTATCTTCCCTCTCTATCTCTAAATACATGCTGGTACACTTTATTTAAATTCAATCTTTCTAATCCTAACCATTAGAGCTATTATTAAACAGGCTTATAAACCTAATGTGTAGTAAAATAGGGTGATAAAAAACTAAACATATCCTGATTCTCTATTGTTTCTTCTTTATTTACAATGCGTGGCTTTAATCTTGAATGGTCATTTTTATCAGCTGATTACGTCTTGATTATCGGAAAGAGGTTGTCTATTCCAACTATGACCGCAGTTCGTGAAGCTGTCAGAATTTGAAATATTGAAAAGTGGATCGATTGGGCCTAGTTTAGTTATGCAGAATAAATCGTTAGACGAGCTGACGTTACACTTTCGAAGAACCTTTGAACATCGGGGCAGTGGTATTATAATATAAAAATGAAAAGTTGGCAGCACCGTCAGGTTTGAAAATCTACGATGTGACTCGAATTAGGTTGGATAAATCGTTCACTTATTTTGAACAGGATTGATCATGGAAGGCCCTCAATCACTACAACAAAGGTTCATGGGACTCTCAGGTCCTATTTTTAAAGTACCTTTGTGTATATCTTATATTTATCATAAACACATATTGCAAATCATTTATGTTTCTGAAATTAGTAAACATCATTTAGTATGGAAATGTTTGATGTGACTTCTAAATTAGAACTTTCTTTAATCGCACTGTACGATATTATCATTATGATGTAAAATTAACTGGTATTTACCCGCGGCCTTGCTTGCATTAAAAATAAAACTTATTAGACAAATTCAAAAGATAGAAAAAAAATTAAATATACTCGTGAGCAGTGTTTTATGTGCTTAAGAAGATTAACTAAGAAAACCATAAAATGGCCCTTTCTTCCCCAACACCTACCCATTACATGCCATTTTATGTAACCACAACACTAGCTGCGACGTATATTCACTGCTTAAGCGCAGTTTTATAGGCACTATTTCGATCGCTGTTAAGATAATGTTATAGTATATAGCTTACTGTTTCTCTTAATAATAATCCGTACAACAAAATATGTTCCATCTCAATCCTATGGTTACATTTTTGTGCTTACTGAAAACAAACAGACAATCGATTATAGAGACAATCCTAGAATTTTATTAAATAATATATTAGAATTTGAACGGGTTTAACTCACTTTAATTAGGGTGTATTAAATATTTTCCCAAAAAGTTTGTAAACTACTATAGACACCATTTAGACAAGAATGAGACGAGAAATTTTGTATGGGTCGACAACGCCCAACATATACGACTACATGTAGTAAAGAACCAAAATAGTGGGCTTAAATTGTTGCAGTCCTTGCATCAAGACTAGCTCCATTATTGGCGGCATTGCTGAATGAATACTGAAAGAAACAGTTTAATCTACTATATAATAAACAAAAATACATAACCCTAATTAACAATTAAAACCATAAAATATCTTAAAAAGTTTGTAGGCTACAATTCTGTGTTTAAAAAGATCCATTTTAGTTTGTGATAAATATAGTATTGGAAATTTATATTTTCTAATATTATCAGTCCAGGGTACTTTTCCATTTTAAAAATGTTCTTTAATTCTGAAGAAATAAAACTGTATTTATTAACTCTTTAAAAATATATTCCAACAAATAAAATAATTTAATTCTTTTATTGGAGATGTTGGGGCTTTGTACTCAAATTTAAAAATTTTGACGTGAACCTAAATGCATCTCCATCCCAATATCTACGCTCCAAATAAAACAATTTTTAAAAATATCTTCTGAACAACTTCAATAACTTCAGGAGTGGTAAAGTGGTTTAAATATTTATACGAAGATTGCACTTGTTCATCACTGACGTAAAAATTGATGTTAAACTATAGCTCATTATTCATCCATCCAGCCAATATTTTAACACCAATTTTTATGTCAATGATTAACAGGTTGAATGAAAAATTAAAATAAGATCACTCTACCATCCCTGAATGAATATTAAACATTGTTTAAAGTGGTATTGTTAAGTATTTTAAAGGGATTGCCCTGTATTTTTATTCATACGAATGAAGGTTTCTTATTAGTGTTCTTCCTCCCTCTTTAGGAAACCAAGTTGGAAATGAGCCTTTTGTTGTGTGTTCTACTGCAAAATAGCACTATCTGCAACAATCCATTTTGCTGAATGAACACACAATGTAAAAACAATAAGATCCAATAAAACTCATGGAATAGGCAGCAATATTTAGGTTACATTTATTACAGCCAAATTATTTATATAATGATTTTTATAGATCTATCAGGTACAATAGTAAGTAATCAATACAAAAATTTACTAATAATTGGAAACTTATTAATAATGTAAAGTTTATAGACACTTAAATTTTGGAGTGTAAATAAATGAACGTGAGCGAATCTTTAATAGATAATATTAATTTATTTACTATCTTACTCTTGTGAAATTAGTTATAATAATCTAGTTTAATGGAAAAGTTAAGGCTATTGTCTTTACTTACACTTAACCAAATTATTAATACTGAAATGGAAACTAAACAATAATACTCATAAAAACACAAAAATAATCACATAAAAGAACTAGAGCTAAATAAAGATTTGTTACGTTGAATGGAAACACAGTAAAAGTATAAATATTTCTGTGATATCGTATAATATTGTTATTATATTATACTACCTAGCTTTAATAAAAAAAATTGTATTAAATTTGTTTTAACTATATTCATTAGAATTGTTTTTAAAATATTATATTCTAAATAATTATTAAAAGAACACAATTTGGAATCGTATCCATCACCAGTGGACCTGACTGAGTACGAAACCACATTCTTCTGGGTCAAAGTCAAGCTGACAAGGTCATACCAAACTTTGTTAAGTGTTGGATTATAAAATATACAACCAAGTCAATACTTTTTTATTAATAAATATAATAGGTTGTTTTACTAGAACTTATTATAACCTTATAAAATAATGGAGTCTGTAAGATTAGTAAAGGCATCGAATGATCAATAAACCGATATCTACTTTAGAGCCTTGCTACTCTTGGACATGGCACCGGAAGTACAGGGGGTTGGGGGGATATAAATGGAACTAAGGCGCATCGCGATGTGTAGTAGTGACGGTGTATTCGCTAGCGACCAACCATAATAACGAGGCACCAGGAAATCCTATTTGTAAACGCCAAGCTTTCATCCGCTTCTATTTGCCAGGACGGTGGTGTGAAAAATGTCACGAGGTGTACCTAGCCCCTACCGAGGGGACAGGGGGCTGTATTTTAAAGTAATAGTATTTTCTCTGAAGTCCTACCTTCTTAATGCTATCCCATTAGCTTAATTAATGTATGTGGATAGCCCAATTTGCTGTTAAGTCTTGGTGATAAAAGAAAACATAAGATCTTTATAATGGTCTAAGCTCTAAAACCTCATTTTCTAAATAGAATATTCTATCCAAGATAGGGGAGCTAGAGTCTAAAACAAGTATACTAAAGATGCTTTTTCCTAATTGGTTTTCCACACTCCTTTACGGCAAATGTGGGGTATACTTCTTTTAAAATTCAACTTTCTTCGTCTCTTTTATGTTATAGTAAATAGCTTATATTCCTATAACCTTAACGGGTAATAAGACATAGTGGCTAAAAAAAATTATACAAACATTAAAGTAACTGATGTATATGTCACAGGAAAAGTAGATTGTTAGGGAGAGTTGACTCGGCCTAGGTAAAGTCGACTCTTACTAAAAGTATCAGTAAAAGTTGATAGAAAATAAACAGATCAACTTTTCCTAGGAAGAGCTAACTATGCCTGCTATGTTTTAGTAAAAGTTGATTCCGCGATGTTGCTCTCCACATGCGACTTGCGCGCACATCTTTGTTTTGAATATCCCAGCTCTATTTGTTTACTGTTGTTTTCTAGGTTAGGTTAGGCTAGGTAGTAGGTTAGTTAGCTCTGCAACTCAAAGTGTCACAAATCTTTACCTTCTGTAATAAATAATAAATATTTATATCTCTCTTTGTATCATAAAGGTTTTGCTTTTTTATTTGTTTTTTTATTAGGTAGTAGACCATTTCCTTGCAAAAAGTCAACTTTTACTAACTCAAGGTAGTAAGAGTATACTTTCCCTAGGTACGGTCAACTCTGACTAGTAAATGTTGATCGAAATTCATCACTTTTCGCTTTAATCAACTTTTATTAAAAAGACCAGTAAGAGTCGACTCGGCCTAGGTAAAGTCGACTCTTACTGGAGAATCTACTTTTCCCGTAACATATATAAATAGTAGTAAAATAATGTTCTACAAAATAGTATTTGATTTGCAGTAATGATAGTAAACTACCGATTTATTATCTTAATATATAATAATCCACGTAGATGATGACCCTCAGGCCTGAAACCCACACAATGAGATACAAACTGGTGCAAACCACAACGTGGTTAAAACCCGCCTTATTGGCGCTGTCCTCTTTCCACCTCCCGAGTATTGATGTGTTCAGAATTGACCAGTTTCCTATCGGGAGAGAAAGAATGAGCGAGAGGGAGGGATGGTTTGCAAAAAGTAAAAAAAAAGGGGGGGAGGATTTCAAGGACTGACGCTGACCAAGCCATAGTCGGGATCAATTTCCGGATAAAGGCCTTGGAACCCACCGTCTTCTTTGGGAACCATTCTCGCTCCAGAGATTGAGGGAAATAGAAGGGGGTCAGACTACATTTTGGATTTCTTGAAATATAAACACAAGGAAAAAGAAAATGGGGCCAACATTGAAGGAGACAGTTTTGAAATGGTGAGAGTAGAATATATGTTAATTAGGTTCAATAATTACTGCATCAATTTGGATACCAATTGCAATACAAGCTGTTGCAAATATTATCTAGAAGCTAAATATATACTCATTCTATGATTTTATAATATGTATTAAAACTAGACATTGCATTTACATCCTAAAGTTATTTATATTTTATATTAATTATATCCCTGAGATAGTGCCTATTTATTTTGTAATTATAGGAATAAAGTGTGAATAGATTTAAAAAAAAATAGAAGTTCTAAACCTCGCATATAGCACTGAGTTTTCCAGGGATCGTCTCATGGTCAGGGTAATTTGTCAGTAGTATTTTATTTTTACTTTATGTAAAACATATTTCTGTCTTTTATATAAAAACTAAAGGTGCATAGTATGAAAGTAGAAAATATCTCTGAAAATATAAATAAAAAGAATCCTTATTTTATTTAATATTTTTTAAACTAAATGTTTAGTTATCTATGAATAGATATTCAATGTAATTTAAACCTATCCTCCTCAAACAGCATAACCAAAATTATAAAATCTTTTTCAGGCTCAAATTTACCAACACTCCAGTACTTTTTAAGTTTTTCTGGGGGGGGGGTGAAATTCGCTGTGTTTTCCACGGTTTTTTCCAGACACAAAAAATCCACCTGTTTTCCAGGTGTGTGTCAACTTTGTTTTTCCATAGGTAGGGAAGAGTTTTAAAGGTCAAACTTGTCTAGTCTGGTTTGCCTTTGACATGGAGGTCAAGGTTCAAATCCCGGCCAGGTGTACTGACGGTGTTTAATTCCCTAACAGTTTTCATTCTCCCTGCGTGCACTGCAGTGAAGTTTACTTTAAATAATATCTTACCCATCCTTACTTCATCGACGTAATCAAATTCAGATTAGCATTAAATCCGTGTTCCCAGCAACGAGGATGCATTATTATTTTGGGAAGTTTGTTTTCCAAAACGTATCATTGAGATCAATTTAAAGTGTTATTCCCCAGATATTAGAGAAAAATAAAAATTCAAAAGATTTTATTTTGGACTTCAAATTATAGAACACAATTTCAAACAAACCGTAAATCCTACTGCAACTTTTTTTAAATAATATGAATGTAGCTAAACTAATTATTATCTCACTTAAATGTTTCATTTTTTAATAAGGTTTAATTAATAAATCAAATCAGAAATAATAGTAATAAAAATAGAAGCTCCCTTCAAGTGTGAACATAATATAATACTAAGTAGATTGGAAACAACAGTCACCAGTGTTGTCAGTCTGTTCGAGAATGACTAGGATAATTAGTTAAGTTCGAGGTAAAAGTTTTAATGAGCTCGTCAGTTTTACTGCCATCCTGATTCACACGAACACACACACAGAAACGCTTTTTTAACGTTTGAAAAAAAAACGCTTGTCGCGCATTCTTCTTTCTCTAGTCTGCCTTTCATCCGCCTCACCCCTTTTTCCCGAACTCTTCTCTACTACCCTTACTCTCTGGCCTACCCTTATATCAACCCATTTTACGTTGATATTGTCTGTTTGCAGTAGACACTATTTCATACAAAAATCAACCATAGTATAAATTAGGAAATATTATAATAAATAGATTCTCTAAAGTAGTGGTTCTAAAACATATACGCGTATTTCTCTCCATTAGGTTACAGTTAATAAAAAATAATTAATAATTGTTTAATATAATTATAATTATTGGAAAGCTTTAACACGTTTTTTTTTTCAGATAATGTAATGTATTAAAATGAAGGAATAGAGTAACTAATAAATATTTTGTGGTTTATTTCATGAAACTTAAATAGTCATGGTCAAATAGAGGATATATTAACTCTCATTTCTTGTTCAACTGAGAAAAGTTTCTCAGCGAAGATTTGAATCCCCGTTAGTATCGACAACGGGCACGTTGAATGATCCGCGTGATAAAGAAAAAACTCGAAATACTGCTCTAAAAGCTGGATCTTCATTTATTAGTGTTATTTTGATAATGTCCTTTGAAAATTTCTTATTAAATTGAATTTGTTTTATTTTTAAATGTTGTATTGAGAATATTAGGTAAACAGACAGGACAAAAAATAGAGAATCCTAAGAATAGTGGGTGATAAGAGAACCATTTTGGATGTGTTTCTTCGACGCAAAGCAAACCTGATTGGAAACATCTTTAAGAAGAACTGTCTTCTGCATGACGTCATATAAAGAAAGGCTAAGAGAAAAAAGAGGAGGCTAGGAAGAAGAAAGAGTCAAATATTAATAAGTTTAAGGAAATAAGAAAATTTGGTGAGCTCAAGGAGAAGGCAGAGGACAGGGCGCAATGGCATTTTAAATTCACTGACAAAAGATCGATCTGTCACTAAACAGAAATAATAATAATAATATCTATATAAAAACCAATATTTCTTAATTTTTAGTTGTAATAATGTTAATTTTGTTTTCCATTAGAACAGATTGTACACACAATTTATAATGAAAAGTAGCAGTCTAACATGATGGGCTACTTTATGGTGAATCTTATAAAACAGGGTCACATTTTTATTAAATATGATAAGATAGATAACTTTCAGGGTAAAAAATTGTACACTAACATTAATACATTTCTAAAAAATAACACCTTTAAGAATTATTATTCTAGTCCTTAGCAGTGGTGGTGTCTAAACAGAAGAATACATTTCTCTCGTATTTATTTGTTTTACAATGTGGGCAGGTTGGGTTTCAAATTCTTTATACCAATAATGCGTTTACACACTCCCTCTCCACAAAAAAAAATTCATGACTTCTTAAATTATACTATTATTCGCATTCATAAAACTGAACTCATCTGCAAGAATTTTTCAGGTCTTAATACGTGAGTAATTAAGGCCCATATTGGACTTTAAAAAATCATTCTAACTTTCTAAGATAAGAATACCAATTAGCCGTGACTTAGGGCCAGTTTCATGGTCATACTTAGCACATCTAAAGTGTGAGGAATATTAGACACAATACGACACCTACTTAACCTCGAATGTAAGAGGCCAGTTTCTTATATGATATTGACCTATTCCGTTTTGGTCTAGGTAGGTGTTCTCTTATTTGGTATTACACTGCAATTATAATCAACTAATTCTGATTATTAAAATGGCAGATACCATGGATTAACATCTACGCACGTTGAAAAAACATATCAGGGCAGAAACTTGGTCACGTGATTAGGTCTGAGCCAATAACAGGATCTCATCACGATATAGGTGTTACCTGTTTGAAGTTGTTTAAACATTCTGAATTCTTCTTGAAGGAGCCAATCAAATTTAAAAACCAACTGACTCAGGCTTTGAGCAATAGCTTACAAAGTGATATACAAGGAGAAAATTACATCAATTATTTTGAAATTATATGAATAAACTATTTAAAAATAAAACTTTTGTTTTTTTCTGTCTAATATTGATTTGTTTCGCTATACAACCAAACACTTTTCATTTAGCACGGCGTTCTACTACCCGTTCGGAATATAAAATTATGTTATAGTTATGCTGTTGGTTTATGGATCAATCAGGTCCTATTTATATTAAGTGTACCCAAATTTTCGTAGAAAGAGAGGGTTGAAAATCATTTTGGAAAAGCAACTCTTAATACAACCGACCGAGATTTGAATATCGATCTTCCCGTCATCGTTAATTTAGTGTACTGCGAGAGTAGCGTGTCAGACCTTGTGGCCACTGAAGCAGGTAATACGAGGTAGTTTGATAATAATTTTAAGGATCTGATTATTCTCTTCTAATTAAAATATTCTTGATTTTGTTTTGCATTTCAAGGCATCATTTCTGATAGCGTTTAAATTGCTCCACAACACCACTTAAGCATATTATGGTCTCCAATTTTGTTGAGTATATAAATTAAGCTTTTAATAAAATAAGCTAATATAGATGTAAAATGACGTATAGAGTTAAAGTTGAACAAGTTGTACCCAGTAGAAAAATAGTCTGTCAAATTTTTGGCTTGGCCTTTTCACGGGGTTTATCAGTAAAGTCCAACGTGATCTGTAATTTTCATACAAATCTACTAGTGTAGATATTTTTTAGAGACTTTAACCCCATTTTCATGATATTGGAGAGTTGTTATTAACATCATTAAATAATTCACTGATTAATGTAAAATGCACACAGATTGCGGCTTCACTATTAACAATTTGAATACTTCTATATTATGACAATCCTCAAACTAAATTATTTGATAAATAAAAAATATATCTATAGAAATAGTTTTCTTTTAAAAAAAATAGTTTAATGTAATTGAGGTTTTTGTTCTAGGTATGTTTGAAATTTGAAAATTTGAGGCACATCATCGGTGTAACATAATCATAAAATGATTGAACTTCATTCTTTGTTATAGGTTTTCAACATTACATTATCAGCGAACATGAAGAATGAAATATAATAAAACACTTTAATAGCTGCGATCATGTAGTTTTCATCGGAATAACAGCCAACAATAAAGTGTCCGACGTTGATGCGTCGGTATTCGTTTGTGGCACGTATTGTTTAACAGTTCACTCAATCCCGAGATTGTATGGTGGTACGTATAGGAATCATGTTATGACTAGACGTAATTAAATTGATAATTTATCACTCGATCCATGTATACTATCCCAAGAATGAAATAATTTCCAGCTATAATTTTAAACTGTAAACCTATATTGTTGCCCTCTATTAACGAATAATCTAGTTTCATGATTTAATTTTCATATAAACAAAGTAAATTTAGGGTTTACATATGTGAATAATTATAACACGATTTTGATTTTTCATTTTCATGTATGGCTATAATTTTGTATTTTATAGATATTTAAATGTTCCTAGCTTCCATTGTGATTATTATTTTAAGAAGCTACCAATCCACTCATTTGTTTGAGATCAATACACGCAAATATTACATTTGACTCCCAGGGACAAATTAATATTTCAGATGAGATACGCGTGTGGTTTATAATTCAAGAGACTTATATAATTTTATCCCAAGATATACTTTGCCTTTACCAAAGAGCATTTTCGTAAACAAAATTTATGTTTCTTAACCCTATCCTTGGTGTTAATTAAAACTGTATGCCAGGGATTCCCAAACAGCTATATTTGGAGGAATCCTTACAATATTTTTAATAAAATCTCGGGGAACTCCTCCCAGGCTGACACATATTATCATGTTCGACTGGATAAAATTACAAAGATAGGGATAGGGTGTAGTGAGGTGGTCTGGATAGAACTGGCTCAACATAGAGATAGGGTGTAGTGAGGTGGTCTGGATAGAACTGGCTCAACATAAAGATAGGGTGTAGTGAGGTGGACTGGATAAAACTGGCTCAAGATAGTGATAGGTGGTGTACTTTTGTAATTACGGCAATGAACTACAGAGTTCTTAATTCCATTATGTAAAGAGTTAATGGCCATAATCGCTTTATGATTGTCATAATTATTTTTTTACCGTACAGGAAGACATTATAAAAAAATATTGCATCTGGATTTTTGATGTCCTAACTTAATTTAGTTTTGAGTTGGCTACCCGTTGTTTCATTTTTAAGTAAGGGATCGAGCCTCTGCGCTGCTCCGATCCATTTATTTCATTTTCTTAAATACGTTCAAGCGAGTTTTGTGAATTATTGTTACTTGTTTTTGGAGGGAAAACAATATTTAATTGCTTGGTTTACAAATTTATGTTCTAAAATAATATTTTTGGTGACCTCTGATAATTTAATTTAGACATAAACATTATTAAATTATTTGTTGAATTGTATTAACTTATTTGAAAAGCTCTTTTCATAAATGAGATTTTGTAATCTAATTAAAATGTAATGAGACGTTCCCATAAATCCTTCCTTTAGAAATTTTTTTTAATCATAAGAGTACAAAAATCATTACTAAACTAAAAATAAAATGTCATGAATAACTCTAATCTTTCTTGAAAATCTTAAACCTCTTTTGAATTTTCACCATCGTTTATGACATGTATTATACATTTTGTTTCGACTTGTATTTTAATAAAATATTTCATATTATTACATATTATTACTATTAATATGCTTACCAATATCGTTGTGCAGATAACGATAAATGTCGGTTTCAAATATTCGAGTTTTTAGTTATTGGAGTGTACGTTTATTGAAATAACCTACAAGAAAGATTTAAAACATCAACGAAGCACTGGTGAAGTAATACAAAGTGGACTTACCATGCCCATCGGTCCTAATTGTTATTTCACGTCTCCCGACCGGCCTCCCGAACTACATCCACTATAAACTTTGTGCTAAGACTGACTGAATGAAGCACGGAGTTCAAAGTCGGCGCAAGGTGTCATGGGAGAAATGTGTGACGTATGTTGCCCGAGACGTCAGTGAGCGATAGAAACTTTTAGTCTGGATCATTCTCCATGCTCCACCCGCTTCTCGAACCGTCCTCTCGCGTCTAGATGTTCCGTCCCTATATGTCATTGTGTGTGTTTTCCTTGTTTTGGCGTTTCCCCTCTTACCCCCTCTTGAGCTAAAATATTGGCATTAAATACTGGTGTAGAATAGATGAATAATTACTCTTGTTGGACTTCCCAGAACACGTTGGTGTTCAGGATGAATACTAAAGGTATAAAATTCTTTCGTTGGCAATTGTGTATCAAAATTCCCTTTTGGCTTAACATTGTAAATTAATGAAAAGTCCAATCTTTCAAAATAGAAACATAGCATTATTGTTGTTGTCTTTGTAGACACGGGCCCCTTCGGTTGTGTCTAGTAACATTTGGTATTATCATGGAAATGTCAAATTTTTTATGGTTAAATTTACAGCCTGTTTGGCTTAAGAAAATTTAATCTACTTAGAATAATTTTGCGGGAAGTAATTTCCTATTGTAGAATGTAGGCAAAAAATCCCCTTTTGGTTTTTTGTTCAATATCATAAATTATTGTTGGAAGGCTAACCTTTATTTAAAGACAAGATTATAACTGTACGATGGATAAGAAAGTATATTTTGTATCTTAAAATATTGATTTGGTTCTTTACCTACGTGTTTATTATCTCTTACTCACAATTATCAAAACAGAGTTTACTGCTAGACTGATGTAAAGCGTTGTTCATTTCGCAACGTAAACTTTGTTGACTTAGAGCTTTCAGCTCACTTGTTAGATTGAGTCTTTTGCTGAAGTTGTTAATACTTTGAATGGTTTACATTTGTCTATTTACGATTTGAATATGATGATTGAGACGAATCATGGATGATCAAATTTATTATCAGATTTATTATATAACGTTCACAATATTTATATATATCCATTTTTTATCATATTTATAATATTTAACTTTATATATAAATAAAATACCTTATACTGTTACCTATTCTTATGTCACTTTCGTACCCTAGTTTCATCTAATGATGGGAAGTTTTTATTTAATTAGGCAAATATTTGAATTGATTCTAATAATAATATATTTGTAGAAGCGGGTTCGCGTAGACAAAACTCAAATGGATCATGTACTGTCCATTTGTTTGATGTTAGTCCTATCGGCTCCTCTGAAATATTATTTTTTTAATATCTTTTGAATTTTCTGCTAATGGTATCGTTTTTGTTGTTGTACCACCGGCCTTAATTCGTTGTTGAATTGAGGAGGTGGCTACAGTTTGGGTGTCCAGGCTTTTGTGGCATCTACTCACAGACGCGGATATGGTGATAAGAGCAAATTTTATTTGATTGCTAGGCTACCTAGAATTTATTCCTCAAGAAAATATATATAGTTTTGATTCAGTTGCTATTTTATTAACATTTAAAATTATTTGGTGTGTTATAAACTCATGTATTTTAAAAGAATAACAATTTGATCACTAAATACAATTTCGCTCAAAATGTACGCTCTACATCTTATGTATTAAACTGAAATTGACCAAATTATATTTATATGGTACACATCAACAAAAATAGATTAATGAACATATTCGTTTACTGTTTTATTCCACTAGTTATTCATACAAAACATTTACAACACAATACCTTAATAAAACAGTTACCATATTTCAAAAAATATTAATTTCACTATTCAACATAAAACACTATATTCTTTTCAACTAATAATTGTCTAGTAAAAGATCGTAGTAATTTTAGATTACAAAATCAAAACTTATAGATAAGTATTTATATATATTTACATAAATATTAATACGTATGTATATATATTTATTTGTATGAATATATATTTATACAAATATATATATATATATATATACACTTATTTAAATTAATTTATACAAATATTTATAATATATATATATTTATGCAAAAATGTATATATATAAATATATATTTTATATTTATTTATATTATATATATAAATATTATATATATATATAGAGAGAGAGATAGAGAGATAATTATCATAAAACCCAAAAGAGTAGTAAGATGCCACACTAAAAAATAAAAATATGTATATAGGTTTTGATCTTGTAATCTAACATTATTACGATTATATAAAAACTTTTCATTTCAATCTAGTTATAGTTTTTATACTCACCTTTAATAACCTTATTTAAACAAGTATATCTAAAAGCACTTTTACACATTAAAAAGTTTCAATTTTTTAAATAGTGGCTAAATTTTAGCAATGAAATTTTATAAATATTGAAATTTTAAAACATTCACTTTGCTCATGTGTGTTTTCCTAAGTTTAAAATAGTTTCGATTTACTGTATACTGAATCCTATGTATTACATATAAATTTAATATACTTAAATACATAGGTTATAAATTTTCTTCATAGTGGAAGCCCATTGTTTTATTAATATTTATTTATTGAGTAACATAAATTATCTTTCTCACAAATGTCTCCTTACCCTACTATTGAGATTAGCTTTGTTTAGTTAAAATACATTAGGGAGCGAAACTCGGAAAACATTTGGAATATAAATTCTTACAACACCCAGTAAAGATCTGAACTTCAACCTTCTACTCCTCGGAAAGACAGACTAGATGATCCAAGCGTTAACTTCTCGTGATCGTTGATGCATGTAAGATGTTAATAGTTAATATTTCTGATTGATGTTAAACATTCAATTTATTTTTAATTAAATATATTTGCTAACATAACATTAGAAATATAGTTAAAAATCAGAATCTTTCCCCTATTCTACTATTACTCTCATTTAGCATCCAATGATTCAAGCTCATATAGTCTGGTTTGACAGTGAAGAGAGGGCCTAGTTTAAATCCTGGCTGGTAACATTGAATGTATTTATTTTCTAAACAGTTTCTCACTCTCAATTCACGCAAATATAAGTATTTTTCTCTAAAATCATAAAATGTCATTGCTTTAATATTTGTTTCATATAAGTAAATTATATTTAAGCGTATATCCCAAACGGGTAAACACATGCAGTAAATTAAATTTTAAATATAGCACCGTTCATGTAAATCTCGCTATAAAATGAATATGACTATCACATCTCACAAGTGTGTTTTCTCATCAACTTTTACTGGTTTCAGATAAAAGTTAATGAATACAAGCAATTTATTATTTTATGTCCACAACATGTTACTGCCAATTTAAAGTATTCTGCATTTTTTTTACTAATGAGGTTTTTATTTGAATGCCAAGATTAGGAGAAAATTAAACACATTTGAGTTAAGAGAGAATGGAAAACCTAAAAGATAAATATCTTTAATTTACATTAGATCAGAATTTGAACCACAAACTATAATTTAGGAAAAGTTACTTATACCGTACTTCGAAAGTTAAGTGTTAGACTATGCGATCACCGAAGCGTATTAAAATATATCAAGATTATGATAAACTTGGTAGAACCTTAGTAAACCAAATATTATGTAAGCGTTTTAACGCAATACAGTGGATAGAGCTGTTTGGTAAAATCATCGTTAAATTGGTAATTTTAATTAACACATATTAATTATAAATTTATTGTATATAATTTTTTTAAATTCACTACAAATTAAAGGTATTAATTGAAGGAGTTATTTACACTCCACCTTCCCTTATAAACTTATAAGTTAAGTTTATTGTTTAGTATTTAAATGAGACCTGTATAATTTTACTTTTTTAGTTTATAAGTACTAATTACATTCCAAAAGCAACTTCACAGATTAATTTGTTCTTTCCTCTAGTTTAATCAATTATCCAATTATAGTATAAAATATTTCACTTCATCACATTTCTTGATCCTTAGAACAATAATAATTAATAAGCTCGAAGGATATTTTATTCTATTACAATTTATTACGTAGTGACCAACTTAATATTTAAAACAATAGAAAAACGTATACCAAAAATGAAACAAAGCATACTTATTTATTGTGTTTACATATTATATATTAGTATATATATCAACCCTATGAATATATGTTTTTTCACATTTGGATATACGTTACCCTATTGTTTTAAACTTTAATTTGGTTTACACCTAATATATATTTATTTATATATATTTATTTATATATATTTATATATATTTATTTATATATATTTATATAAAAAATATAATTATTTATACAACTAATAGCTTCAATTTTGAATTTAATTTGATTTCTTTTCCCTATTGGTTTAATATATATTTTTTTATGCTTCCAAACACCAGGTAGCGTTTGTTTCAAAAATTCTGCAAGGTTATCTTTTTTTTTTCGGGTTTCGTTTTTATTTCTCATAAAGATAAGTATCGATAGGACAAAATTATATTTATAACTGTAGCCACATGAGTAATAAATGCTGAGTCGTCCCTGAGGCCACATTACAATCAAATAAATTCAGTTTTGAGTAATTTGTGTGTAACTACAGCACTTAGTTAATCAGTGTGCAAAGTTATAACTTTGTATCTCATCGGAAGGTTTGATAAAAACTCTGGACAAATAAACACCACAAAGGGCATTTATTATAAATATTGCATGTTATATATACATATGCCCAATACATACATACTATGGGAGTATGAAGAAGCCTACATAAAGTAAATCAATTAATTTTTTATTTCTAAGCATGGATTCTTACTGCCCGTTTGGCTTCTAAGCATAATTATGTACTAATTACGCTAATGCGGTAAGGATGAAGGATGCAAGGGACGAGGAAAATTAATTTAAAGGATTTGCGCAATCGTTTGGAAGGATAATTAAAACCCATTTTTGAGAAATATCTCGTCTATTAAAATATAACGCCTTAGACCATGTGGCTACCAAAGTTGGTTTAATTGATTTAAATGTTATTTATCTACCTTCATGTTTGGCTATACACCGAAAAACTCTTGAGTTTGATTTAAGAGACAATTTCAAATGTTAAATATGGTCTTCCACCTAATCTTTTTTTTTCTGAATTTTACAATATTTTTAACTAGCTATGTTTAATTCACTGTCATTTTGAGATATATTTTTATTCATGTAAACCGATGGTGAATAAGATATATGACCAAATTTTAACATGAAACCCCTTTTTGATCCAACTACCCTTCAGTAGGACATCTGGTCAAACTGCCTTTATGGGGAATTAATTGGTGGACGGGGGCAATTAAATCGTACAGTTAACTTTCTAAGAGGGTTTTGCTGTTGTTTATAGTTTTATTTAAAGATTTATGTTTAGAGGACCCTTAACCTTTGTCTAGAAAAAAAGAATTTCCTTTATTCCCAATCACATTTTCGGGCATTCAAACAAAGATCTAGCTCGTATTAGTTGGATAGAGGGCCACGGCGTCAACATATTCAGTTTTGTTTTTTCATGTAATGAGAATGTCAGGGTTTTATTTAATCTAGGGTGTTTTATCATATAAAGTTTCCCACATTCTCTCCCTACGCAAATTAAATTATAGTTCCACTAAATTTTAATAGCCACATCCATAGTCTTTGAAAGTAAATGTGTAGACAGTTTGAGTGAGTTTTGTGTCGAGGAGCATCAAAAACGCTATTTCTCTTAGACACATTATTTGTTTCATAAATAAGTGTTTTGAGAAATAAAATAGGTTTTAGTCTATTGTTCAGTATATGAATAGGTCACCTTGACAATACTACAACCCACTTCAATGGCCTAGTGGTCTAATACGCTACTCTTGTAGTAGACTGGATTGCCGATGTTGTGGAGATCGAGGTTTGAATCTCGGTGAGGAGTACTGATGGTGGATTCTACAAAATCGTTTTTCACTTTCCCTCCAAGTAATTGCGGATAAACTTCCTCTGAATTTAACCTTTCCAGTCCCTAAAAGATAGTAGCGAAAATTAGTAAATAGAAGTATAACACAAACGAGTAGTAAGAAAGGGTGCTAAAAATACTACACAAAGAGAATGAGTATTTTTATGTGTTTTTAATTTATAATGTATGAAGATCCACCTTCAAAATGTGTAATTTACGTACTATTCCTCCAAAACAAATTTTGGTTGAAAAGTTTGGTATAAATATTTGACCAATTTCTTTATAGGTAGTATTAAAAAAAAATTTAAAAGAAGACTAAAGAGCAGTGCACTTACTTCTTTTTTTATTGAGAAAAGTACTATTTTCTAAGGTAAATGAAATGGGAAAAAATTTAAGATAGGAATGTTTACAGTTTATTAAAATATAGAAATTATTTTTGGCCAAAATAAATGAAATATATCCTTAGTGGATAAGAATGGTTTAAATTTTACTTTCTCTCAAATTCTCCTTTCTCTCAAATGCTTGGCTAGAGAATTATTGTGATCATCAAAAAGATCGAATCAAAGATTTCTATAAATGTCCCTGAAACTGAAAATTGATTTTCACTATGCCATCTGTCTTTCTGTATCTCAGAAGAGAGCCGAAACCATTTTACTGATTGAGCTAAGAATGGGTATTTTGAGTTATTATATATGGTGACCCCCAAGGAATCTAACCATAAAATTAATGGAAGTTTACTTTTGGGCAAAAGAGAGAAAAGATTGCCCTTATTGAAATCCGCTTAAAAATATCCTATAAATTAGGTATCTAGACACTGTTTAACAATACAAACAATAAGAAAATTCTCATTTTTTCATTAAAATGACTTTGTAGGTGCTTTCCAATTAAAAAAAATCAATTTTGAACCTATATCAACAACTATTTGAGATACGTAAAAACTTTTCATTTTAAAGATGTAGTATTATTAAACACAAAAAACCTGTAGTTGAAAAATATTTTTATAAAACAAATTGTTTCTAAGCTATAAGCAAATATAAATATTAATTTATCCAGGTCGTAAACAAAATTGTTTGTTATGCCCTTTGATGAACAGAGTTGTTCCTCTTAAATGTTTTAAACAGTGTGTATAGTTTGAATTACGGTCTTTCGTTGAGTGACCATGTAACTATGTGTATTATTTCGTTTCACTAATTATACGAGATTTTTTAAATTGTCTCTCTTAAGACAGAATATAAGGAAGTCTATGTGGTACACCATCCCATTTATTTCTTGTTTAAATATATTTTTATCACATAACCTTTTTTAGCCAATTGATAATTTTTTTCACTTTTTCCTTTTCATAAAACTGGTCTTAATTTTAGAGTTTGACATCTAGTTCAAAAAACAACTAGGTGGAAATTTATGAAAACCATGTATACCAGGTTCTAGCCCGATCGTGAAACAGTTTTAGTACTAGTCCTAAAAACAGACAGAAGGCATTGCAAAATCCATTAACCTCGTTTTATAAGTGAGAAATGAGAGATTACAAACGAAAGATGAGAGACTTATAATGTTATAATATATTTCGACAAAGTAAGGTTTTTATTATTTAAAATTGCATAGGAAGAACTTATATTTGCAGGTACAAAAGATACCTAATTTGTGTTTATTATTCCTACGTTGGATCATATTATATAAATCTTTCACTTTTAATAGATAGCTATCAATAATTATAAAATAACGTTTATAATATAATACAGAATAATTTTTTTGATTAATTTTTGTTTCTTTTTATATTTTCTTATTTAAGAAAATGGGACTTTACATTTCTAAAGATTTCGTTAAAACGTAAGGGTCTTTTAAAGTATAATTTACAACTCCACAGTTTAGTTCTAATATTTATTTATGTGTTTTGCCAAATATAAAATCTAACCCAATCAATGTTAACAAGGTCGAAGCCATCATTCTCACAATAGAAGATGTCAGTAATTCACAATAGGACTTAATAGCCAGATGCATTGAATGTGGCTTTTATATAATGATTTAACATTTAGATGTTCCTATTTACTCTTCATTCTAATGTGGGTATACTTTACAAAAATACTCTACACGTTCCCTATACTTAGGATCTACTCCTTATCAGCCTTTTAGCAATAAATTAGAAAACAAACATATTTGTGTGGTAGAATAGGTAAAATTATATTAATCTCCTTAAAATGACTCCTTAAAAATTATTTTACTTTTGCCCTGTAGCTAAGTGCTCTCAATATTCTTGATATTCTCTAATCTCTTAATCTCCTTAAAATAAGTAAAATATAATCATCTCCTTAAAATGATTTTTTATTCTAAGCTTTCTGGAAACTTTAATTTTCAAGCTGGACAATAACAAGAAATTGTTTTTGTTGCATTTGTTTTATTGCAATTTTTAAGAAATAGATTATATATAAAAATTTATATAAATGTGAGAATAATGTATTAAAAAATTGTGTAGTAATTACTTTTTATGTATATAGTTGTTTGTAACACACATGCCAAACCAAATATTCAACAATTCAAACAGAATACCATTTGATGGTACTTTAAACTATTAAAAGTTTCCATCAGCCTTTTAAACAGTAGAAAATATCTATAACTGTTTATAATGATGGTTGTGAAATCGGGATTTGCAGTACCATATCCGCTCGGGAAACAATCAAATCTGGCTCTGAAAAAAAAAAAAGAGACATAGATATTATCATATTTTTTTAAAAAATAACAATTTGACAGAGATTTGAAAGAGCTTCTAGTAAAAATCTAAATATTATTCTTATAAAAAAGGTTAACATTTTTAGGTTATATGAATAAATGTATAATTTTCAGTATATAGTTAAGAGAGAACGCTATTTTCGAATTTTTTTTAAATAATATATAATTTTAAATAAAATAAACAAAATCTAATATTCAGTAAGGTTTTAAATAGAGTTTCTATGTTTAAAATAAAATGCAGGAGAAATTAAAAGTTTTCGTGAATGAACAATTTGAACATATGTTTAAGAAATTTGGAGGTAATATTTAATACTATTTGAAATATCCTATTACACTAATCACTATGATTAAATATCTAGACATAATTTTTGTGAATAATATTGCCTCACGTGTCTTAAGGTCCATGATTTTAGTTTGCTGTAGCGAATATTGACTTTTAGGACAGTCAAATGCATTTTTTATTTTAATGTTTTTATTAGCTTAGTACCTTTGCAATGTTATTCAAATCTGTTTATTTTTTTAATCCAAATTAAAATATATATTAATGTTTTCAATGGTCTAATTCAAAAGTGTCTAGGAATTTAGTTGTTGAAAAGACCCCTTTCCCAAACACAGTTTACAAAAGGAATCAATAAAAATAAGTACTTATCAATTATTAAAATTTTGTTATTTTTTTTACCATTTTCCATTTACAAACACAATTTGAATTAGCTTGCCAAACTGCAAATTCTTTAACCAGCGTCCAAAATATAATCATGTGAGATTTGATCGCAATCAGAGTGGTAGATTTTTCCCATAAAAAGGAACATACAAAGACCAACTTATTTTTATATAAGATAGATGAATAGGAAAGCTCAGAAGAAATAAATTATAGGGATCTTCAAAATATTTTAGAATATATAAAATAAATGAGAAACTTACTATAGTTAAATATTTTATCCTAACACCATTAAAAATTGCAAGATTTTATAGGTACTATTTTAATACAAAATAAAATTTGAAATATATTTTAAATGGCTTATATTACCAAACATATTATAAAAACAAGTACTTACGAAGACATTGAAACAAAACCAGAATTCGGGCCTTTAAAATGATTATGCTAGATTAAAGGTAAATTGTTATAAAGTTTCACCCCCTTTCTGTAGCTGCATGCAAAGTTGTTAGATATCGTAACACCATCCAGTAGTCGGTACCACAAAGGAACTAATCTGTCACGCATAGCATGTGAGAATTTCTGCACGTCATATTTTGGTATAATTTGATAGGCTGACCATTCTTATGTATGTGTATGTAATATTGATTTCGGTATCTCTTAAAGGCTGAAACGGTCAAGGGCATCACTCTAGTGTTAGACTGGCCTGCTGATAATATGGGGTTTCTAATACCCCTTGGGTCTATTGCGGGTGATATTTTATGAGTTGGTTTCCACACTCTTCCACGGTAATAAGTGTAAAATACCTCTTAAATGCTTCATTTTCACCTCTACCCTATAACCTGACCAGGTAGTAAGACTTGGTTATTATTATAATATATAAAAATTATAATATATATAAAATTATAGTATAAACTATAAAACCTTATATAATCTGAGGATTAGTAACTTGAAAGTTCATTGCCACATTTACAAAAGTAAGCCACCTACCCCTATTTCGAGCTAGTTCTATCCAGTCCACCTCATTACACACTATTTCTTTCAGGTCTATTCTAATGCTATCCAACCATCTGTATCCTTGGTCTTCACATTGGACTCTTCCAACTGTTTTTCTCCAGTCATTCTCTAAACATTTATCTCTCTCACTCAGGGTGCATGTCCTGCCCACTTGACTATCCTAACAATATCTTGTGATGAGTACAGGTTATCTAACTCATCAATATGTAGCCTTCTCCACTACCATTTTGCCTCATCCAAAACACCTTGTTTTGGAATAAAAGCTTAATTTTCTAGTTCCTTGGATTCAATTAATAGTGTTTTTCAGCACCACGTATTACTAACCACTCGTGATACATGACTATATAATAATTACACTAAAATTCTTAGGGAATAGGAACGTTTAATTGAGAAGAAATTTACTACCACTGGCATGGATCAGAGTGGAAAACCGTTTAGAAAAACACCCCTCAGTGCACCCGACCGGGATCCAACCCCGATCTCCCCGCCTACGGCAAATCTATTTTAACTCTAGAATAGCACGTTAGCGTACGTGGCCACAGAAAAGAGTCCACCAATAGTTAAACATGAGTAACAGGACTGCATTATCTTTATACACAAATATACAAGTATAATAAATTGATGTAGTCAAACGATAGTACATTTAATGTTTCAGTACTAGGGAATCTTAGAAAGAGGGAAATAATCTTTTCTACAGATGTAGCCGTATCATACTTATCGTAATAAGTAGTATAATTTAAAAATGTCAACTGCATATGGATTAAAAACTAGAGCCTTTGCCTGACTCGCTAATGTTCAATGACTAAGTTATCAAGTAATTGAATTCCCGCAATACCGGGTATATTTTTCAAATTTATTAACCATAATTAAATTTTAAGCCCACCGTCAATATTTATTTTTCTATCAGGACTATTTGTTGTCAGCATTTTAAACAAATTGAGGAAACTGAACTATTACTTACACACTAATCAACCGTTAGAAACGACATAAATAAGTATTCTAAAATTTAATCTGTTATTTAGAAAAATAAATTACAAATTCTTAAATAAAATAAAAATTTCACTTATCTAAAGCTAAGAGGGTGGCCAGACTGAGCGAGGAGTGCGCGAGCGTCTAAAATATAAAATAGAACTCATTGGTTGTAATGAGAGGTGGCCAGACTGGAGCGACTGAGCGCGCGCCAGACCTGGGTACAGTCTAGCTTACAGGCGCTAGGCAATATTATTGTTATGTTGGTTCATTGAGTACTAGGAAAATCTTCTCATTTTGACATTTTATTACTATCGATAGGTTTAGCAGACTTACTACTAACGGCCTAATTTAATCGGTAAGATCATAAACCATGCCTATATGTATATATGTACATATGAAATGAAAAAGTATATTATATATATGTATATATATTATTATATATAGTATATATGAAATGATGATGTATAATATTATATATATATATATTATAATATAGGTATTAATATAAGTAATAATTATGGATATAGTATGAATAATCAACTTCAATATTATCAAAGTAGGCTTTTACAAATAAGAACACCATTAGGTGGAGGAGGATGAGAAATCCACAACAATACAATCACTTGCTAAAACCCCCCTCAGTTCACTCAGCCAAGATGCGGCCTCTCGTCAACAACTATCGAGAGCTATCTGCTAATCACCGCGCTCGCCAGTCTGGCCACCCAGTCGCTTGCACGCCTTCGCTCGCACGCTTGTCAGTCCTGGCAAAACAAAATTGATACCTAATATGTCTTCCCCCTCCCGTGGGCCAGATCTGACAGGGTACCTCGTGGAAAGGGTAACTCGGTGGCAAGTATTGGTTGGGCTCGAAATAATACTGAAGGTTTTGAATTTTAGTTTATTGTAGCACTAAGAGATAGATACAAAGTGTGAAATTAAATGTGAAATGAAAGAAATATAAGATATTGAACACTCGTGATCGTGGAAGGAACTGGCTTATTCGTGAAAACTTAGACTAATAATGGGACTGACATGGCTTGAGACCCCCTACAGAAATTGAACTCTAGACCCTGGGCTTGACGGTGTCCTCTAAACACAAGTTCTACTTATGACCTGAAGACCTAATCTGCTATGGTCCGGCGTCGGGCAGCGTCACTGCCTCCGAAATAGACGACAATGTGTCAGACCCGATGTCAATAAAACAAAGACATTCATAGCCCGATCTGGCCTACTACTCCACAATTAGTGTAAGTTTGTTGTGATTAGTCAGCATTCAGCTTCGACGCTTTCTAATTTATTACATCAAGTTTGCTAAGATAGTGCTTTCAGTCACGTAGGTCCAACAATATTATGCAAATCAAAATAAACATCATACATAGCTCAATGTTATGACACTAACCTATTAATAAATTTAAAGTAAATTTAATATGGATTTGCAATATTAAATTATTTTACGCCTATGGAGAACAGACAGTTTATAATCCATATCAATATTATGAAAGATAAAACCCACCCAGTGAATGACATATTCATAACTGTATTCTCCCAACCCCTGGACCAAGAAACTTGACAGTTTGCAGGACGTTTCCTTTAAGGCGCTAGGTAAGTGAGAAGACAATTGATACAAAATTCGACCTCTAAGGGGTTATACAGGATGGCTGAAATTTTTCAAATATCTCTTATGTATCTTTTGAACCTACGTATATATATATATATATTTAAATATGTATATTAAAATATATATGTATATATAACTTTACGAGCTTGATGTTTAATTAACGTTTCTACAGATGTGGGTGATATTAAAATGAAAATAAAGTTTTAATAAATATAATTGGGGAGAATATAATTAAGTTTAAAAAACCTTCAAATTTCTGTATAGTGATCCTGAGTAGTGTGAAGTGTATAAAACTCCACCAATGTATACTACAGACACATCTTTTACACTAACATCTCCTAAAAATGATTTTATATTTATAGTAACTTAAAATTAATCAAAGATTTTCAATTAAATCTTTGTTTTATATTTAATTTTATATCACACAAACTTCAGCTAGGTTTCAAAGCCTTTTACATGAATATTTAACAGTTACATGATGTAACTTTATAAAGTAGGGTATAGTTTGTGTAGTTAGTTTTTTAGTGTGGCTTGTATTTTAATTTGTATAATATACATTCATAGACTTGGACACAATTATGAAATGCCAGGTTAAGTAAATAAATTATCAAATATTAAAGACCTACATAAATCATAACAGTTATTTCCTTCTCAATTTAATAGGAATTTACTGCTTGGTTAACTGTTATAACCGTATAATATTATTTTATTTATATAGTATAAAAATAAAAATTAGTATAAACTATTCTATTTAATTTAAGTTTTGTCTTTCCCGCATCAGTAGGCAAATTAAAGAGGCGTCACTCTCATCTAATTTTGTATGTATGTATGTATGTATGTATGTATGTATGTATGTATGTATGTATGTATGTATGTACGTATGTATGTATGTATTTATTATTATTATTATTATTATTATCTTCTCCATGTCTTACTAACCGTTCGGGTTATAAGTACTTACGCTAATATTTAATGGTAGGGTGATTAAGATAAGATATGGAGGACTTACAATTTAGCGTGGAATCTGAACCACGGTGGAGGCCTGGCATTCCACACATTCACAAGTTGTGATTAATGCACGTCTTGTCAGAGGTGAAGGAAGGGTTTGGCTATCAGATAAATCTGTGTCAGGACCAAGGATTGAACCCCGGAATCCTAGGACAGAAGTCCGACACCTTAACCCTAGACCACCAGGTCACCAAAATTTTGTATGCTTTTTGCAAATAGGTTGAGGCTTGAATCTTAGCCTTTTCTCTTAAGGTGATTTATTACTATATTAATAACTGCTCTTTATTTAATCTAATATTGATGGTTGGTCCTATCCAAAAATAATGATTAATTCAATTGAAAAAATTGTTAAAAATTTATAGTTTCTCTCAAATATATATAGATTAATAAATTATTCAAATTGAATTTTCTCATAACAATATAAGTTAAGATACGTTTAATATTATTTATTCATTATAAAATATTAAATTCTTTACCCAGGTGTGAAATCGACTCCCTTTTTTTTTATCTCCCTTCCATACCCTTTTTTGTACCCTTCGATTCTGTCAAATTGAGTTTGCGTTCAGATAATGACCGTTGATTCGTCCAGTGGCGTGTTTAACCCGGTGTGCGTGATCAGATTGGCCTCTACCATGATGCTACAAATAGCTCAGCGTTTCGCGAACACACGACCCATTCTAAGAAAATCAAACATTGTATTCTTTTTTTAACAACACCTACTCAATTCACCTCCTAGATTTATAAATATCATATTTATATTAATATTTATCAATATGTTGCGCATGATGGTTTGATCATTTAAAATATTCAAAGGTTAGTTAAATGTTGCATGCACTTTTCTAACATCTGCTAATAGAGTAACGGATATACCTGATGACGCCACTGCAAGGGCAATACGTACCTTAGGCCTAATTTTAGCCAACAAAAAATTAACGGGTATAAACTTTCCTGCACTTCTTTCAAATCATCTCAAAAACACTCTTCAAACTGGATATTGAACTCTAAATGCTAACTTGAGCTACGGTAATTTTTCTGTGTTCAATATAGACGTGTTTTATTCCAAGGTTCATCTCTCTCGAATAGTCTCTTACGAATGTAGATCCATCCAAATGGTCAGGGGAATAAAGACCTTAGACCTTCACGGTCTTATCTAAGGGAGACCTTAAAATTTGGTTGAGCTCACTCAAACCTTAACTATACATATCAACCTTGAAGTCATCCGTTTCAATGGCCGCGTGGTCTAACGCGCTAATCTCCCATTAGACTGGACCACCGATGACAGGCAGATCAAGGCTAGAATATTGGTTGGGTGTACTAAGGGTGGGTTTTCCAAAATGGTTTTCCAAACTCCCACCACGCAAATACTGGTACACTTTCTCTACATATAACTTTACTATTCCCTAAAACTATTAGCGTAAATAAGTGTATAGTCCAAACAGATAGTAAGAGGCAGTGCTTGGAAAAAATAACTTTGAAGTCCAAGATTTTTACCGATTGCTTTGTTTGGATGACGTGTGAAATATCCTTCAATGACCAACATGATTCCTCTAAGGGCTAGCCAAAGGTTGAGAGGATCTGTCACGTGACCTAATATTATTATAATAAAGAACAGATAGCTGATCGAAGAAGCTAAGCTACATAACATGAATAAAATATATGTATTTATATCTTTGGAGCTGTTCCCGAGATCTAAGTTAGCAGACACATTGTTTTATAAAAAGTAGATATATTTTGATCAAATTATAAATTGATAAATTATTTATTTAAATTTAAGTATAAGTGGTTTAAACTATTATTTATCAACCGTGTTTATTATTTAAACATATTTAATATAAAAAATATCTTATTTCAACATCAAACATATAAATAAAATATGTTTGCCCATATTTTCGGTTGTTTGAGACAATTTATGTCATAGTTCTAATACTTGCTAAAAATATTTCTTACACCATAACTGATAAATCAAACTTTAACGAGGCCTGTGATAAAATAAATGGGAGAAAGACCCCCCCTAAGTCGGGGAACGAAGCCATGACCCACAACCTTACAGTCTGTGCGCCACTCGCCTCTTGGATAACGGAGCGTGCAATATTCCCCGTAACCGCAGGAGACAGAAGTCTAAAAAGGTCTGGAATGGTTCCAGAAAATGAGAGACGAGGTGGATGAGTCAGGATATCTGGCGCCTGGAGTTCGAATCCAAGTCTTGTCTCCTTCAATAACAAAACATCGTATATATATATATATATATATATATATATATATATATATATATATATATTACAACGGCCCTGGTGGCCCACGAAACTTCCTTTTCAGTAGAGAGGTTAGGAAGGAAACATTTGTTAAAAAGAGTCAAACATAAATTCTGGCCTGTGGAATGGGTGAGAAAGTAAGTCTTTGAAATATTTAAACATAGTAAAGTTATGCTAAATACCCTAATAAACATATTCAAACCAAAAATCTTGGATGAGTAAATATAATACTAGTTTTATATTAATATTGTATAGGTTTAAAGATTATTTAAAACAAAATTTATATAAAAATATTTTAAATTAAAACTTAATATTAAATACTAATAACCATGTAGCTCAATTTAAATAATATAATTTAATTTTAATTAATGCACAAATATCCATACCAACCCTTAGTCAATTATTGAATCCAGACTTATTTTATTTATGAATTCAAATACTGAGAAATGTTATTGAATAAAAGTTTTAATAATTAAAAAACTAAACATATTACTATACAAAAATAAAAATTGTAAAACTTCATTAATAAAAACGTGAAAAAGTGATTAATATCCACGTTAATTTAAGTAATTTTCGTGGAATAAAGTAATTACATAATATAATAAATTTTTAATAAATTATTATTATTAATACATATTGTGCGTAATAATTTACTCAAGTTGGTAGTTTAAGAGAATGAAGGAGACTGAGATGTCAAGCTTATTCATATGTGGTTTATTTTGTCTGTTAAGGGAGTTAAGGGCTGGAATTTTGCTCGTGTGCGCTATTCCAAATAATTTTTCCACTATTACTCCATGCAAATATTCTTTAACTTCCGATCTATTCATACCGACATCCATAGCGTAAATATGTTGTTTGATCAGATGGTTAATAAGACGCTCTTCTTACAACGAAATTGTTGTTTATTCATTATGTTTTACTTGAAATAATAAAATACCAATAAACCCTTGAAAAACTTTGGCAAATTACACCTTCTCGCCCACCCCCCCCACCACACACACACATAAATGTAGTAATTTGTTAAGTTGTTGAGATAAAATACTGTGCGAAGTGTATACACAAAATAACAAAGATAGTTTATTAATATGAACGTATTTACAATTTACTATACCTCTTTGAATACAATATTTGTATCAGACTGCAATCATCTTGAATTTAGATTGTTCTTTAAACTTACATTTTAAACAAACATGTGTTTTAACGTAAACTGAGTATGCTATGTCAGAAGTCGGTAAAACAATCCTATCCACTGATACCTTATTCATCGCTGTAGGCTTTGTATTAGTTGAGGAAAAGGGATGTTAACAACAGGAATAATATATAGTATTGCCTAAATATTAATAAATGATAGATCTCTTAATCGTACAATGGTTTTTAAGAAATTCGATCAACTTGTATTTTTCGATGTAATAAAATTTTAATTTTAGTTATTTGTGAAGTTTAAGAAAAACTAAATATGTTTAGTACAAGTTTATTTAAATTGATAATAGCACATGAATATAAAAAGAATTTTAAATAAGCTATCACTCAATGTTGTTTATGTATTTCAAGCTCACATATGACATTTGTAGAGTAATATTAAATATGACAAGATTCCAAAGTGCTAAATATTAATAAGAAAACCATACTCTTATCACTCACTGTTAATTGTTTACGTAGCCTAGTGTGACATAGTGAGAAATTTAAAGATAATCATTCTGCGAGAACAAAACACTGAGATAAAGGGCAAGGCGTGAAAACGTCCACGCACTTGGTCTCCGTATGTTCAAACACCGAGGAACTTTTCTTAAGGCAAGAACCGCATATGTTCCATATGCATAGTGATATTTAGCATCGCGTCTTACTAACCGTTCGGGTTATACGCTTAAGTACTAATTAAGCCAGTGGGTTAGGAAATAGGAAGTTTGAATTTAGAGCAAGTAAACCCACATTTGCGTGGATGGAGAGATAAAAACTATTTAGGATAAATCACCATCAGTTCACCCGAGCGAGATTTGAACCTCTAACTCCCCGTCCTCAGCATTCAAGCTCAGCACGAAACTATCAGATTAATTGACTACGCCATCGAAACAGTTTGTTACATATTAAAAAGGATTCTATATAAGTTAAAACGTAGCTGGTAAAAGGATTTTGAGGCATAAAACTATAAGCTACAGAGTTTTATTTTAATTAAAATAAATGGTACGCAACTCCGCGTGAATTTTCTCGTGCGATTGTTTAGAAATGGAGATATTTACTCAAGATTCGTAATATAATATATATTACTAAACCGAGAACAAATTGCGCTAGACACATGTAAACATTTTTTATTTATGGTTTTAAATTTCATAATTTTATTTTTAAAGAATTAACGATTTTATTTGTATATTTGAATCAATATAAAATATCAATACTTAGTCCCCAAGGGTCAACACTTCGTATTAAAATTATTATTTCCGGTTAAAATTGTCGCAATTTTACTAGGGGATAAGTTATGGTTATTTTATTGCAATTACGTTTCTCTTTTATAAATTTTGGCCAATTAAATAGGTAATTTTTGATTCTTGAGTCTAAAATGAGAGCTATAGAATCGTTATAGCCTATTTTGAGAAAATATAATTTCTCTCTTTTCACCTTTTATAAAACTGCTGTTAATGTTAGGGTTTGACAGACGGCGTTGCATAAAACACTTTTTAATGTTCAGGTGGTCATGAAACGTTGACATCCATCAACATCTCGGGCTAGATTTTTTTACGGTCGTAATTCTCTATTTTAAAGTGTTGGCAAAGTTAAAAGAAAAATATTGTTATGTATAACTTGAAAACTTTTTGTTTTATAAAAATATGTTTCGAGTAAAAGATGTTTATTATAAATAGATCCAAATGTATGTAATGATAAGTAATTTCATATTTCAAATACTTAAGGAGATAAAATTAAAAATTAGAATTTACGCTTCAGGCCGGATCGCATTTTGACGAAAAGTTGAGAGTAGCCATTTGGTTTGTAATATTGATCAAAGCTTAGAAATGAGATCTAATCAAAATCATTCAAGCCGATTTTAATAAATTCGATTTTTTATCTTTCCGCCCTTAAGGAAACTACCATTAATTTTATAGTTGGATATCCAATTCCGAAAATTCCTCTCGGTAAACCTATGAAAACCCTATGTAACAAGGTCCAGCCCAATCGATAAAATAGTTTAGGCTCTAGACCGATGTACAGACTTACAGATAGATGGACAGACAGACAGACGGAAATTCAAAAACAACTTTTTCGGAATCGGGAGGTCATGAAACGTTGAGATTAATCAAAATCTTGAGATCAATTTTTTTTTTTAAGATCACAATACTTTCTCTACCTGTATGAGAGTGAGAAAGTAAAAATATGAATACTAGAAATAAGTATTTATTTTCAAAATGTGTGATTTTATAAGAGAAATCTCACAAAATTCTTTTAAAATATTTATATTTCAAAGACTAATTTTGGTGTAACTGTTTAAAATATGTTTATAATTCATGTAATAAAACCAAACATTTAACTACTAATTGAAACATTAGCAAAGTTTTGGATTGATATTAAATCATATCTTATTTTGTTTATAATAAAATATCCGTTTATGAAGTCAGTTGATCAAAACACCCATATAACATTGCTAGTAATTCCAGTTTGAAACTAGTTTGTGTCTAATAAAATGGAAAAGTTATCACAACTTCATTGCAACAAAGTGGGGCCTTTAGTATTTAGTTTGTTGCTCTGTAAAATAGAGAAATTAAATTGTAAAATTGAGTTAGTTTTATATTCATTGAATGAATGGGAATTATTACATGTGAGCATTATTTTCTTAAGTCATCAGCACCGTTTACTAACAATGAATATTTATCAACAATTTTCCACCAGGAAACCAGCCAGATTAATTAATTATTCATCTAAACAAACATGAACCGAACAAACGCTTTGAACATCTCATAGATAAGCGCAGACATTGACTGTTAAGTAATAAATTGAAAGCAATATAAGTGAACCCTTTAATGGAATTAAAATAATTTTTATATTTAATAATGACCTAGTTTAAATAGATGTTTAAATTTTTTCATTGATTTCAAAAATTACTTTATTCAAATCGTTGATTAGATTATGGAATAACTCTCGCAAAGTAGAGTGTCTGGAATGCGGTGATTGAATCCAACCTAGGTTTTTTTAGGTTTTTCTTACTCTCCACTAAATTAACGTATACTTTCTAAGATATCACCTTCCTCATCCATATACAATATCATATGTAGGGTATCCACAAAAAATGTAAAGGATAAAAAATCTCACTACACTTATTTTCATGGATAAACACTTTCATGTATTAAGACCTATAAACACCCCAGAAAAAATATTTTTCTAATTGATTTAAATATAACAGAAACTTGTCTTAGCGATAGTTTAAAGTTCACTAGAAACGTTTAAGATAGTCGAACAGATAGCAGCGCTAATTCATATTGAGCTAATATTTGACTTTCTCCCCTCATTCATACATACCCTTCATATTTAAAACATGGAGAGCCCGGATGGAGAGTACGACGAATTTATTATTAAAACTCCAATTATTTAAGTGAAAATAAAATTAGAACCAAGTCAACCGTAATGTTTCTATAAAAAATTTAAAATAAATCAATTAAAACTTGTCTTACTGGTGCAAAACCAACTTTGAATCTTCTTTATTTCTTTTAAAATGATTTACTGTACGTTTCTAAACGTAATGTCATATAGAACAGTGTGTTTATTTAGTTATGTATTTATTTATTCAAAATTTATGAATGTATTTGGCTGAAAAGTGAAAGATGAACTACCACTGTGCATCTATATTAGACAAGATAATTCAATGATATCAAAGTGTAAAAATATTATTATATTTTTATTTAATAAAACACTCATCGTACGACAAGCTGATTAAATGTCTAACTCTTCTAGCCTAGTTTTGGGATGACGTGGAAGTTAGGATTTGAGTATAAGTTCTGTATTCTCTAGGTATTTTCAGCTAATGATTTTCCCGTTCTCTCTCCACGTGAATGCTGGCACAGCTCTTTTGAAATTTAACACTATCCCTAGCCTATTGATTTATTAAAAATATATATCTAGGTGGGTTTTATGATTAGGTGTACCAAAATGTGTAATCCAATTAAGGATAGGTATATCCAACGCTACGAAGAGCTTGTTTTAAGCCCAATTCCAGTAAATATCATAATTAAATCGAAGATATGTATCTCTAAATAATAAATTATTAGCAAGACTAATAATGTCCTATAATTCAGACGTGGTGAACTTTTCCCACGAAGTTTTGCAAATTGATTAAAGTAAACACAGCCTTTATTTTGCAAATGCACAATAATTTAGAATTAACTACTCTGTGTTAGTTTTACATTTAAAGTCGTCCATTCAACTGAGATAATCAAAAAATATGCACAACTTAACAATTTAAAAAAATCAATAATTTCTTTAAATAAAGCTATTGATTTATTTTAAAGATGGCAACTTAATTAGAATAATCATACAAAGGTAATGTTGATCTATTTATAAGGATTAAGTCGCTTGTACGGTTTTGGTCCTTTCTGAAAATATCTGATGCTTTTAACGCTTGAATACAAACAGAACAATTGTCTAACCACCACCGTTAATCCATTTTGGCGCCAATTCTCTAGATCACTAAACTCAGGGCTTGCTTATAAACTACTTGTATTAACGAAAGCTTCCCTCAACTTTTTAAATAAATCACAATGAAAGTTTAAGCTTCCTTTTCCTGTGTAGCTATAGAATGCTTCAGCCTAGAAAAAATATATAAAAAAGGATTTAATTATTTTTCACATGTTATTACTATAATAATTAATCAAAAACTAGATACCTTTATATTTCAATGAATGAATGGTAATTGAAATATTAACAGGTTTTCTATGATTATATTGTAATTGCTTCAGAACTATTTGATGATAAATTAAATCTTAAACTGGTTTGATAATGTAAATATTGCTTAAGTAGAATCTCGACTGTCACAAACAACAACATTCTATATCAAAACAATAACAGTTGATCTAAAAAAACCTTCACAATCTGTTTAATTAGTCAGTACTAAGTACGCTTGATGCTGAACGTGAATAAACAATAATGTTTAAAACACAAAAGAGACGTATTTGACGTTTATTGATCGGGAACTAGAACATTTAGGGGTATTAAAACATCTTCTGGTGATTAAATGTCTTATGACTAATTAGAGAGGTTCAGGAGACGGAAGCCCACTGTCATTACACTTTAGAACTTAATTTCGTAGGTCATATTTCGTATAGATAGCTTAGAGTATCCCAAACAATTGTGTTCTCAACTGACACATATAGAAACCATGTAAAAAATCCTTCATGCAGAGGAGTCAGCAGGTATCAGCGATAGAATAAAAAATCTTCCGGGTATTGACCCAGGTCCTACTCAAGCTAATACCGGTTGCTGATATGATGGTCTTCCTTTGAACCTATCTCTTATTTTAGACATGACCGTCATCACATTTGCCTGTGTTTGTCATGCTCAAGCTAGAGATTTTTTCAAAAAACAATTTTTAGCCCCGTTTCGATTCACTTTTCTTATTTGCTTCTTAAATATTTCTCCAGGAACACGTCTGAGTATAAGCGCCTTAGAAAGTCGGACATCGACAATATATTAAGAACTTCGAAAATAATTCAACCAATATAAGTTCTAACGAAGAGTTAATCATTCTAATGAAGTTACTTTCTTATCAAAGGCGCAAAAGTTAACTGCATTTAGGCTTTCATAGAAAGACGTAGATCAAACCACTTATGAAAGAACATGATTCAAAACCCGATTTGTATGATTGTTTGTACTATCTTTTATGATGACTGTAAAGATCTAAATCCATCGTAGATGATGAGGAATGTTTCTTTGTTTAGCTAAAATTCAATTTTTAATCTTAACACCTGACATTACAATACCAATAAACCCCTCAATTCTATTGAATATAACCACACCAACATTGGTGAAGACATAGATAAACATACCGTCCGTCTAGTTTTGTTTTATCAATTAAGATGAGATCGGAATTGTAAATCTCGGCACTATTTTAAATAAGATTGTCAAAGACAGTTTTGTATTTTCATTCTAAGTATTTATATTCATCTGGGATTTGTGGATGAGGTAGGAATGATGAAGGTGGAGGTATAGATCAAATGCACTCGCATTAAGACGAAATGTATTCGCATTTGCAAGGAGGAAGTTTAAAAAGGAATTATGATAAAATCACCCAAATTCAGAATTACGAATTTTGCAACTCTGACATCGTAGCCGACACAACAAAAATAGAGGAGTTTGATGTTTAATCCGTGTTCCCATCAATGTTAGTGTGGTGATAGTCAGTGGATAATAAGGGTCTTAAGCTATACAAACATTTCTCAAGCCACTCGACTAAACGTGTTGGCTGGATTAGCCCCTAGACAAAGTGTTTTCATTTCAGGAGCGGTCCATAAGAATCATTCTGTACGTACCGTGGTACATCTCCAACATAATATTGCATCGATACCTTGATATTCCTTGAATCCGGGACTGCTTCCTTAAGCTTGGGCATTTCAACAACAAGATGCCTTGTTCCAGAAATCCTCTTATCTAGGGTGATGGAAACTTTATAATAGACCCAGGAGGGCCCTTCAGATTTCTCAATGCTCTGTTTGGATAAGAGAGATGCTTATCACCAATAGTTCATTCGTGACACTCACCCAGTCCTTCGTAGATACTGTAATCACTCATAGTTATATGAACACTTGTACGTGTGATATTGTTTTATTTATTTGTGTTTACCACCTTTTTTTATAATTTCTCGTGATCCTTAGGAGAAAAAAATATTTGATCATCCAAAAATTTAACTCGATATTTTGATGGATATCGACGTTTCATGATTGAATGAAACTTAAAAAGTGTTTTTTAATGCTGTTTGTCTGTCCATCTGTTACTGAGACAAGAGCTGAAAATCTTTTACCGATAAGCTAAAAATTGTTTTAGAAATATTCACAAGGTCCTATAAAGTTATTTGTGGAATTATCTCTCAAACCCTAATCCCGAGTGTAGTTTGCATTACAGAAAAGAGAAAAAAAATTGTTTTTATCAAAATAAGCTCTCAGGATTATGATTAAATACTGTATTCAGTTATTAATTATAATTAAAAAAAGATGCATCTCATTTTACCATTTATTATTCTATGAGCACTTTACAAGCGGACATTTTCGATATCTATTCTCTCTCTTCACAACCCTTTGAAAAACGAACTAGCTTGTTATTGCATAGTTGTATTGATGTTAAAAGAAGTAATATCGTATTTATTAAATATTTTCAAAATTATAATAAATTAAGTATATATTTTTTACATAAAGCTTTAGGAGAAGTGGGGTTTTAAATGTCCATGACAAATAATATATCTCTGTAACCGATTATATTATTCCAGCTCTTTGGTGTAGTACGATGCTCATTTTACCACTATGTTTCTATCACACTGTATATTATTTCGTTTCTAATATCTTAGTAGTTATAAATGTAATTTAAATAAAGTATCGAGAAGTTATGAGGGGTGTATAATATTGTTTATTTTTAGATTTTGTAAAACCTGAAAACCTGTCACTTTGAAGTAGCCATTTTTTTTATTAATGATATATTAGGTTAAGTATATCTAGTTTAATCAGATATGTACCTTGTGTATAATTAGTTATATAACGTTATTAATTTTGTATATATAGTTTTTAAGGTTGTGAATTATTATGTATATTTATAACATATGGTTTGTGGGATGTAAGACGGTGAGTTCTGGCCACTTTGATTGGTCGTGGTAGGGTGGAGACTAGTTACAAATACGGGAATTGTAAGATGGTGACGGTAAACAACCAAATGGTGGTAATCTGTTATAACTCGTGGTAGTGTGGAGACTAGTTACAAATTCTGGAATCGTAACAAGTTGACGGTAAACAACCAAATGGTGGTAATCTGTTATAGCTGATGGTAGGGTGGAGACCAGTTACAAACCGGGAATTGTAAGATGGTGACGGTAAACAACCAAATGGTGGTAATCTGTTATAGCTGATGGTAGGGTGGAGACTAGTTACAAATACGGGAATTGTTAGATGATGACGGTAAACAACCAAATGGTGGTAATATGTTATAACTCGTGGTAGGGTGGAGACTAGTTACAAATACGGGAATTGTAAGATGGTGACGGTAAACAACCAAATGGTGGTAATCTGTTATAGCTGATGGTAGGGTGGAGACTAGTTACAAACCGGGAATTGTAAGATGGTGATGGTAAACAACCAAATGGTGGTAATCTGTTATAACTCGTGGTAGGGTGGAGACTAGTTACAAATTCTGGAATCGTAATAAGTTGACGGTAAACAACCAAATGGTGGTAATCTGTTATAGCTGATGGTAGGGTGGAGACTAGTTACAAACCGGGAATTGTAAGATGGTGACGGTAAACAACCAAATGGTGGTAATCTGTTATAGCTGATGGTAGGGTGGAGACTAGTTACAAATACGGGAATTGTAAGATGGTGACGGTAAACAACCAAATGGTGGTAATATGTTATAGCTCGTGGTAGGGTGGAGACTAGTTACAAATACGGGAATTGTATGATGGTGACGGTAAACCACCAAATGGTGGTAATATGTTATAACTCGTGGTAGTGTAGCTTTTGGAAGTGGTCAAGCGCTGGGATGACGTTTGGAACTCAGAATAAATAAATGTGAGCGTGCTGACACATTTGGTTGAACGAGTAACCTGAACCATTTTAATAACTTTAATGTATTTATATTTGAAATAAAAATGTAGAATCATATTAATCAAAATTAAACTCTAATAAAAAGTGTTGACCTGCTTTTTTTTTTAACACCGCGTCTTACTTGCTGTTCGGGTTACACGTCTATGGCTGAGGGAGGTAATAATTATAAAAAGTGTACTCATATTTGCATGGAGGGAGATTGGAAAATATTTTGGAAAACCACCATTAGTACATCCAACCGAGATTCTAACTTTGATCTCGTATTCATCCGCAGTTTAATCTACTGCGAGACTAGCATGCTAGAACATCCAGCCACATAAGAGGGTACCTGGTCTTTAATAATGCTAGTAATAATTTGATCACGTGCTTATTTATATATAATATAGCCAGTTTCATGGACATACCTTTGATTTAATTCCAAATAAAATATTAACGCAACAACTTTAAGCTACATTTAAAATCATGGTGTGAACTATAGGGTAGTAAATGGTTTAACTAGTTCTTGTGCTACCATAATGAAAGCGACCAAAAATACTTTCAGTCATCGGAAGTCAATCCTTACCGTTGTGAGCTCTGCGATGATTGAAAGTGACAGAGCCTCCTCCCCCACCCTCATCTTCGACAATACTTGTTCTCGTCACAGGCTGGGACTCTTTTTCCGAGTTCTCATTTCGAAACCTCATCCTAGAAAAAAAAAACAGTCATGCTTCGACAAGGAATTTTTAAGTTATAGTTATAGGAGACGTGAGAAAATATCACTGTTTTTTCAGTGTTTGTACCAACATATTTTTTGTTCTAAATGAAACAAATATTGCTTCAGTACTAATTTTAATGAAAATTTAATTTTCTTCACAAGGCTTCCTCAAAATTTCTTTAATATATGTCAATGGTGTCCCGAAATTTAAGAAAAACTTTTTCTCTTAATTCAAACAGTGTCTCATTTAAGGCAGTATGCTCAAGACAGATTGTTAACAACTTTTGATATCACAAGGTGAATAAAATTATACTCGGTTTGTACGGAAGGAAAATTTGATTTATTTTGCCCAAAAATCATGTTTTTCTATAAAAGCTTCAATACACTGGCCTTCTACCACGTTTCCTAAACCCCACCAAACATATTTTAAACATAAATATACCTAACTACCAAATTTATGTTACAAACATACTTATTTGAGAAACAATTTTATTACGTAGAGCATTAAATTAATATTTAAACTCTTCTTAACGCACATTTTATAAGCAAACATTTTTAGGTTGGTAAATGTTAACTCAATATTGTCATTTTACCTTTTGATATTTTTACTGAACCATTAAATACAAACTCTAAATTTTAAATTAACTTTCACTCATTTGTTTTAGCAAACTTAGACGTTAGTGCTAAGCTTTTGAGGGGGGGGGGGGGGGAATAGTCTCATAGTAATGTCTTATTTCATTATTAGGAATAGGTTTGTCTACTTAACACATTAGTGTTTAGAAAAGTTTAATTGGGGAATATTGTAGAATTATGACACTATACCTGTCCATCCGCACCGTGGACTACAGTAGAAATCAATTTTTGATTTCATTCGAGCACTATTTTTAGATAGAATATTATCGTATTTAAAATTATATTTGTGAGTTTAACTCTAGGTCTTAAATTAATGGCGGTATAATAAATACTGATTATTGAAATATTCAAATTTAAAAAAAATGCTTTAAGGATTAACTTTAAAATGGAAGTATAGGGATGTTTTTATATTGTAGTCTATTTTGAATACTGCAATCTCAAAAAAAATAAAATTTGAATGTAGCTAACTGGTAATATATTTTTGGAAGAAATGTTGTTTCAAACTAAATTATACATTTTTAGAAAGTATAACTGTGCCGTTTTATTAAGCATTTAAATGTTAACCATTGGTGACATATATATTGTCATCAGCTTTAATCTGGATTGACTGGAATGTAATAATAATCTGCTTCTTCTTCTGAACTATCAATTCCACTAACCACGATCACCGTTTATTTAATTTAAAGCAAAATGTCTTCCGCCAAAAGCCTAAAGCGTCCACTCACATTCGGACATGACCACAGCCTGCGAACCAACAGTGCAATGGAAAAACATAGAATGCAGAATACCTGGGCATCACAACATCCGCCCTGGGAACTCTTGCCACGTGCGTGGGCACGTGTACCATTACGTTCATCAGCTCGTCATGGTACATCCCCCCACCGCACGTCTTGGGAGGACTCTCCCGTAGGAGCTCGTCCAGAGGGAATTGCTGTGGCCGAGAGCTGGGGGCCGTGGCACCTTGAGACGCCAAAGAGCGGCGCTTGCAGATGACGAGGCCCGCTGTCACGAAGATACCACCCAGGATGAGGAAAGCAGCGGCAACCATCACACCCAGAACAACAGCCATAGGTTGAGTGGATGCCCCACTTTCTGCTTCTTCGGATACTGAGAGATAAACACAAATGATACACATTTTTTATATAGGCCTGTGTATAAAATAACTTATGCAAATGTTACCTATATATAGGTTAAGTGAAAAATTGCAACCTTGAAACGGGAATTAAGCCCAAAAATTTGGCTTCACGTTACAATGTTCTGTCACTAGCCCATCCTTTAGTGTCACGTCACTTCCTTAAGCCAGCTGTTTTGTATATTTTCTTGCATGTAAATAAATGCAAACGTGCTAAAATATGTATATGATATATACATATTTATATGATATATATATATATTATATAAAAATCTATCTATGAGGGGTATATACGTACAAATCTTGACATATGTGAACTGTGAGCCAATTTTATTGCAAATGTATATAAATGACATTTGTAAACATGCTCGGTACACATGTGCTAAATATATAAAAAATTATAATATAAATCTTTTATACATATTTTAGCATATATACATTTATATACGCATGAAAATAAGACTGATGGATTTTTGAGATGTCATAAAAGGTTATTCCTCAAGCAATTCAACAAAAGTTCACCATTTACTATGAGAGAATCAGTTTCTGTAAACAGGCTTACTGGCTAAATACATTTTCTTAAAATTGATATCTCAACTTAGTAGTAAAATATTTGACTCTTTCATTGTGCATTAGGTGCAGTTTCTTAGTGTAGATTGTGGTCTCACCTTGTCCGGTAAGTTTCTCCATGGCGGTTGTCACCCTGACCTTTGGGATGATGACAGGAGGGTCACTCTTGCCCCAGTCATTTCTGGCAAATACTGCCAGCTCATAGTCTTTGCCTGCCTCCAAACTATGTAGCACGAACACTGGCTTGGCTCCCAGTTCTCTGAAAATAGAACGTACTAAATGTACTCAAAATTAAGGTCAATTTAATGGGAGAAGCACATTGGTCATTTATTGGGGTTGTCCTTAGAAAAGGCCTATTAGTGTCTGATAGGTCATCAAAGTTTCTGGCTTTTTAGATTTTGTCTAATTTTTTTTCTCCTAAGAGATAAAGTATTGTTTCAAATCAAAAGAAAGCTCGAGTTTGAACGGAATCAAAAAGCAAATATTTCATAAGTTTTATCATAGCATAACATAAATCTCGATTCATACTTATGCTAAAAATTTAAAAAATAATCTGAATGAGTGTACTCAGCAGTTCAAATGCTTTCGTAAATGTTTTTGACCAATGATGGCGTTAACCAAATGCTAAAAGGAGCTTATTAAAAACACATTCTATTTTATAGGGAATAAACAGTTATTTAAGACTAATTTCAAGATGGAGGTTTCAAATTATTGTGTTAAGAGTCTTAAAATAAATCTAAACAAAACCAGTTTAAGCACACCCTTATTATTTAACGATATATTTCACATCAGTAGATGCAGAGGTCTAATAGCATATTATAATTCTGCAGAAATATGCGCACTTATTGAGTATATTGGTTTAAGCACATTTTCACATTGTGTACTTTTATACCACATTTGTATGCTTGGCAGCATATTAGACCTCCAGAATCGTAGATAACTGTGTTATCTGAAAGCCCATGATACTATTGTTCACTCATAGATATGAAGCTGACGTTTCAAATGACAATGACAACGGGACGAAACCTGGATTGCTAAGTGGTAGAGAAATGGCGTAAAGCCCAAAATCTTGAGTGTAATTTCTTTGTCCACGTATAACTTTATGCTTGGTTTATATTAATAAGAGCTATGATTTTTACACATATCTATCATAGATATGTTAATTACTTGAGTTTATATTGATTAGTCACTGTGTGATTAAGTTTATTGTCAAGTTTGTATTTCTTAAATCTGATTTAGTCATGAAACATAATTTTTAAAGTGGTGCAAGTAAAATAAATAAAATCTACCCAGTTTCCATAGTATCTCTTTTACCTAATTTGACAAATTATTTTATGAAATAATCTCATAGTTGTGTCAATGCATTTGAAAATTATATTGATATTTATAATTTTCCTGTTGATACATAAACTAAACAGTTAGGAAATAAATACAAACAAATGTAGTAGCTCTGATAATAAGGTAGAGATTTAAAATACCTATTTTGTAGACATAGAAAATTTAACATTTTCTTTAGCCTAGAATATGAAACTGAAATGGATTCAGAAGTTTCTTCAGATAAATAATTTTTCTTTAACAACCTAATTTCCAAAGCAGAAGAAAACAAATGTGAGGCATCCGCATCTGAGAAATAAACTCATCACAGATTTAGGTATTAAAGAACAATAAATGATCAAGAGTGATATTTCTTTAAAGTCAATTAACTTGTCAGAACAATTCACACTTCACGCGTACTTACAAAGAGAGAAAAATGAAGTAGCATTCAAATCAAAATTTTGATTGATTATCCTACAACAACAAACTCTTTAGCTTACTTGATTGTTTCATTCACTTTGTACTATAATTTTCCCTCTAGCCCTTTATACCCTTGAACACCCATTCACAAATTAGTTAGTGTATACTTTTTATAATTTTGATAAATAATAAAAAATACGAACACAAGGCAAAGGTCAAGTGTAGTGAATGGAGGGGGGAGGAAGGGAGTTCTAATAATTCAAGTTCATGACCTCCAAATATCTTGAGACTCCTTTCTCAAATAGGTCGTCTCTCAAGATTTAACTTAAGTTCTTCTTTCAAAATAAAATTTTGGTGAAATATAGACCAGGTTGTTAGCCCAGAATTAAGATAAAACATTCGAAAATTTATTTCATTTTGTTTTTTTGATGACAGATACTATAGAGAATCTATTTCGTACTGTCACAAAGATACGTAATAAATTTTTAGAGAGACTACTATATAATTGTTAGTATTTTTAAAATCTAAAATAATGCTAGCAATCAATTAAATAAGAAACAAAAAAATAAACATATACAAAATTCATTATTGTATTGTATAGTCAGGATAGTAAAGGAATATTGTTTTTTGAGGGTGACTAGATTTTTATAAAATAATAAATTTCGTATATCTTAGTCTTAATTATTTTTATTTATTTGAACAGATAGACCTTCACTTCACATTTTAAGGTGACAAACATATTACCAAAGTAGAATAGTATGGAACTAATTTCTAATATGTTCACATAAGTCTGAAGTAGTAAACTCTATCCTAATTGAAATATAGCAAAATATTATGAAAGCATACTAATAAGAAATTTGTTAGTATTTGTTCATTTCTTCATGAAAGGATCTAAATCAACCTAAAGTTCACGTAAATTAACGGTACTACTCTTATATTTAAATGGAAATTTTCTCGTTGCAAAGTCGATAAAACTTTCACTTAACGCGAGGTAATCTTTAACGTCATGTTTCTAACGAGTTCCTAAATAACAATCATTCTACGAGCAACGTCAACACGACTATTTAATACTACACTAGTTAGTTTATACGACTTCTCATCTATAGATTGTTCTTTTACAAACAGAACGTCTTGGTTTCTTATTACACTTTATATAATGAGTAGCCCTTTACTTATTAAATGGCACTAGGAACTTGAAAGATTTTACCGCACTTATAGAGGTATGCCACCTATTCTTATCTTGAGATAGTACTACCGAGTCCAATTTACTACATCCTATATCTTTCAGGTACATTCTAATGTTATATTCCCGTCTGTGTTTAGGTGTTCCCCATGGTCTCTTACCATTGGGTCTGGCAGTCAGTACCCCGAACAAGGCTCTAGGTTATACATATCGCGCTGCATGTCCTACCTAACGTAATACACGAGACTTGATTATACTAACAATATATTCTAGTTATATTCATTTTAATTTGTAATAAGGAGACATATGAAATATGTATTAGAAGGAACGTCCTTGGTAGAACGACAATTGATTGATTGTTACACTCTTTTAGTCAATTAAACAATATAAGGAATTATTTTATTAAATAGAAATTGTTAGAGCAAAAGAAAGCATATAAATCAATAAGTGAATTAACCATATGAATTGATGGAGATAACAAGAAATTAATTATTCAAAGAGAAAAAAGAATAATTAATCTTTGAATAATTAATTCCTTGTTATCTCCATCAATTCATATTGTTAATTCACTTATTGATTTAAATTATTTATCTTGCTATAACAATTTTTATTTTAATAAACTAATTTCTTATATTCATAGCTTATATTGTTTAATTGACTAAAGAAGTGTAACACTCAATCAATTATCATTCTACCAAGGACGTTCCTTGTAATAATAACTAATAATATCCGGATCCATTATTTTACTTCCACTCCCCAGTATATTTTAACCCTTTTTGTACCAAATATCATTCTAAGCACCTTGTTTAGGAACATCCTAAATGGGTTTTCGACATGAAAGGTAATAGATCATTTTTCAAAACCGTAGAGAAAAAATCGGTAAAATTATAATTTTGAATATTCCTGAGTTTAGCACTATTTCAAAGTAGACAAGATATAAACGACTTACTGACAAAGTAATAGCATGCATTTCCCAAATTAATTGTGAGTAAATAATGACCTATCAGCCTTAACCACTAGAGTTACATTTCAGTTATTAATTATATTTTTCAAACGGTTAAATTACTTAACGGTGTAATTGTCGAGATTTCATGTTACGTTACGGAAATCCTGATCAATCTTACAGACTGTTTCTTTACGTTACATGAACTTTCAGTTAACGTTACGTAAAATGACCGATAAGTCGATGATCCCACCATGAGTAAAACATAGATGGCCATCGACGGCCATCTATAGTAGGAATAAACTCCTCACATGTAAATCGGAGGTCCTGTGATCCTAGGGCGAGTTCCTTCATCGTTCATGGTGGATGTGGCCCCGTGAGGGATTTGGGGTTGAAATTCTGTGACGCTGGGAGACTCAGAAACCTCCAATAAGAAGTGTTGAGGTAGGTCACCATCAAACCCTGGTATGCATGCCACTTCCAGACCTTCAGATTCACTTCGGTTTCGAAGTACGCAGTCTTTCGGTGGCTCCGGTAATTCTGTAAGGGAAAAGGTAAGATTTTTTCTTGAGTCAGTGATCCTGCGGATTTTTTTCCCCACAAAATCATGTATAGTCACTTATTTACATTTATGGGATGGAGGAGACATGAATACTAAGTTTATAATATGTACACATGTGTTTTATCATATATAAATCGGGGAAAACTGAGATAAATAAAATCGTAAATTTAGGACATACAGTGAACACTATATTCTATAACCATGTCATCCCTAAACCAATCTAAAACAGACTCACACCTGTTTCCACTTGGTTACTAGTGTTAGGAAAAAATTTATTTCTACTTACTATAAGGTATTAGTAACTTGAAAGTTCATTGCCGCACTTGAAAAAATACGCCCCCATCCCTTAATCTAGTTATATCCAGTCCACCTCATTCCGACATTATTAAACTTTGTTTGGAAAAAGAATTATTCCAAAACATGCTTCTTTTATACACAAAATCTGATATGTTATTTTGGCTTCAATTTAATGCCAGTGAAAACTTATTACTTATTATTTCTCTTAATATATTTAAATTAGCTCAAGTAGATTACAAATTTGGGGATAAATAATGACATGAATGTGCATGGATGGACAATTTATAATAGTATATAATATAATGTTGAATATCAAAATATAAATAAATTATACAATACAAATGCTGTTTCGGGTGAGCTTCCTCTAAATTTATTCTGCCATTCCTTCTATATATATATATATATATATATATATATATATATATATATATATATATATATATATACTAGATTTTATAGGGAAATATTAACCACGCTAATGATATAGGGGTGAAAAAATGGAGTTTTCGAGGAAATGTATTCAAATCTACGTGAAGGGTTGGTGAAAAGTCATTCAGGGAGAACTACCTTGAGTACACCCGACAATATTTAGAACCCAATTTTCTCAGTCAATGGTAGTCCAGTCTAAAATGAGATGGAATTTTAGACCATGCAAACACCGATTAAAATCCACCTATATTCAATCACTATTGGCTAAAATGTTTGCGGTGTCAATAAAAATAACCTTTCTATATGTGTACAAGCCGCCATAGAAATACTGTCACCTTAACCTAAGTGCCACTGTGAACAAAAAGACTTGATTCCAAAGAAAGCCACGTTGACGTATCCCACAGTCTTTTAAATTTTGGACACCCTGTATCGTGTCAGTATCTGTCCATATTTGGTACAATTATCTGCGTACTACATGATTTAATCCTGGTGATTATGTTTGTATTGATCAGGTCATGACACGACTCACACGTGATGGGTAGACCTGAGAGGGACAAAGTGTCTCCCTGGCCCCTCTTACCTCCTAATTGGAAGCCGGGGCCTACCTCGTCAAGGGGCATTAAATATTTACAACACAAACGAGAGCTTGGTACGTCCACTGTGATTCTATAATTACAGTTTGGCTGGGCTTCCAGCCTGCTGTCGTCGTTACTGGTGTCCAAATGATTGAGAAAAAATTACTGACAACTTAATTCCTTTGAATCAATAGTTCCACATACAAATTATAGATAGATATATATATAGTATAAACCAAAATATCACCCACAATGGCATCAATAGGCTCCAAGCAGTAATGTTCGATTGTTACATGACGATGAGGTCAAGGTTCGAATCTCACCTGGTTGCACTGAGAGTGGCTTTATAAGTCTGGTGTTCTCTAATTCTCTCCAATATCATGAGAATGAAATTAGTTCAGTATACTTACCTCTTACCTACTTTATTGATTAATCTGTTTAGTCATTGGTGATAAAGAATAGTTTATAAATATGATCAAAGTGTTAAAAATATGGCTTATAATATACATAAAAAACATAGTTTTCTAAAGAAGCCATTTAAATATGTTTTATAATTTTTAAAATTTTCGATAGATTATAATCTGCCACATTGTTACCAAGGTTTTATTCTCTGCTAAAGGTTATTTATCATTCATCACCAACATTATTCTTAGCACAGCGTTTTATTACCTCTTTTGGTTTAAACACTTATGTACTAATTATGCTATCTGGATAAGAACGAGGAAGGTTGAATTTAGATGAAGTAAACTCACATTTGAATGGAGAGAGTAAGTGGGAAACAATTAAGGAAAAACCACTTTCAGTAAACCCGACCAGGACTGAGCCATGATCTCCCTTTCACCGGCTCTCCAGTCTATTGCAATAGTGACGCCTCAGATCATGTGATCACTGAAGCAAGTAACCTAATTATGTCCACTCAACCACGTTGGGCTGCAACTAGAATGTATTGGTGGTAGAATATTTACCCGCCTTGTTAAAGTTTCTTGTTACAATTGCAGGGTCCAGAAGTATATTTTAATGTACTGTTAAAATAAATGAAAATGAATATTGTTGAAAAATACAATATTTGTGAATAACCTGAACTTTGTGAATTTGTATATCTTCGAATTAATAAAAACTACTAGCTCATAGGTATTCTTTAAATTGCTATCGAAACATACTGTACTCTTTAAAACACTTAAGTTATAATACGGGGTGGAGAATTTCTTATGCGTAAAGACAGACTCTCTGCTCATAAAAAACGTTTTGATGCCTGCAGTGTAAACAATTTCAATTTTATATTAAAAAAATGCTAAGGGTGTGCGAAGACCACCTTTTAAATTATAAGTGAATCCAAATAAAATATATATGAAATAATTTCGAATCCAATTAGAGTTAGTATATTTTTTGGTTAGTTTTTCAATTATTGGAAATATATTATATTTTGCTTATTTATTCGTATTTCATATTTACTCTAGATTATTTAGAAAATATTTTATTAACAATTATTGGTAATATTTCATTCTAATATTATGAGTTAGATTCATAATATGACATGCAATTCAGTTTATATTTTTCATTTGAATATTAATTAGAAAATTCATACTGTCAATAATTGTATAATGTACATAAATAAAGTATTCGAAGCTGATAATTTATTTTGTAGCCATTTTGAAGTTTCAAAAATTTGTGAACCTCTATATATACTAAGAAGGCTATGATTATGTAGAACATTAATGTGTTTATCAATTGTTTAACAACAATAAGAGTATACTTGTTTTGTTGCAACATTTAGTAAGCATCCAAAGCACTAGGTAAATATGAAATACAATTTTTTAGTAAAAAAACACACTATAAAACAGCCTGTTCTCCACGTAAACACAAAATAATTTTCAATTATTAAAATTTTCTAGCAATTATTATAAAACATCACAGCCATCCATAAAATATTACAAAAATAATAGTAATAATAATACAGTAAAAAAATCTTCTAAAATATTGTAATCTGGTGAATACTCTGCACTTTTGAAAGAAGAATTGCACTCTATTTCTTGAAAACATGCAATAAAAATAAATTTTATTCAAAGAAAAGTCGTGAAACATTGGAATGAGTGTGTGTATGTATGTGAAAGTTGGTCTTTTTTTCTTTCTTTTCGAAGGTTGTAAGGTTTTGGGAAGAGGTTTGGCTGAATAGTAAAAAAAGGGTGGTCTGGAGAGGGGGTAAAAAAAAAGTCGTAGAAGGTCGGTACATGCAATAACTCGTCCGACTACAAAACAACCCTAAGATTTCTGCTCGCTTGTTATTCCGAATGCGCTGGTTTATTTGAACGTGCCACGAATCTGTAGGTTAGCGCCAGGAGGAGGAATAGGACTGGTCTTTTGAAGGTAGCAACCTTACACCCATCCTCACCCTTTCATCCCAAGCAACCCCCAATCACCTCTGCAACCAATGAATGCAGAAGTCTTAAACGCAAAACCCATGTTCAATCAACCGGATCCAAGCACCCGCAGAATTATTAGGTTAATCAAGTCTTTAGTAAAATTATGTATACATTTTTGTTTAATATTTCTTATAACATAGAACTAACTTCCTCCATAATTTAAAGGTCATAGTTCGTTGCTACAGATCTAGAGGTCCCAGCTGCGATGCTTGCATCTCCCAGAATTTATCTGTCAAGCAGTGGGTTTGAAACACGACCAAACTAAACCCAATGAGAATAAATTTTGGAGCAACATGAATAAAAAGGTAGATGATCCAGTCTAGAAAACAGAAATTAATGGGCGGAGAGTTGGTTGTACTATCACAAGACACCCTCTATCCGAAAATGTTGAAACTATGATCGCTAATATGTATAGCTCGTTTGTGAACTTAATCCATGAAGTTTTTTTAAGCACGTATTGCATACTATCAGGGATATCTGCATTTAATTACACTTGTCTGAACTGGTAGTAATACGAGGTTCTGAGAAAAGTTACACTGGTTAGGTAAGCATGAGAAAGATAGAATCTGAAAAAATATTAGCTTCACTTGCTTAGAGGAAGGCTAAAACAATATTGAAAGGAAAAAAAAAACCCACTATGATAGAATTCCAATCCTGACATTAGTCATCATTAAAGCTGACATTTATCTTACATGTTCACCAATATAAGTGAAGTTATAATATTTTTTTCGTAGTTTTTTTTTCTAATAAGATTTCTTCCGATGATCACTAAATCAAATCTATTTGGTTTTAACAACTACTTTTCATCCTGGTGGATTAGGTATTAGACTAAATATAAGTGGCTTTATATCAAATTGCTTCTTTGTGTTCATTTAAATTGAATATCTAAGTTAAGAAAAAATATTGCTCTTAATATAGAATAATTAGCTTGTGTCTTTTATTTAAAAAGAACAAAAAAACATCTTTAAATATTATTTTTCTACACCATGTCTCATTATTATTCCAGATATACAAAGTGAATTACATTTACAAAGCATAAAAAAGGCATAATACAAGGAAATTATAGCCTCTTTAGAATGCAGGGAGTGTGTCATACTATATATGTAAAATCATCCCCACTAAAACCAGCTTAGATTCAAACCGCAGTCTTACCGTCAAAGACAAACAAGGTTAGTTGATCTTTACGTTTAGATAGCCTTTCCACTTATGCAGAAACCATATTTAATATCATATATTATTATCTAATAATTTAAGGCAATATGTTTTCATTAATTATTAATTTGTGTGCTTAGGTATAGTACTTTTGACTGTTTATATATTTAAATATATTAGGATAAGGATGGGGCTTTTGTTGTGAGATAATTGAAAAATGACTTTTCAAAAACCCACCACAAAACTGTACCTCATTGGAACATGAATCCAAATCTTCCCTTCAACAGTCACTGGACAACTTTCAGTGGCCTCATGGTCTAAGGCGTCACTCTTACAGTATACTAGCCTATCAATGATAGGGAGATCAAGATTCACATATTGGTTGTGTGTACTGAGCGTGGTTTACTAAAATGGGTTTCGACTCTCCCTCCACGCAAATGTTGCTACACTTGATTTAAAATACAGCCTCCCTTATTCCTAAAATCATTAGCGTAGTTAGTAAATAAGCATATAACCTTAACGTGTAGTAAGATGCGTTGATGAAAAAAAAGTCACATGTAATCTCTTGCGATGCGAGTTGAACACTTTAGAACGCACGTCCTATAGAAGTTACGATCAGGTACTACATGAGCACTTAAATATGACTTAGTTGAGGATTGTTTTCATAAGAGTGTGATTATAACAGATGGTGAGACATAGTTAATGTTCCGTCTGTCTATAGACAAATGTTGATATCTTAATATTGTACATTCAACTTGAGGGTTGGTTCCGATGTGCTTCTCATCCATGAGGAGATGGGCATGCAATCAGCCCTTCATTCCCAAATTTGTGTTGCCCGAACCATCTGGGAAGGAGCACATGTCCTACATAAGTTGAGAAATTGTGATGGCTTCCCGTTGCTTTCCACACTATTTTCTATGAGTGACTGAGAAAGAGCCTATAACATTTGCCGGAAATGTATTTTCACATATTTTCCTGGGATCCTGTACATAACACAATCAACATAATACCGTTAGTTTATCAGTTACACTAAGTAGAAAGATGTGCTAAAGAGTTTCATCGCTCAGTAAAAATTCGTTGAGATCGGTTGGGTTTAACCCATGAACATTGAATCTTGAGGCCCAATTTTGGTAAATAAACTATAAATTCACCATCCTCAAAGAAGTTCGTTATTATAGATAGGCTTAAGTTAATACATGTTCATTAATTGAGATTAGGTTTGTAAATAGATAAATAAGTGATATATAATTTCGGTGATTACTCCAAAAAAAAAAGGAGTCAATCTCTTGTTTTTGTTTTAAAGTGTCAGGAAGTGGTCTTAAAACAAAACAAAAACAACGTGTTTAAAATATTTATAAATCTATCAAGTGGATGTAACCAGTTACATATTTATCCTTCTTTAATTAGTTTCCTGATATTCTCTTCTAATTTTCTTCTGGTAAATTATATTACGAAGGGGGAGCATTTGGTTCATAATCAATATTAATGCACGGTAATCCATTGAATTCATTACTTACACACTTGCAATTATTTAGGAAAACGTGAGGATTATCTAGAGAATATTACACATCATTAGAATAATTTAATATTGGGAAATGATGTTCGGAAATGTGATCAATACCCTCGAGTAGAATGACAATTTAGGTAACACCTAGTGGTTCATCAGGCTGCTAAAGCATCGGTGAATAGTATATATCAGTGTCTTCATTTACAAATGGTTACAAATGGTTATGGGTAGTTAAATGATGAAAGTATATTGTTATACTTAGTTGTCCTGGGGATAAGTCTGTGGGTAGTGAGGTAGAGGAGGTGAGGCTATTGAAATCACAGAGCACACGAATGATGGCGCTTTAGTCACAACGGTTAAGTATATACGTCACTGCGGGGAAGTGGACGAGAAGTGTGGGTGTTGTTTTAGGTTAAGCGTTATAAGTGATTTTAAACCAGTCTACGCTTTAAACTAACATCTAAGTTATACCAATGCGAAATTTCATTTCAACTTTGTATTGGTTTTGGAGTGAATAATACAGTAGACATGTAGCACATGACAGAGTGATTTCTTCAAAGAATGGTAGTGATTAAGCCCCTTTTTCCATAAACAAGACAATATTAGGTTTATATAAAAAATTAAAAATAAACTTAGTATAGTTATTTTAGGTGATCTAGTACATAAAATAGCCTCAAAGCTTTAATAGTCCACTGAAGTATAAATTTTGGTTATTATAATTTTAATTAGTTTTATATTATTACGAAAATTCAATTTTTATTTTAACACAAAATTAATAAAAATACTGACTTAGTTCGAACACAGCTTAAAGACATTATTTGCATCATAACAGACACAACATTCAGTCAATCAGCCATTAATTCATCACTGTGACAAGGAAAACCCTCAATTTAAAAAGTGATAGTATTTTAGTCTTTGAGAGAATTAAACCCAGGAATAATAACAAAGCTAGCAGAAAAACTGAATACTGACAACTGGTGCTTTACCTTAGGTAGCAAAAAGGTAGTGGACCTTTAAATGATGCATAATACTTTACAAGACGCGGTTAAGTATATAAAACTGTCGGAAATCACGTAAGAAATAGCTGGTTTAAAGAATGGGTGATAAACTGCTAGCCATTTGGCTAATAGGACTCAGCCCTTATTTCGACAGTCACAGACAAGTATAAAATACATGCTTTCAGATAGAATTTGTGTTTTTTCATAATTATTTGGCATACAACAACGATTCGGGAGAGCAGTTAATTGGGTCATGTTTAAGGCACTTTGACAAATGGGAGTGTTTTCCAGCGAAGTTTTCAAATGTCATATTAAATGGACGTGGGACGATTCGTAACTGTTGTTTTAACTCTCTTAGTTCATGCACTCCTATTTGTGAGCCAGGTTTAAATATTAATTTGTTTTTAAGAATATTGTTGGCACTTCGCATTGGTCATTGATGTGATTACCGTGGTTTTAATAATTATAGTGATAACACTCCGTATAGTATTTATTAATTTACATATCTGTCATCTATTATGTAAAATCAAATTTGGCACTTTTAACCACAATAATATTGATAGCTTTGTTGACGGCCAATCTAATATTATCAATTAAGCTAGCAGTATTTATATTTAAATAATAGATTGAATTTGGTTCGATAAAATAATAATTATCTATATGCATTCTGTTTTATTGATTTTACTACGTATATCCAAATAAATCATTCACTATACAACCTACGACTGTTAATATAATAACAATAAAAAAATAATAACTTCGTGCAAATAATCCATTCTTTTATTGCGTCCTTAAGATCAGATAAAAGCTGACCATAAACATAAATTCTGTTGCTTGAGACTGGCCTTGTACTTAGCATTTTATGTTAAATAAAATATAGATAAATAATTGGTAAATACGATGAATAGTTTATCATACTGTCTAGTTTAGTCTGAAACATCATTTTTAATATATTGCTATCAGTAAACTACGTTAAATTTATTTTTCTTTAAATTAATCATGCATACACTGATATTTATCATTTATAGACTCACAGTTTTTCTCAATATTCGAGGAGTTCAGATTTTCAAAAACTTATTACTAATAAAATAAACTTACGTGAATTTGTTTTCAAAATGCAATTATATGTGGATTGTTACCATTTAAAGATCTCACCTAATCCAGATTAAAACAAATTTTGATGAAGTTTCCGAGAAGTTTGAGATTTCAAATATCATTCATAACTAAGCCATTTCTATTACTATAGCTGTGATTAAATTCACTACTTTGTATTGAGATATTCCCACTTTATGAACGAAATCTATAAAATCATTTTTACTGTAGCTCAATATACAGTATACACTCAGATATTAATAAAAACAAAAGGAGGAAAAACACACGTAAAGGAAGACTTGTAAATTCCACTTGTTTGATTGAGTTTTACAGCTTAAGGAACTTCAAAATCAATAATGATCTCGGGGGTCCAATATTTTCACGATTACATTACTTTATTTTTTATATAAGAAGTTATAAATGTTGTTAAAGGGATAAAATTAAGTATTTGTAACATTATTCAAAACTCTTGGTATAGATAGAATGCTTTAAGATGTTAATCTCCAAGCTCGTCTAGTTTGACTTATGGTTGGAACAAAGTTTCGTATCTAGGCCGGGTGCATTAAAAGTGTCTTACTATATGGATGTTTTCTCATTCTTTGTTAAAGTTGGTTCTAATATATTCCTCTAACCACGCGACTCCTACCGCTTTGGTTAAGTCGTGTGTAGTATTCATACCTGTACGTTGCCAAGTTCACTAAATACTTGATTTCCATCTACTGGGAGGCAGAGGTATGAAACATGTCATGGTGCACAATTGGGTTGACTTCTCCCACATGGACCATGGGGGTAGTTTCACAATATTCCTTCCACGCTTATTTGATTTCACTTCCTCTAAAATTATTATATTTTATTGTTCAAATATAAGCCCATTAAGTAAACTGGATTATAATATATAAAGTAAAAAAAATTGTTCTGATATTAAAACTTACAAATTATTAAATGGTTTCAGGTCTGAGAAAAGGCCTATTAACTTTGTGGCACTCAGATTGTATTACATATTTAGTTATTATTCACATTCCTTTTATAGTAAAATAATTTTAATATTATACTTTTCTAAAAGACTTAGATCAAATTCACCATTTTACTATCACACATAAAACAAGATACATTGTATTATATAAAAGTTTGTGTGATTTAATATTAATTCTATATCTAAATTATCTTATATTTTGTAAATGAAATTACTTTACTGTAAGCCGCTTCGGTGGCTGCATGACCTGTGGCAAATCTCTCGCATTAGACTAGACTGCCTTAGACGGGGATATCGATGTTCAAATCTCGGTTGGGTGTACTAAGGGTGTTTTTTTTTTTCAAAAAATACTTAGGGCCAGGCTCATAGTCAGATTTAGTACGCCTAAAGTGCGAGTCGATACTAAATACAGGACAACACCTACCTAGACCAAAATGGAATGGGCCAGTTTCACATATGAAAATGGCCCATTCCATTCAATTTAAGGTAGGTGACGTCTTGTATTTAGTATAGCACCGCACTTGAGGAGTACTAAATCTGACTATGAAACTGGCCCTTACTCTATATCAATGCAAATATTTATGATTATATTTCCTCTAAAAATAGCCTAAATAATCCCTAAAACCATAGGTAAAATTAGTAAGTTTCATAAGCATATAGCCCAAACAGATAGTAAAGTACGGTGATAAAAAATACAATAATGTAATCATAATCAGACAATAGTTTTAAAACAAAATAATAAATAGTTCCTTCCCTTAGGGATAAAATGTAAATAGATTCTTTATTAGCTAGTTGGTGTTGATATTATTTGATCAAAATAGTAGTGCAATAATATTATTGACGTAAACTAAGCTAAGTTATTAATATTTACATCTATAATTAAAATTGGAAAAAAAAACCACTTCATTGACTGCATGGTCTAAAGCGCTACTCTCGCAATTAATAGACTTCCTAAGATGGGGATATTGGGGTTCGATCACACTTGGGTGGACCGAGGATGGCTTATAGTAAATTGTTTTCCACCCTTCCTCCTAACAAATGGAGGTTCAATTACTCTAAACTCAACCTAACTTATCCCTGTCACATTAGTGTAATTAGAACATAGGCGTATAGCTCGAAATGGTAGTGTTACGTGCTGATCAATCAAAAACTGAGAAATCTAAAACTACTTCCTACAAAATACATTTTTTTAAAAATATATTGCTTCTTACTGTCTGTTTGATCCACCCGCATTTTATTACACTTTTTAGATAGAGATGAAGAAGGCAGTATATATTTGAAATGTACAGATATTTGGGTAGAGGGAGATTGCGAAAATAATCAGAAAATATAACCATCAGCGCTCAGTACATCCAGCTGGGATATTAAGTCCTCTATAGTATGATTTTAGTGGAAAGAAAAGTTGAAACTAGTTACTTATATTACTAATACAATTTTAATATATTCATATATCAGGTTATTTTACCTGCAGCTGTTCCTTTTGATAAATATATTATCAATACCTATAGAATAACGCAGATAATATAGAAAAATGCTACCAATGTTGATAACAAAGAAATAAAATAAAATGTTGTATTTGATTGGTTTTATGAATAGGAATTTCCATTCATCTTTACAATCAATTTTAGTTGATTATAACCTTTGATTTAACTTTGCTTTTTTTATCGTCATACATTGCTGGTCAAAAGTTGACACTAGCCAGTAATATAAGCAAGCTGCTGTAATAAAAAATAATAATTGTTTAGACAACTTGAATGTTGAAAAAAATATTCACTAGGAAATATATACATATATGTAAATATGAAATATATATTCAGCGGAGAGCGAGAAACGTTTATGACACACAGAGAAGAGAAAACCAAGTAAAATGTCACAGAAGTGTCACTCGTATTTGATGCATGTACTCTACACGAGGAAGTAGTTTACTTTATACAACCCTCCATTTTTTTTTTCAAAACACCCCCTCCTATATTGCTTCCTCCTCCCTCGACACGTTCTACACATCCTTTCTACTTAGCATGTCACGATTGAGTTATAGCCAGGCACAGGATTCTCGCCGTCAAATATTCACATAGAAGTAGCAAGAGTCTTCTCAGATCTGCGGTCTGAATTCCAAATATGACTACTACTTTCTGTAGCATCACTCTCACTCCTCCTTTCTTATCTTCGTTTCTGGTAAACCTTTTAGTGTTGGATAGTCCTCTGTGTCTGTAGTAAAAAAAAAAAAAATGAACACGAACCTTTTCTCCCTTGTAAGCCTACGCCATGTTCTTCAGCGAAGACACTAATACATTTAACTGCGCATAACCTTATGAGTCTATGCGAAAAGAGACAAATTTAATCCAAAATTAATTTTAAAATATCTATATACAAACGTACCCAGCTGAGTCGGAGTATAAAAATGATACAAACTAATTAAAAATATTTTTCATATTTTAGCTTTCCGCGTCTTACTACCCGTTTGTACCTGTCATCAAATTAATACTTATGCATTAGGGACAAGAAAAAAGGAATTTAGAAGAGGTTTGCATGCATTTACTTGTAAAAGAGTAGTGCAAAATTATTTCAATATAATTATCTTTGTGACTTGTGAATTTGTGACGCCTTTTTACGTGAGTATAATTGAGTGACTATTTGAATCGAATGTATTCATGACAATATAAATTTTGCAGCCATATTCCACGTTGTGCCATTACTATATTATGTGTAGAAAATCAAGGCATATACATTAAATAAATTGCCGAATATTTCAATGTATTCCAAGTTTCCCATCTTTATAATTATATTAAGTTCCTCCTATATCCAAAGAAGTTTTGTCAAATTAACTATAATACCCTTGATCCTAGTAGGATCTGTAAATAAATACGATGTGTTTCATTTCAATTACTAAAAATCCAAAGAGGCCTTATACAAGGATCTCCAAAGAGTTTACTATATATTTAAATGTAGGACTATTTTTTTTATATTTTATATATAGGCCTATTCACCTTTATTAGATGAGGCCTAATGAAAGAAAAATTACTTATTCAAATTGGTTTTAAAAAATTATCATAAAGCGAAACTGCCAAACTTTGAAATGAAATATTGTAGCTTTTAAAGCCAATAACTTAAGACTTTACTGGACTTATGGGGGCCCCCCTGATACTTCCCTGACATTTCCTCATTTTCCCTGTTTATTTTAGGTGCATAGAAAAGTTTTTGTTGGATTTACGGTACGCAAATAACGATATTGGGCTGATCACATAATTTATAAACAATATATCTAATCCATATTGGGTAATTTAAAAGATTTTTAGGATTTATTTAAATTGTGTCATAATATTTATTTAATGATATGCAATTTATTCTTCTTATATAAACATATTTGTTTACTTATATGCATATTTAAATATATTTATTTAACCATACAAATTTAAACAAATACATATTTTTTAAATATAAAACGAAATATTTGGAGAGGAAGCGTTTGTTCTGGGAAAGTTCCTTACAAGAATATATTGTAGCGTGCCGAGATGTAAGATAAAAAAACACGTAGAGAGTTAAAGATCAATAAGATTTATTTTTCACTCAGCTCCCGTCCTATTATTACTCTTTTCCTCTCTATCCAGTAGACTATCTCTCTCCTTTTTTCGATTGTATTCAAATAGACGATCTGAAGTCTTTGTAATATATTCAATGTACTCTTACTTAACAAATAGGAGTTTTAATAAATATCATAAAATTGTACTAATAATTTTACTATTTTAATATTCTGTATCCTAGAATTTTGTCCATGGACATATAATACATAATTTATTAATTTTAATAATTAAAAAACTATTTGCATAGGATGAATTTTCTTATTTTTATTATTATATTGTATTTCATGCAACATTGTTTATATAAGAAATGTATGGTGTTACATGATAAAATCAACAAACTTTGTTCTATAAACACTTAACAGATTTTTTTGAATTTTTTTTAGTACGTTCTAGAATAAAGTTAAGATGAGCCCTTTATAAAAAAATATTTTCCAAAATTTTATTTTATACAGTTACGAGATATATTTATAGTCAAAATATTATTTTATTATTGATCTGTAATAAATGAATTATTATTAAATTTAATGGTTAGCCTAGGGATTTCTAAACTAACATTTGATATGTCTTTTAGATAATAATCATTACAATTATTTACTGTCACATTAAATCTATGGTTTCGAATTCCAACCTAAGATGTTTTTGGCACGGAAATATCAAGTGATAAGTTTTAAAACTAATTCATCTCTTAAAGTACATTTAATTATATCCAAACTAATTATTTCATATTCTTTTATTTTCAAATATATATTATAAATTAGTTAATATAGCTTACTTAACAAGTTATATATACTCTCGATAAGTCACTAGAAGTTCTGTATATTTATTTAAATATCCTGGAATCGATTATCAATATGTACAAAGAATCTTCATTGGAGAATAATATATTTTTCACTACTCAGTGTTGAATTGAGGGCCAGAGGAATGATTTCAAGTTTATAATTTGTTCTGACACAAATGAAAGTAAAATATTTTCTTAAGGCTTGAAAGTTAATGGACTATTAACTTAAATTAATACCAAATAAAAATAAGGAAGAAAGTCAAATAATATTTAAAAAATAATAAATAAGTCAAAGAGGTCCTTCATAATATCTAAAATTTAAAACAAGAGTATTACATTTCCTTCGTAAAATATTTAAAAAAATCATTATCAATAATTTTCCTCGAAGCTTTATTACTCAGTATGATAATTCTGCACGAATGCATCGTACCATTTATTTAACAGGTAATAAAATATTATATGGTCATATATATACTCCTATTAATAAACATATTATTTTATTTAATACCTAGTCGTAATAAAGGAATATAAAATTTCACGTACGCTATTGGTCAAATTAAAGAATAACTATTACCTGTCAAATGGTTAACGTGGTTCCAACCAGAAACGCCTCGTAGAAGCACATTTCCTACCCAGGTGCGCTTAACGTCCTACAAAATTTAATATGCGTTATGCGTGCTTAGCTATTTCATGCACTCACTACTTCAACTTACATTTCAAAAATAAATTCGCTACATGAGGCATGGTTACCACCTACATTATACTATTCAAAATCTCATTATGAAATAAGAATATTTTTTTAAACTTAACGTTAACCTATGTTCTTTCATATAATTGAAAATATGGTTTCTCATTAATATTAACGTTGAAAAGAGTTTATTTAAATTTTATGGAACACAAATACCTCTAGTTATTATTAGTATCATTAACTGTCTAGAAAAATAAACCAGTTACTAATTAGTAAAGTTGTATCTAGAGTTTTCGTATAATTATTTACTATCAAAGACAATTATTCAGATCTTGAGTCTTGGAAATAATAAATATTTCACTACATCTTTCTTAAATATTTATTTCAACTAAATAAAGTTCGTCTAATACAATCAATATTTAGTATTTAATAATTACAATCCTTTAAATAAATTTTAAAATAATCACATCATAAAAACATTTAGTTAAAATTGGTATTTTTTTTCATAAATTATCTACCTACCTTTTATTATTTTGTTAATAGTTTTGTACTAAAGAGTGGAAATGATTAGGGTATTTTCGATAAAGTGTACCCACACTAGCGTGGAAAAGGATGGAGAGGTCCACAGTGATAAAACATGAATAAAATCACCCTCACTAAACACAACCGATAATTTAAGCTTGAATAGTCTTTACCGACAATTAAGTATATTGCAATCCTTGAGCCTTAAGCCACTTAATAACCGATGTGAATGATGATTAAGTGGTAAGAAAAAACATAAATGAAAGATTTTAGTAAGTAAATCTCACTATTAAGGATATAATTACTTTAAAAAAATTACATCCATTACAATTTCCAGCTTGTGGCTTGGGTCAGTATTTTTATTCAAGCCTTATATTATTTTCCACTATCGGCATGCTTGTCATAGCTTGATATGTCTTATAATATAATTTAATATTAGGACAGACATAATATCCAGTCCCTGATCGTTAATTCATCATTGTGAAAGAGGATACCCAAATTTCACCAATGGTAAATGTTTCGCCCAAGCCAGCAATCAATCCCTGGACCCTTAGCTCAGTAGATAAAAAAGCTAATGAATCAGCTAAGGTGTCTGACAGAATTATTTAAATGCAATTCATAAAATATAGGTGTAGTTAAAATATAAACGTTAACTATAAAATTGAGTGTCTTAAATAAGTAACTTTACTATATCACTAAAAGGGACTAAATTGTAGATAGCATTTTTACTTTCTCTCTATCTTACAGGTAGAGAAAGTATGGTGATCGTCAAAAAAATCAAACTCGAGATTTTGATGAATTTTGACGTTTCATGACTTTCTGAATCCGAAAAAGTGGTTTTTGAATTTCCGTCTGTCTGTCTCTCTGTCTGTCTGTCTGTCTGTACCTCCAACTAGAGCCTAAACTATTTTACCGATCGAGCTGAAACTTGATATCTAGGGTTTTCATAGGGTTGCCCCGAGGGGTTTTTGGAATTGGATATCTACCCCTAAAATTAAGGGTAGTTTACTGAAGGGGAAAAAAGAGAAAAAGTTGATTTTCTCAAAATCGGCTCTAACGATTTTGATTAAATTTCATTTATGAACATTAATAAATATTCCAAACAAAATGGCTACTCTCAATATTTCGGCAAAATCGCTTTAAGGGCTCCGGTCTGATGCGTAAATTAACATTTTTTATAATAGCTCCGAAACTATTTGAGATATGAAATTACTTAGCATTACAAATATGTATATATATTTATAATACAAATATTTTATTCGAAACATATTTTATAAAATCAATAACTTTCAATATATACGCAATTATATATATATATATTTTTAGCTTTTTGGATATTAAAGCTTAAGTATTGCGATCGTAAAAAAAACTAACCTGAAATGTTGATGGATTTCGACATCTCATGACCCCCCGAACCCTAAAAAATAGTCTTTGCAATGCCGTCTGTCTGTGTGTCTATTAAAACTTAAAATTAAGGGTAGTTTACTGAAGGGCAAAAAGAGAAAAAGTCGATTTTCTCAAAATCGGCTCAAACGATTTTGATTAAATTTCATTTGTAAACATTAATAAATATTCCATACAAAATGGCTACCCTCAATATTTCGGCAAAGTGGCTTTAAGGGCTCCGGTCCAATGCGTCAATTAACATTTTTTTAAATAGCTCCGAAACTATTTGAGATATGAAATTACTTAGCATTACAAATATGTATATATATTTATAATACAGATGTTTTATTCGAAACATATTTCTATAAAATCAATAACTTTCAATCTATACGCAATTATATGGATTTTTTTTAACTTTTTGGACATTAAAGTTTAAGTATTGCGACCGTAAAAAAAACTAACCTGAAATGTTGATGGATGTCGACGTCTCATGACCCCCCGAGGCCTAAAAAATAGTATTTGCAATGCCGTCTGTCTGTGTGCCTATAAAAACTTAAAATTAAGGGTAGTTTACTGAAGGGCTAAAAGAGAAAAATTTGGTTTTCTCAAAATCTGCTCAAAAGATTTTGATTAAAATTCGTATCTAGGCGTTGATTAAGATTATTAATAAACTGGCTATTTTCATTTTCCTATGAAAATGATTTTTAGGGTACTTTACAGAAGCGTTAATTTCCGTATCTCCACAACTATTGGAGAAACTAAACAACTTATCATTGCAAAATTGTAGGACTATTAGAAATAAAAAACTTTTATTTGACATATATTTTTATAAAAGCAGCAGTTTCTGAGATATTTGGAAATATATTAATACAATTTTGTGAACTTTAGTTGTAAACATATACTACTTAAGTCTTAATGCAATAATTCTCCAATGCCATAGAGTAATTAAATATAAGTATCTAAAAAAGTATGTTATTTTTCTTTAAATCACTTAGGAGAAATGTTTTCATAGCAATGATTTATATCCATTTTAGACTCAATAGTCAATATTTACATTTTTTATTGGTCAAAATGTATAAATGAATAATTAAATATCAATGCGATGACTTGAAGATCTGCAACACCTTATAAAATGTTAAAACTTTAACCAGAATCGAAATTTTAATACGAAGTGTTGACCCTTGTGGAAGACATTAAACTGTTTGAAATGTTCTAAGGTGGACAAAGATGCGCCTCTTTTCTCATTGATTCTATATCATTGTATATTATTTTATGCGTGTTCTTATGTGGAGTGGTGATGATACAATGTACATTATTCTGTTCAGAAATCTTATGAGTTTATAGAAAGAGAGAGAAAGTCTGTGCGGTGCTCCGTACCATTTATTTCAGTCTAAGTGATTGAGTAAAAATAATATACCTAATTTGTTGCAGTAGATAATGTAGTATTATTTCTCGAAACAAATGTAATTCCTTAATATATTTAAACAGTTACTATGGTTATGATTAAAATATGATGCAGATTTGTGTGTATGTTTGTATGTACAGTAGACGCTAGATTTCCATAGTCAAGAAACCTGGAAAGAAGAATTTTGGCACACTTATTTGTGGGTACCCGAATATGTGCACTTTACGTCTATAGCCATGGTAGAGTCTAAGACCATGTGGCCACTGTAGAGGGTTTTTCTTTTCGTCTTATTGGAGACAAATTTTTCTATTCAGGTGAAAAAATTATCCTTAATATTATAATGTACTTTTAAATGCAATTATTTTTTCTTGTCCAGCTTGATCACCAAGGAAAATTATCAACATCAAATTTAAGGAAAAATTATAAATAAATTGTCAATCTTAAACCCAGATAGAAATTGCGGCTCAAGATGAATAGTTATTTCCTATAGGCTACCTATTCTGTATTATGTAAAATATTGGTTTTATTTATCTTAACATTTATTATTATGTGCTAGGACAAACATATTACTTCTACCGGTTAAATGCAGCTGCTTAAATACTTAGCAACTTATAACACATGAATACCATTACTACTCACACTTTAGGACAATTTTTTAAAATCAAAATCTCAATCCTTGCTTTGCTAAATGTTGATCATTTTTGAGCGTGATGCGTGATTTATATCAAGTGATCGTATATTAGAGAAACTCCCAAACAAAAAAACATAGAAAGATGAAACTTAGTCTAAGACTACAGAGGCCTATTATAGATTATCTCAGGCTTTACATCTTGTCTGCATTTTATTTACCTTTACATTCTTTCCAAGCTTTAATGCCTAAGCGCTAAGGTCAATCAGTTTGTATGGATCATAAAAAACTTGAGAGATGAAAATGTGTATAATTCATCATATAGATAAATAATTTTATTCATGATAAATTTCAGCCTCGAAATTATTTTGAATCGTCTTCCCTCTTCCCCCCTTCCTCCCCCCACTGACTCAAAAAAGGGGGCCGTAAGAGAATGTATTTCCCATTGTATTCTTAGACTTCAGACTAAATACAAAGAGATTTAATAAAATTGAAAATAAGCATAATATTTATCTGTTAATTAATAATTATTTTGATTTTATATCCAAAATTAAGGGTAGCGTATTTACGTTAGATTCTATATCTAAAATTAAGAGTAGCGTACTTACTATAATTTAATTACTATTAATTTTTTTGGTGGCACGATATGGCTCAAAATTAGTTATTAAGCAGGGTATTGTAAAAAAAAAAAGATGTAAGTTAAACTAAAATAAAAAAGATCTTGTAAGAATAGTTTACCGACAAGTTAATTTTGAGAGAATTTTGGAAAAAAAATATTTTCTTTTTGGTTGAAAATGTATATACATATAGGGGGTTATTAAATTTTAAATAATTCTTTATAGTTAATTTTATAAGAGAAATTAATTTGAGGATTATTTACTTTTGACTGATATTTGGAAAATTTTAAATATTTGAAAAAGTATGGATGGTTTTGAACTAAAATTTATTTTATATAAGTAACCAAATTGACTCTTCTACTTACTTGCGTGGACCACATGGAAGAGACAAGGCACCCGCTGCCTTCCCACGCTGTTGCTGGCCCAACAAGCCAGGGTCCCGAAATCCTGTTCTGAACCAGGGGTGTACACAAGGCGGCTTGACGTCCCAGAACTGTTGACACGATCACCAGGTACCGGCAACACGTCCCTGGACCGATTATACGTCCAGCTGAATCGGACGTCTGAGCCTCCAGGGTCGGCGTCGACCTCGCACTCGACGCTGAGTGAACGTTGCCTCCAGGCACCCAGGCGATGCGACTCAAAGCCTGGCCGACAACGGGGGGAATCTGCCCCCAAAAATTAAATCATCTTTCTTATAAAGCTTGTAACTTTATAATATTTTTTTAAAATTCAATTTTGAACATTTTTTATTTATTTATAATAGGCTTTGACGTTTTATTTGTATACAAAATCAAAGAAGTTAGTGTTAAAATATTATTTTGTATGTATCGCCCTCTGTACCTTGGGATAGAACTAAAAGGTTTTTTTTTAGATTTAATTCAAACTTGATATTTATATGTTACGTGGTCAAGGATTTTTGCTATAAAATTAGAAGTGATTTATTAATGATAAGTGTTTTATAATACATTTCTCAACTATAGCTTTGGTACCAAATTGATATTGGGGGATGGCTTTCCAAAGTTTGTAACATTGTGTAGGTGTTTTAAAGACAATTTTATTCAAGGGTAGTTATTTTATTAAGTTTGAAAGTTTGAAATGTTTTATAAAATAGCCAAAATTTTTTTTGAAATTTATATGTGGAGAGTTGTTGTATTATAAGTATAATGGTATTTTTTGTTTTTCTAAAAAAAAATATTTGAGATTAGTATACTTATTTTTGAGCTATAAATTTTCATAAATGTTTTAAGAATACTGTTCAAAAATTATTATTTATGATTTTCCATATGAATATAAAATGTATAGTTTTAGAAATAAATAAATAAGGTTATTTTAATGATCACAAATTTTCTTAAATTCTAAGCGTAATTACAATAGACTATGATAAAGTATTTATGATTCTGTATCACCATTTACCTTTGTTAGTTTATTGTCTCCACATCATGATTTCTTATGATATAGTTTTAGGAGTAAGTATTAAGAAGTTATTTGAGAGAAGATGGATTGATTACTGTGTGAATTCATATTGATGTATTTCAAATAATAATTAGAAAACTAGACGACCCTGATAAAACACATTGTTTGACTATAAAGAGAGTGTAAGTTCAAAATTTTAAATAATCATACTCCCATGAGAACAAATTGTATGTGGATGAAAAGTCTGTATCAATATATAAATATATGCCTAGGTTTCATACATAATATTAATTATATGTCTTTACTGGATTTATCGTCATTTATGGTAACCACTTATGTGGTGGACAGGAGACATTAAAACAATAAAAATGATCATATAAATGTGTCCCATTTGAACTTGTTTTCAAGATACAGCCAAGTGATCCAACGAAATCATGCTTACTGGATAACTTTCAAAATGTGTATTGAATATGTTCTATGAGTTATTACAAATACCTAATAGTCGTGATAGCTTGTGGCAATCTACAACGCGACGAAATGTTTGCATTAAGCCCAAAGGTGGCTATTTTGAGCACTCACGTCACATACTTTGTCCTAAAATATGAGTTAAGAATGACCCTGGGCACTGGATAAATCCTAGATAGATCCGTGGTTAGAGCTACTATTCAGCTAAAAATTCCTTGTTTGATTCCCGTGTCAAGAGTCACTTTTCAAATTAAAATATATATTCCTGTAAAGTTAAACAGTTTCACATTACCAGAGCATAGATATGACTGTAAATATGATCTATGAAGAGATGGAACACATATTTAATGTTATCCTTTTTTAACTTTTTTGTCTCTTGTTTACCGCCAGAGTGTTTCTCATATTATGTAATGGTACACCCTGTATATTGAACATGTAAAACGATTATTTCGATGATGAGTTCTGAATCCCTACACAGCCAATGTTATACAATTCATTATAATGAAATTTATTATATTGAATATTTGACAAAATGTTTTAAAAAAATATTCAAAAGAGAAGCTTAAATTAAAATAAAAACCAAATACTAAGCCATTTTCAAATCTACCAAACACTTTTTAAATTAAGTTCACCAAGTATTTTTAGCACTACATCCTACTAAATGATCAGGCGATACACATATGTGCAAATTAGGGTACATGCTAACTGGTTAGGGGTGAGTAAGGCTGAATTTAGAGAAAGTGTTACCAAATTCACTTGGAGGATGAGGGAAAAACCATTTTGTAAAATCCATCCTCAGTACACCCAACCAGGAGTCTAACCTAGATTTCCTACATCAGTATTCTAGTCTAACACTAGAGTGACAGCCTAGACCATGTGTCCATCTAAGAAGGTAAGAAAAAATGTTGATTCAATTACTATCATAATATCAAAAGTATAAAATTTTCTAAATAAATTCCGAAGTGTAATTAATTATAATCTAAATTATTCAATGAATATATGGAGGCAGTGTTCTTGGAGGCTTAAAAAAGGTCTTGAACTTTAAATCTTCCTAAAATGACAAATATTTTGAGTTAGTACAAACCCTGTGACTTGGCAATCAAGTAAGTTGACTTAAACAATTTTTCGCTTGGTTGCTACTTTTTCTGCCAAAGCTTGTAAAATCCACATGGCTGAACTGTGTAGACCTAAGCATACATACTCATATGGTTACCATATTTCAAGATACTTGCTATTTGTCCAGAAGTCCCAGACTTCAGGTTTACTCTAGCCTCTATACTATATCCACTTGCACGTGAAAACACTGTATTTACTCTGCTCGGTGGTTCTAAAAAAAACATAATCTACGTTCCGGAAAATAGACAGAAAGTAAATTTAAATACAAGGTTTATTTTTTCTTTGACATTTAAAATACTCCTATTTAATTTACTGTATTACCAACTTACGTCCTAGATATTTATTAATTTCGTTATGTTCCATAAAATCAATATGTATATAAATTTATAAAAGTCAATGTAAGACTATATTTAATTAATCATATTTTCACAAAAAGTACAAAAAATAGTTTCTTTCCAGTTGTAGCCTGATAAATCTATCTCTATTAACAATGAAAGAAACAGTCCACAATTTATCAATAAAATAATATAAATATTGACGTGATAGTAAGAATTACTAGTTTATTAATACTTAATTTAAATCCCTCTCTGAAAATTAGTTTACTACATCATAAGGATAAAAAATTATACATCACGCAGTGCCAACTTTTTCGATGTTTTATCCTCATTGGAGTCATTCTATTCGTATTTGATTTAAATTTCTGCTTACTTAAACAAAAATAGTCAAACACTTAAATTAGGTGGAAGAACATTCAATTTGAAAGTGTAGGAGTAATAAAAAATACCAATAAAAACGCCTTAATTGTCTTGATAACATATAGTTTAATATCCTTGTTACTCGTGGATTTCCGGTAGTCTTGATAGCAATCTACAAACTAACTACCGATATCACCAGTTTTTACTATTTGTAAATGCAAATATATATATCAAGTAAAGACATTAAACATCCAGCTGACATCCTTAGTACAATTTCTGTTCAGAGAGTAAAAAACTATGTCAATCCTAAAACTATTAAACAAAATACTACCTAACCCCAGTATATAGGATCCAACTGAGAGCACAAATAAGTGCATTTGGGTAGTATAAAACTCAATCTATTCCTGAGATAGATTACAAATTAAGTGGAACAAATTAAGTGTGCATTATAACATAAACATAATATAAATAAAAAGCATCATTTGGATAATATATATTGTTTCTGAAGAATATTGAAACGAAAAAGTAAAAAAATTAGTGGAATGGAACTCCGCACGGACTTTCTCACTCTATTGATTAAAAATGGATATATTTACTCAAAACGGTAATATATGTGAAACGAAATAATATACACTAGAAAACACAAGCATATACTGCAATATACTTATGTAAAAAAAATTGAGTCCTGGTTTTAAATTTTATAATTTTAATTTTAAATAATTAATATCCTCATTTCTATGTTTGGACCGATAAAATGATCAATATTTGGTCCACAAGTGTCAACACTTCCTTTTTAGAATTTTGATTTCCGGTTTATATTTTTGACATTTTATTAGTTATTGCACATCTTCAGCTCATTGCATTGATATTAGATTCCTCATTTATAAATTTGGACCAATGAAAAATGTAAATATTTACCATTGGGTCCAAAATGGAGATAGTTCATTGTTGTACAAACATTTCTCCTAAGAGGTTTAAGGAAAAATAACTTTTTGAGAGAATTACTTATATTTAATGACTCTACGTCACTGGAGAACTATTGCGTTAAAACTTAATTCGTATCTCTTTACAACTAAATTTCACAAAATTATATTAATACATTTGCCAATATCTCAGTAACTGTTGGTTTTATGAAAATATATTTCATATAATAGATTTTTATTTTTAATAGTACTACAATTTTTCAATGATAAGTTATTTAGTATCTTAAATAGTTGCGGATATACGGAAATTTTAGCTTCTTTAATTATCCTAAATTTATTCCCAGGGAAAAATGAAAATAAACAGTTAATTTATAATCTTAATTAACGTCTAGCTACTAATTTTAATCAAAATCATTAGAGCTGATTTGTGAAAATCTTTTGTTTATCTTTTCGCTTTTTACTAAACTACTCTTAACTTTGAGGTTGAAATGACACACAGACAGACTGGCATTACAAATACGACTTTTTAAGTTTCGGGGGTTATGATACGTCAAATTCCATCAACATTTAAGGTAAGATTATTTTTACGATCGCAATACCATTAACTTTAGTACTGAAAAATTAATATATATATATATATATATTTGAGTATACATTTAAAATTATTGGTTTTATAAAGATCTGTTGCGTGTAAAATATCTGTACTATAAATAATCTACATATTTGTAGTGATAAGTAATTTCATATCTCAAATAGTTTAGGAGAAATGATAAAAAGGGAGGATTTACGCATCAGACCGGAACCCTTAAAGTATTTTTGCCGAGATATTGAGGGTAGCCATTTTGTTTAAAATATTTATAAATGTTTTGAAATTAGATTTAATCAAAATCGTTAGAGCCCATTTTGGGAAAATCGATTTTAACTCATTTGCCCCTCAGTTAACTACCCTTAATTTTAATTGGATATCCAATTTCAAAAATCCCTTGGGGCAACCCAATGAAAGCCCTAGATACCAAGTTTTAGCCCAATCTGTAAAATAGTTTAGGCTCTAGTTGGAGGCACAAACAGACAGACGGGAAATCATAAAACATTATTCGGATTCGGGGTGTCATTGAAATGTCGATATTCATAAAAATCTCATGTCCGATTTTATGATGATCAAATACTTTCTCTATCTGTAAGATAGTGAGAAAGTAAAAAATTAATTTATAATGCTTCACCGTGATAAATCAATAGATTTATTTAGAATTAATTATTCTGTCCCCACAGTAAGTAGTTAGTTTTAATCTCTACATTAGCTCAATCAATTTTAGATTTTTTTGGAGTGCATTAATTTTAGGCATATTACTTATATCCTATACTAAATAATAACTGTTTGTATTCAATAACGTACATAGGAAATTGTTATCACAGTTTTTTCAATTAGAATTGTAAATCTTAGGAGAATGCTCCCATTGTTGGAACCCAATTTTGGAGTTACTAATTTATATACTTTTCTGATTATCTGGGACTTATTATGTTTATCAAATTTCAGATCTTCATTTACATACCTTTTTTTTAAACAAGTTTTTGATTATAACTCAGAAACGGTTGGTTTCATAAATAATATTTTAAATAAATGTTATAAAGAGTTGTGCAAATATGCATATGGCTATTTTTAAATCATTAATGAAATTAACCCTAATTTTAAACTATGCTTAGATACGAATTTTAATCGAATAGTAGGTGATAGTTTGAGAAAAATGGTTGTGTTTTATCTTTTTACATTCACTCAAGCTAATCTTTTATTTAAGGATGCATCGATAGTAATTACAAACAAAATAAGCTTTGGGGAAACTTACAAAACCTTAGATAACAAATTTCCACCTGATAACTAAAATGATTTCTGTTTTAGGCTGAGGAACAGTCAAATGATATTCTAAAAATATTTTTTTGTTTATCAGGTCAATCGTCAACATCGATCAAAATCACAAGTTCAATTATTTTTAGTGTTGAAAGACTTCCTCTCTCTTAAGTTCCTCTATAGTTATTAAACATAGTGAAAATTGGTTGATCATCATAAAAATTATATTTTTAACTTATTTTAGCATAATTTAAGCTATATAAATATATTAGAATCTAAAACTAGAGTTAGGTCGAGCCCAATATTTCTTGATTATGAGTATTAATATTTCTTTCAAATATATTATCCAAATCTAGTACTTTAATCTATACAAATATACATTACAAGTTAAATTGAACTTATTATAATTTAATATAAAAATAATTGTTCAAGAACTGACAAATATTGAAAAAATATTATGTATTATGTTTTCATATCTATTGTGTTATAAGCTAAACAAAGATGAATTTTGTTTTTACTAAATTAAGTATATTAAAATAAGTTTGTCTTTTTTGTGATTATGTTACTTTCCCAACTACTAAAGTCTATAAATAGCTCCATTTAACAAAGTGCCTAAAATAGTTTCTTCAAGTTAAGCTTTTTATAATGGTTAATTAGAGATTTTTTGGAGATTTATATGAATCTCAAATGTCTCGAATACAATGGAATTTGGAGTATTCGATAAATTGAGAATTTAATTGTCCTTCCTATAAAATTAAAATTAAACTTCTTTAATAGTCTTTTCAATAGGTCAAATAAAGGCAGGGCCTATCATCAACTTAGAATAATCTTCTCATATTTAATAATTTATCTAAATAAAGTTTTATTTTACAATGATTTTAAATAACACAGAAAAATAAATGAGATGCATACATTAAAAAAAGGATGAGGATAATAAAGATAGAAAGATCATGAACGTAAGAGTGAGATGTTTGGAGAGAAAGTAGAAACACTGAGATTCACCTCATACTTTCATCATTCTTTGGGTCCACGGAAGTTCTAGAGAGATAAAAAAAAAGGCACATCACGACCAAGAGAAATGTCCCAATAAATCCTACTTACTGAACTAAGGGAAAGATTATAACATGTTCTCTGAAGAATAATTTTCGAGAAGAGGTAATATGGTGTTAGAATAAAAAGTGTTACATATCTTATGGTTGAACGTGGTATATATTCTTGATTATCTTTCTACTCGTGATATTATATGTGTTTGCGCACATTCTCCTTACAAACCCTACCCCACTTTGAAAAATAAATATTTACATATAAATATTGTCAGGACACTAGGAAATGTTCGAACAAATTTAAGTCATATTTTGGAACGACTTTATTAACTGGTTTGTCTACATAAAATTAAGTTTCTCAAAACTTCCCAATATTTAAAAGCACAGACTTTTCATATTACAAAATAATACCTTGGTACAGAGTGAAATAACAACATTGGCTCTCTAGTCACACGAAAACGTAAGTTGTACAATTTTTACTAGAAGAAAATTACAATTTGAGAAAGTTACTAGATCTACTTTCACGTATTCATACGCAAATTCATTAGATACGCAGCTGCCACTTTTGATAGATATTTTTAATACATTTGAAATTAATATTAAAATAATATTTATATTGTTGATCATTGAAGAATATCACTGTCTAATAGTTGGTAGCGTAATTTTAACTAGAAGACAGGATCATGCTACGTGAGTTTTATTTTTTGTGAGAGGAGAGAATATTGTGACTTGGAAATGTAAAGCTTACGAGACTGATAGTTTTAGTAGTGAAAATTGTAGGATCTTGCTAGTATCTTGCTAGTATTGCAATGAGGATGGTCAAATAATTATGCGTTGAATAAAACTAGGAGTAGCAATACTTGAGTTTACAAACATAAAAATGTCAACCAAAGAATGAGGACCTAAGTCATTGGTCTTAAGGAATTAATCCACACTGGCATTCAAAATATCTGACGACGGAAAAAACAGTGCAATTAAAGTGTTGAGGCAGTTTACACCAAAATATATGGGTCTCCATACAGACCAAAGATAGGGAATTCATTTGACGCTAATCATATCAACAGTGAAATTAGAAGAAGAGTGTTGTTTCTCAATGCGTTCGACTAACATGCTTTAACATTAGTGAAAGAATTAAGTATACCAATAAAACCTAAGGAGTAGAAATACGATTCACTCGTTAAATCGTTTAAAAATACTTTATGCTAGATAGTTGGGTTTTATTGCAATATTTAAGTATTTAAATACTTGTAAAGAAGTTGAAGATAACGTAAATGAGTGGCTGGCAAGAATACGCGAGTGGCGGTGTATTTTTCATTTCGCATTCATCTATATTTTATTTTAATAATTAAATTAGTTATAGGAATGAGTAGAGATTCCACTATCGATAGGTTTTTTTTTAAGAAAATTCCACTAAATAGACAAATTGCAAAGGCAGTCAAATTACTTAGTGCTAAGTAAGCACCACTTTTCAATATCAGTTTTTAGATATTTAGATAAAAAGATAATCCATTTTGGCATTTGTCTACGAAGTGTAAACAATGAGGGCAGTTCAGTCATTTAAAATTCTAGAATAGTTCATCTAAAGGGTTTTGTTGTGATGTTTGCGGACGCTATAACTATGCCCGAGAAAACTTCTAAATACTTGTTTTTGGTGCCATATTTCCTCACATATCTGATACTTATCAAGGGCATGCAAAAATAAGCGTAAATATAATGGCACAAATAAAAAACAATATTATTTAAAAGGGAAAGGTCAAAAAAAGGAGAAACTTTTTATCTTAAGATGGAGAAGATTTTAGTGAAATCTTATACAATATTCATAAGGGTAAAGAGCGGACACTAAATAAAATGTTGTTATAAAGACTAGCAATGACCGTGTTAGATTTCAATTCTATATAGTGTGATTTAAACCACAATAATACCGTTGAGGTTATTTAAGAACACTACCCGCATTTAGTGCTTACAAAACTTTCATGTATCGCAATTGGATCACCTCTCATTCATACCTTTCTCACGCCTCTTCCACTAACGTAATTAATTCATACTTATAGCCAAAAAGATATAATACGATCAAATTGGTAAGGAGCTTATTTTTGATAGTAGCCAAAGTTACTTAAACAATCTCCACATAGTTATACTTAAACTCATATAATCTTTAGCTATCATTTTTTATAAAATAGTATCAATATAGGATATATTAAAAAAAATTAAAATAATATAATTATTGGCCAAAAAATATATATTTTTAAACGTTTATTTATACCAGAATAATATTAAGTAAAACTCAGATAGAGTAAAGGTTGTTCAAGTTAATTACCTTCATTTATGAAAACAAATTCCTGTACATGAGAAATTAACGTATTTTTTTTGAATCATTTATTTACAGCTGATATTGAAAGATTAAATAAACTCTAGCTCTAAAGTTTTAAATAATAACTATTATTATATATTAAATACAGTATAAGAGGAAAAGAACTAGCGTAAAAGGTTAGGGGAGGGAGAGAATGGGGAGGAATGGTGGAGAGGCGGGGGAGAAAACTATGTAAGAAATGAATGAGATTTCTAATCCTCTATTTTTCACATCTTAACAATGTTCTCGTAGAATAGAGTAGATAAAATTAGGAGCAGCTAATCCTTGGGAACAACGTGCGCCTGGTATGAATATGAGGTAATGCCACCCGGATTTGGGTAATTATTTTCTACTTAGGCACCCAAAACCCATGGAGGAAATTATTACTTCTATCTTCCCATCTCACTTCTATATCCCTACGACCATCACATTCTCCCTCAACATCCCCTTGCACCCCTACAATCCCCTTTCCTAGAAACGTTCATCCGTTCTGAATGTCAACCCTCATTACTCAAAACACAAAGAACCAAAAGGCCAGGAGAATCGTGTGGACTTCATTTCTCAGCTTTAGTTATGACGTGTAACATTGTGTATGTGCTTTTTTTTTATTATTACTGTTGAGTGGAGCTTGCGACAACAAATAACTTTTTTTTTACTTATACTTGTGACATGTCTGGTTCAGGCCTCTGTTGAATGTAGATTGTTAAATGGAGTAACATTCCGGAGATATAAGGAATTGACTACCATGAGTGAAAGTTTATTAAATATAATAAATATATTTTGATTTCAAATGTTGTTCCTTTTGTATTGATAATAGGGCTTTTTTTTACTAACAGAACTTGTTCAACTATCAATTAGTCAGAAACCATTAAATAAAATAAACATTTCAGATTAAGTCAACAAACTTAGTAATATCTCCCACCTTTAGTTTTCAAGTAGATGTGACGTAATAAAACAGCTGTAGTTTTAAGAGTCTGATTAAGGGTTCAGCACGCAGATGCAATTTTGAGTTGGCCAACTGTTTAGTTGCATCATTGATAGCCATTGACTCATATGTGTTCACACACACACACATGTAACTATCCAGTCGACTGATTAAATAATTTGTGTTTTGCTATAAGCTCGGCGCAACTTTAAAGTTGGCCAAGTTAGATGTAACCTACAGATTCTAACGCGTCTGCCCAGACTTGGAACTAAGTGTCAGCCGACTTCACTGTTCAATCTTATTCGAGTCTACATTGAAGATAAGATATTATTCAGTGAAATAGTTTGATTTGATTTGTAACCAAGAGAAATGGACGCCGAATTCTCCCAGTCATGAATTAGAATTAATAATTAGAACAAATTAGAACCATTCAATTTGTTATAGAAGCTAAGAATTTCTACTTTGTGTCTCATAAATAAATTACATTATATAAAATGTGAGCATGTGTTTTACTTATCTCAAAGTAACTGATAGTCTCTTTTATGGGATGCAATCTCCCCATTTGGTATTCTGATAGGTTAATGAATGTCTTAAGAGAAATGAATTCTATCTAAACTGCTTGTACTCATTATAGAGTAGTCGAACAATGTATGTGGATAATACTACACATCATTATACAACTTGTAGAATTAACCATTATATACTGTTATTTTTATAATGGTGTATACAATACTGTCTCATTCTATTTACATTTTTTTGACGGATTAACAGAACAGATCCATGTCAGGACTAGTGGAAAAATGTTAGTTGGACAAATTTCATATTGCATGTACACGGACATGTCATTCTGTCAACTATACATTCGGTTAATCATGCGTGAGGATAATCAGTTGGCCTATCAATTAGTTTGCCGACTCAAAATTGCATATGCATGTGGTGCCTAAAGCTGTTCTTCTCAATCTCCTCTTTCAGAAGAAATAAGAACTAACGATGGAGGTGAACCAATTTTAGTAAACTAGTAAAATGGGATTGTATCTAATGCGTAAGGCCCAAGACTGCCCACAATCCGTGAAATGTTTAGTCAGACAAGCCAGTATATATTAGTTTATTTTTATTATGACAATCACGCCGTTTACTAACCCATAATCGGTTATGACGCACTTACGCTAATATGTAATGTTAGGGTGATTGTGAGATGAAATGAAGGACCTACAGTTTAACGTGGGATCCGAACCACGGCGGAGGCCTGGCACTCCATACATTCACAAGTTGTGATTAATACACGTCTTGTCAGAGGTGAAGGAAGGGTTTGGCAATCAGATAAATCTGTGCCGGGACCAAGGATTGAACCCTGGACCCCCAGCACTGAAGTCTGACACCATATCCCAAGACCACCAGGTCACCTCTAAGCCAGTTGAACACAAACGAATTTCTCAGCCTAGACTAACAAACATCAGTAGGCATGACAAGGCGAGATGAGGTGTTCATTTCCTTGTTCCAAAAATGACATCAATCTATCGCCTAGTATTTTCTCAGCACCACGTCTCACTAACTATTCATGATACACGCATATTTTTTAATAACACTATTGATTTAGAGGGTGAGCAACATTGAAATTAGATGAGGTGTAAAAAGATTTGCGTGGAGGGGAAGTGTAAAACATTTTTTTTTTTTAAACCTAGGTACACTCAACTAGGATTCGAAACCAAATCTCCCTGTCATTGGCAATATAATCCAACTCTAGAATAACGTCTAAGACCATGCGGCCACCGAGGCAGGTATTGTCTATTTATTCAATAAAACTCATAAATATGAATAAATGACACCTAGATAAAGGAATATATCTGAGGACTTTGGCCTGGCGGGCCAATGAGCACTGAGATTACCAGTTTTCGTCCTGTACTCAGGATAATTTTTCACACATAATTTAGGAAATGATGAATGTTTGTGTGTCCTTGGATAACAATGAGCTAATATATAAACCACAGTCAACAGCAGGTCGGGAGAGGTTTGATGATTCCATAACTACAATCACTAGCGTGACACGTGAAAGAGAATGACATTAAGAAAACCAACACTCACACGATGATTGTACTGTACATGACTAGCTAAACACGTGAGATCAAAATTATATTACTAGTCCCATACACAGGTGATATATCAATAATAATATTTAGTACCGCGTCTTACTACCCGTTCGTGTTATGCGCTTAAGTACTAATTGCGCTAATGGCTTATGACTTGGGAAGATTTAATATAGAGGAAGTGAGCCCGAATTTGGGTGGAGGGATGGAGGAAAACCATTTAGTAAAAATCACCCCCAGTTCGCTCGAGCGAGATTCGAACCTCGGTTTCCCCATCCTCGGCAGTCTAGCCCAACACGAGATATTTATGTGTATTTTGATGTATGTTATGAAGATAATAATAAAAGGACGGCCAAACCTGTTTCGATTGTTAGATACTAGAACAGAATAGTTTGATAAAAGTATAGGTAATTAGAGATTAATACACCTCAACTAATGAGATTTAGTCAAGAAAGATAGTTTAGCTTATCAGTCACCATATGAGGGCTACCAATTGTTTGTCAAAGTAACGCCCTAAGTCTTATTTATTGAATTTATTTAGTAAAATATTTAGCACCACGTCTTACCACCCATTCGGTTCGTACGCTTGTATTATAATAAATGGGATGCATTGCGTAGTTAATATAATTTGATATGTTTGTTCGAGCTTTCACAATAGAAGAGTAAATTGGTCTGAATCAGAAGATGCAAACAATTTAGATACAGAGTAAAATATCTTAGTTACAAGTTCAATTTGTCTATGCTAGTTTAGTTTGAGCTAGTAGTGTACCCTAAACGGGTAGTGGGACGTAGTGATAAATAATAATACTAATAATACTTAACACCGCGTCTTACTAACCATTCGGGTTATACGCTTAAGTACTAATGGGCAAGGAATTGGGAAGGTTGAATCTAGAGGAAGTTATCCCACAGTTGCGTGGAGAGCGAGTGGAAAACCATTTAGGATAAACCACCCCCAGTTCACTCAAGCGAGACTCGAAACTCAATCTCCCCCTTATCAGCAATCTATTTTACTGCGACGGTAGCGTGTTAGACTACGCTTCCACCGAGGCGGGAAAGCAGTGCTAAAACAAAGGTTAAGCTAAGTTATACCATCTCCTTTATAATTTGAAATATAACCATCCATATAGCCACGAAAAAGAATGTTATCTTTGAATTCCTTCACCATCTGAGAGTATGTAATATTTGTCTTAACGAGAACAATCCTTTGCGCATGAGGAGGAGTTGGTAAACATTACCTTAGTCATCCATCCCCCAGCAGTAAGACATTTTTCTAAATTTTAAATATTAATAATATGTAATCATATTTATATTCAATAGCATCACTTTTCTATCAATAGATAGTATAGAGATAAGTACATAAAATACATGAATAAACATATCGTTACATAAAGAGGAACAAACTAATATATATTAATGTGAGACAATTAAAATGAAGCAAAACAGTGTACAAATACTTTCATCCTATATGAACACCAACTTTTGTCAAAAAAAAAAAAAAAACCTACTCATTTGCAAATTTTCTCACTAGTTAGGAAATTAATTGTTATTATTATTATTACTAGCACCGCGTCTTACTACCCGTTCGGGTTATACGCACTTACGCTAATGTGCAATGGTAGGGTGATTGTGAGATGAAATGGAGGACCTACAGTTTAACGTGGGATCCGAACCACGGTAGAGGCCTGGCATTCCTCACATTCACAAGTTGTGATTAATACACGTCTTGTCAGAGGTGAAGGAAGGGTTTGGCAATCATATAAATCTAATGCCGGGATGAGGATTGAACCCCGGACCCTCAGCACAGAAGTCTGACACCTTACCCCTAGACCACCAGGTAACCAATTAATTGTTGTTATGGCCTATTCTGAAACAAATGACTGACTGCATGGTTGGGGATATTATTTACTTTTCAAATAAAATATTTCAGTTTGTCCTCTAATGATTAACACATTATTCAATATTATCCTAGTGGAAGCATTATTCTGCGTTCAACGTCATTATTACATGTGGCCGAAAATTTTTTGTTTCCTTCTTCATGTTTTCATATCTTGCACAATTTTCGTGGGGTCTTGCTATAGCTAAAGTCTTTCCCCTTTTTGCCTTGTAAAATCATTATTTACGTTCTGTACATCTCAGAGAGACAAATATTCACAATAAAAACATCAGAGAGTATTATTACCAAGTATTCTGGCCAAGTCCTCTGTCAAGATATCAAATAATGTTTCGCGAAGCTTCTTAGGTTTTGCCAAAAATCCCAACACACAAATAAAGGCAAAGAACTGCCTTAAAGAATATGGAATCTTCACTAAAACAGCTTATTTCTCTCAATGTATCCTTCCACACTCTTTGATTTTCAAGATACCTCATAACAATTACTAGAGGAATCATTGAATTATATGAATAACAATTTATGTAAATGTAAAATAAAATCAAATGTTGATATTTCAGCAGCTTTATAATTATTTTATTAAAGAAGAGTATTTTTATTTGTTAATATGAATACTAAACAGAAATAAAACTCTAAGAACAACACATTATTATAAATTACGACTTATTTTGGATATATATTTTAAATTTTATTCTAGCTTCTCTTTTCTGTTGAGGTTCAAATATAAGTTCACCAAATTAAAATGATTGAAAAGGACACATTTAACATTTTACGTTTTATAAACTTTCAAGATACATACATATATTCTCACATTTTTATCGGGTTCCCTAAAATATAACCAAATTTAACCTTTTTAGCTCATTGGTTAGCATTAAAATTCCTATGGACAAATATATATATACATACATACATACATACATACATACATACATACATACATACATACATACATACATACATACATACATACATACATACATACATACATACATACATACATACATACATACATACATACATACATACATACATACATACATACATACATACATACATACATACATACATACATACATACATACATACATACATACATACAACATACATACACCATTATAATTTTATTAATATTCAATGCCTAGTTAGATGATGTTTAGTACTTACTTAGAAGATTAAAAAATAAAAAAATTTTAGTACCCATTTATTTTACCTCTACGCTTTTTTAGTTCATTTTATGCATACATATACACAGCTTACATACACGTAGCCTACATGAACAAACATACACACATACAAAACACACATATACGCACACCTATAACACATACACAAACTAACTTATTCACAAACATATACATGATAGCAGGTACACACATAAACACATACATATACATTGAGGAATTCGTAAGTTATCTACAAAAACAACCTACCAAAAAATGTGTTATTCTGGGTCGAGCTTGTCGTTCAATCAAGATCAGCGCCTCCCTCTTCAACCACTCCCACCCTCTCCTTCCTGATTATTGTCTACAATTCACTTCCGAGCCCCAACTCTTCAAACAAAGTCCCTTCATCCCCTCCTTCGTGATCGAAGGAAATGTTGAACGTACCGCAAAATTAGAGATCGGGACCATTTTCCGGAGTTCTTTGTCTGAGGTAATGAGTTAGAATGTCTAAAAAAAAAAAAAAAAAGATGAGGGTTTGGAAAGGCATAGTAGAAAAAGGAGTAAGTGCGGTCTTTCTCCCCCTCCCTTAAATATTCTCGAAAGCTGTAGGTAGAGGAGAAACCCAACTTCGATTGTCTATGTCCTATTAAGACAGTAGCCGAAGTACGGTAATGTTTTATACGCGTCATTTATCAGACTTAAGTACCAACATCGCTCAGGGCTTATATAAGTCTATACTCATTCACTGTTCCATCGTGCGAGGAGCTTCTAGATTTATGTCGATAACTTCACATTTCACTTCTTCTTTTTTTTTTTTTTTATCCTAAATAATTTGAAGATCTACGAACGTTTTTCTATAGTGAAGCTCAAGCCAATGATATGAGGTAAAGTGAGATTCATTATATACCTAAGATTAGTATTTTAATAAATCTATGGCAAAAGGAACTTAAAAGTTCATTACCACACTCACAAAAGTATGTCACCTATCCCTATCTTTATCTAATTATATCCAGTTTCCCTCATTGCACCCTATTTCTCTCAGGTACATCCAAACGTTATTCTCAAATATATAGAAGGGGCCAAAAATTAGAGTTATGTTAATTATTTGTTTGATTATCAAGAAGAGCTATACTGAACAAAACTTTCGTGTGGGACCATTGATTATTGAAAAAGATGTTAAAACAACAACAGCAGCGCTTAAAAGTCGTACATTAGCGTTTTTGTTAAACACACAATAAAATAAAATATTCTTATTTGTGTTATACTATCATAAGGGGCTAATGGTTCGTTACCAAGGCAAGCAAGGGTTGACAGGAATGTTCCCTTAACCTGTTTATTCACAATAATTGGTGGACAAACCCTCTAGCGACGACTTATATATGTTTGTTTATTATTACATTATTTTGTGAAATGTAGGGAGCATGTCTAATCAAGAGCAGTCCTGTATAGTCTTACTGGTGTGTCTTCAATGTGCATTATATAATCATTAGCCATTAAACCTCCAATGTAACGCTAAAATATTTCATTAAAATAAAGCATAAAAATATTTAATTTCACTCTATACAAATTAATCACTAATTTAAAGGGTTTTAGTCTGTTAATGTAGGATCTATTTTGGTCTAAAGACACTCTACACTACTTATCTATTTACCAACCACACCCACAATAAAGTATTGGTAGAATATTGGTACGTGGAATAAATACAGCACAAAATTGATAATGATTAAACGTCAAGCTCGTATTATCTTGTTTGTTGATGACGTGGTGGTCAGAGTTTGAATCCTAAGAAAAATTATGAAGATGGTTTCTTTCCTAAAAGGTTTTCCCCTATCACACCCCGTAAATGTGGTTACAGTTAATCCTAATTATACTTTCTAAATCTCTAACCAAATAGATTTGGGAGGTAGAAATAAAATAGGGAGACCAAGACTGAAGTACATGAATCAGAGAACTGATGATTTTGGCAGAAGAAGGTACAAAGTGGTAAAAAGTTTGACCCTAGGTAGTCCTAAGTGGAGGGCTGTGGCAAACCAATCGCAAGATTGATGACCTAACGGTGGACCTAGTTAATGGAGTTGAATGTGGATAGCTCAGACTTGTATTCAGACGTTAACCAACTGAAAAAAAACATGGAAGATTCTATTTAATTCACAATTCTCATGGGGTAAGAAGTTTATTTTTTTTAATGCAAAGCATTTCAATCATTTCCCATATTGGATATTATTATTGATATTTCCCCTTCCTCTTATTGATTCTTGTTTAAAACAAGCCCTATTCTATACTATACATTGGTGTGCCACAAAAGGGCAAGTAGATGTGCCACGGCAGTTTAAGGGAAGGTATAAAAGAAGAAATAGCTAATGTTGAGGAAGAAAATAATATATTTATTTAAATTTATAGCTAACATTATTTTTAAATTAGGACAACTAATATTATAAATTTAGTTATTGAACTGTTAAGCACAGTTTTAATTTTTAAAATCATAAAACTCCTCCTTAAAACCACAGATAGTGTGCCTTGATAGAATGAGTGCCTTATTCAGTGTACTGTGAGTTAAAAAAATGTTGAAAATCCTTGCTATTAATTGTTAGGAAATAATACTAGATGTACAAAAAAATTCATAACTTTAATCAAGATTTATATTTAATTAATTTTAAAAATCTCTGAATTGATTAAACAACTTTTTTCTCTGTATATAAATGACCTTAAAGTATATTTTGCAGAATAGGCAAGGCATTATGATCATAGTGACTTAATAACAATTACTTTAGTCAGATAATAAGGATATTATGTTCCATCTTCCTTGAGCTCTCATAAATGAACAAAAAAAACAATGTAGCTGGAGGTTGGCAGTGGGGTGAGAAGAAGGATTTTGAGTAGAGAGTTTGGTAAGTGGAACGCACCGCTGGAAGCTCTTGACAAATGGCTTCCTTACTAAGCCAAAATCCTAGATCCCCTATATATTCACCCCTCCGACCCCTCCAAGCCCCTCCTTCCCTTTCCCACTTCCTCAACTCTATAAAGTCGTGTTGTGCAGCCACAAGTCACGGAGGAAATGTAAATATAGCCAGGTGCAAAATGGGTAATCTAGGTAGCACAAGTGGTCGAGAAAGACAGAAGGCGGTATCATACTTATAATTACGGTTCACTAAATTATCAAAGAGGCGTATGCTAGGAACTTTAATTTATTTCTTAGATAAGTGAATTCGGAGGCTTCTTTTATGGGAGTATATCTATGACCGAAATTAATCTAGTGGTTTTTAATTGTCTTTTGATTTATTTTGTGCTTGGTTTTGTATTACTTCAGTGCCTGTTTATTATAAGAAAAAATTATAAAAATGTGAGTACATTAAATGAAATTTTGTAAACGTTGTACCAAATTATGGCCCACATTTTGGCAGACACCGGAATTAGTACTTGTAAAACAACTTAGCTTCTGCACCCACGTCACGCCAACTGTTTCCTCGCACTCGTTTAGCAGCCATTATTTAACAAATGCTGAGCGTTGTTGCCACTCACTAGGTTGTAGCGGTTGCATAAGGGCTTGTATGTATGCGAGCATTAGTAAAAACAGTACCAACCTTGCATTTTCTGCATACAAATACATTTATCATACAGATGGATTCAGGTCATAATACACGTAAAATATTAAAGTTGCTAATAGCCTTTATTTTCCCGATAGCAATATTTATGCGGTTGTCATAAGACCAGCCCTAAGTGGAATTTTTTTAATTCTATTATATCCAAATGTATAATTTCTCATACAAATAATGTGTTGTAATATTTTTGTTTACATCAATATTATGATTGATCTAAACGTTTTATGTTCTTCCAAACCTTAAATAGTGGGTTTTACAATCTATCTGTATGTTCATCTGTGCTTGGAACTATAGCTGGAAAATTCTAATGTATTTAACTAAATTGATATATATTTTAATGCTAAATTTAAAATAAATAGTATTTTAATAATTATGATTTTATTTAATTATAAATTGTTCTATAATATAGTATTAATGCTCTAAAAGATAGATAGATATCACGAACTTAGCATAATAAATGAGTTTTTTTGTAGAGAATAATTCCTTTAAGTGTAGGTAGTTTACTGAAAAAAAAAATTATTTAAAAATTTATTTCAAACTATATTAAACCATTTGAGAAAATATATCTAGAATTTTTTTAAATTTAATAACTGACTTCTTTTATACACAGGGCCCTACAACCTCTTATCATATCCTTAAATTGTAGTTTCTATAGTAGAATTAAAAATTTAAACAAACTCGATTTTGTAAACACACTGTTTTTTTTATCACCACGTCTTAATATCCGTTAGGGCTATATGCTTATGAACTAGTTATGTTAATGGTTCTTTTAGGAAATTATGAGGGTTATATTTAGAAGAAGTATACTCAAATTTGCGTGAAGGGCAAGTAGAAAACTGTTTTGTAAATACCACCCTCAATACACCCAACCGATATTCGAACCTCAAGCTCCCCGTCATCAGCAGTCAATTTTACTGCAAGAGTAGCGCGTTAATCCACGCAGCCACCAAAGTGGGTTGAAAACGATGGATTGCACTTACACTGTACGAAGATTACAGCTGGTCCACTTCTGATCTTTCCTTCACTGTTGGATGCTGCACAAGAGTATTCTCCAGCAGATTCTTTGATAAGCTTTCTCAATTGTAGTGATCTTCCTGTGGGATAGATTCCTTCCGACTCATCATAATCAAGGATGTGATCCTAGAATCATAATTAATTTAAAAAATAAAATTTTAAAATAAATACCTTATAAATTTAAATTATTACTAAAATTATATATTTTAACTTTAAGGTGGGTTAATGAAATTTGGTTTATTACAAAACAATTTTTTTGATAAAAACTGTCATTTAACTTGGGTACAAACAGGTTGTTAGTAACTGTATTTTAATTGTGTTTGATATTTTTTCATAAAAGGTGCTTTCATTTAATACCATTAAGCTTAACATATTTTAAAGAAGAAATAATAGGCACCAAGGAATTATTTTGATTCAAATATAGGTAGCAAATAAACCAACCTTACTAATTAAATATTATCGAATAATTTTGTTGAATCCAATTGTAGTAAATTTGAAATTTGTTAATTATACATTGCTTTGATTATTATTTATTCTCAACAGTGTAAAGATATTCAATTTAAATAACATTTCAGAATTTATTTGTTCTTATATTTAAATAAAATATTAATTCACCCTCTAACACAGTGATTCAAAAATTATGAATATAATATGGTTTTAGTATATTGTATGTATTATTAATATTTTATACGAAATGCAATTAAATATGCGTCATAATTTATTCAAAATAGTTTTTATAACATCTTGTAACACAAAATCATAAATTATTAACAAAGAAAAAAATTATAACATTAATGAGCCCACAATTATAAAGTTAGATATAAAATAATTATACAATAGATTAAACCAATATTTTTTTGTTCAATAATCGTTTAATGTCAAGTTTTAGACAGCCTCGAGATTAGACGCACACATACACACGGACATTTTTATTCAAAGAAAACAACTACTTAGATTTTTATGTGAAGAATTTTTAAAGTTTAACCAGCTCCCTCAAATTATTTTTGAAAAAAACACAATCCCTTTTTTAAGTACTAGACCTAAGAGTAAGACTGAGATAAACGTGTATTCAATTTAAACCTTAGTTTGTTTCAATACAAGTGAAGATGCTTTCACCCCGAGGGTAGCCCAAACTCCAAACACGCCTTAAAACTTTAATCAATTCCAACCCCCAGCTGTTAGGGCGGATGCGACACGCATAAACGATTTTTCAATTTTAAGACCAGGAAACTAAAATCAGCTTAAAAGTAATTCCCTACAGAAAAGACGGTGTGAAGGAAGTCTACAGTCACTTCAAGTAGCCTATAGAGAGCTAAAAACAAAGAAGACTTCAACATTTGCCATATCTGGATGAATTTAATTGAAATATATAACTAAATTTTATTATTGTTGTTATTTTCTAAACACGAGAGTTAAAAAGGTATCCATTTAATTTTTTTTCATTTCATTTTAAATAATATAATAGAATTATAAAAAACGAATTTAAAAGTTTTATCAAAGTTTAACATAAAGCCTTTATGAATGAATAATAGGTCGTAAAAAATATACATACTTGGTACGATACATTTCGGGAATTATTGTCAAAAGGAACAGCTTTACTATTTTAATATATATTGTGTATGAATTATAAATATATTATATAATTGTGTGTGGTTATGAAAATGCGCATTATTATTTATTTTGAATATATGATTAAAATTGAATAATATTATGTCTGTGTATATTATCGAAAACAAATTTATATTTTTACTTTATTTTAATTTAATTTAGCAGTGCTTCTTACTGCAGGTTAAGGTTATACGCATATTACTAATTATTCTTATGAGCTAGGATTGAGGAGGGTTGGATTTAGAGGAACTGTACCTGTATTGAGTGTAGGGAGAGTCAGAATATAATTTAGGGGGAACTACCCTCAGTTCACCCAATTGGGATTCAAGCCCCAAAATCTCCCTGTCATCAGCAGTCTATTAGATTGAGAGAGTAATTTCTTAGACCATACGGCCACCGAATCAGGTAAATTAAATGAATTTATATAATTTTTACATGGTTTTTCATCAATTTATTTACATGTATATTTGGATGTAGTTATATAGTAGGTTATTCTGATCTCCAGGTGAAAATGTATATAGTATGTCGGGGTTGAAAAGACAAGGGTTTCCACTTAATATACTTATGGTTGGTGCAGACAAACTGGCATCGCACTGAGACGTCAAAGCTGTCGCCGTATGCACCTTGAGGTTAGGCAACTATTCGGTCTTTTGTACATAGGAAGTGGAATAGGGTGTAAATTATGATTAGTAACAGGTGAGGATGTAACCTGTTTGAATATCTCTCTTCATTCATAAGTTATTCAGCCAGTGTGTTGCCTCCAGTAGCACTGTACATCAATGCATGTCTTCATGTGGAGAAAATGTGTGATGGTCCCCTATTTTGACAAACAACAGTTCAATACCGCTCTGCTACGTTGGTACCATCGTGTGAGTCAGAGTTGAAAGTGGTGGAGATACGTTGTTGGTTTGCGTATAGTGCTGAATGTGTTGCCTACTTTCCTGGTGCATACAGCAAAATATTCTACTTCTCATATCGCCGCCATTAGGTGTCAAGTTCATTACGTGGACATACTTGTCTTGTAGCCATTACTGCTTGTATAATTACACCAAAACACTTTTTAACTATTTTTTCATCATAAAAATGAAATCTTATACCTTATAGATTTTTTTTAGCACCGCGTCTTACTACCCGTTCGGGTTATACGCTTAAGTACTAATTACACTAATGGATTAGGAATTGGGACGGTTGAATTTAGAGGAAGCGAACCCGCATTTGCGTGGAGGGAGAGGGAAAACCATTTAGGAAAAACCACCCCCAGTTCCCCGACCGAGATTTGAACTCGATCTCCCCGTCCTCGGTGGTCGAGCTCAACACGACTAGCGCGTTAGCCAACTACGCCACCGAGGCGGGTCTTTTAGATGTTGTAAATATTTGTAATTCAAACAATTATTTAGGGGACAGGCAAGTTTTTTTTTAATGACAGTTTAGTTTGACAACAATCTCTTGTATTCATTCATGCAATTTTGAAAATTAAAAAAAATATAACATATTCATCATATTTTCAAATTCTAAAAAACACTCAACAGTTAAGCCACACGCTAGATAAATCTTATGTTAGAGTGTGAATGTGTTTATTCGATTGAGACAGGGTTCTAGATATAATAAAAAAAGTATTGACGTAACAAACTTTTTAGCTGTTGATTTACACAAAAAATACAAACTGTCAAAACTTGCTTGAAGCTTACTATAAACAAGAACATTGTTAAGTGGCCAGCTTAGAAATGTTTAAACAGGGGATTTTTCATTTTAATACAACACGTTAATATTCATATCTATGATACTTTCCAGCCTTTTTCTATCTGAATAAAGAGAAATTATGAATTAAGTAACTGTGAATGCTGTAATTCACCGAAACAGTTGAACAAATATCTATCACACGTGAACCTTTCTGATTTATTATTTTATCCTTTCCACGCACATTTTACTAGATTAATGTCGTAAAAAATTAAAACCTAGACACTATCGTTAGTTTTGATAATCTTCAAATACTTTGTTATTTTATCTATTTTTACGAGGTTTATTGTTTATTTTGCAATGCATTTATCTGGAGCTCTAAAACTCAAGTACTTTTGCTAAAATCTGGACAAGGTATTTTGAAGTAAATGAAACGTTATATTTAAAATGTTTCCAGTTAATAAAATAAAATTATTATCAACTAATATCTATAATATATTAAAGAGAATTGTTATTTAAAAAGTGAATGATATAATGAGTTCAGTATTTATTCATGCAAACGTATTACACATAGTATATATAGTGTATAATGTATATGTATTAAAATCGTTCTCTAATCATATATATTTAATAATTCTATCGACCATTTGATGCCGCGTAGTCTAGGGTGCTACTTTTGCTATATACTATATTGCCGATGATCAAGAAATTGAGATTTTATCTTGGCCAGCTGATCGGTAGGTGGTTTTTACAAAACTGTTTTCCAGTCTACTTCATGCCAATGTGGGTACATTTTCCTTTAAATATAACCTTCCTCATACCCTAAAACCATTAGCGTGATTAGTACTAAGCATATAACCTAAAGGGTAGTATGACGCGGTGTTCTATAAAAATTACTATAATTGATCTATTCATGCAGCACTTATTACACTTATACGATAACTTAGATAGTAGTAGAGTGTTTTTCTACTGAGCTAAGTGTTCCCTGTTGGATTCCCGGATGGCTGAAAAATTTACCATTGGTGAAATATAAGTTTACCCTTTCACAGTGATGAATAAACGGCCAGGACTTGATGCTGTGATGTCCTCGTCTTAGTTAGATTAAAATGTATGTGAAGTTACGACAGACCTAGCAAGCTGTAGTGTAAAAATATATAACTTGAATAAAGAACTTATCCAGGTCACAGGCTGAAACAGAAATGGATGTAAAGCAATATCACACCTAATGTTGGATTTGTACTTCAATGACTTCCCTTTGCAAAAATATTGAGTAAATTAAAAGTATTTTTTCATGCAACACATAATAGAAAAGAGGGAAACCTCAATAGGAAATCATTTTGGGTGCTTCTAGGAAATAAGACAATATAAAATATTTAATTAGTCATATCTAAATAGATAATAAAGATTTTAAAATCAGCAGAGTGTTTGAAGTTGTATAATTTGTAATATCAATTTAGTATATTAAACATATGCCTTAATTATAAAACGAATAAGGGATAAAAGTTTAATATAGCTAAAAAAAATCCTTGGTGATAAATTCGTAGTAAATGATTGTGTTTTAATTCCTGAGCCATACATAAATTTGACAATAAATTCATATTAAAAACATGATTTAGCAAGGCCTTTACCAATCAATATAGTAAAAGCATGCATATTGTAGATGTAGCAGTAATTAAATTCCATATTTAAATAACGACAAGATATAAAATAATTCAAATAAGTATATTAATTTGAATAAAATAAATTTCAACGTGTTTCATATTAATGATAAGGGATTATAATAAATATACCATTGACGAGTAATTATTTAATTTGTATCCTTTCATTTGATTCATTTAAAATATTTTCCAAACACTAAAAAATTAAACCATAAATTTAACAGGGTTTATTTTAACCAAATTTGATCTAATATTTTATTTTCTTCTAAATAAAAGAAAACATACTATTTTAATTATTTATATGATTTTAAAAATAAACTTTATCTAGTCGATATTTACAAGTATACCTATATAAAATAAAATAAAATAAAATGGATAAAATGGAGCCTATTTGTATTTTAATTAGTTTTTCCCACTCTTGCCGATCTTTAGCCATAAAACACCAAGAGTTACTGAAACTATCTTAACCTTATATTATTGATAAACTCAATATATTAATTATCTAAGATAAAGCATCTTAGTTCCTTTATTAATTGTTAGATTAAAACACTAATATATATTAATGGTTTGAAAAATCTATAAAAGTTAAAATATTGATATTAAAACCCGGTAAAGGCTCATTGGTCTCTTATGTAGCTATAAGCTACTTTGTATAAAAAAAATACTTAATTAAAAGAACAGAACCCTCAGAAAAAATTGTCTGGGCTATATTCACTTAGATACGTGGGGATGTTAAAATTTTAATTTATTGAAATGCACTACTATTTACGTCTGAGAGTAACCACAATAAATTTATGAAAGTAAGTACCTCCATTACACCAGGATATAATTTGAACCACTGACGTCGAAATCACTGCAAACCAAACTGGATGAATCAGATATTAAATCCACTTGCTCAGAAGAAAATAGTTTTAACATATTAATACAATATATAATATTGATTATATTATGTTTTATTACACATTTAAATTACTACTATTACTAAGAAAAACATGTGCAGCTCTTCCAATAAATGTTTTTATTATAAACAAAATACAAATTCGGCCATTTCCCCAAGAAAGTGTGTATACCATCTAATCCGTAAGCTTATAAGCCGTTGTTTGGAAGTTTCGTTAATTTTTGAGTGGTTGTCTGATGAGAAGAAAACAGATGTTGTTGGAAAAGAAAGTAAACTTTTCCTTGAACAAACTTGAGGAGAGTAGTGTAAGATGGAGGGCCTCCTCTTTCCTTCTACTCTTTTTTTTCACGATATATATTTTTACACCCCGTGCTATGAAAACCTATGATTACATTCTTAAAAAGTAGCTAACTAACTAGCTAGCTAACTTAAAAAACACTCGTACACATACAAGTTTACTTATTAATATAACCTAATCACATGTACTGTAAGAATAAATAGCCACGTCCTCTTTTTCAATTAACTTATTAATCAATTTTATAGAAAATCATTTCAAATAGATTTATTTTGTCTTTAAATCATTCATAAATTTAAACAGATTTTCAAACAAATTTTTTGTTTAAATAACCTTATTAAATGCATAAATATTTTATTTTTATATATATTTAATAAACAAAGTATATTAATACAATCAATATATATTTATTTATTATTCTTGTTAAATTTATTAAAGCTATTAATTTAATGAATAAATTTCCTTGAATGTATATAATATGCATTCGTATATTAACTAGTACACTCTACTCCAACATCAGTCAATGTTAAGGATATAGTTATAGCAAGATGTTTTATTATACTTAGAGCATAGTGGATAGAGATGCCAGCATTAAAACAAAATAATCTAATTTATGTATAAATATATCTTCCACCTGTCACAAATTGGACATAATTAATGTATTGTACATTAGCCTAAATAATATAAACAATTTAGAGATGCTTAACTTCTTGGCAATGCGCTATTTATTGATATACTTTAATGAAAAAAGACTTCAATCTTTCACGAAACTGTGTGTTCGTAATAATAATATACACTTGCCCAGGACCGTGTCTGGTAATTTGAATCCCGACTTCTTAAGCAAAGGAAACGTGATCCAAACACCTTTGCAGATTCAGCCACCTTGGATAGTTTTAAAGTATAAATGATTATAATAATTTATATTATTCAATAGGTACTAAATTATTTATAAAAAGTGAAAGCTAAGATCGTATGGACTTGAATATAAATACTATAATATTATATTAATAAATTTTTCAGTGGCGAAAAAAGATCTTTTATACCTAAATAAAATGGTTTATTTTTCTTGAGCTCTAGATCCTATGGCGAATTGAAGCCTAATCACTCTTAGGTCCACAGAAATGGTAGGTAGCCCACAGTTTAGATTAGTATTTTAAGGCTTTTAGCCACTTAGGGTTCCAATTTTCATTACTAATCTCTGCGTTTAATGTTATTTATTAAAATAATATATTTAATTCATATTAATCTCATCAACTCTGTTGATCCAAATTTGAATTTTTATGTAAGGTAAAATATGTATTTTAAAATATAATTCATTAAAAGTTGAGTAACTAACTATCATATATAAGTTCCAAGTAGTTAAAATTAAACATATATAATATGCTCATACATTTTGTACAAAGATTATGGATTTATTCTTTTGTTTAACCATTATTGTTTTAATTAACTTTGCTAAATATCAATCTCATTAATATATTATATACTATAAATGTCTAAATATTAAATATGTCCTAAGTAAAATATGTTTATATTCAATTATTAATTCTTATGATTTCCTTGTATGTGAGTATAATTCTAGTGCTTTGTGGTTTGTAGTTTATACAGTTTAATAAATAATCAAGTAGTCTTGCTTCTCTAACATGTCTACTAAACTAAGTGGCCTGGTTAACACAGTGGCTCTAAGGTTGGAAACGTTAGCTGACGTTACATAGAAAATCACGTTTATCAACCAACCCATGGCGCTAGAAACTAAAGGAAAGAGAGGGAAATACAAAGCCAGGGGCAATATCTCCCTACAGGTCAATTCTATTAACCTCTTTAAAGATTGGTCGACGTCTGGTGCTTCAAGTAGCGTGTCCCGGGTCTCCTTGTCACACGGCAGTCTCGACTCCGTCACAACAAGGGGACGACGTGACTTGAAGTGACGTGGCTTTGACGGTGTGACGACGCGACGCCCGGCGCCACACCATGACGCGATCCATCATCCGAACTCCCCCCCTCCCCACTGCCACCCCCTTCCTAGCTCCCAGAGTACCCCTCCAATATTCAGCTAGACGAGCTTAGAATGGGCCATGCTTGTACTGCTGTACGTTTTTTTTTTCGCTATCTCCGTCTGATGTAAAGCAAGGAGTTAAGGAGGTTGATTATGTAAAGTGGGTGAAAAGGGCGCCCTTTCTTCTAGTTAGTTGTACTTTCGACTGGTAATACTTTTTTTTAACCCATAGTCAGGAAGTAAGTAATTTTGTAGTGATGTATTTGGGAATATATCTAAAGTCTCGTGATACATTCCATAAATCTGTCAAATATAAATATATAATAGGTTATTAACGACTCAATTGAAAGGTAAAATCATAAACAGAGTTCTAAAATAATTAATGCACCCCCATTCACTTAGAGAAGGATGTAAAATCCACGGTTAAGAATATTTGAGAAAAACCATCTTTGATGGACCCAATTATGATTCGAACTCAGATTCACACACCAAGGGTGACAAGCTTTAATGTAGTTTAAGGTGGGATAGAATGGGACGCAAGAAAAAGACAGTGTTTTTGATGATAATATGGCAAAACAGTATTTTGTCATAATACATAGTATTTTTCTCCAGTACAAACATTTAGTTTTATTTTCTTCAAATGGTGACCTAAAAATTTCGTGAATAGGTTTTCTTTCAAGGTGTTCTGGAATTTAATGAGAACTTTTTCTCTTTATTCAAAAAGTTTTTAGATAATGCCACTGTGCTCATGACAGATATTTAAGAACTGTTGATGTCAATACTTGAATAAAATTAAACTTAAATTTTTTGTACTGGAGTAATATTATATTTATTTTGGACAAAAAAGATGTTTTTCCATAAAAACTGAAAAAACACTGGAACTTTTCTCGGGATTCCTTCCATCCCACATTAAGGGTTGTATATCTTTTTTGTGTTGTTGTGTTTGACTAAATACATAATTGTATACCAGTAAGATGTCTTTATGTTATTTGTCAAATTTATTAATGAAAGCTATTCGTAGGTTTATACAGGGTGTAGAAGAAACAATTAGACGATCTATTCCGTGGAAAGTGATGGACAACGGGCTGAGGTTTGTCTAACGTCCAGTGAAGCTCACTTCAGAGACATTATCTTCAAAAAATTAAAAATTATGGTAAGCAGTTTGCTTTTATTTAGCTAGTGAATATTTACTTTCCAATTTAAGTGTTAATTTTCAAGTTACTAACTGTCTAATGGCTTCAGCCCACATTGTTTACCTAATCATATTTTAATTCCCCACTAAAGAATTATTGTGATCGTAAACATTTTCTTACTCGATATTATAATGATTCTTTTTATGTTTTAAGTGTGACCAAACCCAAAATATGTCGGTTTTGAATGTCTGTCCCAAAGTTAAGGAGTCTATTTGTGTGACCTTGGGGCAGGATCCAAAACGTTTAGATGGAATTGTTGTTAAAACCTTTCAATAACATGTAAAATGTTATATTTAGGATTCATATCTAGATATCTGACTCTAATCATCAACTAAAGGATATCTTATAAATAGCATATTTTTGAATACTTTAAAATAAAATATGGCCCTAAAATTTTGTTTAAAATATTTATTTTGGAAATATTTGACATGAAAAATGTCATTAAATAGTATAAATTAGTGGAAAGTTTTAATTTAAACCTAGTATACTGAAATTAGTATTTAAGAACCTGAAATATTTTTAAAATGGTTCCAACGATTTGGTTTAAAATAAGTTTTATTGATGATTTATAAATAAAAATAAATACTGCCCCCCCCCCCAAAAAAAAAAAATTTTGAAGGCATTTAACTTAAGAATCTTTCCTGAAAAATTTGTAATACAAAAAGTTATTCAATTGTTTTAATGAAAATTGGTATTATGTGAGTATAGTCTTATTAAATAATAAATAAAAATATATGTTGATTTTTATAAAAATGTTAAGTGTATTTTAGTGATAAAAGATTGAAGAAAGTTTGAATTTTTTATAATACGGCATTTACGATTTAGTTCTATATAGATGTATAGAAGTTGTTTTACATGAAAAATAAGAAATTATTTTTAAGTTTTGAAAATAAGTAATTTGAGGAAATTATATGTTGTTGTTTTTTGCAGTGTGTCTTACTACCCATTTGGGCTATACGCATATATACTTATTTTTCTAATGCGTTATGGATGATGATCGTTGAATTTAAAGGAAGTGCACCTACATTTGTTTTGATGGAGAGTGGAAAACCATGTAAGTAAAACCACTCTCAATTCAACTCACGGAGATAAGAACCAAGATTTCCACATAATAAGTAGTCTTCTCTACTTTGAGAGTGACACTTAACTGACATCATGTAAACAATAAAACGGGTAAATGATTATGAATGAATTAGTTTCAAGCAAATGGTTGGAAATGCTTTGTTCAAAATCTATATTTGAGGAGAATTTATTAAAATTCTGCTCACAAAACATATATTTTTCTAAGTTTAGTTCCAAGCTATAATAGACTAGATGAGAAAGTTTGCACGATTGTATCATACCAGTTAAATATAAATTTATTGAATCATTCGTTTTAATGAATGTTATTATTTGCATTTCAACTCGCTTGGATTGTATTTGAAATTTAAATTTATTCAATATAAAAAAATGCACTTAAAAATGACATGAATAGATTGATTTAACATCAAAGACATAAGCATTCTCGCAAGATGAGATCCTAAGAATAAATTTAGAAAAGTGGGTTTAATCAAGTACGAATGAAAACTTTTTGGATCATCATGTTTTGACTAACTTGTGTGCGTTAAGATTGAGATAGCATGCTGAATCGCGTAAAATGCCCTACATAAAGGTAAAATGATTTCACACTTTAATTAATAAGAGAACTTTAACTGGAACAATGAAAACTGTCAAGAAATAAATGGAGGAATATCTAAAGCTAAATGTACACGAATAATCTACACTGCTATCGTTGTCAGGAATGATTAAGTTATTTTTATTATTATGTCTTCTGTCTTACGACAGGTCCATTACTTTAGTCAGTGAATTTAGACTGCCAATGCGCCCTGTCTTGTGCCTCATCCTTGAGCTCCCAGACTTTTATTCTTTTCTTCAAGTCATCTACTATGTGAATCCTACTTCTTCATAAACTCATATTCCCTTCAGCTTTTCCTCTATGGCATCTTGCAGAAGAAAGTTATTTCTATGGATGTGTCATTTTACTTTGTTTCGAATAATCACATTCAAAATGGTTCTATTCTCACCCAGTCTTCTTAGGACTTCTTCATCTGTCATCCTGTATGTCCACATTCTCAAGTGTTCTCTAGCAGCACATTTCAAAGCTCTCCAATATTCCCATTCAATTTTCAATCTTCCTAAGAGTCCAAGTTTCTGCTCCATACAACACGATTCTCCAAATATAGTATTTCTTCATTTTCTTCCTCAGTTCCAAATTCAACTTGCTGTTCAGCAGTAACCTGATCTGTTTGAGAGTGTCCTTGGCCATGGTGATCCTTGACCTAATTTATTTGGTGCAGTATGCATCCTTTGTCAACAGACCTCCCAAATACTTGAACTGCTATATGATTTCCAACTCCTGGTTTCCAATTCAGATTTTCAGCAGCTTTTAATTTTTTGAAATAACCACCATTTTTGATTATTTAATGTTGATCTCCATGCCATATCATCTCCCTATCTCCACCATTCAGTCCGTAATTTCCTACTGCTCTTCATTATATTTGGGCAGCATTGCTAGACCATCTGCATATTTTATTGTGTTGATTACGTGTCAACCTATGCTGAAATTGCCACATATCTCCATGGATTCACTCATCAGCCACACTCTATACAATTAGTTAATAATTGGGTGACATAAAATGTTGGCTATATAAATATAATTCCTTTCATAAACAGTGTGTGTTTACTAACATACAATATTTAATGAGTATTTTGAAAACATCAAGCAAAGTTGTTTTGTTATTAATATATATAAAATATACATGTTTTTATATTTTTATTAAAAAACTGAGATTTTGAACTAACCTATAAGAAAGATAAGGACTAATATAATATATAAGTTTGCTCAATACTTTACCTCCCATCTTGACTACACTAATGCCAAGGAAATAATTGTTAAATTTTTAATTCAAGAGTTTAAGTATAATCTTCTGTACCTAAACATCGATATAATCTATGAACTGCTATACTGCCAAGCAATGCACAGATTTCCATAATAGCTACTTGTTTCGCTTATAGCTCTCGTGATAACTTGTGGTACATATGGTACTTGTCGACTTGTATTGAGCTTGTAACTTAAACATCTCCCGTGAGTACAAGGAATTAGAAATATAAAGAAATAAACGCGCCAAAGTCTAGACTGGCGTAGTTTCGGAATGAACTTCAACTCCCCACGGTCGACTGAATAATTCAGAAGTGAGCACCTCCCTCTCCCCTTCTTTCTAAAAACACACTTCCTTTTATTCTCTGTGTGCACAAGAAAAACTCCAAGCTCCATTTCCTTCAGTCTCTGTTGTAGTCATTATGTCATCTTTTTCTCAGCAACCTCCATGTAAGTACAGGAGTATATGGGGTTAGGCAGGAGTTTTTCTTTCGGCAGTGGGGGCGGTTAAAAGAGTCCAGGGAAAGCAGAAGAGGGGGCTGTGTTTTGAGTTGTGTGGCTCCCAGATGGTGGCGCTGCCAAGTGAACGCTTTGAAAATTATGATGTAAAGATTTTGCTATCTCATATATTTTGAAAATAGGTGTGATGAAAAAATACGGGAGACTAAAAAAATGGGGAGGGTTAATATTTTTAGTTATTTCTTATGAGTCATGAATAAGAAATAAAAAAAAAGGACACTTTTAAGCTCTATATGTCTTTGAAATTTAGATATTTTTAGTTTTTACCATAATATTTAAAGTTAAAGGTCACTCATTAGTGTTAAAAAATACCACAAAAATTATATTAGAAGTTTAAAAAAATAGTATTTAAAAAAATAGATTTACAGATGAGCTGCTATAGTTGTAGAGTATTTTACTAATCTTAAACAAAGTTATATATTGGGAAATTTTCTATAGAATGATGCCTTAATTGAATTTCTAATTAAATGTTTACTCTTAATAATCTATCAACCTTTCAGTTTTTAAGGTGTTGATGTCTAAGAAATTAATAGTATTATTTTAGTATGGTTTTATGTAAATATATATGCTGGGGGTGGGATTGGAAGAAAGCAGGATACTTATATAGCCTATATATTTTGAGAATATGATATCTAGATGGAGTAATCCTCACTAAAAAAGCATAAATAATAGCTTTGGCTATTTGATTCTTTAATATGTAATCCCTTACAATTATTTTAATTGTACGAGTGGCAGCAATAAGCCATCTACCGAGTTGAAGGTGGCTGCGTTATCTGATAGCTCGTAATCTTAATAAAATCACACATTTATAGCTGATTATTACCGCACACAGACTCCGCCTTAATATATGAGTGAAGAATGACCATGAGCACGGGAGTATTCCTGGAAAGCTCAGTGGTTAGAGCTTTGGCGTACTAAGCCAAAGGTCCTGGGTTCTATTCCCATATCCAGGTGTCATTTTTCAATTTTCAGAATATGATATCTAGCTGGAGTAATCCTCACTAAAAACATAAATAATATATTTGGTTATTTTACTATTTATGTGTAAGATGATTTGAGTAGAAAACAAAAAATCCCAAATTAAAGGTGACAATTGATTAATATTATTAAATAATCTAAGGTAACATTTATTTTGACACGTTAAACGGTGGCTGCATGATCTAACTAAGGCGTCACTAGACTTCTGATGACGGAGAGATCTGGGTTAGAATTTCATATGGCTGTGAATAGAGTGTTTTATACTAAATGATTTTACACTCTTGATCCTATAATATTAGGGTTTACCTTCTTTAAATTCAACCTTCCTCATCCCTATTTTTTTATCGTCATGGTGCATATTCTTATAAATTGAACAGCTTGCTAGACGTCGCACTAAAAATATATATATTATATATATGATAATCTTGATAGTACGCTAATATCGTTTACAACCACATGATTTTCTGTTTTATTATTTAATGATCAAATAATAGGTGGTATGACATATTATTATATTATTCAATATTTCAATATTCAAACAAACAAATATATGGTTGAAACTTAACTATGTTATGCGTATCAAGATTGCGGAAATTTGTTGAATCTTATTATTATTTTCTAATGGATATAACATGTTTAATCATGTATGTTTTAGTATACATCCCACCCTGACATTTATTCACTATTTTTACACATTTGATACCACTCCTTGTACATATTATGATTGGGCTTTATAAAAATGATATTGACTTATTAGGACGCTTTCAAATAATTTTCGCTCCATACCCTAGAATTGTGATCTTTTGAATTAACCATTATTTTTAATACTATCATGGTTTTTGAAATTATGAATATTTATGATATGATTAATTTAAATTACAATATAAATAAATGGTAGGATACAGTCATATTTACTTTCTCATATTGTGTATTATAACATGGAAAGTTATTAACATAAAAAGGTTTTATGCAAACTATTTTAAGTAAGTTTTCTTTAGAAAAATTAACATATCAATATTTAATCAAAATAATACCCCTAATATAAACATTTTATACAAAGATATATTTGAAAATATTTAAAAATACAAATTTTCAGAAATCACCGATTCATTAGATATCTTATAGTTATTAATGCTTGTAAAATAAATATATATTGTTTATCATTAAAAAAGATCTAAATACAAGTTTTTTACCAGGCTTAGAAGGTTGTTTTTCGATGGATTTCAATTTTGGTTCTATAATCTGTCTTAAGTAAAGTACACTTTTTAGATATACAGTATTTTCAATAATTTCAAGTAGTCAACATTATTTTAATGTTAAAAAAAATAATGACTTTTCAAATAATCCCAATATTTCCAAAGAATTCTTCTTTTTTAAATTATTATTAGACTAAATTTTCTATAACAGACCACTTCATACAATAATTATCATTGTTAAAATATACCAAATAACCATTTGAAACCAAATCTTGAAGAGTATTTTTAAAGAATTTCAAATTTGTAAGAAATCGATCAGCAGTAGGCAACCCTTTAAATAATCTATCCCGTAAAACAAGTATAGAATTTAATTTTTAATGTTAAGCACACTTTAGATACAATACATAATAAAGTAAGTATATATATATTTAGAAATAGAATAGTTTTAAAAATATTATTTTTTAAACTACTTATAAACAATATATATATATATAGTGCTATTTTTTATGCTTAAACTCTCCGTAAATATTCCTTAAAAAATAAAATTTATAACGGGTTTAAAAATGTTTAACCTAAAAAATCATCTATCAGTAAAATACACTTAAATTAAAGGTTAGGATATGAATCATATAAAAAGTATTCCAGATTTATAGCCGTATTAAACGAATTGTTTTTTGATGTAGATTCTAAGACAGAACTGGAGGACAAACAAAATTGTAGAATTCTTTATTTTTTTGTTGTTGGTACATGAAATCTATATATTCATCATAATCTAGATGTAAAACATTTTCACCATCGTAATACTTTCTATTTTATGATATAGTAACAATTTAACATTGGCTTTTTATTTCGAGAATGATAAGTGAGATAGAAAAAGTGTTTGATCTTACCTATTGCATCTAAAGAGTTGTGGAACTTTCAAAGATGTTATGTAATAAATATTGAATTTGGGTTATGGATCAATTAAAAAGCTTAAAATATTGTTAATATTTTATATGATTTCTATTTAGGTTACTACAAATAATATCAGACGCCATTGAAGTAATCATAGACATATTTGTTTAGTTGGTATTACAATTGTTTGCCGATTTAAAAAACTCTAATTTTATTCTTAGCAAGGTCAATATTTTGGAATTCTTAAATATATGTCTGCTTCCATTTTATTAAATGGCAGATTCTAAGCCAATAAAGGTTTACACAAAACTATCTGGCTCTAAGCCAAATTTGCAAACTAGGATTTAGGGCTAAATATGAAAAAAGTTCCGTTTATTTAGAAGACTTGTTATAGGGGCTGTTATCAAAAAATATATTTTTAATGTAAATACTATTTTAGGTAACTATGAAAAGACTAACAATTTAAGTGTTTATTCTATTAATTCAACGTTAAAAAAAATAGTTATTGAGTAAACATTTATTCAAACATGTTCTAAAAGAACATGCGTGCCATCCTGGTACCACATTTGAAAATCAACACAGGTTATTCGTACTAGATGCTATGCTAAATGCTGAGGGATAATATGGTATAAAGCAGATAATATGTACTTGCATTTGAATAGGGGGAGAATGGTAATATATATATATATGAAAACACACCATTAATTCATGTGAATAATAATGTAATCTCAAACTTCCCATCACTGGTAAACCAGACCAGATGAGCTACGCCTTAGACCATACCCCCAATGGCGTGGTAATCAAAAAATTTATAGTCACGAAGTTTAATAATGAACTAAGAAACGTTTTCCAACCCGCATTTAGAACACAACCAGGGACTGTAAAATAAAACTAAACTCCTGTAATAATTTACAAGATCTGTACCAAATGGTCGAGTACTTCTATTTAGTAAAAACTACTTTTCTATTTTATGATCAGTTAAAGAGAAAATAAAGAGGAGAATGAACAAAGAATAGAAAACGATGCAAAACCATGTAGGAGTATGTTAGCGTATAAAAGGCATCATATGCACATGGTCTCATTTTGTGGAAGAAAGGGGGGATTGTAGGGGACTTGGTTGTGCCCACCTGCTACCCCCCCCCCCCCCCAATACGCTCTCCCAGCTAAAATTTCTTTTTAAATTATGTTACGCAGCGTAACAACCTTTGTAGCAAATCTCAAGCATGAAAAAACAAACAAAAATAACTTTTAAAAAAAATCTCTCCAGCCAATAGCGAAGGTTATAGACTTGCATTTCTCGGACTTGAGAAAAGAATCTGCTAAATCTTTCCAGCCAAACCCTTTCTGGATGTTTTTTTTTCCCATCCACCCCCTTCTCCTCCTCCATCTTTTCTTCTCATAGCAAGTTACACTCTACAATCACAATTCAAACTGTAGGTTGAACTGGGAGAATTTTCAGCCATACCCTCTTTTTATACCCCACTGCACCCCTCCCTACACACACACACACACACTATCCCGCCACCCACTATTCTTTGTGCGACTGGTAACAAAAGCTCTTCTATGGTTCTATGGGTGCCTCAATAGAATCTAATGGAGGGCCATTTTTCAGCTTGCCTTGCGTCCTGCCCAGTGTACTACGCACGTTATTAAATCCACACTCTACTTCTAGCTAGATGAGGAAGTCGTTACTATCCTCAATGGATAACGTCTGAGACCACAAATAAAAATATATTTTATGTGACATCATACATGAGATGAATTTCTATATTTCGCTGTTTCTCTTGTGCTGTTTGTTTTCTAAAAATTACGGATGCATCTGAGGCGTAGAAAAATGTATACTGTTGTATATAAAATTATGGGAGCTGAAGTAGGAGGCAGAGGACAGGGTGCATTAGCGGTCTAGGTTCACTGAAAAAAGGAATAGACCTGTCGTAGGATAGAAAACCTAATATTAATAATGAAACAAATAGCCTTAAAATGAAAAATATCTTATTAGAAACAAATGTATTTTATTATAACACTTGTTAATATCTATAATATAGGTAGTCTATGAGTTTTTAAAACCAAAGCAACCTTTTTTAAAAGTTAATTCCGTTTAGAAATGTTCATGTAAACGTAATTAGTTTTACCTATATTTAACTTATCAGTGAAATATTATTGTAATACTGAGCATGAGACTTCTATATATAGCTTGAATGTTAATTAATAAATCATAAAATATATTATACATGCTGTAATTTAAATTGTAAAATTTATATCAGTACTTCACCATGTTTAGAATAATTAATTAGCACAATAAAAATGTTGGGTTTAGAAATGGATCAATGAACCCACACAAACGACATTGTTTGTTAAAGCTAAAACTAGGTTTGTAATGAAGAATAAGATAAACTGTTATTGAATCATTAGTTTTGTATGCTTTATTTGGATTTTTTACAGAACCATCATTCACAGGTTCATCATCAATAAGTAATATTTTTCAAGCAAATCCTTTTACTCACGTTAGCTTATGTTTATTCACTATTAACAATGATACGTTCATGTAGTCAGCATAGTTGAAAACGTTGACCATATTTCAAGTTCAGATGGAGTCCATTCCAATCTTAAATTGCAGTTCATACTCTTATAGGCACTTAATATTTATTTTTAGCACTGTGATTTCCCCATTAGATTTCATCTTTTTATTCCCTCCACTCCATAGTTGCAATTTTGTTGCTTGGAAATTAAAATTGATTTTTATGAAACATTAGTGTATTATACAATATATTGTTCACTGATGCATCTAGTGAAAGCAATAAAAACTAAATAAAAACAATATCTTTAATCTAAATATTTGCCTTTTAACTCAGTGTAAATAATTTCCCTATACATCACAATATAAGAGAATGCTTCCAATTTTGATATAAAGCCGACAATATTTTGGTAGAAGTAGAAATAGTTGTGAACAATGCCTGCAAATTCTAAAATGTATATCTTTTAAATTACTAAACTAAATGAAAGTTTTGTTGTAAACTTTTTTCTTTTGATTTTATGTGGGTGTATTATGTTAAATAAGTTATAATAATTGCTCGAATTTACTTTTGGAAAATTCCATGGGGCATTGGCAGCTCCCATAATTATGTGGTGACGATTTTAAGTTGCAGATTTTGTAGCTGGATCTTCACACTGGCCAGTCTTGAATAGCACAGACTTGTAAGATACTTATGACGTTGAAACTGCAGAGTTATTTCAGTTCATCCCATCTACATAAAATCAATTTATAAAACGTTCAGTCAATTTTACATTAACATGAAAAAAAAAATTGTTCTTTTACGTTTGTATGATTCAATAGACAGGATTTAATTGTAATTTCCGAGACAATGTTAAATAATTTAACATTTATTTTATGTGAAACAACAATTTACTATAATACTTTTGCGTGATGAAAACAGATAGCCACAACAGAGGTCAATTGGTCCTAGGCAAGACATTATACTCTAATTACACTCAGGTCAGGGTTCCAGTCTTGGTTGAATTCACTGGCATGAATCCAACACCTCACCACAGTTGTTAGCACCTTTGCCAACTAAGCTGTAAATCCCGGGTTCCAACCGCATAGTGGTCAAATATTTATTTTTGGCAAACTTGTCGGAAATGAGACTTTAGACTTTTTTTTGTCATTATTAAGCTAGTTTTAAATTCGTGTGTCTATATAATCCGTGTGTTCCAAAATTATGCGTAAGTACACCTAATAGTAATCCAATTCTCTGTAGTTGGCCTAATCGAGGGATATTTTTATAGTTTTAGGCAAATACCAGTTCATTTACTATTAACAATTTTACTCCTCATGGATGCATTACATCTTTGATTCAAATTAATACAAGTTGTAAATAGTTAAAACACATAATCTATACGTAGCACTACGTGTAATTCAAAATATAGCTCTGATCAGCTTAGCAAAAATGAATCCCAACTGATAAGAGTCAAAAATATCAACCAATATTCTCTTGTAAAGTTAAAACACATTTATTTGAGGTTACACAAGATGTAAATCTACCAGTCACGAACTGTTAATATAGAGTTTCAGCCATCATTTTGGTTCAGGAATTTGTGGTGTTTGGCGATATAATAATAGTTTTTATCCATCGTAAAACAAATATTATAAATTTCATATTATATAATAAACAGTCTAATAAGGTGTGGATAAGGAAAGTATGTTTTTAAGAAAGTTCACACCCATTCATTTGGTTAGAGCAAGGGGAATCCATTTATTTTAACTAAATTGTGAAAACCATCTTCGGCTTGAAATTCCAGAATGCAGACCGCAATATACCCACAGTAGATAATTTTGTGCAGTGTATATATAAAGCGAATTCATTACAGGATGTTTCACTCGAGCTTTGCTTCTGAGTTTCACTTATTTAGTTTTAAAGTTATAAGTGAAACTGAGAGACCTAGAGTGGGCGAAACAACCTTTAGAATAATATTAAATATTTTTTTTATATAAATAGTTATGTTATTACATCTGTTAATCATTGTTATAGCTGAATCTAAATATCATATTCTTTAAATTGAAAAATAAAACCTGTAGGCTATATGGTTATCAAAACCGGGACCTTTGACTTAGTACGTCAATGCTCTGACCACTGAGCTATCTAAGAACGATCCCGTGGCTGGGGTCATTATTCACTCATAATTTAAGACATATCCTTGGATGGACGTATGGAAATCGTCCTTTACATGTGTGTCAGCAACATATGTGTACTATTTCCACACGTCCATTTCAGACTCTGCCTTAATATATGAATGAATAATGACCCTGGTCACGGAACGAATCATGGATAGCTCAGTGGTTAAGCTATGGTATACTAAGCCAAAGGTTCCCCGATCGATTCCCGTGTTTAGGCGTCATTTTTAAACTTAAGGAGTATTAAATACATAAACCAAACTTAGAATGTATCGTCTTAACGTGTATAAGCTTCGTATTACTTGATAAGTTTATATCATAAAAATGGTAAATCTGACCCAAACGGATAAAATATTTGAGAATCAAATAGCCGAAGCTATAATGTATGGTTTATGCTTTATGGATAAAATATTGCCAACGTCTGCCTCGTAGGACCAATACTTAAATTTTAGAGTTGAACGACATTAAGTGGTGTTAGCTGTTGACAATAAGGGCACGTTTCAAATACCGTGTGAGTGTAATGATGGTGATTTTTTGTTTAATTAAGTAGAAAATATACATTTACTTTAAACTCTACCTTAATAATCCCTACCCAATCATCGTAATAGACTGACAGTAAGGCGTGGAGAACAAAACCAACTTACGTGGGTGGCGTATGTATAAAAATAGATACAACCTACAAACGTCCATAAAAGCTGATTTTATATTTATATATATCACACTTTTTCTTGCTACTTGTTCATGTTATACGCATATATGAGAGGGTCGGGTTAAAAACACGATAGCCCTCAATGATTTAAATAGGACATTTTCACTATTTAAACATCTATAAAGTCCTGAAATTTAGCTATAAGAAATAAGTAAAATATTCATGGATATTCGTTATATTCAAGGTATATAAAAAAACTAGTAGTTCAACTGGTATTCAACCAGAAGTCACTGCTAACATATTTTGTCGTAAAATGGGTGTTATAATGTTTTTGACCCAACCCCCTCATATATGATAATTACAGTAATGGTGGAAGTATGAGGGAGGAAGCATTTTAGAAATAATCTACCAGCATTTGTGTTGGATGAGAGAGGAGAAACCACTAAGGGAATACCACCGGCAATAATCGTGATTTGGACCCTGATATCTTCGTGTTCGGTAAGCTGGTCCAAAACGAGAGTGACGCCTTAGACTTTTTGACCACTGAAGTGGTCAAAAATAATTGATGTAATTTGTATTTAAAATTAATAATTCAGGAACAACAAAATGTATAAAAATAATACGTTAGAATTTTGAATAAAGAATATTAGCCGTATAAAAATTAAATGAATGTTAACTCTGTGGCTTAAGACCGCAAGCGAGCTATACCAACCGAGCGATGATAGTGCTAGCATTTGGAGATAGAGGGTGTCATATGTTCAGCACAACGATTCTTATGGCCTAAATTAAATGTTAATAGTGGTTTATTGAATGGGTTTACTTAGATGGTTAAGACTATTAATATTTTGATCCTTCGCCTCAATATCCATTTGACCAACCACACATATAATAGTTTAGTGAGATAGTGTGTCTGAATTGGTTTTAAAGGGTTAGTTTATACTGAATGAAATGGAACAATTTACAAGAAGTACAGTACCATCAAATTAACCTATTTCTGGCCATAGCACGCCATCTACCTAAAAAAAATTGAAAGTACACTAATTTAAGAATAAATTTAAAACAAATTTTCTTATTCTAAAATCAAAATATACTAACACGTTTTATGTTTCCTAGCAACTGTTCAAGAAAGTTAATCCATCCCTAACGTAGGATATTTAAACTATCGAAGTAACTGATCAAAATTTAGTTTTTTCATCTTTTATTTAATAAACTGATCATTGTATCCAAAAATGTGCCCATGATTATATCAAGAAAATATTTTTGAAAATCTTAAGATATATTTTACTATAGGTGGGATTTTATTTTACTAGTAAATTAATAAATGAGATTTTGATTTAAAGTATATACAACATTTTTTCGCATAGATATGTTTATATATTTAAGTCCTTGTTTATATAAAAGTCCGTTAAGATTGTAAATTAAAACCATGAATTTGTTGTTGATTTTAAATCTTACCTGATGATGTTTAGGAGAGTATTTTAATTAAATATATATATATTTTAGTAATACTCACTATAGTTGTAATTACTATACAATTAAAATGTTATATTAACGAGTATGTGTGTAAAGATCTACATTTAAAACTGCAAAGTATTGACTCGTGTGGAATAATTTGGAATTAATAATCCCTTTTACTGCTGTAACATTCCCTGAAACTGTAATTCCATTACACCCATATATAACCTTCTCCATATGGAACACATATTTCACCTATTTTTAATCCAAAACAGGCTACTCCACTACTACATTCAAGTCATCATAAAAATAACGACTTTTACGTCTGACGATGATTCAATAAACGTGTCGATTGTACTGACGGATCAATCAATGAAGTACTATTACACAGTTTAGAAAATGCCATTATAATTAATTTATTTTTTTCAGACTATTCCCTCTAATCACCCCCCCTTTCTGCCTACAATTCATAATAACGTATAATACAATTATTCTTCGTGAAGCTTTGATTACGTCTCGAAAAATCTAATTCTCCAGTATTGGTCATTGAATTTGAAATGAAGCAGTGATTCGTATTGTCCCTATCCCTCGGAGAGTTTTGTGCACTAATGAGAAAAAAAAAGAGATAGAAATATACCATAGACTACTCATTTTATGCTACGATTGGAATCAATTTAGGGTCAATTTTTACAGCTATAGGAATTTATTTGTTTTTGTTCTATACAGACTTACATAAATAGTTCTATTGAATATATTTTAAAATATAACTTATTTTTCTATTGGTATTTCTTAAGTAGTTACTATTTTGTATTTTAAATATAAATTTTAAATATTTCACTAAATATGGTTTGAACGATGATATAAAAAAATGCTAATTTTGAGTATAATATTATTTTGTTTGAGAGTATTGCTAAAAAAATAATCCGGCACCTTCGCTCCATCAGTAGCCTGTCTGTCTACTGAGCTAGTAGCCATGGTTCATTTCCAGGAACTGCCTAATAATGTATCATTGGTGAATTGTGGCTTTAGCCTTTCACAATGATAATTTAACGACTAGGGACTGAATGTTGTGCCTGTCCTAGACTCAAGTTAGATTATAAGGTATATGAAGCTACGACAGGCCTACAGAGCCGGTAGCTGTTAACCCGAACGGTTAGTAAGACGCGGTGCTAAATAATGGAGAGCTGGTAATGGATGGCTTGAATACAAAACTAACATAGGCCACAGGCTGGAAACAACAATGGATGTAAAATAAAGTATTACTATAATGCTATAGATTGGTGATTTAAATAGTTACTTAAACAATAATACAGATAATTCTTTCAATAGTAGGCCTCTGTAGTTTATAGTGTTAAAACTATTGTGCAAATTATACTTCATGCTTATATCGTTTATGTAATTGGACAATTTTTCTCATGAAACCATATTTAGGAAATGTGTGGCTATGATCTAACATATTAAATCCAATGTAATTAATATATAGTTTATAAAAACAGTTTATTATCTAGCACGTACAGTTTAGAACAAATTGACTCGTTAATCCATCATAACATAAGGTTCGTAATTATAGTCGTATCCACAGAAACTTCTCGATTCAACTGGCAGACAAACCACCTGACATCCTAAGAGAAAATTGAATCCAACTTTTATATAAGTTTAATGAATATTCATCCAATAAATACCTAGATTTTAAATTTAATATATCCTTTTTCTAGAGTAATATATAAATTCAGGTGTATAGATAGTCTCACTTATAAAAAAACATTCCACCCAAACCAGGAAGATATCTTTGTTTATATTTATTTATTTTAATTTCAAGATGTGTGATGGTTCAACCAAATTTTAACTAACATTTGATTTGTCCAAATTTGCTTTGTCTTATTGCAAGGTATAATAATTATTGTTCAAGAGTATTGATGCATTTAAATCAATATCATTATAATGCAACATATCAATAAATTATGGATGTTAATCAAACTTAACTGTAATGAAACAAGATATATTAATTATTAGCTGAAGTACCCGAAGTGTCCAAGGAGACAGGTTTTTAATTTAATGATTATAATTAATTAAACTGTATAGTCAGAATCTTCAGGCGATAGTAACATTTAAAATTTAAAATCTGTGTGCGCTAGATAACAATCCTATTAACAGATATGATGAAACATACAAACAAGCTCTTTGTGAAGGCTCTGACTAATTCAAATCTTAAACCATAATGATAAGAAGTTTCTTACATACGTTTTGTAAATTTTGAGATCCCCCATTTCAGCAACCTTCACTTAGAAAATTTCAATGCTTCATCTTTATTGGGGTATTTGCAGTAGTTAACTACATTAATTAATTTTTTTTAATTTTCCATGTCTGTTAAAATTATATAATGGTTTGGGTGGGATTGAGAAAACAGGGAGTCAACATTTAAGTACTAATATTATTATGATTTAAGCTTTCTGTCTATCTTGGTTTTGGAGCTATAGCGCCATCATATTATACACATACGACCAAAACAATACACATATTGCTTTAATTATACTATAATTAATTATTGGTTCCCATTATTTGGCTTACCATAAATTATGAGGTAAGTGCTCTGCAGAGGCTAAATTTAGTGTTCTATGGCCACATTTTTTAAAAATATTGCTGTAATGCGTTATTGAATGATTTATATGGGGAATCATTACAATTTGATCCAATGAAAATACAGGAAGCATAAGTTGAGAAAAATGCCTAAAGGTAATGTTTTGTAACTGCTTTCTTAAATAAAATATCGGATATAATCTGAAAATTTTAAAACTATATATATATTTATTTCTGTATTTTGTGCCAACACTGTATACTGTTAATTGTAACGGAACTTAGTATTATGAACAAATAAATATATGTTTTAAAATATACAAATAATTTTTTTACACAAATTCAAATCAACTTTAAAAAAAAGCTAAAATGAAAAATAAAGTAGTTTTTTATGATCTTCCTTAAATATTTACTTCTTGAAGTCAGCGTCAAATTAATAACTTAAACAAATAACTACCTGTTAACTAATTCAAACAATTGTGGGAATCAATGTAATACTCAGTCCGAAACAAAATAATAGACAACAGGTTTATGAGCATTCTTCAGGTTTACGAGCATTCTTATTGTTTAAAAGATTCTTCACTAGAAAAGGTCATTGTTTTTAGTTCCATTTTGCAGTCCCTGACTTGTGATTGAAAAATAAATAGTGCGATTATTCAAGTTTGAGTATTATAGTTTGTATAGGGTTTGTAATCTGTGGGTATTTGTTTGCTTCAGTAATTAATTTTGGCGCAGACTTAAAAAGAATTGAGTTTTAAAAATGATATTAAAAGGTTATATTTTTTAATTCAGCACGTTTTTCTAAGTCGCTTTGATTATATTGCAAAAAAAAAATCATTGTTATTTGAAGTAGCCCCTTAAACTTGCTGAAATGTTAAGTTTGTTTTTACTGTTAGTTTTGGAAGTTTTAAACCCCCCTACTCTATTTCATTAACTATAACTTTCAAATATAAAATGTTAAGACCCTTTTGGTTACCTACCCGCCTGCAAAATTTCTACTATTTACCTTTTCTAGAAGTTTTTATTTTCATGTTTTGACTCTCCAAAACACCCAAATTCTTTGTGCCCTATTTTGTAATTTCCCAGTTTTAGATTTGTATGTTTATATGAGGCAATCCTATACCATCTTGCCAAGTTTCCTGACGAGTTTAAATTATATACCACTTTTGTAAGATTTATTTCTATTAGTTTTGAATGTTTTGAAACCTCTTTTTCCCATTTCACCCACTCCAACTTAGAAATCATCCAAATTTAACACATATTTGATCGTTTGGTGTGAAGCCTCTGATAATATGAGCCAATCCTCTACCATCCTGCCAAATATCAGTTTTACAGCCAATCTAGAATTAATTGCATTGATCGATATAAGGATTTACCTATACAGTAATATGAAATATTTAATCAGATTCCTTGGATACATGTTTTAGTTATTGTTTCTACTTTCATGGTAATAGTCATGATAATTATTTGGAGATGGTTTGAATATAAATTAAAAAGCATACTTTTGATATAATATTATCCAATAATACCCAACAAAATAAAACGCCTGCAGAGAATAGGACATGTTATAGAAAAGTGACCTAATTCAATATTTAATACACATTCAGATATCAATATTGTGTCCCTCCTCCCCCACACACACACACACCCTTCATCAACCGTCCGACTCCATCAATTTCCCATAAAAACCTATTCACTCTCCACGGAGTTGGATGGTAATTCACTTTCCATGCATATTCAAGTGACTGCAAAACACACGTAATTGCTGGGTAATCGTTGTTTGGTCAGCACCAGCTCGCCTACGTTGATTGAATCAGACTGAAAATGCACAATAGGAACTTTGAGAAATGTGTGTGGCCAAAAGCGATGGTTGAGATGGCTGGGGGGGTGGGTGAGGAGAGGGGGGTAAAAAGGGGTACGAGGCCGTACGACGATGATGGGAGAGGAGTGGACGTAGTTCATGGTTTAATTCATGAAAACCCCGAGTGCTCTCTCACCAATCAAAGCTTTGTCCATATTGTCGTGTGTACAAATATAGATGACAAGTGGTGTTTGAGATTCATCGGTTTATATTTGTTCGGAATAGAAAACGCAGTGCCAGCAAAACTAAGATTGGTACTAGAACAATGAACTTAAATGCCATGGAGTAGGCACGAATCAATCAAGGTCTTTGTAATGCAAATATTATTTTTAATAATTAATTACTTCAAATTTTACATATAAACCCAATAGTTTTTGTACGCTTATTGAAAGCTCGATGTATTTGCACAGTTGAGAATGTGTTTATATACTGGTATGAAGGTTTCAGGTTTGTTTCCCGTAAAGTATGGACCATTTATCATTGAGTGAATCGATTTCCTTTCACACTGAAGTATTAATGGTTGAGTGACGGGTGCAGGGTTTGTTCTAAAATATTCGTTAGTTATAGATCGTGTATTTAAGTGGTACGATAGAGAGTTGAACAAGCTCAACAAGTTTAGTTTAGTTTGCTATAGGAAACTCTATGGCATCAGCCCACGAGAAAGCTATACTGACCGAGGGAACAAAGCATGTTGTTAAATATAGTGCCAAAATGTATGGGTATAGGGTGTCGTTAGGTCAGCACAATCGATTCATCCGGGGGTTAATATGAGTTTTCTAGACTGGAGCCGCTAATTTTATACTCAAGTAGTTCTTCATTTGTCGCCACTTGGTTGGGTTAACGGTTAACCCCATTTCAGACACACTGCCTTCTTCACAAGGGACTAAACCCAGGGACATTGGTTATCTAGCCATAAACTCTGACCACTTGACTAAAGATGTGGCCTTGCTGAAGGATTGAATCTTAGGAGAGTGCACCTAAAACACTTAAAAATATAGGTTGTATGATATCATCTAGTTAATTCAGTTAATGGCGTCCATCTACTAATATACCGTATTGGTTCTGAAAGCTGAATGAGGAGGAGAGGACAACTAAGTTAACTGACAAAAGGAATGGACCTGTCGTAAGACAGAACACCCAATAATAGTAATATAATAATAAAAGTGATCATAGGGAGGTTCAGGTTCTATTCCAGACCTTGAACACTGTAGATGAATTTCTACATATGTCTTATATATCATGTGGTCATCCTATGCTAGTAGTGTGCTGTTTTTCAGCCTTACCCATAAATTAAGACCTTAATATCTATTGAAACAGCAGTAATAATGAAATAAATCATAATTAAAAATTAAGACACTATCATTTTAAACAAAAAATGATAAACTTGATGTATTTTATTCAAAATGTGTGTGTGGAAATTAAAATAACATAGATAGGAACGCATTCATTATGCCCTCTTTTCTCAACTCAACTCTCTCCGCCTGAATAAAAAAACAGTTGAAAATATTTAAAGTATTTATAGTAGACTTATTAAGCCTGACGGGACACTAGAAATAAACAGTCTTAGCAGCTACAAGTGTATGGTTCGCTTCAGCTATGTTTAACATTAACATTCCACACCACTCTGAAGGAATTTCGCGCATAAATCAAAGAGTAAACTTAGTACAGACTTCTTGCGCCTTGCATGTTTAATATGTGGAAGAGGAAGGGAGGGGTTAAATGTACTCTACTCCTTGGAGGACGCGTGGAGGAAAATGGGCAGGGTGGCAGCTAAACAGAGATGAACTGTAATAACATCTTAACAGGGGGTGTTTGTACGTACTGAAAGTCACTCATGGGCACTTTGCAACTCCCTAAACAATCTTCCAAAATTCCCTTGTTTCAGTTTGGTTATTTTATTTAGGTGTATTTTTTTTAAAGATAAATTTGGTTACTTATTCTTTTATTTTTTATTTTTCAAGGAAGTTCTCTCTAGAAAAAGAGAAGTTCAATATTCCAGTGTGGGTGCTTGTTTATATATATATATATATATTCTTCTCTTATACTTTCTAGTCCCTATAATATACACTTTTATCCCTGCATACATTGGAGAAACCGACATACTGAAAAAACAGCACTGAAATGGCTCCTAACTTGCGAGTGAAATGGGGCGTTCAGCCCTCGCCATCTTTACGAGAAAAAAAAAAACTTCAAAAAATATGACGAGTGTATTTTTTTTTAAATTGAGTGAGAAAATCCACCTACTTATATGTCAAAGGATAAATTTGAATGAAGGAGACATTCCCTTACAATCTTATCATGTGTTATCATAGACTTGTATGCTAGAATTAAACATTGAATTGTAAATCTGCTCTTGTTATATAGTTAGGATTTTCCTTTTGCGCAGCCCGCCTCGGTGGAATAGTTGGCTAACGCATGCAGTCATGTTGAGCTCGACCACCGAGGACGGGGAGATTTGAGGTTCGAATCTCGGTAGGGTGAACTGGGGTGGTTTTCCCTAAATTGTTTTCCACTCTCCCTCCACGCATATGCGGTTTTATTTCCTCTAAATTCAACCCTCCCAATTCCTAATCCATTAGCGTAATAATAATCAAGCGTATAACCCGAACGGGTAGTAAGACGCGGTACTAAGTATGATTCTTTTGCGTAGTCCATCTTACCTCCCTTTTAGGATATCCCCATATTTATAAAAAAATCCAGTAGGACTCAAGAAGGTAAAGTTATTAGAAAACTCACTAATTTTGAAATAAAGTTAAAATGGGAAACCATTAAGGAAATAAGCCAAGTAAACCTAGTCTGGAATCAAACTCAGCCTCTATGTCATCGAGAACAAGACTAAGCTATCTTAATATTTGGTCCACGTGGGCTCTGGTGTTGGTCAAATAAATGTGTATATTATTAAAATGTGAGGAAAATGTTAGTTCTCTTTGATTTTATAATAGAGTTTTGTTCGATAGAATTGAAACTGAATTCACACAAAATTATTATTCCCACTCAATGTATATCGATAAAGCATTTATTTTATTATCGCTTTTAAAATTTAATATCTTAAGAAAAAACATATAATGGAACGATTTAATAGAAAACGTTTTGATTGTTCATTATATTTTATCTTTCACGTAATAATAAAATCCTAAATTTTATTCTGGCATAAAATGGAATAGTATTAAAGACATGAGCTAATCTAAGAACAATAAAAAATACAGTTTTAAATTTACAAACCTCTACTGCTTTCGCCGATCACATTTTCAGGAAAGGAGGATGGATGAACCAGTTATCCTCCTATCGTAACCACTAATGAGTTGTGAAAACAATGGGCTAAGTCCAATCATCGAATAAATCTTACTATTCTAACAAAGACAAACGCGATTAAATGAACAGTTTAAATATTGTTTGACACATAATGTACACTACTGTCCTAACATAAATTGATCATAGCTTCCTATTTAATTAATTTATTTTAGTAGTACACTTTGGATTTATTCAGATAAAATTTCTCTCCTATGATAATATGGTCTTAAAATTGTACAGGTTAAACACATTTTATATGATAATAGAACATAAGACTTTTCAGCAAAAAACTATGGCTGGCCATTAGCAATCCTAAGTAATCAACTATAATTTGCCCAACTATCCCACCTCGTGGCAATTTCTTTAGGGTCATATATCCTATCCTTTTAGAAAGGAAGATATGTTCAAATACATTCCATCCATCCCTTTCCCAATATTTTGGTTTCTGATATACATAATTTTCATTAATATATATATATATATTAATATATTTTATTTGATAAAATATATTATAAAATTATAGATTATGATTAACGTATCTATGGAATTGGATGATTATAGTAAACTAATTATTTATTACTTTTTAAGAAAATTATTTCTGAAATTAATCTTAGCTATCATGAATAAATTCTCTATTACAAGTTTAAAATTGAATAATTTTTAAAGTAACCTCTAAAATAGAACTCATTTTATTCCAGTGAAGCAGACTCTAAAAACAAATTTCTCAAAAACTACTTTTCTACATATTTATGAAATGTTGCCAAAGTTTTCTATATTGAAAGTTGGAAATGTACCTCGGGCATCTAAAACCGGCGCCAGACATCGCAACCTTTAATTCTGCCAACTCTCAGGGAATATCTCCTCTTTTATCATGCCAGTAATCCAGAGTGAAAATATCGAGAAAAACTAAACTGGATATCTTAGGGATGAAAGTGATATTCAAAATGGTTTCTTGAAATAATGTTAAGAGTAATTCTGGGCTTCTTTTATTTGTCCGTGTATTTTTACAAGAGTTCACTAATGTTTATATTATTTAATTTATATACATAATAACTTGAAATTGTGTTTAATATTTTTACCAAGGTTTCTATACAGTATAATCCTAAATTTATTAATTAAAAATATATAACAAATTTTCACCTGTTTCCATAACCATTAGGGTTTGGTAATTATGTAATAATTACACTAATATTATAGATAAAAGAAGGGTAATATCAATAGAAATGTATCCGAATTTAAAAGGATAGATAGTTGGAAACTATTTACTAGAACCAACCTTGGTACTCATCTGGGGTTCAATCCCCGATAATCCCATCACTGAAAATAACTAATTGAATGAGATCATCATTTGGACTACGTAAATAACCTACCAAATTGTTCATCTGTATATATCTGTACACATTTTTATATAATACAGTGTTATGTTTAGCATAAATTGTTAAAATGCTGTATTTGAAGATACCTACATTGTTTAATGGTGAATTAGGATGATAAACTCAGAAACACACAAGCTAGTAGGTTACTCTGCATAATACATCAACAAGTTTATAAATTCAAAACGGTTAACACATGGTTAAATATAATTCACATATTTTCAGAAATTGAAGTAAATAGTAATTGTTTATAGGTTATATATATCAAAAATATTAAATTACATCTAATTTTATTCTGTTCTTTAGCGCACGACGTCATAATGAATAAAGTATTTTATCTATTCTCTACATATTTGGGTTTTAAACATATATTTACGTATATTCAAGCATCTTAAACTAAAACTAATATATAAACCAAATAGGGTGTATACACTCCCTCTGAATAAATAAACATAAAGTGGTAGCTTTGAGAATGTAATACATATATTTTGAAACAATATGAGATGTATGATATTTTGTATGTGGGGGATATTATATCTGTGGATTTTTTTGCATTCAAAAAACTGATTTTAAACTTTTTTTCAATATTTAATGGCCGTTTCATCAGCCATCATAAGCCAAAGTTTTTAAAAAAATGGGTTTTAAAAATAAATGAACAAAACCAATAACTGAATATTAAGCGGACTCTTCATTCTAAAATCAAATATAAAATCTATAAAAAATTTAAAATTAGATTATTTTACTTAAAATGAAATAAATAATATTATCACCTTTGTTTGGGTTTATTACTATGGCTACTTCACTCCTTTCAAAACATATCCAAAATTCATCCACCATCTGGTGTGTGAAAAAAGAAAAAGAGTATGTATACTTCATTCAAGCAAATAAGAGATTTACTAGTGTATTAATTTTGAGATTTGATTCAAAATATGTATACATCATTAGAGCAACAGAATTATCTCCAAGGATTCTTACAGTATGTTGATGAGTCTTTTTTGATTTGTATTCCCCCACAGTAATTACTTAAAGCATTATTTAAGGCTGAATCTATATGCATGATAGTGGGTATTAATTAAGTAATTAGTATGCTAGTTAATAATTCTTTCACCTAACATATTAGTGACTTTTAGTTTAGTATTCCTTAGTAGTAAAAATATATTGAATAGTAGTAGAATTGTTTTAATATGAGACATAACCAAATTTTATAAAATGGTGAATTGCATTCCATCTTAATATGAGTTTTAACAGGTGTTTCGAAGCCTTTGTTAATATCTCTTAGCATAGTCTTACACAAACAGCAAACTAACAAAAGCCAACTATGAATAAGTCCTTGTAATAATGTTACCTGTATTAAATAGTACAATGAAACGGAAATATATTAATTGATATTAAAGATATGCTAGAAGTGGTGTTCCAAAAAAAATTTAGTCTCACAAATGTTCTACTATATCTAAGGCTGTGTTGACAGAATTTAAATACATTTTATGGATATAAACTAGGTCTCGGCTGATAATATATTTTGCCAATCATGTCGATACCAATTATTTATTGCAGATTAGGACGATCACTGGTGTAGATTGCCAAGCATTTGACTATTTTATTATAAATCTTTAAAAGATAAAATGCTATTGTAGTATTAAGAATATCATAGCTAATATAATAGTCTTTGAATAAAAACAGAAAAAATATTTTGTTACTAAATTTAAATTTAATTCAAATGAGCATAAGGAATGTTAAACTTTTTTTTTAGTACTAACTGACAAATAAATCAGTTGAAGTATTGAGATAAAGAGAAGTTAATGATGCAGTTTTGAAAACTAAAATATATCTATAGTTTTGGCTTCCTTTGATTCCTCCACAGATGTGATTTTTATTGAATTTTCCACAGTTGTAAATTAGCTTCAATCTTCCCCAATTTTAGTTTACCTTGAATCCTCCCAGTTGTATTTTACCTTGAATCCTTCCAAGTTTGAATTTACCTTTAATCCTCCCCATGTTTATTTTACCTTGATTTCTCCCCAGTTTTAATTTACCTTTAATCCTCCCCAGTTTTTTTCCCTTGAATCCTCCTAAGTTTGAATTTACCTTGAATCCTCCCCAGGTTTATTTTACCTTGAATGCTCCCCAGTTTAATTTACCTTGAATGCTCTCCAGTTTTAATTTACCTTGAATGCTCTCCAGTTTTAATTTACCTTGAATGCTCTCCAGTTTTAATTTACCTTGAATGCTCTCCAGTTTTAATTTACCTTTAATCCTCCCCAGTTTTATTTTACCTTGAATCCTCCCCAGTTTTATTTTACCTTGAATCCTCCCCAGTTGTATTTTACCTTGAATCCTCCCAAGCTTTACTTTACCATGAATCCTCCCCAGATGTATTTTACCTTGAATCCTCCCCAGTTTGAATTTACCTTGAATCCTCCCCAGATTTATTTTACCTTGAGTCCTCCTCAGTTTGAATTAACCTTGAATCCTCCCAGGTTTATTTTACCTTGAATCCTTCCAAATTTAATTTACCTTAATCCTCCTCAGTTTTATTTTACCTTGAATCCTCCTAAGTTTTATTTTACCTTGAATCCTCCTAAGTTGTATTTTACCTTGAATCCTCCCCAACTATATCCTACCTTGAATCTTCCAAAGTTGTATTTCACAGTGAATCTTCTGCAGTTTTAGTTTAACTTGTATCTTCCAAAGTTTTAGCTCACATTGAATCTTGCTCTCATAATTCAGACATATGTTTGTCGTTTAGTCTTTCAAAGATAATTGACCTATGCCCTGTCATAATTTATTTTCTCTCACTCACACAATCTGTCTCACTAGCCAAACTTTTTATTTACAACACAAACCCCTCCCACCCCATGTACTCATCACCTTGTCTTTGAAAATAAGTGTTTACTTAGAGTACACCAGCAGCCACCCCCTCACACTGACACAGCAACAGAACAAAGGACAAGTCTGTCAGGAACTTAACAATGATGATCCATCAGCGCCTACTATGTGAGGTATGCATCACCGTTAACAAAAGAACAAAAGATCAGTTCTAAGAATCGGTGAATCAAATGCCAATCATTGGCTTAGCCGATTATGTCACAACCGGCTGATGATCGGATTCAGGATTGGAATCAGCCTAAACAATACAATATTGAACTAATATAGGTTTTCAGTTTTTTTTAAGCTAATCATACAACGAGCGTCCTGTTATCCCTCTATGAATAATTAATATACACGTACATGGAATTCAAAGCTAGTTTAATGCATCTGTGATATGTTTAATATACCTAAACTGTTAGTTTTATCCAGGTCACCATTAAAATGTTACATATCTTCATGAGTAATAAATGGCTGGCGTTATTTGTGACATATTACAGAAAATTTAGGATTTATTTGGGGTGAAAATATAGGAATAATATTTAAAAATTGTAATTGGAGAGTAATTAATATAAATGGCAGCATAATATTTACACATCATAAGCCTTTCACGTCTTAAATTTGCCTCTAATTGGAAATATTTCCATCCTAAATTGATACAATATTATATTAAATAATAAATAAATAATTGTTATTAGAAGGTAAAAATAAATTAGAAGTTTTCAAAAATATATAATCATGTTAATTAAAGTTGTACATATTATTGTTGTTTTTGAGTTTCTCAAATGGAGAGATTTTGTTTATATGAACATTTTCTAAATTGAGACTATAATGTAACCCCAAATAAAAAAAATTAGGCCTTGCAATTATGTAAGTCCTCATAGATGTCTGTACCTGAGAATACATCTGAACCCATTACGTGGATTTTGTAAAAACTTGATAATTATTTGTGATAATGTTTATACCTATATGAAATATCTATTTTTATTCTAGCCCCATTATTAATGTTAGTTAACTTAAAGTTTGTTTTAAAAAAAAAATTTTTTTTGAAAATGATTTATTTTTATTTTATTAAGAAAAAAAATATATATATGGGGTAATCTCTTTATATGATAAATAACAATATATATACATATTATTTTGGGGGATTGGTGGGAGGGTGAGAGAATTAATTTAAGGATAGTATGATGATGATTAACTATTTATATTTTTGAAATTATGAACTTTTTAATATATGGCTGTAACGTTTTGTTTCAAACTAGCTATCTGGGAAGTGTTTTTATATGATAAATAATAGTGCACTTCTATGTTTATAAAAACAAATTGGAGGTTAGTTTATTTATGGATTAGTTAGGAAGAGTTTGTCTAAATCTATAAATAATAGACTACATTGAAAAGTATGTAGATTGTGTCTTAGAATTTATTTAAATTGAATGCTTTTTATATCCCTGTGAGTGTAGTTGATTAGTTTGTCTTATTACATTTTCCACACAGAAAAAAAAGTTTCCCAAAGACTCAAATAAATGAAAAATAAGTTGTTTAATTTTGTCCATCCCAATGGGCGTAGCGGTGATCATAAAGGCCCGAAGTCTCCGAATGTGTACAAGCTAGGATTGTATTCTACTTGTATAGCGAAAAAGATTACAAGGAAAGTTCTACCCCGCACCATAATTGCATTCCAGAGCCCATGAGCTTCCTCTTGTCTTTCTACCCCTCTAACCCCTGACCTCTTTTTTTTACCCTCTTCACCCCCTTCTGGTCCCAACGCATCGGACCAAAACACGGTGATAGGTTGTGGAGGGGGTTTAAGGGGAAGAAGGAGAAAGTTAAAAAGGAGGGCAGTAATGACAGTCCTCACAGTGGCTTCACATTGTTATTCTCTGCACGACCCTTCAATATCCTAGGAGAGAAGACCAGCGTCATCATCAGAGCTGAGGCTCAAATTCTAGGCCTGCGCATCTTCTATAGAGGCCATGTCATAGACATTGGTATAGGAGCATGCACAAAGAGGTCCAGACCTCCCATAAAACCCATAGAGGGTCAATACAGGTCCCTTAACTCTTGGAATATCTGCTTCGATGACCACATGGTATAACGAGTCAGTCCCGCTATAGACTGGACTGCTTTGCACTGTGAAATCGGGGCTCAAATCCTCTCTGGGCGTAGTAGGAGTGGTTTCTTACCTAAATGGTTTTCCACTCTTTCTCAATGCCAGTGCAAGTATACTTCCTCTAAATTCAAGCTTTGTATCCCTAACAGTCACTTCGGTGACCGCATAGTTTAAGACGTCACTCTTGAAATATACTAGGTTACAAAAGTAGGTAGACCAGGATTTTATTCAATGTGGGGTGTACTTAGTGTGGAGTCTAATTAATTACTTTTCTTTCCCTCCACGCAAATTTGGCTATATTCTCTAATCCCTAACATATATGCGTTAAATCAGAACGAGTAGTAAGACGTGCTGCTAGAATTATAATATTAATAGTATTAATAATATTAACTAGGAAGACGTGATGCTAAAAAATTCCTTACACATCAACGTAAATAGTAGAAATGCATATAACCTGAACGGGTAGTAAGAGGCAGTGCTATATAAAAAAAAATCTCAAAATATATCAAACTGTAAACTATTATTTAGAAGGCATTCTTATAGGAACGATTCAGTTTCCTTTATTTGAGTAAAGTGTCCTGGAAATCTTTAAAGACACGCATAGTTCCCTCTTTCTTGAGCTTGTGCAAGGACCCACTTTACGATAAGCGCTATTTGAGGCACAGCAGATGCATGAATAGACAGTACAGCACATTACAACATAGCGGATGGGTGGTGATCATAGTTTAATAAAGACAAATGTAGGACAAATGTTTTTGTAATATTATTATTACCACCGTGTATTACTATCCGTTCGGATTATACGCACTTACGCTAGTGTGTAATGGTAGGGTGATAGTGAGATGAATTGGAGGACCTACAGTTTAACGTGGAATCCAAACCATGGTGGAGGCCTGGCACTCCACACATTCACAAGTTGTAAATAATACACGTCTTGCCATAGGTGAAGGAAGGGTTTGGTAATCAGATAAATCTGTGATGGGATCGAGGATTGAACCCCAAGCCTCCAGCATTTTTTGTAATAAACTCACACATTAGTCAGTCAAAACGTGGCAAGCAGGTGGATTAAAATGAAATCCAACCACAATTTGACGTAAACCTACTCTTATTCATAGTCAGTAATTACAAAAATATGAGCTGCCCTCTGCTGCCTTAAAGGATAATTATTTAATGACTAATATTTGATAGTTTTATCTTATTATATCTAAGATAGCTTTACGTTTTATATTCAAAATTAAAATTTGATCGGTGTTTGATATTATAGATATCACTCTAGATTGTATTTAAGAATAAAAGTTCATATGAATATAGACCATTAACAACCAATAGTTGTAATTGATTCTCAAAATATATATTATTCCAAATGAGAAAGTTCTTACGATGATGTTTCATAAATAATTGTTTATTATTACCAGCATTTTGACCCGTTCTTTGAAAGGATAGACCACACCAGAATTATATAAACTTTTAACGTTTAACATCCGTCTGACCACTTTTTGATCATTTCTTGTTGTGCAATCCTGATATAACTTTATCAATCAAAAACTAATCATAGTAATTTTTGTTAAGTTAGAATTTATTTAATATTTGAGACCAAATATTAACTTGTTCACAAACTGAGTTAACACACTAATTCAGTCAATTAGCAAAGAAATATTTAATTAACTAAAACAATAATTTAAGATAAATAAATTATTAGATATAAACCATTTATAAATAATATTTTCACAGCAACGTTTTGAACAATATGTATCGTGTTTTTCCCAAAGAGCATCACGACCGGGCTCTTATCGAATCTTCACCTGAGATAAACGCCTTTATAATTCAAAGATGTATTTCACCAATGCTAATCAACTCCACAGAAATAATGGCGGCCTTCTCCACGCTAATGTGGGGAGCAACAGGAAACCAATCCACTGGCAATCCGTTTGGGTTGCGACAGCAACACAGTAGTTCACGCTCTACCCCTTAGAAAAGGTCTGGTCTACCAAGACAATCGACTGTGTTGTATACACTTCCATAGCTTCTCATACCTAAGAGAAACTCACATATAAAACTGAGACTTTTGACAAAGCTTTATTTTGAGAATATTCACTATTCTAAACATTTTAATAATTGAAAAGCTCAAAATTTAAAATCCTTGTCATATCAGAATTTCAATTGAGATAAATAGAATTTTACGACTATTTATTACGAGAAGTATTAAATATTTTATTCCATGTAAACGTGTGAAAGTGACTTAAACATAATATATAATGCCTAACATAATAAAAAGTAATCACTATTTGGTACAACAAAACCACTTGATAGATTATACGATATAATCGCAAATTTTCATTGTCAAATTTATAAATGGTGTATTCCTACAAATTTAATAATGAGATTGATACCATCGCATTATATATTGGTTCATCTAATCGGTCCTTTTGAGGCTCGCTGGTGCAAATTTTAAAATGTCAATATTAAACCATGATATTTATAATGATTTTTTTGTATTTTTTTCCTAATCGAAAGAAATAAGATTTTAAAAGTAAATATTTATAAATTTACTATTTCTTCTGGCTTAGTAATACTTATAATCACGACCATAACAATTTGACGCCCGATCCCTAGAGTATAGAGTTAAAGTCAAAAACATTAATGTACACTACATTTATTGCTAACTATGTTTTTATTAATATTTTATGATTAAGAATTTTAAATATTTAAAATACAATATTTGTTTCACGGAGACTAAAAAAAATCTGCTATTACTATAATAATATACAAGTGTAGAGCCCAAAATGGATATTAAGACATGGCGCTAAAAATATAAATAATTATTTGTTGAACTTTCTCCTGCCCAACAATAGACAGTTAGCATTAATCTAAACGGAAACATTAGTTTTAAAGTAGGCCATAATCTAAATATAAACAATAATCTAAACGTAAACAACAGTCTGATAGTGAACCATAATCTGAACATAAATAATATTTTGATGTTAAGCCATATTCTGAAATTAAATAATAGACTTAAAGTAAACAAGAGTCTTAAAGTAAGCAATAGTCTGAAACTAAAGCATACTCTGAACATAAAAAAATATTCTGAAAGTAAATGATAATCCTATTATAGACAATAGTTTTAACATAAACAATAACCTGAAAGTAAGCAATAGTATGAATATAAACAAGCATCGGAACGTAAGCAATAGTCTGGAAGTAAACAACAATATGAAAGTAAATTATAGTCTGATTATAAACAATAGTCTGAAAGTAAGCAATAGTCATAACGTAAACAATTGTCTGAAGATAAACCATCTGAACATAAGCAATAGTTTGAAATTAACCATAATCTAAGCATAAACAATAGTTTGAAATTAACCATAATCTGAACGTAAGCAATAGTTTGAAATTAACCACAATCTAAGCATAAACAATAGTCTGAACGTAAACAATAGTCTGACGCAGTGAAAGGAATTCTCAACGTAGGTCGAAGGAAAGAAGTGATAACGTGATTCCTTCCTCTCGTTAGTGATAAAATCTTAATGTCGTTAATTAGAGAGCTCAACAGAACTTCTATGGGGATTTATCAACGAGAAAAAAGAACGAAGGAAACAATGAAAAGGAGATTATAAACGAAGGCATTTGTACAGTGATACTTATAAAAATAAAATATAAAATTTTAAGTGGGTATTATAAATGTACTCCCACCCAAATACCTCTTTCTTCACAATGATGTGATCAGCAAAATAAATGAAATAAAATAAAAGTTGATATTACATGAAATAGGAAATTTTAAATACTAAAATATAAATGTCTAGCAATACATGTTTGGATAATAGGTGATCGAATCATATAAAGAGTAACTTTCACCAAATAAACCGCACTGCCATTGATGGGGAGATCGGGGTTCGAATCCCGATTGGTCGGGCTAAGTTGAGTTCTTCTAAGTGGTTTTCAGCTGCTTGCCTTTGATGTAAATGTGCATATATTTCCTCTAAATTATAACTTACTCCTTCCTACAATATTAACCTAATTAATATATATATATATATGCATTTATCAAAAAGTAGTGAAACGTGGTGGAAAATAAATACATACATATCTTACTAATGTTCATGCTATAACACTTGATTTAATAAATAGACAAATAGTTTAAAAAACATTAAAACATGTATATAGATTTCTAATCTTAGTGGCACCCATTTATTTTGAAAATTACAATAATTGGGTTTATCGATTACTTATTATTCTTTGTTAATCAATCAAACTAGAATAACAAAAATCTAGTAGTCAATAAAAGATTACATAAAGGAATTAAGAAAAATTTTGGAAGCTGAAGGAGGGGGAGAGTACAGGATGCATTGGTGGTCAAATTCCACTGGCAAAAGGAATGGGCATGTCTTAGACAGAACTACTACTAATAACAATAATAATACTAGTTACTCTTACTTAACTTCAACGTGGAAATAAACTCAAATGTATATACCATTTTAAAACAAAATATTCGAAATATTGTGATAGTTTTGTTTAAGGTTTTTACCCCATATTGTATTTGCATACCCGCCTCGGTAGCGTAGTTGGCTAACGCGCTAGTCGTGTTGAGCTCGACCGCCGAGGATGGGGAGATCGAGGTCGAAACTCGGTCGGGTGAACTGGGGGTGGTTTTTCCCTAAATTGTTTTCCACTCTCCCTCCACGTAAATGCGGGTTCACTATCCTCTAAATTCAACCTCCCAATTCCTAATCCATTAGAGTAATTAGTACTTAACCGTATAATTCAAAGCGGGTAGTAAGACGCGTGCTAAATATTATTTTTATTATTATTGTATTTGCATACTATGCAAAAAGTTAATAGAAACTTTTAAAGCGCATTCTTTTCTTCTCTCTCTATCTATAAACTCGTAAGATTTCTTGACCAATAAAAAATGTAAATATTGACTATTTAGTCTAAAATGGAGATAGATCATTGCTGTGCAAACATTTCTCCTAAGAGATTTAAGGAAAAATAACATACTTTTTAGATACTTATATTAAATTACTCTATGGCATTGGAGAATTATTGCGTTAAGACTTAAGTAGTATATGTTTACAACTAAAGCTCACAAAATTGTATTAATATATTTGCAATTATCTCAGAAACTGTTGCTTTTATAAAAATATATGTCAAATAAAAGTTTTTTATTTCTAATAGTCCTACAATTTTGCAATGATAAGTTGTTTAGTTTCCAAATAGTTGTGGAGATAGGAAATTAACGCTTCTGTAAAGTACCCTAAAAATCATTTTCATAGGAAAATGAAAAATGCCAGTTTATTTATAATCTTAATCAACGCCTAGTTGAAAAATTTTAATCAAAATCGTTTAGCAGATTTTGAGAAACCATTTTTTCTCTTTTCGCCCTTTCAGTAAATACCCTTAATTTTAAGTTTTTAATAGACACACAGACAGACGGCATTGCAAAGACTATTTGTTAAGGTTCGTGGGTCATGAGACATCGACATCCATCAACATTTCAGGTTAGTATTTTTTTACGGTCCAATACTTAAAACTTTGTCCAAAAAGTTAAAAAATTCATATAATTGCGTATAGATTGAAAGTTATTGATTTTATAAAATATATTTCGAGATAAAATATTTGTATTATAAATATATATACATATTTGTAATGCTAAGTAATTTCATATCTCAAATAGTTTCGAGCCATTAAAAAAAATGTTAATTTACGCATCAGACCGGAGCCCTTAAAGCCATTTTGCCGAAATATTGAGTAGCCATTTGATTGGAATATTTATTAATGTTCATAAATGAAATTTAATCAAAATCGTTAGAGCCCATTTTGAGAAAATCGACTTTTTCTGTTTTTGCCCTTCAGTAAACTACCCTTAATTTTAGGGTAGATATCCAATTCCAAAAATCCTCGGGGCAACCCATGAAAACCCTAGATATCTAGTTCTAGCTCAATCGTAAAATAGTTTTTAGGCTCTAGTTGGAGGTACAGACAGACAGACAGACAGACAGAAATTCAAAAACCACTATTCGGATTCAGGGAATCATGAAACGTCAAGATTCATAAAAATCTCAAGTTCGATCCCTTTGACGATCACCATACTTTCTACCTGTAAAATAGAAAGAAAGTAAAAATATGTATTGAAGAATATCTTGTAAGTGCCTGAGAAATATTCAACAAGAAACATTTGGGCGCTTGTATAATTTTATCTTTAATAACAATTTTTTTTTAGTTTTTGTCATTTTTACCTAAATTTTAAAAGATTTTAGATGCAATTAAGTAATATAATTTATAGTTCGTAGCTATTATTAAAAAAATGTTAATTTACATATCATGAAATTAAGGCCAATTTTTGCCGAAAAAGATAATTTTGTTGGATACATTTGGAAACTATGGTCCTCCCTAGATCCCAAATGGCGGTCTGAAAGAAGAAAATACACCAAACTAGAAATGTATTGGTGGGTGATACGTTTAAAACTTGGTGGAGATCCATCAATTAGTTGGAAAGTTTAAAGAATGGAGTACAAACACACGCTCTGAAGTAGGACTGCCTTTGTTAGCCTTTTTCCTTTTGTAAAAATATGTTAAGTTTACAAAAACAATAAGTTAACTCCCTAAAAGGTTTAAAGAAAATAATACAGTAAAGTTATTTAACAATGAGAGTAAGAATATATAAGATAGCACTTTAAAAAATATCTTAGACAAACAAAACAATTATGCAAACTTACAATTATAGCTCTTGTGGGTTATGTAAAAATATACATCAATTATTGTAATACATAGATCATTGTTTATTTTTCATTAAATTTAAAAATAAGGTAAAATAAAATAATATCTACCTGAACTGAACATTAAAACCTCAAAATAAAATGTAAATACTTTTTTCAACTCATATTAAATAAGAATCAAATATTCAAAGCTATTATTTATACTTAAGAAGGATTACTCCATGTGGATATAATATTATGAAAATTGAACAATCACACCTGGAAATGAGAATGGAACCTGGACCTTTGGCTTAGCTATGCCAATGCTCTGACCACTGAGCTATCCAGGATTAGTTCCGCGTCCAGCGTCATTCTTCACTCAAATTTTAAGGCAGAATCTATTATGGAACGTGCGGAAATCGTCGGCTACAAATGTGTGATTTAAATTTTGAAATTAAATTGGTTCAAACAATATCTATGTGAGTTTGGTCTATGAGCTTCCAAAAACCTTGGGTATATTTTCGGAGTATTTAGATACATAAAATTGATTGATTATGCTCCTTGTTGGACAGAAATGACCCTTCTTTCTTGATGTTTCTATAGCAAAGTATATTATTACATTTATGATATTTTTTGAAATGTTTCTAAGACAGTGTATATTATTTCGTTTCAAAAAATGTTTGCCTTTTTAGTAAATGTCGTTATGTTAAGATTAAAGAGAGATAAAATGTGTGTAGTACACCACACCATTTATTTACTAAAGCAAAAGTATAGTGTTATACATTATATGAATTTTATTATAATAAAATAATGTATGGATAATTTAAGTGGAAATCTAACTTAAACTGTATGTCCATTTGCTAATCAATACTAATTATTGACCAATATCAATTAATAGCTAGTAAATCTTTGCTAGTGTTTTTTAATATTATTATATCCAAACAATAAACTTTTAACTAATATCGATTAAAGTATATGCTTTTAACTTGCGGTTCAAACTCAATAGCTTAGTTATTAAAAAAGCAGATACATATATACTAGATATTTGCATACCGTGAACAAAATTTAATCAACTTTTTTTTAAACACTGTTTCAAAAAGACTTTAATTTTATTGTTTTTAACTAATGATTGCCTATTTGTTAATAAATAATCAAGCCAGGGGCATCTCTTGGTATGAGAAGGTAATAATAAATTATAGAAGATATTATACCTTATTTCTGAGATCATTAATTGTTGTAAGCACACTCGATTAAATCTTCTGGCACCAGGTGTACGTTTTCCCACCTTATTTCTTATCAGACTAAGGAGCCTAGGAGAATATTCCCTTATACCTTGAGTCGGAAAATAGCCGTGCGATAGTGATTACAATGTAACATGCATGTAGAGAGATGCTTTACAATTTTGAAACCTCTATAATTACATGTAATAATAACGAAATTACGGGCAGGTTTTCAACTCTGTAATTAACCTGGTCATGATTTACTTCACCCCGTAACGGTCTATCAGGTGATTTAAGGGGGAGGGGGTGGATAGAAGGGGTTCCTGGGAGAAGAGAGAGAAAGATGTATTAGGTCCCGCTGAAGCCATTAATAACGCAGGCCATGACAGGTTCTAGTAACTTGCCTATACGTGTGGTCGATACACCTCTTGTCTATTTTATGTTACATTTTTCAAGAAGTACTTTTACTTTCAAATTAAAAGATTTTTACCTTGTTTTTGAGAGTCTTATTCCTGAGGCAAATGTAATGTTTTAAATGCCTTTATGTATTCACTCATGATATTTATTTTCACCAAACAAAATGTGAACTTTGAGTGATGGACACGTTCTCCTATCATTTGGAAGAGTTTTATTTATTGCTTTACCCGAAGCAGTGGTCATCCAGTTTATACATAGGCTCCACATTGCACTCGCCATTGAAAAGAAGATCAGGCTTGGATTCATAGTTGGGTGCATTTTAAATATTATTTTTTACATGTGATTTTTGACTGTGTCTCTTTTAAATCCTCTTTCATCACTGACGTGAGAGAATTAACTTTAAATTATCCTGATTATCTTCAAGATTTAAAAGGTCTCCATAATAGAATAGATAGTAATCAAATATCACAATGATATTACATGTGAATAACCCACCTCAACGCAACCAACATGGATTTAAACCTAAACCTTCACGTAACCGGACATTTAAATATATTGCGATCCTGACACCTTAGCATGATCACCGGGAGAGTCAAATGATTTTAAGTGCATTTCAAAGGCATATTTATAACCCTTTATTTAATCTAAGAATCATGATGACAAAATAAATACAAACTGGGAGTATTGGAGTATGAATAAGATTGTGCTTTTGAACAATAAATTACCTGCTTTGGTGGCTGCATGGCCTAACGCGCTACTCTTGTGTTTGACTGTACTGCCAATGACGGGGAGATAGAGGTTCGAGTTTTGGTCACGTGTACTGAGGATTGTTTTTCACTCTATCCACGCAAATGTAGGTACCTTTCATATAAATATTATCTTCCTAATCGCTAACACATTAGAGTAATTAGTACATAAGCGTATAAACCAAACGGGTATTAAGATGTTGTGCAAAAAAATAAAAGTAGGCTTATGTTAGATACAGTTGGGTGCTTTCTTACGTCTGGTACTAATATTATGTATTAAAGAATTGGTTGGGTTTTTTCATCTAGTCATTGTGAGATAGTAAATATATTCTATAATCAGAGTTTGGTTTTTATTAAAATTAGAGTATATATTTTTATAAATGTATCATTGAATCTTTTATTTACACAGAAACGGTAGCAATTATAGTTTTAGATTTTTACACTATGGCAAAGTTTATATATAAGGTCATAACTTAAGCAGTCTGTAGATGCGATTTTTCTATCTTTGAGTGTAAACTAAGTGTAGTTGAGAATTAATAGCCAAGCTATTATTTATGCGTACTAAGCAGAGTCTTGGTTCGATTCCGTTCAGGTCATTTTTCAATTTCAGAATATAAGTGTAGTGAATTAAATATTCAATAACTTTTGAATTTCAATAATAAATATTACCTACTCTCATACTCACGTATGGGCTGGATAGAATTCATTGAATGAGTATTATAAAATATTATTTTCAAGAGCATTTAACATGTGTTATTTATTATAATTAGATAAATCAACGAAGTTATGCTCCCACATAGATATAATATTTATTAAAAATTTCAAGTTTCTGTATAAAAAAACCCTTGACCAATCATAAAACTAAATTTTTACTTCCTTGTCCTGGATACAAGAATAAATTTATACAAACAGAATTTAATTTTTAGCTTATGTCTGTGTAAGGGTTTATAACATCATAATAATAATAATATTAATATAATTAATAATTCTGAACATAACAGGTTGTTGATAGTTATAAATAATATAATATTTTCCCAACATAAAATACCAGTGGAGTTCCTCTGAAATTTGTTTCTTCAGAGTAAGTCACTAATTTGTGTGAAAAGTAGGTGCGAGAATAATGTGCCATTCTACGTTTTACATTGATTGTAAGGAATATAATTTAGGTTTTACATTATTTTATCAATTCTATCTAAATGCTAAAAGTTAATAATCCCACACCCGTTGGTCATTTGGCCTAAATATAGCTCATATAGTTTTATCAGTGCCGAAACGCTCGAAGAACAAATACTGAACTGGTGTTCTGAGAAGGTTTTTACCTAAATAGCTTGTTTGGCACGCTGATCCCACGCAAATTTTAGAATATTTCCTAAAATTATTTCTTCTTCTTCATCCTGCCCAATTAGTGTGGTTGAATGTGTGAAGCCTGGATGAGTATAAATAGGTTGAGAAAAAAGAATTGTGAAATTATTATTATTATTAGCACCGTGACTATTACCCTTTCGGGTTGACGCACTTACGCTATTGTGCAATAGTAGGGTGATTGTGAGATGAAATGGAGGTCCTACAGTTTAACATGGGATCCGAAACCACAGTGGAACCTGGCATTCCACACATTACACTAGTTGTGATTAATACACGTCTTGTCAGAGGTGAGGAAGGGTTTGAACAATCAGATAAATCTGTGCAGGGACCGAGAATTGAACCCTGGACCAAAGCGTAGAGGTCTTACACCTACCCCTAGACCGCAAGGTCACCAAATGTGAAATTAAATGGCGTATACACTTCTGCACTTGTTTCCCTAAATCAATCCATTTTCTAATTCCTGTAAACCAAATTGATGAAAGTGGGTCTGTATGAAAGTTAAGAAACGGGCTATGTTTTATCATTTTTTATTATCAAAAGTTATTTTGGCTAAAATAAATACACTAATTCTTAAATATAATTTTAATTTATTTGGGGTCTTCACGTGTACTTTCTGATTCGACTGATATATGATATATCAACGCACGAATTATAAACTAACTTAATAATCTAAAACAGACACAACATCCAGCCATTGTCCGATAAGTCATAAAATGTGAAGGGGCGGAAACCCACATTTCACAAATGATATTTTTTTCAGCCATGCCAGGAATCGAGTCAGGAACCCTTAGATAACTAGGCATACACTCTACCGACTGATCTAAAGTGTCGGACTCACTAATAGAAACAAAGAGTTTAATTTTATTCCCGTGGTGATCACAACAGTTGTTGAATATCTGTCAAGGATGTCCTGGAATTTTATGACAACTTTTTATTTTTATTTAAAAAGTTTGTCATCTAATACCGCTATACTCATGACAGATATTCAACAACTGTTGGGTCACCATGTGAAGAAAATTGAACTTTGTTTATACTGGAAGATATTTTATTAATCAGTCAAAAAAAATTGCGATATAATATACAAACAAACTCTCCTTAATTCGTGTTTCCTACATTTTCACCATAAAGTACATAACAAATATTATTAATATAATTATTATGATATTTTATTATATTATATATTAATAAACAAAAATATTTTTTTTACAATTCTATCTATCTATATATCACCTTTAGAATTCAAAAATGGTTTAATTTTTTAAAGCTAGCATTGAGAATTGGTAATAAATAAGATTATTTCAAATTATTGTTTGAGCTAAATAAAATTCATGATTGAGTTATTAGTTGTCTATTTAAAAAAAATTCAAGAGCATTAGAATATCGTACTCATTGTTGACTAGAACCATTACCTACATAGCAAACGTTTAATAGGCAACCTCTGACGCTTTCAACGGTCTGTAACTCATTGGACAATTGGCCAATTAACACACTGGTGCATTTCGTAAACACGAAGAACGGGGCAAAACATAGAAGCTCACCGGTTAAACACTGGACACACAGACATAGGGAAGATAAGGGTTGGTTGTTTATAGGTTTCTGGCACGACAACTGCTCCCTGCCAACCCATACACACACATACACATAATATACAATACACACTCGAGAAGCGATTAAATTAGACATTCGCAAAATTAACAGTGCATAATTTTAACTGACTCAACCACCCGAAGGAAGATTTCACCTCCCAACCCTTTTAGTAACTGTATAAAGCAAAGAGGTACACCTTCCATTAGGCCTACAAGAGTCGACTTCAAGGATTAGAAAGGAAGTCAGTTTTACGAGTCAGGGGTTCAGTAAGGGCTGCGATCACTTTTTGCTTAATTTTATTTAAATCACTGTATTCAATGTATGGTGAAGGTTGTTTAGTTAGTATTTCAAAATCTTCTTAAATGTTTGTTTCAAATAATTTATTAATAAATAGCAAGTTTATTATTTAGAAAACTTTTATGATATAATTATGGTAAGTATATATTTCACCACGTCTTACTGCTCGTTCTTACTATCCGTAATTATTGATAGCTCTAATTAATAGGAGTGATGAAGGCATATTACATCAACAATAATATGAATATCGTCTTTATTTTGATGAAGTTAAAGCCAATGCCTTTTTTACTACACTTAGCCTACTTAATAATCAGACTACACATCTAATGTTTATGTACTAAAAACTAATTTATAATATCTCGTCAAAAATAAAAATAATAGTAAAAAAAATATAACCAAACTAATTATTTCGGTGCACACGAATTGCAGAACAACTCATCAAAGCTCGGTAATATCCTTACATGATGTGGGGGGTGAAAATTAAACTCATAATGAATTTGTTCAAAATAGAACATGGAGGTTAGGTTAGGTTAGGTTAAAGTAGTTTAGGTTAGGCTAGGTTAGGTTATGTTAGGTTTGTGGCTAGGAGTTGAATGGGACTACAGATTGTTCCGTAACTCGTGTGGACCGGCTGACAGGTATACTTTATTCCGCAATTCGAGTGGGCCCTAATAGAATGTCTGCTGAGTCTGCCTGCTCACCGATGAAGATGTAACTATACAAATTTTAAGTTTTTTCTTATAAATATAGGTTTAAAGTGGGGTTGACGCAGCCGTGATAATTTCACTTGGCTTAAAGTCTTTTGACCAAATAATAGTTAAACTAAAGTAAATTGGCTAAAAATTAATTTAATAAAAGTCAAATAGCATTGATTACTTCGGCCTAAAATGAATTCCAAACAAGAAAATTACATAATAAGTTTCTTCAAAATTATTTTTATCTAAATTTATCAATACTAAAAATGAACTCACGTAAATTCAAATGATCTGGCGTAATTTGGCCTAAACTTTAGGCCAACTTAAGTGTGTATTCTAATATGTGTATGATATAAAGTCAGTGTGGCAATGTGACAGCTAAAAATAAATCCTAATAAAGACAGGGTAATCCCTTCCAGTGATCGCATGATCTAATGGTCAATGCTTGTAATTTGGTCCTTTTTACAGAGAGATTAAAGGTTTAATCTCGTCTATAAGATGTAGGGATAATTTTCTATTGGTCATTGGTTTCTAGGGTCTCCTGAGTCCATCCCCAAGTTCATGCAAGTTTTATCCCTCTAATCCTTCTCATTCCAAATATATGGACTGAACGACTAGCTACACTATGTTTTAAAGTTTATTAAAAAAGTAGCTTGTAGAAAATTAGGTGTGTGAAATTATATACATGTATCGTTCTTTTTAATAAGTTGTACAACAAATTAACTATTTTGATTTGACATTAAAAGAAACAAAAGTTTGTATGCACTGTAATAATTAATCAAAAATTGATTCATTTATTTAATGAACATTTTAATATAAAAATATCTTATATAATTTGTACAATCACAATATTAATAGGTTAGGCATCATTAAAATATAATATATTATTATTATTATAATTTTTTAGCACCGCGTCTTACTACCCGTTCGGGTTATACGCTTAAGTACTAATTACGCTAATGGATTAGGAATTGGGAAGGTTGAATAGAGGAAGTGAACCCGCATTTGCGTGGAGGGAGAGTGGAAAACCACTTAGGAAAAACCACCCCCAGTTCACCCGACCGAGATTCGAACCTCGATCTCCCCGTCCTCGGCAGTTGGGCTTAACATGACTAGCGCGTTAGCCAACTACGCCACCGAGGCGGGTAAAAATAATATATTTGATTGATTTAATTGAAATTTAAGAACAAATAAAGATATATATCTTTTTTACCTGTCTTTTCTCTAATACTTTAAAGTTTTCAAGCAAATAAAATAAAAAATTCAATCAAAGTGAAATTATGTTCTGTAGTTTTCTTTAGACATCACAAAGGGCTATAAAAATGTTTATTCCAGAATGTACTTTCAATATTCATACAAATAATATGCTCCTCTAAGTATTAAGGATATGACTGAACGCAAACAAAAGTTTTGTTTTCCTGTTTTTTTTTATTAATAATGAAGTCCCTTTTTATTTTACTCCCATATCATTAGTTTGTTTTTATTTGAAAGTCAGAATATTCCAAGATTCGTATTTCTTTGGCCCAATCCAAGTAAAATGATAAGTTGTTTTTGCTATTTTCATCGTTATATGCGTATCAAGAATATGCATCATAAGACCAATCATTAAGGAACGAATATTCAAGCTAGAATACTTGTATATTACATGAGTTTTCTTGAGCTTATATAACTATACAGTATGCCACCAAACACCTCTTCCTCACAGTAAAAGATTGGTACGATACAATCGTAGATATTTTGTTTGTATTATTATATTATTTGAAGTTAACATTTTGAAAAATATATTATAAGTAAATCCGTATTGTAAATGTTTTTATGATAAAATATATACACTATCTTTTTATTCAAAATAAATTATCTTCAAATACAGACTTTAAACCAAATTGTTCGATCCATTTTAAAACATCTAATCTTATAAATTACTTATTTGTAAATTTAACCTATACACATTTATAGGAAAAATAAATTTAAAATCATAAATATAATGTAAAATACACCCCAAGTAGGCCTACTCAGTTTTAGTAAATTGGTTAAAGCAATATATATGTATTTGATATAATTTCAAAATTTCGAGAATTAATAAACAGCAAAGATCAATAATACGTTCTGTTGTCAGAAATAATGTTTAAGGTATTATTTATTAATTAAAACACTTTAGATATCCCTCTATAACAATACTAGGTGTTAAGCCTCTCTCTGTCAAGGAGCTTGGGTTCATTTGAAATAATATAATAGCCCCATTACACATTTAAGATGACTATTAAATAATTAACTCTAGTAATATACTAATTTATAGATATAAGGAATAAATTATCATCATGGTTTCCCAAAGAGAATAATGGTTGACCAAGCTATGCCATAGGTCATTGTTTATTTTCATTATTATAATACTCCAGTATAGTTGGTAGCATATACTTCGGTATAGTTCATGAATATCATTGAAATAAATATTTATATTTTTTTATCTTTTTATTTCTTTCTGACTAAATAAAAGTAAAACTCTCTAGAATATGAAATTTTTATTTTCCTACAAGTTTTACAGTATCTCCTATTTTCATTCAATTCCCAGCCTCCTATTTATCTAATTTATAAATTTTTCAACTTTTATGTTATTTAATGTGGTTATTGATCAATTTTCCAAGTATAAACTTTCTTCCGCAGTGAAACTGAACGTAAAGCAAACTAATAATATCAGATTAAACATAATAGTATCTATTAAAGTTATTTTACTATTTTAAAGTTATAGATTATTGTTTTTTTCAAAAATGTCATCAATTTCAGCTGCTTTTTTGTCCTAGCCTCTTCAAAATGTTAATACCTGTACCAAGGCTCTCTTATGCTAGATCACGTATACAATGTTAGCACGTACCGCCGTGGTCTCTGTATTGCGTGAAAAACGTTTATCTCCCTTCCACCCATCACACACACGTGGTAATCTTCTACTATTCAATGGCCGTACGAGAATTAAATAAATTGTTTCCTAAATAAATTTTAAATTACTAGGAAGCTTCTTTAAATTCTTTAAACTCGACACGTTTTAATTCCAGTTTAGTCACAAAAGAAAATCACTTAAATAATATTTTAATGTATCAAGAAACCTTTTTATTTTAACTTTAGTCTTTAAATAAAGAAATAGCTTTTAATTTTCAAAAATAAATAAACTATTGAAACAATAATAAACTTCCTTTTAAAACTTTTGGGTAACATTTTTACATACTTTCTCTATGGCATTCGGAAATAGAAATGTTACTGCCGCGCTTACGATAGTACGCCACCTATTCCTATCTTGAGCTGGTTCTATCCAGTCCAACTCATTACGCTCTATCTCGTTCAGGTCCTTTCTAACAATAACCTCCCAAGTGCGTCTAGGTCCTCCCAATGGTCTGAGTTGGACAGTCAATACCCTGAATATGGTTCTAGGTACTTACATTCACGCTGCGTGTTGTGCCCACCATGATGTGCAAGATTTGTTATGAGCAAAGGTTATGTAACTCATCATTATGTAGCTCCTCCACTAAGCAGTATCATCCCTTTTTCGATTATATATCTTTCTAAGCAGCTTGTTTTAGAACACCTTTAATTTATTTTCATCGTGTAAGGCAAGAGATGTTGTTGTTTCACAACCATTGAGAACAACCCTTAAAATTATGATTTATTTTGAGTTTTACATTCTTTGACCACTGGCGTCATATTAATAACTTATTGACCAAGTAGTAAAATATATTTCCTAATTGTATTGTTTTCCAAATTTAAACTATAAAATTGATGTTGCTAGCTAAAATTTATATTCCTAAATATTTAGACTCATTAATCAGATAAGATGATATGTTGTTCACAGTGGTCTTTAAACTATCGTCCCAAGTCACTGCTCTTTTTGTGATCATATACTTAGTATTTTCAGCCCTCTGAACTTATTTTTATTATTATAAGGCTAGGTGTTCTGTCTCACGACAGGTCCATTCCTTTTGTCAGTGAACTTAGACTGCCAATACTCCATGTCCTCTGCCTCCTCCTTCAACTCCAAGAATTTTCTTCTTTCCTTCAGTTAATCTAATATTTGAATCTTCCTTCTTCCTAAGCTAGAGATGAGTAAGGTTAAAGTTTGTGTATTCCCTTACCAGCTTATAATAAAATCTTTGTGTTTCTCACAACAGCTTACTTACTATTATCTAACATAGTTAAATCATATCCGTATCCTAAAGTCTGCTTTGTACTCTTTAATGTCAACATTGGTAACATCTTTAATGCATATATCTATTGATCAAAGTTGATATTCCTTAAGGAATTAATATTAAGACGACAATGAAACTAAAATGTATCTGAACCATATTAGTGGACGATATCCTAATGAAAAATAGTTTGCGGGTTTCCAGGGATTTAAGGATTAAAACTACGTTCTGGTGAACTATTTATTAAAATAATGAGGACCATGAATCACTATCCGTTTAGGTGGTTCTCTTATATTCTAGCTACGATCATGTGTTAAGGTTGAGTAGGTTTGTATTTAGGGAAAGTATACCCGTATTTGCATGGAGGTAGAGTGGAAACCTATTTAGGAAACACATACCCCCAGCCTCGATCTCCATGTCATCGGTAGCCCAGTCTATTGAAAGAGTGAAGCCTTGTTAGACTTTGCAGAAGCTGAAGTAGGTCAGATGTACTTAAGGTATAATAAAAAGACCCATTATACCTAGTTAAATTTCGAATACAGACCTTCATGAGAAAATTAGACTAGATGAGCCTTCCCCATTGGTTTAGTTTAAAACTATATGTATATATTCGCTATATCTGAGTTATTGTCAATAGTACAGTTTAATTACAGTCCCTAGATCCCAGCAGAAATATCAAACGACAAGGCTAGAAGGACCTTTTCCTCTGGAGGGTAATCTTGGTATACCAGAATAGCAGCCAATGACTGTTACGGCTTTAAAATAGATATAGAGGAAAACAGGATCCAAGAAGCGTTTCCCTGACCGTAAACGGGAAGTGGTAAGCGGGTCTTAACTTTGGCTAGACAACCTAAGTCAAATGGTTAGTTACTGCAGTCTAAGGTTTCACATTATAGTTCTAGAATACTACTGCACTACAAATGGAACCATTGCTAAAATATAATTCCCGGGTAAAAATTGATTTTCATTACAAAAAAATAATAACGTATTATATAGATTTGTTTTAATAGACATGTTTACATGTTTCATTTTTCAGCTCGGATATCATCACGTGTTTATACAAAGATAATTGTACTGGGATCTAGTAGCGTGTTTTAAAGAGCTACTAAGTTAGGCATTATTTAACATTACCTTGGTTTGTTCTCATCATTTAGTCTTATATTAGCGTGTTTTTTTTGATATTACAATATCATCTGAGGTATTAACTTACGTGTTACTTGTTCAAATGAATACCTAGTGGATGATATACTATTGAAAGCACAGTAAACGACCCTGACAAGCCTAGAATAACTCCAATTCACTTCACTACAGGCCAAAATCCCGTATTATTGGTGAAACGCTGGTTTCCCCTTTAAAATGAATTCTTAGCCCTGCGGCTGTGGAAGTGAATGCTACATTATTATTATTATTTAGCACGCGTCTTACTACCGTTGGTTATACGCTGTGAATGCTACAGGGTTGAACCTATTTTATATGTTGTATTAATATATAATCCGTTGGCTCACATGTGTTTTTTAAGAATCTCGTTTTATTATTCGTTAGGCTATACGAACCTATGTACTAATTCCTCTAATATTTTAGGGATTAGGATGGTTGAGTTTTATAAGAAATGAGTATTTGCGTTTGTGGAGACGGAGTATGTAAAACAATTTAGTAAAAACTAAACTCAGTACATCTGACTAGGATTGAACCCTGACCTCCATCTTTGGCAGAGTAGTCTATATGGCAAGTAGTGCTTTAGACGATGTAGCCACCAAAGCTGGTAGCTTTTTTTCTTTAGTATGTTGTACGCATATGTACTAAATATTCTTCTTTTATAAGGATGAGTAAGGTTAAACTTAAAGGTAGTGTACTTGCATTTGCGTGGAGGGAGAGTCTAAAACCCTTTTGTAAAAACTTACCACAGTTTTCCCAACTAGGATTTGAGCCCCAATATCCCTGCCATCAGTATTCTAGTCTATCGCGAGAGTGACACCTTGGACCATGCTACCACCGAGGCAGGTCCTGTTACTTATTAGTTAAATTTTAAAACAAACAAGCATAAGGCTTTAATAAATAAATGAATACATATTAATCATGAAATGAAAATTAATTTACTTTAGTAAATCTTGTGATTTAAAAAAAATACTTAAAAAATCAAACATGTCTTTGTAAGAAACTAATATTAAACATATATATTCAAATAAGTCTGAAAACGTAATTTTTGTCTATAATTTAATTAGATAATATGATAACTTTCAAGTTATTAAAAATATCCGAATTACATTGTTACCGTTTAAGAATAAGATTTTAATTAATAAAAAAATTACATTCACAATAAATTTTACCAATACAAACTACAAATAGTTGAGTTGTTTATAACCTTAAAAGGTTCCTTATATTTGTGATTGTTATTTATTAATAATTTTTTTTCTCTACCAAACATACAAATATTTCAAAATTGTTTATAAATTTGAACAAGTAACTTTATTTTTTTTAAATTGCTGTCACCATTTGGTTTTCTTGTTGTTGACATTCCTCTCGCTAATGACGTAGATTCCTTTGACAAATTTCATCAGTATATTCCTGTCATGCACGCATGTCAATATCAAAATACTTCTTCCAATCTCTTCTTATTTTCGAATAGATGTTCGCTAGCATATAAGGGAAAATATTTAATTTAAAATGTTTCAAGATTCAATCACGTGACACAACCCACTCCCTATTAGCTTATATAATGTAGCCCTTTAATCATATTTTTTGCACAAATATATATATATTTACAGGATTTATATATAATATATTAACATAATGAGAAAATGGATGATTAACTTATTGAAATATTTGTATTCACCTCTGAATGTAGGAGGATAATGAAACAATTAAAAAATAAAATTCAACACACTCAGATGGGATTCCAACTCATTCCTCTACAGCACAAGCAAATATAACTAAAATAGAAGAACACCTTTGTAACTTTGTAAGTTGTAACTAGTTTGGTGTAAGTTGGTCCAAATTGTTCACTAAACTGTCAATTCTTTTGAGATTTCACTCCTCTTCCACTATCACTAAAACCATATAGTTAATTAAAATATTATTTAAAAATTTACAGTAAACTTATAGAATTATGAATACATTAATTTGATTTACTCAGATTTTACGTTCTAGTGTGACAATGTACTGAAGAGGCTTTAAGCAGTATTGATTTACTTCAGATTTTACGTTCTAGTGTGACAATGTACTGAAGAGGGCTTTTAAGCAGACCATTAACATTCCAACATTTTATTATTTTAAAATACATTGCTAGGATTACGGTGGGCAGGACACCCAGCTCAATTTGGGGAGTCTAGAATCGTGGTCAGGGTATCGACTGGTAAATCCAATAGGAAAATACCATTGGGAAGAACTAGACGCAGATATGAGGATAAAATTAGAATGGAATCGAGATAGGATGTAATAAGGTGGACTGAATAGAACTATCTCAAGTTAGATAGGTGTAATGAGTGGATGGATAGACTAGCTCAAGTTAAGATAGATGTAATAAGGTGGACTGAATAGAACTATCTCAAGTTAGAGATAGGGTGTAATGAGGTGGACTGGATAGAACTAGCTCAAGTTAGAGATAGGATGTAATAAGGTGGACTGAATAGAACTAGCTCAAGTTAGAGATAGGGTGTAATGAGGTGGACTGGATAGACTAGCTCAAGTTAGAGATAGGGTGTAATGAGGTGCATAAGATAGAACTACTTTAAGATAGGGATAGGATGGCCTACTTTTTATGAAAATAATGTGATAATCAAGCTACATTCCAATGAGTGTGTAATATTTTTGACTAGCCTCTCCGACCCTAAGCATGAGAACCCTAAGAAAATAAAATTAATCCACTTTCCTTTGAAGGCTTAACGTATTCCAAACATATTTTCCCTTACTTAGATATAAGACTTTGTCCTCGCTACTTGGCTTGCTACTTTACTATCTTTCCTGCTTTCACCCTTTCCACGATAAGAATAAGGCGGGGAATAGGGATGGGAGGGTGTTAGGGCAACATTTGGGGGGTGGGGATAAGGGTGGGGGAAAGAAACGGATGAAGGCAATTGAAAGAGAAATGAGGAACCAGAAGGGATGTTTTTACTCTGGCAGTGAAGATAAATTATTTTTTTAGCATACCCCTTTTGTAGGACCTAGGACAGGGCCTCCATCCCACTCTACCCCTCCACCAAAACCTTTCTCACACCCTTATAAAAAAAATCCCTCACACACACGGAGCACGGGTAAGGGTTGCAAGTAGGTGAGCCCGGTAGCGGTGCCACAGCTGTAAAATATATGGGAACGCTGACAAAAAAAAATATATATATATCTCGTGTTGCTATTCTCCTCTAGTCCGCTCTGTTCCCTTCCAACCAAACTAGTGCTTGGATCTTCCCCTTTTCATTTCGACCGAACTTACGCCATGTCAGTGACCGGTGGTTTTTTGCGGGTTTCCTGGACGCACAGACCCCGTCATCACCTCCTTCGTTTCTTTCGACTGACTTATTATCGTCGGGTACGTATGTAAATATATGATAAATGAAATTAGATGAAAGGTTAGAACCAATCGCAGCATAATAACACGTTTGCATATCCTACAGGATATGATGGCAAATACTACTCAAATATTTCTGTTGAATTAACGACAACAACATTCTAATAAAAAATCGATTTTTCACTAATTTAGGCATCTCAATTTAGATGTGTTTTTACCAACATTCAAAGAGAAAATAGTTATTGGTTTTGATGAACAAATAAAGAATTAGTTATTATTGTTTAGCCAGAGAGATATATTTTGTTTAAAGATTTACAGCCATGCAGCAAATAACGGTTTCCATGGTGATTAAACAAAGAATGATAAACTTAATACTCTATATGAAAATCGGGTTTTCGTGGAAAACTACTATTTTTCCTGAAATCCTGGACTCATAAACGTTAAAATGAGTTGTCATTTGTCAAAATCCATTCAGTTATTTCCTCGCAATTTCTACTACCGGAAATGGGTTTATAAAATTATGTATAAGGATAAATATTGTAGTATTTATTGGAATGTATAACATGATAATAGTAATAATTTAGTTGTCCAATTTGTAGTTAATGAAAATACTTCACAATTTGAGTAAATTTGGATGGTCATACTAGAAGAAGTTTTATTGCATCCGTTGCAAAAACAGCGAGTAACTTAATTATATATGTGTAGGCAAGATAAAAAAACTCTCTGAAAACATTTCAAAGAAACGTAATAGGCGGGTCTTTTATTCAAAAACCAGCTGAAGGAAAGGGGAATTTACAATGTACTCCGAAAACAGTTACTGTTGAATAATCAAATTTTTGAATAGACTTACAGATGGAAAAAGAAACTAAACAATAAAAAAAAAGAAACAAAAGTTTTTATTTTTTGAAATTTATTTCATGTTTACAATTCATTCTTTCTTTTTCTAATGGAAAAATGTAAAAGTTTTTGTTTGTGTTTGTTCGATTGAAGCACTACTTTTGTAAGCCACAATACCTCCTTCTTATACGATTTATCGGAATATTTTAAGCTTTTAAAATAAATGCACCAGATTTAACAAGTAATACTAAAGAAAAAAAGTTAAAACTGATGCAATTTAATCTAAATTTATGTTGGGAGCTTGATGGCATTACGGCTTCGGTGGTTTTGGTGTAAGTGCTCACCTATTTTCCAGATGTTCCCAAGTTCAAACCCAGGTGACCTTGATAAATTTTTGCAAGACTATGATAATCCTTAGAACAACTTCCACCAAATGGTAAGTAATTTTGTCAGTACTGTGTCAATTATGGCATGAAGATCCAAGTAAGTTATATGATAAACCTTTCATGGATAGGTTATAGTTTCTTACTCTCTCGATGATAGTAATTCAGAACGTAAAACAATAGGAAACTACCCAGCTATCAAGATTTTCCTAGTAAATTTGTCTTTTCCCAGATGGTGTGGGTGGATGACACTACCTAGCTGCTTGAGATGGAAAGGAAACACATCATTACCTAACTTCGCGTTGTGGATTCATTATTTTTAAATGCACTGAGTCTTATTACCTGTCCGGGCTTTACGCTTATGTATTAATTATGCTAATATATTAATGATGAAGGTTGAATTTGCTATAAGTGTAACCAATTTGCATGGAGTAAGAGTAGAAAACCATTTAGGATAAACCACCCTCAGTATACCCTACTATACCTCAGTTTTAGCTTCTGTGGGGCTGACTGACAGTTCACAGCTGACGTCTGACAGACAACAGTTAGGTATATACCTAAATTTTGACTGTCAGAAGTGACAAATGCTAAAGACATGTTTTTTGCAGATCATATGGTTCGTCGTAGGGATACATAATTTGATCTGGTAGCTTTTCAAAGCCGTCAGAAGTCAGCTGTGAGCTGTCAGTCAGCACCACAGAAGCTAAAACTGAGTATAGTTCTCAAAATCCGGTACTCCAAACATCGACAGTTCTGTCTATTGCGAAAGTGACGCCTTAAACCAGGCGGCCACTGAACTAGGTTGGACTCACTATTATTACTACTATATAGGAAAAATACCCGGATTGGCCTTTAAGAGAGAAATCAGTAAATCCAAACTGAAAGTCATAGACGTAAAGACTCGCCACTTATAAGAGTTCATATTTTATTTGAACAAATCTTAACACTTTAATATAGAAGGTCTAAAATCTAATTTTATAACTCTATTTACTTTTCTCATAAAGGCTCAAATACGATTTATAAATTAGATATCCTATTGAACTAATTATTCTGACGTACATTTAATTCGGGTGTACTATTTTTGATGTCTACGAGATATGTATATGAAAAGTTATATATTTGAGCTTTGAACAGAATGTTCATTTGATGTTACTACTTCATAAGGGACATGTTGGAATGATGTCAAAATATTGGTTTTCTGGCTACCAAAATATTTAAGTTTTATTACATAGGTCCATAATTAGGAGTTAGTTATTATTTTTTAAAATTATTTAACCCTCACCTTTACTTCACGACCTTTTTTATACCTGTTCTATGTGTCTTACTGACCACTTTGTATATCCACATTTAAATACGACAATGGGGTAGAGATGAGAAAGATTCAGATTGAGAAAGTGTAAACTACACGTGTCTATGCTAAAGGAAACGTAAAATTATTTCATTACAATCATAATTGCCAAGGCGTAATTGGGAAATAATCCTAGGCTTTTATTTATAAGTGAATTGGTTCGCCATTTTACATTAATAAGCCAGACCAGTTAGATAATATTATTTTACTAGGCTTTCAGCATGATAATTTTGAGGCTTATTGTAATGAGTCCATATACAGCTTTTAATAAAATAACTTTAGTTTGCTAGATCAGCCTAGTCAACTCCAGTCTTATTGAAGAAGCCAAAATAGTGGAGGATTATTAAAACGTCTACATGATTTTTTTTCCATCTTCAACATGTACTTAAACTTTGGGATATAAAATTTATCTTTCCGTACAAACAATAATTTATCTCAACCTCCGTGTCATGTGGCGTGGTGATACTGAAGCAACATATAATATTTCCTCAATAGGAATAATTACCATAAAAGGACCATCATTAGTTCTTCTTTTTATAATCAAAACTTTATTTTCATCATTTATAGTATCATGGTATCTCCTAATCATTCGTAGTATGATTGTTATTTTTCTTCTTGTCTGGATTTATTGAATCTAAAATTTTATTAACAGCTATTTCTATGGTCAAAACGATTCAAGAATTTTGAATCACGTCGTCTATCTAAGTATTATATTCTTCATTTTTATTTAAATTTTGCCTCAAAATAAGGATTTCATTTTGAGAGCAGTTACACTGCCATTAACTTTAAATTCTCATTTTAAGCTGTTGGACTCGCCATTCAATTTAATTTTTCATTTAAAGTATACACAGTGAAAATGAGATAAAATTGCTAAAATTCTATGATTATTAAATTTGTATAAAAAAAGAGGAAATGCATAATACTGTACACACACGCTGGAAGATAAGCTTGAACTGACGCATGTCTTATAAATGAAAGGGGGGGGGGATACTTCATTGATCTTAATCATTTTTTATCCAAATGTTTTCAATATGCCTCATATGAACACCATATTGCAATCATCCTGAAACGACTAGGCTGATTGAGCAAATTAAAGTTCATTTTATTATTAACCTAAAGCTATATGCTTGTTGCACTAAGCCAAAAAAAGTGTCAGGCTTGAAAAACAAATTCAAGATTATTTTATCACTAGCCTGGCTCATTACAAAATGAATACGCCCTTTGCGATAAGCAGATTTTTAAATTCTTCTATGAAATAATATTATAAACACCTCGGGAAAATTGTCTGGGATTAGAATCCCAACAAGCATATTAGGAGAGCTATACCACTCAAAACTAACCGCTTTTTTCAACGCACCCACACGGGGGTGTGTACACTCAGAGTACATTTGTTAGGCCATTTGATTCTGGTAAGGTTTAGCTGAGTGTCAACGAGCCCTAGATTTTATATCACAATGTTTCTAACCCCAGTTTGCTTTGAATGGTATCAGCCATTACAATTTGTCTTTACTTCTAATAAACAAACAGTTAAGTAGTTTGTTTTAGTCTTGTAAATAAATTTAAAATATTCCTTTCTTGTTCTCGTAGCACAATTAGACCAGTACCAGTGAAGCACAACGCATTAACGATCACGACCTTGGCTAGAGACCTAGAATGTATTTAACTCTTTTTTTTAATGTCTCTTTATAGAAAGGCGATTAAAATAGTCAGTTTCTTGAACAGCATCAAAGTGGTTTATCTGTACTCTCATGAAAAAGGTGGGGTGGTAAGAGAACAGGGGAAGATAAGAGTGGTCTGGAATCTGTGGCGGTAAGAGGAAGGTGGAGTAAGTGTGAGTTGGTTGATAGGAGCTTCTAAATGGCCTCTAGCTCTCCTACTTCTGTGACAAGTTGTAACTCAAAACCTCCCCTCCCCTTCCCCCATAGTTCTCCTTCCCCTTTTTAGTCTCAAAACGAACACCACTCCTTGGTTATCATCCTTCCAGTAGTAGCTACTGTTTACACTCCAGAGAGTTTGTACTGGAGACTCCAGGACTTACCTCCTCCCCCCCATCCTCTGCTTCCTACTCACAAAACTACCCCTTCTCTCCCCTCTTTTCTAACCGTATCCTTTACGTTCTTTCTTCCTCCTGGCTGGCTGGACTCCAGTACTTCTTATCTCAATACCTCCTTGGTCCCTGTACAAACCGGGATGGGTGGAGAAGGGGGTGAATTTTTTGGGAGGTTTGCCAAATGAGCAAGTACAGTTTGCAAACCACTAGCCAATTGTCTGGAAAGGCTATCTATACGATTTCCGTTCCCTCGACTCAAATGTGTCCTTTTCTTCATCATACTACTTTTATTTTTTTGTCTAAAGCGTTCGATTTCGTCTGCCAAGGATAGGTAATCAGATTTTTTTTTTTAATTTCGTTTTAAAAAAACAATACTTTATAAAACAGAATAGGACTGTTTAAATTATTTACAGGTTAAAATAAAAATATAAGAGAAATACTTTAGTAGAATTAATATTTATACAAGTCATTGACTTTTTCTTTTTTGATATATTTTAATATTTAATTTACCTATTTTTGATTACTCTTTTACATAATTTAATTTGAAAGAAAATTATTTCAATTAATAAGATGTAAGATTTTTTTGGTGTAAAATCAATCATCTAAAATTCTTACAAAAATTCACTAGTAATGCAAGTATGATATTTGAATATTGTATTTCCCCTATTATTTTAAATAAATAATTTCTTGTTTATATTTTTGCTAGATTTAATTTGTAAATAAATAAATTAAAAGCTAAACTATTAAAGAGTCTGACAATTGAAAAATTACACCTGGACACGGGAATCGAACCAGGCCGAATAGCTTCAGTTATTTGATTATTAAATATTAAAGAGTCAATAAATTCTGTCCATTTTTCAGCCGCTTGATTATATTTACTACTTTGTCATCTCTGTCTCCTATTGCCAACTGCATCACCAAAATAGATGGAGAGGAAACTGATTTTTAATTGTATTCTCAAATAACAGAACTGACAAAATATTTGTATTAATACAGCTAAAATTTGCTTTATTTTAGGAAGTAAAAAACAAATGTTTACAAATGAGGATTTTTATATAAATAAAATTGTATACTTGGACTAGCAGTTCCCAGCGTGAAGTACGCGTACCACCAGGGGTACTGGAAAATATTTTAATAATGGCGGCAAGAGACAAAAGTTCAGTTAAAGGTTATTAAATTAACTCGACCATATGGTTAGCATTGATGCGTTTTTTCCCCCGTATTTTTTGCCTTGAGATAATTATTTCAATTTCAAGCATAACATTGTTTTATAATTATTAATAAATAAGCTAAATGTGTATGTTTTTATTGTAACTCTTGCTTTTTGAATGTAAAGATATATTTCACCTTAATATTGGGATATATTATTTGCTAATTACATTACTAGCCTATTTATTCTTCAGTTGCAACAAATAAATTAGAAATAACTACTACTGTAATAATTAAAAATCTTGCTAAAATTAAGGGCACAATTTATGGAAATGGGCTGCCAAAAGGTACGCAAACTAAGAAAGGTTGGGAACCGCTGACTTAAACTGTGTCTTACAATAAAATATTAACGTATCACATACTCACAAAGAGACGTACAATCAAACACGACAGTAACAAAATTAAAACATATTTTGAAAATATGGATTTGGACGAGTCTTGACTCATATTAAATAACATTTAGACACCAGAGTTATAATAGCTTACTTATATTTTATTATGGGTCATAAATCTGGGTATATTGGTAACAAATTTATAATCACTCAAAAAAGTAGTTAATTTAGCGACTTTAAATAGCAATGCAATTTTTGTTTAACAATTAAAATTTAACCCACTTTGGTGGTCGTTTGGTCTAAAGCGTAACACTTGCAGTAGATTGGACTGCTAATGATGTTCGATTGATCAAGACTTGAATCTTGGTCAAGTGCATTAAGGATGGTTATTAAAAATGATTTTCCACTTGCCTTCCACCCAAATTCAAGTACACTTATTATAAATATAGACTTATTAATTGCTAAAAAAATTATATTAATTAGTACATAAGCGGATAACCTGAACGGGTAGAAAGACGCAGCGAAGAAAATAAATTAAAACTCAACCGTTCATAGTCTTCAAACAGCTACTTGTATATACAGGGTGGTTTGGAAAGGTTAAATCAGCTCATGGTTGATGATAGACAGAGGCAAAGCAACCATAATTACTATAGGAAACAATCCTTTATTTTTTTAAAAAAAAGCTAAGTTAATACCAAATTAATACCAGATGCAAGATGGGCTAATTTTACCGATCACTGACATTGATTTGTTACAGAGTATTTAATCGATGTGTTAATACAATGAGTTCCACAGTTTCATAACAACATTCCAACTCAATGCAGGCTCCCGCATGTCGTGGAAAAGTTACCTCTACCCGGCGCAATCGATCTTCAGTGACATTAGCCACCGCATGAGGCGCATAATGCAGTCTAGATATTCATTCTTTGAAGTTGTTCATTGGCACATGATACACAAGTTCCTTCAGAGATCCTCACAAGAACAAGTTTAGGGAACTGTGAGCTAGAGATCTTGTTGGTGAAGATGAGGATATTCCCATGTCGATACCACACTTATCTCCTCAGAATTAGAGTGGAACATCTTCCAGCAACTCTATGAGATAGTCTTTGAGAAACACATCATATATGGTTCCGGAGAGTTTTCTCGGAAACAGAATCCCACTAACTTGATATCAGTGATACCACACTAAACATTTATGGTCCAACGGATCTGATATTATCACGCATCACATGGGTATAATCGTGGTGTAAATTGTGACTGTCGTGACGTGCCCTCAGAAGTAGAATGTGTCTCGTCCGTCCAAAGAATGTGACCCAAGAAGTCAGGTTTTTGTTGCTATGACGTCGTAATAAATTGGTAGTACACCAGGTGGCGAGGCCGATATCCTTACATTAAGTGTTGTAGGGTGGTGTAGTTATAAGGAGAGAGCCTGTCATCGTGCTTGATAGTCAATACAAGGTTTAGCTGACACACACGCACCATCCGACCTTACGCGTGCCGAGGGTTGAATTCCTTGCAACCATCTGACAAACCCTTTCTTCGACCCGTGGTTCAGTTTAAATGGTTGTCTGCTGCGAACCACATTCATCCCGGGCATTGTTTGAACCGTTTTTCTTAAGCGTTGATCGATCCTTCTGATGACATTGGACGTGTGCTGATGTTGATCATGATACCTCTCTATTTCAATCAAGCTTTGGCACTCGCATTATTATGACACTCTCAAAGTATGCGGTAGGTAAATGTTGCCGGTACCTGTATGGGGTATTCAATGCTGTTCCTTGTAGCATCACACTTACCAAAATTGTGCGTGCTCAGTGTGCTGTCTTTCCTACACAACGGATGGCATCCCTCGTCCACACGTTTGTCGTGTGTGTTGCATAACATTACAGCTTCATTAATGCTACACAGATTAGGGTTTGCAGCGTGTAGCACGTGGATCATGGTGTCAAAAGCATTTTCCACGCTCCATATTTTCCCCAATCTGTACCATTAAAGCTAGTTTTTCCTCTGGTTTTAATGAGCCACAAATTAAGCTACCATTTCCAAACACCCCTTTATATCTATTAAAATAAATAACTATTTCTTTATTATAAAGTTACTTAAAATACGACTGCAAATAGTATATCATTTACATGGTTTATGAATTTACATAAATATTTTAGAACATTTTTATCTAGCAATAACGATATTCAAGTTGAAATTAATAAAAAGAACACAGTCGGAAAATACATGTTATCACTTGGTCAGTAAGTGGCTGTCATCTCACCTGCTGTCAAGGAATTTATTACTCAGAATATTTAAAAAAAACATACTTTTACCAGTTGTTCTCTATGGTTGTTTTTATTCTCTATGTGGTCATAATGCCGTATAGTAAGTAATTAATTAAGTAATATATATTTAATTTATAGAGTTATCTATTTTTTTTATATGACAGAACCATCTTTTTTACCTCTTGACTTCATCTCACTCGTTTTTCTTTCTTCATCATCTTTTTCCAAGTTATGGGATCTCGCAAAGCTCGAATTAATCCTTCTTGAGGGTAGAAAGAGAGAGAAAGGGATAAAAATAGTTTTCTCTCACCCAAGTCAAATGCACTTGTCCGCGAGTGGTCCACCTAATGTGACCTTAACAAAAGCCGCAGGTAACTTAAGTCTTCACTCAAAGGAAAACCACTCATTTTTTCCTCTTCTTACTAGTATGGATATTATTTAATTACACAAAATGTATTTCAGTGATTTTTGTATATAGCACCACTTATTACTACCCGTTCGGACTACAAGCTTTTGTATTAGTTACGCTAATGGTCTAGAGATTATGAAGGTTATATTTATATGAATTATACCCACATTTGTGTAAAAGGTGAGTATAAAAATGTGAACATTGTTCTAGAACCTCCCATTTGCATTGCATGACCAACCCACAGTAATCTAAGAGACTTTGTTGTACTAACAATATATTATGATGATTTCAGAGATTACTATATCATTTTCTATACTCCCCAGTAGCCTCATCCAATTTTGGACCAAACATATCCCTAAGCACTTTGTTTTCGAACATCCTAAATTAGTTTTATTCATTTAAGTTAATAGACCACGTTTCACACCTATTGTGAACATTTGGTAAAATTGTTGTTTTGTGTATTCTGAGTTCCTAATTTCCTTAAATGTAGGGATGTCAACAACTTACTGACTGAATAGGTCATAGTAGAAATATAAATACAGTTCCACCTAAAGGAGCAATACATCCATGCTCTTCCCGACCTCTAGTTCACCCAATACCATCCTTCCTCAACCCCTCGTAACCCACCCCCATAAAACAAAAACAAAGTGTTATTTTCAATCACCAACCTACACCATTCAAACAACAACGTAGATAATATTATATCTGTACTCAGAGTAAATATAATATACACTAGAGTGAATATGTTTAAAATCATAAGAACCCGCCTCATTGGTCACATAGCTTAAGGCGTCACTCTCTCAATAGACTGGACTTCCGATGACTGGGATTTGAGTGTTATTATTCCCATGGGATGAACTGAAAGATTTTTTTTCACCTAATGTATTTACAATCTCCCTCCACGTAGATACGGGTCCACCTTCTCTAAATTCAACCTTCCTCCTCTCTACCATATTAGTGTAAAGGTATGTAACCCAAAATGGTAATAAGATGCAAATCTATAAAAAATAAAAACAAAATAAATTGGTTTTTTAAATGTGCCAAATTTTAATCATGTCAATAATCCAAACATTTTTTTATTTCTCAAATATTTTTGGATCTATTATAGCAATTTGGCGATATGTAATCAAAAATAATTTGGATGTGGCACACATAATTAAAGCTCACTGACTGAACCGCACTATAATTTAGCTTGTGTTTTTTATTCCGGTAGTCTACAGGTCAGGGTTCAAATCCAAGATGTATATAGTGAAATAGTGTTTTTCTAAATGAATTCCTTACATTATTCCTCCCGAATAAGGGTGCATTTTCTCATTAATGTTACATTCCTGATCCCTAACCCACAAGTGTGATAAAATGTAGATAGCCTAAATATATAGCAAGGAATAGTATATTACTTTAGTGTGGATAAAAATAATTTCCCAATTCCTATATTTTTCCTCCGAAAGTAAATATATTCATGCAGAAAATTACTATTTTTGTACTGTTCCCTCCACTAACAATCCTATACAGAGAGTTTAGAATTATCTGGGAAGTAGTTGGGGTGTAGCTAGTAGACCTCAAAACATCAAAAAGGTCCAAATGAACTTTTGTTTTTTGTTTGGTAGTTCCAGAGATAAGGCCTTATAAGTTCCTGATGGATTTTTTAACTGTACCACTTGATACATCCCTGTTACAACTATTGTAGGTGACGTATAACTGCTGATACACAAGCAGGGCTGCATTAACAGGAACCAGGGTGTATTAAGTAGGACGATTATCAATTTCAGCAGAAGATTAGAAAGCCTTATCTGGGGAACCATAAAACATTCGATATTATTTATATATATATTTGTGTTTTTTGAGGTTTACTATTCACTTCTCAGTTATTTCTCACATAAATCGGAGCGAACCGGTGCATATAGAGAGTATTACGGAAATAATGAAGCTAAACTAATAAAGTTAGAATCCGCTAGGAAATTCTTAATTAAATTGTTAGGTGAACTTTGGAGGTAAAAGACTTTGGTGGTGGCCTTGAAATAAGTTACCCATTAAAGAAAATGTATGAGAAAAATAGCCGGATTGTTCGTAAAACATTACCGTGTGTATTATACTGGATTTTTTAAAATTTATTCTTAACAAGACCTAAAATAAATTACAAGTATGCTGTCGTGCTTTGTAAGAATGGTCAGAAGGTGAAATGAGCCCAACTTTAAACTGGTTATGACGATACCATATCACTTTTACTATAATTGATTCAAGGTAATTGTGGTCACGCTCAATATAATAAAGAAATACCAAATATTTTTTCAATGTATCTATCTAATGTTAATATAATTGGTTAGTTTTACAAGTGATGAAATATATACCTATTACTTGTTTTATATTAGTATTTGTTACTTGGTAAAATTAATAGGCAGATGACTAAGGTATTGATTTTAATAACGTAACACTTTCCGGAAAGGCCAAATGCACCACGAAATGTTTTATAATAGAATAGTATTCAAGACCGTCTACAACAGATTGGATATTATATTAAACAGCATAATAAAACCTAATCTTCAATTGATAATCATTTAACGTTGGGCTTTGTTTGTAAAAAATAAGTTATTTCTTTCAGTTATTAAATAATCTTGGATAAAATAAGAGTTCACTTACTTAATTCTTTTTTTATTTATTAAAAAATCGAGAATCTGGATCTATTGGCTCTGTGCTATCGTCTATAATATAAATGTGCTGATATTTAAGCTTTCAAGCCCATCTAAGGGCTTCTGTAGAGTGTGGAAAGTCACATACATATTAAGATATTATATATATATATATATTCTTTATATTATATATTTCCTTATATATATATATATATATATATATTTCTTAATATATAAGAAATTATAACATCGATGAAGGTTTCGTTGGTTTGAAGCCTGCCTTAAAATATTCATAATCCTAGGTCTTCCAGGCTTTGGGATTTTTGTAGACTATTGCTTTTTTGGATACCTCTCCAGTTTGGGGATCTCTATGAAACTTTCAGATAACACGTATTCCTGTACCTTCCTTTGGTTAGGGTAAATCTATGTGTGGCATTTAATCTTCCCAGATCTTCAGGACCCAAAATTATTTGGCCTCGGTTTTTTGGAAACTCTCCATATTATTAGCCACAGCACCTAATAATATTAATAACTATAATATTGTGTATGATTTCCACACGTATATAAAAAATTATGCCTTAAAATGTGAGAGCAGAATGACCTTGGAGATGGGAATGCTCCTGGATAGCTCGGTGTTAAGAGCATTGGCATACAAGACAAATCTCCTTGGATTGATTCTGGTGTCCCGGTGTTATTTTTATATTTACAGAATATGATATTCAAATGCGGCTATAACCGTACTATGCTAAATATATAATAATTGGTCTATTTAATTCGCTATTTGAAAATTATCTGAATGCCACGAGTGGATGATACCGAAATCATTTTAAGTATTCTGAAACTCGCCACGTGTGCACTTTTAGAACCGGTCCTGTTTTTCTACGAGGTTGTTAATACTATCACACTATGAACGGTGTAACGACTCACCCCGTGGTACCACGTGACCCCATCTGCAGGTGGATTGGCCCTCACCTCGCAGGACATGCGTACCTCATCTCCTTCCTTGAGTGGACCGAGTTGGCTCCTTTCTTCAACTCTGACCGACACCACTGGCGGATCTATTGGCATAATAATAATAATAATAATAATAATAATAATAATAATAAACAATTTTAATAATAATTACAAAAGATGATAGTAATAATAATGCTAATAATAATTGTAATAATACAAATTTATAATAATAATAATAAAAATAATAATAGCAATAATAATAATACAATAACACAATAATAACAATATTTTTTTTTATTTATCACCGCGTCTTACTACCCGTTCGGGTTATACGCTTAAGTACTAATTACGCTAATGGATTAGGAATTGGGAAGGTTGAATTTAGAGGAAGTGAACCCGCATTTGCGTGGAGGAAGAGTGGAAAACCATTTAGGAAAAACCACCCCCAGTTCACCCGACCGAGATTCGAACCTCGATCTCCCCGTCCTCGGCGGTCGAGCTCAACACGACTAGCACGTTAGCCAACTACGCCACCGAGGCGGGTAATATCAATAATAATATTAATAATGGTAATAACGATATCAATAATAATATGATTAAAAACGTTATAACGGAGTTTAATGTAAGTTATGTTTATTTATTGGAGGTATTTAAGGTGCACATTCTGAACTAACTGGTTATATCAGCACACGACCTATAAACTATATTGAATCTAGAAAAGACATAACATCAAGCCTACGGCCGTTAATTATTAATCATTGTGAAAATAAAATCCCACATTTCCCCAATGATACACTTTTAAAACATTCCAGGCCAGTTATTGAACCCGAGACCCTTATATCAGTATACAGACACGCTACCAACTGAGATAAGGGGTCGGATTATAATAACTTAAATTTGTTGTAAATGTGTTTCTGGTTGTACAAATACAAAATGTATTTTACCACTTAAATAATTTTCACGAATAATTTAGATCCATTTAACATTTTTTTTAAAAGTGAGTGTTATTTATTGCATATCTTGTAAAGCACTTTACTTTTTATAGAAGTTAACAACAAAATCTTCTTGCTTGTACTTATAGGAATAAGGATAAAAGGGATGAAACTGAGATGAAGATAAAGAAAGTGTGCGCGAGATCCGAATATAAATGGGCCAATTTTGTATCATAAAAAAAATTTCCCTCCCTATTCATCCCTCCCCCACCCCCTTCCTACACCATTCTCCCCAAAGGGTTGGTAGGTCATTCCGCATTCTACCTTCGTTTGCTTGCCAAGCTATAAACGGGTGTAGGGGTTTTGTCTCTTATCAATTTCGAATAATCCATACTTTCCACCTTAAAAAAAATCAAGGTTTTTATCCAATTCTACAAGATAGCATTTGAAAAAGAAAATACGTGTATAATTTTAGAAGAGTTAGGATAAAAAAAAAGATGTATTTGGAAGATATAATACATCACTCATCAAAAAAAAAATTCTTTAAGATAAAATTATTTTCTATCTACGTAGACTGAAGTGTAGGATTTATAATATAGGATTCAAACTAGCGTGTAAAGAGAATAATTGGTGGACCACTTTGAAAACCATAGGTACTGTCCTTAGTGTATCCGGCTAGGAAACGATCCCCAAATATCCCATGAGTAGTGACAGATAAAATTCAAGCATTTATCCATATTGCTTCCCACTGCCAATATGAAAAATATTTTAATGCACAAAGAAATATCCTTATTTGTGTTAGTAAAGTTCAATATCTATATGAAGAACTTTTAAGAAAATAAGAACTTTTTTTTACTAGCATTGATAAGATTTTATTATTTTATTATGACTAATTTGAAGGAACATAAGCCCGTATAATTATGTATGTTTCTTTAAAGTAGTACTAACTAGTTATATCAATCAAAAGTGACAGATAACATGATCGGAAAAATAAATTTCTAGTTAGTTTTCCAGCTCTCGGGGTCAAGTCTTTCCTAAGAAAATTGCACTGCACGTTTCTGGAAATAAGGGGTGGATTGGCTATGTATTTAAATCTATTTATTTTTAAATATAGCTGATTTATTAAAAAATATTATTGAACTGTGGACAAACGTGTAAATCTCGCATTTTCTATTTTTTTCATAATGAGATTTTGAGATTTTTTTAGAAAAATTCAAATTAATTTATTAGTAGTTTTTTTTAAATGGCTTTTCAAACTTTTTCCGAGGAAATTAAGTCACGTTCTAACCATAAAATTTTATCTTGTTCGTTGTGAAAATTTGGACAGCCTGGATGAATACATGTAGAATATATTAATACATCAAGGGGAGGCTGCGAAATTTTGAATTTGGATTTGAAACATGATAGAATTTGTATTCAATTCGAAATCCTAAGTCTAAATATGGAACATATTAAAATATGATTATTAGTTTCAAATAAAACTAGAACTCAGACTTGAATTAAATGAAGTTAGATTCATAATGTTAAATAATTTTATTTTATTCATCTTTTAAAAAATTAGATTATTCAATGATTTACTTGAAAATAAAAACTCTCAAAACTCGTAAATTTAATAATATATTAATAATCTCAGCACTTATTAATAGCTATAATTATTTTTGAATTAGATTTAAAATTAAGTATATAATCTAGTCTAATTCAATTAGGTCGTGATTTGATAATATTTAACTATATAATATTGGATTCAAAATATTTTCTATAAAAAAAATTCAGATCTGATTCGAAACATATTAATTCTAAAATAAGCAATTCAGATTCAATTCTAGTTAAGTATTCAAAGGTACAGATATGATTATAATTTGGGAAATATTAGATATGTAGCCCTAATGACTTCACTGTGTCGATGGGTATATCAACTCAAATTAGATATGTACTTACTTAATTTCCATTCAATTTTAATAAAAGTGTTGTTAAATGTTGGTATCATGGTGTTACTTATAGGTTTTTATTTATTTTTAATATAGCTAACATATATCTCTATAAGTTCCTATATACTCTCGCACGTCTTTCTAGTTTTCAAAACCATCTAAGTAGTTATCCTGGATTTAATTTGTAACCTTACCCATGGAGAAGATTTGAGACGCCTGAAACCATGGATCCATTCAACTTTAAGTGATACAGAAGTGTAACATATGCTTAATAATCCCAACCCTGGAGAGGTATGAGCCAAGAGCTGCTTCAAACCAGGTTATAAAGGAGGGAGGGGGTGGCTTGAGTCGATTAAGGGTTGAGTTGGATGGGTTTGGGAGGGAGAAGGGCTGAATGTCCAGTCCACGCTCCAGTAATGTCTTCAAATTACTGGCAGTAACGTTCGTGTATAAGTAACCAGGGTAGAACAGGGAAAACGTCGTATTAAGCCAGGCTTGGACATTGAGGGTCGGAGGCCTAAGGATGTAAGAAATATATCGATTATTTATTAATATTTAGAGTTTTTTTGGTGCTAATACATTTTTCTCAATACTTTTGTGACAATGCTTTTACTCAAATAAATATTTAAGTCCTTGGAAAGTATTTATTTTGTCAACGTGTGTTGATATATGCTTGGTCTAGTATACATACTCTATAATGTAGGACCTATTAATAACGCTAATTAATTAGTATCGACGTGTCAAGCTTATTTTATCATAAGGGCCACATTTTAACTAAGAAATCTGTACTGTCAATAATTTTATTTATCTTATTTTACAAATATGAAACGTTATATTATTCGTACGAACATTACATTTAGAAAGACTAAGAAACAAGTAAATATAGTTTTGTTTGTTTGTTTGTTATCTTCGTTTAACATTAAATAACACACATTTCATTGTTTACACAAAAATGTTAAACAGTTAATTTACATTCCATTAATCAAAATACATTTAGGAGTCTAACTGTACAGTTTTTCTTAGAGCAAAATTTCTGCCACATGTGTTTTTGTTTGGTTTGTTTATTATTTTTGCCCCTTATTTATCAAGATTTTACTTCACTCTGTCTAGAGTTTACTTTAATCAACAGGGGTTGCTCTTATGCCGAAACACCATTACTTTAATGATCTGACTAATATTGAGACTGCTGATGTATAAAATTAAAATTTGTTTATGAATTCACCCTGTCGCCCAAATACTTTGACGCATCGTAAGACAAGCTATTAACCATTTTGAACTAGCTTTAAACTATTCTGTAAATCGTTTGATCGCCCTGCTTTTAGAAAGACGACGTTAAATACCACCAATAAAACTTTTTTTTTAGAGACTTGGAATAGATTTAATTTTTTCTCTCTGGTTTATTCCTTTTCCAATGTAAAGCCTTATGCTCGTTTTATTGGACTACCATGGTAAGAAATATAACTTTCCAAAGAGAAGTTCCTAGAATTCCAACTGCGGTGTGTGTAGTCTTAACTTTTACTTGCTGTTCCGCTGTGCCACATATAAACTTGGTTTTGTACGCCTAAAGGGTCTCTTTCTAGGTCTCTTTACGTGAACGTCATCTGTTGATACAAAAATATTAGGGGTTGGGGAAGGTGGAGTTGAGACAAAATATAATAGAGTAAGGAATGATGGAAAGAACAGAGTTTTACCTTACAAACATACAATAGAGTTGCGCGAAAGAAAGAAATATAAAAAAAACGCCGGTGGAAAACACATTTGCTGTCTAGAAAGAGAACACGATTTATAAAGTTATTTCCGGGTCGGTGTAGCCTTAGAGAAGAATTGTTGGTGTTATTCATTCAGTACAAGTTCTTGTCTAAAATGACGAAACGTTGCCTTCTAAAAGTATCTATGATTTATGTTTCAAGTAGAGGTTTTTGTTATTTGAAGATAAAGAAAAAATAAATCCTTCAACTGGTATTTGAAATTGTTTATATGTTTTACCGACTGCCTTTGTGGTCTAGTACTCAGAATTTTTAGATACATATCCTGGGGTCCTGGTTTCAATCCCTGGTCCTTTCAGATTTTCTGTGAAATGGTTGTTTTTGATTGGGGTTAATTCAGCCTCGTGAGAACAAATGAGGATCATCTTTGATGAAAAAATAGGCCTCTGCCAAGAAAACCAAGTTTTTTTACTTAAGGACTTATTGTGTTTATCACATGACACCCTTTATTCACAGAATCTGGCATTATCTTCTACAAAAGATGATAGCTTCTAGATCGGTAAGGCTCCACTGTGGGCTGACGCCAGGGAGTTCAAAAATTTATAATTTGTTACTTGTTTAGCTTCAAAATTTAAAGTAATTATTAATTGAAGTAAGACCTACATTTCAGAATGTATTTAAACTAAAAGATATGCAAAGACAGTTCTCTATCCTCTTACCACTTTTGACCTTTATATTATGCGATTATCTTGATGCTTTAAGTGCCTCATACTAGCAATGTTTTTAAACTAAGAAACTAAGAATTACTAACCAATCTTATAAGTTTTATATAAACATTATATATGGTATGTCAAATTATAGCTTATATTATTGTACTAGAATTAAGGTTAGTTCAGTAAAAGTTTATTATAGAAAATTTAATTTAAAAAATATATATATATATATTTAGTGATTGTCTTTAGAATTTTTTGGAAGTGTTTAATATGGTAAATGAAAGTTTATATTTGATTTTAAGAGAAAATACTGTGTAAAACTTTTAAAAAATAAATAATAATTTTAGAAAAATTAAAAAATATTTAAAAGGCAGTTAAATACATTGATCAAGATTAATTTATAAACGAATACTTTATATGTTACAAAGTAAAGTATTCTCGTTTTTCTATAAGAGATTAATTTGATATTATATCACAAGTGATTAATTTTTCAAAATCTTAAATTTCAAAAAATATTTTAAACCATTTTTCCTATAATTTAAATTTGATTGTTATTAAAAAAAAAATTTTCCCCATTAAAAGATTTTAAGGGTAATTTACTGGCGATTTCTTTTTTAAAATGTTGTTTATAACTTTTCAACAAGTTATTTGAAAAAAAGTATATTGAAATGTGATGCTGTAGAAGACTTGAGAATATCAGGGGGCAAACAGGGCGACAAATGAAGTCCTAAGAAGAGTGGGTGAGAAGAGAACATTTTTGGATGTGATTCTTCGGTACAAAGCAAACTGGATCGGACACATACTTAGGAGAAACTGTCTTCTGCAGGACATCATAGAAGGAAAGGGTGAAGGAAAGAGGAACTTAGGAAGGAGAAGAATTCAAATATTAGATGACTTAAAGGAAATAAGAAAATTCTGGGAGTTGAATGAGGAGCCAGATGACAGGGCGCACTCAGTTAACTGATAAAAGAAATGGTTCTATCGTAAGACTAAACACCTAAAAATAATAATAATAATAATAATAATAAACATAAAAAGAAATAGAAGAAGAAGAAATATAAATTATATAATATTGTGTCGTAATATTTGTTTTAATTTCATATGCTGTAACAATAGGGTTGCTTAGAGGTTTGTTATTTGGGTTGAAAAGGAAGTGGTTTTTTTTTAAATGCACCCATTTTTGTATTAATAGATGAAATAAAGACGACAGCTATAAATTTTAAGTAAAATCCACTTATATTGAACAATATCTGTATTAAAATATTGACCTCCTGTTAACGACAGTATAGTTAATTACGAGATTGACGACTTAGTTGGTTGAGGGATCTATATAATTATATTGGCTATTTAAGCTGAGTGAACCATTAGAATAACTGTTTGAGAGTCACATATTTTATATTATTTTTACTATCTTTATTATTTTTTTTACAGCTCATCTTAATATCCATCTAGACTACGCATTTATAACTACACTAATGTAGCTAGGAATTTTGAGTGTTGAATTATGAGTGGACTTTCCCACATTAACGTGAAAATTGAGAGGGAATAGTATAAAATGCTTGTACACCAAAATGCAATTGAACCAAAAACACCCCGTCACTGTCAAAACCATTTTATAAATTATTGGCTTTTTGTCGGTGGGTTAATAAATACAGATAGTTATTATTCATCATAGAGATAACCAACTTTATTGATCTTTTGGGTCTCAGAACGTTACAAACATACAAGATATTGTGAAACCTGCAAATTTTCACGTAGCTATTACCATTGGTGGAGGTAATATAACACAGTTTAGTGTCTTTGAGAGATTTGTAAGTAGCAAAACAATAGACAGATGTGGAGGTGTAACAAAGGGAAAGATTAGATGACAGTGAGATCAGAGGAGGAACTTACATGCAATCCTGAGTCGTCTACGATCTTCTTGGAGTCCTCCGGGGAAATGAGGGTTCTCCGCCCGACAAGCCAGCTCTTTGATGTCATCACTGGCTGTCGGTCTGAATGTCAGCGTGCTCGTGGTGTTGTTGCGCCCTTCTATTAGCTGCAGACAAAAACCACCCACATGTGGTTAATCTTTATTAATAGGACCTGCAATCAGTTGTATCACACTAGAAGACATTGACCAGATTTACTTTTAACTAGTAATAACAACCATAATAAGGGAGGTAGATTTTACAAGGTGGTGGTGGATTGGCTCCCTTTTATGTGAGAGATTGTTGGATTGGGTAACATCAATTCGATTAGAAGGTATTGCATTAAGGTTGGTTGGACTCCGTTGCCTATACCGAAATGAATTGCAAACAGGTGGATTGGAAATACTGCACAATATGTGAATTTGGGAAACTAAACTTCAAACTTAAATAATGTACCCTTCCACAGAAGAAAAAGAAACCTGAAAAATATTGGTAAGATACCCACTTTGTTAGCCGTATAATATAAGGTGGAGTTGGGAAAACTTTCGTTAATCGCTACAAGTGGCTGATTGGCCATAAATGTGTGGCGAATCTGAGTTGTCCTGATCTCAAAGTAAAATAAACTTGTTTCTGATGCCGTGTGCTGGATGTAACTTGATATTTCCTACATCTAACTGGAAACTTTGTATTTCTTGATGAGTCATTATTTAAGCACTGGCATCCAAAATTTTACTCCAGTCCTTTTTTTAACAAATCGTTTCAACTCACCCTCCATTCGAGAGGGTTGTTCAATTTCATCTTAAATTATCTGATAGGTTCAATTTTAACAGTTTTTATAATATGCGTTTGAAGTAGTTTTATATATGCATTTTAAGTGCACCTATTTTTAATAAATTTGTTCAAACATTGAGTGTTAATTAAAAGGTTCGATTGAGCAACCTAATTTCTTAATTTTAGCATGGTGAGATAATTGATTCACTATTCGACACATCAGTGGATATTTAGAAAAATATGGAGCTGAACCTTTTATCAAAGGCGTCACCTTTGCAATAAACTAATCTGTGAATGAAGGGGAGATTGGGGCTCGAATCCTTGTCGAGTGTACTGAGGCTGAATTTCTCTAAATGGCCTTCCATTCCCCTTCCATGCAAGTGGGAGTACGCTTCCTCTAAAATAAACTTCACTCATCCCTAGGACATTAGTGTAATTAGTGCCTATGCATGGATCCCAGATGGGTAGTAAGACGTGGTGCTAAAAATATACGTTGTTTCAAATGACTTTCTTATACATCCACTAAATTTTCTACTTTAAACATTTGATTAAAGAGAAATTTCCTAAATCTTTCCTTCAAGATCAAATCATTTACTTATAAGCATAAATAGTATCACTTAAAAATAGTTAATTTATGAAAACTTAGATCTCATTCTTCTATACTACACTCTTAAGACTCTGAAAATAAATTTACGGTGCAGCGCACGTAATTTATCTCTCTTTTATGATAATATAGAAACATTTACAAAAAAACTAATAAGATTCTAGAATCGAAATAATATGTACACATTGCTGCAGAACTCTCGACCAAAGAGCGAGAAGTTAAATAACAAACATTTTAAATAAAACCTTGAAAAAATATAAATATCTATCAACCAAAGATAATAAAAATCAATTTCCCTGACCAACAAAAAGTACATATGAAAAAATATAAGTTTTTAACTCAGGAATAATTGGTTTTATAAACGCGCACTTTAAATGAAATACTTTATTTTTAAACAATACTGCACATTTAAAATTATAAGTTATTTAATATCTAAAATATTTGGGGAGAAAATATTTTAAATCTACTCATATATAAATTCCCCTCAAATACATTTTAAATGTAAAATGAGATTATAAATATATATATATATATATATATTCAGTACCTGGATACAAACTTTAGTACAATCTATAAAAATATTTCGAGAATATTTTTAAATGTTTTAAATCTTATTGTTATTAAATTTAATTTAGGGTTGGACATCTGATTACATAGAGACCTCGGAGCAGCCTTATGGAAACCTTGGATACTAAGTAGTTACCTGATTAGTAAAATTATTTATGCTCTAGACCGAGATACACACACACACACACACACACACACACAGACTGATGGCATCGTGAAAAGCACATTTCCGGTTTTATGGGGGTCAAGACACGTTGACATTTACCAAAATCCCAAGCTTAATTTTGTGACAATCAAAATACTTAACAATTGGAGGAGTCTTCAGAAAGTCATTAACACATAGATTGTATAATTCAATTTAATAAAACGTTGATCAATCTCTACTACTTATAAAACAAACTGTATATATGTATGTATGCTTCCTAGGATTTCTAGAACTGCTTATCTAATTTCAATGAATTTCTTTCTATGATATTTCGATTTTTACAGGAAATGTGGATAGTGATAAAAATAATTAACCAAAAATAGGTCTTTTCTTAGATCTTCTATTAAAATGCGTGAGGCGGATTCTCCTTCATAATGGAGAATTAATTATTTATCTTTATAGCTTTATCGCCAAAGCAAAGAGTAATTTCAGAATACATTTCAATATTAAACCCAAAGATAAAGAATGTTTTATCCTAGCTATGTGTTTAATATTCACAGAATTCTGTATATATATATGAACTCTTTGCTTGGATGTTCGATTATAACTAGAGAACTACTAAATGATTTTGACTGACTAGTTTTTTATATCAAGTTTAATTTATCTAAAAAATGTAGTCTATCTGTTATTTAAAAATTATTTATGTATTCAAGGAGCTGAAAGGTGATGTTTAGGCAATACAATTGGTTTATATATTTACACACTGGAGTGGTAAAAGCGAATACTACCACAAGTGAATCTACTGTTTTGAGTTTAGGAAAAAATTCTGACCCGACAATATATTGATGATAGCTCTGGAGATTCCAGATTAAAACATCGACCAACAACAGCATACAAATTTAATAAAGTACACGACCCATAAGGACTTTTGAATCGATCACCTCCGTGCATGCAACAAAAACCATTCAAAGAGCTTTCAAATAGGTACGATGACGGCTATGACGGATATCCTAGATACCGTTGACAGCATCTCGATGATGGAGGGAGCTCGACCATGATCCAATATTGAGCGTTGAAGATGGACAGTCATTTGATTCTCACATTAATGTGCAGCTATGCAATAAAAAAAAACTCGGGTAGAGAGAACGTATCACTGAGAGGAATACATTGACGAACAACGTATTGGAATGCAGATTTATACGTAATCTACATTTGTCAGGCAGCGGAAAAAAAGCAACAAAAGTATATAAACATAAATTTTGAAACCACGAATAGTAAAGCGTTGGCTGAAGTACTTAGGACAGCTTTTGAATGTCCAATCAACATAAATTTTCTGCACCTAACACAACAGGTTCAAATTTTGCTGCGTGTAAAAAACAATTATATAGTTGACTTCATCATTCAAAAGCAAAAATTGTTCCCCAATAGTTGTACACCCTCCTTTAGTGGTTTATTAAAACGAAATTTGTAGCCTTAATAAATGATAAGCAGTTTCGATTTTTCGCTCGGGATGAACTCCATTGCCAAAAAAAACTTGATACAGAATGGCCTGGGTAGACGTGAAGTGATCTAATCACTGATATCTAGCAGTAAACTAACAATAACATAAGTAAGTCAATAGCCCGGGACTCAAATCTTACATGGCTCTAAAAATATGGGGCAGAAATTTAACTCTCTCTTTAGAGCTAAACAACTTGTGCGGCTGCAGCTCACATGTGCCTGAAGTAAAAGCTTACGACTTATTTGTCAGTTTACAGACCAGTGGTGTGGGTTGGCATTTTATACTTTGTGTGTGTGTGTATGTGTGTGTGTGTGTGTTTGTGTGTGTGTGTATGTTTGTGTGTGTGTGTGTGTGTTTGTGTGTGTCACAGGTCACTCTTTGACCAATCGTAAAAAGGTACACCTCTTAAGTTCCATGTATTTCAACTAGTATCTTATCAAGGAATGTTTCGATGAGTGATAAGAAATATTTAAGCTAGTTTTAACACAGTAAACATTCCCTGTCATTCCATAAATATAAAATAGTGTATTTTTATCAGAGTATATTAGGTCAGTATATATTACTACGTAGCAAATTAGTCCTCCTGTATTATCCTGTAAATACGGTACTCAGAGAATCTAATATTGTTAAGCGTTTTAATATGTGTCAAATAATTTATAAATGTGCAAATTTAAACCCGAAGAGTCTATTAAATATTTACAATAATACTCGTTTAAAATTTATTCTAATTTAATTAGCTAGCTTTATTTATAAAAGCTATTCACATTGCTCTAGATCACGTATAGAAAAGCTTTTGTTTTTCTTCTGAATTGGCTTTTAATTGATAGTTTAATTTTAATATACCTCTCTTAAAATGAGCACGTTTATAAGAAAAAACAACCATCTCATATGTACTTAAATTAAAATATGAGTCTTTCAAATTGAAATGAGATCATTGTGGAATAGAGCGAAGTAACCTTATCTATCTAGACTGAAAAGGTTGAACGTGTTAACAGTAGAAATGCTGCTCTACTCTCATCGCAGAAACTTTTCATCTCATTTCTGTTCTCCAAACCCCCCCCCCCCCTCAGATCCCCCATCCGCGCTCACCAATCCTTTTACTCCTGGTACACACCGTGTCTCAGGAATTTTAATTAATTTTCGTACCCTTGTCCAATGCAAGATATCCTCAACCATCTAGGCAAAAAATACATTTTTTAACTCTTGTATTCACCTCATACAAATATACATTTTCTTGTTTTATTTCGTTTTCATCAATATCGGTTTATAGAACAACTCTCATATTACACCAAGAAGAAATAGTTTGTTTTATAAAAAAAAATTTGTAGGGATTATGAAGAATGATTATTTCAAATGTGTTTATTATTTTGTTTACATAATTATAATTGTCTTATGTTATATATTATAAGTTATTTTATGAATATCACGTTTTATTATCCATCCAGGCTAAGTACTTATAAATATTATTCGATTATGAATGAGGGTGATTTAATTGATAGGAGATGTACTTGCATTTGTAGGTAAGGAAAGTGGGAAAATATTAGGAAAAACCATGCTAATTATCCCTGTCCCAAACTCTCCGTTATTAGAAGAAATGTCTATTTCGATAGTGACACCTTAAATCATGTGATCACTCCTGTGGAAAATTTATCAGATATCTATGTATTTTCATAGGTAATCTTTTGTCTTAAAAAGTGTTCAAGTCTGTTATAATCTAAAACGCTATTTTCAGTTATCTTACATCAGCAGTCAAGCGCACATGTAATATTTGTTGTTTTTAAATGGTGCTACGCCAACCTGCAAAGAATCTATCATTAAATTAGAACAATAATTTCATAAGGGTAAAAGGGCTATTTGAGGGATTTATAAAGCATAGCTTGGCCCTATAAGAGAAGAGGTAATACTCTATATCCTGATTAAGGAGTCCGTCTTCTGTCGTTTTTCATAACGCTGCTACCATGTGGTGAATTAATATTCCAGCTGTGGAGTCTCTGAATTAATTAGGGGAGATCAGACCCTATAACTCTCTCAAAAGTCTAGCGACACTCGAGTTGCCTTATAGTAGAAGCGTTGTGAGACATCGCCCAGTAGCATCAAGACTAGGTGCGCAAGCGTAATATTGAATGTTGTTATGGCACAGACAGTAGCAGGGAAATTTCTCAAATAATTTTATATAATATACTTGTTCAACTACAGAACACTATTTCATCTTGTCTCAACAGAATGAGTGACTGTAGTGAGCCTATACAATTACTTGACGTTACCTAAACCAACCCACAAAGCCATTCTGACAAATTTGGCCACGGGGTGGGGTGGTAGCACTTGTATCTTTATATATTTAAACTTCATTTACCCTAAAGAGTAGTAGGCAATTTGGGGATTACTTTCAGGAAAAATAGGTGTATCGGTAACTCATAAGCACATTTTAAAATATATAATATATATGCATATAATATATATATATATATTCTATTTATATGCATGCATGTGTGCCTGGGCTACATCAATTGTATCCCAGTTTTGTGGAAAGATTAGCTAGTAAATTATTGCTGCCCAGGGATGCCCAAATGAACAATCGTAATTTATTTCCATGAAAAAATGAGATTAGGTGATAGTTAAAGTGAGTACGAGGGTGTGGAACCAATGTAAATTCTTTCACCTAACTTAAGCCTTGTCGAACAAATCTTGGGAATAATAATTCCCTTTCGGGATATCTACCCATGTTACCAGCCAAGAATAGAACCCGCGGCCACTAGATTTATAGCCATGCGCCCTGACCACAATACCACCAATGTTTTTACTGTCCTTGTGACTGGGTGGCAAGAGTAATCATACACATGTTTATGTGTTCCTGTTTCTATTCCTTTAAGTTCTGAGGACGATATCTATTTATTTGTAAATAATTTCGTCCTGCTATCGAAATAATAAATATCTGATCGTTTGTTGTTTTATAAAAATAGCTAGAATTTACTAACTTTTTGTTGTTTGTGAACCGAATAAAATTAATTTATTGATTTTGTTTATCAGCAGAGGTAGCTGAGTGGTTTCATCTAAAGCTATGTCGCCATCAAAGGACATATGATGTTAGAATTAAGTATGGATGCATTAGGAAATATTTACATAATATTTAATTTATTATCAGGGTTTTTCTATCTTCTTTCATGTTAATTCAAGTGCATTTTTTCTCAACCATCCTCACCTTCACTATTACATTAATATTTGCTTTACTGATTCTTTTAAATAGGCGCACAGCTTTAGGTTATACTAAGTATAGTACGTAAGACCAATCCAAGATTAATATTACTCTGTGTCTTTGCTTTGGAGTCCCCTGCTTATGTTGTGACGTGGTCTAAAACGTCGAATTTTAAATAGATGGCATTGTAAATATAAATAAATTGAGCTGTTTATTTAAAGTAAATACACCCAAGGTGTTCATAATGTGAAATCCTTAGTGGAAATAATTGGCTTCAACTTTATATTCATAATTGGTTTATGAGCTACTCTAAACGCTGGTCAAGAGATCTAGGATTTAAGGTTAACAAAAGTATATAATAAAGGTGCATAGCTCAATTTTCAGGTTTTCTAAAATATTAGGCATTACTTCACTTCTCTAGGCTTTTTGGTTTTTGAGCTACCCGCAATGGTGATCATGTTTTTTACTTTTCCACTTTCTTACCGGTAGACAAAGTATTGTGATTGTAAAAAAAAAATTGAACTCAAGATTTTGATGAATTTCCACTTTCCATGATCCCCCCCCCCTCACCCGAATACAAAAATGTAGTTTTCGAATTTCCATCTGTCTGTCCGTCTGTCTGTACATTGGAGTAGAGCCTAAAACTCCAAACCTATTTGAGATATGAAATTACTTACCATTGCGAATATATTTGTCTACTTATAGTACCAATATTTTATTTGAAACATATTTTTATAAACTCAATAATTTTCAAGCTAAGCGCAAATATAAATATTTTTTAATTTTTCGAACACAAAAGTTCAAGTATTGCAACCTTTAAAAAAATATAACCCGATATGTTGATGTATGTAAGTGTTTCATGACCCCCTGAACCCTAGAAAGTGGTTTTTGCAATCCATCTGTATCTGTGTATGTTTAAACTTAGATATTAAGAGTAGTTTTATAACGGGCGAAAAGAAAAAAAATCCATTTTATTAAAATCGGCTCTAACGATTCTGATTAAAATTTGTATCTAAACCTTGATTAAGATTGTAAACAAAATAGCTACTTTCATTTTCTTATGAAAATGAATTTAGGTACTTTACAGAAGCAGAAATTTCATCATCTTCGCAACTACTTAACATAGGTACTAAATAACTTATCATTGCAAAACTGTAGTAATATAATAAATTACAAACTTTTATTTGGCATATATCTTTATCAAAGAAATAGTTTCTGAGATATTGACTAATATCAATACAATTTTGTGAGATTTAGTTGTACAGAGATACTAAAATTTTAACGCAAAATTATCTAATTCCATAAGTAAGTAGAAAAGTAAGTCTGTCAAAAAGTTTGTTCTTTTTTATTTAACCTTTTAGGGGAAATGTTTGTACAGCAATTATTTATCTCTATCATTTTATACTCAACAGTCAATATTTACCTTTTTTATTGGTCTAAATTTATAAATGAGGAATTTAATAAAAATGCGATGATCATAAGATGTATAGCCCCTAATAAAACTTCAAAATTTTTAACTGGAAGTCGAAATTTTAATACAAAGTATTAACCCTTGTGAACCCAATATCGATATATATATATATTCTTTTTTGTCCAAATATATTATTGAGGATTTAATTATGTAAAATGAAAATCACAAAATTTAAATCCACTTGTCAAAAAATGTTTAATATAAGTATAACCTAATTTTTGCTCAGGTTTACAAGTGTATATTATTTGGTTTCACATATATTACGAGCATTGAATAAATATTACCATTTTTAAACAATGGAATTGTGAAAGTCCTATGGAGTTAGGTACCATTTATTTTATTTTAGATAGACATTATTTATTTTAGTTCTCTTCAGATTTAAAGTTGATAATTTCGATATGGGATTTTAATAGGTCCTACATATGTATCTGTATTATCCTTATTTTGCGGTGTTTCTTGTGAATGTTGAAGTTCTGAAGCTTTAAAATCACTAAAAATTAACTTATCTAATTAATAACTTTAGCTTATACCCTTTAAATACACAGTGCATTTATTTGAGTAAAGATAGAAACATGTTTTAAGCAAGCTACTATTTTTCTTCGAACTCTAACTGAATGGCCTTTCAAAATTAGTTTATGTACCCTTTCCAAGTTTAAATTGTATCAGTAAATATCCTCATCATTCAGTAGAAAACCTGTCCCGTGGTTTAGTAGTCAGTGCTCCTGGTTATAAGCCTAGGGGTCCCTGGTTCAATTTCCAGCTGGTACCTTAGGTACTTTTCCTTTAAAGGGAATGTACCCAACGGTCACCAGGGTTTGATCAATTTGTCTTAAGTTAGGTTAAAACTTACTCCGACTCCATAACTCCATGATAACCCTCATCACATCATCTCATTACGGGTACAACATGTATACACCTCCTATGGTGTACCCTGGGGAACGTTCTGTGCCACTAGAGTGGCTAATAGTCTACACATAAGTCGACCTAACCTGTATGTCAAGGTCACTCCCGGTCATATGTACCATGCGGAAACAAACACTTAATATAATATTTATTGGCCAGCTATGAATGACAATATATTCCCATGGGATGTTTTTAGAGAAGTCCCTATGTAATATTTATTAAATGTGGATCAAGTCTGTGAGAATATATTACACTTATAGTTTTAACTAGCTACGCTTACCCTGGAAATATTCCAATAAAGAAGAAGACACTTATTAATGATATTCAAAAAACTTTTGAATATTTTATTATTCGTTGAGAAGTTATTGGTTGTCTCCTTACTAACAAACTTTTACCCAACGTTAAACATTTCTGGCCAACTTCTACAACAATTTCAAGCAATACAATTTATGATACCATGTTTGATTAAGTATTATTAATTTTTCAGTACAAACTAACAAAACTCCAATAGATTTAGTACTTATTAATTTCACTTAATACATCTACCACTTTATTAACTGTTTAATTTATAAATTTATTTTTTATCTATTTTTCTAGATCAACTTATCTAAATATTAACTTTCACTATAACCACTCCTTACTTTCAACAATTTTTTAGGATGTTTTCTAAAATGTTCCATAGATTCGCTAAAGTTTGTTTCTTTATCAATGAAAACGTTAAGGAAACTTCATAGTAAACTTTATTTTAGAATAAAAATCTTTCACTCAAGAACTACAATAATAAATTCCCAACCAAAAAATAATATCTTTAAAACAATAAAAATCCACTAGTACAAATTAAACATAATTTATTATTTAACAAGGTAGTCATGATGAAATTTTGGAACGTGTAAAGAGCTTCGTATTCGCTATTCACTCAAATTGGACGTACTCACTGTAGTGGCTGCGTTTCTTATTGGTTCCCCGTCCAACACCCATGTGATCCTTGCTGGAGGGACGGAACCAGAGGTTGCGCATTTGATGATGTGTAGCTTTCCGGCCGAGAGTAGAGAGTTGTCTGTAGTTATCAGCACGGACATAGGCTTCACTGAAACACAGTCATGCTTAAGCTTAGGAACGCAGAAAAAATACCTTTTTACATTTATAAATATTAGTTTTTATCAATCGAATAAAATACCTTTTTCAATTTATGTATAGTATGAGATCAGTTATTGAAAGGCTAATTTTAAAAACAGTATAGCATGTTATTAAGAGGTGAACAGCATCAGACTGTTAATATAAATATAACATAATGAAATAGATAATGGATGAAATAGCCATGCTATTATATTTATTAAAATGATTGTAAAACATATAAATATAAAATTTTCTGAAATTGAAGAATGGCACTTGGAAACTGAAACAAAACCTAGAACTTTTGGCTTACAGCCACAATGTTTCTAACTACTGAGCTCTCCAGGACTCGTCCTGTCTTAGGGCAGAGTCTATGATGGACGTGTGGAAATCGTTAGCTACTATGAGTGATTTATTAAGATCACGAGCTACCAGATAGCACAGCACCCTCGAAGCGGGAGGGATTTATGCTGTTAATAGCACAATGGAATTGTACGAATAACTTACCATGATTTATTAAATAGCCAGCTATTATCTTTGTTAATTACGATCATAGCTGCATATATATATCAAATTCTATAACCTCAATATCAAATTTGTGAAGTCTAGATTTTATAAAATGGTGAAGACAAATAATAGACCTGAGGGAGTTGGCTGTAACGAGGTGAAATAATTGTCTCTGATAGCGATATGTGGCGTTCTTTTGTAAGTGCGGCAATGAGCTTTTGAGTTCCTAACGCCATAGATAGAGTAAGTTGTTTAGTAAATGATGATCGGATTATAGGTTGTTCCTAAGGAGACGGTAGCATCATATGACTAAAGTATCAACTAAATATTTTATTTCATACCTGCACATAATTTTAATGATTCTTGGAGTTGAAGGCTTCTCTAAATTAACTAATTCCAATCAAATACATGTCTACTAGAAATTTACGGTTCCTAATAAATTTTCAATATTTGTATTCAAAATATGAATCCATGATTTAGGTTCTTAGTAACCTAGACAAATTAATATTTTAAGCACTTTAAAAACTTGATTTATTATTTGAGAAGTACTAGGTTGTAAGTTATACAAAAGTTTCGTTATAATATTCCCTCTTTTTTATATGAGCCTTATTATTCACATTCCATATTCCTTTTACAATCTTCAAGTGACTAAGTTTTCCTATTATTTGTACAAATTCCTCAGAGGGCTGTATTATACTTGAGGCAGAAGTTAGCGTTCTTTCTATTTATCATGGCACTTGACTACTCACCAACATTGTTCGAGATCCTTAAAAGTAAATTTTGAGAAAGTTACTTTCCATCGGGCAGTCAAACAAGCTATCTCATATTTCCACCTCTGGCCACTTAAAAACTTGAGACCCTAAGTCTTTCCCTATTATAATTAGTTTCTGTCTAAACTTTAGCTGATGAACTTTTAATACATCTAATTATGTGTAAATAAATAATTTCTTCTTTACTGTGTGGTTATTTTCAAACATAAAAAAATAAGTACTTACCAGAATTATATTTTTAATACCAAATTAATTTTATTTCTGGTTTTAAATGACATTATCTAGTCGCAGTTCTTTGTGTTACGTAAGGCTTAATAAACGTGAATAATTAAAAAACTTTTATATTATAGTTTTTATTAAACTAAAATTTTGCTCGAAGATAGGTAAACTATAACTTTAGTAGATACGTTTATTATAGTTATCAACAGATAATTATTTAAATTGTTCTTAAATATTTGTCATAGGTAAGTTAAATCTTGTTTTTATCCTGTATTTTTTAATATCACTTTCCATCCATAGTTAGATTTATCAGATATTTTCTGAGTGGAAGGAACTCAAATACGATTACATCAGTAAACATTCACTATATTACTCATATATATATATATTTTTTTTCTCAAGACATATCCTGTGTTTATTCTGGAAGGTAGCAGAATAAACATGACCATTTTACACTTGGGCCCTATATTTTTTTATATTTTAAAACTTCGTAGAGGAGAGTAGTAAGTTCGGAAAATTTAAAAGCTATCGAGTTGGATGTCACCAGGGGGAAATATCTAATTAAAAATGTAAATATAAATTAAGGAAAATATTTCAACTTTAAATCGAAATGGTAATCAATCCAAAGAAAAATCTGTAGTAATGACTATTCAAATCTGTCAAATCATCAGCGTGTGTTTACTTATTGAACTATTAATTAGGGTTTATCTAAAATATAATAACTAGATTATTGAAATGTATTATTCAAAAACTAATAATCATTATATACAAGGACAGTATTAATGGCCTTATGAATTTTTTTTTCACACTATGGAGTTGCAAAAGTGAGGACTGCCACACGTGTATTTAGGGCTATGGCTTCAGAAATAATTCAGACCTGACTATAGAGCCTTGGTGACTCATATCAAAGCTTGCTTTGTGGTGATCATAAACATAGCAAGAAAACAAACCCAGAAGGTGGAAGGCAATGATCTCTACATTCAGTGTTTCTCCCATGGACAACTATATTATGTGGCGTGTTGCCGTGATATTTCCAGAGGCAGCCTGTAACTGATCGCTCCTGGGTTAATACCACTGTCGTCATTTAAAAGAGATAATACATTAATGCTTAGTATCAAACATCTTTTTAAACGATAAGAATGTACATGGCACCAATTTTTAAAAATGAGATCTCATTTTTATATGTTTTTTATTTATTTATTGCTTTTATCTAACACACATATTTATATATAATGTAAGGTAAACACAAACTATATATAATGAAGCGTTCCCTTAAGATATTTTCTTTCATTTCAGCGGTAAAGTTTATAATACTGATGAAAAATATTTAATAAAAATGGAAGGGGTATATATTTTTACGACGTGAAACACACAATATTATGAATCATTATAAGAAAGAAATTCAAGCAACCCTAAAGAGTGAGAGAGACATACATAAACACATTGTGTAAGCCGACATTCTTGAATGAAGCAATCAAGTGAGAAATTTCTGTGAAAACAGTTTCAAATGTTTTGTGCAATACGTGCCTTTGACATCATTTACCCCCCTCCACCCGTATAAAGCTCCTACACCCCAACACAACCACCCCTCCTTACCAACCATTTCGTTATACTTACGATACGAGATAAAAATTGTGGCAGAGCGGTGAAAACTGCTACAGCATGAGATTCCAATTCAATTTTTTCCCTTCACCACAACCCTTATTTTTTTATTTCAAGGGGGGGAGTGGAGAGATGTTACAGGGAATGAGGGAAGTTACAACCCCTAAAATTCCCACACTACAGATTTTCCAAACTCTAGCGTTTCTTCTAGTAGCGATTCTCGTTTCCCCGTAGGATTCTCGTAGCACGGTGAAACGAAGCAAAATAAGAAGATAAGCCTCGTGTTCTCCTTGCGAAGTTCTTATTGTTGTTTAAAAGAAAGTCTTTTATAAACATTGTAGGAAATATATTTGAAAAAAAAAATCCTCAAATTGTTTCCCATACAATTTGTTATTTTTCATAGAACAATTCTTTTTTTAATTTCCGACTATTACTACCAGTCCCGATTATCTCCATTATGAAGGAATAAATTAATTAGAGGAAATTTATCTACATTTTCAAGTTGATATAAGGGTAAATCGTTTATAAAAATATTCGAAACCTTAACTTTCCTTTACCTACAAACCTTATCTGACGAGGTTGACACCGTAGCCATCATGACCACTGATACAGGTGGTTTACAATCTTCATAGGTTTTTTAATCGTGACCAGGAGATAATTATTTTTTAAACTCTTAACTGTATTTCCTGAGAGATATAATATTACGAATAATGTTTGGTTTTTATCGATTTTACAATCATTTAGGCCTATCTACGCAAGTTGATTATATTATTAACCTTCAATGTATAAGCGCATGGAAGGTTAGTATTAGTGTATTTCTGTCAGTTATTACGTAAGAGTGTAAGAAAGTAAGTGTTAACTAAATTAATTATATTTTTATTAAATTAATATTGTATACGTGAGCTACCTGTGCAAATGGCCATGGCTGAAAATTGGCTTAGGCAGAAAAATATCAACAAAACCCAAGGGTTAACCTTGTAACTAATGAAAAGGAAATTGAGAACACCAGTTTAATTGGAACTGCCTCCATCTCAAAATAAAGGTGATTACAGGGTCTACTGGGTAAAATCGATTTTCTGCAGGAAACATATATTTCTTTGTGATAAAATGTTGAATGGGTTATAGATTTTTACCCAATTTTTTTCATTGCAAGGCAGTTTCATTACATTAAACCTTTATAGTATTTAAACACTCAAAGATCGCTACTAAACCGTCTATTTTTAAGAATAACTTATATAGCGTACTCCTGAGGGCGTCGAATAGTTTAAAATATTTAATGGATAGTTGCTTTATTCCTACCCATCTTTATAGTGGACTGAGTTTACATTAATTCAAAAATGGATCTCCTTCTAAAATAATCAATATCTGATAGTTTATTTGTAAAACATCGTTCGTTATTTTGCGGACACGCAATGGCTAATGGAAATATCAGTTGGGCTCAACCTATTTCCAAAATATACATCAAAAATATCCATTTGAAACTAAATTGATATAGCCATTTTTTAAAACGGTTCAAATTAAAAAAAAATCAGTTTTCCATGAGACCACACATGATAGAGGATATACCCCGAAATTAAGTAAATGGTGTTATTTGTCGTATAAAACCATCCTAAGATGGCCATTTGGGACATAGTATTTAAATAATTTAAAAATTATATCTAATTCTCGAAAGTCAATCATCAATATTCTACCTACCACGAGTTTTACCACAAAAACAAGTATATAAAATATTGATATGGTATTTTTCATGTCATAAGCCTTCCAAGAAACCCATTTGGAAACCAAAACTTTGGAATGAAGTATTAAATTATTTCAAGTTAAAATAAAGTCTTAAATAAACTATCCATAAACTAAATTTTACCCCCAAAACTAGTAGGTATAACGTGATATTTTTCATACTATACAAACCACAAATATAGATTTTAAACAAATTCATAAGATCCATTTACCAAATATTTTAAATTTCAAATATTCTTCATCAATAAACTACCATTCAATAAATTTTTAACCAAAATCCAAGATAACAATGCTATAATGTCATGTAAACAAACTCTAGATAAACATTTTAAATTAAATGGTTAGAGCCATTTTTGAAAAAATCTGGAACTAAAAAAATCAATCACCATTAAACTACCCTTAATTTAGGGATAGGGTACAAAAAAGGCCCTAAATATATAACTATAAAATTTAAATATCAAGTTTGAACAAAATGCATCTAACCGAATTGCGTTTGTGGCCAATTATAGACCAAAATACAGATGAAGAGTATTGTTAAATCCAGTTTTTTATGTTTGTTATCACAATAAAAGTAAATATCACTAAAATCTTGAAATCAATTTTTTCACGATTAAAATACCTTTTCCTAATATGAGAAAGTAATAAATATATGAGTAGTTTATACACAATAGATTTTGCGTCTTATTTTAACTAATTCAAAATAGAGTATTTACATTTCGAATGAAATTTTTTTTACATTATTATTTAAAGGGGACATTGATACCAAATCATATGCATATATTATTAGCACTTTATATACATTTGAAATTTATATTTATGTAAATAGCATATATTACAAATGTGCATGTGGGTCAAGAAAGTCAATCTTAAATTATATTACTGAATTTACATTTTTATTTAGATGTTAATTGACCTTAAAAATACTACGTAGTTTTTCTAAAGTCAAGTAGGTATTTCTGATTTAAAAACTAAGTATTTAAATAAAATTGTAAAAAGTCAACTGTAGTGATATAAATTTAGTTCCATGTAAAACAAGAAAGACCCAATGATTTGTCTCATCTAGAACGTTAAACATAGTTAAATATTGACAAGGTATTTAGTTACGTACAAGGGGGAAGAGAAGCAAAACGAGAGTAGGGTGTTTTTCGACAACCTTAACTACATAGAAGTGGTATTTTAAGTTGCATACAGAGGCCTATTATCCGACGTAATAAAGGCCTCCAGGGGTTCATTACGCAACTTTAACTAATCAACGTCTTAGTAATTTGAAGTAACAAGCATGAGAAACCCAGCGCCTTTGTATAACATCATCCACTCCTTCATTTTCTCCTTCGATCCTTTCCCTTCGTCTTCCCTTTAGATCTCTCTATACCCTTTTCTTTAACCTTCCCTCACCATCCTAGTATAGCCCCTTTGATTATTTTCTTTTCTTGAACTTCGTAAGATTTTTTTTTCTTCCTAAGTATATTCCCTCTCGCTACTCTAAACATTAATTGTTTATCATACAGTTCTATTCTCTCTAATTTTTCTTTAATCTTCATCTGACAATGTTGAGCTATTTATGCCCCTTCCTCCCTCCATCTAGCTCTCCTTTCATTCAATTGGGTTTCTTATACCCAAGTTTTCGGAAATACCTCATCGTGAAGGGAAAACAGCCCAAACTCTATACTTCCCTTAATCCCTACAAGTTTCATCTCTCTCTGTTCTTGATAAACAGATTTTGAATCTGTGGAAGTAGCTAACGAGGTATGTAATCTTGACTTCCCGTTCATTGTTTTCAAGTAAAATGTTCTCTACGTAGCTTATATTGTCTGCTATGTTATGTGGGGATAGAATCTACGTCACTATTGACCTGTGTAAATAAATTACCTCTATTCTCTGGTAAGCAGTTTAATTAGCTTCTCATTCACACATGAGTAAATAAACATAAAGTCACACAAATAGCCTTTAGTATCATCACTAGCGTTTACTCATCCAATCATAAAAATTCGTATGCATTCAACCGTTTACCTAGGTTTGTACTTGTGTACACACTATAGTTTATGAACTGGTAAATGGATTTCAAGTAAATATACACACGTAAACGGATTATAGGCTTACTCATCTATTGGTTTACGGTTTCCAATCAAAGTTTCCTTCGATGATAATTTTGAATCCATGGATGTTCATAGATATGCAATTATTTTCCAAATATATTTATTAATTTAAAAAATGTAAAAAAAAGATGAAAATCTCTTTTCTTTGTTCAACACAATAACATTATAAAGTTACAACAACCAAAAGGTTACTTTTTAATACATGTAAGAATTCGAAAAACTATATTTCATTCATATGAGTAATATAATATGATCTTGTTCATCACGTCTTACAGCCCATATATTCTACATGAATGTGTATTAATTACATCAATGTGCTATGGATGAGTATTGTATTTAGAAGAAATGAAAGCGTACTTTTGTTCCGAGAATATAAAATCATACCGGATAAAACACCCTCCATACACCTGAATGAGATTCAATCATTAATCTCCATGGTATCAACCGTCTAGTCTATTGCTAGAGTTACGTCTTAAACCACATAAATGGTTTAGTTTGCATTATTGAATCATAAAATTAATTTATTGTCAATCTTAGTCAAGAAAGTAAGTTTAGTGTGGCAATAATTATTGATTGCTATGATACTTATTTCACTAGTTTTACTTTCTCTCGACACTTCGAAAAGAAAATATTGTGATCGTTAGAAAAAAATCAAATTCGAAACTTTGATAAATGTCGATGTTTCATGACCCCCTGAAAGAAAAAAAATGTTTTTGCAATGTCGTTTGTCCGTCTTTAAGTCTGTCTGTACCTCGGCTATAGCCCAAACTATTTTACCGATTGGGCTAAAACCTGGTATCTGGAGTATCCATAAGTTACCTCCCGAGGTGTTTCGAATTTATTCAATCAGATATTTAATCCTATAATTAAGGTTAGTTTAGTGAAGGCAAAAAGAGAAACAAATTATTTTATCGGAAATTATCTTTAATGATTTTAACTATATCTTAAATTTAGACACTGATTATCCCTATAAACAAGATGGCAACTATCATTTTTTCATGATAGTGACTTAGACGGTACCTTAAATAGGATAAATTCTCCAGATTTCATCATTTCTCCACAAACATCTGAAGTAAGAACTAACTTATTACTATAAAGCTGTAGTAATATTAAATATAAACATATTTTATTTGAAATATATTTTTATAAAACATTAATTTCTGAGTTATAGGCAAACATATATACTTTTCAATTCAGGTTTAAAAATTAATTTGATTCTTATACTCATTGGTGGACAAAGATATTGATCTTTTCTCCATATTTCTGTAGCAGTATTCCTGGTTCGTAATGACATAGGGTAAGTTAGTAATTAACTGTGTATATTATTTTATTTACGATATTTGGCGGAGTGTTTTATAACAATGTACATACCTATTATTTCGCTCCACAAATATTATGATATTTTAGTAAATGTATATTTTAAGATAAAAGCCTAAGAAAATCATTGCTGTACACCGTAATATTTATTTTTTATGAGATCAAGTTCCTGACATTCAAAGAAGAGATCTTAATTTACAATCATTCTCATATTAATCGTTTTTCCTTAATCTGTAAAATTGCAGAAAGTTTATAGTAATTTGTCTAGTGACTGATTTGTATAAGAGTGAATGCTCTTAAGGATTAATATTAAAACTACTAAAACTATCAGAAATTTTAGAAAATTTAAGACAGGGTGAATAAGGACTATTATTTATATTTATACGTTTTATCTTTATTTATCAGATATATCCTGATGAAGTTGTGGGGAGGAGTAATATAAATGTATTTAATATAATAAAACAATCTCAATACATTATAACCGGATTAGAAGCCCAAACTTCCCCTCACCAGATAAATAGATTAGATGTGCTTGACAATTGGTCCACATGTCTACCAATGCAGTCGTTAAATAATAAAAATAATAATAATAATAATAATAATAATAATAATAAATAAAATAAATCTATATTTGTTTGTACATTTGTATTACTCATAAATATTACAACTGAAGATTATCTGATTCAAATAATTAATATTTAATATAATTAAGGTTGTTTAATTAACTTTTGTAACTGTCAGATACTATGGCTGGTGAATTATTTATATAATAGTCAGCAAAAAGCCAAAAGGCCAAGATTTTTACATATTTACATGCACTTATAAACTTAACTATATCACCACACGAACTAAAAAATAAAATAATTATATAGTATACCAAACATACATTTCACCGACGATTGATGTATCACTGAGGAAGCGGAAGGCTCATTTTTTTTAGCAGTGATACATTATTTTGGCCATACCAGAAATGGATCCTAGGACCGTAGTTCAATATAAAAACAGACCACTGACTTAGTTAAAGGTGTTGGACATCAAATTATTTTCTAAGTAAATCTCATACTAACCATTCAACAAAATTTAAGGTAGGAGTAAAGTGTACGTGAGAAAAAGTTTTTTTTCTCAGAATATTAGCAAAACCTTTTTGCCCAAAGTAAGTAAAATGTTTCTTCAGCAGAAATATAGAGCTTAAATTTCTTCATGGTGGTATCAATGGTTCTTGAGTAGTTTAATATTTTCACATGCTGATATCAACATTTCTTGAATATCTTTCATGGGAAAATGAGCATTTTATGATAAAAATTTTAAGTTAATATAAATAGTTATCTTTTAATTCCACGACACTCTTGATAGATGTTAAATAGCTCATTATATCACTATTGTAAGAAATCTAAACTGGTTCTGATGAAGAAATTTTTTAATATATTTTTACAAAAAAAAATAGTTTTTTTTAATAAAAACTGCAAGACACTTCCCTTTTATCGCGTTTTGAACAAGCTCACCTTAAAGAGCGTCTAAAATATGTTTAGGCTGTTTATGGTTTTATCAAAGGTCATCTTGCCTCGTGTCCGACTTAAGCCGTAATACGTCGGATGACCCGTCGGAGATACATGGCTATATCCGGTATCCGAGAACCTCCCACAGGACCTCCTCTGTCTTCCAGGACGCGCATCCCGTCTCGTGTCCCGAGAGAGTCCTGTGAGGGGTAAACTAGCCCATGTTAATTACCACCCTCAACCTAGCCAAGGGAGGAAGGCGGGAATGGAGAGCTCTAACCGACATACATTGCGAGGGGCTCGTTTGTGAAGGGGTAAGTTTAGACCAAGTTTCCCATAAAGACAATGAAGTCAAAGTGTTGCTTCTCTGTTTTACTTACTGTTCATGTAATATTCCTAAAACAGAAGCGTCTGAAAATAAAATGGATACAAAGAAAGTAAGTTTTTTTAGCACCAGCGTTTGAATTATACACCTATGTTCCAATTACGTTAATTTATTAGGTATGAATAAGATTTAATTTAGAGGAAGCATATCTATTTTTGCTTAGGTGCAGAGTGGAGAACCCTTTTGGAAAAAACACCTTCAATACACCCGGTTGAGATTCGAACGCAGATCTGTCACTAATTGGCAGACTAGTCTAATTAAAGGGCCTTAGATTATGCTTCCACCAAATTGGGCGAAAGTAATGTATATATAATAATCGATATACATATAGTAAAACTAACTTTTTTCTTTCGAATTTAATGTTTCCAGCAAACTCAAAAAATACTACTCGTATCGAAATTTGACTTCTACTCTTGTACTCCTTATATTTAGTAATAATGGGTAAGCTACATACCAAGCCACTATCTCATCCGTGGGCAAAGTAGTGTCGAAAAAACCGACTTTAATTGTGGTTACACTTGCTTTTTAAATTTGTAACAGTTCAAATATATTAATTTCAATGTATACATATTATTTGTATGTCTCCTTGGCAACGAGGGGTTTGTAAAAATCAACAAACTATAAATGTATAACTAACATTTTGCTGTCTTAATAGATCTCCAAATCATCTGCACTCCAAAGAACAGCCTGGATATAGAATATATACAATATTAATTTCAAAGATAAATTTGATTTTCTGTTGATTGTTTTATCTACATGTTAATAGACAAATCGTGATTCTTTAATGAAACAAACTTTCACCTATTAGCTAGAAGAATAATAGAGAAAATTCAAACATTTTTCTTTGTGTTCAACATTGATACAATTTTATTGTATTTTTGGTGTTATTCTATAGGTATTGATAATATATTTCAATGGTTATGCTCGTAGCTTACACTACTTGAATTATGAATATATTAAAATTGTTTTAATAACTTTAGTAGCTAACTCTACTCTTATCCCTAACATAATTAAGCTTTATATAACTTTCAACATATCTATGAGATTTTATCTTAAATTTACATTTATATTTATTGAGACAAAAATATTAATTATCCATTAAAGATAGAAAATAACTCCAAGTAGAGCCTAAAATATTTTACTGATCGGGATAAAACTTGGTATCTAGGGTTTTCATAGGGTTTCCCAAAGGGGGTTTTGGATTTGTATATCTAACCATAAAATTAAGTGTAGTTTAGTGAAGGTAAAAAGAAAAAAAAGTCAATTTTCTCAAAATCGGCTTTATAGATTTTGAATAAATTTCATTTTTAAACATTTCTAAATTTTCCAAACAAAATGGCTTCGCTAAATATTTCGGCAAAATTACTTTAAGTGCTCCGGTCTGATGCGTAAATTCTAATTTTTTTCATATCTTCGAAATTATTTGAGATATGAAACTACTTATCATTACAAGTATACAGATCTATTTATAATACAAATATTTATTTGAAGCATATTTTTATAAGACAAATAACTTTCAAGCTATTTGCAAATATATATATATTTTAACTTTTCAAAAACAAAAGGCTAAATATTGTGACCGTAAAAAAAATCAAACCTGAAATTTTGATCGATGTCGACGTCTCATGACACCCCCCCCCCCCCCCCGAACTCTTAAAAATGGTATTTGCAATGCCGTCTGTCTATGTGTCTGTTAAAACTTAAAATTAAGAGTAGTTTTATAAAGGGCGAAAAGAGTAAGAATCGATTTTCTCAAAATCAGCTCTAAATATTTTGATTAAAATTCGTATCTAGACGTTGATAAAGATTATAGATAAACTCGCTATTTTCAGTTTCCCATGAAAATTACTTTCAGGGTACTTTACAGAAGCTGATATTTCTGTATCTCCGCAACTATTTGAGATACTAAATAACTTATCATCGCAAAATTATAGTACTATTAAAAATAAAAAACTTTTATACGAAATAAATTTTTATAAAACCAACAATTTCTGAGATATTGGGAAATATATTAATTTAATTTTGTGAGCTTTAGTTGTAAAGATATACTACTTAAGTTTTAACGCAAATTTCTCCAACACCATAGAGTAATTAAATATAAGTCTCTCAAAAAGTTAATGTTATTTTTCCGGTAGCCTCAAGCAATGATTTATCTCCATTTTAGACTCAATAGTTAATATTTACATTTTTTATTGGTCAAAATTTATAAATGAGGAGTTTAATATCAATGAGCTGACCTGAAGATGTGCAACACCTAATAAAATATCGATCGGAAGTCGAAATTTTAATACGAAGTGTTGATTCTTGTGGACCCAATATTAATCTATTTTATTGGACCAAACATACAAATGAGGACATTAATTCTTTAAAAATAAAAATATAAAATTTAAAACCGGAACTCAAAAAATGTTTTTCCAATGTATAATGCAATATATGTTTGGGTTTGCTAGTGTATACTATTTAGTTTCACATATATTACAATATATTAGTAAAAATATCAATTTTTAAACAGTGATCGAGAAAGTTGGTGCGGGATTCCATACCATTTATTTATAAAATATTATCAGGATTAAAATGTTGAAAAATATTCAAAAAACTTTTACTTACCTAGTTAAATGTAGCTGCATATTTTTATCTACACTTAATTTAATAAAGTAATTTTTATTTTGAATTTATATTGAAAGATGTTTAAAAAAATTCTGACAGATTTAAACTCCCTTTCTACCGCTCCAACCCCTTCCCGGTCTTCTAGTGTACAAAAAACCTTTTTGTTGTTCTCCAGTGTATATAACATTGGTTGTTCTCCAGTGTACATAACATCTCTTTGGTGGTCCTCCAGTGTACATAACATCCCTTTGGTTGTCTTCCAGTGTACATAAAATCCCTTTTGTGGCCCTCCAGTGTACATAACATCTCTTTGGTGGTCCTCCAGTGTACATAACATCCCTTTGGTGTTCCTCCAGTGTACATAACATCTCTTTGGTGTTCCTCCAGTGTACATAAAATCCCTTTTGTGGCCCTCCAGTGTACATAACATCTCTTTGGTGGTCCTCCAGTGTACATAACATCCCTTTGGTTGTCTTCCAGTGTACATAAAATCCCTTTTGTGGCCCTCCAGTGTACATAACATCTCTTTGGTGGTCCTCCAGTGTACATAACATCCCTTTGGTTGTCTTCCAGTGTACATAAAATCCCTTTTGTGGCCCTCCAGTGTACATAAAATCCCTTTGGTGGTCCTCGAGTGTACATAACATCCCTTTGGTTGTCTTCCAGTGTACATAACATCCCTTTTGTGGCCCTCCAGTGTACATAACATCCCTTTTGTGGCCCTCCAGTGTACATAACATCCCTTTGGTGGCCCTCCAGTGTACATAACATCCCTTTGGTAGCCCTACAATGTACATAACATCCCTTTTGTGGCCCTCCAGTGTACATAACATCCCTTTGGTGTTCCTCCATTACCAAAACTTTGAGAAAAACTAGTCTAGGATATTGATAAGTGGGAGGAAGAGCCCCACATGGACAGACAGACACCGCATGATATTGTCTATACAAAGTGTTTCTTAACACTCTACGCAAACTTAAACCATAGAATCTGCGCGTGGAACAGTGAAAATAAGTCCGGAAAAATCATCTTGCGTCACTAAATGTAAGTCGATGTTGGGTGTAACCTCGCCAGGAGTACGCAGTTGTAGGTACGTACGTGTACAGAAAGTTGCATATCTTTAGGCGGGAAAAATCACGGCAGGTGTTCCAAATTCTTTCACCCTGCCATAGTACACATTGCATTTGAAATGGGCTTACTATTTGGACATTTTTAGTGACTGGGAACTTATGTCAACCTAGTGATATGCAACTCGTTGTACACGTAAGTACTTACAGAAACATATTCCTGACGTTGTTAGTGCTAATTTAAACTTACATTTAGTAAGTTGTACGGGATGGCCTTTCCTGACAATTTTACACTTGGTTTTTCAGTTTATTACTGTTCATCCACAAATGTAGTGTTTTAATTTTAAAAACACCCTGTATAAATTTTAGTACAGGAATTCTTCTTCCAGCGTATATTCCCAATATATAGTAGGAAGTGGTGCTAAGAAATTCTTTTTCCTTAAGACATCAAAGTGTAACAAACTAATTATACATCTACTCAAATATAATATTGATGGAGTGGGCGATTTTAAAAATAAATGTGATGAGGGGCGGGGATGCGTTATCCTGCAATGGTTGGGGAATGGGCGGGAAAGGGGGAATGGAGGTCCTTCTGTCAAAATGACGCAAGGCACATAAATCAAAAGCTCGCAAGCAGATCGATCAACGCGGGAGTAAAAACTTATCTCATAGGCATTATGACAGGGCGACGTGGCTAACACAGTTTCCAGATATTTTATAAACAGGGTTATCCAACATCCCAAGTCATTGCTACAATATTTATGTCTTTAAATTCGTGTTTGTCCATGTATAGTATTTACAATATTATTTTTAGTAAAGTGAATCAAAGTTTATATTCTGAATAGGTTTTTTATTGCTTTAATACATTATTATATATTTTAAATATTTTTAATGATAAATTTAAATACCAATCATAATTACAATAAATATTTCTGTATATTTGTTTTCTGTTTTTATGACTTTGTAATAAAATATTCTCAATAATTATCTAATTTAATAAACCAAAAAATGGTAGATAATATAATCTTACTTTCAAGAACCTAAAATTTATATTGTAGTTTATTTTTGGATCATCAAATTTTTTTCCAATAAAAGCAATCGGCATATGACTATTAAAATGTCTAACAACATTTAAGTATATAAATTTAAAACTAAATAACATATAGTGATTCCTATGAATAAATGAAATAAACAATTCGATACCAAGAATATCATTCTACCATGCAAATACGTTCATGATGCATTTACATTTACTTTAAATTATCCTTCTTAATCCCTATCACATTAGCGTAATTAATAGTTATGATCTTGGTACTTATTAAAAAAAACAAGTGATTGAAAATCATCTGTGAATGCCAATTATTAATGCGTTGTCTCCTTCAAATAAAAATTTAACACAAGAATGTATTTATACTGGGACAAAATCGCTCAAAAACAACTAAATTAAAAACAAAAATATCTAAATTTTTCTAATCGTCCCCTCTCCCCATGTCTTGAAAAAGAGTTACTCCAAAAATCCTTGAAATGGGTTTTGATGCGACTCCAATCCACCTCTACGACTTACCCCCTAACGCAATAGAACCACCGGTCACCTTACAGTGTCGGTAGTTAGTACAACAAGATTGCAACACTTGTGTCCACTCAGGCGTATCCTGACAGGGACCTTTGGCTCGCGGAGTCCCAGGATTTAATTACAAGTCCATTTTCTGTGAGGCCACCCCTCTCTGGAGGGATCTTCAAGTCCAGGCTTTCACCCACCCAATCCCCCACCAAACCCTCCTTTATACTACTAGCTCCCTTTCCCCTTCTTCCTCGTACCCTCGTGGGGGATCCCAACTACTTGCCTTTAATTTATCTTCGTTTGCTTGTGTCCACTACGAAGTTCCATCCCCCAGATCTCCCCTCTCTCCCATATATGACGTCACAAACTAACCGAAATAATCACATATAGGAGAGAATCATTTAATCCTCTTAAGACCACATTATAAATAGTTGTTTGTTTCGGCAATCTAATTTGTAAAAGATTGTACCTTGAAGTTAATAACTAGATCATATCTTTCAAATAGTCATTATTACCATAAAATTTGATAGTTTTTGATTATTTTTAATCCCCCTTCCTTGGTGAGATCGCTGATATTGTATTATTAGTAAATGATCTGAAAATTGGGGTCCAAATTCCAACTTGAAATATTAAATTGTTTATCATCGTAAATAGTCTATCACTCTCTTTCTTATTAAATGCATTTCTTCTAAATTCTACTTTCATAATTCCTACAACATTTTTATGAATATATGGAGAGTTTTTAGAGGTAGTAAATGCATTGCATGTGAAAAAATCTTTGCTTTTTATAATTATATAATTAAAGTAATCTAATTTGACCAAATGGTATATATAAATCGTATATATAATATGCGCCATTTGGTGAATGTATTATATATATTAATAAAAGGTTTATGATATCCTGAATTAAGGTATTAAAGGCTGCTAAAGTAAATATCGATCTGGTAATTTCCCAAAACTTAAAAAAAAAACATAAGAACAATCTTGTTTTCACCACTAACTCTGTAGTATGAGAAACTAATAATTTAACCTTTGTCAAATTTTAACGTGCGTATGGAGACTTGCTTTACTTGATAAAATATACCAATTAACATTAACCTTTTATAAATAATATAACTAAAGAATAGTTGATTTCTAACTTTTAAAAATCCATTGAAATATAATGCTGTTTCTTTTAAGGTACTTGGTGCATTTGACAATTTTCATGGAGAATATCATTTGCCCAATTTTATCTTCAAGCAACATGCAGTAATATTAGAAACGGGTACAGCAGATGTTCAAGACTATATCTAAACGTTTATTTACTTAGCGGAAACAGCTGGCTTTAATTCAGAGGGAACTGTACGATATGAATACATTATATCTCCGAAAAGGAATGAAAACTGTTAGGCTATTCATGCTCTTTTATCTTATTCTCTTTGCATGCACGCTAAGATGATTTTAATCTATATTAATGAATCCATTCAGTTTATTCACTCTGATTTTTTATAACTATTAATTATATTCAATATTATATATTTTAATTATCAAATAAAAAGTTACTAGTACTTGATCTATTACAAATAATAGAGTTGATTAAATCATCTGCCCCACTTTATATTTACCATTTAGTAGAGTATAAAACTTTTGAGCAATTAACCTAGCAAGAAATATTTCAAGGCCCGATTAAACCTTCAAAAACATTATATTTTATAATCTATTACTAAGATACATATAAATATTATAATAATTTTTGGTCTAAAATTAACGGATAAATCAAAATATAGTACAAGGTTTTTTAAAAGATGTAAGTTTCTAAACGATTTTGTAACTTTATAATACAATATAAAAACAAATTCATTGTAAGTTTCAATTAGAGCGTATATCAAATTAAATTCTATAAGGTAAGTAGATAATTACTAGGACACAATAAATCAGAGGTCGGTGACATATTTTTCAATGTATCTACAGATGGGGCGAGTAAGAAGTGAAATTCGTCACAAAAGTTTATAAATTATGAAACTAGTTGATTAATTGAACATTTTAAACAACACACACTGTTTGAACACGTTTATACAAAACAAAATGAATCCTTTGACCAACCAAGCTACAACCATCTCCAACTCAATTTGATGAAAATTAATCAAATTGAAGATATAGGAGACTTTAATGAAAATTTTGATAATTTTATTATTTTACAAGTTGCAGGAACATTGGCCAAATATATAAACTCAATGCACTTGTGGAATTCTTACACTGATATGCAAATAATATCAAGTTACAATCAGAACAAAGGCATCAAAAATGGTTTAATCTACAGTAATGTGAGAACTGGTAAATTAAAATTCGCCACACTATTATGCTAAATTCACTAATTGTGGTGATTGGTGATAAGGTAGCCCATCCTGGCATTCTTGACTGGACTGTCAGGCATGGTAATATAAGAGTTTAGCGTATAACCTAAACGGGTTGTTGTATGTGGTGCTAAAAAATCTGTGGATTATGCTGAGGGAGTATTTTCCTAAATGGTGCACCAAAAATGCAGGTACTTTTACTCTATCTTTTCACTTTCTTTCCATACAAGTGTCTAAACATTACCCTTAAATTCTATCTGTAGTTCCTAATCTATTGGTTTGTTTGAATATACGTATTACTAGGCAAAATATAGTTTCTCAAAAAAATCATTTATGGAAAATATATTGCTTCGTATATATATTTAACTACGTTTACACTTATAGCTAGGTAGCAGTATTATCGAGATTAAAATATATACTATGTCTTTGTCATATAAACTACACCGTAGTTGAACCTAAAATTGTCATAATAAATGAAATTTATATTATTAGCAAGGTACATACTCTAGATTGTATCAGCATCTAAAATAATAATTTATTAATAAACACTAAAGGTTTATTCCCGCTAGCCAAACGGTCCTGAGAAACATTTGTGCCTCAAACTGTTTATAGTTAGGTCTCTACAATATTTCATTTTTCATTTTGACAGAAATATAAGAACACATTCTGTTAGGAGATATGCACATGAAAAGATTGTCGACTCGATTATGAGTGAAGTCTTCACAAGTCATCAATCAAAAGTCTTCTGCTCTGTATTGGTTAAAGTCCCCTTCCACCATTAGATTTACCAATCTGCACATATGTATCAATACTTCCCAATATGGGACGAGTAAATGCCAGCAGCTTTTGACAGACTATAGATGACATCTATTTAGTACTATTGGAAGTGCTTGAAAGCTATTTACGCAGAACTACCCCTTAATTAATAGTCCTCTACATAATTAAAATACCAATAATTTTTTCAAAGCCATTATATAAATAATATATATATACCTTATATATATGCATATATATAAACATAATATATTATATCATATACTAACATATATATATTTCACCAGATTCAGTACAATGATTACTATCAAATGAATTTAATGAATAGTGATTGATTAGTTAATCTAAGAGAAATGTATCTTAATTAAGGCTTAGCGAAATGGATGAGACCACAGATATAAATAGCATTTTAAAAACTATTCTCAGAGTTCCCATCCCAGATTTGAATCTCAGCTTTCCGGTCACCAGTGATTCAGCAGATTAAGACGCCCTGGATTATTATAACCGTCTGTTCAGTTTAATAGTTCAGTAAAAAAAACCTCCCCTAAGAACTTGGTTACGTTATAGATGGTTGATGGGCCAAAATTGTCCCCTCCTAAATAATTGTTACTAAAAATGAATTTCACTTAATAAGATTTATATAGTGTAAGTACTATGTTCTTTGCACATGTGCACACAGAGTTGCCTATATAATTCCTGTCACGGCAATTACCATTTTATATCTTATTCTTTTGTATTCTTAGTTTAGTTGTTTATAACTAAAAGGATATTTTAATATAATTTTTTAAGTACTTTAACCATTTAAAAAATAGATCTACCTCTACCGATTGATCTAGTTTATAAATTTGATCAATTTACCAAACCATTAAAACACAACTTTAATTAATTTACGTTCTTTTATAAACTTATCAATGAAAATTAGACTATAAAACTTAATTGTTGAAATTAAGATATTCTCACTCAAGAAGTAAAATAATATTAAATAATAATGCAATAGAAAATGAAGACCAAAAACACGTATTAAAAATACTCGACCAAACATTTTTTTACCATTATTTCTGTAGTGAAGAGAAAATAAAAAGAGGTTTCTTGTGAAAAAAATTCATAACAAGAGAGTTTCTTGTTTCTTTTTTCCCCTTAATATAAAGACTTTACGACTTTTCATCCCTCGAGAAACTATTCACTTTATCTCTTTTTTTCTGTTTCCTTGACTCTCCCCACTTCCATTCTAGTTTACCTTCTCTAACATTTCTCTAGTTTGTGGTTTTGTATTTATTAAAATTACTTGCAGCATTCAGAGACAAGGAAAATATAATTATATTTCTCTTAGATTCTTGTCAACACAATTTATCCACTTTCCAGCCTTTACTCCATTTTCTCTTTCATTCCTACTTTCTTTACTCGGTGGCATTGTTATTCGTTGCAGACCTTTCGTACACACACTCCAACACCCCTTCCAACACTTCCAATACCATTTTCTTTTTATCTTATGATTCGCTAGTATCTTTTTCATATCGCTTTTCCTACAATAAGAAGAAAGAAAGAAATGTGAGGGATGAGTGAAATGTGTGCTAGTGGTGGGAGAAAGGGAGGAGACTTTTCAACCTCAGTTCGTTTGACCTTTGACATTCCCTGTCATCTTAGTCCTACTCTTGTTTGGATTTCCTCCGGATGAGAGTACAATGAGGCTAGTAGATGTCATTGTCGTCTTCTCCATTTCTAGCTCTTCTCTATTCTCTCCCACCCCCACCCCCGGCTCTTACACACATCCCCCGACATCCCCCTACACTCCCTAAACCCTTCTTTCCCCGTGTAATGGTTCCGAGCCGCTAGTTGACTTGACCGGCATGGCGGAAATAGGAAGGAAAACAACGATGTATCCAGGCATCACCCTCAGTCCTTTGGCTTCTCTCTTTCTCTCTCTCTTTTCGATGAAAAGTTTCTCGTCTTTCAAATGTTACTGTGGAGACAGCTGGGGTACTGAAGTTATAACACTTAAAGGGCCCTGCTACAACAGATGAGCCCCATTTTCACTTTTAGTTTGATTAAAAATTAATTTTGGACGGTTATCAGAAAATGACAACGCAAATCAGTAAGATATCGTATTTATATTTTCTTTACTTTCTCTCGAACACTTCGGTGAGAAATTGATTGATATCGTAAAAAAAAATCATAACTCTAAGATTTGATAAATATCGATGTTTCAAGACCCCCTGAAACCAAATATGTGGTTTCGCAATGCCCTTTTGACTGTCTATACCTCAAGATATAGCCAAAATGTTTTACCAACTGGGATTAACCTTGGTATCTGGAGTTATTATAAGATTCATCAAGGATTTTTGGGAATTAGATGTTTAATCCTAAATTTAAGGGTAGCTTATTGTAGCTAAAAATTAGAACAAATTATTTTCTCAAAACTCACTCTAACGATTTTGATTAAATATTATATCTATAAATTGTTTATCATTATAAAACCAAACGGCAAACTCTCATTTTATCATGAAAATTGACTTTTAGGGCACTTTGCATTAGAAAAATTTTAATTTTCAAAATTTTTCCACAAACCCTTTGAGATACGAAATAAACTTTCAATGAAAGTTGTATTGCCATTAAAATAAAAATCTTTTATTTTAAATATATATTTTTGAAATCAATAACTTCTTAGCTATAAGCATATATATCAAATTACTTCACTTTTTAATTCATGACTTCGAAAACGAGTTTGATTATTATGCTCCTTGGTGGACAGAGATATTTCTCTGTTTTCAATTTTTCTGTAACAGTGTTCCAAGTTCCTAATACCATAGATTATGTATCAGTGTATATTATTTCATTCATGATCTTTGGTGTAGAGTTTTAAAAAAAAATTTATAGACCTATGATTTGTTTCACAAATCCTACGAATTTTTAGTAAATTTTTATTTTAGGATAGAAGAGGGATGTAAGCTGTGCAGTCACTATGCCATTTATTTATAAATCCATTTTACCAACTTACTGTATAGATATATGGAAATCTAAAGCCACCCGCCTTGGTGGCGTAGTTAGCGAATGCGCTAGTTTGTGTTGAGCTAGACTGCAGAGGACCGGGAGATACAGGTTCGAATCTCGCTCTGGTGAATTGAGGTGGTTTTCCTAAATGTTTTACCTTTCCACGCAAATATGGGTCACTTCTATATTTGACCATTCCGATTCCTAACTCATTAGCGTAATTAGTATTTAGGCGTATAGCCCGAACGAGTAATGAGGCGAGTGTATCTTCTAACTGCAGCACTTACAAAAATACGCCACCTATCCCTATCTTGAGTAGTTCCATCCGGTCCCATCTCATTAAAATCTTTCTCTTTCAGGTCATTATAATGTTGTCCTCCCATCTGTTGTAGGGCTTCCCAACGGTCTCCTCCCGTTAGGTTCGCCTGTTAATAACTTTAACATGGTTCTAGAGTCTTCTAGTCACGCTGCATACCCTGCCCACCACATTATGTTTGATTTGACTATTCTTTCAAAGTCTTGTATTTGGAGTACAAGATTTTTAACTCATAATTATTTAACTTCCTATACTACCCAGTATCCTCATCCCCTTTTGTCCAAATATCTTCCGAAGCCCCTTGTTTTCAAACATACTAAATTTGTTTTTTGTCATGTAAGGTAATAAACATATTTTCACACACATATTTAACCGGTAAAATTATTGCTTATTTTGTTTTCTTAGTTTTACTTTAAAAATATATTAGCCCACCATTTCATTTAAGAAACATATTAATTAAACCAAATATTTACTTGAAAATTAGGTTTTTTGTTATGTTTTTGATTATAGTTATCACTAGCTCAAACATTTAAACTTAAAAATTAGTATAAATGAACTCTCCAAAATATATTCGGAAACAATCTTTGGGTTGAAATGGCTTGTTAATAAAGAGGATGGTAGGTAGGTGCGGAAAATAATAATGTTTAGTTTTGTAACCGAGTCTATTCTAGTTAATAGGACGGTTATTTAAATTATGTGTAATCCGTGTACAGTCCTGTGAGTGTGAATTGTAACGAACATGACACAGTCGACACATGGTTGGCGTACATCCCTCCCAGTGTGAATCCACCTTAACGATTTTTGGACAGAGCTAATGTCGAGAAAAATCTGTAAGATAGCGTTTGTGTCGCTGAGAAAAAGATGAAAGTGGATGCTAACGGTCCGTCCCGTTGAGAACCAAAAAAACTTATCTTCGTCATCGGTGGACTGGAAAGTCTTGGGCTGAAGTTTTGGGTAGAACAGAGAGGGTGGGGGAAAGGGCGGAATAGCAAGTAGCCAGTTTCTTCTCTGGCTATTATGAATGAAAACTGCAAGTCAGGCACGAACTATTTTTATCACCAGGGTCTTACTACCCGTTGCAATTACGCTAATGTGTAGTTCAAAAATTCCTTCTTCAAGGTACGTACATGTTTTTGTTCACAGGGGCTACTAATTTATTTTTAAATATCATACATCTGCGTGTGGCAGATATCACGTAATGCACATGACAGAAAATTCCTAATTTTATTAATATAAACAACTATAATTCATAATTGACCCAGCAACATTATACTAGTTTATTAAAGATAATCAAAGGGCTATATTTATAGTCCAGTCTTGAAAGTGACCCAATCTTCCTGTAAACATTTAAGAGGTTATATGGTGGATTAGCTGAGGTCAAAATCTAAAATACTCATGGTCCTACATCACTACTATCCAATCTATTTGGTTTAAATGTACTGATGATAATAACTGTAATAATATTATATGTATGACTAAAATATGTATCTTTACACAGAAAGCACAACCCTTTGTATCAATTTTGGTGCATTTAGCTTCTTATCTAAGGGCACCTAAAAAGATTATCTGTAAGATTAAACAATTATAATTAATTATAATTAGTTCACAAAAGGACAAAACAGTGTTTTGTTTTCCAATCGTTGTTTTGGTTTTATATATTTATTAATGTTAGAATATAGAACCTAAATAGGCGTGAGATAAAAAAAATTGTGCTACTATACTTTTACTCTGCTCTTTATTGGAGTATGTATATTAAAATATAGTAGATCACTCAATCACCTATTTTTTTAAAACTTTATTTTAACTAAACAGAATCGTAGTACACCATTGGGGGGTGGGGGGGGGAACACGTACAAAGGCTTAGTCTCCCCTTGTCTTATTTTTAAGGGACGGGTATATTGGGTCTATAAATCCTGGCAGAGTGTACAAAGGTATTTATGACGAGAGGGCTCTACATTTTGCCTTCTGTGCTTTTTTTTTTTAATTCTAGCTTACCCAAACTTAATCCTCTATTGTAAATATGCGGTTAGCCCGGATGGGTAAAAGGACGCCAAGCAAGAAGAATAGAACGATCAAGAGAGTACTTACGATAGATATCGATGGGTACGGTTCGCACCACCGGGTTCGTGAGGTCAGAGGAACGCGCATGGCACTCCAGCTGTCTGCCGTGGAATTCTCTAGGGACACTCGAGATGAATAGCTGGTTACGGTCACGCTATCCACGGACGACTCCACAATATGGTCCAGTATCTTGCCGTCCAGCCACCACGTCACCTCCGGTAGCGGTCGACCTGCGATTTAAACGCATTGAAACAATTGAGGGAGGTAGACATTCGGTTAGTTTGTCTTTAAACCTTAATCCCATAATCCATCACTTGTCAAGGAAAATAACAATTCTAAACAGCAGTTTCTTTCAGGTTGTTGCTAAAAAAAAAGAAGGCTTGACGGGAATGTATTAATAAACTGTTCTATTCCATTCCGTAACTCACTTATTCTTTAATTGTAATAAAATATGCGTATATTCCTTTATCACCTTATTTTGTGTAGGGTTTGTCTAATTTTAATAGAGTTGAGGGAAGTAGAAGTTTATTTGTACAGTCTTTTCAAAACTCGCTTTCCCTGGATACTACCCTAAAGTTACCCTTTAACGATAAATAAGCCACCCTCATCTATTTTCTTTAATGTATTCAAGTCTACTGTTTGCTAACTAAAATTTTAAATATCAAATATAAGTAGGCATGTGCATGAATGAAAAATAAAACATTTCTATTATTTCTTATCACAGAATCCTACGAACTTATCAGGCTATACGCGTATATGATAGTTACTCAAACATGATGTGAAGGGAGCATTTAGGAGGTAACATATCTGAATTTGCTTGAAAGGAGAGTGAGAAACAGTTTAGGGAAAGCCACCCTTAAAAAGACCTGACCAGGATGTGAGACCCGGTCTCCCCGTCATCAGCAGGACAGTCCAACATTTGAGTAATGCCTTAGACCATTCATTCACGGAGGTGGGATAGAATTATATAAATTGAACAACATTTCTTCTGGATGGTAAAATAACAATTTATCTAGCCAAGAAGTGGATCATATCCACAATACCACTAATAAGTATGATAGTACAAACCGTTAACCAATTTTATAGGATTTATCTGACCATATGCGTGTCTTGGAGTGTTGTCAGGGTAAGCTATCTAGTTTAAACTGTACCTGTTGAATAGTTTCTCAACACTCATTACAGCTCTTAATCTTAGTAATCAATGAAAATCCATTTGTCATGTGAGTTATGAAGTGCAGAGCCTATGTAAGATTGGGTAAATGGAGACAAATTTAGTCAAAAACTTTCACAGATACAATTTTAACGGAATATATACCCAATATTATTTCTGAGGGAACTGTAGGTCTCATGGAGAGAAGATTTATCTTCAATTTCTCAGTTAACTGTTGCCAAATCTCCTCTCTCTCAGTTATGTAAAAAAAAGAAAAAAGGGTTGTTTGCTTAGGGGTAAGATGGAGCTAATAGCAACCTCGACTAACCAGCGTTGCAAAACTTGTCTTATATTTGAGGGGTGCTTGACCACACAAAATTGAGTGAATGACAACGTTGTTTATCAATATGGAGTATGCAGTTCTCACAGTGATTATATCCAGGTAATTATTCTGATTACTCTCCACGCCACGTCACAATATATCGTGTTAGCTTTTGTAATTATATGTTATACAAAATATTTTTCTATTGGATCAGCTTAAGAGATGTTGGTGTATTTGTAGATACACTTCTATCATTAATATATAAAGAAAGGATTATAAACAGGCCTTTTAATTTCATATATTTGAATGAACACTGTTGTTAATATTGAGTTAATTTGCAATTGTGTGGAGAGAGTATGAGAAAGACCACAATTCACGTTTGTTAATATTCAAACTCTGGCCTTCCTTATGTGAATCAAAGGCCTTGGACTATGGACAGGTAAATTAGTAATTATTATTTGCAGAAACAGCACAGCAAACGTCATATTCCATTTGATCCATGAGATTCGTATGAAGATCCCGATTGACTGAAAAGAGAGATTTTTTTCCCCCCACAACTGGATTATATCCTCTTGCTGGGAGAATAATGACGTGGTTAATTAAGTGTAATCTCCGTACCAAAGCTTAGCAGGATTAATTAGGGGCTAGCCTAAATTTTTAGCAATAAACATGGCATTGAACAAAATTAGATGTGATGTTTGTCCAGTAATTGGAACGGGTAAATAGGTCAGCTATATTTATCAGAGTCCCTGGTTAAATTAAAGTGGTTTCTTAAAATGTTGCCATTTGAGCAATCGATCTTCCTTCTACCCAGATGTGTTAAAGCCTGGCACTATTTTGGTTTAATTAATAAATGATGCCAACTTTGAATTTGAATCTGCGTGAATTTTTTTCATAAGGATTGGAAATGACGTCATGTTTTCAAACGTAGTTAAGTATATTTTTCAGTTGTCACTTTTGACAATCCGGTGTCAACTATGGCCCAATGATTAGCTTGTCAGTTGTTTATAGGGCCAGTTCTGTTTAGAGGTTGTACTAGTGATTTTTCCCTCCTAATAATAACGTAGCTTTTTCCATTTGATGTTACCATTTATTACTGCGTGTGTACCTGAGCAAATATTAAAAGAGAGGGACGAATTGTTAAAAAAAACAAATTTTTGAAATCTTTATTAACATTTCAATCTCCCTTTAACCACCCCTGTGACAGACATGATACGAAAATAGTCACATTTTGTATTTACTAAAGGTTTCGGGTATTGATATGATCCGGCCGGGCTATTTCCGAAGTAAACAAGTCTTAATAGGAGTGTACTTTTTTTAATTATTTTCTCTGATTAAATATCAATATTAATATTTAAATTAAATAAATACTAATTACATTACTCAATATGTGGTTAGTCAAGTAGATAGTGAGTGGAAAGTCAACAGCCTACTAGTACAGTCATGTCAAGTCTTGTTAGCCCTTGTAGCCACCCGTAAGCTACCCTCTGATATATTATTAAGTTTGGTGACACGGCGGTGTTCACAAAGTCTAAGGCATCCCTTTCACAATAGGCTGGACTGCCAATGACAAAGATATATGATTTCGAAACCTGGTCAGGCATATTGTGCAATGTTTTCCCTAAATGTTTTTACACTCTCCCTATACGGAAATATGGAAACACTTCCTCTTAATTCAAACCTTCTTCATTAGACGTAATTAGTACATATGTGTATAACTTGAACGTTTAGTAAGACGCAGTGCTAAAAAATAGCAAATAATAAGTTTGGTGACCAGATATGGAGTTTCTAAAGGAGTATTAAGGTTTCAAACAATGTTTTGTCGTGTAGTACTGCCAGATTAAGCAATGGTTTTTTAAACTTCACCTATGAATTGTTGTCATCACTCAGGAGAACATTCATTGGATAGGTATCAGAGAAAGAACATTACCGTGTGATGTGTGAGTATAGCTTATGTATGATCTGTCAAATGGGAATTTAGTGAGTGAGAATATATTATACATAGACAATTAAGAGTTTCTACTAAGCCTGGTAATATTTCGCACCACGCCACTGTTTCTATTGGACAGGATTACGGTGATAAGAGAATGGTAAGATGGTTATGTAGTGTATTTTTATAAATAAAGGGAACCCAAATCTTCTTAGTAATTATATACATTCACACATAATTATAAACCCACTTTTTTTTCCTCTTTCTACTCATTCTAGTTCAACAAAACCAGTGGCGTGGTTGTGGAGTGTTAGCAAGGAAAGCTGAATTTATTATAAAGTATTTATTTTTCTTATGTTTTCCCTCACTTCTATCCAATTGTATTGATAGCATGGGAACGTGTTTTTTATACCGGGAAAGGGAGTTCTACTGTGTGATTATAATAATTTATAGGTGTGGTTTAAACTATTTTTGACAACCTTGGATGCATACCACTATACAATACTGCATAGAACCTCAATACTCAAAATTATAATACTATTATATTTATACCAGTCAATATTAAGATCCAGGGGTACCGTATTAAATGTTTGACCTATAAATTAAGATGAATGTTTAGGTATGTCAGTATAGGTGCCTTGTAAAATATTTGACATATAGATTAGTATGATGAATGTTTTGGTTTTACTTCTGTCCGGGTGCCTTGTAACATTTTGGGCCTATTGATTAATATGATGAATATTGAGGTTTTATGACAGTCCGGATGCCTTGTAAAATTTTTGACCTATAGATTATGATGAATGTTTAGGTTTTATATCAGTCCAAACCTTAAAGAGTGGATTTTATTCATTCTGTTGGTCTATATCTGAACAGAGAACTAAAATTGTTTGATGGATTACGTTAAAAATTGATATTTAGGTATTAAATTACTATACTATTAGACTTTTTATAATTATATTAAATGTATTTCCCTAACGAGTGATTATTTTTATTCTAAATGTATCGAGACACCATGATTTGAGGATTTTAGAGTAAAAATAATAACAACTTTTTTAGTGGCCAAATTGTCTAAGGCATCAATTTCGTGTTAAACTGTCCAGCTGATGACGGGAATATCGAGACTCGACTTTTGGTTGGGTCTCCCAAAGAGGTGTTTTACCTTAATAGCAAATGCGGGTGGATTTCCTCTAAAATGCTTTCTTCCTCATCCCTTTTCTATTAGAGTAATTATCCTTTATGCGAACCTGACCAGGTTGTAAGACAAAGTGATAAAAAATTAACAATTATTTTTTAAAAAAACATTCAAATACTTACCCCCTTTGACGTGGCAAGCCAAGTACAGCTCGTAGCCCTCCAGGAATGGTCCAGCCACCCCCGTGACTTCCTTGCCCCTATGATCGTAAATGATTGGTTCAGAAGGTGGAGCTAGAATACAAGGAAGTGTGAAAACAGGACGAAAATAATATCTAGAAAATTAATGAAAATTACACATTTATGAATAATATATCTACTTTTAACACCTTGATACATTTAAATGGCTGCGTAGCTTACAGCCAAATACTAATCGAGTATGACGCATAAGCTGAGTCAATATCAATTTTGCCTTTTAATCTAAGGGTCCTGGCTTCGATTACCAGCATGGTTGAAAAGATTATTATTGATATAATATGAGTTTTTCCTCCAATAGTGATGAGTTTATGTCCTAGAACTAGATGTTCTGTCTCTTCTAGAGTTAAGCTAGTTTATAAGTCTTAGGCTGATATAAACAGTTGTCTCAGAAAAATTATTTTCAATACATCTAATTAAAGAAAAATATCAATGGAAATCACCATAAGAAAAGTTAATAGATCTACTATCACTAATTAATTTGAATGGAACAGCAGCCATCACTCTCAATATATATAAGAACCTATAAATATAGTAGTATAATAAAATAGTATTATTTTTTATCGTAAAGAATATATTTTAGTATTTTCTAAGAGTTAATTCCTTTCTAACTCCTAAAAATGTGAAACTATGCCATACCAGTATTCTTAAGGACTTAAAAATGAAAACGGTGTTGATTATTTTAAATATTATATCTACGACCAATTGTATCATATTATCTAAGCAGTCGTACAAGCATTAGACTGAATCGCCACTGATCACTGTATTTAAGTTTGAACCCCAACATGGTATACTAAATATATTATTTTTAAACATTTTTACAATCTTTATTCACGTGGAAGTTAAGTAAATTTACTCTCTCTCCATTCCATGATCGTCAGCTCATTAGTGTAAATATGCAGATAGCCTGAACAAGTAAGAAGTGATACACATCATAAGAAGATTAGTAATTATACATTTAAATCTCCATATGACTGAAAAAAGCTGATTTTCATTTAAAGATGCAGTGTGTAAATCTATTTTAATCCATTGTAAAAAGGATGGGTCCCATACTCTTCCAGGTTCCTTGACCCAAAATACCCTAATTTTTAGTGTTGATATATATATTTATACAAGATAAATTGAAACAGAAACAAAATTTCAAACAAACAAGAATGAAATAAATTCCATGTGTAGCCCAAACTCTCGGCTAAGAGGGGCCCAAATACAAAAAAAAGAAAAAGGATAAGTTAAGAAAAGTAAATTAGAGTGGGCAGTGAGAGTAATTATTTTGAAGATGCTGGACCCGTAATACGTCCCAATAAAAAAAAAGGAAACACGGTCCTCCTTTCAATAAAATTTATATATATATATATTTGATTAGATAAAAAAGAGAAAACAAGGAGGCGAGGTGCCAGGGTAATATGTTCACTTAAAACTAGGGATAACCTGGATTAACTAAAATATTGCAAGTCATGAATAACATTTTATTATATGTATTAGAAACATTAACAATATGTAGATATTCAGGCGTAACATTACTCATAATAAAAATATTACAATCTAATGTTATAGATGACCTTTTTCAAACAAATCCTTGTCACATTAATTTAGAAATATAATTCGTAAGTCAAATAGTTCAGATTAAACTCACTTTTACGAATGTCATACTTAGCGCATAACATTATTAAATTTGGAATATTCTAACATAATGTTCTTACTGAACTCTCCAAAGGTAGATCCTTAACAAGATTAATTGTGAAATATAATTCATAAGTTACATAATTAAGTATAAATTCAATGTTTACAAAAAACATACTTAACGCGTAACATTACTAATTTACTTAATTCTCTAAAGTAAATCTTTAACAAATTAATAGTGAAATATAATTCATAAGTTAAATAATTCAGTTTAAATTCAATGTTTACAAAAAACATACTTAACGCGTAACATTACTAAATTTAGAATATTCTAACGTAATATCCTTACTTAATTATCCAAAGTAAATCTTTAACAAATTAATTGTGAAATATAATTCACAAGCTAAATGGTTTAGTTTAAATTTAATGTTCAAGACAATGAAGAATAATATCAAACTTTCCTAATTTAAAAAAAATAAAGCCGAAAGAGAATTTTGATTAATTCCAGATATATCCTTATGCCGAAAATGAATTTCTCCTTACATTTTTTATGAACAAGTCCTTGAAGCTTAAGCTTCGTCCGTCCGCTTCCAGACCTGGCCTAAGAGTGACGCCATAGTTTTCTGGACGGTCTTTTATACGGTGCACTTCATGAACATAAGAGAGAGGATCCACAAAGGAAGGGGGGGAACGTGCGTGACCATGGAAACATCGGTATTATTCGAGAAGCCGAACTCGTGTATTCTCGAACGAAAATTCTCTTCTTCTGGGGTAAGCGAAGGTTGGCAATATGCAGCGAACTCTAGCGGGGCGTGTCCGAACTCTTGCTTCACAAAGGCAGTCGTTGACCGGTTGAAGTAGGGGCTGGATGTGTTTACGTTTTCTCGACTGCAGCCGGGATGGTGATATTGGGTAAGTAATATTTTGATGACTCGTTGACTAACATTTGTTTGTAGCCATATGAATGCTACAAATCTCCCCCTCTTGATCAGGTGAAGGTGTGTGGGGGGGGGTGTGTGGCATCCCCGACTCTCTCCTGCGCCATGGGTTGAAGGAGGTCCACAGAAGTACTTCCATTGCTTGTTAGACGTCGTGATGATCGCCGGCCATTGCAGTCCCATCTATACTTGGTGGGTCTCAGTAATCAGTAAGTAGCGTCTCTAGCCGGACGCCGCCCCATAGTGGACTGGAACGTCATTCGCCAATGCGCTGACTTGTACTTCAGCTCCCAAGCTGACTACAGATGAGGTTGCTGATGCCTCCTTTTATGTCCCAGAGTTGTTTCCCCTCGGCTATTCATTCGGCCACGCACATAAGAAAGGAAAAAGGTGTATGGAAGATGCCGGAACACAGGAGTTCATGAAGCTGCACATAAGAGACACAAGTTAGAGTTCATAAAACTTAGAGTGACACATTTGAGTCTTAACGCAGGGTCTTCTTAATCTCATCGAAGATTACCTGCCTTCGTTGGCCACATGACTACCTCCTCGCTCTCATACGAGGATATAAGAAAACAATATCATTGCACAAATAGTCACAACAAACGTTTTCCTCTTGTACACAGGGTTCATTATGCTTATCTCGCACGAGATTGTGGCCACCATCTTGTACGTCGTCGGACTGGCTTCTCCAAGATATCTTGATGAAGTCCCACACAATTTCATGTCCATTTTTGCCTCGGGCCCGGGCTTGCATCATGGATAAACTTAAACCTACGAGCTAACTTATAACTAAATATCAATAACACTTAACCTAAATCACACGACTTGCCGTCTGTTATCCCTAGTGACTCTTAGGTCAGCGCTCTTTATGTGGCTGACATGAGCACGTCTTGTCTCGGAAGCGTCGGCAACTTTCTGGAGGAGGACCGTGACAGGGGTGAGAAACTTATTCAGCTCCCATGGGCCACACCACCTGGGACACAGCTTCGCTGATCTTTTGTCGACCGCGGAGCTCAAGGGAAAATTTTTACACAGAACAAGGTCGCCAACTTTAAATGAAACGGGAATCCTACCTTTATTATATACATTAGCCACCCTCCTCTGTGCCTTCCTAAGGTGATCTAAGGCACTTCTACACTTCTCCTCCAGGGATACCTCATCACTATCCTCTAACAACGGGTGGATGTCCCAGATATTGAAAAGGGGGTGAATCAGCTCCCGTCCTAGGAACACAGAAGATGGCGAACATCCGGTCGATTCGTGGTAGGCAGAATTAAATGCCATATTCAGGAAATCTAACTCCTGATCCCACTTCAATTGATTTTGACTATGAAAAATAGTCAAGGCTATTCCTAGATTTCTGTTAAAACGTTCTACGTGGTTAGGCCCCGGGTGGTAAGGACTGGTGGTGATATGTCTAATGCCCCACTCAAAGCACATGTCATGAAAAGAGACAGATCTAAAACAGGGTCCGTTGTCACTAACTATGGCTCGGGGAGCCCCAAAGAATGCCCACACACGCCGACACAGGGCGTTAACAGTAGTCCTAGCTTTCATGTTACGTAGAGGAATCAACATCACGAATTTAGAGAAGGCGTCAACCAAAACGAGAATACAAGTGTTTCCCAGAGATGACCGGGTGATAGGCCCCACATAATCAACGAACACTTTCTCCCAGGGGCGTTGGGCTACATTGGCCGAATGTAGTCCAACCCTGGAATTATGGGCAGGTTTGGCCATCTGACAATCCTCGCAACGATTCACCCAATCCTTAACGTCCTGATATTGTCCAGGCCAAAAGAACTCTCGAGAAATTTTCCTAACTGTCTTTAATACACCAAGGTGACCTCCAAATATAGAATTATGAAAATATTTCATTAACATGGGGCGTACAGCCACAGGAACAACGACCTTCCTGCCTTTCCCTTTAGCCAGGTTGATAACAAGCAAATCCTTCCATATCGAATATTGCCCCACTTGTTCCCCTTTTTGGATCCTATCCATGATTTCACGGCACCATGGGTCACTTCCCTGATGATCCCTGATAGAAACAAAGGACTCGGGGATTGACTTTATCACACATGAAGCTGGCATAACTTCCTCTGAACCAATAGGGTCACGGTCTTCCGCCATGCGTGAAAGGGCATCCGCAGTAACATTGAGTTTCCCGGAAATGTGATGGGTCGAGAATCTAAATCGGGACAACCTCCAAACCCACCTTCCTACTTTACCTAATTGCTTTGGATGGTTCCACATCCAAGCGAGCGCCTGGTTATCCGTATACAGTTCAAATTTTCTCTGTTCTAAATAATCAGCGAACCGTTCTATACCATAAACACAGGACAAGCATTCTTTCTCATAGGCGCTGTACCTCCTTTCGGCCTCGGTGAGTGTCCGGCTAGCGAACGCCACCGGCCTGACACCCTCCGAAGTCCTCTGGGACAGCACAGCCCCCAGAGCAACCGCCGAAGCATCAACGTGAAGAAGGAACGGCATAGAAAAGTCAGGCATTCTCAATACCTCGGGTGAGATGAGTTTCTCTTTTAAAAGATTGAAAGCACGAGCCTGCTCCGCCCCCCAACTAAAGGTAACACCCTTCTTTTTTAAGGAGTTAAGGGGCGCGGCAATCTCAGAAAAAGATGGAATGAACCTAGCATAATACGCGCACATGCCGATGAAACGCATGACACCCTTAAGATTCCTAGGTGGGGGGTATTCTACGATAGGGCGGATGCGCTCAGGGTCAACGAGAAGATTTCCAGAACAGATTACATAGCCCAAATATTTAATGGAAGACTTCGCCCACGTGACTTTATCTGGGTTAACTGTCAAGCCTACTCTACGCAATCGACCTAATACTTCCTCTAAATGCTTCACATGATCACTCATAGAGTCGCTGTACACACATATATCATCTAAATAATTAAATACGTACTTAAACTTGATATCAGAAAGGACGTGATCAAGGACCCGACTCAATGCTTGTCCACCTATACTACAACCCAAGGGAACACGATTAAATTCATACTGCCTCCAAGGGGTGACAAATGCCGTATATTTCTTTGATGACTCAACCAGGGCGCATTGCAAAAAACTTGCATTAAGGTCAATAAGACTGAATACCTTCGCTCTACCTAGGTGCTGAAAAGCTGAGTCAATACTCGGCATTGGGTAAGGGTCGAATTGAATTTTTTTGTTTATTTTCCTATAGTCTACCACCAATCTATAACCATCCCCTTTCTTGGGTATAATAAATGCGGGACTGGCATAGGGAGAATTAGACGGACGTATGACTCCTTTGGATTCTAGATCCTCAATCAACTCTCTGAAAATCTGCATTTTGGGGGGGGCACACGTGTAGGGACCTGACCTCACAGGGACGTTGTCCTCAACCACAATCTCATAAGGTAATACATCACATTTACCAAGTCTGGGGGTAATAACATCAGAAAACCTTGAAATAATACCATTAATAATATCTTCGTCCCTATTTATGATGTACATGGAAGAAAACTTAGAGGAGCGACAAAAAGCAATTTTATTCCTTGGGGAGAACCCAAAAGTTAATTCTCCCAGACTCGAATTAATTATAGCTCCAGTTTCCCACAAAAAATCGTTTCCCAATATTATATCGTAGGGGAGGGCCGGTACACAAAACAAACTTCTTTTCCAAGAAAATCCAGCAATTTTAATGGACAAAACTACCTTCTTTCTAGCTAGTAACAAATCCCCATTTCCCACAACGAATGGCTTCGTAACTATCCTTTCAATAGGAATTTTCCTCAACCCAATTATACTATCTAGAAAACTAGAGTTGATAAAAGATCCACTAGAACCAGTATCCAGTAGGGCCGATCCGGTATTTGACCCAATCGTAACCACTACAACAGGAGGAAGGGGACAGGTCTGTTTATAATCCTTACGCGAGATGGGCCCCTTTTCAACACCCCGCGTTAAGCGTTTCCCCCTAAACAATCACGTTGGTAGTGCCCAAAACGACCACAACGAAAGCACTTAATATGAGATATATCTGCCCTTCTAATAACACCAATCGGCCTCCGGGACTGCCTAGCTAAAGGATCAACATTAGAGGGAGCAGTAGCTGAAGCCGATACCACCCTATTTTGAGGGGAGTTATTAAGAACTCGCGCTGGGTATTCTTCGAGATATTCTCTTTCTGCTAACAATGAACCCTCGATATTAAACGCCAAAGAATATAATTCTGTCAGGGTGGTAGGTTTGTTTGAAAATACAAAGTGTCTCCTAGTTAACGGCGAAACATTCTCTAAAATAATCTCTACTACTTCTTCCTCGGCGAGATTTAAATTTAATATCTCTGCGGCTTCTGAAATAGCCAGGACGAACAACCGGAACGGTTCCTGGGGCCGCTGAAAGCGCCGTACCATTTCCTTACAAAGTCTCTCCTTCTCTCTCTTTGAGCATAAAGATTCAAGGATGCGGCCCTTTACTATATTCCAAGGAAGTCCTAATTGTAAACATTCAGAAACTAGGTGTGCTAAAAAACCCGAAGTTCTCCCTAAACATAACGTCAGGAACTCAACATCATCCACTAGTCTAAGTTTAGCAACTCTATTTGCCTCTAATAGGAAATTAAATAAGGCCGAACAAGACTGACCGTCACAAACTTGAAGTAGCTTTAAACGCTCACCTGCAACCTTACTCTGAGTTTTCGAGGTGGCCGTAACCTGCTGATAGTTAACAGAAGCCCTGGGGGGAGTAACTTGCTCACGAGCCCTATTGAACTCTAAAAGATCTGATTTGCCTGGCTCGGAATCTTCCAGAGGGGGCTGGCTAATGCTTTGTCTAATATTAATATTATCAGTGTCGCTGGACTTACTGATACTTTCTGACAGCAGGGACCGCAATACACCAACAGTAGCCTCTGGGGGGAACGAGATGCCTCTCTCCTTGAGCTCCCGGCGAAGATCCACTGAATTCAGTCTGTATACATCTGATCTGCTGTTAACCACGCTCCCAGGTGCGGTGTCCATGTTGGATGACAAGTTCATGAAACAAAAGGTCAAAGCATTAATATTATATTGAACGCACACTTGCACGCACTCTATAGCAGAGTAGCGCAGCTTTGTAGCCCAAACTCTCGGCTAAGAGGGGCCCAAATACAAAAAAAAGAAAAAGGATAAGTTAAGAAAAGTAAATTAGAGTGGGCAGTGAGAGTAATTATTTTGAAGATGCTGGACCCGTAATACGTCCCAATAAAAAAAAAGGAAACACGGTCCTCCTTTCAATAAAATTTATATATATATATATTTGATTAGATAAAAAAGAGAAAACAAGGAGGCGAGGTGCCAGGGTAATATGTTCACTTAAAACTAGGGATAACCTGGATTAACTAAAATATTGCAAGTCATGAATAACATTTTATTATATGTATTAGAAACATTAACAATATGTAGATATTCAGGCGTAACATTACTCATAATAAAAATATTACAATCTAATGTTATAGATGACCTTTTTCAAACAAATCCTTGTCACATTAATTTAGAAATATAATTCGTAAGTCAAATAGTTCAGATTAAACTCACTTTTACGAATGTCATACTTAGCGCATAACATTATTAAATTTGGAATATTCTAACATAATGTTCTTACTGAACTCTCCAAAGGTAGATCCTTAACAAGATTAATTGTGAAATATAATTCATAAGTTACATAATTAAGTATAAATTCAATGTTTACAAAAAACATACTTAACGCGTAACATTACTAATTTACTTAATTCTCTAAAGTAAATCTTTAACAAATTAATAGTGAAATATAATTCATAAGTTAAATAATTCAGTTTAAATTCAATGTTTACAAAAAACATACTTAACGCGTAACATTACTAAATTTAGAATATTCTAACGTAATATCCTTACTTAATTATCCAAAGTAAATCTTTAACAAATTAATTGTGAAATATAATTCACAAGCTAAATGGTTTAGTTTAAATTTAATGTTCAAGACAATGAAGAATAATATCAAACTTTCCTAATTTAAAAAAAATAAAGCCGAAAGAGAATTTTGATTAATTCCAGATATATCCTTATGCCGAAAATGAATTTCTCCTTACATTTTTTATGAACAAGTCCTTGAAGCTTAAGCTTCGTCCGTCCGCTTCCAGACCTGGCCTAAGAGTGACGCCATAGTTTTCTGGACGGTCTTTTATACGGTGCACTTCATGAACATAAGAGAGAGGATCCACAAAGGAAGGGGGGGAACGTGCGTGACCATGGAAACATCGGTATTATTCGAGAAGCCGAACTCGTGTATTCTCGAACGAAAATTCTCTTCTTCTGGGGTAAGCGAAGGTTGGCAATATGCAGCGAACTCTAGCGGGGCGTGTCCGAACTCTTGCTTCACAAAGGCAGTCGTTGACCGGTTGAAGTAGGGGCTGGATGTGTTTACGTTTTCTCGACTGCAGCCGGGATGGTGATATTGGGTAAGTAATATTTTGATGACTCGTTGACTAACATTTGTTTGTAGCCATATGAATGCTACACATGGATGAATAATTTTTATGGTATACACAAAATTAAAGGATTTAGTTAAGGAAAGGTTTGTAGAAATTATTCGAAAGACGAGAAGGTGGTAAAGAAGTGAAGGGTGGTATTTTATAACAGTTGTTATCAAATAAGTATAAATATTTTTTATTTATATAGCACTGCGTCTTACTACCCGTTCAGGCTATACGCTTAAATACTAATTACGCTAATGGATTAGGAATTGGGAAGGTTGAATTTAGAGGAAGTGAGCCCGCATTTTCGTGGAGGGAGAGTGGAAAACCATTTAAGAAAAACCACCCCCAGCTCACCCGACTGAGATTCGAACCTCGATCTCCCCGTCCTTGGTGGTCTGGCTCAAAACGACTAGCGCGTTAGCCAACTGCGCCACCGAGGCGGGTCTTATAAATATAAAAGTATATATTATATTCTACTAACAATATTAAGGGCTTAGCATTGTTTAAGTTATTTTAAATTAAATAACAATAATAGATAAAATAGTATGCAAATTAATTTAAGTCTATATTAATAGTTAAAGAAATAATTAAGTAACTTGAAGGCAATATTAATAACCAAAGTAGTTTTCTTTTTTGTGTGCATAGAATAAACATTTTTATATCTAGACAATTATGTATATCTATATATAAACTTGTTATGTAAATATATGCAGTGTATGTATATTAAGGCCTCTTTTCTTCATATTTTATTTCAAACTTTAGCGTGTAATTTATTTCAAAGAAAAATTCTCTCCACCATGACGTGGTATATGGTTCAAGCTATAACTTCTCATTTGTTATGATTTGAGAATATTAAAATTTATGACGAACGATGAATATACAATTAAAATGTTAAAAAAGAATGTTTAACAAACTTCCGAGATAAACCAATAAAGACTTAATATTAATGCAATACATTTTATCCTCTTGGTATCATAAATTTCAGTAACCCAGTTTCCACGTCGTGGACTGAAGCAATATTTAAAGAGAAGAAGAACGCTTGTTGTGTTTGGGTTGAGATTTTTAAAATTTAAAAACTAAAGCTAAACAAGGAAATGAACCTATATTCTTCAAAATTGAATATTCTGTCATAAATGTGAGATATAAAGGTTTGTATTACTCTTTGTGCAACTCACTTGTGACAATTTTTTAAGAGCCTTAGTGTTGATGTTTTATTAATTGTAAGTTTTGGTGCTGAGATATGTTATTGCTATTACTCTCTCTTTTGAACCACACTTAGAATTATCAAGATTTATATTTAATGATAAAAATATTTCAATTTTGAATAAGTAAAAGGTGCAGTGAAAAGATTAAATCTATAACCTTGGATTCTTCAAGTTTCTTAGTTCATTTTATGTAGATATGAATTTGATTTGAAAGATAATTAATTAGACATAAGTAGCCTTTTAAAAAGATTAGCAGACTTGTGCGCACGAAGATTAATTCATCAACACTGTTCTCTTTTATACGGACAGGGATTTTGGGGTTTGAATCCTAGCCGGATTACAAAGGATTGTAAATCCTATATAATTTTGTACTATTTTTTCCATACAAATCTTAGCACATTTCCTTTAAATTCACTCTTTTCCATTCCTATTATTTTAATTTTAATTCGGATAGCCAGAGATATGTCGTGATATATAAAGAGGTTCTTTCATTAAAAGATATATCCAAGTAAGCTAACTTGTTTACTCTGTTACTCTAAGAAGTAGTGCGCACTGTTAACTCTTTTAGGTAGCATTTTCTCCTTGATAAATAACAGCAAGTTTTTATCTTTTAGCTACACCATTCGGAAAGGCGCGATGTAAGCTTGCTACCTATCAGGTTAAACGGGGTGTACTGTACATCTTAAGGAGGGTATGATAAATAGTGAAACTTACCAACGATGGTAAGGTTGACTCTATAGTTCCTGGTCGGCGAGTTGAGAAAGTCTATACGACAACGGAACATCCCTTCGTCGTTGAGACCGACGTTATTAACCCTCAGTCTAGCAGGGTGGACACCAACAGTCTGGAAGAAGGTACGAGAACCGATGTCTTTCGAGATGTACGAGTGGTTGGCGTGTATCAAATCGCCGGCTCTGTTATCCACACTGGAAATCAAACCAATATTCAACTTTTAAACCCCTTGAATTTTGAAGTAATCGTCATGTTTAATTGTAGGTATAAGAAAGAAATTCAAGGAGTTTCCTCTTATGTAAAAATATTCACTTTCTTAAATATATTTAATACCCACGGGAGTTTATTTTTTTGGCACTGCATCCTACTACCTGTTCGGCCGATACGCTTATGTACAAACTACACTAATGGTTTTAGGAGTTTGGAAGGATATATTTATATGAGGTCCAGCAACATTTGCGTGGAGGGGGAGTGGAAAATTAATTTGGAAACAAAACCCTCAATTATTTCGACCAAGATTCGAGCCACGATCTCTCCGTAATCGGTATTCTATTCTACTGCTAGAGTAGCGTCTTAGACAATGCAGCCACTGCAGCGGGTTTCACGGAAATTTACATTGTCAAACTGTAATAGCAGGAATACCATTTTATGAATTATAAATCTATGAAATTTAACTCAATAATTCAATACAAATAAAAATATTTAACTTTGGGTCGACAAGTACACTCCAATAATTATTATTCTAGTCGTCCAAATGAGTTATGAAACACAAAATTGATATCCATTCACAAAGAGCTATTTATTTATAGCGATTACTTTTTTATAAAATAAATCATTTGTATATATGCGTGATCAAGCCATGGAGTTATTATTTATATTTATATAATTCCCCTACTTATGATAAGGTAATAGGTAAATAAATATGTTTGTATTGACTTAAAAGGTCAAAATTGAAACAATATATTTTGGAACATACTGTTAGTACACTACCATCGCGTTTAGGTTGATACGGAATTATCTATCCTTAACTACAAATAGAAAGTTCTTAAATCAGAATTTAGTTTATAGTATTAAAGAGCATTTTAAAATGTTCAATCTCAATAATATAAGTCATAAGTATATTTTATAAAAATATCATCTCAAAATATAGTTTCATAGTGCATGTTAAGTGGATTGTAGAAAATTATTGTGATTATACTGATAAAAATAGTATTTATTTTACTATTTCTTATAGTAAATAATATTTTTTTTAAATAAATAAAATACATATTTTGAAATTGTGTTCCTTTTATTTTTCTCGTTTCATCTTATGACGTTAGCGTGGTTTTCCTTTTGTGAACGTGGAGGCTTACATTTTGGTATGTGGCGTCTATCATCAATCCAGCTTTCTTATATTTTTATTTTTTCTTCTTTTTTTTTTCAATATGCTTCCTTAGCATTTAAAGTATTTGGGGGAAGTGGGTAACATTTCACTATCTCTAAAGAACATTTCTATATTTCCTCGTAGAATTTCCTTTTCTCCCTGCAAGTTTTTTAGAACGTTCATGTGTATGAGTTGTGAGGAGTAGAATATCACGTTTCTACCTCGTTCCACAATATATATATATATATGCATAGATATAAGAACGTGGACATGCGTACCCATATCCATATCCACACACATGAACATCTCGTTTTCATGAGACTTGGCAAAGTATGAAAGCAGTAACATTTTACATCACCGTTCTGTACGCGTTGAGTTTTATTGATATTCAATAATTATATTATTCAACGTGTGTTCCCCTCTTATAGTTGCTAAAAATAAGAGAAATGGTGGAGCTTTGTGTTCATGTTGTTTTTCAATCTGACTGTCTCCTTTATGATCAGTTTTACACCAAGCATGAATGTTTGTATTTTAATATATGGACTAAAGTTTCAATATCAGGGTTTTAATAAAGTAGTTAGGGTTTTAAATTGTACTGCGAATAATTAAAGCAACATATTATTTTTTCTATAAAGTATTCATATAACTAAATACTTTTATTACATATTTATTAGCAAAGTATCTATATAAATAGTTTTTGTCAAACCTAAAATAGAAATCTAAATATCTATTTATGAAAATATATGCAGACCTAAATACATAGCCAAAATTAGTGACAGTAAAATTGCCCACTAGAAATTAGAAAAATATAATAAAAAATTCAATAGATTTAATAGCTTTGAGGTTTTAATAATCCAAGGCCAAAGAATGGAATTATTATTCATGTCTGAAGAGTTTTGTATCTTTAAAATTACAAAATTCATATAATAATAAATGGTATAAGAAATGTTGCAAAAATTTATCATAACCAACGTTGTGTTTTTTTGTGTGTAAGATAAAGTAGGTTTATTTTCGGATTTTAAATAGCAGTAAGAAATGTTCTTTTTTTAAGACATTAATTTAATAATAACAATTAATTAAATAGGTAATCACGTAATTTGTGTGTGGTTTTTTGGCCAACACATTTTGCTACACCTTTTGGTTATCCGAACATTTAAATGGTTGGTTAAGAGATTTATTTGGAGGAGATGTACCGAAATTTGCATGAAGAGTGAGTAGGAAACAATTTAAGAAAATTCAATGTCACTCTAACCTATTGAATTCAAACCTCGATCTGGCTGTCATCTGGAATCATATATAATAAAAAAATACGTCTTTAGACCATTTGACCATTGAGGCAGATTATACATTCATTGATTAAAAGTTGTATATATATATTTATTTGATAATTTGATGGTTAGGGGTAGGTTTAGACTGAACTAAATAACAACCTCAACAATATATAACCAACTTAAATTAGATTTAATCAAAATACATACGTCCCAATTAATATATTAATATATTTTTGGTTGATGATGAAAATATATTGTAATTAACTTGCATATGCTATTATCATGTTCATCATATAAAATATATAGTTTAAATAATTTTTAAAAAAAGATTTTCATTCTTCAGAAGTACACCAATAAATATATGTAAATACATTCAAAATATGTCATGCTGAAAAACCTATTTTAGGGATAATAGTCACATCAAGATTGATTTAATTCAAATTTTAAACATCAATTATTAACTATCTTATGCTTTCTCTTAACTCCTTATATAGGCCTACTACTAAGTGTAAAAATATAAAGTTTTATATAAAGCCCCCCCCCCCCCCCAATATAAGCTTTAATAATTTCGTTGTTTTAGCAGAGATCTTAAAAAAAGGATTTATGTAATTAATAACAATATTAAAGATATTTTAGTTTTATTAAAAAAAATTATCTTAGCTTAGTCAATACTTAAATAAGCCAGATATCGCTAGTAATATCGAATGCATTCATATAGTGAGGGTGAGTAATTTATGGACAACTATATATTTTTGAATCTCAGTATACCCATAAATAATTGGTCATAAAAATATGTAAAAGTTTAAGGTAAAAGAAAATTTAAAAAATTATCGTTAATGTAATTTCAAAAGTTGAAGACTATTCTCAAGATATTGTTAGTTTAATCAAATTTCGCCTTCTATGGTTTGCAGAACATGCAGCGTGAATGGGTGATTCTAGAACCTTGTTCAGGGCACTGACTGGTAAACCCAAAGAGAAGAGACCATTGATAGGACGCAGATGGGAGGGTGATATTAGAATGGACTTAAAGAGATAGCGTGTAATAAGTTGGACTGTATAGAACTGATTCAGGACAGTGATATGTTGTAATGTACTGGACTTGATAGAATTAGCCCAAAGAAAGGAAAAGGGGCGTACTTTTTTAAGTACGTCAGTGAGCTTTAGAGTTACTAATATTAAAGATTAAATAATTAATTTAAAATATTTAAATGAGATGAATGGATATAAAAGGCAAATATATTTTAACAGAAAAAAATCTCTAAAAAAAACTACACATTTCCTTTACATCATTTCATGCTGGTAAACTGCCAAACTTAACGTTCTAAAATAACTAATGAATATTATATCTGATTTTACGACTTAGATTTTCATAGCGTTAAAACTCTTGGAATATTAAAAAAAAATAATGGAAATCTGCCAGTTAAAGTTTTGTTACCCTCTTGGAAATTTTCTTTGAAAAGTTTTGAAATGCTAAGATAAAATATCACACGGTATAAACATCAGCTGGTTGCCTAGTAATCAAGTTATATTATACAAAATTAATTTATTAATATAATTCTGTATAAACAATCATTTATAATATTCTATTAACTAACTTGACATGATAATGGTTATTGTAGGAATACTTTATTATATATAATCTTGATATCTAATTCAGAGATCTTATTTACCATTGTATCCTCTGATGAATAATAATGGACGGAATATAATTGTTACTTATTTCATCATCACTACGCAGGAAATCAGGGTCAGCATCAACCATTTATCCCTTTGGGAATCTTAATTTCAGAATCGATAGTAATTTCTAAACCTAAGTTGGTAATCTTAAGTTATATGGCCTTCTTACGACCTACAATAGTCCATAGCTGCAACATGCCTGTTTTTATATCTGAATTATAAATGTAGCTTACATGTTGATAAACCTTTGGCTCTCTACATATTACATACATCCACATTCGATTACAAACCATGAACTCACACACACGAACAAGCACATACACATAAATATGCATAAGTATAAGTGTATAAGAAAATTTCGTTACTAGGATAGCAAGGTTAATTTGTAAGTTTTAGCCAAGGCAAAGCTTATAAGCTATAATAAGTTAATATAGTCAGTGTAGGTAAGATTGCTACCAATTAGGGTAAACGGAGAGAACATTACATAATCTTTGATATGTGCTTTAAAAGGTTTAGGAGGAGAATATGTTTTATGATTTATATTAAAAACTATTACTCTTTTCATATATGAGACCACGGGAACAAAATATAGTAGAACTTTTTAATTCGAGGTCCAAAGGTTATTTGGAAAATTTTAAGTGTCCAAAATTTTGAATTACCCATTTTTATGAGTATTTAGGAAGCTAGTTCATAATAAATCAACAACCTCAAAATAAACTACACATGTTATATATAATATATTGAACACACATACACAATATGTACTTTACATACATAAAACCTATTAACAAATTTAAGTGCATAAAATATAACTTGGAAAAACTAATATACGGGAATAGAAGAATTATAACAGTTCTTGCATTTAAATGACAACACGGTAGGAATAATTAATTGTGATCTTGGTTTGTTGTCATTTGCTTGTCTTAATACAATAAACAATCTTTAAGTCCCATAATTGCATTCAAAATATTGTCTCCCGCTAAAACAAAGATTTTAATTAATTATTCAGCCAACTCCATCAGTGATTTAATGGACAGTACTCATCAAGTATGGTTTTAAAATGATAGTGGGAATGGTTTTAGAATACCGACTGGATGTGATTTTAACCTACGATATCAACAATCCCTCTATACAACTGCAAGAATATTTACTCCTAGTTCTATCTTCCATCTGATTACACTTTTTAAATGGATGGATTCAGATAGTCCGATAGGTATTAAACATATGTTTTATGACTCTCATTTCACATAAAGTTCTGTAGATTTGCTCCAAATTCTACCTTTATTATTATTACCTCAATAGTCTAAATATATAATTGATTTTATGAAAATTGAGAAATGACACCTGGACTTGGAAACCAAACCAGGGACCTTTGGCTTAGTACGCCAATGCTCTAACCAAAACCAAAGGTCCCAGGTTCATTTCCCGTGTCCAGGTGTCATTTTACAATTTTCAGAATATAATATCTAGAAGGAGTATTCCTCATTAAAAGTACAAACAATAGCTTTGGATATTTAATTTTTAAATATAATATTTTATTTAAATTGGTATTAATATGTGGTTTCCTAAAAATAAATTTAAAAAAATCAAGTTTAAATAAACATTTGAATTATTAATTGGTTAGTTTATTACGAATCTTTATTAAACCCGTGCATCATTTTTATTTAGAACAGAAAAAAACACCTTAAAGTGTTGGAACATAGAAACCTATACAATCTAAGCTTCTAAATACTGATCCGAAACCATTCAGAATTCTAATAATTTGATTTTTGCGGGCTATTATAAAGAGTACAATATAAAAAGAGAAGGTGATAGGAAGCGTGAACCAGAAAACTCATTTCTGTGACAACAGCCATGTAATAAAATACGATTTCAGATATTTACAAGCAATATATTTTGACAGATGGAGGGTCATAAGTTGACTACAAATGGAAACGAATGCGTTCCCGCATAGGAATATAATACCAGTACATGTAACATCTCTCTGTCACTAATTAAAATGTATGAAAAACAAAAACGAGTTTTACTTTCCGAATGAAATAAATGTTATTCATGGTTTAAATTCCGAATATGAAGGACTATCTCAACAATCGAGATGATAGCTAGATTGTTTGCAGCTGAAGTACAATTTACATTTGAATACATTTATCTTGCAGCTAGATAAGTACCTGGATCTTCTTTCATGTTATTCTAATATGTAAAGCAATGTGATTTGTAACTGTAACTTTGGTATCTACTATATATTATCAGCACCTATAAAATATTCCTAATAAAGTAGTACACACAATTTTTCAGAGCACAATTGTTTTCTAAATATTTTATATAAATCCCACCATAGCTTAATACCTACAGAAAGGTTTAGCTGGCGGGACTATTTTCTAATCCAAACGCTTTAGTTTACTATCTCTTATTCTAGCGTTGTCAGAAGGATTGAGATTTTCAATCAGGTATCCAGCTGCCTTGCAAATTCAGCCACTCATTGACGTTTGAACCTACGAAAGGTTCTTGTACATTCAGGTTATCACAAAGAGGAGCCTGCCCTCACCATACTTGCCAAATGACCAACATACATCAGCCTGCATGACATGATTTTCATGAATATCTCTGTAGATAAATACATACCACTAAGTTCTATTTTATGTGACCATCTTCAGTCTGCCCTTTGCAAATACTCCTAATGTACTATTTAAGAACATTATAAGGTATCAGGGGTAATAAAGAGTAAAAATACAAAAAATAATCCTAATATATAAATATCTAAAGTAACTTAAAACTATCTCAACATGAAAAGATCAATATGATAAGCTTGATATTTAACTTTCTGTGATTGGCACTATTGTATTTTCTCAGCAGCTTTGTATTTTTATATATTTTTTTTAAATTAAAGGTAATAAGGTCAAATCCCCTCCAAGTTTTCCTTAGTTAGCTCCTGCTGCGTAGTATGGTATAGTCAAATATTTAAAAAATTCTGAATTATGAAAGTTTTAACTGCCACCATGCAAGAATGTTGTGAATACGCAATGGTGCCAGTCGTGACGTCATACGTCTGGTTCCTTGCCTTCGTATGTTTACACTGCATAGTTCGTGCAAATTTTATCACTTATCAGAAAGTTCTATGACGATGCTTTAGTTGGATATAGTTTCTATTCACGTGCGGTCACTATTATACATAAAAATATGAATTGATGGAAGGAAATCAAGGAAGAAAAGTCTTTTTTCGACATAAACGTAAATAAGATTTTGAAATAATCTTGTTTGTTATGTTGATTTCTATTTAATATACGTCATAATTTAAACTTATATTTAGGGTTGCTAGGTATTTTAAAGATTAGTTTACAAAGTTTAAGGTAATGTAGTTTTGTATTTATAAATTACCGTGTACGCCTACTAAATTTTATATATTTTTAACAGTTTAACATTACAACTTTTTGAATTTTTTTTAAATAACTTAAAAAACTGCAATATTATTCAATATTATTTATTGAATAGTATTGCTTCAAAAATAATATCATGTATTAAAGTATGTGTTATTGAATTATTATTTAGAATATTATAGGATGTTGTAAACATGCAATAGCGCCAGTACTCATGTTATTATTTTAAAAGCAGTCTCCAAAGGGTAATTACATTAATTAATATTGGAAGTGAATTAAAAATGTAAGCTTAAAAAAATAGAGTTTTTTTTAAATAATAAAGTCTTAATACCTTAATTTTATGATACAGTATCTGACAAATTTCTGAAAAAGAAATTACTGTTTCTATTTTTTATATTTATTTTAAAGCGAATAGCTTTCGTGATTCTTTTAAAATCCACGAGGGGTAGTTTTGACCCATTCTCTAATTTTCTTTCCAAAAGTGTGATGCTAAGTATTTTATGAAAATATATAGCTGATTAACCTGATTGTCCAAGTGATTTTTTTATTTAGAGTATTCATTAATGATTTTTTCAAGTTAAACCTCTAAAATTACAGAATATATGGTATTTTAAGGGATTTATTTTTAACTTTGCAAAATAACATTTTACTTGTTTCTTAATTATTAATTTTATAAAAATAATTGACTATAGAACAAATAGAATTTATTTTAATATTAATAACCCGCTTTGGTGGCTACAGGGTATCTCTTATTAGACTGTAGGTCTGATGACAGGGTGGTTTGAGTTCAAATTCTGTCAGGTGTACAAAGGGCTATTTTTCTTTAAGGTCTTTAAAGTCCTTTAGGTCTTACCTCTCTCATTCCTATTACTCTAGAGTAATTATTATCTATGCGTATAGCATAAGTGGCAAGGGAGACACAGGCAAAAAAGACTAAAAGGTAAATATTTTGAGGATGACATAGATTAAGGTTGATAAACTAAAAGTCTCAACTCTAATAAATATAGCTACTTATTAATGTGGAAAAATGATTTTAATTTGAATATCACCCTCAGTAGCTCTTCGACATGAAGATTCTTTTTTTTTTCTTATAAGATACCTACCGGCTGCTTCTTGGATATAAATAATATTTTTCTCTTTTTAATATAAAAATAATAATAATTATTATTATTATTATCAACAGTAATGCTTCATACTGCCCTTTCGGGTTGTACGCACTTACGCTAATATGTAATGGTAGGGTGATTGTGAGATGAAATGGAGGACCTACAGTTTAGCGTGGAATCCGAACCACGGTGGATGCCTGGCACTCCTCACATTCACAAGTTGTGATTAATACACATCTTGTCAGAGGTGAAGGAAGGGTTTGGCAATCAGCTATTTCTATATGTTCATACCTGGAGGCAAAATTGTTACTTTTATCCTAGCCATAGTTTAAATGGTAATTTACAGGTGATTAATCTGCGAAAATCTGAATTTTTCCAAAACTGGCTGTATAAATTTAAAATTCAATTTAAATAGGGTGTCATGTGATTATTAAAATATATCTTTCTGACAGTAGAATTAGTTAAGGCTACTTTTGAGTTAACAAATTAAAAAAATTATCCAAATTATAATAGCTTATAAAGATGAAAGTGTATTTATATCAGTGTAAACCAATATATTTGCAAATGCTATGACTTATACTGCATGACCACCTATGTAAATAGAGGCCTGTTAGCCTAAACTAAAAGTCTTAGCTCGCCAAAATGAAACTATTTCCCATTACGTAAAGGAACTTAATTCCAGGACCAGTCTCAGTAGCTCGTTGACAGAAAATCTCATCTTTAAGTTTAACATCATACGTCCTATCCTATTTTGTTCCGAGATTAATTGCTATACGGACCAGCAGAGACACGGCCACGCGAAAATTACACACGCAAGTACACAGACAAACCTAATTGAAGGCAACAAGCACCCTGAAAACCTACGAGTTGCCACAGTGGAATTTATTCGGGCAGTTTGATACAATTTCATTCTACCAAAGAGAGGGAGTGAGCCGGTCTGTTTGAATTGTATATTACTATTTCCTCGCTACCGACAGAGAACGTAATGTGTTTATTCGGCTGGGCCTGATCAGACGTGGGATAGCGAGGGAGTAAAAGCAAGTGTTGTGAAACCCAACCTTTCGCTCTCGGCTTGTGTTTTGATTCGCCGTCGAACAACAAACCAGCTTAACTCTAGCAGAAGGGAAATTTGTGTAGGAAAATTAGTTAAAGAGACGATACTTTCCACGCTGTCGACCTTGTTATCTCATTTTGTTAGTGTGGATACGTATTTTGTTTTTACTGATAGATTTATTTGTGTCTTAACTGAAAATAGAACTATCTTATGAAGGTGATATAACTGACTATCATCCACCGGTGGCTCGTTAGTTGTAAGGGAAGGGCATGATCAAGGTTAGATGAAATGAGAGCAAGACAAAATCTATATTTAGTAAATTAGAAAAAAAACTATTGTTAAGTAAGATTAAATAAAATATTGCCTAGTTAGATACATTTAGATGTTTTATCTGTGCATTTTACTAAACTTTTATTTAATATTTTTCATAGTTAAAGTACTACACGCCAAAATGGTCCCAGCTACCAAGATCACATTGCGACCAGCCTATATTCAACCATAAGAGCGCAACGAAAGTAGTGCGGTGGACACTTAGCTATTATTGTTTATTTTAAATTGTAGTCATGGTCGTAGATCGTAGAGTGAAAGTGGCCTGTGGTGTAGGTTTATGTAATACAATTATAAAACAGTATGCCATTAAATTATTATTTATTCAATACAATTATGTTACTATGTAAATGAATGTACTGCACTCGTAAGTGATAATGGCCATCAACACGAATGTATAAATTATCATATGAATTAATATAAAACATTAAATTAATTCTGATTTACATTGTATTATTTAATTTATAATCGTGGTAGTGACAAGAGAAGCCAAAGCAAAGTACTGAGTATAGTACCTAAAACACGTGTCTCTGTAGAGTTGAAAAACTAGCGTTGATACCCGAGTCACAAAGGAAAGTGATTAATCCTGCCTCACCCAATTATTATTAAATTTGAAAAAAAAACTCTTAAAGACACTCCCATTTGTCACATGATTTAAAATATGAACCAATCGTCTGTTATTCTAAATCCTCGGTGTTCACTCCCACGAACCATGGCTAGACGAGGCCAAACGTAAGAAAAAAAAAGAAAATACTAAAATCTTTTAGAATTTATTACGGGTTTTGCGACGGCTCTCACCTCGTGGCTGTGACATATCTGGCCACTAAATTGTGATAGTAATGTTTATTTAAAAGCCAAAAATGGTTATTTACTGCCAGGATTCTTAAATCTCTTATTTTCATTGACTAATAAAAAAAATCCATGAATGGTGTCTTTAGAATAAACCCTATTTAAATTTAGAATGTACTGATCAATTATAATGAAGCTCATTTCAGGTATTCATGAATTGTTAAAATATAATATTTAGCACCGCGTCTTACTAACCGTTCGGGTTATACGCCTAAGTACTAATTACGCTAATGGATTTGGAATTGGGAAGGTTGAATTAAGAGGAAGTGAACTCGCATTTGCGTGGAAGGAGAGTGGAAAACCATTTAGGAACCCCCCCCAGTTCACCCGACCGAGATTCGAACCTCGATCTCCCCGTCCTCGGCGGTAGAGCTCAACACGACTGGCACGTTAGCCAACTACGCCACCGAGGTGGGTAATTGTTAAAATAATTGTTAAAATAGTTATTGATTTAAACTAAATAGCCCTATATCTCTTAACGCCACTTTTTTTTTTTTTTTTTTGTAAAAACTGAAAAATACATTAAATCACGCGTCCTTCCATCTCCCTAGAAGATTATGTAATAGTAGATTGTTTGACCCCATTCAATATCAACCGTTTCATTTTAAAGTGAATGTTTAAACGTTCTCTCACTATTTTATTGGGCTTGTGACTGGTGTAATTGTTTGTGATGATGAAGGGAACTATTTGTTAGGTCATTTCTGTAAACGAGCACATATACCGTAAATCTGATAGTTTTTTTTTTGCAGACGCCCAGAAATCCTGCGTTACTTAAAAAATAGTTTATTATTTTACACAATGGTTCTACCAAAATGGATATGAAGGGCGATCAAATCTCTTGGTTGAATTAAATATTAAATTTCGTTGCTTAACGTAATAGTTAATTGTTTAGATATCATTTTCAATGTCATTTCTTGTAAAATGTTGAAGTTTAGAGATTTTTCTTTTCTCTAAGAATTTGCCACTACAGTAGGCCCACAACAAGATATAGACAATTTAATATGCTTATATTGGTTTTTAATCTTAAGAAATTTTCATTCTCATAAGAATTAATGAATTTCTAGGATGTGTCCCATCAAGTTGATGGCACCCTTAAGTCTAGCTCTCCATTGTAACAACCTACGGTCTACCACTATCAACTTTATATAATTATCGCTGAAAACCAATGATCAGTTAAAGAATCTCTTAAAAACCGAACAAAACAATCACGCTTTCTGCACATTGAATTTATAGACTTTAGACTGAACCTGTAAGGTGACCTGGCGGTCTAGGAGTAAGATGTCAGACATCTGGGCTGGGGATCTGGGGTTCAATCCTCGTTACCCGGTAGAGATTTATCTGATTACTAAACACTTCCTTCACCTCTGACAGTAAGTGTGTTAATCACAACTTGTGAATGTGTGGAATGCCAGGCCTCCACCGAGGTTCGGATTCCACGTTAAACTGTAGGTCCTCCATTTCATTTCACAATCACACTACAATTACACATTAGCGTAAGTGCGTATAGCCTGAATAGGTAGTAAAACGTGGTGCTAATATTAATAATAATAAATAATAATAATAATAATAATACACAACCAAATTTGTTGATAATTATTATCGAGTAAAGAATATGTTTGAAACTTATCAAACAGGAAAATTTTATCTAATTAATCTAAGTATTTCTGATTTGAAGGTTTGAGAGAAAATTCACCCGCATCAGCGTGTAAATGGAATGAGAAAAACCTCCCTCTTTTCACCTATTCAAATTTCGAACCTCAATCATCATCATCATTATCAATACAGTTTAATGAATCTTGAAACCTCAAACTATGCCAATACCAGTAAGGATTAAGGATGTATTTTACATCCATTCTAAATGTATTAATAAATTAATGATTTTTGTGAGGATTGTTTATTTAGAAGTGTAGGAAACACAAGTTAAACACAATAGTTTTATCGTTGCTAGTAACGAAACATTTATTTGGCTAAGTTAAATAAAATGTAGCTCTATAAATATTGAGTTTAATATTCGTCACATGGTGATATTAACCTTTGTGGTATATCTGTCGAGAGTAAAGCGGCATTAGATAACAAATTTTTTAAATGAAAAGAAAAAATTTTCATTAAATTTCAGGTCACCCTTGACAGATATTCAAAATCTGTTGAGGTCACGTGAAGAAGTTAAGATTATTTGTTTCTATGGTTTTTAATAATTGATTTTCTCTCAAACAAAAATATTTGTTATAAAATCATCGAAACTACCACCGTTAGAAACATTGAATTAGTAACATTTTTAAATATAAATATATTAATATAATTATAAGTACTCATAAGCAATCTAGTATTTGTAGTGCAAAGCACTTCAATAGTATTACTCCATATTATCTCATTCTTAAATATTTACGAAGAAGGGGAGATCGGGTTCTGATCCTTGTCGAGAGTACTCAGGATGGTTTTACCTAAAAGGTTTTCCACTCTCTCTATACGCAAATACGGCTTCATTTCCTCTCAATTAAACTTTCATAATCCCAAACACATTGGTGTAATTTGTACATAGGCGTGAAACCCGAACGGTTAGTATGGCGTGGTGCTAAATAAATAAATAATAATAAATAATAAATAAATAAATAAATAAATAAATTAATAAATAAATAAATAAATAAATAAATAAATAAATAAATAAATAAATAAATAAATAAATAAATAAATAAATAATAAATAAATAAATAAATAAATATTGCAACTGTGGTTATGTTTAGTGTGTTTATAAATATACATATCATTTAGGTGTTTCTGTTTTTATGCCCCGTGTCTTATCTAATCTTTTAGGCTATACTCATATGTACAACTGTACCTACACTAAATATGTAAGGGATTAGGAAAGTTTAATTGCATTGAGGGAGTTCTGGAAACCATTTATGAATAACACCTTCAGTATGCCTGACTGGGATTTGAACCTCGCTCTCCTCGTCATTAGCAGGTAGGTCTATTGATACAGTGACGATTTAGGGCTTAGGCCATGTTACCACTAAATCGGGCTTTCATTTTTAGCTATATTAACATGTTAGGAAGTAGAATGGTATTTTTTTTTAGTAAATGTGCACACATATTAGTGGAGAGATGATAGAAAAACATTTAGAAAGAAAAACTTTATATACACCCTTCTGGGATTAAAGCCCTGATCTACTTAATACCAGGTAAATTAACTATTAGCTTGAATTTAATACTATGTAACCAATGACATAGATGGTAATCCTATTTTATTTAAAAATATTATTTTGTTCTATGAATACCAGGTTTTGAAATATATTTCATAAACATAATAATTATATTAAATATCTCTAACATATTATCTGAAGCCATCAATCTCTTATATATTTTTGCATATTTTTCAAGAATATTGAAACAAATACCTACGAAGTAAATAAAATACGAATATCTCGTGAATAGAAACATCATCATGGCGTTTTCTTAATTTTGTTATCCAAACAAACAATTGGGGTGGGGATATTTGGGGGTTGAGGGTTTCCTAATGTTCTAGATAGCTCTATAGTTTCCTTATTTCTCTCGCCTATAGGCCTAGGTGTAAAGTAACCACGCCAACTTCATTCGCCATCACCCCTTTTCCCTGTTCCAACCCAAATATAACCCCCCCATTTACCCCTTTCAGTAACCGTAACCCTTCCTCTATCTATCCCTCTCTAGATATTTCTCTCTTACGCCAGTTCTACCAATGCTTGCACACTCTCTTACCAACTTACTGAATACAAAGTTTCCGGGCTCTTACCTACAGAAACAAACTTCCCTTCCTCACAAACCCTTTAAACTTTAACTCATTCTATGTTCGCCTTCATTGTGTTATATGCCCCACTTTCTCTACCCCACTTCTTTTGGTTCCTTCCTTCGCGGTAACTTTATATTCGTGCTGAAGCTCGCTTGCTTCAATATTTCACTAATGTTGCAATACTTGAAGCCCAAAACTTTCGATAATTTAGTTTTAGGGTTGGTAGGGGTGGGGAAAAGTAGAAGTAGCGGTAGGGGTAAAATGATATGGTAACTATTAATTATTTTAGAATAGGTTTTGTGAGGAGTTAAATAAAATACTGTTTGCTTGAAGAGACGTTGCAGAAAAATATGGCTTTGTTTGCTACGACGGTAAGTAATTTATTTCCGGTTTAAGAAACGACCCGAAAATTTCTCTTACGTTGGAAGTGGGAAAGATTATTTCTTATCAGAGGTGTACCGAGGGTACGTTTAAAAGTGTTGTCACAGATTTAAACTACCCATTTTTACCCTCATTCCTCTTCTGTGATGTCACAACGACTACATTTCTAAGACAACTGGGTGTTTAGTAAGGGAGACCAACTCACTTATTTCTATTATTATCTTATGGGGAACAATAAACATATTATATATTCAACACATTCTCATACCTTAGGATGGCTGGTAATGTCCAAGCAGAACTAAAGAATAACACGAATGAACATTTTTGGTTGTTATTATTCATTAGCAATTAAATCCCTTACTAAAATTCATATATGCAGCAAGTTTTCCTAATTTATGAATTAAAATTGTATTGAGAAACAAAACTTAAGAAACAAATAAATGTTATATTAGGAATTTAAACTTACAAAAAGTTAAAATAAGATGTTTGAATTAAAAATTCGTTTATTTGATATTTCAGTGTAATAATATAAAAAACACAATGTTTTTATTTATAAAATACAAATTAAAAACGTCTTCTTATATGGATGAATATTTAAAATATCAATATATCAATACGATTTATTGAATAAAGAATTTAGTGTAGTACCATCTGTGTTTTAAATCAATCTTTCTTCATAAATGTAAGCAAAATATTCAATGATGAGAATAATAATGGATGAAATATAGCTCAGATCTCACCAATGATGTGAATCCTCAGGAGCATAGTGAAAAAATAGCTCATGATAGAAAAACAAACCCTAGTTTTTATTTGTTTTATTTTCCCTCAAATTACATATCTATGTTCTTGAAGGCCTTACCTCATTTTTTTTAACATTTATAAAATTTAAAAAAAAATTTGCCCTAAAATTTAAAAATATTTTTTTCCTTGATTTAAAGGTTGATAACATATCATCTATAAAAATCCCTTCATTTTTATTGTTTAGAAAATGACAGAAAAATAAAATGTTATTTAAAAAGTGTTCAAAATTAACTGTTTAAAAAATGTTTAAAGCCTTCTATCTGTAGAAATGATATACAAAAACCGCTTTGGATCATACAAACAAAGACACGTTTCTAGGCGACCCATTAAACAAATCTTAGAAAAAATAAAATATAAAACAAGTTTACGTACTACTTACTCAATGGCAATAGGAAAGGAAGTACGCCATCCACCCTTATCTTGAGCTAGTTCAAGTTTAAATTATGAATAAGAACAAACTAATACTCTTAAAACAAACAAGCTTATTTGATAAAAAATATTCCAAATAAAAATTTCTGTTAATATTAAGATGTTTCTTCCTAATATAACCAAAATCCCTCACATAGTTGTTTTGCCAATATCTTACGATCAATCTTACGATACACCTTTGAATTTATTAAACTCAAGAAATGAATTACACTGTAAAAAGGATCAAATTAATTAAATATTCTTAAAAATGATTCTCTGACATCATTTTTTGCTGTGACATACTACTAGTATAACTATGTCGATTGATATTCATACTGAATAATGATCCTATAAATACCATAAAAGTCATATAAACAATAACGAAATATATGGATGAATTGTATATTGTGCAAAAAATGTTTACATATAATCTGTTATCAAGAAATTTGTTTGAAATTAATCTAGTTCATTAAAATACGCAAGGACTTTTGATATGCCTGTATCTATAACGTATATGGAGAATCCTTTACACAAACACACGAACACGTTTTGTGTGTGCTAGGGCCATCATAAAAGAATCCTAGATAAAAAAATGCATAGTATTTGAACAAATCGGTAGGTTCCTGGACTAAACGTCATTCTCATTTTAAATCGTGATTTAAAAGGGATGTTCTTTTTGTTAGAACCTTCGCTGGGTATACTAAATTGTTTATTTTATGATATGTAATATCTAACTTAACTTTCACGGACACACCTATGCATTTTATATGGTTTTTCTAATTCTCTAAGTCATACGCCATTAGTTTTGTAAGACGTAGTTACACAATAAATTGTACATTTACTGAAATACTAATTTTAATTTGTGTAATTTTCGTACAGCGATGATCAATCTCTATAATTTTAGATTCAATATTCAATATTTACCTATTTTATTGTTCAAAATTTATAAATACTTTTAATACTAATGAAATAACCATAAGATGTGCAACCCCTAATAGAATGTCGAAAATTTTAAGCCAGAAGTTAACATTTTAATACGAAGTGTTGACCCTTGGAAACCCAATATCAATATTTTTACTTTCTCAGTACTTTACCAGTAGAGCAAGAATGGTGATCGTTTAAAAATTTAACTCGAGATTTTAATGGATGTCGTCGTCTCATGACACTCAGAACCCTAAAAAGTAGTTTTCGCAATGCCGTCTGTCTGTGTGTCTGTATAACCCTAAAATTAAGAACAGTTTACTATAGGGTGAAAAGATAAAAGTTTCATTTTCTCAAAATCGACTATAAAGATTTTGATAAAAAATTGTATCTATGCGTTGATTAAGATTATAAACAAAATGGCTTTACTTTTTCCAATGAAAATGACTTTTAGGGTATGTTACAGAAGTATAAATTTCTATTCTCCTTAAATATTTGAGATACTAGGGTAATTTATCATTGTAAAATTTTAGTACTATTAAAAATAAAAAATTTTTGTGTAAAATGTATTTTTATAAAACTAATAGTTTCGGATATATTGGCAAATATATTAATACAATTTTGTGAGCTCTAGTTATAAAGAGATTCTACTCATGTTATAACACAATAATTCTCTAATGCCATAGAGTAAGCAAATAATTAAGTATTTCAATATGTTGACATTGTTTTTCCTTTAACCTCTTAGGGGAAATTTTTGCATAGCGCAGGGGTGAATCCAGGATTTTAAACATGGGGGGAGGGGGGACGGAGGATGGAAGAAATTATAAATTTAAATCCGTGAATCAAAACATGTTTTACGTGTGTATAACGGAATTTGTTTTTGGGTTCACTAATGTATATTATATTAAGAATTTTGAATATATATCTCAATTTGTAAAGAACAGAGTGAGAAAGTCCGTGTGGAGTTCCGTACCATTTATGTTTTCAACTCCTACTCCACGTAAGTGTGGGTACAGTATCTCATAAATCAACCTTCCTCAGCTCTACCAAATTAGCTTAATTATTACACAGGTGTTGAACCTTAATGAGTAGTAATATGTAGTAGTACGAATATATAAAATAACTCGGTCTTTATGTTGGTTGTGATAATGATCCAATGAGACTTCAAAATCAAACATATCACCTCGGTGGCCACATGGTCTAGTGCACCATTCTCACAGTAGACTAGAATAGTGAAGATTGAGAAATTTTGGTTCGAATCTCGGTCGGGTGTGTTGAGATTTTTTACAATATGTTTTAACACTCTTCCTCCACGCAAATGCGGATACACATCATATAACCTTCCTAATCCCTAAAACTTTTAATGTACACACGAATAAAGCCCAAATGAGTAGTAATAAATGGTGCTAAGAAAATATTAATTTCATGCATTACCACAATAGTTCGAGTCGCATTTATACTTCCGAAGACTCTTTTAATGGAGAGAGAGAGAGAGATAGAAAGCGAGAGAGAAGGAGGAACCTAACGGAAATAGACCGAAAAACGGGCCAATATGTCAACAAGAGTAAAAATCTTAAGAATCTTACCGTTCCAACACCCCTTAAAAACCTCCTATTACTCAGTAGTCAGCCATTGTGAACGTTTTGAAATGTCGCGGAAGTAAAGAAAGCTGTAGTGAAAGTTTTTGATAGTAGTAAGTGACACGTGATTTCCTCGACCCGCCATTCATCGGCAATTTTTTCCTCTATCTTGTGTTTCTCAATTTTTTTTTTTTTTTTTTCATTATAGGGACGTAGTTATTCTATTATTTACAATTCCTCATCCCTGAAAGTAATCATTTTTAATATCAAGTTAAAAACTTAATCCAGTCAATAGGGATTGCAAGAATATTTTTAGAGTGTCAACTCCATTACTCGAAGGGAAAACGAAATTGAATTAGAAATTGAAATCCATTTCTTCCTTAGTCATAACATCGTAATAATGCTTTCTAGCAGAAGGGTAGTGTAATAACATTTTATATTTAAAACCGTGTTAACCCACATTGATGGTCGAATGATCTAAGGCGTCATACTCGTAATAAACTATACTGATAATGATCAGAAGGGTGGGTTTCAAATACTAGCTGGGTGTAAGTAAAATGTTTTTCCCTCTATTTTTCCACTCTCTGCCTCAACGTAAGTGTTTGTACATTAGCTCTAATACTCCATATTCCTCATCCCAAATTCATTATCGTAATTAATGAAGGCACATAGCCTTAATGGTTAGTAGGATGCAATGGAGAAAAATAAAAATTATTTGATTTATTCATTAACGTAGTTTTATTATTTCTTAAATGGTTCATACTAAAATATTGTATCCCTAGATGTGAAAATATATTTTCTACAGCATTGATAGAAATGATAATCTATCAGCATATTTGTCAGTATCTCAGCTAAAAGTCATGTAATATGCTAGTGAGTGATTATGTTACAGTGCAAGCTAAACTAACAGATTAATTTACACGACCGTTACACGCTCTACCCTAAACTATGATTGTAAAATGATATCTCAGTGGTACATCATTGTCGGGCTAGTCCAAAGGTTCCGAGTCCAGGTATCTATCTATTTCAACTATATTAAATTAAATATAAATATACATCCAGTAACGAAAATGTATTTCAACCTTCAGATACTCACTTCGGCAGCCACGTGGTCTAACGTGCTACTCTCGTATTAGATTAAACTGCCGGTGATGGGGAGATGGACGTTTGAATCTTGGTTGGGTGTTCTGAGGGTTAGTTTCCCTAAATAATTTTTAATTCTCTCTCCAAACAAATGCGGGGTCCCCTTCCTCTAAAGATAACCGTACTATTCTCTTAAACCATTAGAGTAGTTGGTGAGTAAGAGTATAAATCAGAAGAGTTAGTAAGATGCGGTGCTAAGAAAATGACATTTACATCTCAATTTGTTTGGGAAATAGAGGGCGAAATCCCAATTTTTATCTTTAAAATAAGTTTTATCATCGTGAGAAATATGGTATGGTTGTTTATTTTAAACAGTCTAATTGTGGTGAGGAGTGGTGGTTGGAAATACTCCACGGGGATGAAACTAATTAAGAGTTGTTTAGGCAGCTAACTCTTTTACTTATTAATAATTAGTCAAATTTTGAATTCTGATTTCATAGACTAGAATAATGTGTCCTAATAATTGAATTATATCAAGCTATGCAAGCCAAACATCCTGACAAGGGGTTAGTATTAGCTTATAAATTAAATATTAAGATAAAGCGGTCACGTGGTCTAAGGTGTCAGGCTTGCAAAATACTATATTTTCAGTGACGAGAATAATGAGGTTCGAATCTAGACCTTATATACTATCATATTATAACCTTTCTCTTAATTGTTAATATAGATGCATTTATTTATTTTGGACCTCCTTGTTTCAACCTTGTTAACAACGTTGGCGTTAAAATAGTTAATAACTTAGATAATTTTCTTATTTTATTTTTAGTGAATTTAAAAAAAATCTCAATACAAAAACGACGTTCTTAAATTTATAATCGTTTCTTTCTTTGACTTTTAATATTTTATAAGATTCGAGAAAAACTTCAAAAAGTTTTTGACAAATCATATTGTATTGATTTTTACGGTGATTCTATCAAAGCAAACTAAAACTATAAGCCGTATATTTCTTGATAAAACAATTTGGAAATATGAAAAAAAAAAAGTAGAAGCACAAGAAAGCCAATATATTATGTGACCAATTTCCTCAAGACATTTTTATTTTCCCCTACTTTTAATAATGTTAAGGAAAGAGTGTTTTATAGTTTTTCTTTGCAAAGCATTAATCTTTGCTGTCATCTGCAATTTATTCTAAACTTACTACATTATCTCTTCAATATTATTATGAGAAGGGCGTCGTCAGCTGTCTCCTCCAAATTCTATACAAGAATGAATGTAAGGTATAACAAAAAAATACTTTTATAAACTCGACGTTGACTATCTAATTCTTATGTGAATGTGAATAAAACCTTCTTGAAATAAAGTGATATATTATCTTTTTAAAAATTTTCAGTGATATATTAAAAATATAGTAATCGTATGTACATCAAGATTAAAATGTTATCCTCTCCATGACAGATCAATGCCATTTTAGATATGGGTATAATAATATTTATTTTACACACCTTTGAGCCTTAGTGTGCATTTTTATTTGTATTATTAAACAACACTTTTATGAATTGACTGATTATATCAGCACATGACCTTCAATCTAACTTAAATCTAGAAATTGTGTGGCTATTAATTTGACACTGTTAAAGGTGAAGCCAACGTTTCAGCTATGATGATTTTTTCGGCTATGGTGGAATCGAGCCCATGAACCTTAATTCAGTAGGGACACTTTTAACTAAATTATATTTATTTTATTAAAAGCCTATTGGATATTTATTATACTCTTTTTTCTATAATATATTATAATTAATAACTCATAATTTTAATACAATTCATTTATATGATTGTAAAAAATTTTAACATGAATTTCATCGTATGTAATTTTTCTTCTTAATTTCAGTTGTAATTGACATTAAGGGTAAAGATATTTGATAAAATTTTAATAGATAACAGCCGTGACAAATAATCTATGTATATCCACTATTTGATATACATTATTATTATAATTGATTATATTATAATATTTTTATCATTTAAAAATCAATCAGTTTACGTTAATAAAATAATCAAAACAAACTTAATTTATTTAGAGCTTTGTAAATCTCTCATTGATCCAATACTATTTCCTTTCAGCTAAAAACTCGTTAACCAAACCACGCTTTTACTTTTTTTATAGTTGTATACACACCTCTCTTTACCGCAACAATACGACTGATGGAAAATGGATGAGAAGACTAAACCAGATTAAGACATACACCTTAGTCATATAACTCAACATCGAATGGAAAAAGCCATCACTGTAACCGACCGATAGTGAAGCCTGTTTCTCTCTCCGTAATGTTCTTTTGTAGCGACCGTCCAGGATGCGCGACCTTTTCCCAGTCTGACAAAACTATGTCGCCGGCCATAAAGAGAAAGCAATCACTTCATGGGTGTTTTTATGCCTCGAGGAATGATTGCCCCTTCGTCTCTAGAGATGAAGTGAGGTACCTCTCCTGCGTATGGTGGAGAAGGCCAGGAGTGTTGGGGTGGTGCTGATGTTAGGGGGGGGGAGGATTGGATGGGGGTGAAAGAGTTAGTACCCTCGCACATCAGCGCTGGCACCACCTGAGTCTCAACAATAACCTAACATCAGTCATACGAGGAGAGGGGGGGAAACACGTTAGTGCTTTTATTGGAGAAAGGGGGAAGGGATGAAGGTTGGGTTGGGGAGGGGAGGCATGAAACAGGGGTATGTGAAACTGTAGGTCATCCTAGGGCTATACATTATTTGTTCGTTGTTTCTTTCAGCCGGCAAGGAACCTGTTTATGTGGACACATGGACTAAAGCATCAGTCTCTTCTGGGCTGGTTAGCAAGTGACAGAAATTTCAGGATTCTTATCCCAGTTAGATGTATTGAGGTGTATTTTTTAAAAAAAAATCCCTCTCTACCTACACGCACCTAGGTGCAACGGTGTGTCTGTACAAAAAAAATCTTTGAAGCTCTACGTTCCTGGTAGCTCGACTTTTGTTTGTTAAACAAACTTATCAGAAGCACCAAACCAGTTTAAAAACTTATTAAAACACCTGTAACAAGCTCCGAAACTTTTATATTCCCAACTACTATAATGGAACATCAAACTCTTAGCAGGGGTATGAACATGAATTTCAAACAAACTCTTTAGATCAGGTAAGCCAGTCCACGATAGATAGTTGTTTTGGTTTAATTGTATTAATAAAAATTCAAATAATTTTATATGTAAATATATGGAGGCAATTGTAGATTATTTGTTCTATTTTGGACATTTAAATCGATACTTTTTTTTTTAATGTGTGTTTTCTTAGGCTACATTTCAAATACGTTTTCAAAGCGTTTCTAAATTAAATATATATTTTTAATTTCCAAAACATATTTACGAGAAGAAAAAATACAAACAGTCACTAATGACACATCAACTGTTAGAAAATATAAAAGTGGTGTGGATTTTTCTAACACCACCTCTTACTACCTGTTAATTTTATACGCATTTGTACTGATTAATCTAGTGGATTATGGATGAGGAAGGTAGAATTTATAGGAGGGGTTTTGTTGAATTTGCGTGGAGGGAGAGTGAGAAATAATTATTTAGGTAACATCCCCCTCATAACATTTGACAGGGATTTGAACTACAATCTCTCTGTCATCGGCAGTCTAGTCTATTGCAAGAGTGGCGTATTAGATCATGTGGCCACTGAATAAGATTTGTGTAAATTTATTCTATTCTATATACATTTTATTATAATTAAAATTACTATGAATAGACCATAAAGTGGGGTGAAAGGATACACAAAAGAATGCTGTTTTTATGCAAAAGCATTTGTTTTTGGTCAGAATAAATCAAATAAGAGTAATTCTTCAGTATAAACAATGAGTGATATTTTCTTCACATGGTTACCCTAGGAGTTCTTTAATATCTGTCAAGGGTGTCCTACTATTTAATGACAACTTTTCATCATCCGTTAGTTTCTCATTTAATGCTGCTATGCTTATAAAGGCTATTGAAGAACTGTGTGAAAAACAATTATTATACTATATGTTTCTAATGGAGAATTATTTGATTAATTTTGAACATAAAAAAAATGCTTTGATGTAAGAACTATCAAAATGCAGTTTTTTTTTGTTTTTTTTTTTTTTTTGCGTTCCCTTCCATTCCACACTGCTATCAAGTTTTAAAACACATGTTAACAAATACAAGCAATTATTTAAATTTCATTCTCATACACACAAGTAGATTATGATTCCTAAAACTCTTGGAAATTTTATGGGTTCTGAAAGGAAGGAAGGAAGGAAGGAGGTTATAAACTTTTTTTGCAGTCAATGTTGACTACATTTTATTTAAATGCTAATATTGTTTCATAGGTATTGATTTTAACTATCAAGAGTGGCAACTAGTGATGGTACGAATCTACACATAAACATACATACATATGTGTTTTTGTAACTCATATAATGGTCGAGTAGAAAGATAGGGTGACTAATGAAGAAGGCACAAGAAGAGTGGGTGATAAAAGAACCATTTTAGATGTGAATTTTCGGTACAAAGCTAACAGGATCGGGTGAAAGCTGGTTTCTTTACGAAGTCATAGAAGTAAGGACTGTGGGAAGAGAGGCTTAGGAAAAAGGAGGATTCAAATAATAGATGATTTGAAAGAAAAAAGAAAAATCTGGGAGCTCAAGAAGCAGGCATAGGACAAAGTGGAGGGGCAGTCTTAGTTCACTAACAAAAGAAAATGAACCTGTCTTAAGACAAAACACCTATTAATAATACATGTCAAAGGCATACCTTGCTATATAAATTAGGTTTTAGACGCGTTCGATTGTATTGATGTATGATGCCAAGGTAAGATGGAATACTATGTGCCTACCATACAGTTTGATCTGTACCAAGTGTACTACATAAGCTCGCGCTTGGTAATAGACCGGGTTCGTTGTGTGGATACTCATCAGTAAGTCAACACACTGCAGCAGGGTAATTAATACCCTACCTAATTAGAGTAACAATCGTGGTAGCAAGGGTAAGATGGCAGATAATCACTACCACACCTCCCCCTTGGACCCACCCCCTCCTCGTAAACCAAGTCACCATTTACGACATGTTTATACGATCAAAATAATATGATATTAAAAAGCATAATATATTTATACATGTTATATTATAATTTTATATAATTATTTTTATTATTATTAGCACAGCGTCTTACTACCCGTTCGGGCTGTACTCCCTAATTTTATGACATTTATATTATTGATAAATATTTGATTTGGAGATGTATTTACAGTTTCTAAATTCTGTTATAAGGTTACTGAGCCAGAAACCCCAGGGTAATATCGCAATCAAGCACAAACAATTCAATTTTTTCTTCATCCAAATTTCTATTATTACAATATTTAGCCATTTTTATGCTTTCATGGTATATGTCGTCACTCTCGAAATGGACTAGATCTGCCTATGATGGCGATATCGGGGCTATAATTCCAGTCAGATGTACAAAGTGAGTTCTTTAATAATAAATAGTTTGGCAATCTCCGGTAGTGCCAAGAAGGTAGCATTTCCTCCAAATTTTACCTTCCTCACACCTATACCATTAGTGTAAATATGCAAATAGCCGAAAAAAACCTCAACAGGTTTTAAGAATGATTATTTCAACAGAGAAATATACTTTTACTTTTTTAATTACCTTTTACAAAATTTACAATACTGTAACACTTGTAGTTCTGTTAACAGTAGAAGTCATGATAGCTAGGTAATATTATTATTCATAAATCCATGAAAAATAATCTCACAGACATAAAATAAACATTCTATTTTATTTAGAAGACTGAAGAGGAGGGAAGTAGCTATGCATAGCAAATATTTTTTAATTACGAAATACTAGCAAAATTTCTTTTATAATACAATACGCTTTAGAAAAGTACTTAGTATATAATGAAAATGATTCTTTTATGTTCTTATCATTATTAAAGTCTTAAGATCTCTTTTTGTAGCAATATTTTTAAGTAGAAGTATCTCCTAATATGTATCTTTGTATTATAATTTGTTATCATCCCTTCGTTATTAAATTAAAACGAAATAGCATTAGAAGTACATTTAATTGTACATTAAATTCATATAGAATAACCACCGTTCACGTGGTTTAAGATGTCTGCCATGCAAATATATAAATTAAAAAAAACGCCAAACATACTAAAAATATACGTAGCTTAGAATTGGAAATCTAAATTACTTTGGATGAGCTGATAAACGAAACGTTTTATAAGCTTTGTCAGTCTCGTTTTCTTTATCTTAACAAATAACACGGGATTGAGGTTAGAAAAATGACCGTGTGTTTTGAGGTGAATATTTGTAAAATGTTTCCAACTATACCTTCCCGCGAATGAGGACCCGCATCGTTTAAATTAGACCTTCTTCTTACCCACTTTGTTAATATTATATTTGTAGATAGACCGGGCGGGTAGTAATATATGTATTACGGAAAGCGTAACGCTTCATCTACGTTATTTTAGAGTGCAGAAAGCTTAAAGATATATAAAGGTGTTTTTTTGGATTGCGGAAAGCTAAAAACTAATTATGTTAAATTAAAAATATTATATTTTGAGATCACATTATCGTAGTAATTTGGTTTTGAGCCATTGGCCTTTAAAGATAAGAGGGCTAAAGTTTTACCCTTCAAAGACGTTTTCATTGTTGATTTAGAAACCAACCTTGTGGATTGTTAAAATACACTTTTGGATAATGAGGATTTATGGGACAGTTTTGTTGAGTGTTTTGCGGTCATTGATTAAGTCCCTAGCTATAAATAAGTTTCGTGTAGTCGGAATATACGACCTTTATTCCTATTTTGGTTTGGATTGTTATACTAATTGAACTCCTTGTATATTTAGTACAGTTTATACCTGCGTGACCTGCGTGCACACGAACATTATGTAATTTGATGAATATCGGCTGAAAACTGGAGGACACAATTCTAGCGGGTCACAAACAAGCTTTTTATAGTCGACCCAAGTCACATGAAATTGTAATGGAACGTTGTATAAAAGTGTTAAAATGTATTATTTGAAAAAAATTACATTACTAAACTACATTTTATTTTACAGTAAATTTGTTGTAAATTGAAACCTTACCAGTAAACATAAACTATTTCCTAATTAATATTATATTACTTACACTAGTGGGTACGTGGACTAATTGTCAAGTTTATATAAATTAGTTAGTTGGACTGGGGAAAATTTATATTGGAATCTTGACAAGGTGGGGTTAGCTGTTCAGGGGAGGAACTAGTTTGGAATCTTGACAAGGTGTGGTTAGCTGGTCAGGGGAAGAACTAGTTTGGAATCTTGACAAGGTGTAGCTAGCTGGTCAGGGGAAGAACTAGTTTGGTATCTTTACCAGGTGGGGTTAGCTGGTCAGGGGAGGAACTAGTTTGGAATCTTTACCAGGTGTGGTTTATTTGGTCAGGAGAAAAACTAAGCAAAACTACACTCAAAACGCTTTGAAAACCTCTTTCTTAACTCAATTGAATGGGGACATATATTATATAATTGAAGGAAAACCTACCAGCTTTTTCGTGGTGTAAAAGTGAAAAAACATAAAGGTAAAATCACCCTCAGGACACTCAGCTGAGATTATAACCCAGAACTTCCCATCATGGTTAAGCCAGACTGGATGAGTTTTACACCTCAGCCCACGTGACTGTCAATACCAGTCAGTGTGTATTTTGTGATCAAATAAATAATAAGAAACATCCCCAATTAAAATGTAACACAATGTATATTTAACAGAATACGACACCCAACACCAGCAGTAGTTGTCTGTTATTTCATCAAATATATTTTATTAATTTTTTGAGGGGGATGTATATAAATGAGTGAATAATATAATAACTTACCAAAAGATTGATACGCAACAAGTCATGAATATTATTCTGATATTTTGCCCATCAACATTCTTCTATTTTATGTAAAATTCTGAAATAAAAAAGTCTATAAATAATTAGTAATGTCTTTGTGCTCACCGTAGCAGACATTCAATACCTCATGCTCAATATCTTTTGATACGGTACCAGAGGAAAAAGAGTGTGGGTGGCAAAGAAGAAGAGGGGGAATCTCGATGACATCCATCAAGTGAAGTCCCTATAGATTGACGTCTGGGTTTACCCCTAGGTCACATATAGAGCGCGAGGAGTGTAGAAGTAGGGAGGGAGTTGATAAAAAAAACAAATGGGGGCGAGATATTTACTGCTTTAGTTTAAAGCATACGTCAAACTCTACGATCCACGTATGACCCTTTAGCTGTGCTAGTATTATATTGATGGAGGGGATGTGAGTACCGCCTCCTCATCCTATACCCCCTTCTCATCCTTTTTGAATACACGCTACGAGCTGTACGTGGTCGGAAATGTCACATTCTGTTTCATATAAATATTTTCCATTTTTTTTTTAGTAAATTTCACTCACGTCTTGTTTTAAGTATTAAAATAAGAAAGGAAATGAGATGTTTGTATATAATTCAATAAATTAATTTTATTTAAATAAATTACTTATAACAAATTAGCTGTCAATGGGATAGAACTATTTTAAAATGCCCTACTATATAAATTGAATATATAACAGCAAACCTATATATATATATATATATATATATATATATATATATATATATATTATATATATATATTATATATAATACATATTATATATATACATATATATATATATATATGTATATATATACATATATATATATTACAATAAATATTCATGTCTTGCAACGTTTCTATTTGAAAAAATAATTTTTCTAATTAAAATTTTACATGTTTGCCAATCAATATATGCAGTTATTTTTTTATTAATGATATTTAATAGCTGTTAATATATTTGTAGTGAAACAAGACTATAAAAGTTAACATAGATTTTCAATTTTATATCAGTAATAGTCTCAAAACATTTATTCTTTTCAAAAAAATATTTAAAATTCCAAAGTTATTTTTAAAATAAAGTAGTCCTACAATGTAACATTTTAATACAAATTATTTTAAATGCTTACTAAAAGTTATAAATAGTAAAATACTTTCCTGTGGAAATATTTTAGTAGATATAATTTAAAATGTATAATCGAAAACTAATAGTTTCAAAATTTGAAATAAAGAATGTATGTTTTTTTAATAAAGTATTAATTTTAATACTTATACCAATCGCAGTAAAATATATTTTACCTGAAAAAAATTATTTGAAATAACATTTCTCTCAAATTCTAATTATTTAAGATACTTTTTATACGGTGATATTATTATACAAATCAGTAGGAATAAATTAATATTTTACAGAAACTTGAATATTTCTGTAATTCGTTTTAGTGGCGTCACAATCATGTTAAGCTGGCTTTCTGATGATGAGAATCATCAGGTCTTAAATTCCGGTCAGCTCTATTGAGAATGGCTTTTCTTAAATGGTTTGACACTGTCCCTTCAAGCAAATGGAAGTATATTACATATAAAATGCTTCCTTCCTTATACCTGCTTAATCAGAGTTAATTATCGTCTTTAAGTATAACTTTAACAGGCAGTATGGTGACCTGGTGGTCTAGGGGTAAGGTGTCGGGCTTCTGAGCTGGCGTCCGGGGTTCAATCCTCGGTCCCGGCACATATTTATCTGATTGCCAAACCCTTCCTTCACCTCTGACAAGATGTGTATTAATCACAACTTGTGAATGTGAGGAATGCCAGGCCTCCACCGTGGTTCGGATTCCACGTTAAACTGTAGGTCCTCCATTTCATCTCACAATCACCCTACCATTACACATTAGCGTAAGTGCGTATAACCCGAACGGGTAGTAAGACGCGGTGCTAAATAATAATAATAATAATAATAATAACAGGCAGTAAGACACAGTGATGATAAAAACCTGGAGTTTAGATATAATTTTTTTTGGTTCAATTTCAGATAAAAGTGTCACAGCCTCCTTCACTCATATTTATTTATATATATATATATATATGGTAGGTATAGCTCTTAGATTATAATATACATGAATTATGTATGTATGTATGTATGTATGTATGTAACCTTTAAAACATATTAATGTTTGTATTGTGAAGTATTTTTAAACATTTTGTCACGTTAGATTAAAATCTATTTGTATGTTAACGGACTGTGAACATAAAAAAGTTTTCTTTTGAAATATTTGTAAATAAATATCTTTTATATAGAGTTGGGTTTCAAATCTGTGAATATATCATGTCTCTTATATCAATTAATCTGCAAAGCTATTAAAAATCCTCAAAATATTGTATTAGGTCTATTACTTTGTTTGGATATAAGTAGCTATTTATATATAAATTCACAAACTGTATTATAAATTGACATGGTAAAATTTTAACATCGAGATATTTATTATAACTGTTTATCAGAAAAGTTAAGAGTAAATTAATTTATAGATAAACCTTAGTTCAGCTTAACCCTCATAAAATATAATGAGGAATACTCAATTTCCTAATGTTTTTATTATATATAATATTCTAAATTTTAAAAATATATAAATACATTATGACATAAAGTATAAAGTTTTAATGGTTGAAACACGGATTATAATTATTGGAGTTCAAGTGAACAAATATTTTTTGGACGGTTGATTGAGGATAGATTAAGAAGAATAACTAAGAGGGAATTTACTCCCATTTATGTGAAGAAGGTGTAGGAAACAATTTAAAAAAAACACACCAAAGAGGTACCGACATTTTTATTTATCTCTAGAATAACCATTAAATAAATTACAACAGCACTAAATGATCTCAAACAAAATATGGATGTGTTTGTTTATTTTAAACAAATAAATCAATTTACATATAAAATAAACTATGAATTAAAAATAATAAATACCAATTTTTTTAACATTTTTAGTAGTTATTTGATTATAAATAGCATTTTTTATCAACATGTACAGTAATGGTATATAAAATATATTTTATTTTGTTTTGTTTTGTCCAATTTACGCAATCCAATTTTGTGTGAATCAATTATGCAATAAGGTTCACATAGGAACTTCTAAACGAAAAGGAACTCATATTTATTCGTTTTCCTCTTTCTCTTTAAGTTCTCATTATTATTTTTTTACTGTGCGTGGATTCTTTCCTCCTCTTTTTTTTTTTTAATTTTCCCGTACGTCCACCTGCCTTCTACTCTTACTCATCCAGTTGCGCGAATTGAATTGACTGTGTTGGGGTTACACCTACGAAAGCGAGCATGAGATGCAAATGAAGGGACGAGTTAAAAGGGAAAGTAAAAATGAAAGATGGTAAGGTGAAATAGAAATGAGGTTGGAGAGGGGTGGAAAAGGGGAGAGAGAGAGGATGTCTAGGACAAAATATAGTGTGAGCTGGAATAGAATTAGGGGATGATTCAATACTGTGTCCATTAGGGTGGCGGTGTGAATGGTAAAAAAAAAGGGGGACAGAGATGGAGGGGGTTAAAAGGACAACGCGCATAAAAATTGGCTTAATATTTCTATTTATGTAGACGTAGCTTCGTTAAAATTCATAGTAAAAAAAATAAAAACAGTTCAAACGGCTTAAATGGTTCAAACGATGAATGGATGTATATATGTATATATGTATATATATATATGTATATATGTATATATATATATATATGTATATATGTATATATATATATATATATATATAAAAATAAATATTAGGTTGAGGAATTCTTTACTAATGAAAAGCAATTTTGTGGCATTTAAAGTCTAAACGTATTCCGCCCATTAATGGAACTCGTTAAAAGAGAATAATAGGGATTTCCTAGCAAGCTTACAAATATTCGGATACCCAGAGTAAATATTTCTAATAATATTACATCGTTGAACAATTCTTTAATCGCCATAAATATTTGATTATGTTACAAATTGAAAAATAAAACTTTCTAATTAGATACATTACCAACGAAAGACTCACTTTACAAAAAAAAAATAATTGTTTGTATTTGTCTAAATAGATGTTTTGCTTTCGATGTAATGGCTTATGAATACGAATAATAATTATAGTTAGTGAATATCTTGTTTTGGTTTATAGCTTATAGTGGCGTATTTTTAATATCATGTCCTATACTATGTTTAAAATTTCAAATATACTTTTACTTTCTCTCGACACCTCGGAGATTGTGATCATTAAAAAATCTAGCTCGAGATTTTGATAAATGTCAACGTTTTATGAACCCCTAAAACAAAAAAAATGTGTTCGCAATGCCATCTCTCTGTCTCTTTGTAACTTTGGCTAGAGCCGAAACTATTTTATCGATTTAGCTAAAATTTGGTATCTGGGGTTTTCATAAGTTTCCCCCGCGGGATTTTTTGGAACTAGCCATCTGTCTCTAAAATTAATGGTAGTTTACTGAAGGGCAAAAAAAGGAAAAAGATATATTTTCTCTAAATTTACTCAAACGATTTTGATTACATTTTATATGTAGACACCGTTTATCATTATAAACAAGATGACAACTCTCTTCTTATAAAAATGAATTTGAGGGTAGTTTACATGGGAAAATCCTCCCATTTCATTTCTCCACAACCATCTGAGATATGAAATAATGAAGCATTGTGAAGTTGTTAGATAAAAATATTTTAAATTAAATATGTATTTATAGTACCAATATTTTCTGAGCTATAAGTAAATGTGTATTTTTTTATTCAGGTCTTTGAAAAATTAATTTTATTTTTATTCTCTTTGGTAGACAAAGTGGTTTATCTTTTCTCAATTATTCTGTAACGTTATTTCTTGTTCCTAATGCCATAGAGTAAGTAATTAACAATGTATATTTTTCCAATCATGATCTTTGTTTTAATATTTCTACAAAAATGTATGGAATTACTATTTAGTTTCCCAAAGCTTATGAGCATTTAGTAAATTTATATTTTAAGATTAAAGTGAGAGAAAGTCTGTATGGTTCGTCGTATCATTTATTTAAATTCTTGGTGCTCTAATAAATTGGGTGAGACTTTTAAAAAAAATTAGATGAACTAATTATTCCAAACCTAAAACTATGGATTTAAGATCCAGTGAATGGGAGTATATTATTAAGTTTTCTCCTCTAAATTAAACAAAATCAAAATGTCACAATTTCACTCAACGCTTTTTTCAAGAAAAAATATGGAACAAAGTACAATTTTTGTGGAGCTATTCAGGACAGATGAGGAATGGATTATCGCATTCATAAATATATAAATTTCCAAAATAAGGTGGATACTATGAAATAGATTGCCCCTTTCCACCTCTTTTAAATGTAAACATATCACTTGTGGACACATCAAAACAGAACAGACGAAAAATTTTGCCGAGTAGTCCGGAAGCAATAAAGAACCAGCTCATTTTAATCATTCAATAATAAAAACATATATTTTTTAATCTGGAGTATGGGTGGTGTTACAGTGAGGTTAACCCCTCACGAGTAAGAAAATTTTCATTAGTTCAGTTCACGATTGTGCAAGCACAAATGCGGAAAAACGAAACAATTTTTCAGAACATTACCGGAACAAACGATCGCAACCATAGAATGTAAAATTTCAAAAGTGTTTGTAGGAGAGGTTACCGTAAGTTTGGACCTCTAAATTTATATATATAGTTATTTATGGGAATAGCAAAACTTAACAAATGAAAATATTTGTAGAGAATACAAATACCAATTTATTGCAATCATAAAATCATTAATTTTTAAAAGCTAGGAGGCAAATTAAAGGAGGTTTAAAATCAAGTATTGGTATGTTAGCTCTTTTTCAAACAAGGAAATTAGATAAATTGTTCTTACCTTTGGTAAACTCAACTGCTACAAATGTTAATTTAGAATGAGCAAGAAAAGAGTAGGTTAAAGGTAAATTCTACTTTCGGATATCAAGTAAGTAGCAAATTTGTGCTTAAATTTAAAATTCTTTACAAACACGAATATGAAAATAATCTTTAACACAACCATAAAGCATTAGAAACTACCAAGAATGTATTATAAGCCTGAGAACATTTATTAAACTATCCTGTCAGATGTAAAATAAATAGATTGTATGGTATGATTAAATAGACCAAAAGGTTTTATTAAAAAGCATTTACAACTTGTATTTCATTGTTACAAGAATAATCAGACCTGACTAAATTTATTTCGTTCCTCTGGTAGTATAATATACACAAAGTACTTCATTAATAATTATAAATTATATTACTACAAAAATCATATTAAAAAGATGAATATATTTTTAATTTTAATTAATTAACTATAGTTTAATAGTAATTAAATGCCCACCTTCTCCTAAACATACAGCTATTTCTCATACCTTAATATTAGATAATTAACACAATGTGTATTTCAGAGTTGTATTAAGTTACCTAGGTAGTTAAGATTTTCACAGTAAGTTGTATTATTTGTTATAAAACAAATGAAATACATACATTTAGGTTAGTGGTATACTTATTTTAAATGCGTTATATTTTTACCTATCCAGGCTATATGCTACTAATTGCACCATATTAATGAGGATGAGTAGAGTGGAATTTATAATAAATATACCCGCGCTTTGTGTAGGAATAGTGTGAAATCATCAAGGACAAAATAACTTCATTAAAACTGGCCGACATTTTAAGCTCAGCCTTCCCGGTACCAAAAAAAGCTAATGTGGATGAATTTGGAATTTGTTTCACATGTCTACCAAAGTGGGTAGGTAACTAAGCTACCAATATTTTCAAATAGTATATCCAAGTAGCTTACATTTACTTTTGACACCAAGAGATTTAGGCCCACTACCTTCCCTGGTTGACATGTATATTGTATATGAAATAGAGTGGACTTATAGTGGCAGGCATGTTATGGGTTCTAGCCTTGGGCTTGTGTTTATTTAGGTGGTTTTTTTTAAAAAAAATCCTAATATACTTGGTGAAAGAATTGTTATTTAATTTAATGTTTAGCCTGATTTTTGCCTTAATTATTGGTATGTCTTTCCAGGTGGACTAAAAGATAAGTTTTAATTATCTTTATTCCTAAATTTATTGGAGATTAGTGTTTATTTTTAGCACCTTATCTTACTACCATTTCAGATTATACGTTTAAGTACTAATTACAATATTGTGTTAGGGATGAAGAAGGTGGAATTTAGAGGAATTGTACACATATTAGTAGGGGAGAGAGAGAAAGAGAGAAAGTGGGAAACTATTTAGGGGAAACTACCCTCAGTACACCCAACTTGAATCGAACCATGATATCCCCCTTATCAGCAATCTAATCTATTACGAGAGTAGTGCCTTAGTCCATACGGCCAACAAAGTTGGTCCGAGACATATATCATATATTTAATAGGACTTACCTACTTTATCGATGGCATAAGAACTCTTAAGCTCATTGCCGCTCTTAAAATTACGTCATCTCTCCCAGTCTTGAGCTAGTTCTAACCAGTTTACTTCAATATACCTGATTTCTTTCAGGTACACTCTTATATTATCCTCTAATCTGCGTCTAGGCTTAATTACACTAGTAATATATTTACAATAAATATATAATTTAAGGGAAGTGCACTTTTATTTGCGTAGCGAAATAAGTGAAAATCAATTAGGAAAATCAAACGCCATTAGACCCAATTGGGATTATAATCCCAATATCAATATCACCAAAGTACCATATTGGATTAGCTCTAATTTTAATTCACATGACCACCAATGAAGGTAGATTGATTATTAAAATTCCAACATTTTTCATACAAAGGTATCTTTAAAAAGATTAACTAGGCCTTCCCATTTAAATAGAAATTTATTAATAAGTCAAACTTATATAAAAAGAAACTTATCTCTTTCATCCAATTTCACTGAGTGTAATATTTTTGAACAAGCCTACACACCACTTTATTAAAATCCCGCACAATCACTGCGCATGTGCAGTCATGAATAAGTCCATCGATGATCTGATGAAAAATGGTTCCAAAACTTCAAACATATATCTCTAATTTTACGGTCTTTGCTCTAAATAAAAATGACAATTAACTTTCGCACGAATAAAGCTTTAATCAATCTGTGATTATCTTTTTTATTCCCCCATCTCAATAAACCATTTGTTCTTTCATACATTCATTTTATCTGGGTGGGGGAAAAGAGTATCATATGGTTCTTTATGAGGCTTAATTTATATATTTTACGGTACGCTCCATCACTGCCGGTGTGTTCTATTATATGAAGTGATACCTATATTTGATAGCCAGTAGTCTTTTTTTTAATACAAATACATAGACCAGAATTCTGATAGAATACAGTATAAATAATTCTGTAAGTCTAAATGTAAGTACATTTTATTAATTTAAACATATTTTAGCAAATATAAAATAAATATACCTTAAAATAATAATAAATAATATTTCAATATTTCTTCAAGCCTGGTAGTGTAATTTTGACATGATGTCTTAGTTTAAGTATGTTTGTAAATCCAAATAGTATCTAGAGTCATCCAATTTAAAACAAAAATATCGTGTAGAGAGCCATCACAAATATATTCTAGATGCACGTAGTTAAAAAAAAAAAGAAGGAATTGAGGTGATGACTACTCCAAATAGATTATAAACGCACACAGTTTAAAAAGAGTATCCAGATTAGGTATATTTCAAATATCACTTAAAATTATAATTCGTTTAAACATTTCTTGAGAGTACCATCTCAATTAATTAATAGAAGCATCTAATGATAGGATAGAGTTTAATTTAATATCACTATAAATGGATTCGAGGATCATTTAAATTTAAAAAATTCCGAGAGGATCACTTTAAACATAATATAATAATAAGATTATTATTTTTACTACTTAGGTATTTAATTTATTCAAACTACATCATTTAAATAAATGCAAAAATTATCCACTAGCGCTAATTAAAATAATAATAATAATAATAATAATAATAATAATAATAATATAAATCTGGTAGAAATAAGTAAAATAATAACTGTATTTAATATCACTTTAAATTAAATCAATGCTATGCAAGGACCAAATATATTTTTTTATAAAGAAAGAATAACTAGTGTTCATTTAATTATTCTAACTAAGCTTTTATTAATATACTTTTATCTACTTGATATATTAACAATATTAAGGGAATATGAAATAAATAATATAACTCTAATACAAATAACAAAGCTACTCTCCATATATATAAATAAAGGGCATTATTATTATTATTATTATTATTATTAATAATCATCTTAATTTGCAAATCTTAAAGTTTAAACGTAGCCTATAATTTAAATAAAAACATTTGTAATATAAATTATATTTACAAAAAAAACATAAAAATTTCCAAAATGAATTATGTATTACATGCTTTGATGGCCACATGATCTAAGGCATTTTGTTAGACTAAGCCGATGTCAGGGAATTCGGGGTTCGAATGCTTATCAGATGTATTGAGGATAGTTTTTCCAAAATAAGCTTTCCATTCTTCCTTCACGCGAAAAGTGATACACTTTCTTTTAATTTGAACCTTACACTTTCCTAACTCATAAACGTGAATTAGTTCATACATGTACTACCTGAACCAGAACCAAAGTGATTGTAACACATAGTAATAACAAAATGTTTTGTAATTTTGATTTTAAATTACACTCAATTATTCTAAAGTGTGCTTTATTTAAAAATTTGAAGTTTAATTGTATTTTAAAATAAAAGGTTTTTAAAACACATCAATCTCATGCACTGTACGTGGTCCTATGATTTAATGGATTTAATGATTATTATTGTCAACATACAGATTTAAAAAAAATATATTCCCATTATTTTTGGACTACAGGTTTCATCCGCTTGACTCAAAATGATAAAAATAATGTCAAAGCTTCAATTCTGTCTGGTTCAATCAAGGGTGGTTTTCCAGAATTGGAAATTTTTTTTTTTTAACATCTCTCTCCACTAATGTGGGGGAACCCCTTCAATAGAATCCTTGTAAACCAACCCTGATATTGAGTAATTTATAAGCCTTATTTGGATAAATATATGATTTATTAAAAAAAGAATTAGTACTAAATGAATAGTTTAATTCATATAGTGATGTATTTTGAATGTACCTTTTTATTATGTCTTTATATATTTTAGTTACAAAGATTAAATATTTTATCTATTGCCATTTTTACGAACTGCTTCCCCTAAGTTGCTTTTTGTCATGGAGTCAAGGTTAATGTGCGATTGAGGATATTTAATCGAAACTATTTCTTAAGGGTTTTACTAAACAAAAGTACTGTATGGGCTCAACGACAAAATTTTATACTTATGTGTTGGTAGTCATGTCTAAAATTCAGAGATAGGTTAGAATTGAAACCGTAGGGCCAGCATTCTGTATTTAGAGCGTGCATCACATGCCTATCAACTGTGAGAAATGTCGGTTTTAAATCGTAGACTTACACGAACATTATTGCATATTTATAATTTCTTACTAAACATTAATGGAGATAGAGTTAATTTAGGTTCCTAAAACAAATGATTTTTGGCTAGAAACATCATTGAAAAGGCCGTTTTTGAATATTTTTTAATGCATTTACAGCCAAGTATTGTGCACAAATCTTTAATCTGTCATGATAAAGATACACTTTAGTTATAAACAAAAAACTTTGTCCCTATGTCCCCCATAGTAATCTCTCAAATACGAATTTACTGCACAATTTTTTGTTATATCCTGGTCTTTTCTTTTTCCTTTAACTTCCATACCTTGCGCAAGTTGGGAGCTTCGTTGGACCTGCTATGATGAACGCCCTTATATTAAAGTAGGATCCGGGTAGATACACGGGGGGTCCGCTCGTATTTTTTAATGCCCGGTGGATTTTGGACTCTATTTTAATGTACGATACGCTACACAGCTAGTCGTAATTCTCTGAGTGAGATACACAAAATCTGGTTCTAAGTCACTAAGTTCCAAAGCGTAACTGCATCGAGTTTTTGAACTCCTGAGCCACCAGAGATAGCCAATAGACTCCTTTATTTAATCATAAGTAGGGGGTATATTACCACTCAATGGTCTAATCTCTGACCAATCAACATTAATTGTGTTAGTTTGGGGTACAAAACATGTTGTGTTAGCATATGCAAAAAAAAAAAGCCTACTCAGCACTGACTAATTAAACATACTGTGTATGTTGTTTGGAATTACTGTTAGTGTTTTGATATTGAATGTTGTCGTTGCTGACAGTGTAGGGTCCACTTAGCAATATTTACACTACAAAATAAGTAAGAGGGTTAAGTCATCAGCAAATACTTATGTAACATTTAAAAAATGTATTTTATTTACTTTATGGTTTAACACCCATTTGTTTTATTTTACTAAGGTCTTAGATTTTTTTTACTTCTTCTTAGTCGGTCTATACGAATAAATTAACTCCGCTAACGGAATAGAGAAAAGAGTTGCAGAATTGCGTAGAAAATTTACCCCAATTTAAATGTTTATGTGGAGAGAGATTGGGAAACCAATTACTAAATACAATCTCAGTATACTCTATTGGCAGTTGAGCTCCTATTTCCTTATCTCCTGACCTCCAATCTAACTTGAGAGTACTGCTTGAGAGGTTTGACAATATTACAATCAATGCATGTATTAATTTAATTATATTTAATATTTTGTTTAATTTGCGCTGTTTTCATATTACTTAATAATTTTTTCTAAAGCATTGCAGTAGTTTAAAATTTTGTGAAATTGTTCACATCAGAATTTCATTAATTAAGATCATGAGGTTACTTTTTTGATTTGATTTTAAAATATGGAATACAAACCTATGGTTTTTTGACATACAATATAAAATACAATATATTAAAAGTAATAAATATTGTACACCATGTTAGTAAATAAAGAAAACATTATTTCCAATTAATAAAAAATACAAGTTTAATTTTATTATAGTCTTTGTTAAAATATTTTACATTATGTAGCTATATGTATGTATATTTTTGTATGTAGCCTAAATTGAAAATATTGCCAATATATGATCCTTTGAACTCCGTAGTCATTGAGAAAAACGTTTTAATTTTTAAATAAAGTGAGTGAGAAAGGAATATCGTTTAGCGTTACCATTAATTTAAATTGTAAAATGTATAGAAAGCGTTTGATAAATTCTAAAAATATAAATAAAGGAAGAAACACAAACTGTATATTTTTTCTGTCTATTTTATAAATCGTAAAATGAATGATGAAATATTTCTGTGGTCATTCTGGAATCATATAACGACGCTAAGCGTCAATCGTATACTCTTTCCCTTCCTCCTCTTCCACCTCACCCCCAATTTTCCCCAAAAATGCTGACACGAATGAAATGCTATGTATCACTCATGGACATCGACTGTTGTGACAACATAAAACAGCCTTTTGTTGTGTGAAGTACGGTCATTCATTGTCTATGAGGGAGACAACCCTTACATTTTACTGACATAAACACACATGTAGACAAAGAACCAGAAAATGTGTGGCCATCCCCCCTCAAAAAATTAATAAAATATATTTGATGAAATAACAGACAACTACTGCTGGTGTTGGGTATCGTATTCTGTTAAATATACCATTGTGTTACATTTTAATTAGGGATGTTTCTTATTATTTATTTGATCACCATATACACACTGACTGGTATTGACAGTCACGTGGGCTGAGGTGTAAAACTCATCCAGTCTGGCTTAACCATGATGGGAAGTTCTGGGTTATAATCTCAGCTGAGTGTCCTGAGGGTGATTTTACCATTATGTTTATTCACTTTTACACCACGAAAATGATGGTAGGTTTTCCTTCAATTATATAATATATGTCACCATTCAATTGAGTTAAGAAAGAGGTTTTCAAAGCGTTTTAAGTGTAGTTTTGCTTAGTTTTTCTCCTGACCAAATAAACCACACCTGGTAAAGATTCCAAACTAGTTCTTCCCCTGACCAGCTAGCTACACCTTGTCAAGATTCCAACCTAGTTCTTCCCCTGACCAGCTAACCACACCTGGTAAAGATTCCAAACTAGTTCCTCCCCTGACCAGCTAACCCCACCTGGTAAAGATTCCAAACTAGTTCTTCCCCTGACCAGCTAACCACACCTTGTCAAGATTCCAAACTAGTTCTTCCCCTGAACAGCTAACCCCACCTTGTCAAGATTCCAATATAAATTTTCCCCAGTCCAACTAACTAATTTATATAAACTTGACAATTAGTCCACGTACCCACTAGTGTAAGTAATATAATATTAATTAGGAAATAGTTTATGTTTACTGGTAAGGTTTCAATTTACAACAAATTTACTGTAAAATAAAATGTAGTTTAGTAATGTAATTTTTTTCAAATAATACATTTTAACACTTTTATACAACGTTCCATTACAATTTCATGTGACATGGGTCGACTATAAAAAGCTTGTTTGTGACCCGCTAGAATTGTGTGATTAATGTAGAATAATTTAGAGGAAACTTAAATGTGTGTACATAATAGAGGCACGATAAACAATTTAAGAAAATTCACTCTCAGTACACTTGGTCAGGATTCAATGCCCCATTGTATACGTCTTATTTTTTGCTCCATGTTTTACTGCTCCTTCGTGTTGTATACCCAGGTAATAACTACGATAATATGTTTTGAATAAGCTTAGGTCTAATTCGGAATATATGTTACCACATTTAAATGGAGGGAAAGGGGTAAAACATTTAGGAAAAAAGCTCAGTACACTTGACGGTGATCTAAGCCCCACTATTCCCGTAATCGGATGTCCACTCTATTGTGAGAGTAACGCTTTATACCCAGTGATCGCCGAATCTGGTTACATTAGTCTTCTAAGGTTTATATTACAATACTTGTAGGTTAGAAAGTAAGGCTATCAATAACTTATTCTAAAAGGTAAAGGCTGAGAGGATATCATAGCTAAAGATAATCAACCCTGATTTAACAGTGAAAAACCCAATGTTAAAAATATAATCCAATACATCTGTATGGGATTCAGTCTAAGGTCAAAGTCAGAGAGTCTCATTCGAGATAACTGGCACGGATCCAACCCTTCTAGACACATGGAACAGTCCAAATTACAAAGGACGAAAACGTTTTTAGATGTTGGTAAGAGTTTATAAAACTATATTCATAAATATAAACCTAATTACATGATAACTACAAATGTCACTTTGTATGGATTGTATGAATGTCTATAACTAATACGAGTAATATATATGTATATATATCATTTAAATTTAAAAATGACACTTGGACACAGGAATTAAACCCAGGACATGTTTCTTATTATGTCAATGTTATTCCCATAGTTTTCCTGGGCTCACTTATATTTTAAGGACTAGTATGTGATGGACGTGCAAAAATCGCCAGCTACAAATGATAGCTCAATTAAGTTCGCAAGCTCTTTAGATAAAGCAGGCACCTTCGACTTGGAAGGGTTTTATGCTGCCATTAGTACAGTGACAGATGTACGAATACTCATATAGCAATGGATTAAATAGAATAAATACATACAAACATACATTCATACATACATACATACATACATACGTAGCCAATCACGCAGTTCCAATACGTGGTGAGAAAAAAACTCTGAATATAGTTTAAAAAAATACTCTGTACTTCCTTTCTGACTAACAATTGCCACACTTCAAAATTTGTTGACTAATCCCTTCACTTCAACAACAACCATACACCAAATCATATTTGCTCTTTCTTTTATTATTCAACCTTTTAAAAGTTTCTCTTCTACACACATTCATCTACAACACTTAACACGTCTTACATAACCTATCCCTCTCTTTTAATCCACACACTCTACCTTCATGTATGTATTGTATAGCCGCATCTAAATAAAATTAAAATGTATTAGATTATTAACTTTATCAAATGGTTTATTAAACTATTAGTAAAGTAAAATGCTTCCAGTGTTGAAACAAATTTTTTTTCAAAAGTTCCTTTCTATAAGATTCCTACTATATTTATCTTCCCGGAACAGACAGAGTTATTTAATTGGGTCCTAATTTTTGAATGAAGATCCATATGTATATCAGGCATAAGTAGTGCAAATCTTTAATAATGTGTGTGGTATTACGACTGTGTGTGTGCATTTACCATTGGCCTTTGAAAATTAGATTGTTATGGTTTTCTAGCTAATTTTAAGAATTTGTATTCTTACTAAATTTTTTATTTTTTATCATACAAACCAATATTTATATAAAAAGGCCATTAAAGTGCTATCAAAATCTTAATATAAAGAGGTAGTTGAATTATATTAATTGAAATTTTTTATAATTATAATGATTTGCAACCTGTGTGTTGATCTTCATTAGAGAGTTAGGGATGAGAAAAGTTATTTTTGAAAAAGGGCCTCAACTAAAAATAGTTGTTAGTTCTTTGTGAATTATCATATTTGTAAAAGTATATACAGTACATAAGGCCTAAATTTTAATCACAACAACCCTCTCAACGTTGAGCATATGCTATTTAGCATAACCGCCTTAGACAATGCAGTCACTGGAATGGATAGAAGTGAATTCTTGACACATACACCAATCATAAGAGCATATATTATATTTAATAGATGATTTTTGACTAGTTTTTAAATAATTATTAACTAATTTGATAAAAATTCTCCAGACTGGTGGTCAAGACTTAACGATCTATAATGCTAAGATCGCGATAAGATATTTTGTTGGTGAAGAGAAGGTTGTAATTAGAATCTCAGTCTAATGCACTGAGAATGGTTTTCTTATCTTAGTTTTATACTTCAATTATATACTAATATTCCTTTCGCTTGGTAAAATTATTATACCATCTCTTAAAACAACATTACTAGCTTCGCACCCCTTTGTTTAGTAAGACATTTGGTAAAAAAATAGCCAAGGACTATTTTTTTAAAAGCCATTTTTATTTGGTTTTATTTTTAAACCACCCTATTAACTGATTATCATATAGCTCTGAATTATTTGTCGATACACAGATAATTATCTTTCCGCTTTACTTGTTAATAAATTCTAAAGTAAGGACCAAAGTGTTTTACCTGTATAGGGGTATCCCTGACAAATCTTTGAACCATAGAACCATGTTGACCCTATCTCCAGGGTCAGCGGTCAGGTCACAGGGTAGCTCAGCATCCTTCCCAATGACGGCCCAGATCACTTGGGCCGGAACTGAAACATTCATCGTTATTCGTTACAAGGATGAGTACTAACCATTAGAAAAGGCGTGTTTTCACGGTTGATCCAGTATCGATGTTTACGACCACAGAATTTTTGCGGTATTGATGTTAACAAAATGTTCATGACCAAGACTATACCAGGGCTAGGTTTGGTAACGTTTTCCTTGACCAGAAATAAACAATAAGCGAGTTCTTGCGATTGACTCGGTTACAGCTTGGTATAAAGTGTTATCTAAAAAGTGTTTTTGACCAAGTTGAAGTGCGAAAATGATTTTGAGCTGTTTTCCTTAAACAAAAAGTGTGTTCGGTGTAGAGTAGAGTTAACAGTTGGTAATAGAATTTATGTAATCCTACTACATGTACAGTAAATCGATTGATATGAGCTATTTATTTTTATTCTTAGCTAGATTTGTTATTATTTTGACCAGCAATAATATTTTACCAACATATCAAGCTAAGCATATCTTCCCATAAATAAACTCAAAAAACATGAAGTACGTGTGTAATATTAACTAGGGTTATACAGGATGGTCCTTGGATAAGTAGCCCGCCTCCTATATTCAGCAGGCGCCTCACTTTGAATTGGAGGAGGTCAATACCCTTCCACCCCGTCTGGTGCTTTAGACAAGCAGTTTAATTGCTCATTCTTCATGTCACAATAAGGGTGGAAGAGGATTGACCTCCTCCAATTCAGAGTGAGGCGCCTGCTGGATATAGGAGGTGGGCTACTTTTCAGTGGGCCACTCTGTATAATATAGTACTACCATCTTTTATACATAACTAAACGTTTTTTATGTATCCACTTACTTTCAAATTATTGGCTCGTTGTTCGTAACCATACTGTTTAGTCTGGTCAAGGAAAGCGTTACCAAACCCAGCTCTGGTATCGTCTCGGTCATAAACATTTCATTAACATCGATACCAGGTCAACAGTAAAAATGCTCTAGTCGTAAACACCGATACCAGATCAACCGTGAGAACTCACCTAGTATGCTTATGACCAATGAACCGAGAATTTGTGCGCCAATTTTATAACAGTATTACTACTTAAATTAGATTTAAACGAGTATAACTTCGTAGTCAATGGATTTTAAGTTTTTTTAATTAAAATGGACCAAAATACTAGCTATAAGCACATGACAGTACATAGGCACTTAAAAAACCGTTTCAGTTATGGGTAAAAGAAAGAGAGCTAGGCCTATTTAATATTACATACGTACTTCATGTTTTCTTAAGGTTATTTTTGGGAAGATATGTTTAGCTTTATTTGTTGTGTAAATATTAGGACCAATAAAAAAAAGCCCGAATTTAACTAAGAACAAAATTAAATAGACCACTTTCCGAAAATCTGCAGTACAGTAATTGGATTACATAAATTCACCTAAAAGCTGTTAAATATAATACACCCCAACCACATTTTATTTTTAAGAAAATGTCTCAAAATCATTTTTTTTCCACCTTGATCAGAATAACTTGGTCTTAAACCCTCGATACCAAGACGTAACCAAGTCAGTCGTGAAAACTCGCCTAAATGTGGCCTCAATTTAAAAATTATTTCTAAGAACATGTCTGCTATAGAGTTTAATCTATAAAGATAGTAGTCACTGAGGAAGCGTTATTAATATGTTCCAAACCTTGATTACCTAAATTTTAAGAAAAAAATTGCTTATAAAATAACAGAGAAAATTCTAATAATAATAATAATAATAATATTTGCACCGCGTCTTACTACCCGTTCATGTTATACGCTTAAGTACTAATTACTCTAATGGATTAGGAATTGGGAAGGTTGAATTTAGAGGAAGTGAACCCGCATTTGCGTGGAGGGAGAGTGGAAAACCATTTAGGAAAAACCACCCCCAGTTCACCCGACCGAGATTCGAACCTCGATCTCCCCGTCCACGGCGGTCGAGCTCAACACGACTGGCGCGTTAGCCAACTACGCCACCGAGGCTGGTAGAAAATTCTAAGATATGACTTCAAGTTCACAAAAATAATCTAAATATTTAAACTTGTAATGAATGCACACGAGTAAATCGAACATGCACTTTAAGGATGAGAAAAAAATCATATTTATAGAAGAACCTCAACAGCTCAACTCTTGCATTCTGATTAGTAATTATTTGATACAATCATTTACAGCCCCTGGTAGTTTATAGTGCCTCAACACAAATGTTTATTTTACAAAAAAAAAAAAAAAAAAAAAAAAAACAAGCAAAGAAGATACAAAGTTACTTTCTCTCCCACATTAACTTCTCGTCTAAAAAAAATTTTGATAAATATTTATTTTGAGTAATCATACACGTTATAATATATCGATAGTAGGCCTATTAAAAGATTTCTCAATCATTATAGTGCCTAAATATGAAACAAACCAAGAATATATCACTTTACAATGCATTATTATTATTATTAGCACCGCGTCTTACTACCCGTTCGGGTTATACGCACTTAAGCTAATGTGCAATGGTAGGGTTATTGTGAGATGAAATGGAGGACCTACAGTTTAACGTGGAATCCGAACCACGGTAGAGGCCTGGCATTCCTCACATTCACAAGTTGTGATTAATACACATCTTGTCAGAGGTGAAGGAAGGGTTTGGCAATCAGATAAATCTGTGCTGGGACCGAGGATTGAACCCTGGACCCTCAGCACAGAAGTCTAACACATTATCCCTAGACCACCAGGTCACCGATTTTTACAATGTAAAATGACAAAATAAGACCAAAGAATTACATATGAATATCGTATCCCGGCCCAGGGATTATGATCACACCTAATTTAAACATGAACATTGTTGACGATGTACTGAAGAAAAAAGATGACATGTCATAAAAATCAGGTTCCTTGTTATAAACGACGTATTCTAAAGGTTTCGTAGTATCAAGGCAGTTTAGAGGGATTGTGGTGGTCCTAGTTTGTAAATAGAATGGGGAAAGTACAGGGGTATTTCACTTGTGGAAAAACTTGTTTCTGTGCAATACACTGAATTCTAAATACTATGTCCCTACCAATGACGATCAGGGGCAGTGGGAGGCATATCTTTATTACCAATTACCATGGTTTTATTGAAAATATACTGTGCAATGTACTGCACATATTCTAGTTTAGAATCTTCCAAACTTATATCTGCATAAGGTGAAAATTAAATAATGAAGTAGCCCTCTATTTATGTTGAAATATGTAGCCTTCTATTCATGTTAAAATTTATATACATTTTTATAAAAAAATGTTGACTGAATATTTTTAAACTCTTACATTCGACATGATAACATTTAGTTTTGGTTCCAATCTCTCTTGAAAATACAAATAGTACTATAGAATTGATTTACAATTTAATTATTTTATTTTCAATTTATAATTTGTAGATTTGAAACAAATAATGTCAGTTACAGTATTAGATTAGCTCAATGTGTTCTATTATGTTAAAATCATGGCTCAATTATTATATTTAAAGTGATTTTTCCTGGTATAGCTAATACAAATCTTTATTAGATCCTTAACCCAAACTTAAGTAGGACACCACACTGATCTTCAAAAACTATGTTTGTCACGACTTAAAGAGTAGTTTTACATTAAGCGAAGGCCCTTTGGTAAAAAAAAAATCCCTTTGGGTCCTTTTTTAAAAATCATTAAAATCGTATCAGAGCCTTTCTAAATTAATAGTCATATATGATTTATCCTAATATTTGTAACAAAAAAATTTCACATAAGCTTTACGATGCCTAATTCAATTATAATTAATAAAATAAATAGATCCCACCTGCCATTTTTAAATTTACAAGCACTATTTAAAGCTTACTTTTGAATTAAATTGGTTCCACTACTATACCTCCTATGCCCAATAGCTCCTGATATATCATTTTAGGAAATTGCGCAGATTTAGGAAACAGATATATAGTTAGTATATTTTATAAGTTAAATGTACAATATTGTATATGAATATAGATACATTTTATGTTAATCTACAAACCGTTCCAAAACATACTTTTTTAAATGTGTAGGTAATAAAAAGGTTTCATTTTATTCTCTCTGTTATATCTCAATTTACTTTTGTCTTTTAGTTATTTCCTGGGAATGTCTGGACTACGGTTGAATAAATAGTCGCACACAATTCCCATAGTCACTGCCTTTTGTGAAAAGAATGAAGAAAACCTTATTTCAAAAGCTAAATTTAATAACCCCCGTGTGCAGTAAAAGTTATGTGTAGGAATCTCTTATCTCTTTTATATTCGTTATAATTGCGAATTCATATGCGTGGAAGGAAGATGGAGGGGTGGGTGAGTATAACCGATGGAACGTTCTAGTAGGATGGTGTGCTCCCTCAGTCAGTTGTGGTGTTCCCAGGTCTGTTGTCAATCGGGGATTTTCGAAACGAAAATTTTACTTAAATCCAGTTCTTGTTATTAAAAATGTTAAATATAATTTAATGCTTATTTATATCGAATTTTGGTATACAAAATATTAAACATAGGTTAAATAATGTAATATTTGTTACATTGAGTAAAAATATGTATTTAAAATAAATTATCTATTTGTTTAAAGCTACTCATAAAATATATGCGTGTTAATGTGGGAGTGTAGGGAAAAATAGAAAAGGTAGTTTTTATATAAAATAATTATTTCGATAAAATACACCATTTACATTATTATTCAGAACACTTCGGACAAGACCAGTATTTCCACGTAATAAACTTAGGTTCGGTAACGCTAAATGTTGGCGTTACGAGACGTCAAAGTTGGCGCTGTATGCACCTGGGGATTAGGCAACAGATGAAGAACGTCATGCAAACCAACACAGGCGTCCCCACCACCCTCTCCCTTTACACACACGATGGGACCAGCGTAGCACATCCACTTCTATTACGTCAGTCGAGATGACATTGTCCTCAAAACAAAATCTGCCTTGGTCCGAGCCAACATCCATGTCTTTTAAGGAATCACCATTTTTTTTATGGGGAACTTTATGTCTAGCAATTCAATGCTTGTTACTAGTAATAATATACTCCACACTTCACTTATGTGTTGAAGATTGATATAGCCTATCCCCCATGTGCATATGGCAGGGATTTTGTTGTATTGTAGTGCCAGAATTTGGTGTAACTGACCCCAAATTCATAAGGCGGAAATATTTTTATTGACCTAACAGTTCTTAAAGATCTGTAAATAGTAACCTATAATAATTGTATGATAACATTTATCTTAATTTATAAGGATTAAAGTAAAATTCTAATATGCTCATGCCAAATATTCAAGAATTGTTGATATTACCAGCTGTGGAAATATAAACTTTATGTTTCTACTGGGGCAATAGTGACTTAATTTTTGTGAAAATGGTTGCTTACTTTGAAAACTGAGAAAACACCTAAGTTTTCTCGCGTTTTGATACACGCGAAAAAAGCAAGTGTTTTTTAAGATTTTATGGTAACATATTTGTTTAGCCTAAATAAATAAAATATTATTTTAGTACAAATATAGAATTGATTTTTTCAAGTGAATATTTTTCAAGGGCGTTCTACAATTTAATAATTACTTTTATCTTCATTTAAAATGTTTTTAGATATTGTCACATAATAGTGATGGATATTCAGGAAATGATGATGTCAACACGTGAAGAAAACTAAACCCTATGTTTTTACTAGAGCGATATTTTATTTATTTTGTTCAAAAAGTATTTTCATGAAAACTGCAAAAACACTGGCCATTTCTCGTGTCCCCTTCTATCCTATCTTAAATATATACATATATTTGTTTCAATGGGTTTACATAAATTTATAATTAATCTATTAATAATACATAAATATGTATATGTATTATGTAGACACGTGGTTAAGTGTAAGTAAAGACGTTGGTCTCAACTCAAACTAAATAAATAATAAATTATCTTTTTTTTGCGTGCCTTTTATCTTAATACCGATCCGGGATATTTAAAAAAAATCACTAATCGTGCAGCATGAGTTAGTATAATTTATAGGAGGAATGTCCTTTTAAGTACACTAGAACTTTTCGTCACTGCCAAATCATACAATCAAACAATATGAGATTGTTATAGTGGTCTGCGTTCCCATTGGTGTGAGCTCTCTTTATATGACACTATAGGCTTAGAAACATAATTCTTCTATTAGCTATTATATTAAATAAAACTACCACAAATGTTTTGGTTATTTTAATATCATTATAATTAATAACTGATAAGCTAGTATTTAGTTACACCTTGAATTATTTTGGAGGAAGTTTTATATAATAATTTAAAGTCAAGGTTATTGTTTGGATAAAACTTAGGTCAAAACTAGTCTAATATCCAATTTTTAATTTTTAATAAATAGCAGGTTTATATTTCATAATAAACTAATAATGTAAGTGTATGTGCTTAAAGCCAACATTTTGTCTAGACTGTAAGACAATAATTATTGAACCAAATTCATTCAGCTACCTACTAATTGATAATTCAAGAATAACCAACATAGATAAATATTTCTCCCGAAAAAATGGTTTTTTTTGTAAAAGTTTCCTTTCTGCAACTAGCAGTGCTTTACCCCTAAACTGTCAAACATTACACACACTTAAAACATACTTGTTCATTCAGAATCTTTAATATGATGTCAGATACATAATACATCCGTTTTGTATATGAATATAAATATAATAACTATTTAACTGTAAAGTAAGAATTTTTAAAGAAAAAAAACAATTTAAGAACATAATAATATATATAATTATAATTAATAATATATATTATTTCTTTTATATATGATTTAATAATATTCTAATATATATTTAGATCATCTGATCATCATATTTTTGGTCCATTCTTTCAAAAAATAAGTAATATAATGTATTATATTTATACTATATTATTCTAATTCTAAAAATGTATATTTTGAATTACTAAAAGATGCAAGATATAATATTATTTATGGTTGGTAAACAACTCGGCAAAATATTTGTGTATAATATCCCTAAAATATTAAAGAATATAAACACTTCCAATTTTTACCCTCGCCTTGCGACTCTCATGGCAGACTAGACGTGTAGCAGCCCTGCTAAGCGAGCTAGGCTAAGTATCAGGGGCTCCACCTGGGGAAAAGCCCTTGTAAGAGTTGAGTCTTCCTAGCGGCTCTGAAACCCGGCGAACGTTAATTATAAGCTTAACACTATAATAACAAGGACCCGGCTTTATTTGAATTACATACTTCCTTACGCTCTGCCAGTGACGTCATATATTTCATGTAAGTGACGTCACATGGCAACATAACTAAAGGGCTAGACAGTGAAGATGGTTAGAAGGGAAGTTTTAAACAATTATTTTTAGAGGAAGTATATTTTCTATTAAAAGTAAAACCTTAGTTGAGCTTTTTTAAATTCATCTTTTAAAAAAAGTGTTAATGTTTTTGTGTGTTCAATATGTCTTTGCTACATACCGTGAATTGAAATAACATTGACAATGTCAATTCATCGATTAAATGGATCGTAAAAAAAAGGTAGTTTTAAGTTAGCATTACTTGTAAATATTTTAAATTAAATTATTAATATCTGTTATATATTTATAAAATATTATAAGAAAAATGTATAGGTGAAATAGTTGAAACTATGAATATATTTTTAATAACTAGTTTCTAGGTATGTATACGACAGGTTTATTATAATATTCACCAGCATAACTAAAGCTAGCTTTCAATAATTAAAAGCACATAGAATGTTATGATTAGTTTGTAAAAAATAAATTGTTCTGTAATTAAATTTAATTAACTAAGATTAGTTAAAGTGAGGGTAAGCAAAATCCGTTTTAGATTTAATAAATTAATTATAAAGTATTTTACGAAAGTGACACGTACAGTTGTCATAGCTGATACGAACAAGGGGATATTGATATTAAACCTGTTTAGGGTTTTACTTATAACCAGTTAATAGTAATTGAGAACACCAATTTAATTGAGAACTAGCTACCTCCCAAAATAAAGAATATCAAGGGTCTAGAGTGCAAATATATTATGGTTCCAAAACATAATTTACCTTGAGCTAAAATTTTCAAATTTTTGTATGAAATAAGATTTTTATCCATTTTAGTTACAGATGGACAAGTTCTATTTTATGGGCCCTTTTTAGTATTTGAGAAAACGAGGATTGTAATTATACACTGTGTTTTTAGGTTTATCTTGTGTGACGGAACTCCCAAGTGTGTGCAACAGTTTAACATCTACTGTATAATAGCCTTTTTATCGCATATCCTTACAGTTGATTGAGTTCACACCAATAAATTAATGGAATCCTTATTCTAAAATACTAAATAATTCCTGAATTTATTAGCATATTCGTCAATTTGTGAACACAGTGTGGCTTTTCAAAATATCAGATGGGGTCGGCCTATTTCAAAAATTTTTGGGAATTATTAAGCAGGGAGTTAATACTCGTATTTTCTCTGACACTTCAAAAATATTTTCTTTCAAACTGTAAATTATCAGTTCTCCATTCCATTATTTCACTAGACAGTAATGCAATTTACTGTCAATATCCCATGCATTATTGTTTATCTTAAGAATTTAAAACTCCTTCAACAACTGAGAGTATTTAATACTTGTCTGTACAATTGCTGTTGTATTATAAGATCGCGGAGGAATTTATGATCTTTTCTCCCAGATGTGAAATTATTATTCGTTATAGTCTATTCTTCAACAAATTATTGACTACTTGTATTTCATTGCTTGGATCCATGTTGACTAATCCCATATTAGCAGATTGGCCACTGATAGAGGCTGCAGCTTTTAATGTCATCCTCATGCAAGATTTTGTAAAGCGTAAACTTCGTGGTTTTGCAAATTAATTCATCCAAAAATATTTTGAATAACTTATTGTAGTCTATGTGGAGCTTTATTCAAGTTAAAGTATTCCAATTTAGTGCGTTGGATGATCAGTATGTTCTGTAAATCTTGGAGAGCCAAATTTTCACAGTCAACATAATTACCATAGAGTATTATTATAACATTTCTTGGCAAATGTCCTTGTAGATATAATCAAATAAAATTTGAGTCCAGCTTCTTATGTTCGGCTGATGAACAAATAAAGGCAGAGAACTGTCTGAGAGGATTAGCCTTCTTACTAAAACTATTTATTTCTGTCAATGCATCCTCCCACACTATTATTTTAAAAATATATTTTAACTAAAGTGGTAATTGCTTTGTCTTAATACATATATGTATATACATCTAATCTCAAATTGAGTAATGATGTTGAGAGTTAACCGTGTTTTTATTATTATTATTATTATTATTATTATTAATATTATTCAAAAGACATATGTTTAGTAACATATATGAATACAAAACAATAAACAAATCTATAAAAACAAGCCAATTTATTATACTTTGCATTTTCTCTTTAAATTTGAAGTTGTATTTTACATTATTGTATTTTATTCCATACAAGTTCAATTAACATGTCATTTAATTGAAATAATTATGTAGAAAAGGTTTTTTTGATTTTTTTACAAGCTTTTAAGTTTTAAAGTCTTACGCATCTTCTGAGTGGTCCTATACAATTTCACAAAATTTTAGGTTTCTAGTGCAAGGGGAAGTAATTAAAGTCCTCTGGATAGACGTTTATACCTTCATAATTTATTATAATTTTATTAATTTAGATATTTACAGGATACAAATATAATTATAGAGAGAATATATGTATATTTATAAATGATCATTTTCTTATAACATCTTAGGACTCGTTTGGGTAAAACACATAGGTATTACATTATTTACGCTGTTAGATTATGGATGGGATGGTAGAGTTCTAGACACATTTTATCTACAGTTGCATCGAGGATATTTGAAGAAATAAATATAAATAACTAGCTCTTTAGATCTTACTGGTATTTTAACATGAATAACACCGTCCCGAAGAGTTCAAACCAGTAGGAAAGTGACGCACTAGACCATGTGACTATTTACCAAGGTCAGCTGTTATTTGAATGTTTATTTAATCTCGATGTTCCTATTCTCCTTTGACAGTAATAGCTTTAATAAGGACTATATTATTTTACTAAAAGAAAAACTAATCGAAATGTATAAACAAAAAATATTTCAGGATATGTCTCAAGAGAAACTAGAAAAATAATTTTTTTTAAATATACTTGTTTGCACTGTCAGAAATTAAATGTATTGCTAAGCAAAATTAATAAGTGATGGATGGAAAAATCTACACTAACAATTTTTAAAAAATGTTAAAAACTGTATTCTTATATACCTCTCTCCCCATCTCTTTAAATAATAGTATCGCATGATAAAAGTAGCCAAATGACTATACAAAATATTAATTAAGGACAAACAAACACCCTATAGAAACGGTTAAAGGTAAACCAAATTTCAACCATTTTATAAATCTGTTAAGTGATAAAAATTATTTCTATTCATGATTAGTTTCATAAAAGATTTGTTTATGTTTCAAATTATATTTATTAGAGGATTATAATGTAACATGTTAAAATAAATTTGATATTTAACTACTCTGGCAGTGGACGAGACCGCCAATGACGGGGAGATTAAGGTTGTAGTCTCGTTTAGATGCACCAAGGGTGATATATCAAAATAGTTTTACAATCTGTCTCCACGCAAATGCTTATACATTTCCTCCAAATATAAACGTCCTATTCCCTAAAACTATCAGCAATACTAGTACATAAGCGTTTAGCTTTAATGGGTAATAAGACACAGTGGTAAATAAATAAGCTACCTTTAATTTTAGGATGATATATATAAATAATATTTATGTATGTGTCTTATTCAAAAAAGACATCAGGGGAACCTTATAAAACCCTAAATACCTAGTTTAAGCAAGATTGTTGATATATTTTCAATTCCCGGCACAGATACAGACAGACGGATTCCTGAAAACCACTTTTTCGCGTTCGTGTAGTGATAAAATGTTGACATTCATCAAATCCCTAATTTGATCTTTTTGACCATCAATATATGTAGTTTTTTCTCTCCAAAGGGATGAAAAAGTAAAATAATAGTGTACAAAATATAAATACGATTGTAGATATAGTAAAATAATTAACAATTTATTTATGATCATTCAGAAGCTATTTAGTTTAAATGATAATCTGAATTGTTATATCTGCTAGGTGTTTCATACTCTGGACTTCTAAACTAACAATATGGTAATTTGTTATATGAGGCAATATTGATTCACCCTTCTCTTCCACCCGTACAACCCTACAACAGCTGCTGTAGTATCCCCATCTAAATAATACATTTCATTCAGTAGTTGCATGATATACTTTGCATCATGAATAATACACACGCTGCTGAATTCATCACGTCCAGTAAAATATGAATACGTATAGGCAATTATTTCTGTCCACATAATTACAATAGTTTGAAACATGTTGTACATTTGGCTAGAGCTAGAAATGAAATACCACTGTTAAAGTGGATATTTTAGGATTATTTTTAACTAGTTCAGGGAACATTCTGGTGTTGAGTGTCATGAATTAGAATAGATTTTACGTTATAGTCTTGAAAACACACACATATATATATAATAATTTTATACAATAAAAAATTTAATGGGCAGGTATTTACTACTAGTCTTGGAGTTTAGGGCATATTAGGGATATTTTCCTGTATAGTTAACATAGAATAAGGGGGGCAGGTGGGGGTTGTTAAGCTTTGGGTGTCAGGGATTTCAATCCTAATAAAATAATAGCTCCTTTTTAAAAATATATTCACCATAATATTCAAACAATTTTGACAAAAGCTATAAAGTGAATTTTATGATCAACATAGTTTTATACTCAATGAATTAAAATGATTTCTCTACATTTTACTTAATTATATTTACAGGTCTATTGTGATATCTTTACTTTAATATAAATGTAAATTTAATTTAATTGTAATAATAAACTATTCAATAAATATTTGGGTGACTTATTTTTATATTCATCTTGAGTTTATAAAAGGATCTACAGCAAGGCTTACTATCTGTATGTGATGGAAGTACTCGGTGCGTTTACGTTTAAATACTGTTTAGAACTGTAGTTATTTATATATTTGTTCAAAAAAATTCGTGTTTACTATATACTATTTATCCAAACTTGATGTAAATTAGCCTAAATAAACATTGTATTGCGTTGCACTGCATCCAAAACATCAGCCTTTATTTTCACGTGTTTGCCAAACAAAGAAATAATTTCATATTTAATATGGAACTATTTATCTTTATTATATTGCATGCATCCAACCCCCACTATAACGTAGCATGATCTTTTACTATTACTCAGTACATTATTATATAAATAACAATCTGAAATTGGTTTGATATAAAAGGTACTATTAGCTATTTATTATTTATACCAGTTTACAAATTACTTTTTAGGAAAAAATAAATAAAATACTATTTTTAGTAGATATATTTAGTTTTATTTTGTTGCTTATAGTAATTTAAATATTTATTTAATAACTGTAAAGAATGTCAGATTTATCCATGATTTTTTATCGAATGAAACTATGCGAATGGCAAATATTCAAAAAAATTCCATATTATTATATGTATAAAATTAAACTAGTAAACTTCAATTTATTTTAGCCAAAAACAATTAGTTCTCATAAAAACAATATAATTACTCACATTTATTCACGTATCTTTCCGTTCTCCCTTAAAATGCGAGGATGACCACTTTGTCTTATCTCCTTAATACATTTTTGATATTATAATATATTTTTCATAGTTTTTACATGTATAGACACAGGACAAATCTATAATATTTGAGTAAGTTGACGTAAATCCCGCCCTAAGAGTTTAATAATTATAATATCATTTATAAATTTTATTCCGTCACTAGCAAAGGCGGTGTTGATTTAATTTATTTTAAAAACCATTTCAATCTTATTTTAACGTAGTTCTGTAGGTAAACAAACTTTAAATATATTCTTAGGTAAAAGTTATTACTAAAATAATAATCACATAATTTCTTGAAAATTGAAAATAATACAATTAATATATGAATCAATTACGTCAATTTTATGTAACTTTAAGTAATGGGTTGACGAATGTCTTCGAAAAATCAAATTTTATATCCACATTTTTATTTATTTAATGATCATTTTGGAATCGTAAGTGATGAGCAAGGGGGGAACTTCCATTGTGACATAATGATTCCATGACATAAAAGCATTATAAGGGTAGCTGGAATACCTCCCAGATAAGAGAATAATGTATGTTTTTTTTAAAAAAAGGAATGCAAAACGTACTCTCAAAAAGATGTTTCAATCATTTTTAACTATACATATAGTACGTAATGTCTTGAATTATATTATTAATTAAAATAATTGTTGTATTTTAACATGAATCACAATATTGTACAGTATTAGATAAATATTTTAATATGCATGTAAATTTTTAATTTGAGTAGATCTTTGGATTAAGACGTTGTACAGCAAAATAAAAAAAATTTGGAATCAGCCCATCAATTTACTTTAGAAACTACCATATGTGTCTTAGAGATATGAAATAACGTGTTTTGATTGATTATTGTTATTATATTTCACTTATCATTTATTATTTTCACTATCAACTATCCTAAAGAAATTTAGGGAGGGACGTAATTTACTTAGCACCCCTATAATTACATTACTGGGCGGAATTTATATATGAGCTCATAATGATGGGGTGGAATTTACATTAAAGATTCTAACGGGATGGAATTTACCAAAGCCGATTATAGTATAAATGAGGTAGGTAATAATATACTTAGGAGAGATTCATATGTACTCACATGGAGGAAGAGTTAAAATCATGTAGGTAGCCTCAACTCAGTACACACAACCGAGATTCAAACCAAGTCCCCTATATCTCCAGAAAAACAGAATTCTGGTGCAGATAGAGCTCAATATCAAGTAGATTTTGTTTTGTTTCTTTCAACAGATAAAATACTTACATCACAAGATCAAAACTCTCTATACTCGACTTGAAGCTACTTAGTGGCTTGAGAAAGTAAACAGTTCTCCTGAAAGAAATGTCCGTGAAAGTACTTAGGGACCATGGGGATCTATGAAAGTCTTCTTCGAGGACTCATGAAATAGAGTCGTAGTGATTTTTATAAAATTAATAAGCTTAACTCCGTTCCTAATTAAATATATTCAAACAAAACTGTAGACTTAATGTTAAATTAATTATCAGTGATGTCCTGATCTTAAAGGGGTGTATAAATATTTCTTTAATAACCATAGCCATTAGGGAAAAATCGAAATTACGGTTAAGTTTAGTCATCAAACTACATAAAATTACGATTAAATTAAGTTTATTGAAAACCTCTTTTTGATACTCATAAATTGTCCATACATATTATAGCCTCAAGAAAAAAAATTAATTAGTTATTAAATCAGTAAAGCTAAATATTTTAATATTTAACACCTGAAAATAAACAATTTGATAATCTTAAAAATATCTAATTATTTAGAATTCAATAAAATGGTCCTCAATTATATTGATAAGTTATAAGATTAAAGTTTATCTTTTATAAATACTATTTGGCTTATGAATATCCCTACATATATATATGGTATACTATCATGAAACCCACATCGATGTCCAAATGGTCTAAGGTTCTACTCTAATAGTAGACTAGACTGATGATGACTGGGAGATTGAGGTTCGAATCTTGGTTCTTGATCCGAGAACATTTGATGCATTTGTTTCAAATTTCATAAGGCAATATTCCGTGTCTTTTAACAGATAACGGATTTTTTTTACATAAATAGTGAATATTTCAAAATGAATAGAGTGATTTGGATCAAAATTGCTGTTTGGCAAGGTCATTGAAATAAAAGTTATGTTATATAACTAATTTTCTTTTAAAAAAAATAGTAGTAAATTTTTGACAATTTTTTTAAAGATTTAGTTTTTTTAAAAAAAACTCTATTTTGTTATAAATTTGTATATTAAGGCTTTGTTACTTGAAAAATAAAATAAAATATTGTTATTACTAAACTGGGTTATTTATCTAAGGGTAGTTTGGCTATGACTTAAATAAGAATATTTGAATTTTATAAAAAGAACCATTTCTAAAAATAATTAATAAGGTAGTTTTGTTTAAATGGTTGGTCCTAATAAATAGTATAGTAGTTTTATGGGAGGAAATTCCCTTAAGGAATAGTTTTTTATAAACAAAACATTGAATATAAGTATTATTTAACGAATTTTTCAAGAGGTGTTGATAAAATTTGTTTTCTGGACGCCATTTTATATATTAAATATTAATAAATACAATTTTTCCACAAAATAGTATTATAAATAGGTGTTCTTTCTTATGACGGATTCATTCCTTTTGTAAGAGGACCACCAATGCAGCCCTGTCCTCTGCTTCCTCCTTCGACGCTCAGAGTTTTCTTTTTCCTTCAAGTCATCCAATATTTGAATCCTCCTTACTAATATCCTCTTCCTCTCATTCTTTCCTTCACGTCATCCAATATTTGTACCCTCCTTCCTAATCTCCTCTTTTACTCATTCTTGCCTTCTATGACGTCGTGCAGAAGAAAGTTTATTCTAAGGATCTTTCCAATTCAATTTGCTTTTCATCAAATAATCACATCCATATTGGTTTTCTTCTCACCGACATTAAATAGGACTTCTTCATTTGTCAACCTGTCTGTCCACCTGATCTTATCAAGTCCTCTCCAGCAACATATCTCAAAGCTCTCCAAGTATTCCTTTTCAATCTTCTAGAGACTCCAAGTTTCTGCTCCATTCAGCCTAATACTCCAAATGTAGCATCACATCAGCTGCTTCCTCAGTTTCAAACTCAACTTCCTGTTCAGCAGTAACTTCTTCTTATTGAAACCTTCTTCGACCCGACATTTTTATTAATTTACATTTTTATTAATTTTATTTCGCAAGCTATAATATGATGTATAATAATATGTTTGATTTGTCAAAAAAAATTTTTTTTCAAAAACTGTAAAGTTTGTACAGTGAGAATATTATTAGGAATTAATCATTAAAAAATGATTCAAATGAAAGACGTTATATACAAAACAATTAATTATTTTGATATCAATTTATTATGTACTACAGAACCAATGTTTCTGTACTTTTAAAAAAAATAAAATACTGTTATGGCTTACACCCTTAGGTAAACTAGAGCGTATAAGAATAGCGTTAGCCTATGAGCTCACACCATCATCTCTGCTGACTCGGAAGTCGAGCATTTAGACTAGGCCATGTTATTAAACAACATAGTTTGTTATGCCAGGTAGCATAACACAGAGCGTTGTCAAAACTATTATCTTAAGGAAAATGCCCTTTTAGGGTAAACGACCGTGAGTTTTGAACCTTAAGAGATAAAGGGGGTGGGCGGCGGACATAGTTACGCCAGTTAGTGTGGCTTGTCCGAGATTCTCTACCAAGTTTAACCAACTTTTAGTGAGAATATCTAACAGAGTGAGGCACTGTTTTGTCCGGTGGAGCATTCCCTGACCCATTTCGGAAAACTACAACAGCACAGCGCCAAACAGTTCGGTGTTCTGCACCAGCTAGGATTACAGCACTTAAGATAGGTCAAAGCATCCACTACTCTCTGGAGACATTGAAAGAATAAGTACTTTCTTTTCCAAACCTTTTCAAGTATATCTAAATCCTTCATCACATTATGCACTAGTAGCTTGATTAATCTATTTCAATAAATCTTATTAGATTATTCCCACAATTGTTTGCCACTTCCAATCCATCCCTCTAAGCCCATCCTGACAGAGAGGCCCACGGCGTAGGGTTACAAAATAAATTATTTCAAGGATTATCACATCAAGGTTTCAAGTTCAAGAAAGAAACCAGAATCTATCTATAATATATAAATATATGAATGTAAAAACCCTATTCAAACAGTGTTAGAAACGGAAATAAAAGATTAAGTCTCTAACAAAGGTATTGGAATGATTATTTGCACAACAATTACAAAATATCTGAAGGGAGTCTTACTACAAATATTGTGGCTTTTAAAATTAATAAATTCGAAAAGTACAATTTTTTCCTTAGCAAGACTTATAAGTTAAATAAATACCGTAGATATAAACAACTTTACTATATATATATTATTATTATTATATTAAGTCTAATAATTGGATTTTTTTTATCTATCCTAAAATTTCCAACTTACTAGGGGTCGTAGCAAAATAATGAAATAAGGGTGTCAATTGGACACCAACCCCACCCACGCCACATACCTTTGGTCTGGGGAAGCAAATGGACCAGAATAAAGCTAAATTATGTGTTTTTAATATTAAGTAATGTACAGTATCGATCTAGTTTAAGTAAATTTAAAATTAAAAATTCTTCCAACAAGTATTATCAATATTATTCAAAATATAAGTTCAAAATTCCTCATAAATACTATTTTACCGTTAAAATTACTGAGCTATAGATTAATATATGTTGCAGACGAATCACCCATCAGTGCGTAGGACAGTGGAAAATATAGCAACAGCCATCCTAATATGAGTAGCTTTTATGTCTCTGGATTTTGGGTGCAACTGTAACGTGTGTTAGCATTTTATAAATATTTATAAAGTTGATCATCAAAAGGCAAGCTGACATACTTTATTAATGGTGTGTTATGCGTTGATGGAGCTGTGTATTGAGGAACGAGACTAAATTATACTATTTACCTTAACGACAAAATACCTTGTCGCCCCATCGATACTTACTTTAAAAATATAATGGTTCGCATTTAGTGAAGAGCTATAAAGAGTAGCTTTTACAGTGGATTAGATCAACTTTATTTATATTTGTAGGTTTAATTTCAAATAATGTTTTTAGTTTTCTTTTTTGTCGAAACAGTACATGAACAATATATGTGTGCACCAAGGGCTAACTTTATATCATATACATTCTATTCATATTTTTTATTATTTCTAATTGCTATCAAGGGAGAATTTAATTTCTGATACATTCATCTTCGTGAGCTCATATTTAGTTAATATGTCTTTAGTTAAATAAACGTTTTTAAAATGACAATATTTAATTGTTTCTCTCCTTATACCTTATTTGTTTCATGCCCTTATCTCCTTTTAAGGGAACCACCTATATGATGATTACAAAAATCATTTGCAGACGTCCAGGAATCTCGTGTTCTTTTAAGTTGGGACTTATATTTTATATAGTGCACTTACCATAAAATTAAACTGAAAGGAATAAACCATCACCTATTATATTCAGATTCTAACATGAATATTAGATTAAAAAATTTAATATAACTAATATTTAATGTCGTTTACCATAAAATGTTGCACTTTGGATTACTAAGAAAATAGTTAAAATGATAGTCTTGTCCATAAGAATAACAAAATCTTTTCTCAACTGAGGCAGCGTGGCTGGTTACCTCTTACGTTTTAGTTATTAATGCCCTCCCAAAATAGCACTGCTAGACTCCAAAATATATACTAGTTTATCCAAATATTATTGTATAGGATACAAAATCAAATGGATACCATTACAAATAACAATATTTACGGAATAGATTTCTCTTTATGCACATAATTGTTGTGAGGGTCTATTTCATACATAATTTGATATTAAAAGCCACATTAATCATTATTTTGAGTAAAAATATATTTTACTGCCTTAAATTTATTCAGGGATATATATTTCCCTCTATTATATATAGTGTGATTATATTATTTAATGGCTATCAGTTGTGCTGTAAGTTAGTTTATAAAAGCTATTAAAGCTCCTGGTATTCATCTACTTAACGGATGATAAGTTTAATTAAATTTAATAGATTAATACTATTTTTGACAAAAATTAAATAAAAACGTGACATTGATAAACGTTCCTTGATTGAAACTTTTTTTTTAATACTTTTTTCAGAAACACGTCGGAAAATATGTTCTCCCACCCGAATTTCGGGAACCACCAATTTCCTGATTTTTTTCCCCGAGGTTCAGGATCCCGCAAAACTCTAATTTGATAAGTTCTTAGCTTTAATTAATAGTAAAGTCTTCTTAACATCTAATCCTTGATCAGGAGATAAGCTGTTTTCTCTAAAGTCACGCGAGTCCTATATGTACAACGACAAAGTTAAAAACAAGCGACAAGCGAGCAAGGGGTGTGTTTGAACTAGGCGGTAAGCAAGGTACCGTGAAATTCGTTTGTTCTATAATTAAATGCGTCCTCCTACACCAACACCCCCCCTCACCGACTCTGTTCTCCCCATCGACCTCACAAATACCCCCTCCTTCTTCTCGTAACGTTCCAAACCCCACGTACGATCTGCGGATTCAGAAGGCTCAGCTCCTCGCATTACGAAATGTCCTCAGAAGTAGAGCGAATCCCTACTGAAAATCCTTTGCCACCTAACCAGTTTTATAGTAAGGACTAAAAGGGAGATTGTCAAAAACTCTTCTAGAGAGTTTATTGCTCTGCCGTGGTTAAAGGTTGTTTTTGTTTTGGTTTTTTTTTGTTAGTTTTATTTGTTTTTGACATCAAGTCTGTATACCTGATATACGAAAATAGTCTTAATAAGATAATGTGATAGAGACGAGGAAGATAGAATATAGATTAAATGTATCTTCATCTACTTCGAGGAAGAGTAGAATTTTTTTTTTTTTTAATATCTTAAGTACAACCAGTTGGTAAACTGAGCCCTGATCTCCCCATCACTGTGTAAACAGCCAACAAGAGCTTGGCATATTGATCACTTGCTCACTGACGCTAGTTTGAGGGATGTTAAAACAAACTATTTCTTTGTAATATTGATTGGTGCTGTATAGTCAATCAAAGAATTACTAGCACAATCCTCCCTAAAAGTGTTATAAGTTGAATTGAGCTTAAAAGGTTTTCTTCTTTTATTTATTGAAGTATATCAGGAATGTGTTGGTTTCATCTCAGATTAGTAGGTTTGAATGATATCTCCTTTAATATTAAGCATTAAATATTTGACAAGGACCCCTATTCTTTGTCCCTATTCATCTACCGAGTAGTTTACAGAATCACTCTCGTGTTAGACTGGCATGCTGATAACTGGGAGACTGGGCTTCTAATCCCAGCTGTGTCCAATGAGGGTGCGTTTTCCTAAAATGTTTCCCACTCTACTCTCACTAAAATACGGGTAGATTACCTCTGAAATATTTCCTTCCTCATCCGTACCCCATTATACTAATAATTATCATATATTTGTACAATCTGAACAGGCAGTAAGATGCGGTGATGAAACAAACATCCATATCAAGTGCACTGAGGGTATTTTTTTTCTATCCAAACAGTATCCCCCTCTAACTTCTATCAAATGAGCGTACATTTACTATAAAATTCTACGCTCTTCACTCAAATCATATTAGTGCAAATATGAGAATAAAGCGATATGGTATAAAATGCGTTTTAAAAAAATAACGTAAACATTATCTTCATTTAAAACTTATAAACCTGGTTAATAGGAGTTTAATCTTCTTCTCCCGTTACGTAAATTTATTTACCCTGATTTTTTTAGGAACTCATTTTTGGAAAGCTCTATTTCATGCCAGATTCCTACTCAGTAGAAGTATTTTTATGGCATTAAAGGCCATCCAGAACAGACATCCTAATACCGTTCTAGATGGCCTTTTATCCTATAGAAATACTAGAGTACAGTAGGACTCTGGTAAGAAGTAAAGGCCTTCTAGAACGGTCTATCCCCCAAAATCAACGTATAGATAGTGTATGCCTTTGAGTTTTTTTAATCACCATGCCTTCCTAAATGTTCAGGATAAACGCTTATACGACACTCATTCAAATGTGGTAGGGATGAGAAATAAATCATTTTAAAGGTAATCTACCTGCATTTGTGCGGAAGGAAAGTGGAAAACCATTTAGGAAAAACAACCCTCAGTAGACCAGACAAGGATTATAATACCAATATCCTTGTCATCACGAGAGTGATGTCTTGGAATTTTTGGCTACTGAAGTGTGTATTAAAGGTTTGACATCAAAATGATGAATACAGAACCGTATCAATAGTTGAATTATATTCATAAAATTGTTCACGAATCACGAGGTCTGAATTTCCATATTGGTTCTATGATTTAAATTTTTGAGGGACTTTGCCCTTATTTTATCTCGCCAATAAAATATCCTTTCCTGGTTAACACACTCCAGGAATTCGTCCCAAACGTTTTTGAAGTCGTCACCTACACGAGACGTTTAATTTGCCGACAACCCAGAACAAAGTGACACAGTTTTTATGTTACCACCACTCTCCTGATAAAGTTTTCACCTTTGATCTATTTTGTTAGCTCATTTGTTTTACCAATGGTTGACTACCATTCCTAACTTAACTTCCACGCCTAATTCGACGCAAAGGAAAGCTTTGTCCCTTCCCCTCCACACGAGTTCTTCGTTTTAGTAATTCAAGGCAGTTGGTAGTTCTCTAATTAAATGGATCACTTTGATGTCAACAATTCGAATAACAAAGACATTAAAACCAGAAGTTTTTTCGCGTTGTTAACTTCCAAGCATAGCTTTGGATTTGCTTAGTTTAATCATATATTTAATTTTTAATCATATAAATACCTGCTTCGATGGCCACGTATACTAACGTGCTACTCTTGCAATAACATTATTTCCGAAGATATGGATATCGAGTTTCAAATATAGTTTGGGTGTAGTTAGTGTAATGTTTCAAAAATTAATTTCCACTCTCCCTCCACGTAAATGCGAGTACAATTCCTTTAAATATAATCTTCCTGATCCCTAAAATCATTCACAAAATTAGTACTTGAGCGTATAGCTCTGAATAGTTGGTGATACGTGGTGTTTACAAATATATAATGGTTGTGGCTATCAGTATAATAATTATAATAAATTATAAGCTCATGATTTAACAGCAATAAAGTTACATAAATTAGATTTTTATAGAAAAGCTATACTATGGTATACTGATCCTAGCTTTGAGCCTAGGAAGATGAATGGACTAATCTAGGCATAGCTATTTTTTAATACCATGGTCAACACTATGGTAAATCAAGGCATTGGCTAAAGGATAGTAATGAGAAGATGGTATTTTAAATAAGCGAAACTGTAATAATCGGAAGGGGGATGTTTGAATTACAGTAATAAACCACGAGTGGAAAACAGCAGCCCACACATCTGGCTGAGATTATAGTCTCGACCTTACCATCTTTAAAATCCCATTCTACTCAAGCCTACTATATTATATTGCATGTTCACTGGTGTAGGTTCGATATAATATTGTTTATGTGTATTCTACCATATAGATTTAAAATAATAACTTTTGAATAAGTTAGCGAAATATAAATGTCTCAACGGAAATTAAGTTGAATTTCCTAGTCTGGTTTTTATTTTAAGTTCAATATAGTTGTTATATATATATATATATATATATATATATATATATATATATAACAACTATATATATATAATATATATATATATATATATATATATAAAATTCACAATAAAATATCTGATATAAAAATTCAATCCAATAAAATGAATTTTTATATAAATGACTTATAGCCTATTATATTTATTCAGCTCGTGTTTATAGGGAATACGAAATATTAATAGATTTTGCTCCAATTTTCAACACTTTTGAAAATAAAAATAAGCTCAATATTGTTGATACAAATTTAGTTTGTCCCTGGTAATCAATTTAATTGGGGTAAGGTGTACGCGATTTTGAATAAAGGTTAAAAATAAGTAGCAATCAGTTCTCTAATGTTAAACCAAGTCAACAATACATACAGCGTGTCATACTGTTAAAGGTAGAAGCAATATATTAATGAAAGTTTTATTTTGAAGACTAAGTAATGTCTCCTAGACAGATAGTGAGGTTTAAAAATATTTAAATTTGACATATTTTGGATTGATCTGTTTAGAAATTAATATTAACCTATCTTAGCAGAGACATTAAACTTTAGAATGATTTTCCATAGGAACAAATTAAATTACCTAAAATAGAAAGATTATAATATAATTATAATTCGAACTAAAAAATAATCGAATATGTTTATCACTTGAGTATGGACGTCAGTCTCATCTTATAAGATTTGGTTTAGAGGTAAAAAAGAGAATCGGAGGCTTGAATCACAGATAGATGTAATGAAAGTGGTATTACTACATGTTTTCTCACACTCTCCCCAGGTAGATACGGTTATTTTTAACCTAAGCCTTACTCTCTTAATCTATTCTATCAGTGTAGATATATATAAATCCTTTAGAGGTGGTAAGTTTTTCGGAATGGATGGCAGTCAAATACAACTGATACTTGATTATTTTATATATTTAAAATGTTATTAGGGTAATAAAATTATACTATAAAATACTGAACTGTTTCAAAATAAATAATAATTTTAAGTATTTAGTGTAACCCACTCAACTATGTATACTAAACATATCTCGCTCTCGAAAATATTAGTATGTAGAAGTGTAAAGTGTATAGTAAAGTTCTACCAATGGTTCTCTGGGGTTGTGAACTACGGTCTCTTAGCTTACGCGATGAAAAGAAAATTATTCTATTTGAAAATAAGGTGCTTAGGAAGATAATTGGTCCAAATGGTGATGAAGATCTTGGGTATTGGGGCAGGTTACGTAGATATGATCCACATACCCTGTATTCGTCATAAGACATTGTTAGGATAATAAACACTCTCGCAGATTACGGTGGGCAGGACATACAGAGAAATGGGAGAATCTATAACCTTGCTCATGGTATTGACTGGTATATCTAATAGGAATGTACTATTGGGAAGTCCTATATGCATTAGAGTGGACCTGAAAGCTTTAGTGTTTAATAAGGTGGACTGGTTAGTACTAGCTAGAGATAGGGATAGGTTGCGTACTTTTTTTAAGTAAGGCTATGATCTTTTGAGTTCCTAATGTCATACACTAAGTAGGTAGGTATAAAACTTACCTTTAAATGAAAGTCAAGATATCCGCTTCCCTTATTATTGGTCATGCCAAAATAGTAATAATAGCAGAAGTTCCCGGTGGTACCTGGAGTAACAACTAAATAACTGCGGGGTTACCCCGGACAAAATTGTATTTGGTTCAAACGGATAAAAAATTTTTTTTTATTCCTTCCAACCCGCTGTCAAATACATTTTAAAAAAGTTATTCAAAAATGTAAAGCTTTACACATGATCGTGTACAGGGTCTACTAATTTTAAAATATCAACCCATGCATGCAGTAGATATCACGCAACGCTCATTACAGACAGACAGAAGAATTCTTCAATTGGATGATTTACATGCTCGCTGATTGGCCAGGAGAGTAAAGCAATTGAGAATAAGCTAATCCCCTCAAGATTAAGAATGTGCGAGATTTATGACTCACGTATCTGATGTGTTTAAGCCTTATATCTGGGGTACGACTGGGTTATTATAGTCAGAGTTAGTTCCGAACGATTAAAATTAGTGTTGGAGAGGTTCTGATGTTCCGACTTTCACACGGTTCAATAAATACCATCTAACAGCCCTCCATTTTTGAGTAGCATCAGTCACCATCTCACCATAACTATCCTGACAGACGAAGTGTATGCATTATGAATACTTTAGTGTTATCCAACCCTTGCGGAAAATTGTGATTTTGGTGTTAATATTTAATATTTTGGTTTTGTATCTTTACACTCGTTTATGCTATTCATAATTAACTACACTAATACGATAAAGATGAGTAAAATTAATACCTAGGTAAATAGCACCTACATTTTCATTGCAGGAGAAAGGAAAATCAATTAAATAAAACATGTTCAGTCACATACCTGGACATTATTCAGATCTACAGCTCCCCTTGGTTGACAAAACAGACTAGAGGATCTTATCACTTAGTCCGCGTGAACACAATACAATAGAAATATACAACAATATAGCTTGTCTAACGCTCTACCCTTATGTTAGACTATACTGCCAATAACGGGGAGATCAAGTTTCAAATTTCGATTGGGTGTACTGAGGGTGGTTTTTCTAAAATGGTTTTCTACTCTTCATTAACACAAATGTAGGTACACCTCTTTCAAATATAACTTTTCTAATTCTTAAAAGCATTAGCGCAATTAGGACACAAGTTTACAGCCCGAACGGGTAGTAAGACGTGGTGCTAAAAGAACAAATATAAAACCATGTCTTGAATGTTTAAATTAAATGTTTCAATATTATGAATAAACATTTCATTTTAAGTTTATTGATAGGAATTTAAAGAGACTCTTACAAAGTTAGCATCCTATAGAAGAGAGTCACTTAGCTAGACGATAAATAAGGTATACACACATGCTTGCATCTAAATATAACTCAACTCACAATGTTATTTTTATTGGTCTCGTTGGGAAAGAAAAAATAAATAAAAGAAAACGTTTGAAAATAACTTCCCCTTCTTTTAAAGTTGGGTAGGAGTGCTTTCAAATATCTCATATTGGGTACCACAATTTGGTGCATTTCGTGGGAGGAATCCAGAGATATTATCTTTCGTTAAAAAAATAATTTGAGATAATTCAAAACTGTCAAACTAAATACACTTCGAAACTTTATCAGAATGAAATAATTTAATCTAAATATTTTGGTTTTTATAGAATTAAAATACGATTATTTATATGATGTTATCTTCTTTCATTATAACGATTATTAAAATGTATTTCTCATTCTATAATATTATTTTAAATAGGTATTAAACATATATATAATATTTAATTAAATTAATGTGTGCAGTGCACATCAAGGACGTTCTACTTCTTTTACCTTAAATATAAACATTTGCAAAGAAAACGTAAGTTTTTAAAAACTAAATAATATAAATTTTTGTAGAAACGTGTTTTAAGAAAGTGCATCAGATTCCACTAAAGAGCACAAATGAAAAATAATATAGAATGTTATAGAAACATTAGAAAAAGATAACCTCTCTTTCCAACATTAGCATAACAGTCAATATCATTTTCAAAGACCTCCATGAAAAAGTGCTTATAGATCAGAAACTATAAGTTTTTATACAATCAGGATATCTTGGATAAAATATTTTTACTTTTAATAGTGCTACAACTCTACAATGATAAAAATTTTCGTAGCTGATAAATTTGTGGAGTTATGATGAAAATTGGAAATTCCGGCAAATATAAGGTACCCTCAAAGTAATTTTCCCAGGTAAATGATAGTTGTCATTTAGAATGTTACATTTATCAATGCATGTATACATAATTGAATCAAACTCATTAAAGCCAATTTTGAGAGTATAGATTCTTTCTCTTTTTGCATTTTGTAGACAACACTTAATTTTATGGATGGGTATCTAAGTCCAAAATATCTTCTAGGCAACTTCGTTGAAACAATAGATATCAAATTTTAGTCCTATCAATAAGATGTCAGCCCTAGGCCGAGATACAGACAGAAATATGTCATCACAAAAATTACTTTTTCAGTTTCAGGGGTTATGAAACATCGATATTTATCATTATCTCGATTTTGTTTCCTTTAACGATCACAATCGTTTTCTTTCTGATGGGTGGAAAGAAATTATAATGAAACCAATATGTGCTCTTAATAGAATATTGTTTTCTTATTTTAAAATTATTTCTAAATGTTATTATTTTATAAACACTATTATATATATTATATATATATATATTATATATATATATTATATATATATATATTATATATATATATATTATATATATATAATATATATATATATATCTTCTACTATTAAAATAATAACCGAGTTCAATACTAGGATGATATTATTTTACTGTTTTCATCGTTCACTAATAAACCATTGGGATTGATACCATGATTTTGGCTAGAATAATAATATCAGGTATTTCTTAAAAGTACTAAAATAGTTTAAATATATTTTTACATTAAGTCATGTTATCTGAAACTGTCACTTTTGATAGATATTTTCAATACCTATAAAATAACACAAATAATATATTAAAATGTGATTATGTTGGCTTAAAATAAATATGTTTTAATTTTCTTAACCGTTCTTCCAACCAAAATCACACATCACAATCACATTTCATGAAGTAAATAATTAATGACCTGTGCAGATTCAATAATTACCCAATTCATGAAATGGACAATTTCTTTCCCGGTCCGTGAAATGGACAAGCGAAAACAGGATTGGTCTTTAAGTTGATTTGACTTTTAATTGTTTAAGATGGGAAAATAAATTAAATTTAGGTTAACTATCTTAAAACAAATTCCAGATATACTTAAAGTTTCTATTTCATGAAAAGGGCAAGAGTTAATAATAATAATAATAATATTTAGCACCGCGTCTTACTACAGCGGTTCGGGTTATATGCTTAAGAGATTAATTACGATAGTGGATTGTGAATTGGGAGGGTTGAATTTAGAGGAAGTGAACCCGCATTAGCGTGGAGGGAGAGTGGAAAACCATTTTAGGAAAAACCACTCCCAGTTCACCCGACCGAGATTCGAACCTCGATCTCCCCGTCCTCGGCGGTCGAGCTCAACACGACTAGCGCGTTAGCCAACTACGCCACCTACGCGGGTAAGGGTTATTAATATTTTTGGCCAGTTCATGAGCATAATTTTACTCAATTATTGAAAGGGATGGTTTCACTGTTAGGGTGTATTATGTAGATTATCAGCTTAAATACTTAACTACATGCGCAGTGGTATACTTAATCAATGACATCGGGAACTCAAAAGTTAACTGCCACATTTACAAAAGTACAGCACCTATTTCTACCTTGAGATAGTTCTATCCAGTCGATCACATTACATCCTATTTCTTTCAGGTCAAATCTAACGTTATACTTACTTACATCTACGTTTATGTATTCCTAATGGTCTCTTCCCATTGGATATTTCGCTCAATACCCTAAAAACTGTTCCAGATTCGCTCATTTGCGCTACATGATTAAAAATGTTAAAAAGGTACTAAATTATTTCTTACAGTCATACATTTTGTTTAATGTTGTATTAATTGGTTTTTTATTGAAACTTATAAACAAAGCTAAATCTCAAACTTCAAATCCAAATAAATTTAACCAGGATGCTACCGCTACCCAGGAGCTGATAGGTACCTATTGCAAGTTTTTCTATTAATAGATCGTTGTGAAAGCCAAAATTAATTTCAAAGAATATTTAATATCTATGTATGTTCATACGAAACAGGAAATATCAAACCCCTCAAGATTATAGAGATGACATCTCTTTCTCTTGATGCCAACTTTGCGTAGGTTGATGTCCCTTGCGGCTGTTCATTCGTCTTGGCAACCGTGGGGATATGGCATCGTGGCCACTGTCCAAACACCCCGGAGAATATAGCATCATAGAGAACTGATGTTACCAAGTTTGACAACACCATGCCTTAAGAGTGGGTGGCTTACTCGAGGGAGTTCTAGGGATGCCCAAAACGGTATTTATATCACATCGCCGGTGGCCATCTTCATATAATCTCAAGGTCTTCAAATCATATTTGCTGTGGATAGGAAAGTAATGAATCAAATCCCTTTTTCTATTATATATACTACACTTATGTTTTTAATAAACTTTTCCCATTTCTCTCCATGCAAATATAGGTACATTTATTTTAAAATAACGTTAATTACATCCACCCCACTAGCACAAACGAAAAGTAGGATGTGACGATAGTATATAAATAGGCTATAAAAGGGTGGTCTTATTTATTTTCATGTCTAAACATATACATATGTAACTTATATAATATTCTATTATTTAAATAACTATATTAACAACAGTAACGGAAAAACTTACACTGTCCCTTTACAAGACAATCTATAAGTACTGTACATGTCTAAATATGGAACCCAACTCAGTGGCGTAGTTGGCTAACGCACAATTTTCGTGTTGAGCCAGAGTGCCGAGGACGAGGAGATCGAGCTTCGAATCTCGCTTGGGTGAACTGGGGTGGTTTTTCTAAACAGTTTTCCACTTTCCCTCCACGCAAATGCGTGTTCACTTTCTCTATATTCAACCTTCCAAATTCCTAACCAATTAGCGAAATCAGTTCTTAAGCATATAACCCGAACGGTTAGTAAGACGCGGTGCTAAGTATTATTATTTGAATATGGAAAGTTTCTTTCCATTAAATCTTATTATTATTATTATTCTTGTAGGAGTGCTAAATTTTTCCAAAGCATTTTATATACTCAATTTAAAGTAGAAATTATAGGTAAGCTAATACGTGGTTTGTGGAGAGATTTTATAATCAAATTATTAAAGAACAATATATTAAATTTATAGCTCAATTTCTTTTGTACGGCTCTAGAAAAAAAAAGTTATCTGCTACTAAACTATAGTGTCTTGCTTCTTACTCAATCCTCAGAGAGAGAATATTGTGAATGTCAAAAAATTTGGACTTAAGATGTTTGTTAAAATAATTTTAACGTTTCATTATCCCCTGAAACAAAAAAAAAGTTGTTTACGTGAGTTAGTCGATGACGCAACGATAACTTTTACTGATGAATTTGATGTACTTATTACGTGAGCTAAAGGTAACAGTAATGAGTACTTATCCCCATTTAATGATCCTTAAGTTACATGATTTATTAGGTAGATTTTAAATCCTCTTAAAATAAGTTACAAATTTTTTTTACCACCAACTCTTACTACTCGCTCAGTTTATTCACTTATTTACTAATTGTGTATATATTTTTATGGATTAGGGAGATTATATTTATTTGAAGTCCACCCAAAATTGATTGATGGGAGAACGGTAAACCATTTTGGAAAACCCACCCTCATTACACCTGACCGAGATTAAAACCCAGATCTCCCCATCATTGGCAGTTTAGTATACTGCGAGAGTTGCGCGTTTGACCATGTGGCCTTCGAAGTGGGATAAAGTTATTAAATTTATTATAAATTTATATTACGTACGAGTTTGCTGTTGTTGTTAAGTTTGGTAACGATCTAGGGAAGATGTAATTGTAGTTCTTGACACAGGTAGTTTTTATTGTATGTGTTAATGGAATCATACAGGCTAAGAATATCATTTTTGATATATTTATAATATTATAGTCCTTTCTCTGATCTCGTGCTTTTTTTACTTTCTCATTTTAAGAGAAAGTATTAAAGTCATGAAATTGTTAGTCCTCGAGATTATAATGTATATTTTATTTTAATATGTGTGTGTGTGTGTGTTATATACAAAAAAAAAAGGATGTTAAGTTTCTCTCTATAACCATTGTCTGTCTCTGTGTCCTTAGCAACATATCTGAAACTGATGTTATAAGGCACTACCCCAAGGCAATTATTTTTTTAACCCTAGCTCTTAAATTAAGGGCAGTTTACTAAGAAGTGTTTTTTATTAAGAAAATTGTCTTAAATGACAAATGATTTTGTTTAAAATGAATATCTAGGGTGTATTTTGGCCTTAAAAATAACACTGTGTATTTAGTTTTGGGTTAAAATTATTCGTTAAATGTTAAATTACCGGTGAGTGATTTTCGAGGATTGAAACATTTTAACAATCATTATAATGATTTTTTTTAAAAAGCATATGTCTGAGAAAGGTTTTAAATGTAAAGCAAAACTATATTTTATTTTGGGGGAATATTCTTTTAAGGTTAGTTTACTAGTGACTTAGTTTTAAAAAAATTTAATATTTTAATAAGTGGCCTTAGCAAATTGGTTTCAAATAGGCTATCTAATAGTTTTTTACACTATAGGTAATTATGTATATTTATATTTATTAAAATAGTAATGCAATAATAGTTTAATTATGACATATTTTGGAACAAAAAATTTGATAAAATTTTTAACACTTTTTTTTATCATTGATTAATTTATAATATTTTACTTGATTATAAATTTTTCGAAAGTGGCATGTTCGTACGATAGTGTCACACCATTTATTTGAGTTATTTTTGGTTTTGGCCAAAATAGTTTAAGTTTTCTTCTTAAAAGACCATAGAGTCTTATGTTTTTCATTAATACATCATTGTGTTAACAAAACAAATTTTAATCGACTTACATAAAATGTTGGTATTTTGTCACAACAATACAACAACATGTAGTTTCTGTGCCTTAAACAGTATGTCATGAATCATTTAAACTACTTTTAACAAAGAAATAACCTCTTGAGTCATAGCATGGGCCATTGTACCAAAAATAATAGATTCTGTTATTTAATGTAAATTAAATCAACATTTTAATTGTTGATATATTTCATGGTAATTAAAATTAATTAATTTTCATTTATAATAATTATATAAATAGTTTCCTTGGTAAAGTGAAACTAAATAATCATACAAAGATATTTGGTTCAGAATTGTAGATAAAAAATAACTAAGAATTTTTCCAATGTTAAATATTATAATTTAAAAAAGATGATTAGAAATTATTCTTTTAAAATATATCAAACCAAAACATGTTAAATAAATAAGCAGTTTAATTTTACAGTGAATTTACAATTATTTCATGTAAAGAAACTATCACTAAATGAAACAGCATTAAGGTTATTTTTCTTAGTTTCAAGACGGTATTGATATATTTTTGTTATTATTATATTTTCACTCCACACGTGGACAATTTTTATTTTTGGCAGGTCTTAACGGCGACTGGCAATGACACACCTGCCAAGATGACGCCTACATGTTGACACGGAGTCAGTCCAAAAGTAATGGAATTTGGAGGGGTGTCCTGCATGGTGAAAAAAACAGACTATTTGGAATGCTTGCTAAGTATGTACTAGTATTAATTTCCGATTATTTAGAAATGTGTACTTTTTAAATAAAAAGCAATAAGATAAATAAAAACTTTATTTTTCCAAGACGTCTTACCAGCCGCAAGGGATATCCCCATTTAATGACGTTAGTGAGGAATGGGTTAATAAAATGGAATTCAAAGGATATAGACCAGAATTTAGTAAATAACGTTCTCATTCGACACCAATAATTTGAAACAAGCTATCCATTATCAGAAAACTAGACTACCTGATCCTGACGTTTATTCCACGTGAATCTGATACATTTAAGTTATTAATACGTTATGATTTACTATTTTATGATTAGAATTAAAAAATTAGTGTTAAATGTATGATCTGACTTTCTAAGAATTTTTTAAAGAATTTGTACATTCTGGTTACAAAAATAAATTCATAGAGATTATATTTGACTATTTCTTCCTTAAAGTTAAAACTTAAACATATAAATATTATAAAGTTCATAAATAACCATAGGTTATACCGTGGTCTACTATTATTACATTTACTTGAGAGAACGTAAATGAAGCCAAACAAGCCTCATTGGATGAATATTCTGCTTTGTGGCTTTACATTTTACTCTTCTGTGATGCCCAGGGACAAAGCTATTTGTTTCTTTAATTCATCCCAACATTTCCAAGTTTATCATACAAAATTCACATAATTTTACTGCCCAATATATCATCCATCTTCATATTCACCCCTTATGTGTTTTTATTAAACGTAGCCTTAGATCCCCGAACTGTGCTATTTATAATGTGAATATGAGTAGTGTAATGCGTTTAAACCACAACAAAACACCTCATTATCCAAAAAATAAAAAATCCCTAGTAAAATATGACCTCATTTGGTTTAAGAAGGCTGAATATAAACTTATACATTATTTTAATCTATCATCTGTAATAAATCACGTAAGGTGTTTTTGAAATGAGCCAATTTCTATTTGTATATTAAATATTGTTTGATTCATTAGTATTAAAAAAATACTATCACTTTGATAAGGTTATAGGTCCTTTTCAGAGTATTATTCAATCTATTTAGCTAAAGTAGAAATTTATAATTTTTTAATATTTCGGAACCATTTTAAAGTATCAAATATTTACAGTGATTTTTTAAACCCCCACTTAAGGTTCATTTCTACACCAACGCACCTTTTTCTATATTTTTATACCTAATTGTTATCATATTAATACATTATGCGTTTTTTTCTATTTCATGAATATGTTGACGAAATAACTCCAATGACAAGGAATCTGGAATGTGAAAACCTTACAAACGTACTGAGGATGTACTTTGGATGAAATTTGGAATTTTTTTAAATATAATTTTATTCTGATTCAATATATCACGCGAAAAAAGATAAATTCACTATCGATAGAGCATTTTAATATCCATTCATTTTGTTTTCTGTATTACTTGATAACCAGGAGAAAAAATACATTTCATAGCCAAGGAGAAATTACAGAATAGACCGAAACCTAAGATCCAAGATGAAACTACATGTTAGTTTAGTTGAATATTTAGTGTTCACGATCGAAAAAGACAAATTGTTCTTTAGAAAATAATGTTTGTTCAAGTCATGTTCCATATATTTATTAAATTTTATTAAGTATTAATTTTATTTAAGTAGATAGTTATGTATTTTATTAAATATTACTTCTTTTATTAAAGATAGTTGTTCCTTAAATAACTGTGCGGGTATCTGTGAAACCAATAACTCTAAAAATTAATAGCTCTTCCCTTTGAATTTAGGTAATCTAAACGTGTGTACCAGTATCTTAATATTTTTCTTAGGCCTTGTGCCTTAAACCTCTATACCACTGGTTCTGGTCGTTCATAAAACCAAAAACACATATATTTCTGAAAATTAAAAGAGGCTTACCTACATAAGGTGTATTTTAGATATTATACATTGAGATATCGATGGTTTAAGCCACGTAGTTACTGCCTTAGGTAATTATTTGTTAAATTATTCGGGGAAGATAATCTTTTGGGGACCTGAATTTATTTTCATTCTAATAGTTTCTTGATAATTCAAATTCTTTCTTGTTTAATACATTGTTAAAATGTTTATCAATAATGAGCTCTATCTAAATTAATGTTTTGTGAATACAAGGTGTATTTTAATTGGTGTTAATTATTCTAGGGGCGTATTCCTATCGACCAAATATTAAGAAACCAATATATATATATATATATATAAAACTAGGCGTGTATATATATATAATAATAATATATTATAAAAACTAAGCGTTCTTAGACCTATATATATATAAGTCTAGGAACGCTTAGTTTCAAAGTTACTAAATGTTTCACGCAAAGATGGATTAGCTGTAAGTTATCCATAGAATGGTCTTTTCGGTCACCAGAGTTGAGCCAAATGGATTTCTATCTCTGGAGACATTTGAATTCCATTATTTACGTAACTTCTTTGTGTGATGTTGAGGTTTTAAGAGAGCATATCTTGAATGGATGTGAGCAAATACGTTAAGACAGGGTACGACATATCATAGAATGCAGGCTTATAGAACGTATCGAAACAGGACACAATTGTGAATAGTTATTGTAACAAAGTGTCCTGTCTTCTTTTGTTTTTGGTTGTTTCTGTTAAACTGTATCATGTATAGTTGCATTATTTCTTCCAATTGATTGCATATTAACTGGATGATAAAATTCCTACAACCTCAGAAAATAAGCGTTTCGCGACCCATTTTTATGTGAAATTTTCCTAATGTTTGGTCGACGGAAATACGCTTTTATAATATTTAACACCAATTAAAATACACTCTGTATACAGCATTGAAATACTACGAAACTATAAGTTTTAATATTGTTTAGCATAATGGCGGTGCGGTCCAATGATAGAACAAGTAGTATTTTGTATAGCTAAAAATAGTAAAACCTTTGAATGACAAGTCTAACCATAAATAGTCAGTCAACGTGATTGAGCGAGAATATTTCTCATTCACTTTATTTATTAGTTGTTGGATATGCCGATATTATAAGATTACATAATTTATCGATCTCTTACAGTTGGTGACTGTAAACTCAAAACTTTAAGGAGAGTAAACAAACTTTCACCTGACTCCGAAGCTCTGTAGAGATCTATATGACTGGATAAATTACCCCTGGAATATTCCGTGGAAACTCTTCGTACAGTCCTTTCTATCCACATCGTGGGTCACGTGATCACAGACGACCATATAATTCTGTATGTGTTGCTAGCGTTGAGGGTGTTAGGGTTAATATCTTAGAATGCTGTTCTCAAATTTATTCTGATTAATTACTAACAACTGTAATTAGTGTATTCATCCCCTAAAGCCCTAACCTCCATATCGCTACCACACTAATGCAAATCGTTCTGATAGGCAGGAAAAGTAGTAAGACGATATATATAAGTATTAGTTATACAATATATATTAATAAAATAAATACTTTTTTTACATCATGAGAATTGTGAAATATCTACCGCACACAAATGGCTGATATCTTAAAATCAGTGACCCTTGTGTACAAAAGTGTGCACCTCTAACCCGGAATTTCATAATTTTGATTAATTTTTGAATCATTTAAAAACCGGATTGGAAATCATAAAATGAAAAAATCTTTTTTCTGTTTGTTTGATTGTTTGTTTTGAAAAGTATTTTCTAAAGTGAGGGTAGTTAAATGCGCGGCTACCCTGGGCAGCCACAGGTACTTCTGCTATTGAATAATATGATGAAACCATTAGAGAATATACTTCACACCTCTTTACCAATTAAATTTAAAACAACTTAGTTTTAGTGATAAAACACATCAGAGGTCTAAGTTTAACAAATATTTCTAAAAACTTTATAAAAAACATACATAACTCTAATGACCTACTTGATAAACTAAAAGGATACCTAAAACAAATTTTATCAGAGTTAATGTCACAGTCAATAGAATCAGAAAGCTAATAATACTGAACATTTTTGTTGTAAAGAGAAATAAAATCAAAAAGAGACTGTATGCAACCTAAACTGCCATACACATACGCTAGCTCAACATAACTTTCCCAATCCCTCTAGTATTCCTATAATCACTTTTATACACACACATAATATATTCCCCTTAGGCAATAGTTTCTTGCCAACTCTGGGAAACATAATGGTCCTGTATAGCTCCCAGGAGAGTCATAACAACCTCAAGTCATACCACCAAAAACTAACTACCTTTTACAGTAAAGTGTGCCTGGAATTATGGATTAATCTGAGGCAGCTACCACCGCCATGAACAACTTGTCGTCTGAGAGACACGAATGGTATCCCAATGGACGAGGTTCATAGCCTCTTACAGTCGATAGAAATACTACCAAGAGAAATGAAAAGGCGTACAAAAGATGTTTTCTTTACAACATTTTGCTTGAAGAATCTTAAATACGTTTTCTTCAATATTTTTTTTTATTCCAAGCTTACTCTTCAATCCTCTCTAAAAAGGTGAAAGAACCATAGAAAAAGAAAGTAAACGAACAAAAGAAAGCGTAGAAATTCTGGTGCGCACTTGTCGGTGAAACATGGCTCTAGCTATTCAGCCCAAGAACCATGTAATGGTCATTGCTATTGTTACATCCCTATTTTTTTTATATCTTCTATTCTTACCCCCATCTTTTTCCTTTTCTCTCTCTCTCTCCTAGTCTACCCGTCCACTTTCACTTTGTCACTCATCTTATAATCTCTTTCTTTTCCTGTCCTTAGTGCAATTGCCTAGGGTCAGACTTTTTTTTCGTCTATTTTTGAAGTTAGTGTTTCCAGATGTGAACTTTTCTTTTGGGGAAAATGCTATGTCATTTATTTAATCTTATTGGAGAATGTTGTAACACTCGTAGGAAAACTGATGAGGTTGTCCTGAGGATAAGGGGGGAGGGGGGGGGTGAACAAAAGGAATCCGATGTGTTATTATTAAAAGATATTACGGCCGTTCTAGTTGACGGGCTGAGAACCTTTGCTTGAAGAAGAGACGTTATGAGGACAGTTTTGTTAAAAGGAATTTCGCCTGGCTTAGGGTGGGATTGTGAGGGTCGAATAAGGTGGGGGGGGGAGGGGTACTTGAGATTGGAATGGAAGACTGTGGCGCTAGTTTAGAGGGTCCCCGTAAAAATTCTCTGCGGTGCGTCTAATAGAAGATATGTCCTATTTGCAGCCTTAAATTGAATTTAATAAAATGCTATTTCGACTTATTCTTTTTTTTATTTACTTAAAATATGTAAATAGTTATTTTTTTTTCATGTGTGTAAGATTAAATGTAGATTATTTGAAATCCCTACTCAAAACTTTTCTTTTAGCTTTTTATGGTTACTCGTCACCTAGTACACAAATAGATGCATCTCGTACTACACTATCTTTATAAGTTGAATCTCACTTTATTTCCCACGTTGTGTCATTCCTGATCTCAAGTCAATAGCTTTTATTTGTGCGGGTTGAACGATCACTATACAACATTTAAACCATTTGGAATATATTTGGATGTTCCTTATATCGTTATCTATATGAATCTCACCAAACAAACTATAGCCAATCATGGTTTGTAATTTGATATTTTTTTAAATGAAATGTATTTAATATAATGTATTAAATCATTTTGTAGATAACGTGTGTATTTTGTTAAATATATAAAATAGTACATTTTATCTCTAAGGGGTAATTTTTGTTGTATAAGTCAACGTAATTTAAACATTAAAAACATTTTAGTCTAAGATTACCTAATTACCAAAACTAGAAATTTAAATGCTTACTAGAGCTTTTCCTTTAAAAAATATATCAATATTATAATTTGACCAGTTGGACATTCCTCATTCTTATAAAACTTTTCATTTAAATAAATAATTTAACACAATTCATTGCAAAGTAGATGTTTTCCGTTAATCATTATCACTAAACAAAATCGTATGTATATTTTATTAAAAACTAGTTTGGGGAATATAGTTTTTAGTCAACACTCTAAGGGTATTTAATTGGTAAATATTATAATATTGGCTATAATAACTAGTAACCTATTTATGTTTACCAAATATTAACTAAATATTCAAAAACAATACCCTACATTGTTTTAGACATTTTCTCACTAATAATTTTACAAAATAAATTATAGCAATAATTAGATTTAACATAATCTTCTAAGTCCAAGATCTATTGGATGTCCTACTGTTCAGGAATAATATATAATATAAGAAAAGAGATAAGTTCCTCTAAGATAATATATTTCTTAATTGCACCTCATAAAATTATTGTTTTATCTCTGATGAAAATAGACCGATAAATGTTCCCAGCTACTTTGCGAGTAACTAAATCATCCCTTGGGACAACACCTTTCTAACCCCTTGCATCGTAACTCATTCACGCAGGCTCAGTTATCTGTTCTTGACTAAACGGGTAGAGAAGAGTGGGGGATGGATTTAAGATTTATTGTTTCAACTACTACTCCCCCGTAATATAATGGCCAGTCATAGGGTAGTTTATAAAAAAATCTATATTTATGTCGGTGTCTATAGAAATGCGAGTTTTAAAGTAAGTGGTTCTCACATATTTTTATATAGTTTTAGAATGCCGATAATATTGTAGATATTTCACTACATATTTTATAATCAATAATAATCTAGCCATGAAAACCATATCCATTTTAGAAAAATTACATATATACCCGAGTTAGTGATTATTTATCTTTTTCATCTCTTTCAAGCCAAATCTTGATTTTTAACCTAGCTCTAAAACTAATTGTTGTTTGTCAAAAGTTAATTCTTTAATGTTTGAATCATTTTGGAAAATTATTATGAAAGATGTATTTTAAATTTATATCTGTAGATTAATTAATTTTTTCATCTATCTAATATTTTTTTCTGAAGATTAATATAATAATATAAGGATAGCTATTAATAAGGTATTTATATAAAATAAGATTTTGCAAAAGACCATACTATTTGAGAACGTACATATATCTATGTGAGACCATGTATATATTACGTTTAACGTGGATGACGAAAGCGCAATAGAACGGTTTTGATTTAATTTATACTATGAATATTATCTTAAGTATATTAATTACACAACCTAAAAGCAAAGAGATGAAAAAAGAATACACTAAATCAAACATCATGTTAAAAAATATAGCTTACACCTTAAATAAATTTACTTTACTTTTTACAGTTTAAAGAAAATTCAAGTATAATTACTACGTCTATATATTATCGTATTGTCACGAAGTGTAATATCCGACATATTTATTTAAAAGCAAAGCAATCATGAAAAGTTATCGTGTTTAAAGTCAGTTTTTCTTCATCATAAAACTATTATATACGTTAATTTATAGATAGAGATTGGTTATACATCAGAGTCTACTTACAGACATGTGTAAATACATATTGTGTCATACAATTAAGGTATTTTACCTGAACGGCACTGACACGGAATTGACATGATAAACTATTCTTATTTTGGTCACCAGCCCCTTGGTATGGTGGTCAGTTAACCTGACTATGAACCTAGGAGTCCCGGGTTCCATTACAAGCTTATACCATGGATATTTTTCCCGAAGGGGGAATTACCACAACGGTTACCATGGTTTATTTAGTTAGTTTTAAGATTACACCTAAATAATCAGTAGCGTTACAGCTTCTTATTACAGGCTCAACATGTAACTAAAGTTCATAGGTGTACCCTGGGAAATGTTCTGTACCACAAGAGCGGCCAAAAGTCTTTACATACAGATAACCGAGCTAGATACTGTATCTTCCTGTCAAATATAATAGACTCTAAAATAAAATGTACTTCAGATACGGACTTAATTACTCTAATGTGTTAGGGATGCGGAATAAGTAATTTAAAATAAGTGTACCTGCATTCTCTTGGAGGGAGGGTAAGATACATTTGGGGGAAGATTACCCTCGGGTGACCTGGTGGTCTAGGGGTAAGGTGTCGGACTTCTGAGCTGGCGACCGGGGTTCAATCCTCGGTCCCGGCACAGATTTATCTGATTACCAAACCCTTCCTTCACCTCTGACAAGATGTGTATTAATCACAACTTGTGAATGTGAGGAATGCCAGGCCTCCACCGTGGTTCGGATTCCACGTTAAACAGTAGGTCCTCCATTTCATCTCACAATCACCCTACCATTACACATTAGCGTAAGTGCGTATAACCCGAACGGGTAGTAAGACGCGGTGCTAATAATAATAATAATAATAATATTACCCTCAGTACATCTGACCGTGATTCAAGCAACGATCTCCTCGTCATGGGCAGACCAGTCCATGGTAAAATAGAAGCTCTAAACCATTCGGCCACTTCATGGTTAAATGAACCAATTACGTGTTTGAATTCGGATAGCTCTGACGGGTGGCAGGAAATTGTAGAATAGATGATAAGCATGGGGGAATAGACATCTTCTGTAAATTATTTGGAATTCAACATTGGGATTGTTGGGTTTATACTCGAGGTTTTGTGAGATTTTCTCACAACCGTAGAGCTCACTCTGTTATTAGATGCTACATAGTATATTTGAATTCTATATTTAATTTCATCCTCGAGTTTAAAATCTCTAAATTCACACCAAGTAGTCTACTTTCGTATGATTGCACCTTATACTGAAAAATTCAACCTTTCCGGTAAGAATATTGCAAAGTGTGCTATTTCTCCTTTTTAAGAAAATATATTTAAACAATTTTAAACAAAAGAAGTATGAACTATTTTATTTATTTTAATCTCTGCTTAGTTTTAAGTGTGAGTATAGAGTTTATCATGTGTATTAAATACGGATAAAAAGAGAATGAGTGGTATATATATTAGTAGATTTCTCATTATTTCCATAAGACAATAAAATATATTTAAATAGCACTGTTTGAACAATATTATATTATAATGATTTCACTTAGTTCTATAGTTTATTCACGTTCACACAATATAGTGTAGCTCTGTTACTCATTTTCAAATTATTTAAATTAGCTGACTAACAAATAATGTACCAAAGCTTACGCTATTTTAAATCTTGTTAACAATTGATTTTTAATATTTCTTTCTAGACTTATAATTCCGATAAGTTTAAACCTAGTGAGATTTATTCAAATCGAAACATTCTCATTCCGTATTGTACTTATACTCAAGTGTTGGTAAAGATAAATAATTTCTAGATCGTGGAATCTGACTGACTTTTCTCACAATGGAAATATCCCACAATAAATTGAGATTAGGTCTGCTAGAGCTATAGTTAGACGCACTGAAATCTCACCTATCTTCGAGCATATTAAAGTAATATATGTGATATGTAGACAAGTTATTTATGCTGAATAAGTCCATTTTATTTAAAATACTGTATTTGTTTCTCCGTTTGAATCATCACGAAAAAAACTAAAGAGAAATAAAAAAGTAGTGGATGGAAATGGGGGCGAAACAATTGTTGAGGTTATTGCGTCGTGACTCACAGACTAGGTTTTTGTTTTTTTGGCGTCTAAAAGTCGCCATAAAACCGTGTGTTTGTGTGTATGTATGTATGTGTGTGGGAAGTTGGACGGGCAACTGTTTTTCGTCGGAACTGTTTATGACAAATTGCTCCGAGGAAAAGTGTAGCACATCATATCACGCTGTTTAGGTACCATTTCAAGGACAATTTGTTTGAAAGTAGAACGTTCATAAATCTTGTACAGTGCGACCGCAAGTGACACCAATGTTTATGGTGAAGTAGTAATTTGATTCATAAAAATGTGTTGGTTTGGTTTCTTTGTCATACCTGGTGGGAAATTTATGTTTATTTTGCTTATAGATGTATTCAAATACATTAATATATCTTATATGAATATTCAAAGTGTACAAGGTTAGGTGGAAGAAAGCTGGAATTAAACTTAATGTTTATAAATTTATTATAACAGATGTTTTTACTGGACAGAATATATAAAGCTTTACTTTCAGATATGTTTGATTTAGTTCTCTACTTAATTTAATCGTAATATTGATTCGATATCTATCAAGATGATCGTGTAATTTGAAAAAAAAAATTATAAATCAAGAGAACAAGTCCTTTTCGAATTCCATGATGCCGAAGATCCATAATCAAGACGTGAGGATACTATTATAATAATAAAGTTAAACTAGACATATTTCCTGAAGAACTATATATGCTTTCCAAAAAAAAAATTTGCAAAAAAAAAGCTGAACTTACAAATACAAAGCTAAACTCTTAAACCTTCTCTTATAACTTAAAATGCTTGGTAGAATATTCCTTTAGCTATATCCTCAACCCATAAATGGTGCAGTTATTGGTTTAAAGTATATATTTCGGAACTGAGAATGATACTATTTGAAATTGTATTGATATAATTTGTTTTCTTATCTCATCTTTGAATCGAAACTTTAATGATAAAAAGTTAATAAGTTTCATAGCCATCATGTTACTTTTTATACTCATGGTTTTATATTATTTGTAAAAAAAAACTCATATATTCCTTTCCAACCCTTTATAATACAATTTAAAACATATATAAATTGATCTACAATAATTAATAATCATTAAGATCTACCAAAATTAACATTCACATATCGAAATGCATATCCTCCTTTAAGAGCCAGACACATTTTAAATACTTATTTGAACTAATCTAGTTATAGTAAATTTCTAAACAGCTATAACTAGTAAGTAATTGTTTCCCAACCGATGGGAGTATTATAAAAGTTACTAAACCAAATAGTTCTTAAGAGGGTTTTGTTTATTATGACATGTAGCGTTTATTGAAATAACCACTACAAGAAAAGATTAAAACCTCAACGAAGCACTGGTGAAGTAATACAAAGTGGACTTACCATGCCCCATCGCCCTGTGTTGTTGTTATCACGTCTCCCGAGCCGGCCTCCCGAACTACACTCCACTATAAACTTTGTGCTAAGACTGACTGAATGAAGCACGGAAATCAAGTCGACGCAAGGTGTCATGGGAAAAATAGTGTGACGTATGTTGCCCGAGACGTCAGTGAGCGATAGAAACTTTTAGTCTGGATCATTCTCCATGCTCCACCACGCTTCTAGAACCGTCCTCTCGCGTCTAGATGTTCCGTCCCTCTTATGTCATGTGTTGTGTTTCTCCTTTGTTTTGGCGTTTCCCTTCTTCCCCCTTCTGAGCTAAAATATTGGCATAAATACTGGTGTAGAATAGATGAATAATTACTCTTGTCTGGACTTCCTCCAGTAACACGTTGGTGTTCAGGATGAATACTAAAGGTATAAAATTCTCTTTCGGCAATTGTGTATCAAAATTCCCTTTTGCTAACATTTGAAATTTAATGAACAAGTCCAATCTTCCAAATAGAAACATAGCATTATTGTTGTTGTCTTGTAGACACGGAGGTGGGTTGTGTCTAGTAACATTTGGTAATATCATGGAAATGTCAAATTTTTTATGGTTAAATTTACAGCCGGTTTTGGCTTAAGAAAAATTAAATCTACTTAGAATAATTTTGCGGGAATTAATGTTCCTTTGTAGAATGTAGGCAAAAAATCCCCTTTTGGGTTTTTGTCAATATCTATAAATATTGTAGAAAAGCAAACCTTTTATTCAAAGACAAGATTATAGTCTGTACGACTGAGAAACAGATATTTTGTATCTTAAAATATTGATTTGGTTCTTTACTCTACGTGTTTGTTTTTGATAATTGTGAGTAAGAGATAATAGAGTTACTGCTAGACCGATGTAAAGCGTTGTCATTTCGCAACGTAAACTTTGTTGACTAAGAGCCATCAGCTCACTTGTTAGATGCCTTAAATGTTTACATTTGTCATTTTACGACTTGAACTAGATAATAGAATCACTGCTAGATTGATGCAGAGCGTTGTCATTTCGCAACGTAAACTTTGTTGACTTAGAGCTTTCAGCTCACTTGTTAGATTTAGTCTTTTGCTGAAGTTGTTAATACTTTGAATGTTTACATTTGTCTTTTTTACGACTTGAACTATTGATGATTGAGACGATCATGGATGATTCATATTATTATGAGTTTATCATATAACGTTCATATATATATATATATACTTCTGTAACATATTTAAAATATCTAACTTTTATATATAAATAAAGTACCTTATACTGTTACCTATTCTTTATGTCACTTTCGTACCCTAGTTTCATCTAATGATGGGAAGTTTTTTTTATATAATGGCAAATATTTGAATTGTTTCTAATAATAAATATTTGTAGAGCGGGTTCGCGGAGACAAAACTCAAATGGATCAGTGTACGGTCCATTTGTTTGATGTTAGTCCTATCGGCTCCTCTGAAATATTGGTTTTCTTTATATCTTTTGAATTTTCTGATAATGGTATCGTTTTTGTTGTTGTACACCGGCCTTAATTCGTTGTGGAATTGAGGAGGTAGCTACAGACAGAGTGTTCATTCTAGCTATATATTTATATCATATATTTCTAAATTTGATCAAAAAAATCAAATACACTAAATAAATATGTATAAATCTCTAATAGCTACCAACCTAATATTTATATAGTGGTTTGACTCTCTCTGTAGAGGCAGACAAGAACCGTTTGTGGAGGGAAAGTTTACTCAAATGTCTCACGTCTAAATCTATAGCAACTAATTGGCGAGGCAGTCTTCTGACAAAGGATGCGTACTGCATCAAGGAAATTAGGTCATGGATTGTTATTGCCATATTTGATAAATTGAGAGAAGCGGACAAACTATAGCGAATAATTCTGCAATCATTAACAAAATATCAAGTCCTATATAGACCGGCTGATGTTGTTCACCAAATAATCGGTTAGCTAGATCACGTGGTAGGTACTCTTCAATTAAATTTCAGGTAACGGGAAGGCTCTTTCCATCTTAAGTTAAATGAGCGTTAAGTTAACATCATCTTGATGTGTTCCATTTAAAAAGATGATAAGTACCCCTAGACTACGTTACGTTACGTAAACGTGAAGTTGATCGTGATCATAGCATGACTGTTGTTTATAACTTTATCTCCATAAATCTTTCCTTACTCATCCTTACTCATCCTTACACCAAGAGTAAAAGTAATTCTGAATAGCTTAGAAATGGTGTAGAAATTAATTAAATACGCTAAATATAAGGTCATAATACGAGTAAAACTAAGACTAAGCGTACAATATTTTAGTTTATGTTTGTAAAAATAATTAGAAAAGCTCGGCATTCTCTTAAAGAAATTAGGTACTCATATTGACTTGTGGCATTGACTTCAAATATTGAATAATTTATTAACGGTTTTACACTTATAATTTTAAATACTATAAGAAAGTGATGTGTAAATGACGGACATCCTTTTAACCTCAGTTCAAAATAATCTACCTCATCTTAAATAAAAAGTGGGTAAACTTATGATTGAATGACACCCTCAATATAATTATGGTGGTTATTTTTATATATTTTTAGATTACTAAAGAAGACAAACAACACGTCCTAAGTAAGTTTAATTAGGATTAAATAGCTATTTATTTTTGGGTCTTGGGCTCAACCACATCCTACTTTCTTCAAGGGTATCCACATGAGATGGAAGTATGGATGGAATGAATTATACCTGCATTCCTTAGAATTGAGAGTAATAAGCCATTTAGGAAAAATCCCCTTATCACATCTATTCAATAGTTAACTTTTATTCTCAAAATCAATAACAGCAAATGATAATTATGTCTTTATCTTCGTAGTGTGGTTGTAAATTTTTTTTTTGTATCGAATCATTTATTAAAATAGATTTTTTTTTTCCAAAACCTCTGAAATTTTTTAAGTGTAAAGTCAAAAAGCATTTTATATGATAAAAGAAATTCTTGTTTAAGCAAATAAATAAAAAAAAGCCCACTAAGTACCATCCCAAAGAAATTAACATAATGAAATAAAAGGTAGCGTTTGAAAGTATACTATTATTCCCCCTCTTTAGAAGAGTATGTTTGAACCATCTCTTGATATAGACTCTCCTGCCCCTCACATCCCCTTATACATCCCTTACCCCCTATTTTCTGAATGATTTATAAATTCCAGTGATATTTCGCATGTGGAAGCACCACTTTTTCCTTCCATGAAAAGCCATGCCACGTCGCTAATTCATTATGTTTTCTGAGCTCTGTCAACACAAAGGTAAAATGGAATATTCATGAAGGCTTACAGTAAGCACATACACACACAAATATATATCTATATACGTACACATATATACACACACAAACTTACACACACAGACATGGACAGACAAACGTAGGGAATCCCTAGAGAGTAGCAATGAAAATTCAACCCATTAGCAAAAGACGAGATACCTCACTGCACAAATGCAATAATGGCCTAAAGGAAGTATATTTGAATATTGTGTATTATTATTATTTTTATTACTATTGTTCTACGAGTCTTATAATAATAATATTAGCACCGCGTCTTACTACCCGTTCGGGTTATACGCTTAAGTACTAATTACTCTAATGGATTAGGAATTAAGAGGATTGAATTTAGAGGAAGTGAACCCGCATTTGCGTGGAGGGAGAGTGGAAAACCATTTAGGAAAAACCACCCCCAGTTCACCCGACCGAGATTCGAACCTCGATCTCCCCGTCCTCGGCGGTCGAGCTCAACACGACTAGCGCGTTAGCCAACTACGCCACCGAGGCGGGTTCTACGAGTCTTAAATGCCCTTTCAGGGAAAGTAGATCTTAAGAAATTTTAACCGAATTCACAGCCTCTTCGGTGGTCTAGACCGTCGATGACGGGTAAAATCGACTGGAATCACATTCGGATGTATTAAACGTGGTTTATCCCTTAATGAGTTTTCCACTCTCACTCTAAGCAAATATTGGTACACTTCCTGAAAACTAAATCTTCCCTACCCCTAAAAAAGCGTAATTAGTAAACACATCTATAGCTTGAACAGGTAGTAGGACGCAGTGCTAAATAAAAGATAATAATAAACATCATTTACCTAAAAAAAACAAATTGTACTAATTACGGTACCTCTAAAACCCCAAAACCAGCCCTAGTGCTTATATTTTTACAAATTTAATAGCAGAATAAGACCATGCACATATTGTAGATATATTTGAAAATTACAACTTGGAATCTAAACATAATCCTAATAGACCTTGTTGACCACACAATTCAATGTATGATTGATAAATACAATTCAATAATGGATGAGATGAACCTTTCATCACCGAAAAATTACTAACTCTACTATAACGTTTTCAAACGTTAACTCATGTGATCTGCAGATGTAACTTTTATATATATTATCAATACCTATCAAAAAAACATAAAATATTTATATTATATAAGACTTAGATAAGAAATATTTGACATAAAGTATTTTTTATTTACACATTTTATAAATTGAGTTAAATTTAAATTTAAATTTCATACCCAATTCTTATATAATATTAAATTACGCTCCTTACTTAAATATAATATAATATTTAGCACCGCGTCTTACTACCCGTTTGGGTTATACGCTTAAGTACTAATTACGCAAATGGATTAGGAATTGGGAAGGTTGAATTTAGAGGAATTGAACCCGTATTTGTGTGGAGGGAGAGTGGAAAACCATTTAGGAAAAACCACACCCAGTTCACCCAACCGAGGTACGAACCTCGATCTCTCCGTCCTCGGTGGTCGAGCTCAACACGACTAGCGCGTTAGTAAAATACGCCACCGAGGCGGGTTCTCCTTACTTAAAATTCATATTCTTAAGAATGTTTTCTTGAATATTAAAAAAAAAATTAAAATGTTGTCAAAGTTAACTATTCATAAATTTTCGTTTTTATTTTCCAAAACGCTTTTCCTACTAAAATTTAACTGATGATGTATTAACTGTGAGGCAGGGAATATAGTAAAAATATATTAGTAAAATAAATAATAAAATATAATTATTAGATAAAAATTAATACAAATAATTAATATTAATACCAATGAATTAATGTAAATAATTAATTAATTAATAAAATATATTAATACAAATAATTACTTAATAAATTATTTTAAATAATACGAGAATATTTGAAATTTATAGTCTTCACCTTGAAGACACCCCAAATTTTGTATTCCAAATGTAGAAGTAATTTTTCCCTTTGTAACCAAAGGACATTACTAAAGTTCATTTCTCAACCCCTACCACAACCTCACATTAGGCGGAGTGTTGCACGCCACATGTTACAAATGCCACCAGAGACTATCTAAAACACCATAAGTCACAAGTACCGTCTCTTGGACAAAAACTACTAGAACGTCTCACTTTGTTTATGTGCTGTACACACTGTCAATATTTCCGTATTTATTGCAATCTGTCAAACCAGGAGATATCACAATACGAGAGCTGACACAATAAGAGATACAATTTATTGGAAAACTAGAAAAATTTAACAGCTAATTTCTTGTCTTTCAAACAAAAATAAAGCGATATATATGTTTGACGTAAAAGTTTGTATTTATTATTTTTTCTCGCCATGTCTTACCACAAATATGGGCTGTGCGTATTCAGACACACTAATGAAATAAATTAGAATAGGGCATAATTTAGAGGAAGAGTACCTCCATTTGTGGCAAGTGAGAGCAGAAAATTATTCAGAGAAAGTACCTTAAGTACACTCAATACGGAAATGAACCCAAAGCCCATATAAACAAGACTATAATGAACTTATAAATTTAGTAGATTTTAATTTAACTTATTTTAAAGATTTATAAATAGATCAAAAAATTGTCAGTATGTTTCAAATTGTGCATTGAGCTTTTAGTTTTTATCAAAATAAACCATATTCTGAAAGGTATTTTATTTTTATTGGTAAAACTAACTATTTTTAAAACATAGAAACCAACAATAACCGTATGAATGGGGCCTTAAGGTAAAGCTACTTCTTATTAATGAGACTATGGACTTGGGCTGTTGTTCATCAACCGTCACGAATTCGACAATTACTCTTATTGTCTTCCGCCACCACGGGGTGGAAGCTGTCACAGAGCACCACCACCCTTTGTTAAAATAAAACAAAAAAAAACCTTGTAATTGCTTGTTTGCGTGAGAGCGCTTGCCATCTCCTCTAACCTAGCACCTTGGGAACCACACCCCTCCTCACCCCAACAAAGCTCAATTTTCGACCCAAAAACTTACCTATTCAATCCCACACTTGACGTCGAGATAACACCTTGAATGTGACGGGTGTCAATCTATTATTCACTCTACTCTGTGTCTCGTACACACAAGCGCTGTCTCTCGACTTCTCTACACGGTCAGGGAAAAATGTCCGCGCAGACATTTGGCTTTAACGCAATATTTAATTCCACGCTGCGTTATTTCTAAATATGGTTCACGCCAAAATTAAGACTAAGGATGCCAACAGGAGTCTTTTTCCTCAACAACCCTGTAGTTAGAGTTTTAATAATCAAAAAAAGTGTGAAGATATGACATTAACTAATTTTCAACTAACTTTTTGGAATATTTGTAGAGCTATGAGATTTGGCTGGATGAAAAAGATCTCTAGCTTTAAATTTCCCCTATTAAATACAATAATTGTTTATAGGTGCCCAACAGAAAAATCTATGATATTTGAGAACCAGTAGAGAACTTTCCTCTCTATCGGGAGGTAAAAAATATCGTAGTTTTCTTTCCAATTTTTCTTATTGACGTGGCAAAGATTTGTTGTTGATGAAGGGTGAAATGGAGTATAAGTTTAGATAGAATATAGAAGTGTTTCCATAAAACGATAAGGACCATTGTATTTTAAGCCTTGTGGCGTGAAAGCTTGATACCTTCTCGCTGAACGTGGCGGCCACCTTAATCCAGTACTTTAATCTGTACAAGTCGATAATTACCGTGTGTACAACTAACTACCGAGGCGACATAAAATGTATTTTACTCAGCCCGACCTCATTAATGTAAATATGTGGACAGCCCCAACTACTGATAAGACAGTATGAAAAAAATATTAACTTTTACCAAAGAAATGCTTAGGAATTTGTTTGGCGGAAGTGGATTGTATTATACGTAATTTATTGAAATATTTAAGCTAAAATAAATGTTAAGGTGCACCACAAATAGCTTTTCAATCCTTTTATATAAATCAAAATCAAAACTCTTAAGATATGTGAAATGAAATAATAGATTGATGGTTTTAGAAATGTAATAGTAAAAAAAAAAATCTCACATTTCATCAAGGATTTTATATAAAATGATATATAGACACTGTTACAAACACATATTATTTATTCTGTACAATTTTAACACCGCTATTCTTAAATCTCTATCTTAAAGAACTCAAGAATGTTGTATGCTTTTTAGAATATAAGTGATTTAGTATTTCAAAAAATGACATAAATATGATCAAAATTTATGATTTTTGATAATATAATGCACCCTCAAAGTAATTTTAATGAGCATATGAGATATGCCCTTTAGATTGTAATGATAAATAATATCTAGATAATAATTTAAATCAAAATCGTTAGAGCTGATTTTGAGAAAATATATATTTCTGTTGTTCTACATAAGTAAAATCCACTTAATTTTAGGTTTGATAGATAGTTCCAAAATTCTTTATTGGGGGCCTATAGAAACTATAGATACCAAGTTATAGCCTGGTCAGTATAATTAATTTTACTCTAGGCCGAGATACAGATAGACAGATGGCATCACTAAAACCTGTTTGTCCGGTAATGAAACATCAAAATCTAGACTGGATTATTTTTCCGATCATTATACTGTCTTCTTCTTTCCGAGGGGTCACTATAAAGTAATAATAGGACTTATTGTTTCCAAATGTACGTTTACATCTTAGCTGAAACGTTAAGATATTTCCAATAATAATAAGCTGTTTTATATGGTCAACTTTATCAACGACAATAATATACTCATAATTTCTTGGCACACAGTAAATAAGCAAATTTTTTTTCTTATCTGTGTAGTAGATGTGTTTTTGACTGTAATAAAGTTTCGGTCTTTATTCTAATGTCTTGGAATATACAAATTTAAAAAATTTTCAAATTTTATTAATATTGTACTAATGAATGTTACCGCTTCTTAAAAACAATTTTAATTTTTTTTAGTGTAATATTTGTAAGCTCATCAAGTGAAACTGGTTTTATTTTAATTTTTTTTCCCTTACTTCAAATAATCGTTAAAAGTAAAGGTGGCGTTAAACCATAACGAAATAAACCGTAGTTTATATTTAGAGTGTTATTGGCAGACAATCAAATAATTTTCCTCAGCTTGAATTTAAAGTGTTCACATTATGGGTGTGTGGTATATTTATTTCAAATTTTGTTAATGTTTTATAAATTTACAATGTATAGGCTTAATATAAATAAATATACCATGTCCAAAATTCTTATTTTAAAATCTTCCAAAGAAGAGTTTATTTATTTTGGATACAGGAATTAATATGAAATTTTTAAACACGCTGACAGTATTATTAACTAATCAACTATCTAATGTAACATATGCTAGTAAGATTAATATTAAAATCCACACCATGGATATAGTACAGTGAAAATCTTATCATCTCTGAGAAAAAATTATGCTTTTTATTGATAAAACCCACGGCCGTTTTTCTTGTTTTCACGTGGTTTATCTTCCTTTCAACTATAGATCTGTTTTGTGGTGATGGATTGTCGATGCTGCCCTTAAATACTTATTACTCCAGCACAGTCATAAAGCTAAAACAGATTTTTTTTTTAACGATTACATTGATTATATCTGAGCGTTATTTCCATAAATGGCTGTGAAGCTATACCATTTTTAAAAAAAATTGTATGATTATACTGTTAATTTAGTGTTAAATGTTATGTTAATTACGGGACGCGAGTTAGGGGCAGTGTTTTAACAGTTTTCATAGCAAAATAATATTTTGGATAGAATAAATAAATATTGCTCCTAGATAAATATAAAACTTTATTTTCTTCAAATTGTGTAATCATTAGTTTTTGATTGATTATCTGTCAAGAGCAAAGCAACACCAGAAACTTTTTAAATGAAGAGAAAAAAATTGTCATCAAATTCTACGACACCCTTGTGAGATATTTAAGAACTTTTGATATCGCTATGTGAATAAAATTAAATTCATGCTTATAGTAGATAATTGTTTTATTTATTTTGATAAAAAAATGTTTAATATAAAAACTGTAAAAAAATATTGTCCTTAACTCACGTCTCTTACTCACTCCCACCTTAACAGCTAATAACTAGTATTAAATGTGTTCTTTATTAGATTACATTATATTAGTCTGAATGAAGTTTCATACTTAAATATATATGTAAATATTAGGATATAAAGGAAAGCTAGCTAAACATTATTTGCCCCTACATCTTTACGAGTGTGGCAATTATTTATGTTTATATAATAAACTGTATTAAGAGTCCAATGGATAAGAGATGCCAAAAAATTCTAAATTCCTTGTGATAATCTACAATTCCCTAGAACTCAGAAATCATCAAAGGTGACTTTTTGCACTGTGAGTCTAGCGCCTTACCCTTCTTCTCCATCACTGCATGCCAGACGGTATCTGATATAGATATTGTTATAGTGTGATTTTGGTAGGTATAACCGTATCTGATAGTTTCAAAAGTTACTAAAACAGTTTTATTTGCAGCTGTAGATTTTAATATAATATATTATCAATACCTATAAAATAAAATATATAATATAGTTAATTGTTATCAATGGTAATCATGAAAATGTATGTTTGAATTTTCTAAACGGTTCCTCCAACCAAAATTAGGTTATTCCTTACCTATCCGTTACACTAGTACGTAACCAATGTATTCATTACAAGGATGATCGCTCTGTAAATTCACCCGTAATGACGTAGATGATTAAACAAGTAGATTAAACTAATGTGATTACCCAGCTTTCACTGAGCTTACGAAATACTGTTAAGATACGAAAACAAGAATACACACAAAGCATCACCATAAACAGCTGGAAGTGTCTACTTGATTAATGGTCTGCCGCATGGAGCTATGTGGAGACACTAATATAAAGTGGATGGTGGCATGAAACCTTGTTTACAAGGTAAACCCTGTTTCACATAAGGACCGTATCTCCTCTTTTATTTCACTAAGGTTCAAATCTAGTATATTGTTTGGAATTCAGATAATATATTACACTTTGAATTAGTTATTACCGCGTATTCTGACGCAATTAAAACATAACTATGTGATATTATATCAAGAAAACCCAATGTTCATGGTTTCAATCCCAGCTTAGATCAATGGGTTTTTTTTTGTGAAAAATATCCGTAGCACAATTTCCTTTGGTAGGGAAGTAAAGACGTCCAATCCCATGTTGATTATGACATGTACAATAACCCTGGAAGGTATGTGAAAATACTTTTCCCGGAAGAATTACTAGTGACTTTAACTCTCACTCATAGAACTCTCGTGTGTAGATATAATCAGCGTGTTTAGAAAGTTCACTTCAAAAATATTAAATACATTTAAAAAATTGGACAAAAACCAACTGATCAGTTTTTTTATGTGGCTTCTTACGTTGGTTTGGACATTTTAAGAAGGTAAGTGTTGATCGAGTCAAGAAGCAAATATATGGATGTAGAGTTTATGGACTTAAAAGGAAGGGGTAGGCCATGTAAGACGCGGCTAAAAGTAATAGACCAATATAGGAAAACGAGAAACATTAAGAGTTTTAAGCTTAAAAGAGCATACATGATGTTGTTGAAACGAAGGGAGTATGCAAAGATAAGGAAGTTTGGAGAAAGTTGGTGAGGATGGATTAAGTACGGAGTTTTTATTTTTTGAGCTATACGAACACTTTGTGGCTTACCCCTTAAAGGAATGGTGTGATTAAGTACGTATGTATGTAGAAATATGTTTAAATACATCACACGTTTGGATATACTTTCTAAGGCATCAGGCTCTTAAAAAACTTGATCACCAGCTACAGGAATTTAAGTTTCGAACTTTGGGTGTGTTTAATTATTTTAGTAAATATTGCCTATACATATCTATTTATTTACAATAGAAACGCTTATGTATAAAATTTTAATGGAGTATATATATATATATATATTAATGAACGATCCTTATAAATGAGACCTTTACTAAAGTAAATTGTATCCAAAACAATTACTGTCAATATATATTTAGGTAATATGGATATTAAAAACTATAAAATTTATCAATTAAAAATATAAACGCGTTTAGTAATTTCTTATATATAAATTTGTGTTATTTTATTTAACCAGACTGGAATTGTTGTAATTTAACTTTCTGATGATTGAAATTTATTTTGTAACTTATACTAAAAGTTGCAAAGTATATTAGAACAAACGTTTCAATTCAAAATATTTATTTGAGTAAGAATATTAATTTGACATCAGTTAATAATCAACATGGTTATGAGTTGTATATATATATATTAATAATTCAATATGTATAAAAATATTTAAAGAGTTTAAAATTATGAGCCAGGTCTTTATACCTCTCCACCCTATCAATATATTTACATTGATAAGGTAGAAATAAAGAAGTTTTAGACTAGTGTTAATACAGTCATTTGTCTAAAGATAAAGTTAAAGATAATTTAGGGAAATAGGCCACTAGTATATTCAGTCAAGATCCGATCCTTAACATCTTTTTCACCAGAAAACCAGACGGATGCCTTAGTTTTCGTACCCACCTTTTCTGGATTTTTTTTTATAAAAAGAACGTATTTGTCAATTTGTTTTAGTTCGGTAACCACACATTACTACTCTAGCATACGAGTTATTAATGTTACTATACAATTACTTATCTACTACTCAATTTATTCTCTTAATCCTTCAGTACAAGATCTATAATCCATTTTCCTTTTTAAAACTACAAAATGTGTTTAATTCCCCACTCGTACAGTCTCAAATAATTTCAAAAATGGGTGCTATTTAATCATTCAAAATATATGTAGGGGTGTTTACATAACTTACCACCTCCTATATTTGAAGCGTTTTGGTATGGGTCGTGGCTTAAAATGATTTTATAAAACGAGATAAAATGCTCTGCTTTTAAAATATTAAAAATTCATAGTATACTGGGAAACATAATGGTTCTGTCATATTAATAGCATATTAAATGACTATGAGAATAATTAATATATTGTGAAAAGCACTAATGGCTTCAAAAAAATTATCACTTAGCTTCCAGCCAATCTGAAAACAAACATGAATAAATATATTATTATGTTTAGATTATGTACCAAACCATGAACTAAAACATATTCACACCCTATTTAGCTCTTGTAAGTAAGGAAAATAGAGAAATGTAATTTTCTCTAGGACATAAATGTATTATATTGTAGTTGAGGCTGTTATTATTAGGTGTAAGCTAGTAGAATAAACTAACTGGTCATACATTCGTGTCGTCTTAACATATAGATACGTGACCTATTTTAATACGCTCACTGTGTAGTAGTGCCAAGAGAATTGAATAATTTCACTAGTTACGTGTTATTCTGCCAACATGACAAGAGTAAAAAAAACCACATTATACGTAATAGAAAGTATGCAATCTTTTAGTACTCAATTTTTTTTTTGTGATAATCGTTCATTTATATACAGTACAACGCATGCAGTAACTGTCACATATTTTCAGAGTGTAACATGATTGAGTAGTTAGTTTGATATGGAACATTAATAAATACTGAGAATTTTGTGACCTTGAATTGTGTAAGCTCTTCCATATTCCTGATATTAGTTTGCGTGTCAGATTAAATAATGATATGGTATTTTACAAATATAAACTTGAATAAAAGAGTAGTTCAAATTATTTTTCAAAAATAAAAATGTCATAGCCAAATAGTTTTGTATTTGTACATGGGTGTAAAATTTGATAGTAATTGAATTGGATGTATATAGTCAGGTATTCATATTACTAAACAATATTATTATTCAACACATTATTTTGATTTTGAGTCCAAACAAACATTTTCAAAGATAAAACTATATTTGTACAATTAATAGTAAGTACATGAAAACTTATGATTGGGAGATATAAATTATTTATAGGTTACTGATACAGCCCTATCAAGTATCATGTTATGTTTTTAATTGCGTCTTAGTACCCATTCGGGTCACACACTTATATGCTAAAAATGCTAATGGATTAGGGATGAGTAAAGTTGAATTTAGAGTAAAGTATCTACATTTGCATGAAAGGGGGTGGGAAACAATTTAGGAAAGATCACCTTCAGTACACCAAACAGGGATTGAACCACGATCTCTTCGTCACCACTAATCTAAGCAGTTGTGAAACTAGCGCCTTAGACCACGCGCCCATCGAATTGGGAACCTTTGTGTTACATTAGTCATTGTACTAATGACGACATAAAGCAACCCCCAGCGTCACCAGAGTTTTAGTTATCAACAGCAACGAAATATGGGGTCAATTAAATTCACACGTCCATCACAGACTCTGCCTTAAAATATGAGTAGATATTCACTCCGAGCAGGGCATGAATCCTGGATTGCTCATTGGTAGAGAATTGGTTCGCTAATCCCAAAAAATCCTTTTTAATTCCCGTGTTAATGTACCACTAATACCATTATGGTAGAAAACTAAAATGATTACTAAAAACAAATATAAAAACACTTTTTGATGAGATTTAAAATGTAAATTTGACATGTAGTCAATAAACATTTCCGGAGATTTGAATTACGTCTGATTATATCGAATTTCATAATTGAGACCAGTGAATAAAAAGAGATAGAAACTTATACAGGTATATAACACAACTTTTCGGTTTTGTTTGAACTTGAAATTTGACAAGCACGTAAGTAAATCATAATAATATAATCAAATAAATCTCAAAATTTTCAAAAATGGTAATGTTGAAGCTAAAAGAGATTGGAGATTAGGGATAGAAGATGAAAAATATGTCCAAAATTATTATAAAAATCTTCTTTTTTCAACGGAAAAAGTGTTGATTTTTTAAGTTTTAAATGGTTTCCCCCCCACTAATTATACAATCTGTAAAGTTTGAAATCTAAAAATATGGGCAGGAAATGATTATTAGAAAAAAAATTATGTTGTTATGTTTGAAATTTTTAATTTGTATAGGCACCCAAAAAATATAAAAGGAAAAAAATAATAAAAAAAATCTTAAAGATTATATTAAAGGGGATCCATTAATGTTGTGATAGCAATTCTTAAAATTAAGGGATAAATTAGTGCTTATAAAACAGTGATATTACAATTAAAATAAACAAATTCTTTTTGGAATATCTCCGTGAAATGTGATGCTTCCAGGGCTTTATTTACTAAATTATTGACAGCAATTTTTCCGCTCACATTCATGTACACGTCGTATTCTTCACATTCCAGTCCTATTAGAGAAACTAAAATATGTATATATATCGTATGGGGAGGAAAAAACGAATCCCCAAACATAAATAATTCGTTAAATAGTCAGGAAAGTCCAAGAGTCGTTTTGATTAGTTGTTTTTCACGTCAATAGACAAAATTAGATATTACCAATCTCTAGAACTATTTATAGGTATTCAAGTTCCTAATGGACATTAGTGTCTACTTTACCTCTGAAGCTATATTTTAATTTACTCAAGGGTCCCTGGTGATTTCGAGCGGGAGTAGGCGGGAATCACGTGTTAATTGATTTCATGACCCAGATGATGGATCACCCAACATACATCACAGCTATTAATACACCTTACAAGTGGGTAGTAACTTCTTATTATTATTATTATTAAAATGGAAGTAAAATTTTTGAATTAAAGAAGACATAGCTCTTTTTCACACTATTAAAATGAATCGAAAAATAATTGTATTATTTATTTGAGTATCTAGAAGGTTTTTGTTAGAAAAACAACTAAACAAATAGGAGATTATTTTTTTGTTAGTTGTCATTTTAAATTTTAAATTTAAATAGTGAAATACATTTAAAAAATTAACCTTTAAATATGTAATTAAAAACTTATTTATATTAAAAATATAATTTAAAACACTTAAGGACAGAACTAGTGTCTAAATGGTCCAAGTAATTGGTTCCAATTTTTTTTCTAAACCAAGGGAGTACTTGCAGCATAAAACATACATGCTGGAACCACATAAAAATGTTACAACTAATATTATTAACATTCAATAAATACAGATAGATTTTTAACGTTTATAATTATAAAACAAACGGAAAACATCACATGTTATGGCCATGGCCCTAGCTAATGTCCTTAATTCAGACCCGAAAAAAGTGGTATTCTTGAATCATTTTAATCTTCAATTTTACTACACATATGGGTTGTATGCCTTTGTACTAGTTACGTGAATGGAATAGAAATTAGGAATGTTGAATTTAGGGGAAATGTACTTCTATTTGCGTAGGGATAGAGTTTGAAACAACCCCAATACATCCAACTGGGGTAAAAACACGATATTCCCATCATAGGCAGTTTAGTCTATTGCTAGAGTAGTGCCTTAAATAATGCGGCCACCAAAGTGGATTGTAATCCTAATTAATGCTGGTATTGGTATTTTATAGTATGAAAAAATGATAAATAATATACTAAATTCTTTCTCGTGGAGCCTAAGATAGCTTTGGCAGAGCGCAAGGTCACCACGGAGCACCATTTGAAAAATGTTGGTCAAAGCCAAGGTGTCAAGCTTGTAATATATTGGATTGGTTGTGAACGGAAAGTTGAGATTTGAACCACGACTTGCTGCATTCAAGGTTTTATCCCATAGCTGAATTATCATTATAATTAAACCAATGTATGTCCACACAAGTATAGATTAGAATGAATAGAAATGAATATAAGATGTAGATGTAAGAAAACTAATAATATGTATATAGTTAGCAGGTTTCCTCTCAAGGGTAGTTCTGAGGAAGTAATTTAAATAAAAGGTGCACTAAGCCAAAGGTCCCGGGATCGATTCCCGTGTCCAGGTGTCATTTTCCCATTTTTAGAAGGTGATATCTAGATTGAGAATTCTCCACTAAAAAGCATAAATAATAGCTTCGGCTATTTGTTTCTTAGATTAATATAATTATTATTAAGTGTTCTGTCTTATGACAGGTTCATCCCTTTTGTAATATTAACTTAGACTGCGACAGTGTCATCTCCTCTGCCTACTCTTTCATCTTCCAGATTTGTATTCTTTCCTTCAAGTAATTCAATATTTGACTCATTTTTCTCTCCAAGCTTCTCTTTCCCTCAACCTTTGCTTCGGTGACGTCGTGGCAAAAGAAGTTCTTCTTAATGATGTGTTTGATTATAAAAAGTTACTAAAACTTTTTGTCTATATTTATACATAAATTTTGTGATCTGAATCTGTCACATTAAGTTGTCATTAAAATATTAAAATATTTATTTAATCTAGTAAAATGTAATCAACTTTGACAAAAATAAAATTAGAGTATTCCAAAAAAAGTCCTAGTTTTATCAAACTATGCACCATTGGATGCAGGATATTGAATGTATGGTTTTAGATTGAATGTTCCCATATATTCATTTAAAGAATGGAGAAAAACTCTTTAGGAAAATATAGATAAGTATACCGGACCATATCTCAAACCATCGCCTCCCCATTTCTAGCAAACCAAACCAAATGATCACGCTTACCAACAGAAACATTAAAATTAATATAATTATATTTGTATCGACAGTTTAAGTTATCGAAATTCGTTTGCCTTGAAATGAAAGCGTCTTACCTTGACCAATTTTTACAGTATGGCTCTATTTTATAAGTTGCATCATAGTGTAAACTGTTAAATTAAGCAGGCTACCTTTAAGGAAGTTTTGAATAACTTTGATAAATTTATGCTCCTCATTAGTGGTCACATGGTCTACTGCGTAGTTATCGTGTTAAGCTTGATTTTCAATGATGGAGGGATCAAGGTTTTGAGTTAAAATTACTATCGGGCGTAATGAGGGTGGCTTCCCCTATTTATAATAATAATCCTCCTTAATGCCATTGTGATGGTATTTCAACATTAAAAAAATCTACCTTCACATTCCTTGACCAATATTATAAAATATTTATAATATAACCTGAATAGGTACTAAGACGTGATATAAATATTATAATCTGTGCTTCAATCATGTGTGAAGCGGTAGCCGCCCTTGTTGTGTAAAAATTATTTCTCTAGCCTACGAATTGTTTAATTCAATCGTAAATACAAATCTGAACGAACCAGCGACTGTATTTTTCAGTAGTACATAACTACACACCACGTGTCATGTTGGATAGAGGTGATAGGGGTAATGGACTTGGGGGGGGGGGGAAAGATGTAATATCTCGGTTGGCGTGACTCTAATCTCCCGTCGCCAGGCATAAAGCGACCGCTGTGCCACTGACCTCTATCAGGCGCACTACCCTATGTCTGAAAGTGGTAGGAGGCAATCAAGAGATAACCTCGAATCGATGGGAATTTTAGGGGTCTACGGAAGGGAGATGCTCTCTTTCTCTTTCCATCTCTCCCTCTCTCTCGCTCGCTCTTTGAGCCCTGACCTCCTCGTCACCACCAAACTATAACAGACAAGGTTGACGCCTTAGCCCGCGTGCTTATTGATACGGATCACAGATATTTGGAAAGTCCTCATTTCATTATAATAATTTTATTTTGGCTACACTAGGATCTAAGTCAGAACCTCTAACTCAGAGGATGTACACACTACTGGTTGTTTTAAGAGTCAATAGCGTGTCTATATTTTGAGCTAAGGGTCCCGGGTTAAATTCCCGGCTTGGCCGAAAAATGTATAATTTGAGAAACATGAGATTCCCCTTTCACAGTTATGAGTTAACGACCGGGAGCTAGATATGTTCTGTTTTAGATATGTTATTTTATAAGTTGTGTGCTGATATAATCAATCGGTTAAGAAAATGCACGTTAAATACCTCCGATAAATGAAATAAAATAAATAAGATTGTTTTAAGAGAGTATTCTACACCACTAATAACATCCAACGTAGAAAAACAATACAGCTTATCTGATGATGCAACGCGCTAGGGTTTTATATAACCTAGTTTTCTTAACGACCTTGCCTACTTGGAGATTTTGAAGCTGTTTTTGCGAAGTGGGTTGCATCTTAACTTGACGCACCTAAGCAGTCTAGTCACTAACAAACTTGTACGCTAATGTACGAAATAGAAAGAGAGGGAATAAAATGAGAAATTCACAACGAAATAGCTGTGCTGATAACCATTTCCCTCTTCCTCTGACGAGTTTACAGAGTAACTTTAATATTTGCTCCTTGAAAACATTGACTTACTTTATAATTTTACCTTTTTCTTGTTTCCTATTCTAGATAGACATATATACCACGGACATTTTTAATATACATCCTGGCAAGAAGATTTCTTCATGCCCTTTTCTTGGCTAACCCAAATAGCCTAGGTTGTAGATGATTTATAATAAAAAAAAATTAAAAAAATTTCACGAAAAAATAATAATTGTGTTATATTGTAGGAATCTTTTTAGAATTATTTAAGAATCTATGGGTTTATTTTCAACTTTATATCTTTAAAATTCGCTGAGTAAAACATTAATTCATTAAAATGAGAAATCCTATATTGACCAGCCATGACGTCACAGCTAGCAACGGTCTTAAAATGAACATTATCGTATGAATCGTGAAACAGTTTATTGTATTTTTAAATATACACCCTTCTTAAAAACAATTAATTCAAGATTAAAAATAACTGTTGATTTGATCCCAATTTCGCTGTTGTCAAGTAAAGAATTCCTAAAGTCACACTTTGGTTCTTCTGGAGTAACATATTTGTGTATCTATAAAAAAATTAAAAAATAAAGCTGAGCTCTTGATAAATACATCGATATTTATCCAAAAAGACCGTACCTGTGGTCTATTCGTCAAAATTTCATACTACAGATCCAGAGGTCCAAGATTAAGGGCCAGTTTCATAGTTAGACTTAGTGAGCCTCAAGTGCGGTGCTATACTAAATACAAGACGTCACCTACCTGAAATTGAATGGAATGGGCCAGTTTCATATGCGAGACAGGCCCATTCCATTTTGGTCTAGGTAGGTGTCGTCCTGTATTTAGTATCGACTCGCACTTTAGGCGTACTAAGTCTGACTATGAAACTGGCCCTTAATCCCCGGTTCTTCCACAATCTTTCCGTGTAGTGGAATCTCGTAAAACCCAGCCTCGTAATGACAAGATTAAGGTAGCAGCTTGAATAAATAGGTAGCGGCTCTGGTCTAGAAAGCTGAGATTAATGACAAGAGGTTTAGTTGTGCTGAGCACATGATACACTCTATTCGCAAATTATAGGACTATCATCACTAATGGTGGCGGCCACTCGGTTGGTATAGCTCGATTGCGGGATAAGGATATAACATTTTTTCATAAATATTATATTATTTTGAGACCCATATGTTTTCACTTTGAAAATGTCCGCTCTGTAACTACGGCTATTTCTACAAAATGATTAATAATATTAGACTGAGTTGTACCATTTACAAAAGGGCGATGATTTTATACTTAATTCAATAGGGGAAGATAGCGTGTATCTAAATAAATATGCCAATTATCATAAAACATATCCCGTGAGTTATATACTATGAACTATGTAACACCTTTTTACACTATCTTTCTATTATATTTTTTATCACTTTGATGCAAACAAATATTATTTTAATAAAGGTGTGTGTGTGTAGTTAACAATTTAAAGTTAAATGTAAATTATGAATTTTTTTTAAAGATAATATACATTTGACTAAGACCACCAAACTAAAATAATATAAAATATACCATATATTATGTTAAATTTTGTTTTAAAGGCAGGGAAATCATGGTTCTAGTATATAAGGTAAGACAATTTGTCCGAAAACAGAATGCTTTGAAAGATATTTGGTACATAAAAGGATAAATATATTAAAGAAAACAAGAGGTTACATTATAATGAGTTACCTACCTTATACTAATCACAAATCATTGTAAGGGTTATCAAAACTCGCAGATTACGATAGGTAAGACATGAATAGCGAATGGGAGAATCTTTAATCGAGCTCAGATTGACTGGCAAACCCAATGGGAAGACCTAGATCCAAATGGAAGGTTAATATTAGAATGGACCTGAGAGAGATAGGGTGTAGGGAGTTAGACAGGTTAGAGATAGCTCAAGATAGGAATATGTGACGTACTTATGTAGGTGCGGAAGTGAGATTTAGATTTCCTAATGCCATAAAATAAGTAATTAAGGTTGAATTATAATACTAGTCATGAATTAAAATATAATACTGAAGAAATATCATTATTTTCTCAAGTTAAAAAAAAATCAGTATGCTAGAGATTTGTATTTATAATCAGAGATATTAAAATATATTTTCTATAGCTATAGTTAAATTATATATAATTTAGTGAGTATATCAAATATAAATCTATGCTAATTGAATTAAAATGAAATATATATTCAAAATTTTAAGTGGTTAGCCTAAACATAATATAGTGTGGTATGAAATTAATAAGCTAATAAGTTATTCTGATTCTAGCCAGGCACTTTATAAACCCTTATGTTGGATCAGAACTTAACTTAAAAATTAAAGTAGTCTATAACAATACGCTTAATACTGAACACCCAACTTTAGTTTGTTGATATGTACAGTAGTAGTATTTGGAGAGCTTACATTACCAGTCGCCTAATGGGCATAGGCACCAGTCTCTTCTTGTCTGGGTTGTGGGTACCACAGAGATCGGGAGTTTAGTACTGGTCTCTAAGGGGACGGTCAGACTGGGCGAGTGACTAAAATAAAAATAGAGCACATTGATTGTAATGAGAGATGGCTAGAATGGAGTGAGCGAGCGAGCGACTGAGCGCGCTCGCTTGAAAGATAGAACTGGTTCTCTTTATCAAGCGCGCTCACTTTACTCGGCACAGTCTAGTTTACAGGCGCTAGGCAATATTATTGTATGTTGGTTCATTGAGTGCTAGGAAAACTTTTCACTTTGACATTTTATTACTATCGATAGGTTTAACACACTTGCTATTAACTGCCTAATTTTATTGATAAGATCATAATCCATACCTATGTATATATATATATAAAACTGATATGTTAAAATACTTCAATATTATAATCAATGTAGGCCTTTATAAAAATAAGAATATCCATTAGCGTGGAGAGAGGACGAGAAAACTACAACAATAAATCACTTGCTAAATCCCACCCTCAGTTCACTCAACCAAGATTCGGAGCCTCCTCGTCAACAACTATCGAGAGATAGCTTCTAATCAAGCACTCGTTCACCAGTTTGGCCATTCAGTCGCTTGCGTGCTTGTCAATCTGGCCGAACCCTAAGTGTACCAAGGTGTTTTTCACTAATTTTGTTTTCAAAAACTCCTATACGTAAATCCATGTACACTTGTATAAAACTGTAGCTTCTTAATCTATACCCCAAATAGCGAGTACCAAGCGGAAGGCTTGGACGTGTAATAAAATTAGAGCATAGTAATTCAGATCAGCAGGAAGATATAAGACCAAATATAGGGATGATGTGAACTCACCCTAAGACCCGCTCAACCATGACCTTAACCCCTTCAGTGCTGAGTGCCAATTGTTACAGAAAGCCACCAGATGTTAGCGCGCGACGCCATAAAACACTCCAAATAAACAAAACAGTTCGAAACGAATCAGAAGAGGGAATCCACCTTTGTTTTCTTAAAGCCCAGAGTTGACCAAACATAAAACGAATTCTTTACTTGCCGAGCCATTAAAGAATGTTTCACCACTAACACGTCTTTAATTTTTTTTCACACCGGAGGAGAAGTTGTAGGTTTTTTTTTTTTTAGAAAGGAACAAGAATATTTGTTCTTTCATGGTCAACATTTAAAACATTTAACTATATTATTTTTTTATTAATAATATACGAGGTATTACCTTAAGTCCATATTCCGACACCTAAACTTGGTTGGTAGTGTGTCCGTCTACTGAGATAAGGATCATGGGTTTGATTCCCGGCATAGACGAACAATTTATCATCGGTGAAATGTGGACTTAAGACTTAGACCGTGACGAATTAACGCAGGGACTGGATATTGCACCTGTCCTAGTCATAAGTTATATTATAAGGCATCTGAAGCTACGACAGGCCTAGCAAGCCAGTAATTGAAATATATATTACCCTGGTCACTGAATAGAAACAGTAGAGGATCTAGAAAAAAATATATATATTCGCTATATAAAAAGGGACAGTTGAAGATAATATAACTTGATGAATATTTACCATGAAAATGGTTATAATACCCCTTTAAACCATCATTAAGTTCATTCCAATTGTAATATATATTTGCTTGACTCCTACCTCAGAGAACAGGAATACATTCTTTACGGAAATAAATATTATTATTTTTTACAATGCGTTTTATTTATCTTCCAGGTTGTCTTAGTGCCTAAAAACGGGGGAAGAGTGAGTATAAAACATTAATCAAAATATACAATCAATACATTTAACTAGGATTTAAGAATGGACCTGCCTATCACTGGTGAACCAGACTAGTTGATTTTATCGCTTAGCCTGCGTATCCACCGATGCTAGTGTATCTGAAATAGTCGATAGGATGTATTCTTGTCAATCCTTGCCTTTTTTAAGTTATTATTTTACTGATCCTAAGATGGTTTTAAGGTTCTAGTTTAAGTTAGTGTATAAGATTCGTGATTTCATGGAGAAAATTTGATAGGAAGATACAATTAAGGATTCTAAAAAGAATATCAGTCTTAATATTGAAAATATTAGCATACATTATTAAGAAGTGGTGCTAATAATAGTAATAATAATAATATATGAATACATGGGAAAAAATCAGCATGTCTAGCTACTCGTTCTATCCATACGCCTGAAAGTTACACTAATTTTATAGGGGTAGCAAGGTAGACCCTGGAAGAAATTTACCTGAATTTGTGTTGATTAAGAGAGGGAAACCACTTTGAAAAAACAAAAAACATAATTACTCTCTGCTGGGATTCAAACCCAAACCATTCCGTCCCCGATAGATGAGAATAAATAAGCGTGCTTGCTAGAGCTGGTTAATTTGAAAGTAGTTTTAGTGAATTTGAAAATGTAGAATAAAATATTTTGTAACAAACCTACCTTGCTATTGTCCACTATGGCGTATCTTATAAGATAGGGACATAATGTAGTCTATCAAGGTAGGGCATCAACTCTTCAGGTTAAACGGAATGGCTACGTACTGAAAGCACAAGGTAAGTATATCAAAAGTGCACCATGGTTTGTAGTCTCTGAACCCAAGGTTCTAGAATACAAGGTTGCTTCGGTCCATATATCTGCCAGCAGGTAGTTTTCTCCCTTTTACAAAACTCTTTACGTGACGTCACTCTGTGACCGTACTGCAGCTTAGTAGTAAACTACCTACATTCTGGTTCACAGTATTTCTTGTAGGTACGATTTTGCTAAAATAATTTCAGTTTAAAAACAAGAATGAATTCTGTGTAGTAGTGTAATTATTAATGCTAGTAATATTGTTAATAGTTCCCTTAATTTAGAATTAATTTAATGATTTTCCCTCGATCGAGTGAGATTCAAAAGAATATTGTTTTCGATATTTTGTGTATACGTATAATAATGTAAATAATAATAAAAATAAGTGAGTATTTTATTTTTATACCATTTTTGTATTTATATAAAGGATGTTTTTTAGGTTTAACAAAAATTCTTGTGAAAAGATGTACAGTTCTTTTGTGTAATAATGGCGACCAAAAACAAAAATAAACTCCAATGGGAAATCAATAATGTTACAGTCTTTTCCAAAATATCCGGTAATTCGTAAAAAATGGATACACCTTTATAAGGGTGGAAATAAAAATATCTTAAATTCAGATGGACCAAGGGAGAAACGTAGAAAATATGTGAAAGTGATAAACTAAATTACCTACTTTCAGATATTTTAGCCAACCCATTACATAATAAATTGATTCAACATTTGAGTAAATTTCTAAATTATTTTATTAATAATATAGTAATTACAATTACGACTACATTACATCGGCATTAGTTTTCTTTTGTTGTCTTTCACTGAATTTCAGTATCCGCCTAGGCTATATGCATATGAATTAGTAATTACAACCCGCCTCGGTGGCGTAGTTGGCTGACGCGCTGGCTGCATGTTGAGCTGGACTGCCGAGAACGGGGAGATTGAGGTTCGAATCTCGGTTGGCTGAACTGGGGTGCTTTTTCCTAAATTATTTTTGACGCGCTGGCTGCATGTTGAGCTGGACTGTCGAGAACGGGGAGATTGAAGTTCGAATTTCGGTTGGCTGAACTGGGGTGCTTTTTCCTAAATTATTTTCCACTCTACCACCACGCAAATGCGAGTTCACTTCCTATAAATTCAACCTTCACAATTCCCAGCCCACTAGCATAATTAGTACTTAATCGTGTAACTCGAACGGGTAGTAAGACTCGGTGCTATAATTTAGATTAGTAGTTAAGCTGATAGGGTAGTGATGAATAAGGTAGAATTTTGTGGAAATGTACTCGAAGTTTTGTGGAGTAAAAGTGGGAAACCATTTAGAAAAAAAAAAGCTCAGTACACCCGAACGGAACTCAAACCCCGACTCTACCATTATCTAAAAATCAGTCTTAATAGCATAGTCACTTAACCCACGTTATCAAAAACACTTTCTAAGTCACATTTTAGTGAAACGTTTCTAAACAAGTAGTGGAATAATGTCTAAAATTAACAGGTATGATATTTTACAGCTTCAAATATTTCTTTTGGAATAATAGTAACAATATAATAGCCAATTACAGTAAATGATGACACTTTTTATCACACTTTTAGATGACCAACCTCAATTCAAGCTAAAATTCTAAATATAAATAATAACTAACAATAATTTTTAGATAATCAATAATATAACTTATGGGGCTTATTATTAGTAATGTGTGTCAGTTTGATAATTATTTAAAAATGAAAAACTAATTTCTATTATTATTTTTATTATTATTATTATTATTAGTATTATTATTATTATTATTATTACTATCATCTTTTTAAATGCATGTAAGTAATATGTTATTACGTTATAACACGAACCGCTGGGCACACGGACAAAAGCTGTTTCATCTAAGCTGTTCGATTGAGGACAGGGTGGTCGGGGTTTAAGGCCCAGGCGTACTGACGATTTTTATCTTAAATTATTTCCAACTACCCCTACACACAAATACTCATATATTTACTCTAAATTCTACTTTATTCATCTTCAAACTATAATAAGTGTGAAAATAAGAATAGCTTGGACGGGTGCAGCTAAGGAAAGATGTTATTTAATGTTGCTGTGCTTTCTTGTTAATCATATTTCACACTTTAATTATGCAACTGTTCATAACTAATATATATATTTTTTTTCAATTTATTAAATACATCTTTTAAGTTAAACATTTTGAACGTCATTATAATTCTTAATTATGATGTGTATATACTCTGTAAACTTGAGATATTTGTTACTAATTTAATGTGATGATATATATTATGTTGTAGATACAGGTATAGGTGTCCTGATAGTTAAGTGCTTTTAAATGAAATTAAAATCGAGTCGAGCTATCCGCAATGAAACAATGAGTTGTTTGACTGGAGAGGTAGTAGGGCGGTCACTTTGTGACGTCACGCACTCGGCTCACCCTGCTCCACGAAAACGGCTGATCGAGGCAACCTTATATTCTAGCAACCTTGCTCTGAACCCATATGGCAACACCACCAGTTGGTTCATTCTTGAAAGACACATTTCTATTTTAATTAGAGCTATATTTTGTCCTCATTCTAGCTAACCTAAGCATGTAGTGTATTTATTATATTGTAGTTATTGTAAGGAGAAATGGCATTACTCACTTCGGTGACCGCATTGACTAAGGCGTCTCTCTCGCAATAGATTAGAGTAACGATGATGGGCAGATCAGGACATAATCCTGGTCGGGTGTACATAGGGTCGTTTAACACTCGCCCTTTACGCAAATGCGGGTACACTTCCTCTTATTTCCACCTTACTAATTCCTAACATATTAAAGTAGTTGGTATATAGGCGTATAGCGCCAACGCGTAGCAAGACACATTGCTAAACAACACTAAGGGACCCGCCTCGGTGGCGTAGTTGGCTAACGCGCCAGTCGTGTTGAGCTCGACCGCCGAGGACGGGGAGATCGAGGTTCGAATCTCGGTCGGGTGAACTGGGGTGGTTTTCCTAAATGGTTTTCCACTTTCCCTCCACGCAAATGCGGGTTCACTTCCTCTAAATTCAACCCTCCCAATTCCTAATCCATTAGAGTAATTAGTACTTAAGCGTATAACCCGAACGGGTAGTAAGACACGGTGCTAAATATTATTATTATTATTATTAACACTAAGGGGGGTTGTTTAAAACACATGTTTGCCATTTTATCACTTAATGCAGTTATTTATTTTCCCTGTTCGCTCTTGATTCAAGGTCCAGGTACGCTTTAGATGCGCTTTTGATAAGATATTTCTCTCTCTCTGGTGCGCTTTCAATATTTACCGAAATGGAATGTACATTCAAATGTTATTCCCACTCTATAGCTGTGTGTTTACGAATATAATAGAATAAACGTAATAGTAATGATTAGTTTGTACCACTTTGACAGAAGTTTATTCACACAATTCCGTGGATCTTCCGTGGAATAAATGTAATACAAGTGCTGAACAATATTTTTGTTCAAACGTAAAAAGTTAATTGCATTTCCCTAAAAACACATTGTGGTGTAAGGGCCGTAGAGACTAGTAGAGGTGTCTTGTTTTTTTTAGTCAGCTTAGATTATTAAATTTTATCATCACCACGTAAAACTGGGCATGTGAGAAAATTCGTTCTGGCTTTGCTAATATATACCACTGGCCTGAATAGATTATTTTAGCCTCCCTCGCCTTGAGATAATTATTTTTAGGTTAGAATTTAGGTCAGACCGTATCCCAATTAAACCCTCTCACTTTCGATGTTCAATATTATTTTTCCAGTTTCTTCATCAGGTAAATACAAGAGCAGTAACTTAAAATTATCAATTTTTCTCATCTTGTATCCTTCAATGATTAAATGTTTTGATCTAAACCCTTTGGAAAGTGGGGGATTATAGTGACTAGTGATGGTAAATTTGAATATTTTTGAAATTTGACATCAAATAATGAAAATAAGAAAAAAATTCCCCAATTTTTTTTTATTTGTGTGTACTATCTTAATATCTATCACATCACAAATGTATTCATTTTTATATGTGAAAGAATCAGTTTGAAATTTGACTACAAATATCAATGATAGGTAAAATGAACCAGTATCTACTTTTTTAATCTGTGTGTACTACATATCTATCACATCATGAATGCATACATTTCTGTATCGGAAAGAATCTGATTGAAATTTGACGTCAAATACAGCTAATGAGAAAAATGTTTTCTATTTGTGTATACTATCAACCATATCACAAATTCATACGTCCATACTTTCTCATCTGAATGTATACATTAGGGCTTAATGTATTTGGTTCAAACTCAATATTTAGATGTTATATATGGCTATGTATTGGAATATTTGATTGATTTTGACCATAACCCGTAATTCAAATGTGTTTATTAATGAGTACCTGTGCGCTTTCACCCAATTAAAGACCTGAGCTGAGCTAAGAACCCAAAATCCTCAAAGTGTGTTTATGGGTTTCGAAAGATTCAAATTTAAATAAGATACTTTTAAAGAAGAGCTGTTATAATATAAAAACACATTGCTTTAGATACTGTTGATACTATATATTCCTTTGAAAATACACTAGTTAAAAAAACCATCTTAACCTGAAACAACTAAGTTGCATGGTAAACTCTAGACCTTCCCTTCGACATAGTGGATAAAGAAACCTATTATATGTTCTGGTGGAGTAATCAAAGAAATGCGTTTAATATTAAACTTTGAGTTAATCTTTATCTCAAGATAGTTCTAGGTCTCAACCTTCAAATTGGATGTGCAATTTAAGTTTTTCTTGTTTCATTAACCTCCATTTATACTTTCACGATAGAGATGAGGAGTACGGAATTTTATAATCGATGTACCCATATTTGCGTGGGGAGAGAGAGAGATAGAGAGAGAGAGAGATGAGGAAACAAAAAAAGTGGGTTAAAAACACATCAATCCAATTGCTGATATTTCAACTGCCACTGTTCCGTCACAGTTGAACACAGCATGATAAAAATTGAGCCTACGTTCCTGTGACCACTTGTGTGATCATTATTACCACCACTCTATCATTTTAAGTACCCTTTAACCAATATACAGTACTATAAACTCGTTTAACCCTTATTAAGTATAAACCATTGCTCTAATAAAGAATATACAGATACTGGAAAGTACAGTAAATTGCTTAATACAGAGCCCCACTCCTAAGAAAAATCTATTTTTAGGACATATTTGAAGATGCAGACGTACTTGAAAAACTTATCAGAATTTGAAAGCCTTAATATTCGTTGTGTTTATGTAAGTTGAAGAAATACTACTTAGATTATCTTTTATAAAATAAAAATAACAATTAATGACGATCAATCTTTAAGTGTGATTGTGAACATTTTGAACGCCAACCAAACCAACGTTATTATATCGACAGTGTTGAGACAAATAACATGTTGAAATTACAGCTTGTGTGAAAAAAGAAAATTGATGCTCATATAAAGACCAACGATTATTTTTAATATTAAAAATCATATTCAGGACGTTATAGGTATATACACAATTTTTTTCAAAGTATGTATTTGGCTCTAATGTTCAAGGTCAAGATACACATTCTATTAGATAGAAGCTGTGAGCACATTTTAATAGATGATAGACTTTTTAAGAAGGCTGAAAATCCAAACAGGGGACAAAGGCTTCAGTTTCATACTTTTTGTTTTCTAATAAATAAAATGATAGAATATTAGTAAAATGGTAGAGCACTAGTAAAAGTAAAAACACTAACACATATTTACACACAAGTCGATATTTCGATGCTATAATGGCATTGAAATATAGAAGTGTGTATACATATGTGTTAGTGATTCTACTTTTATTTGTGCTCTACCATTTTACTAATTTTCTATCACTTTATTTATTACAATTTATTACAAATTGTTTTTGCTTAATGCACTTTATTCCACAAATAATACTTTCTGTTTTGTCATTTTGCACAAAGGCTGGGTTTCGAATTAGCGGGTGTACCTTGAGCTAATTTTTTTCCTAGTGGGCTTACTTATCCTTACAAGTAAATACTGGTGCACTACTATTATAAGCTAAGCCTTCATCATTTCTACCATATAATTTGAGATGCGTAACTGAAAGACTGGAGGGTAATTAAGACTCAGATCATTTTTTTAAATTTATATAATCTTACTTTAAATCTACTTGCTTTTGTGGCTGCATGGTCTACGGTGTAACTCTTGTGTTAGACTAGACAGCCTATGACAGGGAGATTGGGGTTTGAAAACTGGTTGGGTGAATTTTCATAGAATGTTTTCCATTCTCACTCTACACAAATGCAGGTACACTTCCTATCAATTCAACATCTCATCCCTAACCTATAAGTATAATCGGAACATATACATATGACTTAAAAAATACTTTAAATTCATGAAATAATAAACCCAATCCATCCTCAGGTTCATGAATTAATTTATAAATAAAAGGAAATATTATTTTAATAACGTAATAGAATATAATACAATATAATTCACATATTTTATGGTGACACACTCGCCAAAGACTGTAAAACTAGTCATGAGGAGATCTGGGTTCGAATACTGGTCGGGTGTACTCAGGGTGATTTTTCCTAAAGTGTTTTTTTTGTCTCCCTCAAAGCAAATAAATCTATATTTTTTTAATATTCCACCTACCTCGTCCCTATCCTATTACTCCATATTACGCAGCTAGCATTAAAGGGTAGTGAATTAAGAATCAAAAACAATTTCTATTTTTTACATTAGTGGTGTTAGCACTTTGAAGTCTCAATTTAAAACAAGATTATATTTATAAGAATAGTAATGAGAAATATAAGATTACTCACGCTGTTTCTGAAAGTCTGAAGAGTCATCTGATCCAACGTCGCAAATTAAATTAAGAACTCCGATTATAAGCACCAACATCTTCATGACTACTTTCTTTAAAAACCAAATGATTATTTTAAATCATATCGCACACGAGCTTCCCTTATGACCAAAACAAAGAATATATTAGCGATGTCATAGCAGCCATGTTTGATTTGACACCTAAAATATATTTTTCTTTCACACCTTTGGTGGTCTGGAAGATACTTTTAGAGAAAAAGAAGATAACCAAAAAGAAATAAATCTTGGCACTCACTTTCACAGCACTTTTAAATTGTTAAGAGTCTTCTATTTATTTGTTTTAAGCTCTGTTTCCGTGACATTCCATTTTTAAGTGATTTACCCCATGGAATATGTTTAACTTAAATTTTGAAAGAGAAAGAGAGGTATATAAAGCAGGAAGTCACATCTTTAATTTTCTAACTTTTTTTTTTCCCAAAGATTATTAGTCATTCTTACTTTTATAGCTCATCAATGCCACGAAACACGTGCGAGTAAAACCATAGCGCGAAAGAAAGAGAAATAAACACCGCAAACTTGTTTAAACACTCAATTTTTTAACATAAATAAATTTCTCCTTCTATTTCTCAAGACTAGGCACAAGAACAAAGACTCTAAACATCACTATGCCTAAATAAATTTAAAGTTTTTTTTCCCCTCCTTCCATAATATTTGTGTCGGACAACGTAGTATGTTATTTATAAATTTTTTTTCAAATCAAGGATTTGGAATATAGTTAGAATACAAATAATTATCCAAGAATTGTATTGCTTATTAAATAAAAGAAATGTAACATAGTCACATAATAACATAAGTCAAGATAACAATTTTTTTTTTTTTTACAAAAATATACAGGTAAGCCAAACACGAATGGCTCTACAAAATTTAGGACTTCTTGCACACCTGTTGAAACAGAATGGCCTCTACCTTTGTCGAGAGCTACGCCTCTAAATGAATGACAAACACGCGTTTAGAGCACGCACAACACACGGAACCGACGTCTCCAAGGTCCTCTCCTTAGGAAACATCGCACCACGCCGTTCGTTCACCACTAAACTGTAAAAGACTACTGCACTATTTTGAGAACTACGCCCGCGGGCCGTCATGTCTTGCGACCCGACTTTATGGCACATGGAACAGGAGTGAACCTCTCTACATCTCCCCACCCCTTACCCCCCTCCTTTGCCTCTTCCTAACATTCTCTCAACCCTTTTATTTTTTTTTACTTAGGCCTCTATATCTCCCACACAGTAGGATGTAAAAAATATATATATGTGTGTATATCTTCGGAGAAATGGAGGCACATATACGTGAAAGTTTGTGGACCTCTATTCACGACGGAACTGGCAAGCCACATGTGCAAAAGTTGGCAATAACCCGTCGCATTCCTCTGTATGGTCACGCGCAAACATTTTGTATTTTAAATATTGTTATAATATTTAAATTGAATAATGACCCTTGTACACGAGAATCAAACCCATGGCCTTGTCTAAGTAATCCAATGATCTGACCGCTGAGCTATCCGTAATTAATCCCGTGACCAAGATCATATTTCACTCATATTTTAAGGCTGAGTATGTGATGGCGTAAATCATCAGCTACACATGAGCAATCAATTAAGATCTTAATTTACCTCTCATATTATGTAACCGACGATATTCACACGTCCATTACTAATTATTCTTTAAAATATGAGGGAAGAATTACCTTGGGCACAGTACGACTTTTGTATAGCTCAGTGCTAAGCAAAATATTCCGTGTTGGATTCCAGTGTCTAACAGTCATTTTTCAATTTAAAGAATACATTTAGATGTGGCTACACAGCCGTACTTAACTATAACATCTTGACTATTTAATCCATCATTAAATTTTGTTGATATAGTAATTGGTGGTTGTGTTATTATTAATTAAATATAATTAAGTACAATATTTTAATAATATAATAAATACATTTAATATATTTAGAAAATAAAGCATACCCTTCTACAATAATTCAATGAATTCTATCAAAGCAATGAATATGCTAAGAAAATCCAATTTCAAAAATATTTAAAGGAGACCTCAAGTTTAAAGATAACAACATCTCCAGACACTAATTTCTAGAATTATATCAAGCATACTTTATATTTTTTAAATAAAATCATTTATTTAAAAGCCGCATTTACTATGAAATCACAAATTATGTATGTTCATGTTAGTTAGGGAATGTATGGATGTTATTATTTATTATAGGACTCCCAGTGCTATAAAAAAGGTTTAGTTTTTTATAAACAAATTCTTGGGCTGTATACTTACAAAAATAAATCCCAAAAGTCCGGTCTTCCTCTGGGCTTTATTTCAAACCCTGTGTCTTAGAAAACAATCACTAAAATAGATATAGGCAGTTTTATTTTTAACCAGAAAATTACTCATTATATAATGCAGTGTTATAATTATTCTATACAAATAACCACTCACCTATTTTTTCAAATAAAGTAAGGAGAGAATAAACACCTAATTAAATTGATTTATTCATAAGAATAAACAAAGAAAGGTTATTTTGCCATTATAAGTAAAATAATATCTTAAAAAAACCAGGCTTTATTGTAATGATCCTTCATTTTGGGCAATTTTATATGTCATAAAAATGTATTTGAATAAATTGTTTATTTTACTAAGCATTTAACCAATTCTTTGTTTTTCAGCCTCGCCATGAATGGATATCTTCCAACTTTATTGAGATTTTGGTCAGCTATTACATTTTTTTTATATCAAACGGAAGAGATTTAAATCCAAACTATACCCATACGAATATTTTTATATATCAATGATCATTTTATTTATTTAAAAATGCACTGTGGGGAAAGAGTGTATATGATATGTATATATATATTTATATTAATTATCTAAGTATCCATAACCATAGCCTAGGCCAAGCTTTACATAGTTAAACTTATTTAAATGTGGGTCAATGACAATGTTTTAACCTTTCTCACTTTTGTCGGTGACATGGTCACTTGGGACCTATAGGTTGAAAAACTGGACCTATAGGTTGAAAAACTAGACCTATAGGCGTTGACATAAAAGGCTTGAGCATTAGGGTACACCTAGTGGATATATATAACTGGAATTTATATCTAAATAAATAAAACCGAGCTTGGAAGTGGGTGAATGAAGTTGGAGAGGTGTTTTTTAGGCATAACCAAAGCAGTTTAATTTGACAATACCTTCTGAGATTTTAACAACATAATTAAATAAATACTCCTGAATGTAAAAAAAAAAAATAATAATAATAATGCGAAGACGAGCATCACAACTTAACAATATATAAATGGACTCTTAAAAATATTAATATATAATTACAAATAGAACGGAATATAAAACTATCACAAATTCCTTGTTGTAAGCAATTCTCCAAACTAATTGTATAAATAATATTGTATTTTATTATTTTAGTATTTAATGCGAACACACAGAATTTATCAATACATGACTTTAATATAAAATAATTAATAGACAGCTAGAATAATACCACTCAACCAAATATATAGTATGGATATTAGCTATTAAAATAACATAAAACCTAGTTAAAAATTAGCTAGTATCTTTGTCAAAATCCCTTAGAAATCTTTCTAGCTAGAGTCCCCAAGATTCGTGGTTAATTTTTGTATTACTACGAGCTCGAAAAAATTGAACCATAGAAAATTAAAGGTGAGGAAATAACTTTTTGAGTCTCTTAATAATTCGTCAGTCATGAGAAATAGCATCAAACGAAATCAACTATAACATCATTGTCGCCACGACCAAGTTACTCTGTAGACAACTTATGCTAAGTTGAGAGCTACTTATACGATGACGTCACAAAGACTTTTCCCAGCTCCATTCATCTTTCTTGTGACTTCACAGTAACTGTGCCGCCATCCCCCCACCAACTCCCCCTTACCTCCTGCCACCCCACATACATATGCCCCACTAGGTTTCTTAGAGCATGTGTGACATTGTCCTACTCACGGCCACGTAGTTAAAGAAACAACCTTATCGACACAATCGAAAAGTTCAGGTGGGATTGAAGGTGTTGAGAGAAAAGGACAGTGTTTTTACAGTTTTCAGAGCTAACAATTTTTTTGGTTGAATGAATCAAATATTACTCTAGAAGAAACATAAAGTTTAATTTCTTACACATAGTTATTTCACTAGATGTTGACTACTTGTCATGAGCTTATTAGAATTTAAAGAGAAACTTTTCAAATGAAGAGAAAAAGTTACCCATTAAATTCTTGGATAACCTTGATAGATATTACAAAATTATCGATATAATATAAAATGAGTATATGTTGATAAATAAATTAATTTAAGAAAGTGAAAATGATTTCAGAAACTTTAATAATATATTATAACCACCATTAAATCAATATAAAAGTAGGACTTAGACTTCTGGAATTCTAATAACACATTTACCTAAATCATTTAAAATTATGTTATAGCTGTAATAATATTTGGTTGTAATCATCGTTTTATTCATTTAAATATGGCAGCTGGTGTGAGTAGTTAGTTGAGTCATCGTCTGACCTTTCTGTGACGGTCTACCCGTGCGGGTCATATGCTCATGTATTAGACTAATTATGCTAATGGTTTTATGAATTAGAAGGTTACATTTATAGGAAATGTATCAGCATTCGTGAGGAGGGAGAGTGGAAAACTATTAATGAAAACTACCCTCAGTACACTCGACCAAGATTCAAATCTCATTCTCTCCATCAGTGGCCATCTAGCTCACTACGATAGTAGCGCCTTAGACCATGAAGCCACCGAAGTGTTTATCTAGGCAATCCAGCCAATCGCACAAAGAGACGTAATTTCGTAAACAATAATGAGTTGTTTAGGATAAATGAGATTAATTCAAGGAATGTTCTCAGTGTGTGTGATAGTTGTAGCAAGTTTTATTCTTCAAGAAGGCCGCATGGTCTAAGGTGTCACTCTCGCAATAGACTAGACTTCCGTTGAAGGAGAGATCAGTGTTCGAATCCTAGTCAGGTGTACTGAGGACAGTTTTTTTTATATATTTTTTCCAATTTCTCTTGATGAAAATGTGGGTACACTTCCTATATATTCATCTTTAATAATCGCTAACACACTCTAAAAATGTGTAAATATTCAATTAACTCAGATGGCTATTAAGAGTTTGTGCAAATAAGTAGATGTATTCAAAAGTAAATAGTTAGGTCCAACCTTTAGGCAAAAAAAAAAAAAATTCCGTGTTACTTTAAATGAGATCATATTTTTTCATGGTTTGCAAAACCACATGAGGTCAATTGGAAAAAAGGCGTCAGGCTGGCCTTGTCAAATTTGCCGGTGAGGTGTAGTGAGGCGCGAGGCATGGAGGCCAAAATATGAATAGTCTCACAGAAACTTTTAATCAAGTGATTTTGGGATTGCCTCTATTATACTATATTTTCATAATACATGGACTTAACGCCTTTCCCCCCCATAAAACCATACAGCTAATTAAAAGATGAAAACGGGTTTTTAAATGAACCGTAAACCTTCCCTCCAACCCCAAAAAACTTCTTGGAGGATGCGCCTTCTTTTTATTTTTAAGTGTATGCATCTGTTCGTCCTGTTTTTTCTTATTAATGTGTGATGCTGTATGAGTAAGATTTAGAGTTATGAGAACTTATTGTACTATGTATGAATAAATTGGAGGTTTCCTGGCGCTTCTCTCTAAATGGACGGTTATAAGAAGACCGTTGTGTGGGGTGTCTTTACCCTTCTTGTTGGGTAAACAGGCCTAAAGAGGGTTTTATGCTTCATTATTAGTCATCATTGTTCCAACATTAACTTTTGTGTATTCTTTCTTTTCTCTACAAATAAGGTTTGATATTTACACTGAAATAATTATATTATCTTATTTGAAGAAATATTTAACATTTTCTTTCTGAAACATCGTTGTATACCTATATATATATATATATCAGCACATGCCTCATGAACTAGCTTAAGACTATGCTGATGAAGAGGAAGTCAAAGTTCGTATCTCGGCTGGCTACATTAAGCGTGGTTTTCAATGAAAGATTTATCACTATAGTCCTACCACACACTTTTGTTACCAACGTGGGTGCATGTTTTAATTAACTTAAATATCCATTCTTGATTTATTAGGCTGTGTTATAAAAAGTAAAATCATAAATATTATAACTTAAAACTAAAATTTAAAAAAATGGTGTCCTAGATAGATTTATCTTTTAAAAGACGTGTCTCCATGTCACCATTGATACATTTTTGATATTATCAGTAATCGAACGAGTGACTCTAAGATCATTCAAAAGGTTCAATTAAAATTAAGATAACCTTATTTTTAAAAACTTTAGTTTTAATTTACAATGATATATTTTCTCTATTGTTTAAGTAGTCGGACGATCTATGGAGTCAATTTCGTGTGAGATGATGGAGAAATGGTGGTTTAAGTCAAAGCCGGATCCAATGGAGTGGGTTTTTCCTAAATGTTTTACCACTCTCTATCCACGCAAATGTGGGTTTATTACCTCTAAAACTCCTCCTTTCTCATCCATAACCAATTAGAGTAATTACCTTATATGTGTTTAATGTGAAACGGTATTAAGATGCGGTGATAAAAATAAATAAAGTACCTTCCATATACTTAACCAATTAAAGCGAATATACAAAAATAATCCAAACGGGTAGTATGACAGAGTAAAAAAAAGTATATGAATTCTAGTGGTCGACGTGTTCCAATTAGATCCACACAAATAATTTATTTTCATCTGTATCCAGACGAAAAGTCGACGAGAAATCAATATTTCAATAGGACCCTTCTCTCATCCATCCCTTTCACTATTTTTGATGTCGATGTTTTTTTCCTTTATTTTTCAAGAGCTTACTACTAAAAGTAGAAAATGCTCTTCATCCATGAAGTTATTTGATTTTATTTTGATGTAGCATTAATACATAAATACAACTTTTCAATCAAACGTATATAGGGTTTATTTTTCTTTAAGGTTGGCAAAACATATGGTTTTCAAGCCAGTAAAAGGATTTAATATTATTTTGACCCGTGAAGTACTTTAATTTGGAGAGTACTTTGAAGGTTAGGAATTGGGGAGGTTGAACATAAAGGAATTGAACCACATTTGCGTGTGAAGTGAGTGGAAAACCTATGTATACCGAAAATAGAGTTAACAAACGAAAAGCATATTTAAATAAATTAACATTAGATAATATATCCAAACATTACTATTCTATTTTTTGTAACATCATATCACTACCCGTCGTGGATGGCAATCAGAATATTTACAACCGAGTTAGAAACGAGGAAGAAAGAAAGAATTGGGAGGAATCTAAAATTAATTTCCGTGGATGGGAAGTGAAATATAATTTAATAAAAAAAAGGTTCAGCTCGGCGTTTTACCGTTCGGGTTCCACGCTAATTTATTAAAATAACACTGAGATTACAATCGTTAACTCTCGTTCATTTGAAAACCAGGCCAGATATAGTTGACGCATTGGCCAACGTGGCCATCATATCGAGTTTTAAATGTTTAAAACTTTTTTAATATTAGTTTGTATCGATTCTTCCTTCTCAATGCTTTCTTTAGTTTATTAAAACGAATTAAAATGTATTATATTGACTTAACTTTACAACTTTGATAAATTTGTTCTAATTTCGTGTATAATAAGTAGATTTGTCACAAAAAAAATTGTTTCAGATAATAACTGGTAGACTCTTTCATCATGGGTATTTAATTCATATTTCCAAAAACATTAGAATGGATAAGCACGTGATTTAATTAACTTAAACCAAATTTGCATCCCTCTTTGGCTGTTAAATCGACACGATATATGATATCCCCCCATTCACTTTAATACTTTTGTGATTGTGCTGAAACTCGAACTCTGGACCAGTATCTTAGAGGACAAAAGCGTTACTGATTAAAATAAGGTAGAATACATCATTAGTGGTAAGCGTCAGTCATCCGTCATCTCTTTTTCCATTTGTAATGCTCGGTAGTCATTATGTCTGGCAAACTTCCATGTCTTCGCGGGGGACCAGGTAGAAATCTTGATTTGGGAGAGGGACCAACCACTCGTGTAAGTCGAGCTAAAGTAGTGGGCGTTGGCGTGTCGTCTCAAGTCTTTTATCCAGAGATTTAGGATACTATCGACGATCTGATCACTCCACGTCAACAAGTTGGGAGCCTCAAAAAAAGAAATATGTCGCAGTTTAAGACAGAGGTTCAACTTCGCCGGATAACGAGATAAAATGCGGCTCATAAAAAGGGTCAGTATTCTATTTTTTTTAACTATTTCTTACTACTCTTCAAGGTTATACTAATTTTAATTGTGCTAGTGAGGCCTGGTTTAATAAGTTATCGTCTAGAGGAAATATGACATCATTTGCTTAGAGGAGGAGTGGGAATCTCTTTATAAAACATAAATGTAGGACTCCCAAAAAGGATTTGAACATTGATCCCCCTGTCACTGGCAAACTAATATATTTTAAGAGCAATGCCTTAGCCATTTGGACCTCCAGATTTATAATACGTACACATGGCATGGACAGATAATAATATGCCGAAAAAGAACTATAATTTCAAAATCAAAGTTCAATATTCCATTCTTTATAAATTACAGCTTTCTAATTTATATATTTAATATAGAAAACTCTCTCCCCATTATTTACTCGATTGAATATATCACGGTTATATTTTAAAGGTTGAGGCCCCTCAAAAGTTTTAAACTTCTGTTGAACGTGAAAATAAAAAGTGTTTAGAAACCAATAGTGATTTCTTTCAACACTCAGTCAGCATTTCCTTCTCCTCCCTTACCCCCCGCATCTAAGCCGCCGTGTCAAAATGGGCAAGGAGCCAAATTGACGTTCTCCTTCTCTCCATAATGTTTTTCATGGCGATGTCTTTTGGTTTTTGGATGAAAGGGAAGGACATCCAAAACGATGCTCATGGCTCCACAGGCTTGAATAGATGATGTTCACCAGATTATAGAATTTCGGTAAAAAAAAAAAGTCGAAAGCTAAAGATAAATACAGTCTAAAAAAAATTGTATTTAAAATTAAACATTCTCTACGTCCTTCCTTTCCGTTCTGGATATCCGCTAAGAAATTATGGAGGAAGAAGGTAGAATTTTTAGAGGGTTTGCACCTGTTTTGAAGTGTAATGGTAATGTGAAACCATTATGTAGAAGAGACTTACTCAGTACAACCGGTTGTATCTCGTACTTCACGTTAGGGTGTAAAAAAAATATTAGACTGACAACTTCGTACACGTGTCTACTGCTAGAGGTGAAATAAAAATTAAATAAAATAAAACTTAAAATTTGTTTCTCACACACAAAATACAGAACTCAAACTACCCAAGGAAAAAGAACATTTTATTTTTGTACTTTTTATTTCTCAGAATCTTACTACACATAGGGCTATTTGCATTAAAATACATTAAATTGAGAAGGTAAAGGAAATTAAAATTAGTAAAAAGAGTGGGAAAAATATTCGTGAAGGGAAATAAATATGTATTATATGAACACCTGACCTTAATTCAAACCAAATCTTTTCTTCTATGGCATATTGTGTGATGTGAGTCTAACGCTTCAGACGTGTACACTGGTTTAGTATTTGGAAATAATCTTTGGTGTTCAAAATTTAAATTTATGCCAGGTTCTTTGATGTGACGGTAAAATATAAATGTTTCACTTCAATTCAAAGTCAAACTTACTATTTATAGAAAGTTAATATACATACTCAAATTATACTAATGTATGTATATGTGTTTTGGTCAGAAACATATATTAAAGAGAGTAAGTACTGTTACTCTACAAGTATGGTCACGTAAGTCTTGATTCCCCTAGCAAGCAATCTATGAACCAGGACTGGTATTTGTAATCTCTTTCAAGGGAGAACTGTAAAACTCTTTATAAAAAGAACATCAACGATTATATCCCATATGCAGCTTCGATCAAGTTGCCAGTTAACGTGTCAGTTAATTAGCACAACAGCTGATAGTCTTTTAAGTATCCAATTCCTTGTTTTAATACGCCCTTACTTGTGTTTACGGCACAGACAGATTTAGTGTATTCAACCGCTTTATAGCTGTAAGTGGAGACGTCACATGTATCCAATAAACCTGTGAAATCTCACTACAGACTTATCAGAAGATATTTTTAAACTATTAATCATGAGACTGAGCCATTTTTTTCCCCCAATCAAATGGTTTCTAGCTCTTATAAGTTAAGTAAAACCATATTTTGTGTGTGTAAATTGGAGAAACAGCTAGACAATTATTTAAAGAGAGAAACAGCTAAATAAATGGTTTCTAAGAAATAAATTGATTTATTTAGTAACAATTATTACATTTATTTAAATACTTATTATTTTAATCTAATTCGGACCTGTTAACTAAAAATCAATATGCAATATCTTGAAATAAAATATCTTAAGGTATGTGTGTGTGTCTTAACACAAACTTCAGAATAGCCATAGATTACCTAGAAAGTGGAATACTTACATACTTATAGTGTAAACCAGGAGACAGAATCTAACAAAGGCGGATTTTCGATCTAATTTTGCCTTATTGAAATTATTTGGAATTCTTTCATGAATTAAAAGAAAAGTGAGGATTTTGCATTTTTACCATGAACTAAAATTATAATTTTCTTCCATATTTTTTTGAATTTATTTCTCAGTGCCAACATGCTATTATGCTAGTTTATAAATAAAAGAAATTTTATAAACAATTAGGAATGCCTGTGGCTACATTTACATTTAAAATACATCAACATAATCAACCACTCAATGATGTCAGAAAAGAATGAAACTTTGTCGAGTGCAGTGTTTTAAGTGCGTACGAAGATTCACGAAAAAGCACGGACTCACCCCCTCCCACTCCACACCCAGTTCATTTCAAGTGCCATCTTATTTACCCCCTCTGCTAGTCACGACCAATTTCACTGCTTATGCCCGTTTTTTAAAAAACTATTTCTCTATTTGTGAAATAACGTTATGGAATAAGCTTATCATGTTTTCATGAAAAATAAGAGGTACCATATATATATATACCATATATATATACTATATATATAAACTATATATATATATACCATACTATATATTTATATATATATATATTATCATTAAAAATCGAGATTTAAAAAAAATAATTGTATATAGGCCTACAGTTTTAACTTAATCTTCAAATGAAAGTTCAGTTCTTAAAACATAAGGATTAATATTCATAAATAATTAAAGATTTAGTTACATTTCTCTGTAATTAACATTAATGTACCATAAATAATAAAGTTTATAGATCCTTCGTATGAATAATATATTCCCCAGCAGGGTTTTTATGTGGAATCAAATTTTTGATGGGGTTTTCTATCCTTTTGTGTAGTATAAACCATAAGAACACAAACTCACTCATTTTTAAAATGTATGTCCGTACGCCCATTTTATTGTTTCCAACAAACTCAAAAAGTATTTTATTGGATCGAGACTGGACTTCTTGTGTTGTACTTATTTTTCAGGGAAACCTGGTAAGCTATATTCCATTACCGTGGTTTCAAACGTTCGCCGAAAAACTAGCGCAGAACATAATCGAGGTCACGTGACGAGCTCTAAGCCAATCGTAATATTTTTGCATCATCGGCGCGAGTTATTTCCGTTAAAGTTAAACTCATCTCTACTTTGTCTGCTCTACCTGAGATGTTCGGCACAGGAGAACCAATCAAATTTTAGAACCACCAATCTCAAATCAGTGCGCATGCGCATTTGCCAACGCATCCACTTAAAGCCAGAAACCATCAGACAACCTCGTTGGCCTTTGTGAGGAGATTTGAAATAACCCGTTAAGGTAAATTGTGTGCAACCATATATTGGATTGTGCCACGACACAAAATTATAATTTGAAAACATTCATTGAGATATATGTTTATCAACTATAAAATAAAAATATGTTTTAAGTTAGCTTTGCATTGCATCATTGGTCAACATACAGCGTGTGAGGAAGATTCTGCTTTCTATTTTCAGCGAACGTTTGAATCAAGCTTTACACTAGCTCATCAGCGAGCAAAGTAATGTCAAAAAAACGGGTGTAAGGATTGGACATTCGTCGCGGCTGGTATTGCGGTTAAATAATATGGCATGCGGTTTGCCCTGGGGTGTTGTTTACTGTTAGTTAAGCGGTATGCATTAATTTAAACCTAGCCTTAACTATGTAAATCAAAGATCAATATGACAAGTGACAGGCTGCTTAAGTGTATTTTTTATTTGTCTAAGAAACAATACCTAACTCCTAATTTGAATGAATAAAATTATTGTAAATATAACTCTAAAATAATAGTTTCCACGGAGATTTGCAATTGTTTTGGTGATATTTCCATGCCCCTAAGGAAAATATTACAGAGAAGAACTATACCAATTATTTATCAATGACGCAGTGGTTCTCGAATGGGATTAAGCTCAGCCTCATGAGGAAAAATGAGGAGCTATTTGAATAAAGAAATAGCAGCTTCAGTTTAGAAAACTGAGATTAACTGCTAAGGGGATCGTTGTGCTGACTATATAACACCCTCTATCCGCCAATATTGGCTTTATAAACGCTAACGATGGCAGCCAATCGGTCGGTATAGCTCGTTTTTGCGCTCACACTATGGAGCATGAGAAGGACTGCTCAATGATAAGATATCGTGATGGTATATAGCTTACTCTTTATTCTGAAAATAAGGAGTACAACAAAATCAGTTCTGTCTTGATCCGAGGAGTACTTTTTATGTTTACTGCCTACAAACACACAGAATGAACAGAATGAACCAAAGGCACAGACAAATATAGAGTTTTATTATGTGAAGTGATAGGCCTATTATAAAGTTAACTGTTACGTATTTTCAAATATGTCAAAAGTATCAGAAATATTATGTCTAAATAATTGTGGTACAATAGTATAGTTTTAACTATACGTACACAAGTTAGGTTAATGGAGAGGAAGGGAAGAACGTAGAATTTAAGAAGTTATTTACCCACTTCAGTGCAAAGAAAGAGTAAAACTATCTTACATAGTCTGCCAATCCGACCAGGATTAGAACCTTGGTATTCCCATCACTCACAATCCAGTTTAACACCCGACCAATGGGTTGGGAACCATGTTACTACTAATGAGGGTAACGTCTTAATTAAAATATAAAAGTATTTTTAATTTGAATTTCTAATCTACTCTAGCGGTCAAGCGTGTCTCTTCACCGGTGTCGTAATAAGTTCAGATTTTCTCTCGGTCTCATTTACCTGATTCCGTTCCATCTCACTTTGTCATTCAGATCGGACTGGGAGGGGATAATAAGGGGCTGGGGGAAGGTTAGAAAAAAAAAAGGATGGTAGTGATGAGAGGAAGGGAAATAGAAGAAGCGTCCGGTCAAAAGGGGTCATGGACTTTAGTACCCCGTGGGAAAGAAGCACTTCATGACAATAATACGCTCAGCAGGTGAGCGGGTGGAAAAAAAAAAAAAAAAGGTGGTGGTGGTTAGAATTGTGCGTGTTACCCGGCAACGACTTGTGTCTCTGCCCTCTGTCTCGATCTCTTCTTCTCCCGCAGTTTCCTGATTCCCTCCTCTACTTTTAGGGTTTAATTCTCATCCAATTCCTTTTCGTTTTTACGTTCGGTTTGTTTGTCTTTCCTACTTGCTTGTGTATCTCTCTCACACGCCTACTTTCTCCTTGGACTCTCCCTCTCCCTACTGTGCGACAGTTTTCTATTTGTGGAACGTACTGCGAAACTCGTTCTCCTCAATCACATCACTCACTGATCTACAGACCCATAACTTTGGTAGGATAGTTAAATGAGATTTAGAACTGCACAGTTCCTAAGTGGTATTTCCCTGTCAAAATTTTGAAAATTGAATCTTCTTATTAGAAGCTAATTATCTATAATATACTCCTATGATGTTTACTTTATCGCAATCTTACAGCTAGAGAAAGTATTGTGATCGTCAAAAAAATTTAACTCAAGATTTTGATGAATCTCGACGTTTCATGACAACCCGAATCCAAAAAAGATGTTTTTGAATTTTCGTCTGTCTGTCTATACCTCCAACTAGAGCCTAAATATTTTATCGATCGGGCTAAAGCTTTGTAGCTAGGGTTTTCAAATGGCTGCCCCGAGGGTTTTCTGGAATTGTATATCTAACCCTAAAATTAAGGGTAGTTTACTGAGGGGAAAAAAGAGAAAAAGTCGATTTTTCTCAAAGTCTACTATAACGATTTTGATTAAATTTCATTCCAAAACATGTATAAATATTCCAAACAAAATGGTTACTCTCAATATTTCGGCAAAATGACGAAACGTTCAGGTCAAATGCGTAAATTCTCTTTTTTTTATCGTATCTCCAAAACTATTTGTGATGTGAAATTACTTATCCTTGCAAATATATATATATATCTATTTATAATACAAATATTTTATTCGAAGCACATTTTTATCAAATCAATAACTTTTAAGCTATACGTAAATATTTATATGTTTTAACTTTTTGAACACTAAAGGTAAAGTATTGCGACCGTAAGAAAAAATATAATCTGAAATAATGATGTATGTTAACGTCACCTGACCCCCGAGCCATCAAAAGTGGTCTTTGCAATGCAGTCTTAAAATTAAGAGTAGTTTTATAAAGGGCGAAAAGAGAAAAAAATCGATTTTTATCAAAATCGTCTCTAACGATTTTGATTAAAATTTGTATCTAGGCGTTGATTAAAATTATAAACAGACTGGCTATTTTCATTTTATCACGAAAATGACTTTCAAGGTATTTTACAGAAGCGGAAACTTTTGTATTTCTGCAACTATTTGAGATACTATATAATTTATCATTGCAAAATTTTTATACTATTAAAAATTAAAGAATTTATACGAAATATATTTATATAAGACCAACAGTTTCTGAGATATTGACAAATATATTTATACACTTTTGTAAACTCTAGTTATAAAAAAGATTCAACTTAAGTTTTTAACACTATAATTCTCCAATGCCATAGAGTAATTAAATATAAGTAATTCTGTAAAAAATTGTTTGTTATTTTGTCATAAACCTCTTAGGAGAAATGTTTGTACAAAAATGATCTATCTCCTTTATTTTAGACTCAATAGTAAATAATTACATTTTTTATATGTCAAATTTATAAATGAGGAATTTAATTACCATTCGATGACCTTAAGGTGTCAACACTTGATAAAATGTCGAAAACTTTAATTGGAAGTGGAAGTTTTACTACGAAGTGTTGGCCCTTGTTAACCCAATATTATTGTTCCAAACATACAAATGATGACATTAATTCTTTAAAAATATAATTATAAAAATATAAATTTAAAATGCGGACTCAAAAATGTTTTACGTAAGTATAGTGCAATTTATGCTTGGGTTTGCTAGTGTATATTATTTTGTTTCACATATATTACGAGCTTTGAGTAATTATCTCCATTTTTAAACAATAAAGCGAGAATGTGCGTGCGTAGTTCCGTACCACTTATTTGTTTTAAATAAGATGCCTCAAGAAGATTTTTGATGTGGTCTTCCACCAAAATATTTTTTTGAAAACTGAATGCTTTTAGAAAATATTTCGTATACTCTTACTCTAATTTTTTTTTAAAAGTTAGATGGACATAGAAACTACAAAGAGTACTTTACTCTTGAATTTTCAGACAGTTAGATGCCTCTAAATGATATTTGAAGTGGTATTATAAGACAAATTTGAGTATTTAATGCATCTAAAAATCATACGGAATTTGATTTGTGGCCATGCTTCAGATTCATATTCAATAATATCAGAGGATTTTAAATGCATCCAAGGGGAAAATGGGTCCAATGGGGATTGATTGACATACACGTTTCGTATCTTATTTAATATGTTTATAATATATATAGTATATACATATATAATATGTATTATATATATATTACATTTAAAGTATGTGTGTCTGTTGCGTGATACCCACCACACACAGAGGACTGAAATTGTAATATTAATAGCTCATGTGCACTCGAAGCCAGAGTTTTGAAATCTTTGATTAGATTTTTTTAATTACTTAAAATCATATAATTGATTTTTGTATTATAGTTTGGTTGTCATGGAGTGCAAACAAGAAGAGTTTGGTATCTACAACATAATATTATTCTCATGTCGATATAATAATGTATATTCAATTGTTAAATGTTGTGTTCTATTTATAATATATAGGCCCCCTATTTTTTATATTGTTTAGCCTTTTGAACTTTTACCCTTTAAACACTTGTCCCTTTATACCCCACACCCTTTATACCATACACCCCTTAATCCGTACACAATTTATAATATAATTTATAAGGGAGTAGGGTAAAAAGGTTATAGGGTAGAAAGTATGAGTGGTAAAATTTGTAAAATGGTAAAATGTAAATCTAGTCAAAAATAGCAATAAGATCAAAATGGGGTCCAAAATAAATTATAAAATATAAAAATGTATAAAGGTTGAAAGTGGTAAGAGAAATAAAAAGGTGAAAATATTAAAAAGATGCAAAAGTGTTAAAAATGGAAAGAAACGGTAGTAGGTTAACGAGATGAAAAGCGTAAACGAGTTTGAAGGGTCTAAGTGGGTAAAAGAGCAGTAGAGCAGTAAGAGTAAAAAGTTTTTTTTATAAAGAATGCAAATATATTAAAAAGGTTTAAAAATTGCAAAAAAGGTAAAATAAGTATAATGGGTAAACAAGGTAGGTACATTAAAAAAAAAGGTAAAATGTTTTTAGTTTGATTTAATTACTATAATTTAACAATCATTTATTTATTCTGTGTCACTGTTATTTATGTTTTTACCATCACCAACAGGCAAGAGTACAAAGTATTGTCTATAGAAAAGTTATAGCTTAATCTTCAAAAGAAATGTCAGATTTTAAAACATTTTCAGATTAATTATCTCTAGTTTGACATTTTGTATTACTCAGCCTACTCTCGTGGTTAGTATCACAGTTAAAACAAATATATGATTAATATTTAAACATATTTTAAGATTTCGTTATTATTCTCCGTTGTTTATTTAATATAATAAAATTAACAAAGCTACTTTATAGATTCTTCATACGAAGAAAGAGTAGACCAGCTAGTATCTAATACTACCCTTTTGCTCCTCTAAGTTGTGAAGCTATAGGTGGGCCTTTGGTTTGGGAAAAGGGGGTGAGGGGGTCGACCGTTGATCTGAATGAGAGTTTCATCTGTGCGGGCTCTTAAAGCGGGTCTTCGTCGAGTGAAATGTTGCTCTCGAGGCAGGAAGGAACCAAATATTCTCATTTAAAAAAAAAAGGGGAGGGGGGTTTATTTTTTTTTTAAAAGAACGGAAGAAGAAAGAAAGGTATAAATAAACGAATTTAAAAACTCTTTTGTTAATGGGATCGGCTATTACGTCATGTTGGATGTAAATTTACACGTGTGAGTGAAGCTTTGTAAGTATGGTGGAGGCATTTTATCTAAGGCGCCACCTATTTTTACACTTTTTAACCTCACCACCCGAATATTTTGGGACCGGAAACAGCAGTCATTCCATGAAGTATTGTACACTTATTTAAGAAAGGAAGAATAAGCACGTTCAGTTACTTTTGACTAATATTATAATGTATGGAATTTTAATAAAGAATATTTAACTTGAACTTTCCTAACTACCATCCAACAAACAATCAACAAACGAAATACAAACTGGATATGCATTTAACAACACTCTCCTAGTATTTCTAAACGGGCTTACTGCCTGAATAATTACTGATTGGATACACCCGTATGCTAATGCTATTATCTTCCTTGGCCTCTCCCGGAATCGATCCGTTATGCCCTAGATTTTGGTCTACTGCACTAACTACATGGCCATATGGTGGGGTTAACTAATCAAAACATATTTATTTGAGTGAGATGTAGGATAATAATTATAACTGTTTAAGAGAACAAATGAATTTCATTAGCACAGGTAAAATTCTAACATAATAATAGAGGCTGAATAAAATGTTCTTATATAATTAAGAGATTATTGATTTTATAAAAATATTACTATTTCAACTTTAGCTAAAAATAATACTTTATTAAAAGTTATAATAATAATTTTTATTTTTATTATAAGATATAAAGTGTTATATCTTTATATTAAATATACTAAGGGATGGGTGATAAATTACAGTGATTATTTTTTTCTTTTATAAGAAAGTACAAAAAAAAATCCGTGTTGTGAGGCTGTAAACGAGATATACCTACCGAACAACCACCACCGTTAGCCATGATAGTGCTAGTAGTTGTGGATAGAGGGTGTCATGTGGTCAGCACAACGAGCCCTCCACCCGCTAATCTCAGTTTTCTAGACCAGAACTTCTAACTTATCTATTCAAGTAGCTCGCCATTTGTCCTCACGAGACTGAGTTTGACCCCGTTATAATTCCACTGATTTAAAGAAAGATTTTGGAAGAACAGGAGAACAAACACGGGACTTCTGGATCTATAGCTAAGAAATCAGATTACAGTAAAGATATATTAGCAGACTATAATTTCGCAGATATTTGACAAGCATTATGCAGTTAAACTATAAGCAAATAATAATCCTTAATATAACTTATGAAACACGTTGATTTCATAAATTTAATAAAATAAGGTGAAAATTAACTAAATAACTGATCAAATATACATCTGATATATATTTATATAGCATTACATAAATAAAGAGATTTAATTGAACTAAAAGGTTGAACAATAAATTTTACATGTGAGATGCGACGCTATTATTTGATGTGAGCTAAATTTATAAATTTATAATAAATTTCCAGCGTCACCTCTCATTAACCTTCCATTATATCATTTTAATTATTTAATTATTAAAACTAATAATCACAACTTATGAATGTGATGAATGCCAGGCCTTCACCATGGTTCGGATCCCTCGTTAAACTCTAGGTTCTCCCTTTCATCTCACAATCACCCTACAATTACACATTAGCGCAAGTGCGTATAGCCCGAACGGGCAGTAAGACGCGGTTCTAATAGTAATAATAATAATTAGGTTTAAATTTGCACGAAGAAGCTGTGTAAATTCATTAACGGTGTAACCACACTAAAAACCACCACCCAGGATTTGGGTTCCAGCCTCCACATCACCAGCGAAGCAGACAAAACGAGGTTGACGTATGGTTGGCGTGGCTAACAATGCAAAAATCAAATAAAATAAGAATTCAACTAAAAGCCATAATTGCATAAAATCAATTTATTCAAATAATTATATAAATTTGAAAATAAATACAAAGATATATTTATAATTTTTCCTTATTTATTAAAATAATATTTGGTAAACAAATCTAAGTATAGAATCTAAAATCTCCTCTCATAATCCCCCTTAACCCCCCCCTCCCCCAAACTCTCATCCCACCATCACCCTTTCCCCTTTTGAAAAATATTAATATTCAAACAGAAACATTAGGTAGTATTGTTTAAATTAAATGAATAATCATATAAACCCACAAAACCATTAAAACTCGTATAAAGTCCGTGTTTACTCATCTCTAAAATAATTGTCAACAAACTGCATAGGTTAACACGTTTGTAAACTGATAATTATCCTACATTATTTGTAATCCAATTAAAATGCATACCATGTAGAAAATCAGAATCATTCTTCCGTTAAACCAAACCCAAAGTAGTAAATGAATATTTTAATTGCACATCCCAGTAAATCCCTATCTATATATGCAATGGTCAGTAGCAGAACCTACAATAATGTTGTGACAAAATAATTTATATATAAATATATTATCATACCTTTTTACTTTAATATAATTAAAACGATACTTATATAGATTATAATATAAATATTGTCAAAGTGGATGAACATGTATTATATTATTTAAATATTTATTATCCAAAAAATGTATTACTAATAATTTGTATTTTTTATAATGTATTATACTTGAATAATTCTAACCTTTTCATATTATACCTAAGATAAGCAGGATTAATTCACAAGCCAAACTTATCCACCAATTATTTTAATCTTCATGGTGTATACTATTTACATTAGGCCTTTAAACTGAGCAAAGTTTAAAAAGTCGTGTAAATCCTGATCAGATATAATCCACAACTGAAATTAGATTATTTTGGGAAACATAAGACCTGCAGTTCCCTAGGCCATGATAAGTGATTTAGTGATCCTAAACCTTACCTAAGTCTAACTAACCAAACTATAGTGACCGTTGGAATAGTTCCTTCTTCAGTAAAAAAAAAATTATCCATGTTACCAGCCTGGAATCGAACCCGGGACCTATAGGCTCTTAGTTAGGTGCATTGGATGCTATACCTGTGAGGCCGGTTACTTACTAGTGTCATTTACTGTTTCTGCTAGCTAGTTTAAGTCTGGGATACACGAACACTAAGCTCAGAAACTGCAGGTATGGACTAAACAAAGAAGCCTTATCTAATGTTAGTTGACTAAGGTGAACTAACAGGTGTGTACACTGGAGAATTAGAAGTGAAATAGTGCTATGATCTACCAGAATTAATCTAGACTATTTTCAAAGAATTATTGTTTAAGTGTTGCTTGATTTTTCCTAAACAAGCACATTTGTCCAACCTGAAATACTTACCCTTCATGGTTACATTACTAACCAGATTTAAGATAAACCTTTCGGGGTAAAATGGAATGCCAATATTTTTTTATATATAAATGTTGAGTCCTGAAAGAGGAAAAATTAATCCCATAATAACTAAACAATAACGTATCACACAATGCTAATTGGTGAGCAGACCCGAGTTGCGCCGAATAATTGACCATCAATAAGTGTTCGAAAATGGTTCACTAATCCGAGCCCGAATTGCGCCAAGCTCAGTTCAGTTAAAAGAAAGGGCATACCCAATTGGCGCTGAGCTGGTACACACCATTGTGGGACAACCTGTTGTCCCATTCAATTCCAAACCCAGAGTCTAACATAATATAATCTAACATAGCTCAACCTAAGCTAACATAACCTCATTTTTAAATTAAGAACAAGGTCATTATGAATTTAATTTTTACTCAGCAGTTCGTATAAGGGTTTTAATGAGCTGTGATGAGTTTTTCTCCAATTCGTTATTTAATATTATTCTATAAAATTGTATTCTGGTCTTGGGATGTACTTATTTAGACCTATTTTGGTTTATTTATTTTGGATTTACAGTTGGCACAATTTGGGTCCGGTCACTACCTGAACCGAGTAGATTGACTCAATTTAGATGCCTTAGATGGAATATATACAAAAACGATATTATAAAAATAAATGGTACGGAGCACCGCCCAGACTTTCTCTCTCTTTCTATAAACTCGTAAGATTTCTGAACGGAATAATATACATTGTATCATCACCACTCCACATAAGAACACGCATAAAATAATATACAATGATATAGAATAAATGAGAAAAGAGGCGCATCTTTGTCCACCTAAGAACATTTCAAACAGTTTAATGTCTTCCACAAGGGTCAACACTTCGTATTAAAATTTCAATTTCTGGTTAAAATTTTAACATTTTATAAGGTGTTGCAGATCTTCAAGTCATCGCATTGATATTTAATTATTCATTAATACATTTTAACCAATAAAAAATATAAATATTGACTATTGAGTCTAAAATGGAGATAGATCATTGCTGTGCAAACATTTCTCCAATGAGCTTTAAGGAAATATAACATACTTTTTTTAGATACTTATATTTAATTACTCTATGGCATTGGAGAATTATTGCGTTAAGATTTAAGTAGTATATGTTTACAACTAAAGCTCACAAAATTGTATTAATATATTTGCAAATATCTCAGAAACTGTAGCTTTTATAAAAATTTATGTCAAATAAAAGTTTTTTATTTCTAATAGTCCTACAATTTTTCAATGATAAGTTGTTTAGTTTCTCAAATAGTTGTCGTGATACGGAAATTAACGCTTCTGTAAAGTACCCTAAAAATCATTTTCATAGGAAAATGAAAATAGCCAGTCTATTTATAATCTTAATCAACGCCTAGATACAAATTTTAATCAAAATCGTTTGAGCAGATTTTGAGAAAACCAAATTTTTCTCTTTTCGCCCTTCAGTAAACTACCCTTAATTTTAAGTTTTTATAGACACACAGACATACGGCATTGCAAAGACTATTTTTTAGGGTTCGGGGGGTCATGAGAAGTCGACATCCATCAACATTTCAGGTTAGTTTTTTTTACGGTCGCAATACTTAAACTTTAATGTCCAAAAAGTTAAAAAAATTCATATAATTGCGTATAGATTGAAATTTATTGATTTTATAAAAATATGTCTCGAATAAAATATCTGTATTATAAATATATATACATATTTGTAATGCTAAGTAATTTCATATCTCAAATAGTTTCGGAGCTATTTAAAAAAATGTTAATTGACGCATCAGACCGGAGCCCTTAAAGCCATTTTGCCGAAATATTGAGGGTAGCCATTTTGTTTGGAATATTTATTAACGTTTATAAATGAAATTTAATCAAAATCGTTTGAGCCGATTTTGAGAAAATCGACTTTTTCTCTTTTTTCCCTTCAGTAAACTACACTTTATTTTAAGTTTTAATAGACACACAGACAGACGGCATTGCAAAGACTATTTTTTAGGGTTCGGGGGGTCATGAGACGTCTAAATCCATCAACATTTCAGGTTAGTTTTTTTACGATCGCAATACTTAGGCTTTAATGTCCAAAAAGCTAAAAATATATATATAATTGCGTATAGATTGAAAATTATTGATTTTATAAAAATATGTTTCGATTAAAATATTTGTATTATAAATATATATACATATTTGTAATGCTAAGTAATTTCATATCTCAAATAGTTTCGGAGCTATTATAAAAAATGTTAATCTACGCATCAGACCGGAGCCCTTAAAGCCATTTTTCCGAAATATTGAGAGTAGCCATTTTGTTTGGAATATTTATTAATGTTCATAAATGAAATTTAATCAAAATCGTTAGAGCCGATTTTGAGAAAATCGACTTTTTCTCTTTTTTCCCTTCAGTAAACTACCCTTAATTTTAGGGGTAGATATCCAATTCCAAAAATCCCTCGGGGCAACCCTATGAAAACCCTAGATATCAAGTTTCAGCTCAATCGGTAAAATAGTTTAGGCTCTAGTTGGAGGTACAGACAGACAGACAGACAGACGGAAATTCAAAAACCACTTTTTCGGATTCAGGAAGTCATGAAACGTCAAAATTCATCAAAATCTCGAGTTCGATTTTTTTGACGATCACCATACTTTCTCTACCTATAAGAGAGAAAGTAAAAAGTGGCTAGAGTTCCAACCATTACTTCTCACACTTAATGATCAATGGCTATGGGTGAGTGAAACAAAACCTATTTATTTGTATTACCATTTTATTTTAATTCCATACAGTTACTTTATTTTTATGCTGTCTTAACTTTTGGTTATATCAAAATAATAAGCAGTGTTAAATCCATTATCATGAATGAAGGTACCAATATTGGAGGTTTGAAACAAATGATGTTTGTTTGCCGTCCCATAAAATGAATTTAAGTTTTGTAAAACACACTGATTACCAAAGTTTTTATATTAGGATTAGGTGTACCATCCTTCATCATACTAAAGATGACATTAAAAATCTTCTACTAGACCTCATTTATATTCCTTTGATCATCTTACACTTTTAGACAGTTTTTTAATCATTTAAAACTTAAAATTTTAGCTTTGACCAAAAAAAACACTTGAAAGTGTCATGTTAATAGAATTAGATAAACTTAGGTATATTTTTTCATTGTATAACTAGTTATTCAAAAGCAAGTCTGATCTACTTTAAGTCCATTTTACCACGAGTGTCAGTTTATATCTTGTGTGGTATGAAACATATAATGCAGTTTTTCATATACCACATCTACTGTAAGAAAGTTTGTGACAACTAGCAGAAGCTTATTTATTGCCAACATTAGCTTTGTCATTAATATCAATCTATTCGCAAATAATTATTGTTAAAATAATATTACTTAAAAAAATCGAAAAGCTAAACATTAAATATTTGACAGTGTTTTAAATTAAGAACCTTCTGATTCGATTCGATGGTCGTATGGTCTAATGTCCTAATCTCATGTTGAACTAGACTACCGAGGACTGAGAGATCGTGCGTCGATACCGGTCGGGTGCACTGAGGGAGGTTTTCTTAAATGGTTACCACCACACCCCACGCAAATACAGATGCATTTTAATCCAAACCTTCCTATCAATTACAGATTTGTGGGATCCTATATATTATTTCTGTTATCAACATCCCTTTTTCTCAACTAATACAAAGCCTACAGCGATGAATAAGGTATCAGTGGACAGGGTTTTTTTACTGACTTCTGACATAGCCTATTCAGTTAACGTTAAATCATATTGTTTGTTTAAAATTTAAGTTAAAAGAAAGATCTAACAAAATGTTTGTATCAATTACCAAAAATAAGCTCTCTTTGCTATTTTGTGTATACACTTTATTGAGTATTTAATCTCAACAACCCTACAAAAGACTAAATCATTTTTTTTTGGGGGGGGGGAGGTTGAATGTGCGAAAGTTTCCCAGGGGCTTACTGGTTACTACATAAGCGTATAACCGGAACTGATAGTAAAACGCGGTGCTAAATACTTTCTCAAAGTATATATGGAGTATAGTTTTGATGTCGGGTCTTCCGTTTGATATGTCTCTTGAATTGAAGTAAAGCAGTGAAAAACTGTGCCTATAATATTTTGTTTTTAGCAAGTCTCCTATTTTACCAGCCATACTAAGACTTTGAACAACATGCCTGCCAAGGTAAATGTAATTCTGTTGATACCTGACCTATGAGTTTCTTCATGAGTAAATAGAGATTATAATAGTTACATTTTAAACTAGCTTTGTATTCCCTATTAACACTCCAAAACACACCACTGCTAGGGTGGGTAGTAGGTAATATTGTGTGGTATAGGAAATAAAACTAATCTATATATATATAAATTTATTATTTAAACTATTATTTAGTGGTTGAGTGGTCTAAAGCATCACTCTCTTGTTAGATTGGCCAGCTAATGACTGTAAAGTTGGGGCTTGAATCTCTGTCAGGTCTACTGAGGGTTGTTTTATCTAAATAGTTTCCCACTCTCCTTACACGAGCATACAAGCAAATTACCTCTAGAATGATTCCTCCCTCATACCTACCACGATGGAATAATTTTCATAAACCTGAAAGGGTAGTAAGACGCGGTGATAAAAAATTTATATTTTAGTTCTCAAAAAAAAAAAAAAAGCCTTACTCTCAAATGTGTAGCTATTTACAAATTATGTATGAGCTAGATAAGAAAGATAATTTTTGTTTGGTATTTGTTGGGATTGATACAGAAGTTTCTTAGAAAATGGACGCCTTGAAGGCTGATAATCCTCTGTAGAGTTGCCCAGGCTCGTTTTCATATCAAGTGACATGAAGATATACACTAGCTTCATCGGTTCTACCAACACATTTTATTATGTATCGTAAAACACACATAAATAAACTGATGAATTTTTCCACTAGCTTCTCTGTACTGCTTACTCATAAATTAGCAGCTGAATAGTTATCGTATAATAGAACCCTTTTGATCGATACAAATAATTTCAACTTTAGTTGTAAATGTGTTGTTTCAAAATAATAGATAGGACGTTATTTGTATTTTAGAAATTCCCATATACAAATCTATATATAACAGATAATTATTATGGTATATTAATCAAATATGACTTTAGGATATTTAACTGCTTAGCTTTTGATCTTATTAGACCATATTAAATAATACAAACAAAAGTTATATTAAAATAACTTGTTCTGGTAGAGTTTCTAAAGTAGTCTTTGAATTTGCAGCTCTATGTTTAAACTTGGTGGTATTTGTTAAATTAGATTCAATCAATATCATTAAATATAATATATAATAATATTTAGCACCGCGTCTTACTACCCGTTCGGGTTATACGCTTAAGTACTAATTACGCTAATGGATTAGGAATTGGGAGGGTTGAATTTAGATGAAGTGAACCCGCATTTGCGTGGAGGGAGAGTGGAAAACCATTTAGGAAAAACCACCCCCAGTTCACCCGACCGAGATTCGAACCTCGATCTCCCCGTCCTCAGCAGTCGAGCTCAGCACGACTAGCGCGTTAGCCAACTACGCCACCGAGGCGGGTTAAATATAATAATAAACACAACCAACAAAACGTACTATGATTGTGAACTGTAAATTTAAATGGCTTATAGGCCGATGCTCATTATTTGTGATGATTTACGCATCAGATTGGAGCCCTTAAATTCATTTTTCCGAAATATTGAGAGTAACCATTTTGTTAGGAATATTTATAAATGTTTTGAAATGAAATTTAATCAAAATCGTTAAATAAGATTTTGAGAAATTCGACTGTTCCTTTTTTTGCCCTTCAGTAAACTAACCTTAGTTTTAGGGTTAGATATCCAATTCCAAAAACCCTTCGGATACAACCCTATGAAAACCCTAGATACTAGGTTTTAGCCGTATCGGTACAATAGTTTAGGCTCCAGTTTGAGCTAAAACAGACAGACAGACGTAAATTCAAAAACCACATTTTCAGATTCAGGGGGTCATGAAATGTCGAGATTCATCAAAATGTCAACTTCATTTTTTTTTAATCGCAATACTTTCTCTGCCTGTAAGATAGCAATAAAGTAAAAAAATTGTATTATTATTGAGTCAGTTAAAACTTGAAAACTAAACAAAATTCAATGGGTACGTAAACAAATACATACTTTTGTGTGTGTGTGTGTGTGTGTGTGTGTGTGTGTGTAAGGGGGGGGGGTTTCTGTCCAAGGGAAAGATTGAACTTCGTACCACTGCTGAGTGTAATGAATAAATTTACCACGATTTTTACTAACAAAATCGGATGAACTTCCTGTTAATTCGGTGATACATATCTAAAAATTTGTAGTTTATGTTTGAGGATATGAAATACTTAATAATCTAGACTATTATTAACACGCGTATCTCAATCTAAAAATAAGATTGAATCTTAGGGTCAATCCTAATTTCACAAAATTTATTAAATTATGAATAAATCATAGAAATAGAAAGCCTGAACAAATCCTTAAAATAAAAATATTTTGTTTTACAGCCATTTGTTTCTTTAAAAATAATGAAATATATATATATTTTTTAAGGTTTTTATACTAGAGTAAGTCTTTCTATTATCTCCTCGGCGTATGGTATAAGACTAGGCACAAGCTTTCACTATGGCAACATGTTTTTCCTAATATCAGCCGTAATAGTGTCTCGTTACTCGTTAACACGATACTGGTTGGGGTTCACTAGATCCGGTGCGGGGAAAAAAGTCCATGTGTTTAGGGCATTAGTTTGAACTATACCCCTAGAATCTTCCGCAACAAAACGCAGCTCTGCCATGCGAAGTCTTCATAATCCAGGGTATTTGTCGAGGCAAGATTCAGTGCTCAGCACACAGAGGGCGTGAAATTAAAGGGTCACTCACATTCAAGACGCGTTTAGTTGAAGAACCATCTAAGGTAAACCTTTTATTCGTATGGTGAGAGTTATAATGCTATGTTAAAACTAGGTCAAATATCCTTAAATTGGGGGTAACCATTTTGATATATCATGATTTAAAAGAGTTGATTTGGTTTTTGTAATAAATATATTTCAATTATAATATTTCAATAAACTTTTTTATCAATATTAGCAATTGCATATAGACGATTCATTCTAGATTAATCAAATTCCTCAAATTAATAATTAAAACCTATACAAAGGCATTCGAACTTAACATAAATATAATTTAGTATGGTTTTTCGATGATAGGAGGCACAAGGTTCATATACTGGCAGTGTTTAAAGAATTTTGTTTTCCTAGGAGATGTTTTCATCCTCTCATCACGCAAGTATTGGTATATTTCTTTAAAATTCTACCTGTCATCTTTAATGTAGCTAAATGTGGATAGTTTGACCATATAAGGACGTGGTGGGAAAAAGATAAACATATGTTGCATTACTTTTACAAATATGTACAGACACAAATTTAATATCTTCATCCAACACACATGCATATCAACATGTATTTGACTGTTTACACATGACATGTATTCAAAAGATGTTTCTGGGATGTTGATAGAACCAGCAAGACTTCACAAGATTATGTACTGGTAGCATGTTACCCACCAACCCACACTACTCCATTGACCAACCACAAACAAAATAATATAACAAATAAATTTATGTTTATTGATATTTTATCTTGATACTGAATGTGAGGTATGATGAAAAATCAACCACAAGCTACCCTTGCATGCACTTATGACCAATTGACTAACTAAAAATACATATAACAGCACCAATTTGACTAACCTAAGATACGAATATTGACACCCAGTTAACATGTCCCTTCTACTCTATACTGCCAAAATGTTTCAATTCACTTTGATATGAGATTAGATTCAGATCATCACTGATGGATTATACGCTTCTTACAATCCAATTACGATATATTCTTTAGTATTTAATTAATATAATTAATTTAAATCATTTTAACCTATTCACCAATTTGAATAAAAAAACGGGAATTAGCATTTTTCCTAAATTCTGATTCTCAATGCGTCTTTTCCGGTGAATGCTGTACGGTTTAAATACTAATTCCTCCTCAGTATATATAAGCACCACATCTTACATCCTGTTTGTGTTGTACATAAATACAATGTACCAATTACTCTAAGGTGTTTGGGAGTGGAAAAATGAATTAATTTAGATAAAGTATGCAATTAATTTTACGAAGAGAGAGTAAAAAAATTTAGGAAAACCCAACCACAATATAACCAACTAATAATCAAACTCTGATCACCCCATCCTCTGCAGTCAGTCTAATACGAGAGTGACGTCTAAGACCATGCGGCCACTGAATTAGGTATGATATCTTAGATTATTTTTTAGTCACCATTAACACATACATAGAAAATGACATACAATATAATTGTTTTATTTCTACGTCTAGAATATTTTCTAGCAGAATGTTAGTACCTAGCATCAATGTCACTTATGCCCTTATTTCTCTGTGCCCATAATATGAATCCCTATGGAGCCCAAACCCCAGCGAGTAGACCAAACGTTGTTATCGTTCCTTACAGTATAATATTTTCACGCCAAATATTATCGTAGCTTGAATATTGTCGTCATTCAACTGTTACGTCCCATTACTCATTAGATAATTAACCATGTAAAGGCTGTAATCCCTTTGGGAATATACTTCATAGTATTTTTTGGGGGGGGGGGGGGTGAAGGTGGTAAACTATTTTATATTTGTTCTACCATTGAAATGATAACCAAAGTCACTCACTAGAAAAACAAATATACACTACCACAAAGGTAATAAATTGCCCAGTAAACTTTCCTGTTTGTTCAAATTGGAGATTTTTTTAATAATTTAACCACTCTAAGTATTTTGTAATTTCTTTAACATACGGTCAACAGCTCAAGAGCTTTTTTTTTATAGAGATCCACTACTCTTTTATGACATCGGGAGCTCTGTCTAAATAGCACCCACGTATTCCCTGACTAACGTAAATTATGTGTAGGTTAGAGTTTAGGGCTTTTTCCAACGGGTGTGGCTTAGGATTCCACACAAGACTGTTTCCTCTGGTTTAATTCTATTTTGTTCTAGTTTAATGTAGCAAGATTTATCTCTTTGGGGATGTATTAATAACACTCCCCAAATAATATACATTTCTATAAGTGTAGATGAAAATATTTTAATATGAGATTCTTCTGCCAGCCTAATTATGCTCGCTTAGGCATTTGCTGTCATTTTAAACAAATAATTTGATGTAAATTTAAATAACGTTCTTTCATCATGGTAGGGGAGTAGTTCAATGAATATACCATTTTGTATATTATGGAATAAAATGTTAGCTTTAATAATAATTATCACTGACACACTACATTTAAAATATAATATTTTGATCCTTCCTTTATAATGCCGATCATCAAATTATATTGTATTTCTTACGCCTTATGTTTGGGGATGATCGCACTCTCGAGAAAGCTACATTTTATAGCTGGCCACGGCTGAAAACAGAAGTAGGGTTAGGCCCTGGGACCTAATAATTTTCATTGAAAATGACAATCGTATTGGGAACTGTCACAAGCCAACTACAGAGATTAGGTCTTGATCGGTATTTGCGAGATCTTTCTGAGGTATAAAATCTGGCTCCCATTAGGAGAAACCGAATGGAAATTTTCTGAAACGATTGCTTTTAACAGTTTATCGATTGCTTAGCCAATTCCATTAGAAAACAGACTGTTCGGTAAACAAATTTCGTAAGAAAATTACTATCACAGAATTGTTTTTCAAATTTACTATGTGTGGAGGAATATTTTAGGGAGTAGGACTGTTGAGAAAATCAACAGGATAATTATAACTTTATTTTATCTCATCGCAATCAATAGAGTCCACGCTAGAGTATTACTATTTTTATTATTATTTAGCACCGCGTCTTACTACCCGTTTGGCTTATACGCTTAAGTACTAATTACGCTAATGGATTATGAATTGGGAAGGTTGAATTCAGAGGAAGTGAACCCGCATTTGCGTGGAGGGAGAGTGGAAAACCATTTAGGAACCCCCCCAGTTCACCCGACCGATATTCGAACCTCCATCTCCCCGTCCTCGGCAGTCGATCTCAACACGACTAGCGCGTTAGCCAACTACGCGACCGAAGCGGGTCCACGCTAGAGTAGAAAGCAACATATCATTACAGTAGCTGTATAATCTCCTCATTGACAAACATCGTCGGTCACAATTCTGGCATTTTTCAAATGTTAATATATCCCTGACATTAAGATGTTCGCCAAACGATTCCTCAACTATATCACTTGCTAAGTTGGTCTGGCTAATTGACTATGTCATATTCCAGCGTATTGTTATTGAAGAGCAGTCCATCTCCACGCTTCAGAAGCCATGCACTAAGGTTCGGATCCAGTAAACGCAAGCTTCCAGTAAGCCTCAGCTTCACAAAATACGACATTAAAAAGTTTTAAACTGGTGTAAAAAAACAAAAAGGGTAAAATTGTTAAAAAGGGTACAGGGAGAAATGCGGTAAAGAATACTAAGATATTTTATCAGTTGTGTGGTCGAGGATGGATGGATAGATGGACGGACATGGGGACAATTGGAATTGTAAAATCCTCTTTTTAATTTCTCTAAGACTCTTGGAGAGAGAAATAATGAGATCGTCAAAAAATCGACCTTTAGAATTTGATAATTGTAAACGTTTGATGACTCCATTTAATCCAAAAAAAAGTGGTTTTCACTAAGCTATATCTCTTTCTGTATCTTGGCCTATTAATTATTCAAAATCATTTAATTGATCAGGCTCAAACTTGGCATCTAAGGTTTACAAAATGTTCTCCCAAGTATTTTTGGAATCGCATATATTAACCCTAGAATTAAAATTAATTTACTGAGGGGCAAAAATAAGATACATTAATTTTCTTGAAGTGCTTCAACGGTCTTAATTAATATTTCATTTAGCTGCACACTGTGTAGCAATTAAAACTAAATAACCCTTTTCATTTTATAATCAAAAGTCTTGGAGAGAAATTTTCAGCAGCAGAAATTTCCAATTTTATTTATATCTTCGCAACTCTTTAAGCTATCATTGTAAAAATATGGGTAGTACTATTAAATAAAAAAAGGTTTTAATTGAAATACATTCAAAACAATGATTTATATATATTTTAAAACCTTACTTCACCTCTGGCATGGTGTGTGCATTCACGCTTTGTGAATATGTGGAATTCCAGGCCCCCCACCTTGGTTCGGAACCCACGTTAACAAACTATAAGTAAATATCGGATGGAAACGGAACTCTCCTACGTTCAATGAAGGACGGGTTAAGTGGGTGGGAACACATTGGGTTGTTATATTTGGTGTTAGCTCAGATACTCCTTAAGTACCATTGGTGGCTAAATGGTGCTTTTCTAGACCCTTCTACACCACGAGTGTGGTGAAGGACGGTGGCTAGAGGAGCAATACATCATCACCAGGAAAGAATTATACATATATAAAACTATACAGTTAACCTTACACAACAAGACAAGATAATGTCTTAAATATAACGAGGACTGGTATTTTATTGTTATGAAAAACAAAAGACATTTTGAAGCGCACACGCTTGGGTTTTACATGTACTTAATAAATTTTCAATATTTTAAAGATAAACAATTGTGTTGAGCCTTTGACTATATAGATTAAGTTGCCCTCGAATGAGATTTGAAATAAATCCCCACTTTTCGAGTTTAAACAGATTTTTATTTAAAAAAAATCATGAGTTTTATATGACCAAGTGCTGTTATATGTGCTTGATATAAATAAACTAAGTTCCAAACATCAATATCACTCAGGAAACCAATTTGTTCGCGTTTGTGACGTTGAATTCACCTTTAAGATCGTTGATAAGAAATTTATGACGCCCAGAACACATCGAAAGATAATATTAACTCGTTCGATTAAGGTGAAGCTTAATGATTAATTATTATTAATGATTAATTAATAGGGTGTCTTGAATGGGTAATTTATTAGTTTTCGAGTCTTCCTATATGAAAAATACCTACGTATGACAAAAAAACAATAATTCACTTTCAAAATAATTTAACCTGCCAACTTAAAATATAATTTAGATTTTCAAAGTATTTTTTAATATTTTTTGTTTACAAAATTAAAGTTTAAAAAAGAATTTAATAGATATTTGTATTATATCTTAGGGGAAATATAAACTTTGTTTCCCCTTTGACATTTTTTATTAAATCTTATTTTTAAAATGGAATTAATGTTCCATTATAATAAGTAAATAAGAAAATACCCACACAAGTGGGCATGTTAACTATTTGTCAAACAATCTAGCCCGCTCTCCTATAACAGTAGGATATGGTTCAAATATTTGCCTAGCAAATAAGGGTTTTTTCCTAAATATTGTTCATAAATGAAGAATGAAGAGTTAAACTTTATAGGCTATATGATTTCTTGTTGGTTTTTTATCATCGTATCTCACTACACGTCCAAGTTAAATGAATATGTACTAATTACATTAATTGAGTGGGAATAAGGAGCCTATAAGGAAGGTGCCTGAATTTTAGTGATTGGATCACGTGAGCTAATTTAAGATAAAATTACTTGCAGTGTGCCCAGCTAGGACTGAAACCCTAACACCACAATTATTTGTAAACAATTTTTGTTTACACATTCATCCCCAATGCCCAGTATTACAAGGGATTACACCATTTATTTGTCCATATTTTGAGGAATTTCGGCTCTATTATATCTCGATTTTCTTACGAATTGCCTCTTTTGAGAGTTATTCTATCATTTAAAGAAGGATTCTGTTCTGTTTGAAAAAATAGCCTTCCAGTTAGTTATTTGTTATAAAATTAGTATATATATATATATATATATATATATATATATCTATATACTAATTTTATATATTATATATATATATATCTCGAAAGAAAGAGATATGTAGAGAGAGACTAGAGTTTGGGCGCTCAAATCCGAGAGTATTTAAAATCCTATGATATTCGAGATATTTAAGATTTGTAAAAATCTCAAGTATATATCTTGAATACAATGAAGACTTTTACTTCAAATAATAATTTTAAGCAATTTTGGTAAAATTAATTAATTATAATATATATGTTTATTTGGAGGAATAAAAACATAACTGAAAAGAGCATAGTGGTAATGATACAGGCTAATAAATAAATAAATAGAGTGATATATATTTGTTGTTTATGATATAAAATACTTGACAAACAAAATATAATTTATTTTAATTGCTTCAAACCAATTTTTAAATTGCAATTTTAATATTTCCACTTTAGAGTTAAACACATTTAAGGATTCGAGGATTCGAATTTTTAAATTTGAATGCAAGATTCGATATAAAGCTCAATATTCATATTCTAGAAAGATATAATTCTAACAATCGCTAATGTATTTAATTATTTCCTATATATATAAGTATATATTCGCCAATAACCATAGTTCCATGTGAGTTTCGTGTTTTTAAACATTTTGAAACTATTCAAAAAAAGACCCCTTCCAGTTACTTTTCTCGTATTCTTACCAGTTACCTAAAATGTACCTTCCCCCCCAAGTTTCATTGTTCCAGTTTTAGTGGTTTTAAAGATAAGGTAATACCATTAAACATGTTTAAATCACTTTTTTCACCTCCTTAGATGTTAAATTTGACAAAATCCCGTTTTATCAAATACCTACGACCTGATAGGAAACTTTATGTGGAATTTAAAGATCTTAGGTCCAGGGTTTTGGAATTCACCATGAGTAAATAATCCAATCACTTGTAAAGTGACTGTTTTTTAAACCTTTTCAAAACAACATTGTGTTATATGCCTCAACGTTGCAGTCTTGTAAAGTAAATTGTGGCGTGATAATTATGTGCCTATTGCCCACCATAACCTTAGGTCCAGCTTGGGTCACATAGAATCCGTGTGTATGTGCAAGGGGTTAAAGAGAGTAATAGATTATGTGAGAATGTAGAGACTAACTAACTAGGTTCACTGAGTCCCAACATACATAGATTAATCAACTAGTTAGTGAGAGAGAGGAAAGTATAATAACTTGAACTGAATTATATCATTAGTCGTTTAATATACTTTACAAACAAAAACGTCATAATATTTTACAAATTTTATTTCTTTTAGGTACTTATTATGGTGGATGTTTGGGGTGATTTTTATTCCCATCTGACCAATTTAAATATTCTACCTTACTGAAAAACTATTTATTATTTTATCTTTGAAAATTTGGAAACACACTGTTGCGTCCTTGGTGATAAATGTGTTTTTTGATGTCACCACCAGGGGAAGAAGTGGCAGCCGTGTCTGTGTGTGAAACCTAGGCAGGACTCCTGGTCGAGCAGTGTACCGGGACGGTCAGATGTGGTAGAGTCAAACAAAATAAAATAGTGTACAGTTCACTAATAAATCAAAAAAAATACACCCCCCTATTCACCAGTCTGTTTGGAAATAATATTATTTAATATTCATATGGTGATTTGAAGTGATTCAATTACATTCCTGACAATTTAAATTTTCTGGCCTACCATTTTTTTTTAAATCCTAGACTACCTTACATCCACACGCCCCTTTTTCTCTAATAATAGCAAATATTATTTGAAATTTTAAATGTTCATACGTTAATAGTTACACCATTTTGAGTGATTTGTACATATACTTGCCAAAAATGTAGTTTAATCTATTCTTTTGGAAATTTTAGCCCCAAATTCCTACTAGGCCCTCATCCCCCAAACCCCAATCTTCACTTTTCTCCCACTCTAATTATTAATTTTCCAATTTTAAGGTTTATTTGGTTACATGGAGTTGTGTTTCTGCCTTCCTGCCAAAATTAAATTATATAGCCACACCTAAAATATATTATAATCCTACTGCCAGCCCCCCCACCCCCCATAACTTATTTTTTGAGTCATATTTAAAACTTTTTTAATTTGCAGTCTTTTATATTTGTTTGGAGTTGTATCTGCCAGACAAATTTATTTTATCTACCAGACTGAGAAGAAGTAGATTCTTGTAGGTTTTTAAATTAATTTTGAAAACCCCCAAGGTCCCCATTTCCAACTCACTCTATGAAATTTTAGATTCTAAGATTAATTTGGTTGTCTGGAGTTTTCTCCTTAACTATTTGCCAAATTTGAATTCTCTAACCTAATCAAAGATTTTCTAGTTGTAGCTCCCCTCCACTGTCAGCCAATTACTATAGTTAATATTTTTTAAACAGAAATTCAGATTTTAAACCTAATTGTAGTATTCCCTATGTCAGCCTAATGAATTTTCATTGTATACTACACAGAAATAGTTGAAAGTATTAGTTTTGGAAATGTTGAGGCCCCCATCCCCTTTAAACTCTCATTTCTACAATTGTCATTAAGAAATTTCAATTTATAATAACTGCTTGGTTATTTTCAGGGGTCTTTAATCCATATTCTAAAATTTAAATTTTCAATTACACTTTAAAGTCATTTTTCATATCCCCAACAATCAATTTTCACGGGTTTCATTAAAAATTGAAAATTTTCAATACTTATGGTTATTTGGCATGATCTCTTTATTTTCTTCCTGGATTTTAGTTTTATACTTCACTCGGAATTAGTTGTATATATTATATTTGGAAATTTTAATCCTTTCCCTAATCAAAATGATCTAAATACCATTTTGTAATTTCAATTCTTATGATTAACTTAGCTATCTGGATTTATTCTTCTACCTGACCGCTAAATATACATTTTCTTGAACAACTATTATTTTTCTTGAAAAAACATTTTAATAGTTAATAAGGAACGATTAAGATTAATAGTGATATAAATCAATTCTAGGTAAAGTTGACAATCTGTATTAATTTAACATGTAAAAAAAAAATAGATGTATGATATAATATAATAATGATATAAGCACTATAATTTGAATCATAAATGAAAAAATGAAAAATATTTTTGATAATAATAATTACAATTTATAATATCTTATGATGAACAATTATGATGTAATCATATAAGTTTTAACAAACTGTTAAACATCTAATATGTTTCAAACTTGTTAGATGTTTGTTAAAACTTATATGATTATATCATAAATGTTCATCATAAGATATTATAAAGTGTAATTATTATTACAAAAAAAACTTTTCATTTTTTCATTTATGATTCAAATTATAATTCTTATATTATTATTATTATTATATTTTATCATACATATATTTTTTACATGTTAAATTAACACAGATGGTAAACTCTTCCAAAGATTGAATTCTCTCACTATTAATATTATTTTTATATTCATATCCTTTTCCCCTATTTCCTGGGGTCAAACATAAAAGTTAAAAATTGTTAGACTTTTATAATTGTTTGGAGTTGTTCCTTCAGCTTTTTGTCAAATTCCAATTTTATACCAAACTAATTAGCAGCTTCTTATTTTAGTTATATGTTTTAACATTCTTACTTTAATCCGATACGCCTCGGGACTCATTGTGTGGATGCCGTACACAAATTAATGTCATATTCTTATTCTTTGAAATGTAAAAGCCCACAGAGTGCAAATTTCATCGATATCACATGATATAAGATTTCGCACCCCTTTCTGCCCATTTCCGCCCCCTTCAGGAAATTAAATTAAAAAACAACACAAAAAATCCCATCCATTTATAGAAATAAACCTTAATTTTATATTTCAATATTTTATGTGAACTGGTTCAAAAGTATACATGATAATAATTCAAAAATGTCCAACCTTCTTTTTATAATCTAGAGGTGAAATCTCGCTAGAACCCAGTCTTACTCTTGCCTAAGATTTCCCCACAAAAAATAAATTTTCCATGCCTAAAGATTAAAGAAATATGGCGAGTGAACCTGCGAGTGAGTTTTTATTTGTATTTAAATTAATTGTTTAATTAATTTGTCTTCCCAAAAGAATTAAATCACTAAATAAGTGGATAAAAAAGAATGTCAAGTCATAAAAAGTATATTAGCTGGTTATTTTACAAGTAATGGAAGTTGGTTATTTCGTGCATGCAATTCAGAAAAATGAATCGAGTTTATAAACAATTTCTTCTTTTTTAAATGAAAATATACCTTTGGAAGTTACATCAAATTATTTTATTTTGTTAGTAAAAATCTTAATGCCAGTAAAACGCCAACTATATAGGACGATTCTTTTGTGATAGAAAATTATACATAAAGAGAACTCTATGAAAATAAACCTTTTTTTATAATTTACAAATATTTTAGATACGAGGAAGGACAAATACTTTCAAGTACTTCTTTTCAAATAAAACTTCAGTCTAATTGAAAGTTTGTAAAAACTTTGTTAAGTAGTTGGGATGTAAGCTTGTAGACGATTTGAAGAGAACGTCAAGTAACTCATTTTATATCATTAAAGTTTTATCAAAAGCTGTAATTAGCCCTCAAAAGACGTCTTTATTGAAATTGAAGGGTAAATTGGCTCATCGCCCAACCCCTGACTTCATTGGTATTTTAGTTTACCAATGTTATATTAGTGAGAGAAAACTTAATTTATTAGTAGTGGAACCAAAATAAATTTTAGATAATATTATTGAATAAATAAAATGTGTGTAGTAAGAATCATAAGACATTTTCTATTAGTATCAGTATTTTAGAAACTTAATAAATCAAGCAGATGATTAATATTATTATTAAATAATGTTTAGTTAATACTAGGTAAGAATATTACTAAACTAGTTAAACATGTTATTGATATCGCCAAGTTAAATTTATCGCATTGAATAACCATTTCGAAAATAAATAATTACAATATTGCTGGAGAGCTTGAAATGCCCATAACAGATAATGAGTATGTATGAGTGTATATTAGTCCTATATTATTTATGTTCTTTGGTGAATTGCGATTTTATTTTACTTTACAATGATAAGTTATTTCACTTCTCAAATAGTTGCCGATATATGATCAAAATCTTTAATGATTCTTATATAAATACCTTCAAAATAGTTTTCATGAGTAAATGAGTAACCATTTTGTTTTTAATTTTTAACAATGCCTAGATTATAAATTTAAAAAAATGTTCAGTCAGATTTTAAGAAAATCGATTTTATCTGTTTTTGCCCTTAACTAAACTTCTTTTAATTCTAGAACTATATATAAATATGATTCCAAAATCTCCTTGCATTAACCTTATACATAACCTTATATATGTTTAAAGTTTTAGTTCGACAGGTAAAATAGTTTCAGCTCTATGCCAAGTTACAGAAACACAGACAAAAATGTAGATAGGATCACGAAAGCCATTTATTCGGTTTCAAGAGGCTATGAAACCTCGACGGATATCAAAATTTCGACTTAGAATTTTTTTTTTTTACGATTACAATACTTCTCTCTTAGAGGGATGGAAACGAACTAAGAGGGATGTTATAAAATAATAAAACCCATTAAACCTTGATAAAACACAATCTTTCCTCTAATATCAAACGTTAGTAAAAGAAATAATAATCTGGAGGAAAGCTTATTTTTATTTATTACTTACGCACTCTATGGCATTAGGAAATTGTAAGTTGATTACCACACTTACAAAATAACTTAACCTATCCCTTATATGGAGATAATTCTATCCAGTCCATCTCATTATACCCTAACCATTTTCGGTCCATTCTAATGTTATCGTCTAGGTCTTTCCAATTATTGTGTCTTCCAGGGCCATCTTTAGCTACAGGCCAGAATGTTAATTGTGGCAACTCCACTTGTAGTGACGTCATGAGACCTAGTGATCTGCTGGTTCTTACTGATATTTGTTTAAATATTTACAGTTTTAAGCATTTAAAAACTGATCACTTTGAATAATAGATGATACTGAAAATAATTTATTTTAACATGATTTACGTATATCACTAAACAAAAATACTTCAGAGGTTGAAAAATACTACAAATAAACATGTATATAATAATTTTAAAATAAATTTGTTAGGATTATGTACCGTTCACAAAGATGATTAGAATATTCTAGTGGGAATTACAAAAGGGCACTGGCTTGAAGCCTAGAAAGATAATTCATTGTTGCACTAATCCAATAGGCCTAGGTTCAATTTCCATGTCCAGGTGTAGCTCCTAAGCAAATATTTAATACATTTAAGAGTGTTATTTAGTACCTTGCTTTGAACACTTATAAACCATGGGATATATTATTTTGAAATATTACTTTTTTAAAGTGTTTAGCTCTTCTTCTTTTCTGAACAAGAGTTTTAACTGCAAAGTTTATAATTCATATACGCGATGTAGTTAAAGTATATTGTCAAGCTTTGACAGAACCAAAGAAAGTAATTCATGCAAGTAATTACCGAAGAAACAGGTGTTAATACATTTAATTAAATCTGGAGCCTTATAAAATGTATTTATAGGCCCAACACAGTAAAAAAAAATTTAGCACTAAATTTTAGTAACCGATCGGGTTGTATGGTTATGTGCTAATTATGCTAGTGTTTATTTGGATGAGGAAGATTATATTTATAGGAAGTGTACCCGCATTTGCGTGGAAAAAGAATGGCTAACTATTTTAGAAGGAACCACGCTAAGTACAACCAACCGAGATTAGAACCTTAGACCAAGCGCCACTAATGTTGGTGCACAGGAAATGTTAGTTCTAATTTTTGTGTCAAAGAAATTAAATTTTGTAATTTTATGTTATTAAAATCTTCATTATTGTATGTCCAATAACTTCAATCCTCAAAAGAGTCGTTGATCGACCAGTAGGTCTTCTTGTTGTAAGACCATTGAAATATCTAGCATTTGTTTCATGTCCAACTAAAAATGAATGCAACAACTGTATTTCAAACGAATATATCGTTTGTAGTAAGCTTAATCAAACATGTACTAAACTGAAGTTTCAGGAATTATGTCAGCTGTTAGTTAAATATCACTAATCACATCAACAGAATTTTCATCTACTGTGTGTTTTGCTATATGTCCCAAAACATATTGCAATAGAAACGTGAACCACACAAAATTCTAAATCAAGTAAATAAAACGAGAAACAAACATCCTGCACAGAAAAACAAACTGGACTAAATAAGCAATACTGCACGTGGCTGTGTTGTTGACCGGACTCAACGCAGTGTTGCCAAACTTCAGTATTCTGGCCTGTGATTAAAGACGGCCGTGTCTCCTCCCATTGGGTTCGACAGTCAGTGCCTTGAACAAGGTTCTAGATTCTCCCATTAGCGCTGCATGTCCTGCCCACCGTAATCTACAAGACTTAGTTATCTTAGAAATGTCTTGTGATGAGTACAGCAGGGGTGGACTGGACTTCCTGGAAGATACCGGTGGGCCGATTTGCCATAGATACTTAAAACTGAAATAAATATATTTATCCACTCCTAGATTATGTTTTTAATCACATTTTAATGAAAAGTTCCAGTGAGTTTGAGGTTCCAAGAATACATTATTTGTGAGTGTGTGTGTATGATGGACTTATATTTTAAACCTCCCCATTTGTTTTGTCTTGATTTTGTTTATAAACAAATGTAAAATCATTTGTTTGAAGATCCACACAATTAGCGAGTGGAGGATCATTTAACAAACCTTAATTGATCAATAAAGACACCCAGCTATTGTCTTAGATTAATATTTAGAAGCGTTTATTCTTGTGTCAGTATAAAGTAAACACTTATCATTGATAGGCCTACTGTAGAGTGTAGGTGATATAGCCTTGGGATTAAGTCAACTAATAATAAATATAATATATATATATATATATATATATATATATATATATATATATACCTAACCTCACCACTTCAGCTTACACTGAAACATTGCTTCGTTGTATATACTAATATATGCTAAGCACCATCATATTTGTCGTTCCAGTTTGTTTGGAATCTTCTAGATCATCCCTTGATCACAGGGTATATAGCTCATCAGTATGTAACCTCGTCCACTCCTAAGTATCCTCATCTCTATTGGATTAAACATTTTTAATCATACATTCAAAAAATTAAGTTTTAAGACAAAGGAATTTTAGGACTTAGTTTCAAGTGATAGTAATGAAGAATAACCATCAAAATAAGTGCATTGGAATTAGTGTTTAGAGAGTATGGTAAAAGTATAGAGATAAAGGACAAGAGGTCAAGTGGTAAATAATTAGTAAGGTATAAATAAATACCTTATTTAAAAGTGGCTATTGGTTCAACCTTCCTTTAATTTATCTGGCTAAGCAACAGGCAAAGATGGGTGAAATTTAAAGAAAACTGTCTCTATCACTGTATTACTATATGGATGATCACAAACAAATTTTGAGCTTAAATGTCACAAATTGTAGAAATACTTATCAATTTCCCTTCCTACTCTTCTAAAGCCAGTTTTGTTAATTACTCGCCGAGATTTGTCTGTTTTACCTTAATACTAGCATGTATTTTGACCCGTATTTAACCAGTCATGACCTGAAGTTAACCCATAATTAACTCTATTTGTCTACATATCTCTCCTTCCCCCTAAAAAAAACCGTTCTCAACTTGTCGCAAGTATTCCCTTAACACGTGTCCAAACAGTTCGTGAAACTCATCAATCTACCCAACCATCGCATGGTAGCGCGCACGCGGTCATTTATAAAGTAGCCGAGTATATTTATTGTTGTGTTGGCGGCACTGTTGTCTGTCCATTGTTCATTAGGAGTGTTGCGAAGGGGAGGGAGGGGGTGGGTGACGGTCATACAACCCCCCTCCTCCCTTTTCGACATGGACAAAGCAAGTGATCTTCCGTGACACGCAAGGCTATTATTCACGGCGGGACATCGCTGAGATTTAATTTAGTTAGCTGTGAGGACAGGCTTGAACGAGAATTGAATACCAGACTCTCTTACTAGAAACTTTTTCAAACAGGGTTTGTTTGAAGAATAATCACGTAATATGTGAATGTTATTAAGTTAGGACTAGCATAGAAGACAATTCATACAAACTAACTTAAATCTACTAGTAGAAATAAATTTATCTATTGATTAAATATTAAAATTGAATTTATTAAATATTTATTTTAAACGTTAGGTATTCTTATGAAATACCGACCAAGACTTCTGGTCATCGGGTAAAAGGCATACGCCTAACCATGGACATAAATTGAAGTGACTGGCAGGCCAAAGTTCGAATCCAAGCCGAGTGTAATGGAGGTCTTTTTCCTTTGCGATATGTCAAGTAGATTTTATTATATCCTATTAATTCTAATTCAGGTGCATTTATATTTAACTGCCTTACTCACCCCTACCTATAAAAAACCAAGCCATTAATGATATTGTAGTAAATAAAAAAATTGTCTAAAATGTAAACATTATTTATAATTTTGAAACTTGATTCATTCAACAAGGACAAAAAATAATAATGAACAACTTCCCAGTCGTTTTATTAAAAATTCTCAGGTTGTCATGAGATGGATAGGCCTACATTAGTTAATTTTTAAACACAGCATTATAGTTTATTTTAATACCTAGGTTAAAACATAATCTTATAATTTACTAATAGTATATAATAGTATATTAATAGAAACCAAAGTACAATTTATACAGTTTAATCTAAATCCTTTTGATTAAAATCCAACGAGTCCATAAATGCAGTTTTTATAAAAAATAGCACTCTCAATTGGGATATATCTGGAAATCATATTAAAGTGTGAGGATACTTTCTCAGTAATCTAACGAAAATGAAAAAATAATAGATTTATCTAACAATCCTCTATTGTAGCAATCCAGAATTTAAACCCTGTCCTCCTCGATGTAAGGAAGGAATATCAGTGTCTCGCAGAGTGACCAGACCTCATCCCTTTCCTGGACCTGTCCTACATCCATACCATTTGTTCAGTGTCCAAGAATTTCTTAAAAATAATGACAAAATGTCCATAATTTTGACAAAAAACTGTGAGGAAAGGTAGTGTTATATTATTTTTGTGTTATTTTATCTCAAAACTATCTCCCATCTATAGAGTCTACCACACGATGTCATTTGAGTTTTTCTGATAAGCTCACCACGTGGTTCACATGATGAGATATTTTTATTTATATTGGCTGCGTGTATACTGTTAGTGACCAATAACATCGAACGTCTTAATTCATAAGTTCATCTGAAAAAAATACTTAAACCTAAAATAAAATGTTTCAAATGGTAAACAATGAAACAGATTAAGTGAATTTACACACGTAGATTTTAAACTTTCATTTTGAAATATCCTATATTTTTCTTAAATGTCCTCTAGTTTGTAATTCCTGGTCCTCCTTTGAGTCACCCTGATGGCGTGGCGTAGAGGGTTACCAGGTTAGGCAGAGCTAATTAAAAGCGTTCCTGCGAACGGCTCTCTTCATTCTGCAGAACACTCACTAACCAATTCAGTATCAACAAAAATGTACTCCAATATAAGGCGTGAAGATCAGAGCATATGTATAGTGAGTTAAATGGGGCACAAAATAGGTGGGATCATAATACGTTGGGTAGGCCTACCATTTAATTAAGCACTGCTTTCTCTGTAAACTCTCCATGATATGACAGTACAAATTAGACACCGATTAGTTAAATAGTTACAGTGACTGCCAAATGTTGATGCTTGTTTAGTATATAAATCAACAATTTCTTGGTACATCAATTATATTTGAAAGTGTTATAGGAGCTTAAACTGTGGTTTTCGCTTTCACGGGGATATTACATAAATCTTGTTATTAATATCATTATAAACAAATTTTAGAAAGGTGTGAATTTCACTCAGCAAACATTCGCTTTTAAATAAATTATGCTACAATACTTGGTTGAATTTAGACGCACCGAGAGTAACTGGTTTTCTCTCTTCTTTTTTTTTTACCATAAAACCTTATGAACGAGAATATCTTGAAAATTAATTTTGATACTATAAGCTATGCATAAAATAAGTACATTTATAATTTATTTATTTAGTAAAAGTAGTGTTTTAATTGTTTTTCTTTTAATTTGGAGGGAAGATATTTTCCGAAACACTGAAATTTAAAAAGTTTTGTATTTCTATTTCTTATTTGATGACCATTTGACATTATATTATGGGCCCACTATTTTGACTAATCTTTAAGGGGTAATTATTTAAAATAATTTTTGTTATTATTAATTCAACAATATGGCTGGATTATTAATTTAAGAGCTTAAGCTCCCAAATTTAAAGCACTAATTAGAAGTGCAAATACATATTCCACATTGACTAGTAAAATAAAGATCAAATAAAACAAAATCCGTATTTTTATTAGTAGTTAATCATCGTATATTGCTCATAACAAACAATCCCTCATGCTTGTGAATAGGCTGGTAAATGCTACAGGCCGTAGGGGTATCAGACCAAGAGAGGGGGAGTGAAAATATGGGGGGTGGGGATTACCAAACGAATGGAACGCATATTTATTCAGATAGTTAATTAGTATCCCTTTGAGGTCACCTATGAATACAAATTATATCATATGCTTTATATTGATTGCTATTTATTGTTGTATCAGATCCAAGGAAAATATTAGTTTTGTATCTCATAGGTTATACTAAATTATGACCTTAAAAATATTTATTTTTAATATGATGGATATGCCAATATAATGTCATTATATGTACTTTCATTAATTTTGTTTAAATAACAACACTAGAATGACTCAGGAGGTTTTAAATATTTATTATCTATAACTAAACAGAGGTATACTACCAATTAGTAGGTTATATTTAGGGTATATTATAAATATATTATATTAACACCCATACTTTGAAGGTAAGATATGGCTGTTTACTTGACTTTATCATTAAACTAGAACAGAGGTCTTCAACTCACGGCCCGCAGCCCACTTGAACCCCGCAATAACATTTTTGGTGGCCCGCTTGCTTATGAAAAATATAAAATTATTTCAAGAGAAAAAATGACAAATACAAATACATATATTTTATATAGTAAAATAATAGAATCTATGAGTACTTTTTTTTACGTAATAACGTTATTTTATAAACGATTTTTGCTTTTTACGTGAAGAAAAAACCTTGAGTTTTAATTTATTATACAAATGTACTTTGAAACGTAAATTACAACTCTGGTAGACAAGACAAATCCAGCTACCGTCTGCAACTAAATATAACAAAAAAAGTTTAAAAAAACCACAAGAGAAATCCTAAATTTCACCTGTTAGGTACAGGTCCAATCAATAGTGTGAGTATATGTAAATAAAAATTAGTTAATACCAATATTATAATATTCATTCAATCCGAATACTGTCGGTATAATATTGCGGCCCAACAAGAGACAGAAACATAAAATATTGAAGACGCTTTCTCTAGAAGATCAGTAAAGACTTTTAATTTAATATTAAACCCATCTATATTAAGGCATGTGAAAATATCAATTGGCAAAAAAAAAAAGAGTAAAAATAGGTAGAATCTGACTTAAAATAAAAATATTGACATTTTATATAAATTATAATGGAATATTACCTAATGATTATCATTTTATTTTAAGTAGTAGTAGTGGTATGAGGTTTCATGTAAATAAGAGTGAAATGTTGATTACAAAACTTGTGAATAATAAGACACATAAGGGGAAAAACATCAGGAAAAGAGCAACTTAGAAAGTGGAAAGAGAGGGAGCCAGGTGGAGGCCTTTTACAAGAGTGTCAGAAGTCTGGTCTGGAGTAGAGATGTGCCTCAGAAGTACAAAGAATGATGTACAGGGTGTACCTCTTCCAATATTGTGGTATTCATCAAAAACCTGGGTAGTGAATGAGAGAGATGAGAGAAGGATACAGGCATGTGAGATTATTAGTAGGCTGGGAGATACAGAGATGAACAGGGTGAGAAATGAAAGAGTGAGGTATAGAGTGAAGGAGGAACCTCTGCAGGAGAGGGTAGAGAAGACAATATTGAGATGGTATGGACATGTGAGGAGGATGGAAGAGGTGAGGATTCCAAGGAGGATTCTAGAAATAGAGGTGGTGGGCAGAAGGCTGAGAGGAAGACCCAATGACAGGTGGATAAAGTGAGTGTGGAGAGGAGTTGAGTGGATTGTACTGGCGTGGAGGATGAAAGGTAGTGGGAGGACATAATTAAATGGAGAGGCTCCTATTCGTAACAAACATTGCTAGTGGTGGAAAACTGTACATGAAGACGATTATAATTTTATTGTGTGTATGAAACTTAAAATTGTTATATAATTTAATTTTTTATTTATAGAGAAGAGGTCATTAATTTGGGGTAGGATACTAAGTATCAAATTAAAGGAAATTGAAAATGAATAATAAACTTTTGTATACTTTTTTGATATAATATATCATATAGCTTGAAAGGACAAGGGATACTGATTTTGAGGATGTATGTGATTTAAACAATTTAGTAAAATTATCAATACATATATATATATATATTTAAACTAATACAGATATATACCACTCTTTTAAAAATATATCTTTAACTTTTCCCTTTCAACTCTAAATTAAGAAAACCAATTAAGTTATTAAAACTACATTTTTACTTTCTCTCTATCTTACAGGTAGAGAAAGTATTGTGATCGTCAAAAAAATCGAACTCGAGATTTTGATGAATTTTGACGTTTCATGACTTCCTGAATCCGAAAAAGTGGTTTTTGAATTTCCGTCTGTCTGTCTGTCTGTCTGTACCTCCAACTAGAGCCTAAACTATTTTACCGATTGAGCTGAAACTTGATATCTAGGGTTTTCATAGGGTTGCCCCAAGGGATTTTTGGAATTGGATATCTACCCCTAAAATTAAGGGTAGTTTACTGAAGGGCAAAAAGAGAAAAAGTCGATTTTCTCAAAATCGGCTCTAACGATTTTGATTAAATTTCATTTATGAACATAAATAAATATTCCAAACAAAATGGCTACTCTCAATATTTCGGCAAAATCGTTTTAAGGGCTCCGGTCTGATGCGTAAATTAACATTTTTTATAATAGCTCCGAAACAATTTGAGATATGAAATTACTTAGCATTACAAATATGTATATATATTTATAATACAAATATTTTATTCGAAACATATTTTAATAAAATCAATAACTTTCAATATATACGCAATTATATATATATTTTTAACTTTTTGGGCTATAAAGCTTAAGTATTGCGACCGTAAGAAAAACTAACCTGGAATGTTGATGGATGTCGACGTCTCATGACCCCCCGAACCCTTAAAAATAGTCTTTGCAATGCCGTCTGTCTGTGTGTCTATTAAAACTTAAAATTAAGGGTAGTTTACTGAAGGGCAAAAAGAGAAAAAGTCGATTTTCTCAAAATCGGCTCTAACGATTTTGATTAAATTTCATTTATGAACATAAATAAATATTCCAAACAAAATGGCTACTCTCAATATTTCGGCAAAATCGTTTTAAGGGCTCCGGTCTGATGCGTAAATTATTTTTTTTTATAATAGCTCCGAAACTATTTGAGATATGAAATTACTTAGCATTACAAATATGTATATATATTTATAATACAAATATTTTATTCGAAACATATTTTTATAAAATCAATAACTTTCAATATATACGCAATTATATATATATTTTTAACTTTATGGGCATTAAAGCTTAAGTATTGCGACCGTAAGAAAAACTAACCTGGAATGTTGATGGATGTCGACGTCTCATGACCCCCCGAACCCTTAAAAATAGTCTTTGCAATGCCGTCTGTCTGTGTGTCTATTAAAACTTAAAATTAAGGGTAGTTTACTGAATGGCAAAAAGAGAAAAAGTCGATTTTCTCAAAATCAGCTCAAACGATTTTGATTAAATTTCATTTATAAACATTAATAAATATTCCAAACAAAATGGCTACCCTCAATATTTCGGCAAAATGGCTTTAAGGGCTCCGGTCTGATGCGTCAATTAACATTTTTTTAAATAGCTCCGAAACTATTTGAGATATGAAATTACTTAGCATTACAAATATGTATATATATTTATAATACAGATATTTTATCCGAAACATATTTTTATAAATCAATAACTTTCAATATATACGCAATTATAAGAATTTTTTTAACTTTTTGGACATTAAAGTTTAAGTATTGCGACCGTAAAAAAAACTAACCTGGAATGTTGATGGATGTCGACGTCTCATGACCCCCCGAACCCTTAAAAATAGTCTTTGCAATGCCGTCTGTCTGTGTGTCTATTAAAACTTAAAATTAAGGGTAGTTTACTGAAGGGCAAAAAGAGAAAAATTTGGTTTTCTCAAAATCTGCTTAAACGATTTTGATTAAAATTCGTATCTAGGCGTTGATTAAGATTATAAATAAACTGGCTATTTTCATTTTCCTATGAAAATGATTTTAGGGTACATTACAGAAGCGTTAATTTCCGTATCTCCACAACTATTGGAGAAACTAAACAACTTATCATTGCAAAATTGTAGGACTATTAGAAATAAAAAACTTTTATTTGACATATATTTTTATAAAAACAGCAGTTTCTGAGATATTTGCAAATATATTAATACAATTTTGTGAGCTTTAGTTGTAAACATATACTACTTAAGTCTTAACGCAATAATACTCCAATGCCATAGAGTAATTAAATATAAGTATCTAAAAAAAGTATGTTATTTTTCCTTAAATCTCTTAGGAGAAATGTTTGCATAGCAATGATCTATCTCCATTTTAGACTCAATAGTCAATATTTACATTTTTTATTGGTCAAAATGTATAAATGAATAATTAAATATCAATGCGATGACTTGAAGATCTGCAACACCTTTTAAAATGTTAAAATTTTAACCAGAAATCGAAATTTTAAAACGAAGTGTTGACCCTTGTGGAAGACATTAAACTGTTTTAAATGTTCTTAGGTGGACAAAGATGCGCCTCTTTTCTCATTGATTCTATATCATTGTATATTATTTTATGCGTGTTCTTATGTGGAGTGGTGATGATACAATGTACATTATTCCGTTCAGAAATCTTACGAGTTTATAGAAAGAGAGAGAAAGTCTGTGCGGTGTGACGTACCATTTATTTATTTGTAAATCTATGTCGTAATAAATATAACATCATAACAGTAAATCCCCCATTTGTTCAAACAATATTCTTAAATACAACATTTAAATTACACTACTCATTTTGAACTTTTAACACTTATTCATTGCTCATAATATTAGAACGTGAAGAGTTTGGGAATTTTAATGTAAAAAATTATATCATCTTATATTTATTAAATATTTATAACATTGATATTCCACAAAAAATAATTTCTTTAATGGTTCACTTAATTTATTTAGTAAAAAAATGTGTCTAAAATTATATTTGAAAAAATTCTAACTCTAAAAGGTAGAAATATTTAAAAAATTTAGTTTTGGTAAAATAATTTTCCTTCGTGTTGGATACAAGTAGCTAAACAATTGGCATTGTTTGTGTATGCCAAGTTACTTCATTGTCATGACACAGGAAAATTTGCATGCAAATAACTCATTATTCTCCACCGACACCCTGTATGAAACTGTATATACAAATTTCATCCCGAGGCGACCATGTAGGGGGTAATTTATTACAAGGTTTCAAAGTGTTGAAAGGTAGAACAGCTCTGGCTTTAATTATTATTATTCAAAATACATAGATAAAGATAAATTCAGATTTTAATAATTGAAATCAACAACTTGTTTTATTTTTATTTTATAACGTTGAAATAACCGTGTAGAAAGTGTAAAGGGATGTCACCTCTTTTATTCTCACATCTACAGGTTATACCTTTTATTCCATACCATATTTTATCAGTAGAAAAATAGAACAACATCATCTTTCTCATCTGGTTCAGTTTTCCACTGACGGATAAAATGAGGTTAAAATCCTAGCGGGACGTTTTGGTATAACTTTTCAAAAATGTTTTACGAATCTCCCTTCAGGCGAATACAAGTACATTTCCTGTGGATCGTATATTAGTCATCCTTCCCTCTATAGTTTAAATATGGGGATATTCTGACGAATAGAATGGAGTATAACATAGAAAATACCTCTTAGCGTTAATGCTGCTTATTTATAAACAGTACTATAAATAATTAAATTGTACTGATGATGGGGAAATCTAGTTTCAGATCTAGCTTAATTGTTATGAGGATGTTTTTTGTTAAATGATTTCCCTTCTTATTACATGCAAATATGGGTGGATTACTTTTAAAATGCTTCCTTCTTCTCAGCCCTATACCAATAGAATATTGATCATGCATGCGTATAACCTTAACAGTTATTAAAATGTGGTGATACAAATAAAATTAAATCAAAATAGCCACATGAGTACGTAATTGTATATAAAATTATTAATTTGAATGTTTTTACAATTGTATATTAAGCAACATAAATATACACATACACTATAGGAGGTGACAAGGCATGAATTTCCACGTTATTAACTTATGTTTGGAGACATCAAGTGGCAGCTGTCACTACGAGACGTCAAAATTGGCACCCTATGCACCCGGTGGGTAGGCAACTTTTCAATATTAAGAACATTATAAATGGAATGTGATGTACATTATTACTTGTATACAGGCATTGAATTTCCCGAAAGCGGTATCCATTAGGAACGTCTGATTTCTTAAAATATATGCCATCAGTGGCACCATCGTGCCTTTCAGGGGAGGGTGTGGTGGGAATGCATGTGTTGGTAAGCGTGAAGCTCTAAGTGTGTTGCCTACCTCCCAGGTGCACATAGCTCCGAATTTGACGCCTCATTGTACCACAACTTGTCGTCACCAACCTTAAGTTAATTATTTGGAAATACCTGTCTTGTAGCTCTCTAAAACCTGTATTATAGTTTACCTGGATATCTGAATAACACTTTGAACTACCTTACACTTACTGATATACCGCACACACAATATATCAAAACTAGTATTCACTTAAATAAATATTTATGACAGGTTTTTTATTTATCCGTGTCTTGCTACACATCCGTGTTATATGCATGTATCTACAATAACAGAGTAGGGATGTAGAACTGTATCAACATTTGCATGAAGAGAGTGGGGAAGCTATTTAATAAAAACAACCCTCATTAGACCCGTTCAGGATTCGAGTCCCAACCTCCCCGTTACCTTAAATTAAGGATATATTAAGGTGATATATAGCACGAAAGTTATGCTAATATATTTAAACACTAAGTTATCAAACTATTAACTATGAATATTTATGGCTGTATGTCTTTAAACGTTTATTTATCCACACACAATTCTATAAACATACTTACAACAGTCTTAACTAACCATATAGTTACTCGCTCAAGTTTGTATTCACTGTTATGGAAATGTCAGTTCAAATCCTGGCCCTATGTAAGGGGGGGGGGGGGATTTTTTATTTCATGAGATAATATCTAGCCCTTTATAATCATGAAAATTGGGTATACATATATGTATCACTATATGTAATACCCACCACATTAGAAAAATTAATAAATTATGGATATAACAAAAACGGGTAATAAAAAGTTGTGGCAAAATTTAGATTTACCTTCTCTGGTCGCCCACTAGTTCTACACATAAAAAATATATTTACTTAAAAAATATATATGTTGGTAAATACTCGTAATACTATCGAATTAAATTTTGATTCACATACTTGACGACTATACCTGACAGAAATACTTGATATATTTGTTAGCTTGCCTGAAAATAACTATATAGTAATTTAGCAGAAGATATTTATTTTCTTCTTTGTATGGACTGTCATTGGTCATTTATCCTTGTAGCTCAAGTTGTGTTGTCCTTATTATTAGCTGCTCAATATATCCTGTAGAACATGGACTAGATAAATCTTGCTCTGTCCAATCTCACTTTGCAATAGTTCAAGTTTCAGGATTTTTCTACAAATGTAGTTATCCAGATTGTACTTAATATCATGATATCGGAAACTCAGTTTTAATAGCATCCATACACTCACCGATTATCTAAAATATCATATAGGTTTTAATTAGGGTTTATACTATCATATCTATTACATACGTTATCTAATTTTATCCAACGTTAACATTTTGTATCCATCTATTAATTTATGACAATAGTATTCTTCCTTATTATCACTTAACAACAAATATTCTTATCTACAGTCTGATTTCATAAGGAAAACCTTAGTTGAGAGCTTATACTGTAATGTAAATACTTAAACATTCATTTAAAAGCCATGTGATGTGCAACTGTTACTTTTGATTGTTTTCAATATCTGAAGACACCTATATTTCGCGGTATATTATTTTATGAATTCCTACATATAACATAAAAATGGTCATAAACACATTGTTAAAGCTCACAGTAGCATTTTTAATATTATTTATGGTACATGCATGAGAATATTTAAAGGAAAAAATATGTTAACGAAATAAACTATTTGATATATTACATCTGAGTCTGATTGCCAAACCCTTCCTTCACCTCTGACAAGACGTGTATTAATCACAACTTGTGAATGTGTTGAATGCCATGCCTCCACCGTGGTTCGGATCCCACGTTAAGCTGTAGGTCCTCAATTTAATCTCACAACCACCCTACCATTACACATTAGTGTAAGTGCGTATAGCCCTAACGGGTAGTAAGGCGCGGTGCTAATAATAATAATAATAATAATAATAATAATAATAATACATTTTGATTCAGGATTAATTTGTTAATTATAATTTAATCTTACAATAACAGAAATAAATATTTCTTATTCCAGGAAATTAATCTCCCTCAATCAAAGAATGTTGGTAGATTTTTATATATATATATATATATACCTTGAATTGGAAATTTTAATGGCCATATTAAAACATAAAGTAAACATTTAAATATTCAGAAGAAGGATAAGAACCTTTTCTATGCAAAAATTTAAATGCATTTTTAATTTTTTTTATAGTTTACTTGGTATATAAATATTTTAGGCATCACCTTTCTATTTGTTGCACCATAAGTTTTAGTCATTTACGTAATAGTATGGTTGATTTAATACCATTATAGCCCCAAATGAATAAACTATTTATCTAAGCTCAATCTGTTTTGGTAATTCAATTAAATTATTTGGTTAATCACATATCAGGTTATATAAAAATAAGTACAGGTAAGATGGTAAAATATTTTCAATATTGATACCAAAAAAATAAAAAATTTCAGAAGTTGCTTGCTATGTAAATTTATGTGTATATCCAAATTTTCCCAAACACTTACTTTACAAGCATAGTAAACTAGGTATTCTGATTAAAGATTAAAAGTTGTTTATTTAACGCCCTTTTTATTTTATTTTATAAAAGTAAAAAGGAAAGCTAGATGAAAGCTGACAACGGGAAAAACGACCCGGAAGTAAAATATAACACAGTCGAAATACCTTTCAATCAACACTTGACAAAACTTCATTTAACAGCAGACGATTCATATTCAGGAAAAACAGGGTACAGATGCGATGGGATGTGAGGAGGGGGAAGGGAGGATTAGAGGGATGATGATGAAGAAGAAGAGAGGGTCAAATAGGGAAGGGTAAAAGTTGTACAAACTTCCCTTGGGGTTCATCCATCATGCGGGCCCCGCTTCTGATGTTTCTTCTGATTAACTTCGAAGAGTCGAAACAAATTGAACTCCAAAAATGTTGCTTCGGGAATTCGTAGTAAGATATGAACGGAAGCGAGGAGTAAGAAGTTAAGAGGCAAGTCTTCTCCAGTCAAGTTCTTGTTTTTTTTATTTCAACTCAAGTAAGTTAATTTCTATATCTTTAACAGATATATATATTCTTTTGATCGTCTCATTTATAGAAAACTTTATTTTTCTGTAAAATATATGAGACCAGGTTTTTAGATTTTCTATGACATGCTGTATACCAAAATTCCGTACAAACTAAAAAGACCTAGCCATCAATCATTGGGTTTTATTAAGTTGGGCTAACTTATAAATAACTAATAGTATGTAACTATATGAAATAAAATGGGAATTGGGAAACTATAACACGTATTTTAGTGTATTTAGTTTTTGTTTGTTTTAATAAAATAGTAGTTTAATAATTATATCTACATTTGTATGAACTTATTAAGTGGTCTCTCAATTATCGCAAGATATTGAAGTTTCAGAGTTAAAAAGAAATAGGAAAAACCTTCTGAATGGATAAAAATATGTATTCCCATCCATCCATCCATACATCCATATATCCATACATATATCCATGCATACATCCATACATCCATGCATACATCCATACATCCATACATCCATACATACATACATACATCCATACATCCATACATACATGCACATACATACATACATCACTACATGCACATACATGCACATACATACATACATGCACATACATCATACATACATACATACATGCACATACATACATACATACATACATACATACATACATACATACATACATGCACACGTACATACATGCACAACTACATACATACATACATACTATACATGCCATACATACATACATGCTCATACATACATACATACATACATACATACATACATACATATACATACATACATCACATGCACATACATACATCATGCACATACATACATTGCAACATACATACATGCACATACATACGTACATACATGCACATACATGCACATACATGCACATACATGCACATACATACATCACATACATACTACATACATGCACATACATGCACATACATGCACATACATGCACATACATAGCTACATACATGCACATACATCACATACATCATACATACATACATACATACATGCACATACATACATACATACATACATGCACATACATACATACATGCACATACATACATACATGCACATACATACATACATGCCATACATACATACATGCACATACATACTACATCCATATACATACATACATCCATACATACATCCATACATACATACATCCATACATCATACATACAATCATGCACATACATACATACATACTACATACATACATACATACATACATACATACATCCATACATACATACAATCATGCACATACATACATACATACATAATACATACATACATACATACATACATACATGCACATACATACTACATACATATACATACATATACATACATACATACTTACATGCACTACAGCGTATAATATTCTGCTTGAACAATTTTTTTTTATTTGCAAAATTGTCTTTACAAACTTTTGGAAAAATCTTAAAACTTTATTTCTGATCCTAAAACAATTGAGTACCAAATCAGACATTGTATTAAGTTTTTCACTTCTCTTAAATCAAGGCTAATTTCAAAAGTAAATATTTCCTTAACACGCTACTTTCAAAATAAACCAAATCCAGGACCACTAATGGCTACTACTTGTTATTATCACGTTTAAGAATATAAATCCCGATTGTTACTATTAAAATAAACAAGTACATACATTACTTTAAAAACTAGAAAAGTCCAAAAATAAAAAACTTAAATCCATAAATTTATTTTTTAAAGAGTTTGTTATAACCATATTTAAATATCCTGAAAGCTCTTAAAACCAACACAAACCATTTATAAAATGTTTAAAGTATCTTTTAAGCCCACATTATTATGTATCTCTTCCTGTAAAATGTTATTCAGTGGACTGGCTCATATTTGCAAATATATGACTCTTATATTAATATCAGCGTCTTACAGACTACATGGACATCATTTGTGTGTGCTAACCCTACTTTGTTACTGATATTAAAGAGTTATAGTAAGTATTAGCAGTAACTCAGAATAATGTCCAATTTATTAAATTATAATCTCTCAATTATACTATCAGTTTGTATCCGTACGTTAATCACAGTAGTTTTACGATATGTTGGTTATAATAATTAAGATGACTTTTACACATACATAGTTTAAACTCATTATTACATATCACATCTTTAAATTTTTAATCAACAAAGATTTCGGAAGAAATAAATTTTGAACTTGTAAACAAATAATAAAATACTCACTAGTTATACAAACTTTTGATAAAATTGAGGATTTTTTCATTTATTTTAAGCTTACTTCTTCAGTGTATATATAATTTAAGTTTTAACTTTGCAAATATAAACTTAGGTTAATTAATATGTTATTTGTTTGAATAGGTCTTATATTTTAAAAAATCTCGATAGTTCTTAAAAGTGCCTTTTACATTTTTTTACTTCATTTAAATAATAGTAAATTATTATAAAAATAATGTATCTTAAACTAAAAATAGCTACATGTTTATGTCCCTTAGAAATTAAACAAAAATATGGTTACGTATGTAGAATTTCAAAACATAATGAAAATTAATATTAATATTACTGAAAAAAGAAGGAATAAAGCTAAAGTTATAGATATTTTTACTATCTCTCAACCCCTTTAAGAGAGAAGTATTTTGATCATCAATTGAACTTGAGATTTTGATAAATTTTTAACGTTTCAACACCCCTAGCACCGAAAAAGTGGTTTTCGCAATGTCCTCTGTTTGTATGTTTGTTTGTTTGTATGTCAGTCTTTACCTCAGATTAGAACTGAAACTATTCTACCGATTGGGATAAAACTTTGTATCTAGTGTTCCTAACATGAAATCCTCCCGAAGGATTTTTTATAATTAGATATCTAGCCCTAAAATTAGGGATAGTTTACTGAAGGGCATAAAGAGACCAAAATCCGCTTTAACAATTTTTATTAAAATCTTGTATCTATAAATAATTTAACATTACAAACAAATGCTAATTCTTTTTTTCCCGTGATAGTGAGTTTAAGGGTTCTTTAAATTAGCAGAAATTTTCAAATTTTATCATAATTATATCCGCAACTATTTGTGATGATACGAAATAATAATATATAATTTTACAACTTTTATATCTCAAACCTCGTAAGGCTCCATCAAATACTTTTTTATTTTTAATTAATTCAAATATGACGGAGACCTTTTTTAACCATAATCTTGAGTGCATTAGATAAGTCTCACGATTGTCTAACAGATAGCAGCACTAACTCAATTTGAGTTGAAATTCAATTCTCTTCCTTTTCCCCTTATCCTCTTAGTAGGTTTTTGTGCCCCATGTCCTACTACCCATTTGAGATACACAAGTCGTTACACAAATAGGGCTAGGATGTAAAAACTATAATTTAAAATATAATTATATGCCCACATATACACAGATAAAGAGTGAAACAACATTTAGGAAAAAAGAAAATCTCAAACTTATCGGATCCACTTCGGTGGCCGCATGTTAAAAAGTGTTACTTTAGTAGTAGACTAGAGTGCCGATGATTCGGAGGTTAAGGTTCAGTATCATGAGGGTGGTTTTTACAAACAAAATATTTCACTCTCCCTACACGCAAATGCGGGTACAAATACTAGAAATAAACCATCCTAATCCCTTAAACCATTAGCGTAATTAGTACATAAGCGTATAACAAGACGGATGGTAAGATGCGGTGCTAAAAAATATAATCTAATCTTTACCAGGTCAGGATTTGACCTTTGACCTTCTCGTCATTGGAAAAACTAGAACAGACCATATGAGTTTTATACATTAACCAAAGTAGGTTACCCATTGATGTATGTCAAATTCAAGCACTCGTCGTATGGACTTTATATCTATCACATTAGTGTAAACTAGTCTAGATGAGTAGTAAGCCACGGAAAAAATGGAGAGGGATTTTTAAAAATAATATTTTGTGGACCATGACCAAAACAAAGAGCATTAATATTTTTTGTACAAACTTTAATAATGATAGCTGCCTAGAGTAAAAAAGTTCAAACGGATCTGCTAAAACAACCAGAAAACGTGATATTAAAGAAATATTTTCGTAAACGACTGAAACATCCAAGAAGTGTCGTGTTTTCTCCCCGGGAGGGTGGATACGGTGCAGGGGATGCTGTGGAGTTGGGGATAGTAATGCCTTAATATAGGAGTGTTGCGTGGCTCCACCCATACGATACGACCAAGCAGACCAGACTTGGGGGGGCTCATAATGGACCACGATAGCTACCATAAAAACGCGAGAGGAGGCGTTTTAATATCAGTCTCATTCTAACTCTCTCTTTCCCTTTCTACTGTTGTTCCTGTTATTGTGGTCCATGTTTCAATGGAAGGAATGCAACTGGTGGTGGACGACCCCTAGTCTTCGGTTTTTGTCATCTGTTGTTGTTGTTGTTGTTGGTCAGAACATGAAAAAACACAAGGGCAGACAGTAACTTAATGTTGTGAGTTTTTTTGTGTGTCTGCATTCTTGTAAGAGTGTTAAGAATATTTACACTCATTTCTCTTGTGGGGCTCATTTTGTTTTCATTAGTGTTCATTAATATAAACATTTCTTTTTAATATAATATATTACTATTACTCTACTGATATACCGTAATTGTGAGGGTTTACTTATGCTATGACTATGCTCATTAGGGAATCTAAAATGGTGCTATATATATATATATATATATATATATATATATATATATAAATAAATCTTTTATCAGGATCTAGCTATACATTTTAATAGAGCTTTTAGATTTCCAATTTTTGATTTAATTTACATAGACTAGGACAATAAATTATTTTATGCAGCACGTTTTACTTCTCTTGCGGAATATCCACATTGATGTATTGAATGTAGTAAAAATAGGGTGAGTGTAAATTATATGGTGGATATCATATTTTGCGTCATTTGGCCCCGTGGTGTAGTGGTCAGTGCACCTCGCTACGAACCCAGGTGTCCCGGGCTCGATTTCCAGCTGGTATTTGGGTATCTTTCTCTTAAGAGGAACTATCCCAAAACCTTCTATTCAACTGGACTGGATTCAAAACCCAATATTCCCAACAGTGGTAAACTATACAAGATGATCTTGACATTCATTAAGCGTTAGGAGAACTAAATACAATTAAACTCTTTCGAAAACGCTTTCTTTTTTTAACAGGCTGTTTATAGTTATATATTGGGTTGAGAATGAACTACACTTTAACCTAAGTGATGAAAACTAGTCTAAGGCGAGTTTGACCAATGACATGAAAAGTATACTACTCTCATCATTTATAATGGCTAGTCTATTGGTATGGTGGTTAGTATTCCTGTATACTAAACTAGAGGACCAGGGTTCAGTTCCCGACGGTACCATAGGTATTGTGCCGAACAAATGGAAATTAGCTCGCACAATCATGTGAGTTTTTCACCTTTCAAGAGATCGTATATATTTCATTAACTAACCTATTGATTGGTCTCCCTTTGACCTAAATGTATATGTGAGTATGTTTCGAGGTCATCGCTCATAAACTTCATTTCGTTCAAATGCAGTAACTAACCACATCAATAAATTGTAATATTGTTGTCTATCTGACCTGCACTGTAGCAGTAAGATGTGATTATCTGACACCTGTTCTCCTATTCCTTTTTCCTTCTCAATCAGAAAGTTGATTTAATATACCACTCGAACAGAATAAGTCATAGAACTTGTAATAATTTACTATTGATAGGGTCTCTAACTGTACCTTCATTACTGTAGCAGACAATCTGAGTAGGCCCTGGCCGGAATGGAATCCGGTGGAGTCAAAGTAGGGGCCACCCGTAGGTAGCACCCCGCCACACCAGGATCACCAACATCATCATAGTCTATCACTGGTGCACTAGAAGTTCGCCACCTGCCCTACCACTGGGGCTACAATAACGCTATGCTGTACACAGCTGATCTCTACGTTTGAGTTGGCTCTCACACAGACAGTTTGGTAGCCGGACTGGTAAATTCCCGTCTACGTACAGTTTGTACTGTTGCTCTCCGAGCTGTGTATATTTTGCTATGTATTTCTAAATGTATAGTGACGAGTAACGTGAAGGTTAAGCATCGGCTCAAATAATTTGCGAGTCATGAAGTGCTCGTTTCTTTCTAAGTCAATCGCCTGGTTAATTAATTTATATAAGTATTGAGCTAGTTAGGCTGATTTTATAAAAGTTGCCAAAAGAGTCAACTAGGGCAAGATAGTTCAATGAGAAGATATAGTTTCTCGCCGAAATGTACAACTTGCGTTGTTTATTGTGCTAAGCGTCTTATCCGCATAAGTTTGATTATGTTAGAATTATGTTTATATACAACCATCACTAGGCTATTTGGCTAGTTAACGTTAGATTGGTTTTTGGCAATGTTGTTTGTATTGCTAGGAAGGGAACGTCTTGAGTCACTATTTGGGAGTGCTAGATATGTTTTGATGACCTTATTAGGTCTTTGGCCCTGGTTAAGTTATCTTGTATTGTGTTATTTTAGGATCCTGTATTTTACTATTTATCATTGGCTCTGCCCTTGGGCAGCCTCTATACGTTATTGCAAGTTTATTTGAAGCCCTCTAGACGGCCTCCTTATGTCGTGCACTCATTGTAGTTGGACTTGTTGGGTATACCTTGTAGACAAGTTTTGTTCGTGAGTGTGGCCACTGTAGCTCTTGGCTGCAGCTATTATGCCCTAACTAGGGCTAATTATCCCCGTATAAGAAGGACTAGGTTAGTGCCTCCTTGCGGTGACTATGATAACTCACTGATAGTTTCCATAGATAGAGCGTTCAATGGCTTAATTACTAGATGCCTAAGTATCTAGGCTTCTTAAGAACCTAAGTGAGCACAAATTGATGGGTTAGAGGTCATGTTCTTTGGGGTATAGCCATTAGATCGAGCGAGCTCTTTATTGAGGTCAGTTCAAGGGATTTCTTTAAATGTTTACAATTATGGACCCGCCACTGTCCACTTTGTTGCAGTGGGAGTTTTAGGGATTGTCTTCTTGGGACTTTTGGATCCTGGATATTGATCCCAAACTGTATTTGCTTTAGTTTACTACTGTTGGCTCATTTACCAATACTCACAGGACTCATTATTCTGGACTTTTGTTTCCAATTTATTATGTATTTCTTTATCTACTTGTTGTGATACTAGAATCTACAATCTCTTATATTTATTACAGAAGACAACGGAAACCAAATGAACTATCCTTTATGTCACATAATGTACTTTGTTTGTATGTCTCATTAATAAAATTCTCTAATCATTGTATTTCTTTCTTTATATGTTTGTTATCGTCTCTAAACCTTAAGGGAGGGTACAGTATTTTTACCGAAAGGGAATTGTTGCTATGGTTTTAGTAGTTTGGATAGTTAGGCTCAAGGTAAGTTTAAGACTTCCACTTGCATCAAATCATAATCATCATAGCCAGCCTCGTGGTTTAGTGGTTAGTGCACATGGCTACGAGCCTAGAGTTCCCAAAAGGCTAGATTGGTCAATTAGGTTAAGTTAGGTCGAGGCTTACACTGACTTCCCAACTTCATATTCACTATCATTACATCATCTCATTGCTGGTACACGTGTAGACAACCTCCTATGGTGTACACTGGGCAACGCTCTGTGCCAACATAGCAGTTAATAGTCGACACAGAAGGTGTCTAAACCTCTGCATGACCCTCCCGACTACACGATAAAAATAATCATCATCATCTTATCTGGCTGAAGTAACCGCTCCTACATGTTGGCCTAACTTCAGAAAATGGCTACATATCTGCCACAGCCACTAGAACACGAGTAATGTCTTTAGGCTGACAAAGCCTTGTGGTATACCTTAAAAAAATTTTTTAAAGTCTTTATATAGAGAGATTATAGTAGTTTAAAGGAAAATAAATAAGGTTCTAAAATATGTGTGTATATGATTTTACCATTTTGATGGCGTAATTAAAATATTGGTGACTTATTTTGAAAATAAGATAATTCTCCAAACTATTTTAAACATACATTGAACGTTGCGTATCAAAGACCCTAGTTATACATAAACATGGATTTAATAATTAATTACCTCAAAGGGTTTCCCATGACCTTAAATCCCATCCATTGATGGTTAGGGTCACAAAGAGGTGGACGTGATCCGTTTATATATTCCTTGAGGGTATTACTCCCTTAGCTCAACTTGATTTCCCCAGTTCCAAGGGATAAACCTTCCTGAAAGGAGGGAAGCAGAAATGAGCGCGCCCAGATAGTTAAGCACCAGAGCACAAAAGCTGGCTACTCTCTAAACTCTGTTAATGTTACCGGGTTATTGTGGTCTACCATGGTTTGGCTACATCCCCCCTTCTCTATTTTACATCCTCTTTATCTCTCTCTCATATTCTTCCTCTCACTTCTCATTTGCCAAATATTTCTCTTTCTCAAAGAGTTAAATTCACTGTCACAGGACACAAGATGGATAATGAACGTTCGACAGTAAGCCTTAGACTGTTTGACACATAACCCAGTCAGTCTGTCTAGTGATCTAAGAGTCCCTGGTTTGATTTCCAACAAGGACACAAATGTATATATAATTATGGAATCTCTTTTCAAAGTAAATGAATCTATGGCCTGATTTTATGTGTATAATACATTGAATTTAAGTTTCGCTCGACGTTGGCTGATATATTCATTTGGTTCAGATAGTTCAAACCTAACATATTTATTGAATAAACTAGGCTCTTATCAATATACTTTTTATTTGTAGAGTTTTTGATACTTATTTCATAATTTACAAAAAACCAACCATAAAATACCAGAATTGTGTGTTCATCCAGATCAATTTGTCCATATTAAATAGAATACATTAGAATATGGACAAATCTTAACTTTCTAAGATACAGGATGTTTGTAGAAGTATTATAAATTTATTTCTTAAATCTACCTTAAAATCCATTTATAAATAAAAACCAGCCTGCACATGTTTCATTTAAATAAAAATCTACATAATTAAAGTATCAAAACTTTAATAGTTTACCATTTGACCAAACTGATTCAAATGTTTCTTTAAATTTAATTAAATGGAAGGAGTCTTATACAATATCATTGTTAACAAGGATCCATGCTAGATAATGCATTTTCATCGATAACAATATGGTCTGGGTGTCAAACTCATTTAGTCTGGTCTGTCAGTGACGGTTGTTCGAGTTAAAGCTCCTGCAGGATATATGAGGATAGTTTTTAATATTTTTTTAAACCTGCTTTCAGGCAAATGTTAAGTCATCTCCTTTAAATTGAACCTCATCCATACCTACCCTATTATGTAGATTATATATCTATCTACTTATAGTGCAAACGCGTACTAAGAAGTAGTAAGAAAAATTAGGCCAAAAATATTTGTGGACAAATTTGGAATATTATTAAAGAACTGTGAAATTGTACAAGGATCGACACAAAGGATGCTGGTTATGGAGTTTATAGGCCTATTTAAGGATCCATTGGTTTGATCTTTCTAATGACCAATATTATTGACGCGTAGTGCACTGTAATAGTGTGTTAATACATATATGTAATGCAAAAGTAACATAATGTCGAGTTGTGTTTCAATATAGTTTCTTCCAGATATACTGTTGACAGTTGTGGGTAATAAACTTTTTCGTCCTTCCTTCACACAAATATGGTTACACATATTATAAATTCAATCTTCTTCATCCTTAAACTATTAGCTGAATAAATAGGTGCGTATAACCATAAGCGGTAGTAAAAATCAGTGATAAATTAATTGAATGGGTTTAAGGCCATTCATTGCTAATTTTAACTAAGTCTTTTAGAATGAACATGTAAAATCATCAGATAGTCGTCTATATAAGAAACATGATCACAGTGACAAGCAACTTTTATCATAAATAAATAGTAAGTAAAATATATTACGTATTTATTAAATATTTGCAATTCCTTTTTCAAATGCATTATATTAAAAGGTTGTTATGAAAAGCTACTAATGCATCATGTCTATTGTGTTGTTAGTTATAAAATTTAATTGGTTGGTTTAATATAGATATTCTACATAAATCAAAATAAATCTATGTATGTGTAATATATGTCTCTCTTAATATGTTTAAATAGAAGATTGATTTATTATTGTTTAATTTGACATTAAATGAATCTTTTAAAGTAGATAATATATATTTGGAATATAATTTACGATATTATATGGTAATATGGAGCTTCCTAAATATTATAACTACTTGATAAAATTAGTTTGAATTTAAAGCGGATAGCCTGGGTGGGTGGTAAGACTTAGTGCTAAAATAAAATTTAAAAGTAAATTCGGGTTTCCTAAAGTGAGTTAATCTTCATAAAATGTAGTATATTAAATCTGTTTTTTAATTTTATCTCTATTATCTTTTCTTGTTGATATAATTTATCGATATATATATATATTTATATATAAATATATATATTTTACAACTTGCTCTTATAAGGAAGTTCATATAAACACAAGTTTATTATTATTGATAAAAGTGTTGAGCTAAGTAGTTAAATGGAATCAAATTATCAAGTGAGCATGCAGTTTTCAGATAAATTCAGAAGTTTTATAAGAGTATTTGAAGATTAACTGTAAGACCCGCCTCGGTGGCGTAGTGGCTAACGCGCCAGTGTGTTGAGTCAGACCCGAGGACGGGGAGATCGAGGTTCGAATCTCGGTCGGGTGAACTGGGGTGTTTTTCTAATGGTTTTCCACTCTCCTCACGCAAATGCGGGTTCACTTCCCTATATTCAACTTCCCAATTCCTAATCCATTAGTGTAATTAGTACTTAAGCGTATAACCCGAACGGGTAGTAAGACGCGGTGCTAAAATTATTATTAACTGTAAGTGGAGTTATAAAAAATCTTCAATCATGCAGTATTGTATATACTACCCTTGTCTTGTTTATACGTAAAACAAATCAATGGAATAAGGGAAAAAACAACATTGAATATGCAAAGCTTGTGGGAGATTACGTATTTGTTTGTTTAATGATATTCTGCACTTGTACTGAAGGCTAACGTTAGCTTTATACCATTATTTCAATTAATTGAATAAGTGCAATCCTTAATAAATACAAAAATATGTTTTATTGGCGACTTACAAATCATTAGATATTTCATTATAAAACATATGTTAATAAGTTTTTCATAATAATTAAAAAATAAATTTTGTTGAATTCAAAATTAATATCTAAAAAGTAAATTACATAAAAAACATAGCCTGACGGGGATTTTCAATTTGATAATGAAGCTCTATGAACCAAATAGGGTTCGTATCTGTATATGGGTGTTCATTTTTATAAATTTACATAATCACTGTTTCAAAATAAATTTTGAATAGAGGATTTAGATGAAATAGTTTAAAAGGGTTTTTCAAAGTGTTATGTGACATATCTGTATCTATCTACTAGATACTAAGTATAAGAAGGGGATTTCCAACAATTATACCAATGTACTATATTTATATAAATGTGTTCATATTCATACAACAAACTTGTTTTAAGTATTATGATAGGTAAATTCTAAATTATTATTGGTTATGTAGAGATGTTCTGATATACATATATATTATGATAATGATAATGCTTTCTATATATATGTATACATATATCAACATGGATGGAAGCACAGAGGAAGATATCAAGACTCTAATCCACAACGGTAAAACGGAACGTATTTTCTTAAGACAAATATGCAGTTCCAGATGATTAAGAATAAAGACCAAATTTTGATTTTTTCCGAATAATGTGTAGCCAGTTTTAGTCAATAGATGCGGGACCTGGAAACCCATTAGATGTTTGACCTAGCGACTGCAGATATTTAACAACATTTGTTTAGGGAACATATTGGGTCTAAGACGGTCAAACTTAATATCAAATGAAGAGCTGTGGAATAAAAACAACCAGGATATAACATAACTGGACATCAGATGGTTGTGAGAAGCAAGGCTTTGGCCACACTCTCTGTAGTGACTATGATAATGTCTCAATAAAAGCTGTGGACTGGAGACCGCAAATTAGCTGACTTCAAGACAAGCCATGGATATATTGGTGAATGCAATTACAAATTAATAATATGCAGTAAATAAGTAAGAATAATAGATGCTGTTATTGTTTTGTCTAGGTATCACGCCAGGCGAGCTACACGTGACGTCACAGCAGAGAGATAAAGTATCTACATAATGCTTCCAGGAACGAGGCAACCTCTCTATGGTAGTCTTGGGTGATGACCACCATCAAATAAGGAAGAAAATTCGTAAAGTCTATGAACGAACTCAAAAGGGTTTGAGAATATAATTTAAATGGTGGAAGCTTTGTGGCAGCCTGATGTTCCACATAGGGAGTTAAAGTAATTTATAAAAAATATCACTATATTTTAAATACTTGAACATAAAAGGATAGAGTAGAGTTTTAACTAAAAGGTAAGAAAACAAACAAATGTACACAGTATATAAATATGATTAAAAATAGAATTTCAACTAAATTTGTGGTTGACACCCGTCACACATATTGCAACGATTTTATCGACACTCTCGTTGTGGATGTATGAGACACGCTAACAAAATCAGCGGATGTCATCGATCTTGAACAGCCTACTGTGGAAACTCACATCAAAAACCTGGATCTTATCAGTGCTACTTACTATACACGTAAGACGTCGGTTTGGACTACTACATGCTGGATTGTGAACTTAAAACAATTTTACTACCACATCTAAGAGACACTGTAAAAAAACGCATGAACGAATCTATGCGTCATTCATGTAAAAGTGTATAGTAAATATTATGTATGTTTATAAAACCTTTAATGTATAATAAATATATGTTTTATAATATCGTGTTTTATTAACGCAAAACCTGTCTGTCTCTTACACGTAGGGTAACCAGATACGAGTCTTGACTTGTTGAGCCGGCAAACTGGCACCAAGTAAGAACTGGGTCTATGACCTCTTGGACTAGCTCACGGTTTCAAAGTCGTGATCTATTTCTGTCTTGACTTGGCTTGTAAAGCCACTAAACTTGCGCCAGATATGAGTCATCAGGGAAAACTGAGGGGGGTGTTGAGACATCACACGCAATTATAACTTCACATAGAATTATATGTACTAGCTCATGGTTTCAAGGTCATGATCTTTCCTGTCTTGACTTGTCTTGTCGAGCCACCAAACTGACACCAGGTATGAGTCATCAGGGAAAATCCGGGGGGGGGGGGGAGGGTGTTTCGACATCACACGCAATTATAACGTCACACAGATCGAGCAGTACTATCTCATGGTTTCAAAGTTACGGTTTCAAGGTCGAGATCTATTCCTGTCTTGACTTGTCTTGTTGAGCCGCCAAACTGGCGCTAGGTATGAGTCACCAGGGAAAACTCAGGGGGAGTGTTGCGACATCACTCGCAATGATGGCTTCACACAGATCGAGGCAACTTGTCTTGTCAATCTGCCAAACTGGCACTATTTATGATTCATCAGGGGAAACCCATTAACACATAGAAGGGGGAGAGTGTTGCCAGGGTCAATGACCTCATGTACTAGCTCATGGTTTCAAGGTCATGATCTATACGTGTCTAAACACGTCGATCCATCAAACTGGCACCAGGTATGAGTAATCAGGGGAATAACCATTGCCACATAGAAGACTAGAAATAAACCTTTGTGACATTGGACGACAACAGGTCGTTAACCCCATATCGTTATGAAAATAACCAGAGGGGAAAGGGTGTCAAATTTGGAGAGGGAGGGGAAAGCACTGTACTCAGCCAGTGATATAAATAACAACCCCACCCAGCGCTGTTCCCATACGTCTCCCCATCTACATCCATGCATACGATGGAAATACAATTTACATGGTATTTATTATTATGATTGTTAAAAATTTTATCCATAAGTAAATATTGGCATAAACTTGAACGTGCTAAGAATCAATCCATGCTAATTTTCTTTATTAAAGGTGTCAGTTGTATAATGAATATTAACAGAACTCTAACTATAGTTCTGCGCAAGTTGGTATACAAAACGAAAATATATTATAATTGATTGACCCGGGAATCCACTGGAGGATAATTAAATTTTCTACCATGTGAGATTTGTAAAGTAGCAACTAACATAGTATTTATTGTAAATCTCTCTGAAATTAAATGTAAATTTTTTTCAGCCTTGTTGTTTAGTTGATTCGTGTAATTATGTGAAATATATTACGTTAATATTTGTAAGACTATAAATAAATTATTTACAAATTCTCATAGAACATTTATGAAAATAGCAAAGAAAAGATGATTGATTTTTTTTTTTAGAATCATGTAACTTAAAATGCGAAATTCAAACTTGTGTAAGATTGTAAAACTTTCCCAGTATTTTAAGTGAAACTAAGAAGAAAAGTCTCTAGAATTAAAACTAAAAGTTCCCCAAGTGATTGCGAAGATGATGAGAAAGTCTGTAAGACATCAAGTTTTCAAAAAAATGCAAGAAATATTCATGATTACATGAAGGAGAATTATTATGAGCTTTTCTCAAAGATTTGCACATATTTCCTTAGACGAATATTTAAGAGCTAGTATTAATTTTGTGTCTTTATTCTTTTTTCAAAATCTACTTCGTCTACATCGGTGATAATGCGGTCAAAATATCAGGCTTGTTTACTATGTTTTGTCATGGATGGACAGGTTGGTGAAAGATTCCCAGCAGAGGATATTAATGGAGTCTATCACCAAATGGTTTTTCCATATCTCACAAAGAAAATATACATACGTTTCTTTTTAGGATGAGTAAAAAAAGAATTATTCCTTTTACTCCTCGAATATTAATTATAGCTTTAAATTTCTTATTTAGAATAATCTTGACTGCGTTTTATATACTGATTACTCGATTTATAACTATTCCGAAAGTTAAAGGGATAAATATTAATTCAAATATCGTTATGATTAAATAAATGGATAAATTTATGGTTATAATTGAAGGATCGAATGAGAAAATCTTGTTTTCAATTTCACTCAAAATGGGTTAGAGGGTAAAAGGAGTAAAGGGCTTACAGGTGAAAAAAATCATTAAAACGAAAGACTATCTGTTATAAATAAATCACACATTTATAAATTAATATACCCTATATTATCATGGCGACATGAGAAGAAGAGTTGTTTGTAGGATACCAAACTTTTCTTGTTTACTCTCTATGGCAACCAAACTACATTACAGAATATATTAAATGTAGTAGTAAAACTTTCTCTTGGTGATAGTAATTTTCTTAATATTTTGTTGTTATTAATTAATTAAAATTATTCCAATCAAGATCTAAAAATTCCAGCTTCGTGCACAAGTTCTAATAATATTTTAGTTTCAGACCTCTGCGTGCTCTTATGATGGACACACACACTCTTGATTGTATCATTATATGTATATAAACTATTATATATTATATATGGTTTGCCTTATGAATATATACAAATTAAAAATGAGAAATGATAATAGTAAGAGTTTGATTTGAAAAAGTACTGTAGGAGATTACATAATAAAGCATAACATACCTTGTACTCATATCAAAATATTGATGGGATGGTCAAGTCTCATAGATTACGGTGGGAAGTTCATTCAGATCAAATGAGAGAATCTAGAACCATGTTCAGATTATTGAAGAGCAAATCCAAGGGGAAGAGACCATTGGGAAGACCTATACGCAGGTGGGAGGATAACAATAGAATGGTCCTAAAAGAATCGGGCTTAATGAGTTGGACTGGATAGAACTATATCAAGACAGGATATAAGGCGTACTCTTGTAAGTGTGGCAGTGAAATATCGAGTTCCCATTGAATGCCATGGAGCAAGTAAGATTCAGTTTATAAGTGTTATTTGTGGAGTGGATGGATAAAAAATAAGAGCTCAAAATTAAAAATGTTAAAATACCTAATTTCACACCAGTGTTGATTGTAAAAGGGTTTTAAGTATATTCAAACTCAATCATACATAAAGACTCAGTATAAATCTATTCGGCAGTACATATGGGGAGTAAGAGAAGGATTAAATCAGAGAAGAAACAGGGCAAATTGTAGAATCATGACCGGCCTAGTAAATCCTGATGAATATCCATGCGGTCTGAATCCCACTCTTGTACGAGAGCAAATAAGACGAAAATACGGAATTAACTGAGATTAGAGAATTCTATCAGACTCACTCTTTGCATGTGAAATCAACAAACAGCTGGACTTCACCCGTTCAGCTGTGAGCTTTGTTTTATTTTATTTTTTTAGAAATGTTTTATTGAAAATCGACTATTTTAAATCAACAAAATATGTACCCTTAATCTACCTTGAAAGTAAGCAAGCCTACCTTGAATTATTCCACTATGGTATAGCCTATAGGTTCATAGTAGGTCCATTAAGGTAACATTACTACATTTAGGGTAAGGAAGTGTACATTCTTTAGAGCAAATACCCTTTTTGAACGAATTAAATAAAACTATTAATTAGGTAGATACACGAGTATAACTTTAAGCGTTATATCAGCAGTCATTAAATATTTTACATGGGTACCTTAAAATTGAACTGGTCTTTTCCATTTTTATTTTTAAAAAAGTTAATTTTAAAATGCCACTATTCTCATGAAAAATATTCAAACACTGTTGAGATTAATAATTTAAAAAATAAGCTAAACCCATTTATTGGATAGATGTTTTATTTATTTTGGCAAAAAAAAAAAAGGGATAAGATACGAAATAAAGCTTAGTTTCCTTCTGCCCCACCTAAACACATTGAATATCTCAAATACGCAAGTTAAAAATCAGCAAGATACAACACTAGGATATAGTTTAAGAAATAAACATTGCAGTATAGATAGTGCAAAGTCTAACTTATCATTTTATAAATTATATTATTCTAGTATAGCCTATTCTATTCTCCTAAAATTAGTGTAATTTAAAAAGCCCTATTAAACCAATCTTTGTGGAAATTTATATGCTTAAGTACTAATTACGCAAATTAATTGGGAAGGTTGAATTAGATAAAGTTAACCCACATTTGTGGGGAGGGAGAGTGGAAAACCATGTAGGAACTGCCCCCCCACCCCCAGTTTACTCGAGCGAGATTTGAACCTTGATCACCCCATCCTTGGTAGTCTAGCTCAACATGAAACTATAGCGTTAGCTAAGTACGCCACCGAGGGGGTCAGTATATGTTTAGGACTTGTGTCCCTTCGTGTTCATAGAGTAGCTTACCTGCATTTAAGTACACTGGATGGCTATACTATTTATGGCTATATTTGTTTGAATTTGACCTATTTATTGTACTAATGAGCAATCTATTAATAAAATGTAGTAAATACTTCTTATTTATCATTGAAACATTATAACTTTTCCCTACTTTATCTAGAATACCCTCAAATTTTTTTATCTACCAATTAAAATTATAAATATATTGAATGTTATCATGATGAAATAGAAATATTATCACAGATATTTTCGCCTTTTTAAAAAAAGGTATTCAAAATTAGTTGTAAAGGTAAAGAAAAGAGTAGGTTTATAGTTTATTAAGAAATAGCAACTTTATAAACTAGAGTTTTTATTGGTGACATTAAAATTAAAAATTCCTACTAATCTTGCTTAAAATGTATATAAATTAGTTTTCTAATAGATTTATATTTATTAAATATTTTCTTTCCAAGACTTATTTTATTAATTAATACTTACAGTCAATTCCTAAAACCAAATCTCTCTATAAAACGAAGCTATGAGTGTATCTTTATAAGCCCTTTTATCTCACTTTTTGTCATACATTTTGAGTTGAAGTGAATAAACACAGAGAGGTATGGACTTTTCAAGCAAAAATGAGGTACGGTACTTACTATATATATATATATATATATATATACACACTCTTCGTATCAAGGTTTCCTTTAGGAAGCCAAGAAAATAATTAAAACTACAAAGCAATGTTGAATCCACATGGCATTGTAATTTTATTTTTCTTCTTTAGAACTCCTACAAGGTTTTAGAATGAATGTTATTTTAAGAAATTACAAACAAACGTATGTGAAAGAAAACGGCAGACAAGAGATTAAAGAAAGGTATCTACTATTAGTTCGCTCGGAGGTATACTGAAAATAAAGAAACCGATGAATGTCTTTTTCTTGAGAAACCCACTCCAAACCGATATAAATGGTTCCCTCTTTGTCCGACTAATATCTTTGTGGTCTGTCTGTATCAAAGTGTAACAAGTTAAGATTACTTTACATCCCTTTATCCCTCGTTTTCAATGGCTTTACAAGGATAGCAGGATTAGAAGTAGCTCAAAGGACTTGTTTAAGCTCTCTAGAGTCCTTCTAAGCTCTATGCGAATGAACTTCAGAGGGGTTATGAACAGTACTTGGTTTGGGCGTCATCCGTTTCACAACGAATAAGAAGTATATCATAGTTAATTAATAGGGTAAGTAGGGTTGTTTGTATTTGTTACAATAATGTGACTTACTCTTAAACTGGAGGTTGGGTTTTGGTGGTCATGTGGTTAAAGCCGTGAGACTGGCCCTGTTAGTACTGTATAAGGTAGAATCTGGAATCCTCATCGGGTGCATTACGATGTAATTTTGTATTGGATTTTTTAACTATGGTTTTCTCATATTATATCTAAGCCTATGTTTGTTTACATATTTCTAAATTCCTCATTTATCTCAGTCTCTTACATTTATCCATTAACAACAATTATTTAACTAAAATAATCAATTTTATGCAATACACGCAATTATATAACAATTTCTAGAATAATAATAATAATGGAGTTATTTATGATTTACGTTTCTCATATTGTAACCTTAAGCAAAATACTAATAGTCCTATTAGTTTACCAGGTTCTTTTTGAAAATATTAAAATTTAAATTTAAATGATAAATAGGGTGACCTGGTGGTCTAGGGGTAAGGTGTCAGACTTCTGTGCTGAGGGTCCGGGGTTCAATCCTCGGTCCCGGCACAGATTTATCTGATTACCAAACCCTTCCTTCACCTCTAATAAGACGTGTATTAATCACAACTTGTGAATGTGAGGAATGCCAGGCCTCTACCGTGGTTCGGATTCCACGTTAAACTGAAGGTCCTCCATTTCATCTCACAATCACCCTACCATTGCACATTAGCGTAAGTGCGTATAACCCGAACGGGTAGTAAGACGCGGTGCTAATAATAGTAATAATAATAAATGATAAATGCATACGAATACCAAAATAAATATTATCTTTCTTATGATAAGTTAACCCCACCTTCCCCTTTAATAAAGTAACTATTATATAAGTAGCTATTTTATTTGACAGAGTATCTAAAATAAATATTTTAAAACCATAAACTTTTTTTCATAACTTCAATATTTAATTTCCAGTCAAACTGATTGTTGTGCTAATTGATTTAAAAAATAAAAAATTCACTCCTAGGTTTGATATATAATCTAGTGATCAATAAAATTTTTAGTTAAAGATATTATATTTGGATATGGACACATTATTAAAAAACCTAAATTAATCTTTGTCGAAAATAACAATTAAAAATTGCCATATGACAAAATTAATGAGAAACTTTTGTAAATAATTTAACTATATTGTAATTACTATGCTATACTTAATGTAAGACAAAAATATTGTCCAGTTATTATATTATATTTCCATTGATTTTACTGATGACTTTGACATTGTGTCTGTGTGTAGGTAAAAATAATAATTTGGATTTTTCTTATAGATCACTAAAATACATTAATATATAAATAGGATTTAAAGTAAGAGCAAATCAATAATTAGTAAAATAATTAAGACATAAAAGTATAGTACCAATTATTGATATAGAGCTTTACATCCTGACAATAATGGTATATGTAGAAAATAAATAATTCATCTAAAGATAAATTTGCATTTACGTGATTTTTTTTACATGTCATTTATATCGAAAGAATTAAATTGTTTGAGGGGTGGAAGGGAGAATATATTTAGTGTGTACTTGCGTCTGCTTTAAGAGGGAGATAGACATCATGCATGAAGTAATCCATTGGTTTAACTAGCTCCTAGACAAGCCAGACACCTTTAAAGAACTTCCCCACTGCAAATTTGGGGATATTAAACCCCAAATCTCTCTTAGAAAATCCATTTCAACGACTTTAAGGGTTGTAGATTATATAAATGAGGTTCAGATCTCAACTAATCTCCTGTTCAAATCGCACTTCTAACGCGTCTGGTTACTTTCGCTTGACCTCTTGAATAGAGAAGTACTGTGATCGTCAAAAAAATCGAATTAGAGATTTTAATATAAGGCCAGCATTTCATGACCCCAGGAAAACTAAAAAAAATATTTTTGCAATGACATATTTCTGTCTCTCCGTTTGTATGTATCTCAGACTAAAGCTGAAACTATTTTACAGATTACGATAAAATTTGTTATCTTGGGTTATAATAAGATTCCCCGGGGGAGTTTTTGTAATTATATATATAACCCTTAAACTAAGGGTTACTTACCATTTATCTTAGGCACATTGTCTTAATACCTATTTTGGCTATTCAGATATAATCTTGCTAGCTCGTATACTAGAAGATTGGTTGAACCCCAAGACTTTTCTTAATATTTCTTCTTATCCAAGAAACTAACCCATAATATTTAACTCAACAGGAAGAAACACAAAAAAATGATAAACCAATATATGTTAATATATTAGAGACATATGAATTTATTTCAATGACTTAATTTTTGCTATTTATATAAAAATAGTGCCTACACAATCTATGATAAAAATTAATATTTCATTATTAAAATTGATAAGTGACTATAATTTTTATTTTTTCGTAGATCTTAATTCATCAAATATTACTAAAATTTGAAGTATTTATGGACTTACTACCAGTATAATCAACATAAATCATCTTTACTTATTCCTAAATAATGGGTTAAATATCCAAGTTGTTATAGGTGTTAAGTACTGTTATAGCTGCATTTAATTATAATAGTCCTTAAATTAAAAAATAACATCTGGACATGGAAATCGAAAATATTACCTTTATCTTAGTACAATAATGCGCTAACCACTGAGCTATCCAGGAGTCATCATGTGTTCAGGGTTATTATTCATTCATATTTTAAGACAGAGTTGCTTAGGAACCCGAGGAATCTGCCAGCTACAGTAGCTCCACGACTTATTTGGTGCTGACTGACAGCTCACAGCTGACTTCTGACACTCAACATTTAGGTATATACCTACATTTTGACTGTCAGAAGTTACAGCTGTTAAACACATTTTTTTTGTAGATCATATGGTTCAACGTAGGGATTAATAATTTGGTCTGGTAACGTTTTAAAGCCGTCAGCTGTCAGCTGTGAACTGTCAGTCAGCACCAAATAAGTCATGCATAGGGTTTACATATAAGCGATCAATTAAAATCACGGTCTCTCAGATAACGCAGCCATATAAATCTTGGGAGGGCTTTATGTTGACATACAATGGCAATCATACAAATGCATATATAATGAGGGATTAAATATCAAAACTATTATAGTTGCTAGGTTCTGTTATAGACACAATTAAATAAAGTATTCCTTAAATTGAAAAATGATACCTAGACACCGGAATAGTACCCGGTAACTTTTGCTTAGTGCACCAATACTCTTACCTTTAAGCAATCAAGAATTTCCTCACATCCATAATATATTCTGCCCCAAAATATGAATGAAGAATCACCCCGGCCATAGGATGATTTCTGGATAGCTCAGTGGTGAAGAGATTTGGTGCCATGTATAAATTCTCAAAAAAGAATCGATTTAAATAATAGGAAAACTACACATACACAAATGACTTTTTGTGTGTGTTATATCTTACAATATTTTAGGTCTATCCTAATAAATAATAAAGTTAGAATAAGTAGTAAATAAACCCTTGTTTATTTTGAGGGAGATTGGAAATCTATTCTAGGTTACCTCTATCAGAGCACCAGACTTATTCTAGCACATTTATCCACATAACTGACATTCTACCCTAATAAAAAAGAGGCGTGATTCCGACGCGGATAAATTTTCTAAATCATAATACGTCTTGTTGTACAAAGAACTTCTAAAATTTAAATTGATTTATACCAAATAAATTATTAGTATTAGATGTCTAGGTCTTGATGGATAAAACAAAAGTACCCCCACTGATGGTCGCTAAGACTAGGGTGCCATTATCATTTAATGTGGTTTTACGTGATTATAATCACGGTGGGCTACTAAGAAAGTTTTCTTCAATGTTTTCCCTCACTTCCTCCTCACAAGAGCTAGGGCTCTTACTAAAGTGCTACCATTCAATAAATTAAAATTTATTGATATCCTATACAGGTCCTTAATAGTTTGCAGAATACGAAAAAACAAAACAAAAAAAACATTTAATCTATTTTTAACTGACTAATAAAAATCAAACTATATATAGGAAAATAATTTCCTGTCAGATTAAAAAGTATCAGAATTGTACTATTTATATTGTTTTTATCCATTCAGCATTTTTATTGATTGTGGACTCATGCTGGATTCATTGAGACAGCCGTCACGTCCATCCGAGGTTATATCGAATTGACATATTTGACATTTAACACTTTTAAACCTGCTTCGTCGGCCACGTGGTCTAAAGCGCTACTGTCGCAGTAGGCCAGACTGCCAATGATGTGGAGCTCGAGGTTCAAATCTCTGTAAGATTGTTTTACAAAATTGTTTTCCACTCTTCTTCCATGAAAATGTGAGTGCGCTTCCTATAATTATAACCTTCCTGATTCCTAAAACTAGTAGTGTAATTAATACATAAGCGTACATATTAAACGGGTAGTAAAACGTGGTGCTAAATAACTCCTAAGGAGAATTTGCCAAGAAATAAAATCAATATTACAAACTCAAAATAAAAATAGATAAAATTTAGAGATTACCAAAATAGTTCCCTCATGTGACAATGAAATGCTTGCAAATTGACTAAATTGATAAGTGGGCTGATGAAAAAAAAAATTTAATATAAGTATTTTATTGCTAAAATTTACTGTACATTACTTTGATTTAGTGAGCCTTTAAAAATTATATTATTAGTTTTAATGTTTGTTTCATTGCTTAGAAAACATTCGGGCTTTTTATATTTTATCCACAGCATTAGGAACGTTTGGGAAAGATGTAATTTAGAAGTGCTATTCCAACAATTACAATAAGATAGTTGTAGGTCACAATGTAAAAAAAAAAATTTGACCCAACAAATATTCGTACCACAGCCTTTGCCAAAAATAGACTAGGCACGCTTGTTGATTATTACACGTGTCTAGCGATGGTGGGTAGAATTAAACATTACTACTTGGTGTTGAGATATTTATAGATAGATTTTTTAAGCTTTGGTTATCTCCACATAAAATTGATTATTAATTTCAAATCTACTCTTAGCCCTACATACGCAATGTACCATATAAACATATCCTTTGTTCGGTTTAGTAAACCAGAATACAAACGATAATGATATCATTTTAGGAACTCATTTGTTGCTAAATTGAGAAACAAAGTTTCCCATTGATTTTGAAATGATCTCTCCCTATTTGTTTTGGTCAATTAGCCCAATACTGGGTTTTCCTCGTTTTGAATTTTACCCCCTAATAGCCTGCTAAACAGCATTCAATAATATTTTTAATTCCCAACAAATACAGCACAGATTCTGTTGGCATTATTGGAATAATTTCTACTTAATCCAAGTTTCCAATAACGATAGTCGAATTCCACTAGAACTGTCTCGTATTTCAAAACAAACAACTCTTGGCTAGCCGAACGATATAGTTTATTAGTAGAGTGAATTGATATATATATATATATACATACATACATAATGAAAAACTGTAAGGAATTTACTACAACATTTATTATTGAATGATATGATAATGATAGTGAAGTACCATCTTAAATCTGTTTTTTTTCGCACCATGTTCTAATATGGATAAAGCTATCCTCATTATTTAGTTATGATAAGGGAGCTACAATTTAGAGGAAATGTAACCGCATTTCCAAGGAGGAAGAATAGGAAACCACATAAGAAAAGAACACTCTTAATAGAACCTGCTGGGATTGGAACGCTAATCTCCTGGTTATCCCCAATCTAGAGTATTTAGAGAGTAGTACCATTGACATAAAATTATATATATTAAAAGGCATATTTTTAAACTTTTTTTATATTTATTAAGCATCTTTTCAGACCTTATGAATACATCTAAACCCTTTCAACTTTCCAGGTCAATTCCTCCACTTTTCTAACTTATTCTTCCATCATTTGAAGGAAGAAATGAAGAGGACGATTTAGGCGGGAATCGCTTTGCCGATTCCACTCACGAGACGCTTGATTCCAGAACGATGCAGCCCCATCAGAACACCCTAATAGCTGCTTTTTGTGACATATTGAGGGTAGGGAATAATACAATCTTCCCCTGCTGCCCACCCTCCTTCCCTTCCCTTACATCCTCCTTCACCTCATTCAATGGATCTCCTACAGCCAGAAACCAACAAACTTTACAGAAGGAAAAATTGGATGGCTTTTAGAGGTCATATATATATTTTTATATAAAAAAAAAAGAACGTGGAACTTCGAATTTTCTACAGGATTTTGCAAGTAAATTATAGCATTTTTTTCTCAATTCGATTAGAAGTAGGCGATCAATGTCATTCCAATAACTTTCCTCAAGTTTTTCCTTTGTTAACTGTGTGATCATCTTATTTATTGAATAGAAATTTTATATGTATCTCAATATTATATATATTTAAAATAGCGTGCAATTTGAAGATTAAAAAAAAATACACATATACTATCTGAACCCTGTAAAATATGGTGGTTAATTTTTACTGATTCAAGTTTTTAAAAACCAATTTAGTTTTCATTTGTTTTCAAATATTACTCAAAATTAAAGTTATTGAGAGATGTTACTAAATCACAAATTGTTCCTTCTAAATATAAGTGCATTTTTTATTTCCACTAATAAGATTACTAATTTTTTATATGTGTTTAAAATTTGCTAATTCAAGTAGGTAAGAAACTTATCTTACACGTTTCTACTATGGCTCCACTTCTAAGATAGGACCTTACTGCAATCTCTGCACTCTCAAAGTGAATGAAGAGTACAAATATTGTCAATATTATATTTAAAAATGCAGGCTATCCTTATTTTAATAAATCAATCAAGTTTTTAAATATATTAATAAAAAGATTATTAAAAGTAGCTATAAAATTATACCATCTCATCTATAAACTAATAGATTATTATTTTGTTTTTGGTGATTATTATTTATTTAAAAGCATATTACATGTTTTTTTTGTTTATGTTAGTGTTAAGATTAAGAATTATATATATATATATATCTTGGACGTGCATCTATCATAAAAATTATATATAATATATATATTTTGGACGTGCATCTATCATAAAATAGGCTTTTTAAAAACTACGTCCAACATTTGGTTTCACAATAGAGGCTACTAAACACTACATTTTGGCATATTTTTCAATGTTATGTTTGTTGTATTTACAAATGACAAATTTTAATGATTCCTACATATAACTATATTAGGTTTTACGGCCATCTTGAAATAAAGTTAATGCTATAAAATACAAATTTGTATCCTGTCCAGAGCTTTTAATTTATAAACTATGGCAAGCCCGACAGTAGGAACCAATAATTGGATATCATTAAATATAGGATATTATTTTGTTTGTATGTACACTGTACACTATGTGTGTAGGTGCAATAACTCCAAAACCAAGATTATGAGAGGGCCAAAATTATACCAATATAGATGTATATGAATGCGTGTATATTTTTGCTCATTCACGCCCAAACACTGTATACCTTAAGTAGACATGGGCAATTTAAAAAATACATAAAAATGTAGTTGGAACTACGCCATGTGTCACAAAAAATCTTAAATATTGAAATTTCAAAGTGTAGGTTGGGGAAATGGGGTATTTTGGGATGTCCAGAACTTATTTAATAAACTACTTCTCACACTGGTATAATATTTAAATTTGTTATGCAGGTTTTAAGAACCATTTCAAAGAGTTTGTCTGTCATGCCATTTCTGTTATGAGCAATATATATCTACCGAATTCAGAAATCTGAAATTTGAAAAAATTACTAGCCCTTTTGTCTGATCATACTGCACCTTTAAGGTGTTATTTTAAAATTTGGATTATATATTTAAATTAATTACCATCATTAACTACACATTTTTATCCCGAGCATTAATAATTGCTATAAATTGGAGCGAGGGCAGGGAATCATTGTTTTGATTTAAAATTATACAAATATTTTTTTGTATGTATAAGTAATTACTTAAATTATACAACACTTAACTATGTACAAAATATATTATAAACATTAGATTATAATGCAAATGCATTAATGCAAAAATAAGGTTTAATTAATTAATTTGGCAAATAAAAAGAGGAAAGCATTTTTAAAAATATCTACATCCGAATATCTTGAATATTTTCTAGACATCTTTTATAATTTCAATGTATTTTGAATCATAATCTATCAGTATTAAAATTAAATATTAAATTTGAATAACGAATTTTTTTAATTGGTTTTAGTATATTAAGATTTATTTAGGTCTGAATGTTTCTCATCCATTTATTTTGAGTAATCAATATGATACTTAGATATATTTTAATTGTCTCACAGGCTTTCTTGGAAATGTCACGTGAGACCGAAACGTGAAAAAACCCTAAGGTAATTATTTTACTCATTTCTCCAAAATACGAAGTTGGTGGCCATTCACAGTAAATTCCCAAATTTCCTCAGACGTTTAATTCCCTTTAATTACCATCATGCTCAGTATAAATTGAGTCACCAGGGGATTATCTGCTTCACTACTTGACTCATATTAAAGAGTGTTTCCTCTTAACAAACTGAAAATAATGTTATTCAGTTTTCGTGGAAAAAAAAACACTTTGATGACACAACTGTGGCACACATGATAATAGTTAATTATCTCTTTTCAAACGAAACATAAAAAACAACATAATATATTAGTAAAGAAGGCAGGCTTGTGTAAATTGCTGAGTATATCACTAATGACCTTGGCACGGAATGTTTTAAGGCAGTAGTTCTAAATACGTGGTACGCGTACTCTAAGAAGTTAAGGTGTACGTGGCATGATTATAAATGTATGACCTAACGGGTACTGAAAATTTCTAACCAAATATAAGAGATACACAAACTTAATTTATTAAGGTCAGCTTTTTCTTAACTCTAAATTAACCTATTTTATACCCAACACTCAAATCTGAATTATTTGAAACTAGACAAAAATTAGAATTATATGTCATTAGGAAAAGTGGCCGAAAATTTTACATACTTGCATTGAATCTTGCAAAAACTAGCGCATACTATATCTATAGCTATTTATGTTTGATGACATAATATGGTAAAAATTAGCCAATTTGAATTCTAAATTATATAAATAGTTAAAAAAACCTAATACCATGACTATAAAGACAGTTTTATATAGTTGGTTAAATTAACTATTTTGAAGTCTCATGTCTTAGCTGTGTCAGTATTGGGCTTACCTTCTGGGTTGAGAGTCCAGGTTTAAGTCTCAACAAAACAAGGGGAAAAAATCCCTTACATTTTGATGGATTGACGGCCAAGGAGCCGGATGTTAAGCCTGTCTTTAGATTTAAGTTTTTTATGAGTCATGTGTTGATATATTCATTTGGTTCATAAATTGTAAGTTGAAAATATCAGATAGTAAAATAGTTATATTAAAATAGTTTATATAAAATCTCTTGAGATACTTGAGAAAAGTATTTATGAATGAATGAGTATGCAACCGTGACATAAGTTTGTAAGCTACTAGATTAGAGCTAGAGACTCATTTACTATACCAAATATTATATTAATGCCAAATATTTTTTTCCTTTCCCTTCTTAAAAGTTTACTTTGGTGTCTTAGAATATGTTCAGCCTTCTTGCTCACTCTCTGGCATGAGGAACTTGAAAGTTCATAGCCCCACTTACAAAAGTACGCCACCTATCCCTATCTTGAGCTGATTCTATCCAGTCCAACTTACTACGCCCCATCTCTTTCAGGTTCATTCTAATGTTATCCCTCATCTGCGTCTAGATCTTCCCAATTGTTTCTTCTATTTGAATTTGCCAGTCGTTAGCCTGAACACTGCTCTCCCATTTGCGCTGCTTGTCCTGTCCACCGTAATCTGCAAGACTTGATTATCCTGACGATGAATTGTGGTTTATACAGGGTATTTACTTCATCATTATGTAAAATCCTCCAATTATCAGTAGCCTAATCCCTTTTTCGACCAAATATCTTCCTAAGCCCCCTGTTTTTGAAAAACATAAATTAGTTTTCGTCATGTAAAATAAGAGACCACGTTTCACACCCATAGAAAACAACAGGTTAAGATATTGTTTTGTATATTATGAGCTTAGCACAACTTGAAAGCAGTCGATATGTTAACAACTTACAAACTGAAAAATATCACGAGTTTCCCGATTATATTATTTCTTTAGTTTCCAATTTACAGTAATATTGTAAATTACTAATTACAATTGCTTCTAAAATTTAAACTTATTAACCCTGTAAAAGATATGTTGTTTGCATTAGTCTCCAAATTATCGTCTCCAATATATGTTATCTGAGTAATCGATCACATACGACTCTTCTCTAACTTATTGAAATAGAAGAATTCCAATTCATTAGCTAAATAGACTAAGGCATCACTCTCGTGTTACACTGGCCTGCTAAAGACAGGTATATCAGGTTTGAATCCCAGTCGGGCCTACTGAGGCTGGCTTATGCTAAACGGTTTTTCACTCTCCTTTCACGCAAATTCTGTTGTATTACCTCCTAATGCTTCTTTCATCATGCCTACCACATTAAAGTAGCTATCATAGAAGTGTATAACCTTAACAGATAGTGGTACTCAGTAATAAAAAACCAAAATTAAATTAATTTAAATTAGATTAGTTAAAGATTAAGTCAAAAGCTTCTAATTTGTTCTATAAATCTAATTGATGGTTCAAGCTATCCTAAACACAACCTAACAAACTATTTTTTGAACAGAGCATGGAGAGGTGGAAATATTAACTAACGTGATAGCTTTTGCCTTGAATTTAAATCTATTAGAAAATAAATGGCAAGGAACTTTGCACGGACTCTCTCACTCCATTGTTTAAAATTGAAAATATTTACTCAAAATTCGTAATATATTTAAAAAATATATATATATATATATATATACACTAGCAAGACCGAGCGAGAATAGCGTTATAGGTTACTTATGGTAAACATTCTTTGACTCCGGGTTTTGAATTTTGTGATTTTCTTTTAAAGAAGTAAATTCCTCACTAGTATATTTGGACCAAAAAAAAAAAGGTCGACATGGGGTCCACAAGAGTCAATACTTCGTGTTAAATTCTCGACCTACGGTTAACATTCTCGACATTTTATTAGAATTCACACATCTTATTTTTAATAGTATTATTATTAAGATCTTCATTTCACCTGATCGGTAATGGGTATTTTTTATCCTGAGCGAGCGATTTGAGTCCATACTAAACGCAGGATGAACGGATGTGAATTATTTCACTACCGTTTTCCTCATTGGCATTATCTATTATTTGTTCATTAATTTTAATGTTTACAAGCTAACACCCTTGTTTTGCTCTCTATACCACTCTAATTTTGGAAAGAGATAGCTGTTAATATTTTTACATTTTTAATCAATAAAATTAATATTTATTCCTGATAGTAATACAAATTTATATATTTCTAGGACAAGTTATACAAGGTACTCTAGACTATTTATGTTGATAAACTTATTCTTATAAGTATTTTATTAATCTGAAAATATATATTTTAGTAATATTAAAATGAGCATTGAATTATTGGGTGCTAATCTTACAAAAATTATGTTTAAATATAAAATATAAATATAAATCAGAAAAATAACAGTAACATGTTCTGTATTGTGATCACAGTTTATATTTACCCACAATTTCGATTGGCTTAGAAATGAATACTATGCTGGTCTATACTGTAAAGACTTACAAATAGACACTTTCATTAGTATATTACACTAAAAAAAACCCTGAATAGAGTGAATTGACATCAAAGAATATAAAAATAAGTCTCCATTTAATTCCTGCAGTGTTATTAACTAAAAACCAAATATGCAATAACAACACACATTTATGTTATTGTCAGAGTAGAACATGGCAAAAGCATTTCGCAAAAACATCTGTGATAGTGTAGTATGCGGGTTCATTATATAGTTATACATATATATATATTTCCAAATGTCGGGCAGTATGCCAACACAACAAAACCAAACACCACTCATTAGATGTCACTTCAAAAACCTTTTTATTATCTAATATTAATAAACCTGTATAGAGAAATATACAATATTTTCATCGATGTCAACGTAGTTATGTTTGATTGTTATGAAAAGAAATGATTGACAACTATTGGGGAGCTTGTAAATCAAACAATTGAACAAATAAGAATGGCATTAAAAATAAATTCCAATAAAATATTGAATGAATCATAATGGTGTTTTGTTTGTGTGTCTCTCGCTTTCATATAAGCTCGTCGCTAATATACAAACATGTACATTTTCCTCTGACATTTAAATAAAATTTAGTTTGATCATTTTACAGTGCCAATTTACTAATGAATATAAAATTAATCTTCCTATATAATAAACACACTAATGATTAATTCTATAATCATGTTCCTCAATTAATAAATTATATTGTACAGTAGAAGTTCACTAAACGAACTAATTGGGACCAAGCTTGCTAGGATTAGAAAAAATTCTGACTAAACGGAAGAATACAGCGGGGTCCTAGAATTTTTCACAAAATTTACAAACATTTAACGGTTTCATAACACATAACATGTAATATAGTTTTACATGTATAGTTTTTTTAAACTACTGTAATTATTTACAGCTACTGTAATACTTATTGTATTACTGTTTCTTAAAATTACCGTTTCACTTTGAATAATAAAATAAAGTTAACTTGGGAAATTCGATTTACCACCCTAACTGGCCCATGGCAGAGTGGTATGTGCATCTGGCTGCTGGCCTAGAGGTTCCAGGTTCGATTCTTGCTGGAACCGTAGGAATTTTACTGGAAGGGTAAAAATTACCATGGTCACCAGAGCTTTATTATTGGTCTTAAGTTAATTTAAGATCTTCATTGGCACCACCCTGTCATATTCACAATCACCATCACTCATCTCATCGGGACATGGACAGATTCTCCACGGAAAGGAAGTAGGATTAGTACATTATTTTGACTTTCCTGGGCAAAGGCATATTAGTACTGGCTAATATTTTACCGCAAATGAGCTACATATTGATTTAGCCCATACATGCCTTTATTATTATTATTATTATTATTATTATTATTATTTTATTTATTCTTACCCTACCCCCAAGTTTTCCTTAAATTTTGTTCGAAATATCTGGAATTTCGGACTATCAAATCTCGTTCAAACGAAGTTTTTCTATGTAATTTGCTATATTATTTTCCACTAAAAGTATTTCACAATGTTAAGCATACTTGAACCCCATATTTGATCTTGTAGACTAAATATTAGATTCTTCTGTCTGGTTTTCCAGTAACGAATCCCGGCCAGGTTGAACTGAGGGTGGATTTTTAAATGGATTTATAATCTCCTTTCGAGTAAAATACTATAAATGTATTCTAAATGTTATCTTTTTCAACCCCATTATACTGGAGTGGTTAAAATACATAAATATTAGGATCGTAATAAGAAACTGTAGAAAAAGATATATCTTTCTATCCTGCCTAGTATTCCCTAAAAAAAAAATGTTTGACCTTAATCTGTATGTTTACCCCTTATACTTTTGAATAATGGATGGAATTAAACCAAACTTGGCACACGAGTAGGCCCCTGGATTTTAAATATTAGATTTTCCTTCAAACTACTACTAAGGTGCCAGAAGTATATAAACTTCCAAAAGAGTGACGATTTAATTCGTATTTTGTTCCCAAAACAGAACCATAAAGTGTTGAGCTACACTCATATATATATATTTTTTTTTAAGTCTGGTAATATTTTTATGAGCATGGCATGGATTCAAAACAAGATCACAATAAATAAACACAATATATGAAAAATGTTTTCAAATTCGGCCAATGATAATATTTCTAATGTAAAAGAATTTCAATAAATAAATCTTATATAGTAAAATGTTGCCTTCCTCATAAATAAAAGCATCATATCTTTGAGGACATTAGGGTAGTGTCCTGAAAATGGTCTATGGTGTTTATTTACTAATTTGGTATTCATAGGTAATCTTTTATGTTTATACTTAAAATTTATTGTAATTGAGAATATTATGGACATAAAAAGGGAAGTCTTACATTTCTTTCTGTCCCTCTATCTCTGTCCGTGTGTATCCTGGGATACACCGAAAACTGTACAGTGTATTTCATTAAAACTCTATATTAATATATTATAATAGTTTAAAAAAGTATCTGTCACAGGCTGATATGATTCTAATCTAAACTAACAAAACCAAACATTCAACATTAGTTTTATTTACAAAGTTATTATGTAATTATTTGTTACTCTGCAGTGTTTTCTGTTTATAATTAGAGTTTTAGTCGGTTTTTATGAACGCTATGCAAATGCAAGCTCAAATTTAATAAATATATAATAAACCCTACCTGAAAAAATGTCCACTGAACAAAGATACACTCTTTAACAAATAATATGAATACGATTCAACCAAATCATAAACACAAGACATTGTATTATAATCTTCATTTTTTCTTGTAATTTGAGATTGGAATTTATAATCTAGGTTTTCCTTGCTTTTGAAATGCAAAATAATGTTGACGAATAATAAAAGTTATTAATTAAATACATTTTATATTTTTGTGTTTAATATTTTTGATCAGTTTTTAAGATCAAAATATTAGCACCCTTCTTAATTGATCCCTATTATATTTAAAACAATTTCAGATTTCTATCTCATTGAGAAATACTTAAAATTCTCTGCCCATTTATACATACTTATGTAGTGACAACATTTGACATTTATGTATATAGGGGCTCATATCTCGAGGTAAAATAGTGTCTTGGTTTCTAACTTTAGGATTAATCTTTTGTTAGTGATTACAAAATTCAAATATATTAAATACCACGATTTTCATCTTTTTACTAAAAATGAATTTTTGGGGTTTACGTTTTATACTATTTGAAAATGACTAGTGATTTTGTTCAAAATGGAGATCTGGGGGAGTTATTTTTAATGATAAATAGCAATATATGCTTATTTCTCGAGGAAAAATTCATTTAAAGGTAGTCTACTGATATATAATTATTAAATATTTTTATTCTAAAACACAATATACTATAGGATAAAGCACTTCAGGTTATTTATAACTATTACAGAAACAAATTATTTTAATATTTAGTTTTTTATTCTAAAGGAATTACGATTTTTTTGGGTCATATTAGGGTTAACTAAATACTAAACAGTATTACAAATGAAATGGCAAACTAGTGTAATAACTCCAGTACAGAACTGAGGATGGTTAAAAAAAAAAGAAAGAAGAATATAACTCTTCTTATTATGTATAACACAGGGAACTAGTTAATTAAAAGGTTTGATCTAGATTTCTAGGTATATTGAGGCTTATAACGAGAGAAGGATGAAGGTGTGGTTTATCAAACCAGACAATAGATCTGGTGCTTTCATGGCATCTAACAGAAATAAGGCAAACTATGACATCCACAACAGGTAGAAAATATAACTTGGGAGCTTAAGAATCAGCTTGACCGGTGGACATAGGGTTAAACGCGTCAGGCTTGACTTGTCTGGGAGGACCGAGCTATAATCTCTGAGGTTTATTCTGAGGTGTTTTGTCCCATGAATGTTTCCCCCTCATACGCCAAACTCCACGTCATCGTGAAAGTCAGACAAAACTAAGTTTACACCTTGAATCTCGCTCCTAGCAAAATGGTTACTATCCTTATGTGGTATATATTTGTGCGTTGTTATGCTGAACGTAATATAAAGTCCTACGTAGACAAATACTAAGACATTTTTACGAATCGATTACTTTCCAAAATCTTCTAGTTGTAAATCGAGCAAATAAACAATAGCGTGTTATATATAACATTGGTTTATTGTTGACAAAATAATATCACGTGTCATTTGAACACGTTTTATATGAGAGGCGTGTGTATAATACATTTATTTATTGGTGTTATCCACTCATATCTGCAACTGACACCTTAAACTTCAGAGATATACAATATCATAATGCCATTTATTATATTATTATATTAAAATTTAAGGATTTTTCTTTTTAATTTAAAAACGTTTGGTTCTTTAAAAGGAAATAATATATTCTGACTATTTATACGTTTTAATAAGTAAATATATCCTCATTGTTGGGCACAAACAAGCTCATCTAATACTGTCTCCCAATTACTTGGTATGAAATCGACCCCTGGCTAGGTATATTTAGGGTAATTTTCCACAAATGGTTTTTCACCCTAGAAAATGCGTACAGTTTCCTTATTAGAAATACATTCTATGACTCGCTTCAATGGCCGCATAGTTTAAGATGCAACTTTTGAAATAAAGTATAGCAGAATAGGCTGCCGATTAAGGAGAAACTAAGGTTCGAATCCCAGTCGTGTGTACTGAGGATGGTTTGTCCGAAAAGGTATCCTATATCCTTCTACGTAAATGCGGGTACAATTCCTATAGATATAAACTTTTTTCATCTCTAAAACTATAAGCGTAATTAGTACATGAGCTTATAACCCGAACGGTTAGCAAGTGGGGTGCTAAACAAAATTTTATATATACCTTCTATATTCCTAGTCTACTGATGAAATTAAAATACACTTAGCTCAGTCGAGTATAGGTCAATTTTAGATAAATATATAATTTAACTTGATAATTTGTTTTAAAAATATTATTACATAAAAGCCGCCACTATCGGTATATTAAGCTTAACGCTCAAGCTTAAAGAAAAAATTAAAGCTATTGAATTAAGAGATTATAAGGAAAACTGGGATTCTGATGATGCTGAGAAGGCATGAAATCGTAAAGGTGATGAATTAATTGGGAACTAACAATAGAATGGAGGGTAAAAAATTAATATGAGAGTTAAAAAGCTTTTCACGTTTATTGAACGTATTTTGGCTCCCATTAATCCAGTGTAAGGACACTTAAGGACTCCCTTGGCCTTCAAAACCCCCTTTAAACATATAATAAAGTTGATTCCTTTTTTTAAGGAGAGGGCGAAAGTCTTTTTGAATAAATAATAAAACTATTCATTTAAGGAATATTAAAATAGAATCATAAAAATTGGTTTATCTAGAATAAATTACATGAATGGTTGGTAGTTTAGAGTAAATATAGTTTAGTATATTAAGAGCATATTATTTGAAGATTATTCTGGTTAGCTGTTGGTCTACGTTTGTACAATTCCTTTGAAGTCGAGCAATGTCAATTTACCAACTTACTGAGATTATCATATTATATATTCTGTTAACGAGCGAGCGTTGTGTGACCGATGGACCTTTCTTTCTTGTTGATAATACCTGAATCAACCTGTTTAAGTAATAACCAGTAGATCCTCATTAAATTAGTGGTTGTCTTGATAATAGGGCCGGTCCTTCATTCCATTCAAAGAGAAGTAATGCTTTAGGATAGATAGGGGAAGAGAGCTTGAAACTATCTAAAATGACTCTGGATGGATATAGATCACGACGATAACATGGCTCCTCCGCGCAGTTTCAATCTCTGGCCGTTGGTTGATCCGCAATGTCCATCGTTATTGCAAACGCTTCCACTTTACAGGATTGCGTGTAGTACATAACTACTTGTTTGTTAGATTAGTACGTTTATCATCAAGAGAATAATGTAAGTTACTTTTGAACATTTCTTTTATAATTCCCTCTTAGTTTCACTTCCACGACTCATCTTATCCTCCGGGATTCAAGCCCCTCTCCGCTCGGGGTCAGTTCTGAATCTGTAGCGCCCCATTGTGTCGTAATAGTAGAGTAGTTGATACACGGGTGTCACACAAAATGTGTTCTTAAATACAAACTATGTGTTAAATGAATGCAGATCCTATCATATGTAAATAGCAATGGCAAATGTTAATGATATAGGCTATAAAACACCACTAAACATAAACAATATTTCATCACGTGTGACGAAACCAAAACTTTGTTTGGTTTAAAGAGTCCAAGGTTCGATTGCAGCTTTAATTTGATCTTTAATCTCAAATAATTAATTATAGTGTAGACAAACGTAGTAATTAGAAGAACATTTTTGTAAACATCTTTTTATTATGGATAAAACTATAAATGATTTATCTTAAGTATTTCATTAGAAGGAATTATTAATACAATACATTTATACAATCATCCTTATGTTATTTCATATATTTTTTTAGCACCGCATCTTAATACCCGTTCGGTTTTAGCAATGTTACGTTTAGAGTAAGTGTACCCGCAGCTGTGCGGAGGGAGAGTTGAAAACAATATTTTTTTAAACAGCCCTCAGTACACCCGAGATTCAAGCCTCATTTTTCTCGTCATTGGCAGTCTAGACTACTGCAAGAGTAGCGCATCTTTATACCGTGCGGCTACCCAAGTGGTTCTTCAAAGTTTTAATTACTAATTGAACCTTTAAATATATAAAAAAAAACACATATTCAATCACGACAAACCTATCCATATTAGTCTCAATCACATTAATGACTTCTCAGTCATTCCGGTTTAAAAATATATGATACGAAAGGTTTTCATAAAAACAACACTATAGATCGATCTTTAAACTAGTGCGAATGAATTCACATCGCTAGCGCTTTCTTTGAGCCACTCTTCGAACTTAAATAACAGTCTGTATACAGAGCCATCTACCAACCTATCAAGACTTTATTACAATTTGGCTACCTCCTGTATTCTTATGTTTTCCTAATATTAGGATTCACTAAAAGAGACACTGTCGTAAAACGCGTGCACGCACACACGCCACCTCGCATCACTCACTCACCCATTCAAATTCATTTCAAGATCACTCCTCGGTTGATAGCTAGGTGTAACCTTATCCTGATTTAAATTATAAAGACTGGTTTTTAGAATATCTTGAGTGAGATAAAAAGGCCATAAATAATTTAAAGAACCTTGATATATAATGACATCCATGTTTATTTCAATAAATTATTTGATAAATCTCTACTATGATTTTTTGTGTTCTAGGGGTAAGGTGTCAGACCTCTGTGCTGAAGGTCCGGGGTTCAATCCTGGGTCCCGGCACAGATTTATCTGATTGCCAAACCCTTCCTTCACCTTTGACAAGATGTGTATTAATCACAACTTGTGAATGTGAGGAATGCCAGGCCTCCACCGTGGTTCGGATCTCACGTTAAACTGTAGGTCCTCCATTTCATCACACCATCACCCTACCTTTTTTCACATTAGCGTAAGTGCGTATAACCTGAACGGGTAGTAAGACGCGGTGCTAATAATTATAATAATACTTCATTTCCCCATGAGTTGGGCGAGTATAAACAAGAAAAATAAGACTGGAGCATGCATATGTGTATGACCTTAAAAATAAAGACCAGGAAGAACAGTGAAGCCACTACTGCTACCTATGAGCCAATGAGAGAAACGTTTTCCTGTAGCTAGCTGCTGCCATCTATCCGCCCACACTAAGAACTGTGTCGCGTCGCATCGACTAAAGCAAAGACAACTTATTTATGGAAAAAGGTGGAGTCCAAATTTAAATGGTAGAAAATTGAATAATGTTCCCCAAAATAATTAATTTTACAAAATATATCAGTTTGTTTATAGTTCTTAAAGGGAACCTTTCAAAAAAAGAAATTAAATTGTAGGCCATACAATCAATTTCACTGAAAAATGATGATCAAATTTTGTCTTATCTCACTATTGGCGCCACTTTTTTGAGTATATAAATATTCATTTTGTAATATTTTGTATAAGTAAACCAATATTATGCTTAAAAGTAAATAAAAATCAAACAACTTAAAAAAATCTTGTGGTTATTAAAAGAAGCGATATAATTTTTTGGGACAACGTTTTATCTAGTTTGTCTCAGCCTCCATCTTAAACCAAAGGGGAGGGAAGGGAACGTTAAGGTTATAGAGGATTTTTTTTTTCATTTTCATCCACTAATTTGAATCGGAATGAACTCAAGTTCCATATAGCTATCTATTACACTCTTTTTTTAATCTAACCATTGAAGCTAGTTGTGTGGTGTATCTGTAAATAATTTGTCACCTATTACAGTTCTTTCTAAGTAGTGCTATTCAAATCCTCAGGATTAGAATGTATAATTTTTTATTTGTTTTGATATTTTTGTGTTATAGCTATGATATTTTACCAAAAAATATGATTCTTAGTTTATTAAATTAATATTTATAGAATAATTACCATTCAATTATTTTAAAATATAGAAACAATGCTTAGGAAAAAAGTTTAGATAAAAATATAAATACATGAAAAATGCTAGTTTGAGAAGCCCTTCAACCCTTAGTATCGCTTGTGACAAAAAATACCAAAGAGTTACTAGAAATAATCACAGATAGTGGTATTTTGCGTAAAACATCGTTGAAAAGGAGCTAACTTTACATTTTAGTATGCATTTACTGCTAAGTAAAATAAATACAACTGTACTTTACTTTTTACTTCCATGACTATTTCCACAACTTTACACACCTTATCTTAGCTTAATACTAGGATGGGCACAGTCTCCTTTCCACGATCGTAAATTTATCATTGTGGAAGGGCAACCCATTTATACTTCAATTATACATTTCTAGCCATACCGGGATTCAAACCCGGGGCACTTAGTTCAGCAGGATGACGGGCTACCAATTGAGCTAAGGTATCGGAATCGTTATTGTTCTTCTTAACAAAATATTAAGTTAACGGGGCTAGATATATTCATTATTTTAATATCAACTAAGCAACTATCGGTTAATCGCTCATCATGACAATAGCTAGCCACATGCAGTGAATTACAATCGAAAATTCTCTTTGATTACTCGAGGCTAACATATTTGCGTGCTAACAGAACACGCACACGTTTCCTGGAAGATAATTTGTTGGAGTAATATAAAGACATGAGATAATCAATGCATTGCGTTGTCCTTCTACTGTAGTCTCGTTAAAAACGGAATAAATTATAAGACACTTTAATATATCAAATCAGTGACCGAAGGGTCTAAGGATCTACACTCGCTGTAGACTAGACTGCAGATGATGGGGACACCGGGGTTCGAATCTTTGTCAGGTATACTGAAGATGATTTTTCCAAAATGGTTTTACCTACTCCCCCACGCAAATGCGGGTACACTCTATTTAAACATAACATTTTTTAAAACCATTAGTGTAAAAAGTACATAAGTGTATAATCTGAACGGCAGAAAGACGCGATGCAAAAAATAAATATAAGAAAAACATAACTACCCGCATTATTAGTCGCATGGGATCTAACATATAGCTCTTGTGTTGGACTAAATTGCTGGTATCGGGGAGATTGGGATTTGAATCTCTGTCTGGAGTACTGAGGGTATTTTTACTAAAGGGTATCTCATGATTCCAGTGCTTAGATTCTGGTACACATCCCCTAAAAGTTCTACCTTGCTAGTTCCTGCTCCACTAACGTAATCAATTAATGAGTATATCCTTAGCAGGAAATTGACGATTCGGAATAAAGCAAACTCAATCATTATAGGATTACCATGGGAATATAATTTTATTTTGAAATAAAAAGTAATAGTTAAAGCTACCGATGTATTTTTAAAATAGCTTTTATTAATAGTCACGTTAGAAAATGTATTTAATATTGAAATTAATTTTTTATTCATAATTATTTTCATCGCTTTTAATACTAGGAAAATAATAATAACAGTTAGTAATGAACTTATTATATTTCTAACGCTAAAATCACTATAATAAATTTATATATTTAAAATCTGAAACCAGTATTATAAATCTACTAAACAAAAGTCAAACTGTTCTAGTGGTATAAGGTGTGCATTATGATCAGTAAAAATCGATTGCTTGCACGAAAAAAGCCATAAATAATCAAGTATTCCAAATTTGTTTTCGGTCGATACACAATTTCCTACACACTATGTTTTAATTAAGTAACTTTTTACTGTATCAAATCAATATTTACTGAAGAACAACAAGGCCAGTTAAGATAAACGTGTCCATACAAATACATACAGCTGTTGGTTTATTCTATTAATGTGACCATGTTTTTTTGTTTTATTACTTCAAATGGTACCTCCAACTTTCTTATTTAATTAATTAAGTAGGTCAACCCATTACGAAACCAGCTTTTACTATTTACATAAGATTTATATACCCTGTATTTGCTATAAAGTTGTAGGCATATTGAGACATTATTATAAGAGTATTACCGGGATATTTTGTTAAAAAGAACAAATTGACATTGAAGAGTCAAGCAAAAAATGAGAAATAAATTAACTGAAAAAAAAAAATACATTAACAAGTATATCCTTTTTTTTTTATAAAATTAACACCTTAGAGCTAATTAAAAGAAAAACTAATAAAATTATATGATATAGGATCAAAAATAGTAGATTACGGAAGAAGACACATTGTTTTACTTTTCATAAAAACATTTAGTCGACACTTTTTTTTTTACATATTGTTAATTTCAGTAGGCCTATGGAACTTATAAACTAACTTAATAAGAAACGTATATTAAATAATGTTAGCATAAGCCTAGATCTCTTCTGATTGGATAGCATGAAAAAATTAAATACATACATTTAAAATATCTGTCAACACCATCTTGAGTCAAGCATTGAATCCCACAGACTTTAATGTATCTTTACGACTTGGTCTTAGGAATTGACTTAAATAAGGGAGAATAAGACTGAAATTAAAAAGAACCCATCAAAACAACAGTAAAAAAGATTGAAAGATTGAAACAGAGAGAAAAATAAAACAGGATTAAGAACGAATAATAGAACATGAATGTCCGAAAGAAAATAAAAAGTTAATTGTCTTTCTAAATAAAAAATACGAAAATACAATTAAAAGAAGGAATGGTTTGGAGTACTGGATCCTATTGTACCTAATTTATGTTGATTTAGACCAATTTTATTATGAATGAAGTTTTTTGAAAATACTAACCAATTATTTTGAGAATGAAATAGATTTAAATTATTTATAAGTCCTATGTTAGGTGTCGATAATATTTATCACATACAGTTTTAGTGGGCCCATTATCAAAGGTGTCATGCACCCTAGTATTAGACTGGACTTCTGATGACAGTGGAGATCAGGGTTCGTATCTTGGTCGGATATACTGAGAGTCTTTTTTGCTAAAATATTTTTTTATTCTCTTTCCAATTAAGTGCAGGTAATCTTCCTCTAAATCCAACCTTTACCAATAAAAAAAAATAGTAGTGTAGCTAGTACATATGGATTTAGGCCAAACTAGTACTAAGACAAGGTGCTAGAAAAATGAAAAAACCTTAAAAGTGACAGCTACAAATCATAGGTCCTGATGTATGAATAGAAGAAGGTCAACCTAATACATTTTTAGATGTCAGATAAGACCCATCCTATGAAAATTGTACTATATAAAGATTTATGGTAACACATTACTTTGTGAATTTTTCTGTATTATTTAATTATTTCTTAAAAACTTTTTATTCTATTTGTCTATAAAAATGGGGATTTCTCAACAAATAATCCCTTCTTCTTAATCCTCATAGTTAAAAATATAATTTAATTTCTCCATCATTTCAATTTTTTTTAACCTTTATCATGATATAATAAACTACGTCCTTCTGTCCCATATCATAAAACCCATCCAAGCTATCCTCAAATTCTCACTAATAGGCTAGGAATAAAGAAGTAACAATTTAAAGGAGTAAAATTTGAAAATCCTTGATAAAGAATCATTCGTAGTATATCCATTCGGGAATAAATCCTTGACCTCCTTAACATCAGTAATTTAGTCTATTTCAAGAATAACACTTTAGGGCGTGCTACCACCTTTTTAATATCTTGTTTCTAATCTGACAAAACTAATGGCAGATGTCTGATGAATACTTTAAAAGACAAATAATTTCAAACAAAAATATTATAAGTAAAGATTCAAGTTTATCATTTTCTTGAATTTGTATATATTTAAATCTTACTAAACTTATTTAAGTCAAATAATATTTCAAATTCTAGATATAATATTTAGTAATAAATCAAACTTATTAAAAACTAGCTTTCAATAGAACGACACCAAATATTGACTTTTCAAAATCTTGCTAAGGTTATAATTATAATTTTAACTAACGGTAGTGCTAGACTGGTTGTCTAAGGCAGCGTTTCCCAAAAGGTGTTCCGCGGAACCCTGGGGTTCCGTGGAAGGGTCAAAGGGGTTCCGAGTTCTGTCTGAGAATTAACTAAAACGTTCGTAGAAAACAGTCATAACATAGTCGCGCCACTGTAAGTATATCTAGTATCAAACAGCGCGGGCGGAGCGGGGTGGCGGGGCGGTGCACCTGTCGAGACAGCGCTATTAGTGCTATTATAAGTAAATATGTGAAAAAATTTCATTCTTCACATTAAATAGTTACTTTTTTTTGTACGATAAATGTTTTATAATACTTATAATAATTATTTTCTATTTATAATTATTCTTTCTTTTAATGTCAAACATGAAAATATTCAAACTACACTACAAGGTACAATCACTTTTGTTATTATCAAAATGGGGTTCCGCCAAAAAAAAGTATGATCAATTAGGGTTCCGTGGCCAAAAAAAATTGGGAACCTCTGGTCTAAGGCATTACAATTACATTACAATTTATCACCGTTTATGAGGAAGTCAGGGTTTGAGCACAGTGCATTCAGCTGTTTTTAATCAATCTGGCTTTAAATGATTTATTCTGTCTTTCTCTTTGCAAACGTGAATATTTTTACTCTAAGATACAGGCCTCATATATTCGTATTAAATTGAATCTTCAATTTTTCATTGTCATTTGATTTGAGTTATTTAAGTTGCACTTTCTGAACCGAATGATTATAAAACCACACGAGAATTTCTATGCGTGAGAGTTAAAGGCACTATCAAATTTCCCGGAAAATGTATTTTCACAGATATTCCACGGTTATTTTACATGCCACAATCGACATGGAATGGACGGTTTTATTTCCCCTTCAAAGGAGGTTATGCTACGGATTTTTATCGCTAAAAAATCCATTGACTCTGGCTGGGTTTGAACCCAAGAACATCGGGTCCAATGACAAGCACTTTATTACAAGACTACCGTTAGTGATGAAAGTTAATTAAATTTGTGTTACCGTGATTGGTGGATACGTGGAATAAGTGTCAGGCTCATGTAATCTGGTTTATTGGTGACAGAGAGGTCGAAGGACAATTTTTGTACGGGTATAAATGATGTTTTTTACTAAATATTTTGCCTCTACCTCCAAGTAAGTGAGGTTACACCTCCTAACTTTTATACCTTCAATATCACTATATCACTACCTTATTAGCGTAGCTAAAATGTGAATGCCGTAAGTATATTAATACGATAAATTTTTTTAAACCAACATGCCTTACTATTTTTTCTATATACGCCTATGTACTAATTGCAATAGTGGTTTTGGGATTATGAAGGCTTAATTAAGAGGAAATACACCCACATTTGCGTGGAGGGGAGTGGAAAACAATTTAGTAAAACCCACTCCCGGTGCACCCAACCGGGATAGAAACTCGATCTCCCCGTCTTCAGCAGTCTAGCTACTGAAGTGAGAAATCTTATGTTAAAAGTAAAGAATTATTAAAATTTAGGTGGCCTATAATTCCCTTTAAGAAACATAGACTTTAATGTTTCCTTAATTTGTAATTTGGAAAAATACATGATGTTAAAAAAAAATAAAGTAGCTCTAAAATTTGCTTGGAGGATAAACTAATATTTGATCAGCTTGGCTTTAACATTTTCTTATAAATACTTTATAATGTTATTTTTTTTCCGATGATAAAGGGTTAAAAAAATGTTTTAATGGATACAAATAGTGTCTTCTTTTACCCCTTTTTCCGTTTCCCCAGAGCAACTTAAGCTAAAAGCATAAGTAAAAAAAAAGAAGATAAACAAACTGAACGGGAAGCTCCAAAAGTCCTTAACAGCCGACCCAGAAACCCAAACGGAGAAGAAGTTTCAGTCGTTAGAAACTCATAACGACCATTGAATTGTTAATTTCCACATCAACTGGGAGTCCTAGCGGATGGAACGAGTAGATTCTTTTAACTACTTGGTCACTGCAAATGGTCATGGTGCTTAGAAAAATAAATTCTTCTTAAATAGTTAATATTTTCTACAGTGCATCTCACACTAAAAGTTTGGGCTAAACTAATACAATATTATGAACACTAACATGTCAGTAATGAGTTGGATAGCATTTTGAGACTAGGTACACACATTTGCGAGTAAAATTATGCAAAAATAAGTTTCAACATTTATCTTGTTAGGTTGTTGAAAAAATGATTGTTTTCACTCCTATTCATATGGCTGCCCTAAATATAGAATTATTAACAATTATATTACAATATTTTTATGGTAATCAAAACATATATGCTATGCAGTTAATACTAGTAATAGTTTTGTGGAAGTAGACCACGCTCCCATAATTCACAAATATCTAAGAACATCATGTAAATAGTTATGTCGTGTTCTTATAGTTTAAATATCTCCTATAATTTCTCCTAGGATTTGAAGTTGATATTTTCCTTTGTGTAAAAGTTAAACAGACAATTAAAACTATATTAAAGATCACATTATATTCACATTAATAATCATGTTTGACGTGGTTTAACACGTATGAATAGCCTAAATTAAACAGAATAAACTCTAGATACTTGATGGATTGTTTAGAATTGTAAACTAAAATTACTTTTAATTAGCCATAAAACGAAAAATCTTTCATCCACCATAGTGAATAGGATAACTAGAACGATAAACCTTGTATCCATGATCTGGCCCAGTCTTTAAGTATTTTAACTTATAGCTTAGCTCAGTGGTAAGAGCAATGGAGTTTTTTTCCAAAATTACTAGGTTCAATTCCCGTGTCCAGGTGTAATTTTTCAATATAAATTATATATTCTTTAGATATTGGATAATAGAATGTACAGTAAGGAATATTACTCTTTATTAATATTAAATTAAAGACTTATTAGCACGATTATGAACACAATTAAAATGTAACGAACTCTGCTGGTATCAATCTAAGTACCAAGCTCATTTTCTGCTTTGCCTATTGCGTGGAGGTCTGGGTTCAAAGGTGTACCGATAATGTATTTTCTAATTAGTCTTCCACTCTAACTCCATTTCCATTAAGTTCTAACTTGTAATAACTAGTTCACTAGCGAAATTATTATAATCATATAAACTGAACTGGTAAAAAGACCATGCAAATAAAATGTTTTATTATTTTGTCCATGCCCTGCAAAACTTTTTTAAAAGTAATTTAATGGTAATAAAACATTTTTTAAATAAATAAATAAAAATGTTTAGTAAGGTCCTATACACAGTTGTGTGCACGAGGGCTAAGAAAGTAGGCTTTAATTATATTGGATTGTTTATGGCAGATCGAATACTTAAATAAGGCTTCCAAACATGATTTATTGTAATGGCTTTTTAACTATAAGTGAACTTACTCTAAGAATGTAACCCCCTAATTATACACGTTAGACCTATAATAACATTATAACAAAAGCGTAGGTTTGATAATAATATTTAATCATTTATAAATAAAATTCATTTAGTACACATCTAACTATGATCAATAAAATTTAATATACCTACTGCTATTTTAAGTAAGATAATAATAATAATATATAATATTAATAATATTACAATTCTTTTTCATCTGCATAAATTGAAATCTATAATCCTCTATATTCTAACCACGTCATCAGAATTATGGGCCCTTTTATTGATGGACTAGCTTTTACCCATCGCGGCTTCGCCTGCAATAATTGATAAAATCCTTTAATTTTTTAACTAGACTGTCTTGGTCATAAATCAAACTTTATTTTTTTTCAAATATCAATGCGTTTTTTCTCAGATCTAGCTGGAAATAATATTTCCGTAATATGATATTTTACTAATTGAATTAATAATCATATTACTCGTAAATATAAAATATTTTACTATTAACATTTGAATTACATATCTACATTAATATTTAACTCTAAAATATAAAATCATGTATATAGTATATATATATTCTTATATACGAAAAGTGTAAACATTAGTATTGTAATATTAATGTAAAACAAAAGAATGGGAATAGTCCTATATGTTATTCCAGGACATACGCTACCTACATACCAAGTTTCATTCGAATCCGTTCAGCAGTTTTGGCGTGATTGAGTAGCAAACATCCAAACACACAAACTTTCGCATTTATAATATTAATAAGATAATTAAATCTATATTAATTTCTAGCTAAAGCTAATAGATAGCATGCTCTCAATATAGAAAGCGTTAGCCAATTCTCGCTTTGCTTTTACGCTACTTCTCTACAACTCAATAACGTTTATATTAATTTTCCTCGTTTTCCCTCATATTCTAAACATTTCCTATACCCTCTTTTGCGCCATTTCCACCATCTGTTACCATATGCATTGCAGTAGAACACGGCAAAGAGAGAATGTTCGTACTGGAATACCTTAATAAAACTGCAACAAAGAAAGTGAAGAAGAGGAAAGGTCCGATTATGAAAACAAGGAAACTTATTTGAAGAGATAATAATTGTAACATTTAGTCCATGTGTCGTCAAACTGAGACCATGCGTCAGCTGAAACTGGAGAAATACCTGAAGTAGAGCCATAGAAAGCGCCGTGCTGTAAATGACTATTCCCACAACATTAAAATTGGATTGCACGATAAATTTTACGCAGAAAAGTGCAAATAATGTAAGAGGGAGTGTAATGGGGTGGGTTGTAGAAAGTTGTTAAGAAAGGAATGACGCAAATGGTAAAGTGTGCATGAAACTTCTAGTTTTGTTTCGTCTCCAAAGCTAATCACAATTTATTTTCAAATAAAAACTTTTTCCGACTTGGAAATGCTTACGAACATACACATTGTAAGTTAAAAGTTGCCTTAGTTAAATTAAAAAAATCCTAATGAGTTGTATATAAAATATAGTCTTAGTAAAATATATATATTACAATCTATCGTCTTCAAAGGAGATTAGGTGAAAACTTCATATCCAATAGAGAACTACATTTTATTATTATTATTTATTAGCACCACGTCTTACTACCCGATTCGGATTGTACGCACTTACGCTAATGTGTCAATGGTGGGTGATTCTGAATGAAATGGCGGACCTACGTTTAACGTGGAATCCAAACCACAGTGGAGGCCTGGCCCTTCCTCACATTCACAAGTTGTAATTAATACACATCTTGTCAGAGGTGAAGGAAGGGTTTGGCATAAGATAAATCCATTCCGGGACCGAGGATTGAACCCCGGACCCCTAGCACAGAAGTCTGACACCTTACCCCTAGACTACCAGGTCACACAACAATTCAGATCAAAACATAATTAAGTAAGATCGTAAACATTCTACAGTGTATTAATATTTTTTCAATATTCACTATTTTAAAGTGGTTTTTCAAAAAGATAATGTTTATTTCTCAAAATCAAATTTGGTTTCGAATTAATTAAGGTGTGGCAGAAGGGAATAGAGTAATTTTACAGTTTTTATAGCATTAATTTTTTTTGACCAAAATAAATCAAATATTTCGCCAATAGCAACATAGAGTTAAGTTTTCTGCACATGCTAATATCAACAGATCTTGAATATCTTTCAAGGGTGTACTAGAATTTGGTAAAAACTTTTTAGCTTTATTTAAAAATTTTTGACAAAATTACAGGAAATCCTTGATAGATATTCAAGATCTGTTGATATTAGCATTTGCAGAAAACTAAACTCTAGGTTGCGACTGGACAGTGTAAAAATACTGGCGTTCCCCTGAGCCACACCTTAAATAGTGCATTTAAATCTTTCATTTAAGCCTCCTTATAAAAGACAATTTACTATTGGTACCTTTGCATAGCCAAGATAGCACGGATAGTAAATTAAACCAATGGGCAAATCTGACTTCATATTATTGATTGAGAAGACATGTTTTTATCAAATATTTCAGCAAAAATTATTTTAAAATAATATTTATTTACATTAATGATTAAACATCGTATAATTTGTCAAACCAATAATAAGCATCTAAATAGTTGCATTTTTTCTAAATAAATTTGTTATTTCTTTTAATTATTTAATAATATAGTTCGTAATAATAGGATACATGCGTTTTATCTAGGAATCATTAACTAAATATACGGATCATAGATTATGGTTTACTTCCGATTAAGAAGTCGTTGTTCAGATATAAGCTTGGTGTACATCAGATATATTTTATAAATACATTCCCACTTTCTCTACATGGAAAATCCTGTACAGTTACAATACATTCTACTTTACTTATCTCTGCCAAATTAGGTTAGTTAAAATGCACCCACTTCTGTGGTCGTATGATCTAGGGAACTACTCTGGCAATAGACTAGAATTCTGATGATGAGTAGATTGAGGTTCTAATGTCTATCGGAAGTACTGGGGTGTTTATTCCAAAGCTGTTTTCCACTTTCCTTTTGTGCAAATGTGGTTACACATCCTCTAAATATAACCTTCCTTATCCCTAAAACTATTAGAGTAGCTAGTGCATAAGCGTATAATTTTAATGGATGGTAATATACAGTGCTAAAATTAAGTAGATTATGATTCTAATGTCATGGAAGGATGGTAAGACTTGTTTAAACTAAACATTATAAGTTCCTTATAATATTAATAATGTATTATATAAACAAAACTAGTATTACAAAAATTACTTTTTTAAAGAAAAGGAAAACGAGTAGCTTGTTTATATCTTCAAATAAAAGTTATCGTAGAATAAACTAAGATAGTTGTTCAAATAATTTACCAACAAACTAAAGTTCCTACTTAAATACCTAAATAGTTCTTTCAGTGTTTACAGTAGGTTAAAAATGTTCCCAGAGAATTTATAACTACAGAAGGGAGAACATCAACTCCCCTTAAAATTAAATCCCATTTCTCCAAGGTATTAAACATTGGACTAAAGTTTCCTGACATAGCAGAATGTCCTGTTCATTAGACCGGGGGAATATGGAACATGCTCGAACGTAGGATAACTTCGTTTTATAAAGTTAAACATTATTCCGACACACTGTTTCAAACCCTCCTCCCTTCCTCTTTTCTTGACTTAGGTGTAACAGAATTAAAACCAGTCACTCACCCACTCCCGTTATAGCCGGGGAAACAATGGCAGTTCAAATTGCAGTATTGTTACATGTGACCTTTAGCCTATTCGTGTAGACCTACTTCTAAGCCAGTTATTTATGTTAGAACCAAATTAAACAGTTCCACTAGAACAAATAAAGTTTTGTTGTTTGTCATTTAATATTTCAACACACCCTTCCCCGAAAACCATCCCACCTACTTCACAAACCAATATAATACAGCTTTACGCTTATCTATTAATCACAATAGTATGATAGATAATTAATCACACTAGTATGATAGATACATAATCACATTAGTTTTATAGAAATATAATCGCACTATTGTGATAGATACATAATCACACTCTATTTTAGAGACATAATCACACTAGTATGCTAGAAATATAATCACACTAGTATGATAGATACATAATCACACTAATATGATAGATACGTAATCACACTAGTATGATGGATACATAATCACACTAGTATGCTAGAGACATAATCACACTAGTATGGTAGATACATAATCACACTAGTATATTAGAAACATAATCACACTAGTATGTTTGAGACATAGCCACACTAGTATCCTAGAAAAATAATCACACTAGTATGATAGATACATAATCACACTAGTATGGTATATACATAATCACGCTTGTATGATAGAAACATAATCACACTAGTATGTTATATACATAATCACACTAGTATGTTATATACATAATCACACTAGTATGATAGATACATAATCACACTAGTATGGTATATACATAATCACACTAGTATGGTATATACATAATCACACTAGTGTGTTATATACATAATCACACTAGTGTGTTATATACATAATCACACTAGTGTGTTATATACATAATCACACTAGTGTGTTATATACATAATCACACTAGTATGGTAGATACATATCACACTAGTATGGTAGATATATATCACGCTAGTATGAGTCAAGAAAGGTATTAATAAGAGTAAATGTATCCAGAATATCATAAAGAGTAAGAAAACTTTTCATTAAAAAATCTATCATCGGTACACCCAGCCGGGATTTGAACCACAACTTCCCTATCACTGGAAAATGCGATTTAATGGGCTTGTCATCTAAACAACGTGACCATGAGCCGGGGTTTTGTCATCGATAAATAAATCTACAGATAGAACTAATTTTGAATTATACCCTTCCATTTATAAAATTTTATAAACCAATTTTGTTATTTGATAAGGTTCTAATCAATTCGTACTAATAAAATATTATTTATATTGGTGGAATTTGATAAATCATACATATATATATGTAAAAATATTATATTAGGATGAAATAGGACTTTATATGACGAAGCTATTGGGATTCAAATTACTATTGCCCGTAGGCCTACTTACAGTAATTTTTCCTTTTTTATTTTCTCCTTTAGCTCCAAGCAAATTCGGGTACATTCTAAATTAAAATTTACTATTCATAAACGCACAATCGTAATTATTACATGCGTACAGTCCAAACCAATAGTAATAAGTGGTGCTAAATGTTTATTCAGTAGGAAATACACAAATCATGTATCCAGTAAATTAATTTAATAATTATTTCTATATAACTATGAATATATTTTGATGTAATAAATAATTTAGATGGTAAGGTATTACATATTAAATATACATACATTTACCTAGTATTGTGATCAAAGTTTTTTAATAATCATTCAAAGAAAAGAAAATGTACTTTAAATAAGTTTTAATATTTAAAAATATCAGTTTCATGTTTACCCGCTTCTGTGGCGTGGTTGGCTAACGCTCCAGTCATGTTGAGCCAGACCACCGTGGACAGGGAGTTCGAGGCTCGAATCTCGGTTGGGTGAACTGGGGTTGGTTATTCCTGAATGGTTTTCCACTCTCTCTCCACGCAAATGTGGGTTCACTTCCTCTAAATTCAACCTTCCCAATTCCTAATCCATTTGTGTAACTAGTACCTAAGCGTATAAATCGAACGGGTAGTAAGACGTGGTGATAAATAATAATAATATAATAAATAAAGTTTCATGGTTATGATTAAAACATATAATAAATATATCAATTAAATATTGAAATTGATTGGATATTTATTTTAATAATTAGATTGATTTTATAATATTTTAATTATGATTATAGGTCAATAGCGTAAAAATCCACGTAGGTAGTTTGGTTTGTCAGTGTCAGAAAGTATGAAGTTCAAATTCGAGATGGGAATAAGATGATTTTTAGAAAATATTGTTTCTAACAATGGTTTTTTGATTTTGAGTAGGTAAGGAAAATGGCAAGGTAAGGAAATTTTAGGCACAACTTTTTAAACAAAATTAAAAATCAATAATTGTGTTAACAGAATTTTACCCTGAAAAACCAAACATTTCTGAAACAAGTTTTTATTTGAAATCAATTATTGTTGAAGCTATTTTCACCTGTATTTCTTATAATTTTATTTCAAAATATTTGTATTTCATTAATATTATATCTATGTTAAGGGTCACTATTCTGAGCATTTATTAAAATTATTTTATAAATTATATTACATTTAACGTTATTAAGATTAACATAATATAATAAAAAGTTATTGAATAAATTTTTTTATAAAAAAAATACACGATACAATATCTTCAAAAATAGACGTAGAAGAGTTTGCTTTTTTGGTTTAATTTGCGGTCACCGTTGATGCCTATCTATTTTTTTTGCTAATGTTAGTTCATAGGAATTGATAATATCTAGCAAAATTGGTGGTGGCATATCACATGAATTTACTTATGAATACGTTAACGTAAATCCAGTAGATTTTATAGATATCAGTTAAGGATGTTCTTAGGAAAATTGAACTGAATAGAAAGTACAATTGTTATAACATACTTCCTAGTCTCTATACATAACCATGAAATACTGAGTTATCTAAAAACACTTTTAAAATATGGCAAGCAGATCTATGGCTCCATAGGTTAAGGCGTCGATCTAGTATGATGTCGACGTTTTGATTTCATCATATTTAAATTTCAGTATATTTTTCATAAATTGATATTTTATACTCTCCCTTCGTGTAAATAAAGATATATATATATATCCTCTAATTTCTACGTTTTCAACCCTGACTTCAAAAGTATGAATGTACAGATTGAGCCTAGATGGGTAATAAGGCAAGGTTAAACCACACACTAAAATGATGGCCAGCACAAAGGTTTGTATCAGCTGATAAGAAATATTATTTCAGGAATCTAAATTTTCAAACAAATAATTTCTCTAAATAGATTATAAAAACAGGTGGGATTTTGTTTCCACCTTATGTAGACGCATTTGCTGATAGTGAAGAGTTCGGGGTTCTAGTCCAGATTGGGTGTTCTAAGGGGTATTATCATAAATAATTTCTCACTCTCCCTTTACCTAAATAGAGGTACATTTCTTCTAAATTAATTCTTCACTATTCCATCTCAATAAATTTATTCGAATAAATTGAAACAAATACACTTAAACTCTAACGTTATGTAATAAACGTTACGAAAAAACTTACCATTTGAAGGACTTCGTTGTGTTCCTGGTTCACGGAACACGGACAATCTAACCGAGTCTGCCAAGCGAAGTGACTATGTGTTTGTGCAACAACAACAAAATACCAACGCGGCAGAAGATATACATAGAATAATATGATTTCATGGAGTTCTTGTCTTACGCTAGCTCAGTTCAACATCACGTGTCATGTTCTTCCCTCTCTCTCTCTCACCTCTGTTCTGTCCTGTTCCCATTGGTCGCTAACCTCACGATCAAGAATGTTTTACCTTTTATGTGCATGTTTAAGGGTAGCGTAGGTATCTATGATCGTATATATTGGCTTTTTATAATGGTTTTAATTTACTATTACACTTGATTCTAGACGGCTATAGAGGCCATCTTTAAGGTGATTATCATTTGTTTGCGCTTCATGCTCCACGATACCAGAAGACGAGACCAGAGAGGCCTGATATTACCATTGTTTTAAGGGGACAGTTTGCATGTGGCTATAATTGTCTGTATATTTCTTGCGCTTAGTTCCTTTTACGTTAAGGGGACAGTTTGTTTTTGGATATAATTGCATACATATTTCTTGCGCTTCACTCGTGTACATTAAGTGGACAGTTAGCATTCAGCTATCTTTGTCAACATTTTTCTTACTTGCGCTTCACGCTTGCGATTAATGGGATAATGTTCCCTTATAATGTTCTACAGGATATGTTTCGCTAGAGCTGGTTACATTAATTTATGGGGATAATGTTCCTTTGTAATGTTCTACAGGATATGTTTCACTAGAGCTGGTTATATTAATTTATCGGGGCTTTTTTGATCATGTTATATGGTTCTAGAAATAAGGCAAGGGAGATTGTGTCCATGGTCGTAAATTCTAGATTTCGGCAAGCTGCGCTTAACGCTGCATGTGAACTCGGCTCAGTTAAGCCACGACTTTTCCCTGAATACAGATTTGTTTCAAATCTTTTCTGTCATTCGCTCTGAAGAGATATCCATGGTTATATAAACTTATTTTATAAATTTCGATGTATCAATATTTGATGTGAAAATAAATTTATTGTTAGTTAGAAAGGTTGTTTCTACTTTTTTTTGGTACAGGACATTAGAATCGAACTCCAGATCTTTGGCCTAGCATGACGGTGCTCTACTAATGAACTATCCAGGGATAGACCCATGAGCAGGTTCATTCTTCACTCATATTTCAAGGCGGAGTCTGTGATAAACGTGTGGATATTATTGGATATGAAGAGCTCTCATTGATGTCACAGCCACTGGAGACTCGGTTGAGGCCAATGATGCCAATATTACAAATAGGCCTACTTTGTACGTTTCAAGAGAATCAACATGAAGAAAGCAAAGTTGTGCAATCAAGAATTATATGTATCTGAAAGGCTATTTTTGGAGGATGAATGATTATAACTACGGAAATCAATATATGTCAACCGGATGATTTCGCTGTTATTATTAACTTTCATCCCCAAGCTTTGAATTCATATATACTTAATTATTAAGAGTTGATTTCTTCCATCAACTAAATTAATTAAACCTTATTTTTTATCATTTTTAAAAATAATTTGTTTTCACTACTGGCTTGCTAGGCCTATCGTAGTTTCACCAAAGCCCCAACAACCGTCGCTTTTCAAGGTTATGTGGGGTCTTCACAGCTACCGAGCGGTCACGGAGGGCTTATAGTTCTCACTGAACCACCCCCACAGGCACTCCTCTACTTTGTGCCATAGCCCGTCTCCCTCGACGTGGACGAGGGGTTGAAATTTTGGAATAATTTTGAGTAAAGGAAGAGCCAATCCAGGACAAGATAGAGAAGGCACGAACGACTCGCAGAGGAAGACCAAGAGACAGGTGGCTGAAGGGAGTAAGAAGGAGTATGAAGGAGAGAGGAGAGGACTAGGTCAAGATTGAGGTAGAAAGGTGGTTGGAGGAAAGGAGGAGGTGGAGAGGCTTATGTTCCAAAAACCCAGCCAGTAGCTGGAGGCTATCATGATGTATGATGATGATGACAATAAATCATCTATTTCCAAAAAAAGGGTAAAAATATGGATATAATAAAGCTATCTGGTGTGATATCGGCTTTGTTGATTAAACATCCAAGCTATTCACGATACTGTTTTATCTTCATTGGTGTTTACACAGTCTAAGACGTTAGGCTCAAAATAGACTCGATGGTCTTGGGGTAAGGTACTTGCCTCAGGATCCAATGTTCGTGGATTCAAACTCATCCAAGGTTAACGATTTTTCTTGAGTGATGCAAATCCGTAGAACAACTTACTTGGGAGGTGAGGTGAAGCCGTTCGTTCCAGGTCGATTGTGGCATGTAATATAACCTTGTTTGATTTAGTGTGAAGGCGAATGGGAAACCACCACACATCTTGTATTGTTTGGTAAATAGAATATCTACCAGATGGTGAAGGCATCACTAACCAGCTGAGGGGCTAGTTGTATTCCCAGCTACTAATGGTCTAGTTGTTGACCCTCACCCACTAACGATGGGAAATATTTTACACATATAATTGATTACTGTTTTTTATCACACATATATATGCAAATGTTGGTGCACTTCTTCTTAGCCTTTGATATTTACATATTTATATGAATCTGTAACTAACCCATGTTTAAAAATGAAATAACTTTTTTTTAAATCTTTTGTTGGCTAATTCCCGTCAAAAATGGTTCGTTTCCGTTATTGTACCAAAAAGGGAACTTTTTTTTACGGTGGGGGCATGACCTAGCAAAACTTTACCGTCCAGGAATTGCAATGAAATGAATCAGGAAACAATGTGTATAATTCATTCCTACCGATAAGAGCTACTCGATTTGCAGCATTCTCTTCCCATAGCTGAATTGTATGTAACATCAGACCTGACTTGACAATAAATATTAAACTTGTAGATAATAAAACTACCCCAACATTCACCCTTAAAATGATATATAGGTCATATACCTGGATTTATTTTGTTGGTTTGTAAATACTAAATAAAATATTGTATGGCTATAGGGATAGAAAAATTTAACAAAAATGTGACCCCTATGTAAATAGGATGCTCGTCAAATTCAAAGTTGTTTCGCCGTTTATTTTGAATGAAGTTATGTGAAATAGTTGAAAGTATTAACGGGAACGTTTAAAAATAAAACAAATAAATGTGTGGCATTCATTTTATTTGAAAGATTTTATATTGATATCAATTTCAAACTATGTATACAAAAATCATTTTATACATCTCTTTGAAATTGAATATATATTAATTTAAAACATAATTTTTTTATAATTATTATTCTGATTCTAACTGTGCAAATATAGATTGTACTGGTATTTCAAAGACAATGAATTAGTTTTTTATTCGTGCTCACGTCATTCCAAGCGTTTTGATTGTGATATTCCGGGATCTTGATAATCAGAGGTCAAATCACGTATTTAAGTATGGTGAGTTGAATGTGGTTTACCTAAATATAAATTATTAGTAAGAATTTTTCATTATATTTCCTCGATAATTCAACTATTGAAATATTTTTTCTAGTGCTTAAGCTGCATTTAAGGAATAATAGAATCTAAAATGTTGGTTTTAGATGTAACAGCCATAAAATGGGATGCGTGATTAAACTACATATTGTTGTTAAATTAATTCGAGATTAATTTATATATTTTACTGGTAAGTCTATCCAAACGTGGCTCAAGCCCAACCAAATTTATTTTAATTCAAATACTGGTATACAAGACCTCAAAACAATACTTTACCCACCATCTAAATTTAATAGACTCAGAAATTAATAAATTGTATCTTAAATGTACAGATAAAAAAATAAATTAGATATATTTTTTATAAATAAATACATACCTACATACAGACCTACCTACCTGCAAACCTACATACAGAATATACATATATACATATATACATATATACATATATACATATATACATATATACATATATACATATATACATATATACATATATACATATATACATATATACATATATACATATATACATATATACATATATACATATATACATATATACATATATACATACATACATATATACATATATACATATATACATATATACATACATACATACATACATACATATATACATATATACATACATACATACATACATACATACATACATACATGCATGCATGCATGCATGCATACATACATACATACATACATACATACATACATGCATACATGCATACATGCATACATGCATACATGCATACATACATGCATACATACATACATGCATACATACATGCATACATACATACATGCATACATACATACATACATGCATACATACATGCATACATACATGCATACATACATACATACATGCATGCATGCATGCATACATACATACATACATGCATACATACATACATACATACATACATCGATAATCACGCCGTTCCCTTACGAGGTAAGCAAGATACTGCATGTAGCTCAAAAAACAACTTCGTACTTAATCCATCCTCACTAAATTTCCCCACACTTCCCCACACTTGCAATCTCCCCTCGTCTCAACATAATCCATACACCTAGTCTTAAATGCTTTTTTATTCTTAAGACTATTAATATTTCTCTTTTTACACAATAATCTACAACATTTAACCAAATCTTACATGCCCTACCCTTTCCTTTTTATTTACACACTCTACTTTCATAAATTGGCTTTGTCACTCCATCCACACTCATCCCCTTAATATATCCAAACCAACGTAGGATGCTTCTTTCACATTAACATTAAATATATAATTCAAAACACAAATAAGATTTGGGGCTAATCAATAACTATTTTAACGTTTTATTCACATCAAAATTATAAAAAATAATTCCTACCTACTGATCTAACTATTCACATAAATTGTAATAAACTGCATAGTTCATTTTTAAATTTCACCTAAATTTTATATTACTTGGCACCTTATAATTGAGAAAAAAATTCCCCGAACATGAACCTGTGTAGTCAATAAACAAATCCAGATCACTCCAGATATAATTCAGGTTTTAGTTTTTCCAGCTAAACTGGGCTTAATAAATGATTCAGAGGTCTTAAATGAGAAGCTGAGTGCACAAATGGACCATCCAATTTTTTTTAGTATTGTTAAAAGCTTCTTAAATTATTAATCTATCATTAAAATAATGGCCCAAACAACCTTTTAACTAATACACATTGATATCAGCACTAGTTCGTTTGTGAATTGGCAACGTTGGTGAAAATACTAAAGGAATAGTGGCCTAACCCTAGGTTATCGAGACTAACCCACACAGTACTCATTTCATTGTTGGTTGGGCCATTTGTTGCATGTTTTTTATTCAGCCATAATTATTGGTGTTCCATGTACATCTTTTGTGTCTATTCTCACAATAATGATTGAAGGTAGGATATTCTCAATGTTTAACTAGTTACCGTGATAGCATATACTCTATTAAAAATAAATAATTAATAAGATAGTTAATTTGATTAATTATTATTTATGAATTTCAGTCAAAATGAAACTTAACATAACCTACTATGCTAATATCCTAGTATAGTACTAGCATAGATTTAAAAATAAACTTCACTGTTACCTGGCTATTTTAGATGAATATGTATATTATATTATGTTTGTGTGTTCATTCTTAAATAGTATAAAGAAGGTCGCTTTTAAATTTGGCTGGAGTCTCGATTTTAATAGTTTGTTATATTTTACGGTTCATAGCATAATTATGTAAATAATAAGTCATTTAATCATAATCTTAAATAAAAATTATAAATTATAGGTAATTATTTTATTTACCATATCCAAGCATTATTTTTAAAATAAATAATCTATTAAACTATAACCATCTGGGTTAAGCCTACAAGGGAAGCATTGGTGCCAACCTTATTAGTTTTAGTATTACTTCTCTCAAAATTATTTTATATAGGCCTAGTTACACTACAGGCTTAAAAATAATCTGTTAATTTAATATTCAATTCAAGGGTAAACTATAGAATTCCTTGCCTGCTATTTCAAAGAAGTTTGGTTACTATCTGAGTTGTCAAAACCTGAAGAGCTTCGTAATGCCTATCTTTCATCATCTTATTCATCATTAGATGAGACGTCAGACACATCTTTTGAGACTGATGAACAGCCTTAAATGTAGTGAAAAGTACCGATCAAAGGCAACTGAGTTTGACATTTTCTCTGCAAGTAAAAATCATAATGAGCCATCATCCTCTACATGGACTGCAATTCAAAATGAAAATCAAACAATATCCAAGATTAGGAGCAGAAAGAGGTAACGAAATGAGAAAGCATGGAAACGCAATGTTTGGAATAAAACAAGAAAATCTGGTAAAAGCTATGTTAGCCGAAAGGGTGTTACTTTTGATGAGAAAAAATTAAAAGATGTTAACTGCTCTTGCATTTTAAAATGTCATAAAAAAATTTCCCTAGAGCAGAGGCAAATTTATTTGATTCTTTTTATGGGCTGGCAGACCATAACTTACTGACAGCTTATTTGAATAATATAATCAAAGTCAATCCTAAGCAAAGAGTGTACACACGGCATGATGTATGCAAAAGAAAGAAAACACGAGTATATTATTTACCTACTGAGAATGGCATAGAAGTTAAAGTTTGTAAGACCTTTTTTAAAGATGTACTTGCAGTAACAGATGGTCGACTCACAAGGGCTCTTGCTGGAAAAGCGAGTGGTACCACTCCACCTCTTGACAAGCAGAGAGTTAAAAAACAACTTTCCAAACAAAACATCTGTTAAGAAAGTATCAAAAGTCAAACAGTTTATTTCTAAATGCCCCATGTATGTTTCACATTATTCAAGAAAAAAATCCCAATCGGGAATATATTTCACCAGATCTGAACATTACAATCATGTATAAATTGTCTAGAAAGCAGCACAGTGAGGAACCAGCATCACTTTTTATTTTCCGTCAAATATTTATAGAACTTTTAACTACCATTCTCACACTCTCAGATAACTGCAAGAAATGTGATGCTTTCAACATGAAAATAAGGTCTGCTCCACCAATAGAACAAGCAACTATTAAAGTGGAAAGGGAAATGCATCCACGCAAAGCAGAGTCTGCTAGAAATATAATAAAAATGGATGCAGAAAGGGAATGAATCCCAGAAAACTGTGATTCCTTTTGACCTAATGAAAACATTACCAACACCAGTGTTGTCGACTGGTGTATGTTATTACAAGAGGCAAGTTTGGACTTAATGTTTGGTAATACATAACCTTTCAACAGACAACTCTTACATGAATGTTTGGGATGAGTCAACAGCTTCTAGAGGACCACAGGAAATTCGGTCCTGTCTCTTGAGCTTCATCAAGAATAATGTTACAACATTAATCTGACCATTTACAGTGACGAATGTGGCAGTCAAAATCTCAACATTAAGATGGATTCTCTTTGCAACAACCTTGTCACTCAAATCAATTCACCGTCAAATTGATAGATCACAAGTTCCTAGACTTCAGACACTCATATTTGGCTTGTGACCAAGATTTTGGTCTCATCGATAAAGAAAGAAGTATCAACCTAATATTTTTGTATCAGATGGGTTTCATAAGTGCAGCAAGGAAAAAACCACCCTTTAATGTCAGAAAAATGAAAACGGAAGATTTTTATAGTTTTAAACAACTTGAAAAAAATTACTAATCGCAAAGTGTGTGCTGAGAAGAGTAAGGTAGAGTGGCTGAAAATACGATGGTTGCGCTACTCAAAAGAACCCAACGCTATCTACTTTAATTATTCAAACAATGAATATATTTTGTTTTCCTCTGTTGACATTGGGAAGAGAATTAAAGAAGATCTTTCTGCTCATCTTGAAATTCTCTACCCAAGAGGAAGACCTATCAACGATGCCAATATTAAATATTTGAAAGAAGTCTTAAACTACATACCACCAATTACTCACCCATTTTATTTAAATCTCAAATGTTCATCGACTGTCGTTGAAGATGGACTGTTGTCTGAATTTGATGACAGTGATTAAGGTTATAATTCGTTGTAACTTAATAGTAGTTACATATATTAAATATTATTTTCTACTTTGCAAAATAAATAAAATGTATCATAACATTAAATTCAAACATTTATGATTAATGCGTTATCTTTTTATTAGACTCTCCTTTGGCTCAACCCACAATATAGTTACTGTTATAGCAAAATAAGAAAATGCACAAATGTCCCAAGCCACAATATTTTTGGTAAATTTTAATTTATAAATATTTTAAAAAATGTGACGTTACAGAGCTAAATTTTATAAAAACCAATAGTTTATGGCACTTTATCTCAAATTTAAAAAATAAAAAAATATTTTAAAAAAAGAACTTAATATTAAACTCAAAACAAACCATTAGGGCCTAGGCCACTTGTGCACTAAACGTCTTATATTATCTGTTGGTTTGGTTTATCATAAATTCTACCCACATCGTTGGTAATATTATCTAGGGTACCATACTCGTAACACAATGACTTGTTGGTGAATGTGAATGCAGAGATCAAGTCTTTCTACTTGTACTTATATGTTTATGAATTCAATAATTTTTAGCTCTGCCTTTACGCAAATGTGAGGACATATAATTTAAATTTAATACTTTCTATTCCAACCTCAATGATGGTATTATGTATTAATCTGAAATGATTGTCGAATGGGGAACTGAAACAATTTGTAATCTAAATATTCTTACTAAAGTGTTCATCGTGTAGAATTTGGGATTATAAATCCATAATAATAAAATGAAGTGTTAGTCTATGTGTGTGTTTGTTTGTGTGCAATGCCCAGCCAAATCTATGGCACGAAGAGATCTGACATTTTTAACATAAGTGGATGGAAGGGGGTAAAAATTCACCTTGGAACTGGATTTTTAAATATTTAACTAGATTTTTAATTAGGCTATTTTTAACAAATATTTGAAGATGGGTCAAAAGCAACGCCGTGCGGGATTGCTAGTAATTAATATTCCAAAAAATTAAATCCAAATTTAAAAAACAAAATAATTTATTAAAACTGGCTCGCATAAGTGGGCACGCTAAATAAAGTAAAACTAATTTATATTGGTTTTCTGGTGATGGAGGGTTTGAAGTCATTTGAATCGTGGGGGCAAGTGTATTGAAGTTTAATCTCCCTTAATTGTTTCCTTCTCTCGATACATGCAAATGTAGATACATTTCCTTATAGTCTCTACCTTTCTCATCCTACTTTATTGACGTTTATAAACGTGTTCATCCCAGAATTGTACTAAAATAGGGTGGGAAAAATTAAATAAGGGAAGTACTCATTAAATTTGAAAATACAGAGAACTCAGTTTGATTGTTTAGATAGTATGAACAATTTTAAATTATTGTAATTAATAATCTAGACTCAAACTATGAGCGTATTTAGTAATCTTCATTTCTAAATGCCTGACTGGTTTGCCTACCCCCAGTCTTTGAGGGCGCATATAAGTGAACTAAGCTAACGAACGAGTAAACAAACGAACAAATAGGATGCGTGTGACAGTCATGTAGGCAGGTGTATGTATACCAAAGACTCATTTGAGATCCTCCAAGTGAATTTCCTTCGGTGCTAATTAGCTATTCAGGAAATATTAGCACAAGTAGCAACGGAGCAAAAAGGGAATAGTAGGGTGATGAGGGGGAATGGAGTTTGGGGTAGAAAAGGGGAAGGAGGCGGATTATGATTAGTCCTTCATTTGTTTCTCGCCCGAGACGGATGGTTTCTAGAAGGAGGTGTGGGGGAGAGAACGGCATTCAGAAGGAATAGGGAGGAAACATGGAGCATAGTAATGAGTCTTGATGAACCAAGGAAATCACATAACTGTGTAATGATTATCCCGGGAGGAAAAGCGTCCCATGAAGCTGCTACTGCTGAGTATTGATGGATTTTGGTTGGTTTTATTTTCTGTGTATTTTTTTTTTATAGCATACCGTCCTACAGCACGTCCTGTCTTGTCTTTCTTTAGTCTACAAACAGAATATTTGTTGGATACTTTTTCTATCCATTCAGCGCTCGGCATGCACTCAGCCCCTCTGCTGGCTAGTGCTACCTGCACCATCTGGTAGGTATTTGATGTACTGGAGGAGTTCAGATAGAGTGGTGGTTCCCCGTTGCTTTCCACAGTGAATTTATATGAGCGAGTGTGAACGAACCAATCAATTTTGCAAGAAAGTATTTCCCCATAGACTCCAGGCTTCTTTTACATGCCACCATTGAAATGGGGCCAACAGCTTTATTTCCCCTCCTACGTAAGTTGTGCTACGAATTTTTATCTCTCAAGTAAATGTTTTGGCTTTTGCTTCTTTTTAACCCAAGAACATTAGGTACTGTGGCGAGAACTTTACCTTAAGTGTACTTAGGTCAACCTGTTCTGCAAATCCACAGTTATTTACACTAATTGATTAAGAGGGCAAGGAGGTAGAATTTAAAGGAAATATACTTTTGAAGGAGAGTAAATTCTGCTGGTTCTTGAACTGTGACCACCTGATCACTGACAAATAAGACAAGAGCTCTACGTTCCGTCTACTGGCCCATCGACGCGATTTATTTTGTGTCAAAGTAGTGGGTTCTTGAATACAAGTTTATTGAAAGAATAAACTGTATTTTTTACATGTTTTAAAGACTAGTTGTATTTAGAACTTTATTTCTTCAAGGTAGGGCAAAAGGGAGCGCGAGTAATTGTACAGTTGTTATAGAATTACATTTTTTTTGCCAAAATACAGTAAATCAAATATTTCTCCGGTAGCGACATAGAGTTTAGTTTTTTTCTGCACAGGTTAATATCAAACATATCTTGATTATCTGTCAAGATTGTCCTGGAATTTTGTCAAAACTTTTTAAATTAAGAGAAAATGTTTTTACAACATTCCAGGACACTCTTGACAAATATTCAAGATCTGTTGATATTAGCGTGTGCAGAAAAAAAACTATACTCTATGTTGCTACCGGAGAAATATTTGATTTATTTTGACTAAAAAATTTTAATTCTATAAAAAATGTAAAAATACTTGTGCTCCCTTCGGCCGCACCTTAAAACACCACATCTAACTAAGTTCCCGTAAGGGATAGACTGTATACATAGTTGTATAAAGTAAGACCAAATATAAGAAATTTATGTTTAAGAAATATTTACCTTGTTTGTATGTACAGAAATTAAAATATCTCAATAAACGCTGTCAAGATTCAAGCCACCAGTTTCCCCGTCTCAGGCAATTATCACTAAATGACACTGAGGACCAGGATTATAGAACTCACTCAAATTACAGGAGGTCCTAGACACGTAGAGAATATCATTCAGGGAGTGAAATGTTTTTATTCTAAAGTGGTTCATAGTCTTGGCCCTTAGTCCCTTTGTCGGAGTTTTTATTCAGTTTTGGAGCTATTGAAACCAATAACTATTTTAAAATCATCTGAATTATAGAGCAGGTGGATTAAACGTCAATATCTTCAGGTCCAGTTGATAATTGGACGGGGAGGTTGAGGTGGGAACTACAAATGGGTGTATTATTTAAAAAAAACTAATTAGATTCACAATCTTCTCCCAAATAAACTGTAGGTACATTTACTCTTATATATAGACTGCTTTGTTCTTTTTTTCTATCAATATAATTAAAACTCACTGTTTTTTATTGAGAGAAAATGAAAATTTGAAAGATATGCAAAAAGATATCCTAGAAAGGTGACCTGATAAAATCCACACTGATGTAAAATTACGGTAAACCACTTCCTGATTGTCGTTTAGAAGAACTAATCACTGGTACACACATAAATTAACTGAGATACTTTAAACTAGATTAGAAATAGAATAATGGTAAATGAAAAGGTCACAATTTTATAAACGAATTTTATTTCTTTTTAAATAACTTGAATAGTAACTCCTAGAAAGTCTCATAACACTACTTATTTCGTTATTTTAGTTAAAAGTAGAACAATTATTAATAAATTCTATGATTTTAATTAATTTTCTTGAATTGCTTTAGTTCATTGAATTTGTTTGGGCTTAAGTAAAGTATTTCACTATTGGTTGATATCAGGTCACGTAAATAAGAATACATAATGTGTGTCCCAAAGAGAGGATCTTAGGTAATAATGACCATATAAACAAACACTTGTGTAGGAAGAACAGTATCTGGTAGTTACCAAAGTTATTAAAACCATTTTAAAATATTTATATCCAGTCATGTTATCTGCAGCTATTATTTTTAATAGATATTATCAATTCATACAAATTAACACAAATAAAATGATAAAATATTATCAATTTTGACAATCAAAAAAATTGTTTGAATATTCTAAATTGTTCCTTTAAAAAAACAGGCTACGATGGTTTTGGACAACGTAAATGAGGTGACTATTCTGATAGACCTTTTGTCTTCTACTTTCATGCAATTTTCCCGCACCAGCCTTTCTTATTTTTTCTCCCTTCTGCAACGGATTTTCCTCGAGTGATAAAAATCCGTAGCACAACCTCCTTTAGAGGGGATGTAAAGCCGTTGCCCCCATGTCGATTGTGGCATGTAACTGAACCCTTGAAGATATGTGGAAACACTTTCCGGCAAAATTGGTAGGCCCTTTAACACTGGCTCATTGACATTCAGTGTGGATGACAGTTGAGAGCCCACAGCACACAGCTTACAAACTGACTTAAATCTTGAACAGACACAACATCCAGCTCCCAGTAATTAATTCACCATTTTAAAGGGAAAACCACATTTCACAAATGATTGTTCACTTAAAGGAGGGGAACAATTTTGACTAGACCATTGGAGTTATAGTTCAATTTGAACTATCAATTCACAAACTACATATTTCTAATCTCTGTTAGAAATCATAGTTATAATATCACTAAGCAAATACTCCTAAAATTTGGTCCTTGATTCAACAAACCTCTGAGGTGATATTTGTAACTATCTGAGTGGTTAGAGTTTGAAGGATGAGGTAGATTTGAAGACGACTTTGTTACAGACTTAAAAGGAAGACAAGATTGAAAGCTGAGTCTCAAAGTTTCGCCAAGTTATCCCTGGTAAAATCTGTGATACAAAACACGTGTACGTACAAGGATTAATTGAATTTGAGGTTCATTCTCATAAGAAGCTTTAAAAGTTTTGTCCAATTAAAAACTTTTTAAGGAAGTTAGAAAGTAACTCGGAATAAATTATTCTCAATTACTCAGTTTCATTTAGGTATATCTTATTATCGGTGATCTGGTGTTCTGGGGTGAAATGTGGGAGTTCTGTGCTGGGGGTTTGGGGCTCAATCCTTGGTTCCGGCACAGATATATCTGATTACCAAACCCTTCCTTCAACTCTGACGAGACATGTATCAATCACAGCTTGTGAATGTATGGTGTGCCAGGTCTTCACCGTGGTTTGGATCCCACGTTAAACTGTAGGTCCTCCATTTCATCTCGCAATAACCCTACCATTACACATTAGCGTAAGTGTGTATAACCCAAACGGGTAGTAAGACGTGGTACTAGTAATAATAATAATATTATAATAATAATATATAATTATCCATGTAAATACTACTTATAAAATGCTTTATGCAAAAAAAATCTATATTTATATGTATCAGGAAAATCTAACTAGTGATTTATATTTGAATTAGCTCAATGTTGATTTTTTTAAATTAATATTTATTTGATAATATTTCGCACACACATTTTAAACAGTTCTTCCCAATCATAAACGAAGTTATTGAATTCCTTAGTAAAAACATATAATTTTGTATAATCTATTTCACATTCAAATAGTGTTATTTTAGTTTTTTAAATAAATATTCTCTATAAAACAATAATTTTATTTTATATTTATTTTTTTAATTTACCTTATAGGACCTTTAAAAGTTGAAAATATTCTTTATTATTTTTATCACCTTTATAATAATTTTTTATTTTTTTCTGGCTGCGTACCCTGTTCAGGTTATGATAATTATTCTAGTGGGGTTGGCATGAGGAAGAAAGTATTTTAGAGCTTATTTACTAGCATTTGCATGGAAAAACAGTGGGAAACCATTTAAGAAAGACTGCCAAATTAGGATTGGAACACCAATATTCACATCATACGCAAGCCAGCTTAACATGAAAATGACACCTTTTGATATTATAGTGCATGCTTACCACTGTTAATTCCCTATTCAACCAAATATCAATAAGTTAGTGTTGACCAATATTGATTAATTATTACAACGTACGAACAAATCATGATCAATAAAACATATTTGTAAACTATGATTTAATATTTGAGATAGCTTTCAAAAAATAATTCAAGTTTGCGATAGTGGTAACATCATAATCTAAGGGGAGTGATAAAGATTGTGTTGAAAATATATCCAAAAAGGTTGTAGGAATATTTTAAACAGCTCACATTAAAAAAAAATAATTACAATTCAACACCATCAGGGAAATACTTTTAAAAAATAGTAAAGATTATTCTCAATGCTACTTCAATAATGATATTAAAATATTTTTTGTATATTCCATGATAAAACAAATATTTGTGATTTTTAATATCACAAATTATTTTATTTGAGATAAGATTGAAGTTAATTCAAATCAAATGTTTAAACATTTTATAAAGTTTGAAAAAAAGCTATATTCTATTTTTCAACCTGTTCATTATGCTGAAGCATCCTGTATGTAAAGGTTATGAGGAGACACCATTTTTCTTGACGCTAGCTCAGTTGAATCCCGTCCCGCCACATTCCTGAAGCTAATAACATGTGGGGTCATCTGTATGTGTCACGAATCTATTTTTCTTCCTCTTGTAAAGGTACATGTGACACAAACCAATCTTCGCCTCCCCTTATTCTCAGCAAACGGGAAGACGCCAAGTGACGTCTTTCACTCGTGTCGTCGTTTATTTTTTTTTAAGGGTCAACACAGCAAATCCCAAAGAGGAAAGAAAAGAAATTCAACCAGAAAACTCTGGTGATATTCGCTCTAAACATTATATTTTGATAATTTTATTGTATCAAATCTTTTCAACAACCTCCTCTTATTACCAATGGGTTTATAATATATGGGCATAAGGTTAATGAGTGTAAAATTTAGAAGAAATGTATCTACACTTACGTAGATAATTGGTTACAAGCAATTAATAAAAATAATACTCTGTACAACCCACAGGCATATGAACCCAGACCTTTCCATCACCGTTAAAAATCTAAATATTTGTTCCTTACATCGAGTCTCTAAGAGTATAAGCAGCTAGTAAAAATCCAAAACATTATATATCAGTGAATAACATAATCATACATACTTGGATTTTTGGAAAATATATAAATAATTTTTTTCTACATTATAAATATGTTGTATATCTCAATTAGAATAATTTTATTGAAATCTATTTGATCGATTATTTGCTGTTGTTTGTTTTACACCATTTAATTTAATGTTCTATGCATTCTAAGGGTCTAGGTAAATTTTTCGAAAACGATTTATTCAAAAATCAATTTATCGAAATCAATTCACCTAATACAAAACCATCGAATTTAATTGTGTCAAAAATTAATTTCTCGAACCATCAATTTTTCAAAACCAATCAATTTTTTCGAACGATATGTTTGTCGAAACCACATTTTTCGAAAATCAACTGTCCGAAACTCAATTTCCAGAAGTGAATTTACTGAAAATATTTGTTAGAGAGTCAAATAATCGAAAATTAATTTTTCGAAAAATCAAATTTTTGAAGAATCAATTTTTCGAATTGCAAATTTTTTTTTCGGAAAATATATTTAGCGAACTTCGAGTTTTCTGTAAACTATTTTATCGAGGACTGGGAATCACCTTGCCCCCTTATAGGGAGGATTACCCCTAACCTAACCTAACCTAACCTAACCTAGGCTAGAATGTTATTATACTCCGAACTTATCATTCGAAAAGTTTATTTTCAAAAACCTCCTTTTTGAAACATTTATTTTGAAAAACAGATTTGAGGTGAATTCATTTTTTGAAAAGAAGTTTTCGAAAAAAATTGTTCGAAGAAATTCTAGATCAAAAAATTGGCTTTCTAAATACTGCATTAAAAAAAATTCCGAAAAAAAAATTTCGAAAATTTGATTTTCGCTGATTGGCTTTCGAAAAATATGTTTTCGAAAAATTATTAGCTCGAAAAATTGCTATGTCAAATAATTGGTTTTCGAAAAACTAAACTTCGAATAATCTAATCTAGAAAAACTGAGTTCGAAAACTAGTTTTCGAAAAATGTATAATCGGTTAACTCACCAGCTACCGCATTCTACCACTACGTCCTACCACCCGTTCGCGTTATACGCAGTGCACTAATTACTATAATTATGTTTTAGGGATTTGTAAGGTTTAATTTAGAGTAAATACGCCCGAGTTTGAGTGGAGGAAGAATGAAAACCATGTAGGAAAACCACTGTCAGTGATAGCAACTGGGATCTATCCCCGTATCTCCCTTTTTTGGCAGTATAGTCTATTGTAGGTATAGTTCCTTGGACCAATTCTGACTTTAAATGGGAACATTAACCTATTTGTCTTAATATAATAACTATCACAAAATTTTGTTTCGCTTTGGATTTGAGAATAAAATATATTCTGTAATTACTTTTTGGAATGCAGTTAATTTAGCAATCAACTAAGATAGAAAAAATTAACCATACATTCAAGATTTGTTGATATTTCCAAATCCCTCGTTGCCAAGGAAGCTTACAAAAAATATGTATACACTAACAGTTAATATATTTGAATATATACAAAATTCAAAACGCAAAAGTAACCACACTAACAGTTTTTTTGGCACTGCTTTGCTTGCTGATGCGATAGTGCTATGTTATATAGCCTACCCCCATTATTTTTTTAAAAGCTAAGTACTATCCTACTACAGAAGAAGTCCAATCTCAATCCGATGAGTAATATTTTAATTTACTGGAAACAAACAGAATTAAATCGATGTATAGTTAGTTTAAAAATTAACAGATTTGTATAGAGATAGAATGTAAATGGTGCCTCACTTAGTACGATCAATTGTCGAGCAGTTTATTACTGTTATAGTCACTGTGGCAGGTTTGTAATTTGGGAGTTGCTTTAAGGAACCACTCTCAACTGGATAAACTGTCACACGCAGACCTGCCAGACGAAGTAAATTCTAAACCTCATACACAATGCTTGGCCAAACCATAGTCATAGCAACATATTGTACAGTGCACACCATCATTTTGTAAAATATTCTTAAGTAAAATCACAGATTTTCATAATCTTTTTTTAATATGTATCATATTCTATATTAGTTGATACATATCACAATTTATATAATTAACTAAACCGTATCATACAAACAATTAAAATTAAGTATTTTAAAAATTGGTTTTTCATTAACTCTTAGTTTGGATAACATATAAATGGCAGTTATAAATGTAGTACACCAATAAAAATTATATAAAATTAATTTGAATAATTATGCCATGAATGGTTAGTTAACTTACTAAAAGTATATTCTCAAGGAGGCAGTGCTGATATATTATGGATCACATTTTATTTTTAATTAATTAATACTTATAAACAATTTCTTGTGGTTCAAAGCCATGCCTTGTAGCCAAAGATATTTGACTCTGAATGACCTTGTATGCCATTGATGAAGAGTTCTGTGTTTGAACCCCAGCCGGATGAATGGGATGGTTGTACCATCTGTGTTGAAAATAAAGGTTGGTAAGTGTAACATGTTATGTATTTTAATTCTTACTGATGATTTTTGAGCTACGTCATTTATCTATATTAGTAAATATTGGCATTCTAGTATTAATTGTGTATAAAATTTTAAATAAAAAATAAAAAAGGTTAAAATAATATTGTAGTGTTTAAAAGATTAACACCAATTTATGGATTGGTTTGCAATACTTTCTAATTAGGGACGAAGAAGTAGTAAGAAGCTAGAGAAAATATTGTGGAATTTATTTGGATGGAGAGAGGGTAACTTATATATGAAAAAACACAAAGAGTACTTTCTCAGAACTCACAATCCCACCCTACCATGAAAAAATTAGAGATATGACCATTGCATACTGGTGATAGTGATTTATCTATTAATAGCTAAATAATTTTATTACAATAAGTCCTAGTTTTTGCAAGTTGTAAATTAAAATTTTCTTCTCTCCTAGTTTTGGTGGTGAACGAATGATAAGTTGAATTCATTCCAAGAAACAGACAGTGATTTGTTCAGTCGTCTTTTTTTCTTTAAAACTTCCTGAGGTATGCGAATTGCCGAGGGTTACTGTGCAAGATGAGTCTCAGACTGAGGTACATTTATATCATCGTGAAAGTGTGTCTTTTGTCACCACTGAGTTTGAAACGGAGGAGGAGTGGAGGACGGGTTGGTGAAAAGGTGTAGTACACCCTCCCTCCCCCTCCCCCTCTTCATACTCCAACCAACCAACCATATAGCCACCGTTGTTCGGTAAAGCTGCGATAACTTAAAAGGGGATATTCCTGAATAGCGGATCTTCTACGTCAAGTCCCTACCGAACAAGAAGTACTTTAGGCCCCTAAAAGTTCGGCAGTAGATTTTAGTATTCACTACGTTATCCGTTGGATCCTCTAGGAAAGGGTAAGGGAACAAAAAAAAAAAAACTTTCACAGCGACCATACTTCATGGTTCAAAAACTTTGAAAACTTGCTGGCGTTGTACGTTTATCTATGAACATAAGTTTGCGATTGAGTGCAGAGCCAAAGTGAAAATTACTTCAAAAGATGTCAAATTTTGTTTGATTGTTCAAAATCACAGAGTTTTTGGAATTATTAATGTAGGCTAGCCAGTATTAATTTTAACTTTAACATTAATTATGAGCCATTTGTAAAAAAATCAATAGCCAGACATTTAAAGTAACCATATTGGTTGAGTCAATTTCACACCGCACGGATAGCGAGTAGCTAAGTTGAGTATTAAAGCATAAACCAGACACCAAATATTATTGTCGTAACCAGGGCTTTTAATTTAGTAAAATGGGACACTAAGACCAATGAAACTATTTTTACATTCTAAATCCAATTCCAAAATCCCTCTTGGCAACCCTATGAAAACCCTAGATATCAAGTTTTAGCTCAATCGGTAAAATAGTTTAGGCTCTAGTTGGAGGTACAGACAGACAGATAGACATACAGACGGAAATTCAAAAACCACTTTTTCGAATTCAGGGAGTCATGAAACGTCAAGATTCATCAAAATCTCGAGTTCGATTTTTTTGACGATCAATATACTTTCTCTACCTGTAAGATAGAGAGAAAGTAAAAATCAGATAACTCTTCATAATAATTGTACTTTTACAGCATTTGAATCATGATTAAATACTCAAACAAATACTATTCAAACTGTGAAAAACCTGTGACTCATAATATTTATACATTTGTTTAATAAAGAAGTTCGACTTACATCGACAAATCGGTATCAGCCGAATTCATTCAAACAATTTAGATAAATCTCGTCCGAGTAGGCGATACCATGGTAACGTTCGTCAACATCTGGGATTGTGACGTTTCTGAAGCAGGTCACATAAAATATGAAGGTCTTCGTTGTAAGACGGTTGAATTGTGATTCGTTTTTTATTCGGGTGGTCAAATTTATATAATATAAGGACGGGGAAATTAAAAGGAAGAGCTATAGATGCATATTTGAAGGTTTTTTTCGTTCTTGTAATTGAGGAAGATCACATGACTTCCTATCCAATTGGTTTGACTGCTGAAAGAGTGATGGGGAGACTCTTTGCAGCTACGCGGTTTTCTTTTGTGTGCGTCGTAGATCGCCATCTTAGTAACTATAGCCAAAAGTTTTTTAGTGCGTGTTCCAGCACACTGATAGTCTTGTTTTCACCAGTTGGTCAACATTTCAAATATAAAAATAACATATATTATTTGTAAGTTGAGAACATGGTAAGTACATAAATAATGTCAGCAGAGACTTAGCAGGAAGATAATATAGATGTATGAGAAAGTCTTAGGGTGCACTACCACCTTAAATATTGGATATTTGAATTGAGAGATGTATCGCGATACGATCTGGCGGACCGTTTGATGATTATATGTAATTAAATATTGTTTATTTTTAACACGTTTTAAAACTTTTATTTTCACAAATTAACATGATACATTCAAGAAATTGCCACAATGGCATCCGCGATTCTTCATCGCGATCGTTCTCTAAGAACACCTAGTTAACGAGTCAAGCAAATTATTAATACCCCCCACGAGTTTCCTGGATATAACATCGATTTTGATACCGAGAGCTGCTGAAATCTTGCGAGCACAAGCAAAACTACTTTTTAAAAATAAATCAAAATAAATACAGTTTGCAAATTAAATATGTTGCTTTCTTTCTCGCACTCACATAGCGAGGTTTTTTCTTTAATAATTACTAGGGCTAGAAACAAGCAAACTGAATGTTCCTAGCCCGTAGTCTTTGCACGTGTACGGAAGTTTAGCAACAACAGTACAGTGAGATTAAAAATTAAACACACACTGAATTTAATTACTCCAAAAAGCTATGCAACAAAGCAGGATCATTAAAAATTATAGACATTTTCTCCCACACACTTATCAGTTTCGTATTTGGTAAAAATTATAACATTCTATCAATTCTTTTAGGAGATTTTAATGAATTGTAGGCCAGGGTTGAAATCTTGGCAGGGTGCAAAGAGGCAATTTTCCACATAGTATGTATGATTACTATTTTTCTCATCACTCTCCAAGCTTATACAGATGAACTTCTTCCAAAACTACAACTGCCATTTTTATGCCATAAAAGCTTGCATATAATTATTTGGTTAAAACGTATTACTAATTCATGTACAATTTACACGTTATTATAAATATACCGTGTATTTATAAAGCTATTTTTCAAGTTAAAAATATACATTACGGAAACGAAGTAATTTCCGGTGACTCAATGGCGTGAAATTGTTCAACTTCTTTTAAAATGTTCTCTTTAAAACTCTAGATAAGTGTCTTCTTTGAAATTATTTGCAAAAATAGTTTTAAAGTTATATCATTTAGCATTTGTAGTGAACGATTCAGTTTTATAATCTTGCAAATAATCTGCTTTTTTATTTCCGCTTGAAAAGAAAACTTTTAAAGAATTTAATCCAATATGGAAATTATCATTAATTAAAGTTATATTTTTATCAGGTTATATCTTTCAATTAAATTAAATATAGATGAATAATATCAGATGGAATAAAATGAAAAATATATCAATAGATGTGTAGATTCAAATACCTAAATTTAAAGTGTTTTATTCTTTCCTTGCAGTAAATATTTCAATTTGATGAATACATGCAGACATATAAATTAGAGATAATTATAGCTATAATTTTGAAACAAATTAATTTGTTAAAATGTTCTAAGATATTAATTTTGAAATATATTGGATTGTTGATGTTGGACTGTCGAGGTTTGAATATCACTGGGTACAGAATGGTGGTTTAACTGATTATCTTATCACTTTAATTTACTCTCTCTCTCCCTCTCTATGAAAATTCGATCTCGTTTTTTGAAAATGTATAGTTATCTACTTAACATATATATTAATTAAAGACCCTAGTTATTAAAGAAATAATATATTTAAAAATAATGAGTATATATATATATATATATATATATATATATATATATATTAATATATATATATTAATATATATATATAATATATATATATACACACATATCACATTAAATATAATATATATAATATAATTATATATAATGTGATGTGTGGTTATATATATATATATATATATATATATATATATATATATAACCACACATCACATTAATAAGTTCACATTTGACCTCCCAACAACATTAGCAATAGTTAACAGAAATCGAAAGAATAAAGCTGTCATTGTGACAGAGTAATGAGAGCCCAAATTGCATATTCCACAATTTTACCATTAGTTTCGTGACGTTAAACTCTTAAACCTTATCCAATTCGAGGCAAGCTATGATTCCTGGCCGATAAATTGATAATATTGTATGCTGGAGCCACCAAGAGAATTAAATCTAAATTTACTTTCTTACTTATTTACTTACTTACTTTATAGCATTAGTAACTCGAAAGTTCATCGCAGCACTTTAAAAAGTAGGCCACTAATCGCTATTATGGGCTAGTCTTATACAATACACCTCACTACACCCTATCCCTATCTTGAGCCAGGCCAAATTATTACACTCTATCTCTTTCAGGTCTATTCTAATACTATCCTCCCATCTACGTCTTTCTTCCCAATGGTCTCTTCCCAGTGGGTTTGCCAGTCAGTACCCTGAACAAGGTTCTAAATTATCCTAATCACACTGCATGTCCTTCCCACCTAAATCTGACATATTTGATCACTCTGACAATGTCTTGTGTTGAGTACAAAATATGTCACTCATCATTATGTAATATCTAATTCCCAATATCTTCATACCTCTATAGTACCAAAGATCTTCCCTAAGCACTTGATTTTCAAGCACTCCAAATTTATTTTCGTAACATAAACATGACAAACATATTTTGTACTATTTATTTTATTTAACCATTTCAGATAGCAAACTTTATGATTAAATTATTGCAATACACGTAGACGAAAGTACAGACATATGAATATAGTTTTTAATAATATTTAATTATAGAATTGAAATAAACTTCTTAATTTTTTTTTTGTTGGTCATACAACACAGCTACTAATAAATTGATGTTTATTAAATTATTTATGTTAGCTTTCACTTTTAATAGATTAAAATTACATTTAAAATGTTAAAATTGCTGATTTTTACATATTAGCCAAATAATACAAGTACTATATTCTAGATTTCTTATTCTCTTGCAGTGTTGGTTTTTTCCCCGCTGTGGCGACTGTAATTATTACCCTTGTAAGTACCGCACACTTGAAGCTAAGAGAAACTAGCGTTCGTTGTACGTACCACAAAACCACTAACTTCCATCTGTCGGTGTCGCAATCAAGAGTAATTTCATTAGGTAAGGCCTTAATTAGTTGTCGTGGGGCTTGAACCGTCGGATACGGAGACTCCACGCTCGGGGACTTTAGGGTTGTTACAAACACGGATAGTGTCACTAGACTATGGGTAAAAACATGAGAAATAATATATCAGGGATTCAGATAGTTTTATGTACATATTAGTAAGTAGTCATATGGTTGATTGTATGTTTAGGTGGTCAAATCAGTTTCTATAATTCTCTATCTACAAGGTTTGTGCGTTGAATTTATTTGAGGCGTTTAACGTGAATTTTTGAACCGATTTATTATATTTTACCCACGAGAATTTCTATGAGCAAAAATGAAAAGTCATACTAATTATACTGGGAAAAGTTTTTTTCACATAACTTTAGGGGTTCTTTTATAGGCCACAATCGACACAGGACCAAAGACTTTACTTCTCCTCACATGAAAGTTTAGTTACGGATCTTCATCGCTCTAAAATAAATCCGTTGACTTCGGCTGGCTTTAACCTACGAACATAGGATTCTGAGGGAGAAACTCTACCGCAAGATCACTGAGGTCAACTTTCTGTTGAAGAAATCCAATGGGTGTCTTGACACTTGTCTGTTTAAGTAGTCAAATGGGTGTCAATCCTCGTATGTTTAAGGTATTTAAATAGGTTTCAATAAGTGTATGTGTATATATTCAAATGGGTGTTAATACAGGTCGGTTTAAGTAGTCAAATGTTTGGTGCCAATGTATACAAATTATTAAATCATTGTATATCCGTGGTCAAAAGAGTTTGGACACGTCTTTGTTGAGATACTAAAAGAGAATAGCTTTTTATAAATTAGTATTTTTAATATTAATGTTCCAAAACAACGGATAGTCTCAGTACTTTAATTCAAAATTATATTAATTCAAACACAAACATATTACTCTAATACCATAACTATGGCATAATCTATATGTAAAGGAATACCTTAAATTTCAAATATGAAAATTTTGGTTAACTAATAAAACAAATTGATCTCATTAAACTTATTTTTGGGTGCATCTATATTGCTACTTTTAATCGCTAGTTTGGTTCATTATTGAAATTACTGGTTATTTATTTAACTTTATAAGTTAATTTAAATTTTATGAGCACAATACATGCGACTTGCACATCACTGATCATATGGTATAGCTTGTCCTAATTTATGTAAATGACCTATTTTATGATAGGTTTAATTTTTACAATCCATAAATTATATTTTATGACAGTAGTAATAGTCATTTTTTTTATAGACTATTAATTATTTTATCGTGCAAACCCGTTTGAGCTGGTCCAAGGAATAGATATCAAGCTTATTAAGTTTAATTTATAGTTGATTGGGAGTTTGGGGTCAAACCCCGGCTGAATTTATTTAATGTTTATTTTATAAAATGGTTTAGTCTACCGCCATGAAAATTCTATTACACTTTTTCATCATCTTCACCTCATTAGTGTGATTTAATGAGTATTCGCCAAGTGAAAAGTAAAACACAAAGTAAAAAAAAAAGTTTTTAAGTACGTATCAATATAATTTATAAATAGATAATCTATAAATGTCTCTAAAGCTAAGTTGATGGTTATTGTTAAGGAAGGAACAGGAAATGATTGTCATCTTAATATGAATGGAAAATTGTTAGAACATGTGAATGATTTTGTGTATCTGGACAAAACGTTTGGTAAAAATTGAAGGTTTGATGTTTAAATAAACAGGGTGGTGAGTGCATGCTAACTAAAAGTTGGATATACGTACACTATTGCAAAGAATGTAGTATCGAAAGAGGAAGAGATGGAAGTATATAAAATTACGTTAACGCCAACATGATTGTATGTATTTTAAGCGTGGGTTTGTCAGGAGAAACACAAGAGCAAGGTGAATGTGGTTTGAATTTTATATATATATATGAAATGTATATGGAAAAAACGTGTGAAAAGTGTCAGTAATGAATGGGTTCTGAAGGTGTGCAGTTTAAAAGGGACCCCATCAGGTCATTGTGAAATAAGTGTCTTGCATTAGTTTGGTAATGTTGAGAGGATGAGTGTGGATCGAGAGAGGAAGAAAATGTATGAAGGCAGAGTGTGTGGATCAAAAGGAATGGGTAGGTCATGTGAGATGTGGCTAAGTTTGGTAGATGAATGTGTGAAAAAAAGAAACACTAAGAAACTTAAAAATATGAGATCATGTACGACTTGGTGTATAAATGTTTTTCAATTGAAGGGAGTATTCAAGGATAGGAAAGTGTGGAGAAAGGGAAGGTGGATTAAGTAAGGAGTTGTTTTTTGATATGTATGTATAGTTTATTGCCTACCTCGTAAGGAAATGGTGCGATTAGGTATGTATTGATACATTTATAATTTAGCTAGAGCCAAAGAACCAATAACAAATTTTCTAACATTTTAAAATGTTTCTTGTTTTTAATTTGAAAAACTGGAAGAACCAACTCACCGAACGGAAGGTTTTCTCAAGTATATCAGCCATTATAAATATTAACTAGATTTTGGGCTTAGTATTTGCACTATTCAGATATTAATTATTTATAACAATCATTTCGATAGCCTTTTTTTTAAATAAAATTATAATTTTCTAAAATCAAGCAATTTGAAAAATTTTGGTTTTATAAAAAACGAAAAAAGCCACTTTAATATATCATTAAACCCAATCCTCAGATGGTGATTCTGAACTAAATCATTAAACCCTTTTCTAAATATTTAAAATTTTCTACTATCTATTATTTGGTAACATTTTATAAAACAATCATACAGTGATAATAATAACGTAAAACACTTCTGATGTAGTTTTGGGTTCTGACAATAATTATTATAATACCCAATTGTTTGAGTGTAGGGGTATATAAAACGTCAAGATCCATAATTATCTTGATATCTACATATATCATGTTTGCAATACATATTTTACTAAATGATAAGAAGTTATTATTTTCAATTGTAATTCCTAACATCTGTGACACCACTGTCCTATTAAAAGGTTCATGCAAACTCTTCTCACAAAACAAAAATTAATATTCAAATATTATATCCTTTAATCAAACTCTACTCAAACGTTGAGGTGGTCTTGATGGATACATAGGTTAAAATCTACCAGTGAGTTTTTACCTCTAGCATTTCTAAGAAGGCTTCAAGAACACTTTCAAAGCGTCTTGCGTGTTTCAGAGTAAAAGATTAAAAGCAAATCGGTCGAATGAATAGTTGGAGGAGAGGGGAGAGGAGATTATAAGGGGTCTTCTAAAAGCTCCAGCAAAACTACGAGGACTTACACCAAAAGTAATTTATGTTGGTTACAACAATTAATTTCAACAAGCCAACGAGAAAGGATGAGGAGGGAAAGAAGACTTCCTCCCCTTTGAATTGAAGAATAGTAGTAATAATAAAATGACGCCACGTAGTAGTAAGTAATTAAACATGTTTGAGGATGAGGGTGGAGGGATAGTGTGAGTATAGTCTTCATCAAAACAATCTACAGAACGGATAAGATTCTTAAAAGAAGAAATAAGGGGTAAAGAGGAAAAAGAAACGAAAGTGCACGATGAAGACTAAAAGAAATACAGGAGGTATCCAAGGAAATGGGAAGGGCTAATATGGGGAAAGAGTTGGGAATAAAAGTAGACTACATAGAAGGGGTGGTGGTTGAGAGTGTACTTAAAATAATAGAAGACTGAGAGGCGGGGAGTGTTGAAAGGGAAACGAGAAGAAAAGAGAAAGCTCTAAATTATCAAAAGGTAAACAAGTTTTAAAAGGGTTGTGACTTTTCCTTAAGTACAGGGGAAACTTATATTCTATGGGAATAACAGGTGCTGTTTTTGAAAGGGAAAGGTTAATACTTGTGTTAATAACCTATCATGAAACAACAAACAAAAAATTAATAAAGAGGATCTTACAAAATGGTATTATTGAAGAACACTTACCCGTCTCAAAGCTCATGTATCGGTTTCTTGTCCTAAGTGTCGATGGATTATTTTTTAATTTATTAAATTGTAATTATATAGAAAAGATAACGTGTTTCTTGATTCTTTGTTAATGGAATATATTAATTAAGTGATATAAGGGATTCAACACTAATTACAAAATCTAAGTATCGTTTTGAACGATAATAATATAAAACACAACATCCTTTGGAGAGGAGTAAAGCCGTTTGTCGCAAATATATTTTGACATAAAAAAGATCTTGGGAAAGTATGAGAAAAATACTTTTTCCGGCAAAACTGGTAGGAACTCATTTATCACTCTTAAAAATTCTCTTGTGTTAATTAATTAATTAATCATACATCTCAGAGTGCCATTAAATAGCTAAAATAAATAAAATATAAAATATAGTTTTATTTAGATAGTACCAAATTTTATTTATTAAATATATATTTTTCTCTTTCATAATCTCAACTTAGTAGAATAATTGTTTTATTACATTATAATATAATCTTCGAAATGTATTTAGCAGTTTCCAATAGCTTATAAAGTAATCAATCGCTCTTAGTACACCTAGCTATCCACCCCGGTGGTGTAGTTATCTAGCACGGTGGTTTCGTGTTGAGTTAGACTGCCGAGGACGGGGAGATCAAGGCTCGAATCTCGCTCGGATGAACTAGGGGTGGTTTTTCCTAAACTACTTTCCACTCTTCCTCCATGAAAATGCGGGTTAATTTCCTCTATAATCAACCCTCTCAATTTCTAGCTTAGTTGTGTGATTAGTACTTAAGCGTATAACTGGAACGGGTAGCAATACGCGGTTCTAAGTATTATTATTACACCTATCTAGGACTTTAACTGAGTCCTGACCTAAAATTTTATTTTGAAACTGCCAATTGGACATGTGCGTGTTTTTATATACATATATCATTTCTTACGAGCTATCCGTGTTGGGGAGGTATTATTTGGTATAAATGTATCTACATATCCGTATTTGTTTGGGTATTTATACTAAAAGCTATTTGGTGTATTTATGTATCAAACCGTTATGAAAAAACCACTATGGATATACTTGTATGCGCAAAAAATACACTATTTGAAAGTTAAAAAAAATCATATCCAAACGGGTAGTAAGACAAGGTGCTTTAAATAATGTTACTAAACATTAGTATATCAAATGTTCCTTACTATATCTTTATAAAACAATTAGTGTAGTTAACCTTTTCTTAAAAGAAACAAACAGAAAACAAAATAATTTGTCTCTACAGTTTCGAGTGGAATTTTCTAAGCTACCAATATTCCGTCGAGATCAAGGTTGCCCGTAAATTTATTTGAAAGTCAGAGAGTATCTAAACAAAGCACCAAACAACAATCAAACATTATTTATTCAAAGATAATGCTATCCCCAAATTGTGAAACTCTTCATGAAAAATAGAGTACAAGAATGAAAAATTGAGAAGAGATAAAAAGAGAGTGGGTGAGTGAAAAAGATGAAAGGTTTATATAATCAATGATTGTAACATATGAGGTTGGAAGGGTTCATAAATATTGAAGGATTCATTAAAATCATCAATATGGCTTAGACAACTAGATGTTGTAGACAAAGAGATTTGTTTGATTATTTAGTGAAGCCTCTTACTTATTAAAAATAAATAAAAAAACCATCGAGAAGCTTAAAACTGTTTTTATAAATGAATTTTATGCCTCAAGAAATAATTGTGAAGCAAGATTTGCATGATTTTAGAGGTTTAATTGACTACGCGATGCCAAAATATTGGATAAAGTACAATAGGTGGGATGGTTTTAAATATAAATAGAACATTTGAATAGGTCTTGGAGTTGGAAAATTTATTTAAGGTGAAAAATAACAAATCTATACAATTGTTTTCAAAACTAAAATAAATAAACAAGTTATATTCATAGAACCGCAATATATTAAGAGTAAATTTCATACTAGTTTCGGTGGCCTCATGGTCTATGGCAGCACTTGCAGTAAACAAGACTGCCGACAGCGTGGAGTTCGATGCTCAATTCTCGATCGGGTGTACTGAGGGTGGTTTTTACAAAATGGTTTTCCACTCTCCCATCCCAAAAATACGGGTACACTTCCTCTAAATATGACCTGCCCTAGCTCTAAAACCCCTAGCCTAATTAGTACATACGTGTATAATCCAAATGAATTGTAAGATGCATAGCATAAATAATCTGCTCAACATATATTTATTATTATTAATTGATTATAAACCCCAATACTGGTGGTTTATTTGTATATAGCCACTGTTTATTTAAATCCACATATTATATTTGTTTTATTTCCTACATATCTCTAAGAACGTTCAATATGACAAATTATAAAATAAACTATTTTTATTTTATGTTTTATTTTATGGATATGTTATCAGAGTTCTAAATATTCTAAAGTTAATATTTCAATCGTATAACAATTAAATATATTAAATTATTTTCTACACAAAAGTTAGTTATTTGAATCTGGAAGCGTGAACTATATATCACTTATATTACTATACCTCTAGTATAATTCCAAACATTGATCTACACAATTACTTTGGGGTAAATTGCTCAGATTTTTATCTATAACCACATAAGTTTATTTTATGAATGATTTGTTTTTATCTATATTCTCCTTCCTGTCCTTATCTTGGAACCCTGTAAAAATATAAAATAGCCTCTTTACTTAGTACTTCCCATTTAAAATAAGTCATGACATGTGATTTATAACACACGAATCTTCTTGTGCGTGACTTAAATAATCACATGTTCTCATTTTCACGTTTCTTACTTAATAACGAACTTCAACGCATATCCCTACAAGACGTAGATCTCTACCAGAGTAGACCCAATATAGCGAGACAGGCAATTTCCTCGGCTATCGAAAAGGACTGACTCTTTAACCAACACAAATATTGTGTGGACTAATTATTTATGTGTGAACATTTTACACGCCACACCAGTTTGAAAATGTGGACAAAGGTGTAAGATTATTCAAGTTGGGTTGATCAGGTAAAGAGTTTAAATATCTACCCCAGAGTACCTTGAAACTTTTTTTACCCTAGAATTTCTTAGCTCTCCTTCCACGCCAATCCTTGTTAACATGCTCCAAATTCTATCTTTCTCATCCCTCTTCGCATGGTGTGAATATTCTGATAGCTGGGAAGTGTATTGATATTCATTGCACAATAAATACAATAGTATAAGTGTTTTCACTACTAACCAAAGATCTTATTATCTGATTGTTTAACAAGATTTTGTGAATAGTGTTCTTTAATTTGATTTCGTGTTCAGTGGTGTTTTGAAATAAATTAATTTAGAAAATGGCCTTTATAATACCATACTTGACCCCAGACTTTCTTTTCGCAAAAAGGATTGTCCTATGTATAGAGAGTGTTCGGGAACTCACAGCCCAAACTACACAAAATATAGCTTGTTTGGAACCAAAGTAGTACACAATCCCAATATACGTACATCCGAAAAACTATGATAGTACTATTAAATTGTGTTCAAAGTTTTGTCTTACAGCACTGGGAGTTCAAAGATATTCAAGCATACGTGTACATCAAGTTGCATAGGATTTAGGTGCGTGACACTACACACCTCGACAACTTGGAGCACGGTAGCAGAACATACCAACATTAATAGTAAACAACACAACAGTCCATCTAGAGATCCGAATACGTTCTGAGGGTCATCATTAATGATCCTACATCACAGAAAGTGCTTGCCATTATTGCGTGTGTAGCGCCACGCGCATTGCGCCTATGCAACTTGTTGTACACGCATGCTTGAACAGCCTTGCTCTCCCGGCTCTGTACACAGAAACTTTGAACACATTTTAACGGTATTAGCATTGTTTTCAGGATGTGAGGGAAGCGGGATTTTGGACTACTTTTGGTTGAAAAACGCTGTTGTGTGCAGTTTTGGCTATGAGTTTCGAACAACCTGTCTATTAACTTTGTCAATATATACTTATATACCGACAGAGTTAGTTAAATGTCACCAATATAATATAAATAATCAAATGTGACTAAAGGATTTATACATAGAATCGATTAACTCAGGATGACGACACAGGACTTAATGTCAATAACAGTGACATTTGGCACTTAGGTTCTTTATAATGTATTTATTCACATCGCCTGGAGGAGGGTTATGAAGTGAGAAATCACTATACCTACTGATATACAGGCTAAAAGTGCTGTATCCTAAAATGTTTAAATATTTACATTTGACTAGTGACTATTAAAAATTATATTGTTTAGGAGTTTGACATTATTGAAAAATTATAACTATATCAATTTCATTTTAAGATTAACATAATTTGAGCTAAAAGAGGGTTTTAATAAGTAGCCATTGATGGGACTTTTATTAATTATAAAAACCACCCAATACCAAAAGTTTATATAACTAGTGTTCTCTACCAACCGACCTCTGTGTACGGTATACATTCTTTCTATGTTTGGTAATTAAGTATTTAGAAGTTGTGAAAAATAAGGGTGGTAAAGAGATGATGGCAGGGACCATAAAAATGAATAAACTATTGACTTAATTTCTGGCTACTTTTTATTCAATCTAATTAATTACTAAAGATATCGACATTAAACTAATAATAAAAGTATACATCATAAAACATAGTTTAATTTTTTTTACGTATATCTCGATGTCTCCTCTTTCAAGGATCCAAAATTTTCAGGCAGTATTTAAACCTTCTCTCGCGCCCAATAAACACATATTTATCCCCATGCCCGTGTATGCTTTATCTAATCAAATTATTACTTTTCATGTTTTAAAATTATAGCAATGGTTATTTTTGGTTTAATAATAAAGAATAATACACATCCAAGATTATAACTCCTATCTCTCCATCATAAATATTCCAGTATATTGTGAGAAAGAAGCTTTGTACTATGTGTTCATCAGTGTGAATATGTTAAGTGAAATAATCAATAAAACTATTTAGCTCAAGACTATATTTTTTCAGTAAATAAATACTAAATTACATACTAAGTTGTTTTTTAAAAAAAAATGCCAAAAGAAGGAACATCGGTCAATACTAAATAGATGCAGTAGGATTTGGTTTATTCAAGATTGTTGATTCTAAAAATTTAATAATTTGAATTCACCATGATGCTTCATGAAATTTCTATAAAAATCATTGGAATAAAATAACATTAATTTGAATTTATGATGGACACATTTGGATAGTTGTTAATTTTTTCGAGTTTGTACTCACTTAAACCTATTTTTACGATCTTTATTAAACCACCCCATATGCCGATAATGTTAATTAAAGCGCGAGCTATCCTACTGACACATAGTAAATGAGAAAGTGGGGAGTTATGCACAGGCAGCGAGCGGGTTTCCTAAATTGGGGGATGTTTTGGCCCGGCTTTATTCAATTCTGATTTAAGTCAGTATTTATATTATGCTAATTTTCCCAAGTATTTTTATTTTGTTTTTGAATTTTCCCTGTGTGTATTATATAGTATATCAAATATTGTGTGGTTATATGTTGTATATTTTAACGTTATTGGTTAATTGTGTACAAACTTTCTAGATACTCATGAAATTAGATCATTACAATTTTAGATATTGCAATTTTTTTTATATAAACCTTGAATTCCGAACTAAACAGTACTACTGTATTAAAGTTTAATAGCCCTACCATAACTGAACAATTTTCTATAAAGTACAATCATATTTACGTAGAAAGGAACATTTTGTAAAATAAAAATGCATTTTATTGTAGCCGAGATTGATAGTACTTTATTATTTTAAAAGTTTAATTTTATATGTGTTGGTATTATCTATCAAACGTTTGTTTTACTTATAAGTATCTGAGAATATATCTAGTAGTTTTAGAGCTTTAATATCGGGTTATTCCTACCCTTTGGTGGTTGAAAGGTGTCAAAGGCATCTCTATTAAACTGTAAATGAAGGGAAGATCTCGGTCAAATCCCAGTCGGGTGTATTAAGGGTGTTTTTACCTAAATCGTTTTCCCTGCCCTCTCGACACAAATGTGGACACACTTCATCTAAATTAAAACTTTATTATCCCTAATATATTAGGATAGCTAGTTCATGTGCATTTAACCTGAGCAGGTATTGATACACAATGTCAAAACTAAGAATTATTTTAAAGAAAATTGGACTATACCAGTTTTGTGGCGTGTTGCCAGGCTAAGCATAATTTGTCAAAATTGTACCTGTGAAATTTTCGTACCCACTTGGTTCCCATTTTCTCATTGGTACATAGGTTAATTTATTCATACCTCAACCTCATGTATTTTCTTTGCTACCTTGACAATGATTTATCTATTGAGTGATGAGAACAATTACTTTAAAAAAATTATCTAATTCTGCTCTCTATCAATATGTCGAATACTGAAACCAGAATTAATACCTTCACCTTGGCAAAAGGAAGACATCGTACTACCCAAGTAGGAGGACCAAAGAGAAGTATCGTAACTCACCTTGTCGTTTGCAAAACCCTCCTCCATTAGTTGGATTGGAAATCTCTCTACCGTATAAGTCTTTACAGGTGCAATTACTGTTTGTCTCTTTCCACTTCGGGAAACAAGAGAGCTACCTAAATAGTGAAATATGGTTTGATAAACAGTTACATAATTGACTTTTGGTATTTAAATTATTGTTTGTACACGGCTAGGAGCGGCCGGATTACTAAAGCACGAACTAAGGTACGGCTTTTATCAAGCCAAAGTATTTGATTTGGAACCTAGTAGAAGAATGGACTAAGAAAATGTGTTCATCCTGATTAATATTATTGTGCTACTCCATTATTTGAGCCCTAAATAATAGGATTTTTTTTAGGAATAACCTTATATTTAATATAACATATTCTAATGCAGCCAACACTGATATTATATTGTACTATTCATGTAATTTATAGATATTGATAAAATATTTCAAGGGCTATTGCTTCATATCACATGAGATGACATGTGAATAGGTGTAAATATATCTCGTAGCATTATTTTATTGATATCAGACAGTGGGAAAACGATGAGGAATTAATAGTTTTTGAATAATTATGTTTGGATTTTGGCGAAGGGCGAGTAGAAAAATATTAAATTGAGGAAATAGAGCATCCGAGTTAGGCGCAGAGCTCTTGCAGTTTTTGTAGCAAAATTTGATTTAACAAAATATATAAAATATTATTCAAGTGGGAACATAGGATTTAATTTTATTCATATGCTGATATTAACAGTTCTTGTATATTTGTCAAAAGTTTCCTGAAATTTTAAGGAAACTTTTTCTCTTCATTAAAATATTTTCTCATCTAAATCATCTATGTTCATGGAAGGTATTCAACAATTATTGATATCACCATGTGAAGAAAATTAAACTATAGGCTTCTACTGATGAAATATTTTATTTATATTGGCCCAAAAAGTTTAAAATGCTTAAACTTTGCCCTTAACTAGCGTTCCCCACGTCTCCACCTTAAGGATAAAAGAAAACCTCTGTGCACTTAACTGGAATTTGACCCTCAAAATCACCTATCATGATAGATGGACTCCTTATTCCTTAAGACCATATATGTGGGTATTTTATTAATAAACAAAAGTAAAATTTAATAAAAATTGAAAAATAACACCTCGACACTGGAAACGAACCCGGGAGCTTTGGATTAGTACACTAATGCTCTAACCACTGAGCTATCCAGGAATCGTCCCGTGCTCGCGATCATTCTTCACTCATATTTTAAGGCAGAGTTTTTTATAGAAATATGAGTGATATATATATATATATATATATATATATATATATATTTGCCAACATTGAATGGACTAAAGCAAGTTAATCCAAACTTTCCCCAACTGGGGGCCACACAGGTTCTTGGGAAAATATCTGGGGCTTTACAACAAATTTATTATAACTTATTCCCAAATAAAGTACATACACCCCTACCTAACCTCAAACCTTCATCTTTACCCTACCTCCCTAAATCCATCCATTCAGACATTCACACATTAAACAATTAACATTATACTTACGACTATGGAAACTACATGGAAATTAGCGAACGTATAGACTGCGCCAGCTATAAGAACCCAGAATGTTATTTTATTTATGAAATGTTAATTATCTCAACTTGAGCTGAGAGGTCACACAGTAAGTAGGCCTATTTGGAGACAACAAATAGCCCAAAAAGTATCGATATTTTCCTTTCGATATGTAGTTATTTTTTACTCGATAATTTTTTTCCGATACTCAACAGTTATTAATACTCACACTCCGGTATCAGATCGCCATCGAAAGAAACAACTTTTTTTGTTATCTTCACTCACCCTTGGATTAAATATCTGCTATGGTTAAAGAAGGGTATAAAATATATTGAAAAATTATATTACTAATCATATTTAGCGATTAAATAACTTTCAATCAGATAAATTTTCATAGTCCTTTTGAAATTTGGTTTGGTAAAACCTTTTATAATATCCATTATAGAGTACTATCATACCCTCCAAGTTCCAACATACAAAATAGAGGCGATAGACCTACATATAATATAATAATTAGGTTAAATCATTAAAATTTTCAGTGTTTGGATAAATATGAAAATACAACTATTATTACAATGTAAAAGTTGAAATTATTAGTTGATTAAACAAATATTTTTCCAGATTAAAATTTTGATACCGATACTTAGTGTTATCGATAATTTTTATTTCGATACTCTAAATGAGTACAGTATCGATACTTTTCTTTCGATACCACATCCCTACCCACGAGATGCCTGGTCTAAAGCGTCACTTGCACAATAAACAAGAATGCCGATGACAGGGGTTCGATTTTTGTATAACGGTTGGTTATATTGAGATAGTTTTTTTCCTAGATAGTTTTAAACTCCCTTTACACGCAAATATAAATACACTTTTTCTAAATTCAAACTTTCTCATTATAAAATGCTAGCATAATAAGTTAAGGAGCCATTTCAGTCATAAGGAAAGTATCAATCGCTGCCAAGGAACGTGGCTTAAAATACAATGGACTGTTATTTTATGGAACTACTGTACCTCTTTATTCTGTCTAAGAGTATACTGCTCCTAGCCTTCACCTACAGCCTGTCATGTCAATAAGAAAGAGGGGAAAGAAATCTACGAATATTCTTATCTCAAGGTAGAAAAGAAAGTTCGTTGTTGAATCTCATATATCTTAATATTTTTTATGTGAGCCTATAAGCAAATTACAGTATTTGTTAGAGTAAGGGTGAACATAGAACCTTATTTTTCACTAAACTTAGTCTCATCGCTCTACAAATACACTTAAAACATCGTTGAGAATGACACAATGTCACATTTTCACACATTATTTCTATTAATAAGACTCATACTATAGGGATTTTAAAAGAAATGAGCTATGTTTCAATCTTGAATACATACGATTTTAAAGTTATTTATTTTATCAATATTAATATAAGGCCCCATGGTTTAGTGCCCAGTGTACCTGGCTACGAACCATGGGGTGCCGGGTTTGATTCCCGGCTGGAAACTTAGGTATTTTTTCCTTAGAGGGTATTATCCCAACGGTCACCAAGCGTTGGTAAATTATATTTAGCCTAGCGTTAAGAATCCCACTAGCACCATACCTTCATATTCACTATCATCAATTCATCTCATTGCAGGTACGTGTAGACTCACATTGCGTGTAGACAACCTCCTATGGTGTACCATATGCAATGCTCTGTACCACCAGAGCGGCTAATAGTCTACATACATGCAACCGAACTGGATATCATGTCTTTCATGGTCAGGTAATGCCATAGCAAAATAGATTTACAAAATTACTTTTTCAGATCATCTTTGCGTTCAAATGAAAATTGAAAAATCTTTTAGTATTTTATATTAATGTAATTAATGTTTATTACTATCGAGATCGAACTGAATCCAGGCAAAATATTACATTTAGAAATAAAGCCAAAGATTAAATTAGTTAAAATATGAAAACCAAAACTTACTCAATTTATTCACATTTTATTTTGACTCTCCAAGCTCGAATACTACCAGTTCAAGCTTTTCATTTATTTAAATTAATAAGGTGCTACTTATAGGGTGGTTAAGCGGCCATTTTGTTTTTTCCCACTTCATCTTATTACTGATCAAGGTCAATTTTAATAATATTAATTACCCGCCTCGGTGGCGTAGTTGCTAACGCGCCAGTCGTGTTGAGCCAGACCACCAAGGACGGGGAGATCGAGGTTCGAATCTCGGTCGGGTGAACTGGGGGTGGTTTTTCCTAAATGGTTTTTCACTCTCCCTCTATTCAAATGTCTGTACACTTCCTATAAATATAATTTTCATAATACCTAAAGCCATTAGTGCAATTAGTACATATGCGTATAACTCGACTTGACGTAGTGCTTTTATATATATATATATATATATATAAATATATATATATATTTAGATAAATATATTAAGAATATAATAAATATATATAGAGAGAGAGAGAGCGAGCGTGAGTCCCTATACCATGTGACTGAGTGGGTGTTTAAATAATTAATTGGGTCGATAATCTTTACAACTATAAACGGTGACCTGGCGGTCTAGAGGTAAGGTGTAAGACTTCTTTGCGGGGGTCCGGGGTTCAATCCTAGCTTCCGGCACAGATTTATCTGATTGCCAAACCCTTCATTCACCTCTGACAAGACGTGTATTAATCATAACTTGTGCATGTGAGGAATGCCAGGCTTCCACCGTGGTTTGGATCCCATGTTAAACTGTAGGTCCTCCATTTCTATCTCACAACACCCTACCATTACACATAGCGTAAGTGCGTATAGCCCGAACGGGTAGTAAGATGCGGTGCTAATAATAATTTAAACTATATATATATATATATAAATCGTTCTTAGTCCACTGTACTACTGACCCAAGGTCTTACTGTGTATGTAAACACTGTGGCATCTCCCGGAATCCGACGACCACCTCATAGACAGAGAGACTAAAGGAGGGAGGGGGGTAGGAGGTGGCACTATCATTTCCCCCTCCATACCATTAGATCCTCGACGGAGATGCGCACTCAGGTCACAAGGTCACGCGTGACCTCATCGTCTAATGGGGCAGAGAACACACCTCCCTTCTACGGACAATACCTGGTCGTTATTACTACAGTACTTGCTTGCTGCACCTTGATTTTCAGGTGCAACCATTACCCTAGAGTTAATAAACGTTTGAAACAAGTCTCGACAACAGTTGTTTATACAAACTACCACTTGATGAAAGTCAAATTTTTAATATTTTAATAGCCCGCTTCGGTGACAATATGGTCTAAAGCGTCACCCTGACACTATACTAGACTGTCAATGAAAGGTATATCAGGATATTGAAACCTGGTCAGTGTTAACTAGGGTGCTTTTTCCTAAACGGTTTTTACTCTCTCTCCATGTAAAGGTGGATACATTTCATCTTAAATGAACCTTCCTCATCCCTAGCTCATTAGTGCAATTAGTACAGAAGCGTATAACAATAACGGGTAGATTACATGGTACTAGAAACAAACTAAAATGAATTTTAGGAAGATGAATGAAGCAGATCTGAATAAAGTTGGTCTACAAGCTGCTACTTCATGAAAGTAAAGTTTTTTAAAATATAAATAAAAATTAAATATCTTTGGGCATTTTTTTTTCTCTTGGCCACCAATGAAAAAAAGAATATTTTTAATTTTTTACTTACCAATATGGATAATAAAGTCCTGGACAAATCTTTTTTACAAGAAACCAATTCACCAAAGTAAGAATTTTAATTAATTTATCAAGATGAATAATTAAACTAGGGCGACAAATCTTTTTATATACAGGCAATTCCATCATGAAAATTAAATATTAATTTTAAGTGTTGATTTCAATTAAACAGGACTGGAAAAATTCTTTACAGAGGATGATACGTCACGAGATTCTTATTTTCAATGTTTTTATCAAATGAATTTCTTTAAAAAAAAGGATAGTATATAAGTACGACTCACAAATAAACATTCTCAATTTTTTTAACAGGAGTATTTTACTATCACTTTTAAAATCCATTCAATAGATAGCCCCAAGACTTACACCTTAAAATATTTCTAAAAAATAAATAAACAGTCTTCAGAACAGTAGTTTATCACTGTGATGTTAGATGTTCCATCAGCACTAAATAGTATCTTTATTGGCAAACCGGATTCAGACAAAAGACCCTCAGGTCAATAAACAAATGCACTACCAAATGGCCTATGGTGTCATCATTAAATTTAAATAAAGTTTCACCAACTTTGGTGGCCACATGGAATAACTCATCACTCTCTCAAAACACTAGACTTCCGATAACAGGAAGATTAAGGTTCTAACATAGGTCGGGTGAACTGAGGTTGAATTCTCCAAAATAGTTTTCCACCTTACCTCCACGCAAATGTGGGTACACTTCCGCTAAATATAGCCTTACTGATCCCTAAAACCATTTGCGTAATTAATACACAAACGTATAGCCCGAACGGTTAATAAGAAACAGTGCAAAAAACTACTATTACTATTAATACACTAATAAAATAAAAGCATTTGTTTCATCAATATATTTGCTTATCCTATAAACAGACATTAAATATATATAAATTTAAATTAATATTTATAATATTATATGTATGATTTTGATCTATAACAATTTAGTGCACTAAATATATTTAGTAATATTGTAACACAATACCGGTAGGTGATTTATTGCTTTAAACATCCAAGAAGTGGTTGGAATCATGTTGTTTTATGTTTATATCAGGTTTAGAACTAATCTAAAAAATTATCAATTATAAAAATGTATCTATGAAGTAGTAATAAAGGTAAATATGTTAACTAGTTTTAACTTAAGATCATATTATCTATTTGTATATGATTATGTTTGGATTTTAAAACTAAACTAAAAAATTAGTCTTTTTTAATTGAAATAAGCTACCATCGTAAGAAATAATATGTTCTCTGCAAATAAGGAAAGAGCAAATTTGGCAGGAAAAACGTTACATCCTTTGCTTTATTTGGCTTCTACGATAAAATTAGCTCTCACTTAATCTCCTCATGATGATTCTAAATCCTGGGCCACAGAATGAATCCTCTTTGTGTCCTGAAGCGTTGTGAAAATAGTTATTAAGAGCTGCTCATCGGTAAACGCGGTTCAAGCCAATTTTCAACCACCACTTATCTATTTGAAATATGTAGAATTCATCTGGTGCGGGGATGAAAAAAAAAAGAGATTTTTGTTGGGATATGAAAGAAGAAAAAAGAAAAATAATTCGATTCCCCTAGAAACGGCGAGTAAAAGGATTTGTGGACCGCAGAAGAGCAATAAATAATTTCCGTCAGTAATTAGGAAAGTAGTAGGTATAGTGATGAAAAAAAAAATATGGGTGGTATGAAGAGAAAAAAAAATATCATATTTTGATTGAGAAGAGCAAGAGATGAAAGCCTAAATAAAAAAGAGGGGTTGAATAAGAATGAGGCACCGGAAAAAAAAAATTGGCAGAAAATATAATTTTCGGTTTTGTGAGTTTCGTTCTTCTGCCTATTACGGCTACCAATTGTACTGGTGAAAATTGAATTCTCCACCCTTTCTTTATCTACATTCAGTAAGTCTTTCTTTCTTTCTCTCTTTTTCTTACCTCCTTCCTCGCTTCAATCATCACCCTTTTGTCTGAAGTGAACCTGAAGTTCTTACAAGATGTCTGGTAAAATACACCAATATTTCCCGCTCTTGTTGAAACTCTACAACATTGTTTGAAACTTTATCTCGTCTTGAAATGGAGCGGTGGGTTCTTCAGTGTAGCTGCTTCTCTCAGAAAGATTAAAAAGGTGGCTAGCAATTATATTTAGGGAAAAAAAAAGTTCCATTGGTATCTAAACATTAGATCAGTTTGCTTACTTACTTCGTTTATCTAAAACACTATCATATATATATATATATATATATATATGTAAAGATTTATTTAAACCATAGATTTGCTAAGTGCAGCTCGTCTTAATACAGATACGGGTTCTCTACATAGTTACACTGAATAGATTGGGACGAGTAAGGTAGAGACTTCAAGGGAACTTTAATTTATTTGTTTGTAGAGTGAATGGAAAACCCATTATCTAACCCGATATTATATTGGATTGAGTGAGACTTGAACTAGGATCTTTCCGTCCTAACTAAACCAGACTAGACGTGACTGCTGGACTGGTGACTTTGTCCAATTGCTTGCTAATATGGTTACAAATATAATATTTACGTTTTAAAGTTTCTATCATTTAAGAAACAATAAAGCACTACATATTTAACACATTTTAAAGTTTATTCTAGAAAGATACTACACACACATAATAAATGGTACGACACAATGCCACTAACTTTCTCGTATTGTGTGTTATAACCTCGAAGAAAATGTTCAAATTTTGTTTTCATAAACTAACATTAAGTAGGTTTTACTAATAAAAACAAACACATCATAATAAACAAGAAAATAAAACTCCTGATTTATAGACTTTTACCAAATATTTCAATATTTTTAACAATTAATTTCAAATTTTCAAACTAAGTTATATTTTGTAAACTACCCTAAAATCATTTGTAGTCTTAAAAAATAAAAACTTATTTTATATAATCATTTGTAAGCAGTAATCTACCCATAAAAGAGATTTTAACCTAGAAAAATAGTAGTGTTATTTTTCATGTCAAACACTCCCGAGATATCCATTTGAAACCCAATCGATAAGGTCATTTGTAAAATATTTCAAGTTTTTGAAAAATCAGTCATCAGTACACTAGCCATAAATGAATTTTTACTCCAAAATAAAATATATTGTGTTATTTGATATATTACATAACCCAAAGATATACATTTAAACAAAATTACTATAGATATCTTCAAAATATTTTGACAGTTAAAAATTTTCCTTTTTGTAAACTACCCTTTACCAAATTTTTGCCAAAAAACTAATGATACAATGCTATAGGACATGTAAAACAAATATTAGATTTGCATTTTAATCAAACTCAAATCCAAGAAAATTTTGAACTAAAAACTCACTTAAAATAATGAAGTTACCCTTAATTAGAGAGTTAGGCTAAAAATTAAAAAAAAAGTAGCCCTATCAAGTCTAGGTTTAAAGTCTGAACAAAATCCATTTAGCACCTCAGATCCATGGCCAGGGACAGACAGACAGACAGGCATAAAGACAGACAGAAATGTAAAAATCAACATTTTTGGGTTCGTGTTTACATATGATATTGATATGAGAAAGTATCTAGGTGGAAGGTAGTTTTATAAATATTTTAACTAAAAGGCACTTAGGCATCTCTGACCTCATGAAAACATAGTATTTCATTTGCTAGCAAATGTACAGTAGAGGGACTGAAATGGAGGTAATTAGTAGACCTACGTTTTGGTAATCACCCTGTCAGATAATGGACAAGTTTTCCGGGTTTCTATTTCATGTACGGCTCAATGAAAACAATAACGAATGAACCATGGTTGAGTCGGACTTATATCAATTATCTAAATCAGGAACAGCCATGTCCGATCCGTATTTAGTTCCCCTTCTACCCAGCAACGTCCAACCAATTTGGACTCTCATAAACAAAAGTAAAAAGTATTATTATTATTCATCACGTCTTATTTGAAATGTACACATACATTAGTTCCATAGCCATATGGAGGAGTAATTATATTTATCACCTTTAGACATTTTTCAAATTATTTAGCAACACTTCTCACCACATGCTCGGGCTATACGCTTGTGTACTAATTACGCTAATGATTTTAGAAATTAGGGAGACTATACTTATATGAAGTGTACCCGCAATTGAGTGGAAAATTAATCAGGAAAAAACCACCCTCACTACACCCAACCTAGATCTACCCTCGATATCTCCCTCATTGGCAGTCAAATATGCTATGAGAGTAGCGCGATAGACCACACAGCCACCGAGATTTTTTTTTCAGATGTTGAAATTTATTTTAAAATTACCATAAGTAAGAAAATTTAAGGTGGATAACTTTGATTGGTATAATTTACTGACCTAATTTTGACAAATAATAAAGTTTTTTAAAACTTAATTAAATTCTACAGGAATTCATATTATTATTTATTTTTGGACAAATCTTGTTTTGGGATATAATAGTATTCTTAACAAATACATACAAAATCGTATCTTAAAGGTTTACTATTATTGCTTTAGATATTATACTAATAAAGTAGGAGTGACCGGGTAGAATCATAATATAAATTTACCAGTAAATTCATTGAAGGTTTTAGGGAACTATTTATAAATAAACACAGTAAACCCAATAGATATTCGACCCCAAATTTCTCTGTCACTAGGAGTACATTATAACACTATAAAAATTCAAAATACCATACAACCACTCATGTGGACTATATGTTTACATGTTTACATATATTTGTGTTAGTTACTTATTTTGTCATTAATTTAAATTAGTTGAAAAATGGTGCCTGGACACGGGAATCAAACCCCTGTCCTTTGAATTAGCATGCTAATATTCTACCACTTAGCTATCGAGGATTCTTCCAATGCTCAGGGTGAATCTTCACTCATCGCTTAAGGCTTAGCTCTAATTACATATATTATTCTTGTATTGTATTTTTAACAGCATAAAACCCTCCCGTGTCACAGATTACTATGTTACTGTGGATTCACACACTCGCAGAAAAAACAAGCGCAGAACAGAAACTTGGTCACGTGACAAGCTCTAAGCCGATCACACGTTTTCCACCATATCGGCGTGAGCTGTCACTAAATTAAGTGTAAATAGCCGAAGCTATATTAATGGTAGTTGATTCAGTTAGATATCATTCTGAAAATTGAAAAATGACACGGACACGGGCGTACTAAGCCAAAGGTCCCGGGTTCGATTCCCGTGTCCAGGTGTCATTTTTCAATTTTCAGAATGTTCCACTAAAGTTAAACTCATCTCTACTTCATCCGCTCTGCTAGAGATGTTCGGCACAAGAGAATCAATCAAATCTCAAAACCAACCATCTAAAATCAGTGCGCATGCGCATTTGACAACGCATGAACTTTACAACTAGAAGCAAGCATACAGCTTTGTTGGCCGTTGTAACCAGATTTGAAATAACCAGTTGATATAAAGCGTGTGTATCGATGTATTGGATTGTGCCACGACACAGCGTTATAATTTGATAATATCAATCGGGAGAATTATCTAATGAGTATATGTATCCACCATAAAATAAAATATGTTGATAGTAAGATGTTTTTACTTAGCTATGCAATGCATCATAGGTCAGCATATGGCGTATGAATTTGCTGCGCCACTGAGACAGATTCTGCTTTCTAATTTTAGTTAACGTGTGAATCAGACTTTGCCTCTAGCTCAAGATATTATTGGTCGCTAATATGTAGCTGACGAGCTCACACAAGTCCATCACAGACTCAGCCTTAGGCTATGAGCGAAGAATGACACTGATAATGAGAAAAATCCATAATATCTCAGAAGTAGAATATTTACGTGCTAAGCTAGAGTCCGGGTTTGATTCTTGAGTCCATGTGTCATTTTTTAAACTAATATATATCAATTAAAATGATGTCCCCTCCGTATGGACATTGCCGTAATTACAACGATTTACAAAGTGTGTGTTTGTATTCATTCTATATTATGTTTTGAAAATGTGTTTTAGTAATCTAAAATGTAATCAATAGCTTCCATATATTTAAGAGCATTCATCATAACAGGCCCAACTACATCTCGGCTAGCTTCTGCTTATAATAATGTGCGCGTGAGGTATGGGAGTAAGAGGTAAAATAAAACACCTACGAAATGCAAGAAATTTTTACAGGGTATTCATGTTTGAATAATTACTCGAAATTTTCCACGGTGTCGAGGGGGGAAAGCAACAAAATTTCTTGTTAATAAATATATTGTGTGTCTATTTTGACAAAATAAAATTTCTGCACAGTTTTTACTCAAGAAGCCATTCTAAAATGGTGAAAAAACTGACTTTTTATTGCTGTTTGTATCAAAATATTATTTAATATTTCAATAATGTTCAGTATTAAGATCTTCTAATAACTTTAATCTCCATTAATGTTTTATCAGAAACTATCCACTGTTTGACTATATCTACGATTTTTAGCCGACTGTATCACAGAATTGATGGGCATGTGATGAATGGTTTTTAGGAAGTTCACAAAACTTTTTAACGAATAACTAAGCCCATTCATTTTAAAACAAACAATGTAATTTTTAATGTAAATAGATTAGATACGACATGATCCATTTTTTGTCAACAAACGAATATATTTTTAACAAATATTTATAGTAAAAAGTAATAAGACTTAAAATAAGGTCTTATAATATTATTTAGATTTAATCAATAGACGAAATCAGTGAAAATTCATTTACAATAATTATTAAAAGATTTTGCAATTAATTGATTAAAATTAATAAAAGAATGACCAGTTTTAAAACTTTTTTAAAATAAATTGTACGGAAATCTGCATAGACTTTCTCGCTCTATTGTATAAAAATGGAGATATTTACTCAAAACTTGTATTATATGTGAAATTAAGTAATATATGCCAGTAAACCCAAGCATAAACTGAACTGTATATATGTAAAACATTTTTTGAGTCCCAGTTTTTAAATTTTATAATTTTATAAAAAAAAATTAATGTCCTCATTTGTACGTTTGGACCGATTAAAAAGATCAATATTGGGTCCACAAGGGTCAACACTTCTTATTCAAGTTTCGATTTCCGGTTAAAATTTTCGACATTTTATTGGGTGTTACACATTTTAATGTCATCGCATTGATATTAAATTCCTCATTTATAAATTTTTAAAAATAAAAAAATGTAAATATTGACTTTTGAGTTTAAAATGGGGATAGATCATTGTTGTACAAACATTTCTCCTAAGAGGTTTAAGGAAAAATAACATAAGACTTTTTAATAGACTTACTTATATTTAAATACTCTATGGCATTGGAGAATTATTGCGTTAAGACTTAAGTAGTATATGTTTACAACTAAAGATAAGAAAATTGTATTAATATATTTGAAGATATCTAAGAAACTGTTGGTTTTATAAAAATATATTTCATATAAAAGTTTTTTATTTTTAATAATACTACAGTTTGCTATGAAAAGTTATCTAGTATCTCAAATAGTTGCGGGGATACGGAAATTTCCTCTTCTGTAAAGTAACTTAAATTAATTTTCATGGGAAAATGAAATAGCCCGTTTATTTATAATCTTAATCAACGCCTAGATACAAATTTTAATCAAATCATTAAAGCCAATTTTGAGAAAATCTACTTTTTACCTTTTTTGACCCTCTGTAAACTAGCCTTAATTTAAGGGTTAGATATCCAATTCCAAAAACGCCTTGGGGAAACCCTATGAAAACTCTAGATACCAAGTTTTAGCCCAATCGGTAAAATAGTTTAGGCTCTAGTTGGAGGTACAGACAGAAAGACAAACGGAAATTCAAAAATCACTTTTTCAGTTTCGGGGTGTTATGAAACTTTGAGGTTCATCAAAATCTTTAGTTCGATTTTTTGACAATCACAATACTTTCTCCCTGTAAATAGAGAGAAAGTAAAAATTGAAATATTGAAGGGCGAATAAAAAACCATTTTAACATCCATTAGAAAAATGAATAAACAAAGTTAAAATGTCAATAAAAATGAACCAATGATGATATTTTAAGAATGTTAATATAATATTATCACTCTTATCACGTGGAAAAGATCACTATCACATATATCAAGGTTTTCTTGTGAAGGGAATATTAGGTTTAGTATTCAAACAATGTGGGTACACTTCCTATTAATTATACCTTTATCATGACTACCTTGTAAATATGAGTATATTTCTTATAGTTTGTAAAGAGGAGCTCAGAACAAAATTAATACATATAAAACCAGCTTCGGTGGACGCGTTGTCTAATGTACCGTACGTCTCTCGCAGTAAATTAAACTATCCATGACTGGGAGATTAAGGTTTGAATCTCAATCGGGTCTACTTAGGATGGTTTTAACAAAATGGTTTTCCACTTTTCTTCCACGCAAAATCGGATACACTTCCTATAATCTAAACCCTTATAATCCATAAAATCATGAGTGTAATTAGTGTATAAGCGTATAACCCAAAAGGGTAGTAGGACGCGGTGCTAAAAGAGAGAAATACATTTAGTAATCATAAGATGTGTAACTCAAAACTTTATAATGGTAAACATACATATATATGTTAATAAATAAATAAATAAATAAATATATATGTATGTTAATAAATAAATAAATATATATATAATAGATTTGCTAACCCTAATAAAAGCGAGTTACCCTTTTGCTAGCCCAGTTCTAAGACCCAATAGCCTAGTAATAAAATCTACTAAAGCTGCCAGTAATACCACAAACATGCTAGTATGTGGAATATTTTGGTATTTAGTAAAACAAGTGCTTAGCGGGCAGCCACTTTTGTCAAAGAATGTACACTTACAGCCAAACGATGCGGGAGTCACCCCTAGACAATATTGTTCGCTGACAGCCCCATGTCCATCTGTCTTGTTCTCGTGCTGATAGATGATCATTGCCAACCAGAAATGTCGATATATACAGACAGGATTCTTCCTTCATTCTAACGGAAACAATGCCATTTCTTTTGCCTTTTCCTCTATTTTTTTCCCCCTCACACTTTCTCAGTTCTATTTTTTTTATTTCTTCTTCAGGATTGATTTCTTCTCGATTTGAAGATTCCCACTGCTGCTAATGTTCTGGCTCTGATTCAATAATTTCGTTCTGAGGTCGTAAAGAAGATAACCTTTTCTCCCCGCTTAAAATTTGTTCTACATAGTAGAGAAATAAAACTATCTGGTTTATTTTTTCAAAATTTGAGCTAATATTATCAAAGTACACAAGTTGGGTGGTTTTAAAACCCATGTAAACAAGTCTTTGACCCAATTTGAACTTTTTGTCCAAATGATAGCTTTAAAGATATCATTGAGGATAAGAAATACTTTTTTAAATTATTTAAAGCAATGTATCAATATTAATAACTAATCATTAATGTTAATAAATCATTGATAAATAAAATCAGAAATATAAATTATACTTGTTAAAGTTTAGTTGGTTTTCATCTTGATTTGGTATCAAAATTAACATTTTGTTTTTTTACAAAACAAATAATTTGGAATTAGCACTATAGTGGCATTAAAATATTTATTTGTTTAAATAAAAGTATACATTCATATACTTTATATTTATTTATGAGTAAACTATATTATTTTCAATACGAAATGTAGGAAAACATTGATAGTAAAAATATACTTAGCGTAAATCTTCAAATGTAAATGTTTTTAAACTTGGTTAAATATTCAATTCATAATTTAAAAGAACCCCTAGAGTCTACACAATTAATTTGCGTAGCACATATAAATTATTTAGCTGTAAAATTAAATTAATATTTAAAAAATCTAATAAATAATATATAAACACCAATGTCGTTGATATTGATTCTAATTTTTGTAAATGATTTTATCTGTTTATGATTATTTGTTTAAATAATGATTGTATTTAAAACATAATGATCCCATATTTTTCTTGAATGAACTAGATATCCGGTTATCTACATATATCTGATTTGGAACTAAATAATGTTTTTAAATATGAACAATTATTGTTTCATTGGATTTTAATATATAAGGAAAATTATACTAACTTATACTTCAAAGATAAATAACAATTCCTAGAACCACAAATAATAATAGTAATAATAATATTAATGGCGTGGCTGGGCTATATCAATCTGTAGTCCATTTTGTGGAAAGACAAGCTAGTACTAATTCACAATTTTCCAGGGGACGCCTGAATGTACTAATCGTACATCCAATCTGTGGAGACTCTTTCCATGTCCTGATGAGGTGAGTGATGATGGTATTGAATATGAAGGATCTAAAATAGTACTCAAGTTAAAATAACCAAACCTTGGTGACCAGGTAATTATTACCCTTTTGGGAAAAATAATCCTCGATACTGGCAGGGAGACGAACTCAGGACTTGTATGTCAGCATCCAGGGCTTTTAGGTCAGCAGGCTCCATACCATCATACAAAGATGCTGGTTAGAGCCCAAACTAAACCAAGGAAAACGTTTTGCGTATCGAGAAAAATCATTTGAGCTAAACCTGTTTTCTGAATTGGGATATAAGGCTGTCTTCCTAAACATATAGTTTTCTGCGTGAGTGCTTATTGGTATTTCCAAGGAGAAACAAAAAGAATATATTTTACTTTAATAAAATCTAAGGGTGCGTCACTTTTTCACAGGAAATGGTCATGCTGGTTCAAGAAACCTACACTCCCATTAGGAGTAACCACTGAATTCAGAGTTTGTTTTGTTTTTGAAATATTTATTTTCATTCACGAAGTTCTTTTCGATGAATTTAGTTTACGATTGCATTTATATTGGCTTATAAGAATGAAAATGTGATTAGTGTGGGGGAACCCACTTCAGTGTTCGCATGGTTTAAGGCATCATTACCGTAATAGGTTGGATGATCGATGATAGGAAGTTTAAAGTTCGAATCCTTTTTGGGGTTTTTAAAATTATTTGTCATATTCCCTACTCGCAAATGGAGATAAATTTATTTTTTATTCAACTCTATTTATCTTTATCACACAAGTGGAAATATTCAGATGGTTCTAATGATTAGTAAGATGTAATACAAACCATATATATATATATATATATATATATATATATATATATAAACCAAAATCAAAATTTTATCAGCCATCATAATTTTAAGGTTATCTGATAAATTAAATAAAATATAATTTTCTAAAATAATATAACGCTGGTTATGTCAATTTAAGATATAATCCTATTTTAGATTTTTTCAATTTCACTAAAGAGTACATCTTTTATCTAATAAACCTAGCTAAAATTTTATATAGCTTATATATATTTATTTTAAATTGCCCTAATAGTGTGTGTGGGGGGAGGGGGAGCTTGACTCATTTAGTTGAATTTATCGGTGACGGAAAAGTCAGAGCATGTGTCCCAGCCAAGTTTAGTTATGGAGGGATTTTATGATGTTGTTTACCATCTTCCCTCAAAAATGCCCGTAGATTTAGTCCAAATAATACCTTTTTATCCAAACCACCACCATAAACCCTGAATTAAAAAAATTGGAAGCAGGCTAGGGTGAAAAGAATTAAAATTATAAAACACTCTCATTTGTGACTGTATTCTTTATTTTTTTAATTATTAGAGTCAAATAACCTCTTTTTTTTTTAGTTGAATGGTTTTTGCTTGGTACCCTATTGTTTGAGTATCGAATGACTCTATACAACTGATGGAACACGGTAATTGAATAATTCATTTCATAAAATATCATTTTTCCACTTTTTAACAAAGATCATTTTTTTTACATTTTTGAATGCTGATATATGTATAAATATATAAAATGTATATATTTATATATATTTTATGTAAGTATATATAAATAATTTATATATAGGCCTACATAATAAAGTTTTTTTTCGTAGTGTCTTACTATCCTTTATATATATATTTTATTTTTTTTGCATCACGTATTACTACCCTTTCAGGTTATACCCACAAGTACTAATTATGCTAATGGTTTCAGGGATGATGAATGTTATTCTTAGAGAAAGTGTACCCACATTTGCGTGAAAGAACAGTGGGAAACCATTTTAGAAAATACCTCTCAGTTCACCCAACCGGGATTTGAAACTCGAGCTCCCCGTCATCGGCAGTTTAGTCTACTTAGAGTTTAGCACCATATGCTAAGCGGCCACCAAAGTGGGTTGATATTGCTATAGAACAGACATTATTATTTCTTAGGAAAATTACATTATAATGAGATTTTTATGTTTTAAATTTTTGAGCATTCCTTTATAAAGACAGAGCAATAGTATCCAACATATATTATTATCTTCTTTAAAATTTAAATCTGTAGCTTAATGGCCTTTTTAAAATGAACTATTCAAATTGGGTATAAATTCTTAGTTGTTTGTTCGATAGAAAGTGATAAAGAGGATCCATATACATTTAGAAAGAGAGAGAACATACCAGAATCATAAGCTAATTAAATCCCTTACAAAATATACTGTTAAAATGTATTTATATTACAGAATCTCCCATGTAGGTTAGACCAATCAAAACATAAGTAGTGTAGATCCTACATTTTGGCTGAACTACATACGTGGGATGGAATATCAAACATTCCATCGTACTAACACAGCTAACATTCCTTTAATGACGGGTTTGGAAGGGGCAAGGGGGTAGTAACAATCTGGTTTGTACTAGCGGCTGGGAGATAGCCTAGCTTTGTACAGCATCCCTTATCTTGTGGTCACAACAATTCACCCTTTCCTTCCCCGAGTCACCCTCTTGCCCAACATAGCCCCTTGGGCAAATATAAACCTTCACGTACTCAACAGACAGGAAATGGGCAGCACGGAAATGGGGAGAGAAAGAGTTGGCGAGGGGAGGAATAGGGTGTGGGGTGGGAAGAAAAGAAACCATCGAGATTAGGAGGAGGAATAGAAAACGCATTACTGAGACTAAACTTCCCCTATTCGCCCTTCTAGTAATTCTACTGCTCCAACCCCTCTATTTCCACATAGTATAACCGTTTATGCGGAAACACCGTCTTTTGGACCTATTTCTTAGAGAAAGCCAAAGTAATTCTCCTCCCTCTTTTCAGTTATCGCGCCTCTTGAATAGGCCATTAGCGACGGAGGAGGGGGTGTATTTTTTATAGGGGGGGATTGGGGTCCGAACGGATTTAACAAGTATAGCTAGACCATAAGATAGTATTGTGCCACATAACATATTGAACTATTTTCAGACGCCTTATTTTTTTAACTTAAAAGGGGTTGAATTTACACTAACTTGAATCCAAATCTTTATTTTATGACGAATCCCTAGAATATAATCCCAATCTTCATTTTACCTGAGAGTACTTAGGTAAAATTATTTTATCGTTGAATCTTTTAAGTTTTACTATATTAAATTTTTTAATTAATTTAATGGAATATCGTCTGGATGTGTTCTAAAATAGTTATAATTTCATGAAAATTAGTAAATCTTCATTGGTAATTAATTAATTAATGGATGAAACTTAGTTCATGTCACAACAATGTTGATTCTTCAGAGTCATGAAGAAAAATAAGGCTCGGGTTTAGAAAACAAAATTCTTGCATCTACATAATAATATTTGGCTTCAGTAAAATTGCATACCATACAGTGTATATAATTTTCCAGGACTTGGCCTCTTCTTTCTTATCACTTTGAACATCTAAATTAATAATTTTATTTATTTAAGAGTTTAAAAAAGATCAATAAAGAATAACATCCTGTTAATTTTCCAGAAGATGGCAAAACCCAATTTAATTAAAAACATTTTCCAATATCACTTATTCTAAAACAATTCATTAAAAAAATCTAATAGTAAAGCAAAGATAAGCAAAACCACCTTGCATCTTCCAAAATCAAGACATGTTCTTAGGAAACTAGTTAAACAAACAGTATTAATAATAATAAATACATTTTTTATTTAATTTATTTGAGGAATTTAACTTATACTCTTTAACTGACTTAACTAAACTTATTTTTTACATTCATCAATATGTTCAGCCTGTGGCCTGGGTCAGTTTAAACCAAACTTATTAACTATATCAAATCTAAAACAGACACAGTATCCAGCCCCCAACGGTTAATTTATCACTTATAAAAGGGAAACCCACATTTTACCAATGATAAATTTTTTGGTCAAGCTAGTAATCGAGCCTGGAAACCTAAGTTCATAGTAGATAGACACGCTACCGACTGATCTAAGGTATCTGACAATATTATATTTCAAAAAATGAACGATAAAATTACCAGTACTAATACTTTGGTAAGTTATATAAATATGCTTAAAATAAGAGGTGTCATGCTTAAAACCACTGCCAATTTTAAGCTGCTTCTTCCAAATAGAACAAGAAATATTCTTAACCAATCGATCATTTAGTTTACTAGCATATGTCATTATATAGATGGAATTTGTGGCTAGTATAAATGGCTTCAATGATATTTTGATGAAGCAATAGATATTTATTTACGCATTTGTGGTGATTTATTTACAAATATTACCGTTCAAAAAGATAGATCTCACTACAGTAGCTGGTTGTTGAAAATATATGCGTACAGTCGACAAATAAGGGGGAGGGGGCTGATGTTTTAAATATGTTATTTGCGAAAAAGAGGTAAATATTAAATTTATTTGTCTTAGACGTTCTTTGTTTAAATTTTAAATGCTGTTAGTGAGTACTGAATCATAATCCTATCAAAATTAGTAGAGTTGTTATAGTTTACAGCTACTGTAACGACGTATTGAGCTAGAGTTGAATATTTTATTAATAATTTCATTGAGTAAGTGTTAGTCCATTAAAACTACTCACCTACGACCGTATTTGATTCATGATATTAAATTTAAATTCATGCTAGCTATAAAATCATGAAAATATATTTATGTCATTAGCAAAATATTTAGCTTTTGTCTACTAATACGAAAAAAACATTCTTGATCATATATTCTAGGCTAACATTCTTTGAAATATTCTACTAAACTAAAATAAAACAAATTCCAACCATCCAAAAGATAAGTTGTTAATGTAATTTATGCTAGCTTGATAAAAATCAAAGATACAAATTTCAATGGCAAGATACTTTGATATCGTCTCTTATCACGAGAGAGAAACTCCAGAACGAATATTCGTCCTAGGCGTTCACCGATTGAACGAATCACAAACGCAGCCCTTTCCTTTTTAATCATTTGTTTCTTTCACAGAGCATGGTCAACTGTCTGCAAGGGTGCTTGGGTGATCAATCCCCTTCAGAGCAGTCCCAGCTGTGGACTCTGATTGGTTCGTATCTATCGGACCGTGGCCCAGGAAGGGTGAGCAGTGCACTTATCAAGACAAGTTCCTCCGTGTGGCGTTACCATTTGTTACACGATTCACGTCCCTTCTTTGGCAGATGGTAGTAGTGTGCCATGAACAAAAGAGACTTCAAAAGGATGTGTAGAAAGGTGTAAACAGCCATGAGTCTATTCCAAATAGGACAGGGCTTGGACAAAAAAAAAGTCTGGACTTTTTTTCACATCCAAGTGCTGCTAAAGAATTTTTAAGTTAATTATAAAGCTATATTTAGTTTCAATCCAAGATTACTAAGCTTCTAAGTTCATCAACCTCATAATAGTCATATGGATTCTATCATTTACCTCCATCCAATTTATTTGGATTAAGTCAGGTCAATAAATATCACTTATTAATTCACATGCATTAATAATCACTCAAATGGCTTGGTCAAATATATTTCTATTGATATTAGTGGATAAGATTAATTTTTACTTTCTCTCTATCTTACAGGTAGAGAAAGTATAGTGATCGTCAAAAAATTCGAACTCAAGATTTTGATGAATTTTGACGTTTCATGACTTCCTGAATCCGAAAAAGTGGTTTTTGAATTTCCGTCTGTCTGTCTGTCTGTCTGTCTGTCTGTCTGTCTGTACCTCCAACTAGGGCCTAAACTATTTTACCGATTGAGCTGAAACTTGATATCTAGGGTTTTCATAGGGTTGCCCCGAGGGGTTTTTGGAATTGGATATCTACCCCTAAAATTAAGGGTAGTTTACTGAGGGAAAAAAACCGAAAAAGTCGATTTTCTCAAAATCGGCTCTAACGATTTTGATTAAATTTTATTTATGAACATTAATAAATATTACAAACACAATGGCTACTCTCAATATTTCGGCAAAATCGATTTAAGGGCTCCGGTATGATGCGTAAATTAACATTTTTTATAATAGCTCCGAAACTATTTGAGATATGAAATTACTTAGCATTACAAATATGTATATATATTTATAATACAAATATTTTATTCGAAACATATTTTTATAAAATCAATAATTTTCAATCTATACGCAATTATATATATATTTTTAACTTTTTGGACATTAAAGCTTAAGTATTGCGATCGTAAAAAAAACTAACCTGAAATGTTGATGGATGTCGACGTCTCATGACCCCCCGAACCCTAAAAAACAGTCTTTGCAATGCCGTCTGTCTGTGTGTCTATTAAAACTTTAAATTAAGGGTAGTTTACCGAAGGGCAAAAAGAGAAAAAGTCTATTTTCTCAAAATCGGCTCAAACGATTTTGATTAAATTTCAATTATAAATATTAATAAATATTACAAACAAAATGGCTACTCTCAATATTTCGGCAAAATCGATTTAAGGGCTCCGGTCTGATGGGTAAATTAACATTTTTTATAATAGCTCCGAAACTATTTGAGATATGAAATTACTTAGCATTACAAATATGTATATATATTTATAATACAGATATTTTATCCGAAACATATTTTTATAAAATCAATAACTTTCAATCTATACGCAATTATATGAATTTTTTAACTTTTTGGACATTAAAGTTTAAGTATTGCAACCGTAATAAAAAACTAACCTGAAATGTTGATGGATGTCGACGTCTCATGACCCCCCGAACCCTAAAAAATAGTCTTTGCAATGCCGTCTCTCTGTGTGTCTATAAAAACTTAAAATTAAGGGTAGTTTACTGAAGGGCGAAAAGAGAAAAATTTGGTTTTCTCAAAATCTGCTCAAACGATTTTGATTAAAATTCGTATCTAGGCGTTGATTAAGATTATAAATAAACTGGCTATTTTCATTTTCCTATGAAAATGATTTTTAGGGTACATTACAGAAGCGTTAATTTCCGTATCTCCACAACTATTGGAGAAACTAAACAACTTATCATTGCAAAATTGTAGGACTATTAGAAATAAAAAACTTTTATTTGACATATATTTTTATAAAAGCAGCAGTTTCTGAGATATTTGCAAATATATTAATACAATTTTGTGAGCTTTAGTTGTAAACATATACTACTTAAGTCTTAACGCAATAATTCTCCAATGCCATAGAGTAATTAAATATAAGTATCTAAAATAGTATGTTATTTTTCCTTAAATCTCTTAGGAGAAACGTTTGCATAGCAATGATCTATCTCCATTTTAGACTCAATAGTCAATATTTACATTTTTTATTGGTCAAAATGTACAAATGAATAATTAAATATCAATGCGATGACTTGAAGATCTGCAACACCATATAAAATGTTAAAATTTTAACCAGAAATCGAAATTTTAATACGAAGTGTTGACCCTTGTGGAAGACATTAAACTGTTTGAAATGCTCTTAGGTGGACAAAGATGCGCCTCTTTTCTCATTGATTCTATATCATTGTATATTATTTTATGCGTGTTCTTATGTGGAGTGGTGATGATACAATATACATTATTCCGTTCAGAAATCTTACGAGTTTATAGAAAGAGAGAGAAAGTCTGTGCGGTGCGCCGTACCATTTATTTAATTAAACATCAGAATGTCTTCATTTACATCTTAATTGACAGCTAAGGCATCCCTTTTCAACACTAGAATATCCTAACACTATATTTTTTGCTAACCGTAAACCTGTGCAATATAACTTGTGTTTGAAATATAGATAACAATATTTAAATATTTTAAATAATGACTTTGTGATAAGTAGTAACCAAATATCCTTAGCGTGTTAAGAATGTTAAACCGCCTTTGACATAATTGAGATAGACCCTTTTTGGTAGCTGAGCAGTCGATGACGGGGAGATCGGAGTTTGAATCCTAGTTTGGTTTACTGAGGCTGTTTTTTCCTGAATAGCGCATCACTCTCCTTCCATGCAATAGCGGGTTGATTACCTTTGAAATGCTTCTTTCCTCATTATTAAGTAATTATCATTTTGGCGTATATCCTGAACATTATAGGTTATATATATATATATATATATATATATATAATGAGCCTAGGAGTGGGGGGGAAGGAAGATGGATTTTGATTATATACCTGAACTATTGACTTGATAAATTTTAATCAATTTCTAGGGCATCACTGGTTTCTCATATTTTTAAGGGGGTCAATAACGACCTAGTTTCAATATAAAATTTACTATCTGATTGACACTTTCATTACTTTTAATGTCATATTATATATATATATATATATATCTATTGCTAGATTCCACATCCTTAAGTTTGATCCATGCAAGGTCATGATGACGTATAGCACTAGTTCTTAAGTTAGGAAAGAATTAGCAATGGTTCAGAAAATATGAGTTGTTCCTAACTTCCATGATTAGTGAAACGTGTTTCAGTTTGGCAGAGATTCGATTCCAGTTTAGATATAATCAGTGGGCATGTGGACTAAACATCAAGCTCGTCTAGTCTTACTATCTGGTTACGTGGAGGTTGAACTCTAATCTATGCCTGTTTTTCTGTGAGGGGTTTTTCTAAAAGACTTACTTTCCTCTGCACAGATGGATGTACATTTACTCAAAATTTTACCTTCATAATCCCTACCCCATTGGTGTGGTTAAGTTCGGAAGGATTATTAGGGTGTTAAATCATGGTTTACAATTTTTTATATATTATATTAAAAAGATTAAAAAATAATATTAAACCTAAGTCATAAAGACAGTCGAACCGCTTGGTTATGTAAATGTACATTTTATAAGACCATCACGAATCAAAATTTATCAAATTAAATTATTTTAATATATTCAATTGTGATAAAATAACCTTATAATGAGAAAGCGAAGACTCCTTGTCTATAAGTATTGCTAAGACTGAATGTCGAAATTTACAGAAAGTGATTTTTTTTTTCTTTGCAGAAAATATTGCTCCCCTTTGTTCTTTTTAACAGGTTGTGAATTTGACGAACAGGAATACAGCGTTCAATTCAAAATAATAAAAATTCACAGGGAATATACGCTGCCTTTTATTATTTTGCTTCCCTTGCCCCTTTCTTTCATTTTGTAGATTCCCTGTAAAACAAGCTTCAATGGTTGGATTCTTTATTAGAGGTTTTTTTTCCCCTGTCGTATAAACGGATGGTAATACGGAAAACGGAGTGGAAAGGGTTAGAGGAGAGGGGGTTACAGTAAGAGTAACACAGATATTACCAAGCCAGGAAGCTAAATTACGTTATAAAATAGCCCGGTTTTTAGATGTTATGATGCGTACGGGGTTAAATAAAAAAAAATCTGCTTCCTGATGTTCGCATTAACCGCTTGAATTTCAGACGCTGGGTCAAAAAAAGAAATCGGTGGAATTATTTGCATTTAACTTTTTTTAAGTTTTCAAATGATTAGCCTCGTAAAATGTAAAGATGGAGGTATATTAAAAGGTTAGTGTCCTCCTTAGGGTTATTTGACTTAATAAAACATCCGGTTCATCCTTTTAACTGTTAGTTAGAGATTTTCTCTTCTTTTTTTTTATAGAGATTACATTGTAAAACTGCTGATGAAAATAAGGAGTCCTATCATAGTTTGCTTATCGTCTATATTATATAGAAAGAAGCTTGCCAAGTAAATTACTAAACTTAATTTAATTTATTCGTATGCCAAGCTGCGCCTTATAAATTTGTCAATCCATACAAATTGGGTCAATCTTAAATGGTTACTAGCCAAAATAGTAAGTAGAATTTTGGGAGGAAAAAACATCTTAAAAATAAAAATAAAAATTCACTTTCAAGAATGATACAATTTTACGAAAACTTATTTAGTGTGTGATTTGTTAGAAATTGCTACTATCTATTAAAGTATATATAGTAACATATCAGATACATTTCTTTCTACGTAAATTGAACTGTGACTTTATTTTTGATATATAAACTAAATGTCACCTTCTATGTCATTCTGTCTAAATTTTGAATTTTAGATTGTATATAGTAATGATTAATAGTATTTTAGTTCCAAATCTCTTTAATAATTGTTATTGAATCTGCTCTTTCGGAATAAAAGGATTATATAGAAACACAGGACTTATAAACTAATAAAATATATTAAACTAAACACCAAGTTATGATTCAAAATCGAAACTTATACCTTAAACATTGTAGTCACGATAAAAACCCAGTGAGAATATCTAGATATTTTAGTGTTTCACCTTATTCGGGTTTTCTGGATATTCAAAACTAATGATACTAATTAAAGATAAAATGAGTGGCCATTTTATATCAAAGAAAAGGTGTTTTTGATTATATAGAGAGAGTATTATAAATGATTATTAAAATAACAATTATCATCCTGATTTAAACCTTCATTCTCTTAGATTGGAGTTAAGCTCACTAGCGTTAAAATAGCATTTCTGGTTCATTTATGAAGTAATAAAATATTTTATTATATTATTCTTTACAATTTTATCTATCGATTAAGTTACATTTAAATATGTTTATCCTAAATATTAATATATAGTTAAATTAATGGTTTAAACTAAGGTTTATAAATTATTCTCTAGCCAGTACTGATGGGTACATGGATAAAGGAATTAATCTTATCCAGTCATATTTCATTGACGGGAAGGTTTTGGGCCAAAATTCTAAACGTGTATACCGATTATATTTTACTGAGTGAATTCTTACTTTCTTCCCACCCAATATGTACTGACATATATTTTATTTTAGAATATACAATATTCATCCTCAAACTATTAATTTATATATTCCGATAGTTCAAAGATAAATTAAGACGATTAGAATGAAATTTAGATATTTTGGTCAATTTTTTCATAATCTTAGGTTTTATTTAAAGCTATGAATATAAGATTGTGGTCATGTATAATCCATTGAAGTAGATTAAGATAAAAAACAATAAATGGAATTTAATAAATAAAACCAGGATCCAGTTTTTGGTGACTTAAGTATTTTTGAAAACTGAAAAATTTTATAACAGTAAACATCATATTGAATTCAAATTTAGGAATAATCTACTCAAAAAGTTATACAAAATTTGGATAGATTACACATGAATAAATCAAACTAGACCTTTTCCAATTGAAACTAAAATATATACGTTTGAATAGAAACATTTCTGACAAATTTTCTTTTATATTTTAATAAATATGAACTTGTATTCACAAATACCTGATTCAGAATAATTAATAGCTGCCCCTTACCGAAGAAATATTTATAAAATAGTTGCAGTACTTCACCGGGAATATGTATTTTCCTTCCACAATCAAGAGTTAATTTGAGGCCTACATTATATTATCAGCTCACCAACTTTATGATAAAAACATTGTTTCCATACTCATGAACTATTTTAACAACAACGATACTATTCATCATAAATGCTTAAAAACCACTTAGAAATTATAAAAATAAAGATATACATTAATAACTCTGACTTCAGCACGTTAACAAATTTCATATATACAAAATAAATACAACTTAAACTAATACAATACATGATAGTCTCCCTTGGTGATTAAACTAATCTAAATTAGACTTCCTATGTTTATTTATATAACTTATATATTAGAATAATATTATGGTGAGTTAAACCGATTACCCCCATATTACTCCATTGAATTGGCCCAAAATACGGAAGCCAATATTTCCAAACAATACCGGGCTCTTAAAACCCCTATGAGGGCAATTTTTAAGAGACTCCCTGAGCAGACACTTACCTTGTTGATAGTTTTCAAAATAAGGTTTTGCCTACAGGGCTGAACCTGCTTTTTTTTTTTAGTTTAGTTTACAGCAAGGAAGAAACATTTATCAAAGATGGTGGTGAGTTCATGATAACAAACCAGACTCGTTTCTAGCTATACGTTTCTTCCACTTCTGCCTAGCGACACAGGTTGTTGAGAGCTGCTACATGTCAGTCCAAAATAAACGAACGTGCGACCAGTCACATAGGCCACTTTAGTCAGAAGAATGGCATCCTCCACTACCCAGGAGACACCCGAGTCGGCGCACAATATTAACCACCGATGCGCCGGCGCCGATGGGGCTTATATGTAATCTCGGACACAGCAGGTAAGCGTCACACGTAACCATGGTGGCCGTCTCTATAGTCTCAGCTGGAATAATTGACGTGATTCACTCCACCGTGGATCAGCGTCCATGACAAGATGATAGATTGGAAACAGTAGAAATTAGTCAATAAGGTGTACATGAGGAGTATGGTTAAAATGTATAAGGACAGATAAATATAAGGAATGAAGAGTGATAATTTTGTAAAATATAGGAACATTAGGACAGATAATTGTTTGAACTTGTAGAAAGTACTAAGGAGTATGCTGAAACGCTACATGAGATATTGGCCTTGAAAACGATCTTAAAAACGGCTAGTCTACTTAAATTTTTCTTGCTCTGTTCATATCATTAAAGTCATTGCTTCACCTATAGTTTAATACTATATATATTTAAAATTTACTAACAAATGGGTTTGTAAATTTACAATCAAACAAATAGTTTATATAATCACAGAGTACAAGGGTGGCTATATAGCCATTTGTTAAACAAGGAATTTAGTGGAATATACACCACTGATATAAGAAATAATATAAATATTAGCTCATGTCTTTTCGTAACATAGTATAAGAACCAAAGTAAAATATCACTTAATAATAATATGTTATAGCTCATCTGATGCCATTTAGGATATAAAATAATTTTAACAATATATATTGTTTTGCTTTCATTCTTTCATTTTATATAAGGTTTTTAGGCTATAAGAGATATGAGCTCACCAATTTACTACCATATCTATCAAAATTCCACTTTTATGAAATACGTTTTATCCTAGACTTAATTGATCAAATTTAAAAATATATTAGTTAAACGATTATAAGACAAACCATCTTATTTTCATTTTAGACTCGCATCAGTGGACATGCGGAATAAGGCACCAACCTCATATAGCCTGAATTTTGGGGTGAGTGTAAGACAAAGTTTTGACTCTGGGATTTTTGTTCTACAGTTTGTTATTATATTAATGGTTTACCACTCTCTTTCTACCCAAATAAAATGTATACATTTTTTTCTAGAAATGTTATTTTGTCCATCCTTGTATTAATTGTGTAATTTAATGAAGATATTTCGAACGTCTTTAAGTTTGGAATAAAATTGAGGATTATATTAAATTAGATTATTTTCTTATCATTATCATAATATTTTTCACCTCACCTTGTTTAAATAAACAATTAATATATTTATTTTAGGATTGACTTTGTAACGAAAAAAAAAAAAGTCGCTTCCTATTTCCTCTCGTTCTTTTCTACTACGAACCTACGTCGAATTTCTTCCCTAAGCCACACAGGAGACTAAAACTGCCTACATCATCTAATAACAAGGGTGAATAGCTAATCATTAGTTGCTTAGTTTACCTTGGTATTGTTTGTGCATTTATATCCAGTTCTGAAGATCCATTCATTTAATAATGAAAGAAGAATGCTATTCGATACAATTTTGCCAACTTTGTTGATTTACTTTCAGAGTAGGCCTATCAGTCTAGCAAAAGAGAACGGTAAGTTCGTCCTAAAGTGGCGGCAAGTTTATATGAAGCGAAATTTATATATTTTTAATGTAAATATTATATAAAGCATTTTAATGAAATTTAAAAAATTAACTCCATGCAAAGGGTTCATACAAATAAATTCATATTTATTCAACCACAGGGAATGTTAATTTTTGAATGGTTCCTAACCATCTAGAGCAAAGAGGAAGATAAGAAAAACAAAGGAAGACAAAGTGTGATTATTGTAAAATTGGAAAGGGCTAAGATACTTCTGTGTGGGGATGCCAGCCAATTTAAAAATATTATTATTGTCTTTGACACCCAATGGAATATGATTAAACTAAAGGTTCCTCGCAAGATTATTCTTCGGCTAGAAATATGTTTAATCCTACAACATTAATCCATCTAATCTACTGATATAATGTTAACTGGGCACAATATATTTTTGGTTGCTTGGAATTATTTTCAACAAGATCTTCAAATGGGTGATATTATTAACTTTATATCTACAAACATCAAGTTATTTTTCTCTCACCTCAGAATTTCGTTAATTATTTCCTAATAAAGACAAAAAAGAGCCAGCTTGATATAAACATGATAGTAAGGAAAAATATATTTATTTACTTTTAATAGTATTTATAGGCAAACATAAAACAAAATAAATTATCAACATTATTAGATTGATAAAATAATATATCTAAAAGTTTTGTTCTATTAATTTTGTCGTTGCGATTAATGTTTTAAATTTTGGCCTGAATTTAGCTAAAATTTTTCAAAATAGGGAAGAATAACACATTTTAAGAATAATTACAGTAGTCTAAACGTAAAACTCAAAGTTTTTTATTTTCTCATTTGATTACAAAATAGTGTACATTATAAGAAACACTATTATATATGGTCCCGTTCCAACCTATGAATGGTTCTCCTTCTGCTATTATTCATAGTGTACCTTTCTTCATCATCCCGTAGTATGATGACACATGTAAAAAATGTTGTTTTTTTTGGGGTCGTATTTTTATAATTTGTTTTAAGGGTCTTTAACCTAGATTCAGTGGTCTCATTTTTTTAAGGGTTTTACTCATGCTATTTATTGCTTACCGACTGACTAACCGGACAAATATCAGTTAATATCGGATATCTAGTAAGGATTACGTATCCTGAGGATTATTTCACATGATTTTTGATAGCAACTCGTATTGATGGGTAGGCGGAGAGATTTCGAGGAAATTGCTGTACATAGGATGCGTTTTATATTTCTATTCATTCAGAGGATGTGTTTATTTCTATCCATGTGGTCCAACAATTTCTTGTAGTATCATATCAGTATCATACATTTGTTTTTTATATTCCATATGATAGCCTATCCAAAATTTGTTTAGAGTTATTTTGAAATATTTATTGTTTAATTCTTAAGTTATCTGATTTAGACTACAACAGAATAGTGGGAGTGTGACTTCAGATTATTATGTTCTGGTTTGCTGGTGATAGAGACAATTCGAGTAAAGTTATGTCCATGTGTACTTAAATAGTTTTCCGTAAAATTATGTCCTGCTATATATTAACGCCATTCCCTACTACATCTGTGTAAATCTACTGACAGCCCAAATCGGCACTAATAAACTATTAACGTACAATCAATAATACTTTAAATAGGACGTTTTAGATTATAGATTTCAAAGTTAAAGTCTAAATGTGTGTTTAATTAACCAAACATGAACTTGTCCTTAATTCAATCTAGTATTTTTACTTATTTATAGTCGCATTGAGTGTCAATGTCTGAATGCATACATTAACTCTCAATATTTATGTAAATGGACTAACCTAGTACTTGGATTAGTTCATAATTCCACACAAACACACACAATCTCATACAATAAAACAGCTCAAATATCAATATACCTGATTGATTACAGCCTCGAAAATCTAGGAATATTGTAATATCCGGTTCTAGTGGGAAAATATTACTCCACGTTACGTAAAACCTAATTGAGGGCGAATACCACAAGAGTACAAACGAAACAGCAAAAATCAAACCACAATTAATTTTGGTCTTGATTAATTCCCACTTGAGGGGCTGGTTATGGTGGATGAAAAGGGGGAAAGGGCTTGGGAAGAGTTTAGGGGCTGAGGGTGGGGGTAAACAATTGAGTTGGTGGCTTGAATGTTAGCGCATGCGTGCCAGAGTTGGCGTTTTGCAATCACACATACGTGCAGAGATCTACATCACCCTTTTGAAAAGTTTTAATGAATTCTGAAATCCTAGGCAATGTTGAATGAATAACAATGCAACGATAAACTTCCCCCTCCCCCCTCTCATTTCTATCACATTTGCACCCCACTTTTCTTTTCTTTACTTTACATCTTCGTCCGATTACTAACGACACTTTGAATTATTTACGTGCTGTTTTGCAAACTATATTTTATTCGGTCTTTTATTTTATTTCACTTTTTTTCTTCTTTGCCATGGCAACCAACTCATTTTAATCCCCTTTCATCCTTAGTTAACAAACTCTTGGTTTATTTCTACGTCTCGTTTCTTTTGTCTGTTTCAAAACGTGGCGACGGCAAGCAAAAAGGATATTTTGGAATTCTGTTACAAGTAAGTAGAAGTGATTGAAACCAAGATCCAATTAAAGTCTAGCTACCATCATTCTATTCCTCACCTTCTATTCACAAACAAGAAATAATAATTAATCCGAGTTATTCAAAACCTCAGCAATACTTGAAAGATGTTTCATAAATTTACTAAATTTTTTGATGGGATTAAATTAAATACTGTACTTTTGTATAATATAATAATATACTAATGGAATAATATGATTTTTTAAAATACAAAAGTATCAAATTAACATATTTTAGCATCGCCCATTCGTTCTATCCACTCAATACTTTAGGTTTAAATGAATTTTAAGGATATATCACAAGCCCTCAAGCAAAATTCCAATATACGATACTCGTGGATGGGTGTCTTATGTATTTAAATACTAATTTTGATTTTATACTTTATCAAATAAAGAAGAAGTACTGTAATAATGAAAATTTTTGACATTGAGTTGATGTTTTATGTGCCCCCAAACTTTAAAAGCTGAGATTTTGTAATTCTTTCTGTCCCCATGACCTTATATCTCTGAGCCTGGATCTAAAATGGTTTTATCTACTTTTATCAAATTTAATATTATGGTTGATATGGCTTTACAATGGGGCTATTTTTTATTTTGCCAATGACCATTAAAATAGGGTAGCATTCTAGCTGTCACTGGCAGATAGAGGATTAGGAATGAAGATGTAAGGTATAGAGTTGGGATACAGGGGGTACATGAGATGGTAAAGGAAGATAGGATTAGATGGTATGGACAAGTAATGAGAATGGGATGGGAGATAGTTCCTAGAAGATAAATGGATATGAAGTAGGTAGGGAAGAGACTGAAAGGTAGACCAAGGAAGAGATGAGAGAAACAAATAACAACAAGTGTGTTAGTAAGAGGAGGAGATTCGAAGAGAATGCAGGAGGAAGAATGGGGGAAGGACGGAGGGATATGGAGGCATTTTAATGAACAGTTCCAGCCACATGCTCGAAAAAATTCATGGTGATAGTAATGATGAAGATGATCAGTTAACTAATATTTTTAAATTCAAAGTTTTAAAAATGGCTAAAACTATTTTTAATATATGTCTGGGGTGTGTTTTAATGACCAATATAAATCCTATTTTGTTTTTGCTAAGAAAAATTTAAGGGTATCTTAGGGATAATTGATATTTTATGAATTGATTTAATGATTTAGTTCAAAATAAGTGGCTATTAAGATTTAAAATATACACAATTTTATTTGTTTGTTGTTAATTTAAAAAATAACATTTAAAAGCAGTTTATTGATGACTAATTTTGTTAAATATTGGAGTGCTTTTCAATATATTTTTAATTTAGTTTTTCAAAGTTTATACTTGTTGAAAGTCTTTTTTACTTTCTCACTATCTTACAGGTAGAGAAAGTATTGTCATCGTCAAAAAAAATCGAACTCACGATTTTGATGAATCACAACGTTTCATGACGACCCGAATCAGAAAAAGTGGTTTTTGAATTTCCGTCTGTCTGTTCCTCCAAGTAGAGCCTAAACTATTTTACTGATTGGGCTAGAACTTGTTATCTAGGGTTTTCAAAGGGTTTTCCAGAGGAGTTTTGGATATTGGATCACTAACCCTAAAATTAAGGGTAGTTTACTGAAGGGCAAAAAGATAAAGAGTCGATTTTCTCAATATCGGCTCTAATTATTTTGATTAAATTTCATTTCTAAATATTTATAAATATTCCAAACAAAATGGCCACTTTCAACATTTCGGCAACATGAATTAAAGGACACTGGTCTGCAGGGTAAAATATCATTTCTATCATATCTCCCAAGCTATTTGAGATATGAAGTTGCATATCAGTACAAATATGTAGTTCTATTTATAATACACATATTTTAATCGGACCATATTTTTATAAAACCAATAACTTTTAAGCTATACGTAAATAAGTGTGTTTTTTAAATTTTCAAAAACTAAAGGTAAAGTATTGCGACTGTAACAAGAAAAGCTAACCTGAAATGTTGATGAATCTTGACGTCTCATGACTCCCGAACCGTAAAAAGTGGTATTTGCAATGCCATCTGTCTGTGTATCTGTTTAAATCTAAAATTAAGTGTAATTTTATAAAGGGTAAAAAATCAATTTCCTCAAAATTGGCTATACCGATTTTGATTATAATTCGTATCTAGGTGATAATTAAGATTATAAATAAATTTGCTATTTTCATTTTCCCATGAAAATGACTTTTAGGGTACTTTACAGAAGCTGAATTTTCCGTATCTCCGCAACTATTTGAGATATTAAATAAGTTATCATTTCAAAATTGTAGTACTAATAAGAATAAAAACTTTTATATCAAATATATTATTTATAAAACCAACGGTTTCTGAGATATTGGCAAATATATTAATACAATTTTGTGAGCTTTAGTTGTAAAGAGATACTACTTAAGTTTTAACGCAATAATTTTCCAATGCCATCGAGTAATTATATATAAGTAAGTCTCTTAAAAAGTTTGTTACTTTTCTTCAAACCTCTTAGGAGAAATGTTTGTACAACAATGATATATCTCCATTTTGGACTCAATAGTCAATATTTACATTTTGTATTGGTCAAAATTTATAAATGAGGAATTTAAGAGCAACGCGATGACATGAAGATAAGCAACATCTATTAAATTTAAAAAGAAAAATTCGGAAGACAAAATTTTAATACAAAGTATTGACCATTGTGGACCCAATATTGATCTTTTTTATCGGTCCAAACATAAAAATGAATATATTAATTCTTTAAAAATAAAATCATTAATTTTTAAACCAATACTCAAAAAGTTTTACATAAGTATAGCAAACCCAAGCATAAATTGCACTAGTGTATATTATATAGTTTCACATATATTACGAGTTTTTTAGTAAATATCTTCATTTTTAAACAGTAGAACGAGAACGTATATGCGGAGTTCCGTACCATTTATTGTGATAAACCATGCATTTTTTACCTGATCAAAACCTATTTAATGGTATTCCATTAAAAATTAATAGTTATAAATTTGTTCAGATTAACTTACTAGGCCTATACACAATATGAGGAAGTTCGTACGATTGTGTCCTGAAAATCTTTTCCTCACTTAGAATTAATATTTGTAAGGTCAAGATCTTCCCTCACACCAATGGTGTAAGTTTTCGGGAGGTAGAATAAATAATAAATGTACATCGTTTGAATGAAGGGAGGTTGTAAAATCATACAGGAAATAAAATCTTTGGCTCAAGGGGCTGCTATTTTTATCCCAATCTTGCCATCCATAATCAGCAATTCATTTTATTTCAAGAGGTTTTCCTTGGACCCAAATATTCTATGGTTCTTATTTTTCTGTTAATTTATTAGAATAAAGTATCTTATCTGCAACGGTAGACACTTGAACAAAATGCAAAATTTATCTAGATTGCTCTGCCGACCAACAGGATGTTGGTGTTCTTTTATTGGCCGAGTGTTTTTGTAGTTAATCTTTCCTAATTTTTCTCCCAGCTTCCCTTTATGCGAATGTTCGTAAACTTCCCTTAAATTATTTTATTTTATCTAAATCGTTAATTTAATTATTTGCGTGTATATTTGTTAGGGGTGGTTGGATTCTGATAAAAAGAAAATTTGATTAAGTATGAATATATTTAAGAGTGGTCCTCATCAGGACACTTTAATTTGTTGTTAGTAATATTTAGTATTACTTTAGAAAATTAACAGATCACATGACATACAAGTATTTAAAAAGATTTATTAAGGTTTTAGTTATTTTTTATTACTGTTGAAATTATATTTTTTATCTTAATCAGACTGTTCAGACTGTAATAAAATGTGGTTTAAATCCAAATAATTATCCAACAATAGTTAGTCGTTGTTAATCAAGAATATTATTAAGATTAACCTGTTGTATTATCACTAATGGTATTGTTGTTATTATCAAATAAACACACAATTAATAAAATGTCCATATTATAATTTATAACAGAGAACTAAGTGAAATACATCAGTAAAATAAAACATTACAAATTGAGAAAAAAAATATTCCTTTGGAATGGATTAAAATAACTCCACCGGAAATGGTCACCATCGAGGAAAAGCATTTTCCGTCCTGATGTCCTTTCAGATAAAAGCAACTCGTTTTTATTAATACTATTTTTTAAGAGGGAGGACCTCATTCTCCCACGTTTCATGAATGGTATTATTTAAAAAAAAACTGAACGAGGCTTTTTTTTTTTTTTACTAAATGTTAGCGAAGGCCGTGTGTGTTCGTGGACTTGTTGACACGTTCTGTCAGAGGCTTCCGGGTTCAGGACGAGTAGAAACCGACAAAAGGCAAAAGGGTTGGCAGTGGGCTGGTGCCTGAACCAAAACAAGTTTTTTTTTCTGTCGGCATTTTATTTGAGAGCATGGGATTGGTGGAGGGGGTATAGTAGGTGATCCCCCCCCCCTTTTTTTTTCATGTCAGACATTGTCTGTCAACCTCTACACAAACTAGCTTCTGATGATCTGAGATTCATCACAAAGACTGGTATCTCTATCGCTTGTGTTTATCACACAAAGTCTTTCTGGTTGAGATATTTACGTTAATCGTCTGAGCTACACACATTTATGTGTGTGAATGTGTGTGTGATACATCAGAATTACTCTTAACATTACACTTTTTTTTTTACATTACTATTCTGTTTGTTTGATGTGTCACAAACCTCTCTTTCATCACAATTTTGGTACACAAGGAATGTCTCAAAACGCACCCATGCTCACAGCTTTTTTTTTTTCACGATTATATGTATAATATCTGAAGATTAATTTTTTGCCATCTGTCTTAGTAACGGTGTCGGCTTTTGACGAATGAAGGGTGGTGTTTTGATGTAGACTATACTGTTTCTATAAAAAAATTGCACCCGCATTTAAAGGAAGGCAACACATTTATTAAAAATCATCCAGTTTATTAGGTTGATTTAAAAATTAGGCTTCATTAGTTTAAACATAGGGTGGGCATAAACTATTATACGATCTATACTGATGAAAGTTATGGACAAACTGCTTAGTTTTGCCCAACATCCGGTGAGGCTCACCTGTATGACAATATCTTCAAAAAGTGAAAAGTGTAAAATGTATCTTGCTTTTATTTAGCTAGTGAATATTTACTAATCAATTAAAGTGTTGATTTTCAAGTTACTATTCGTCTAACGGTTTAAATAATAGTTATATGTACAGTACGTACAATATTTATAAAAATATTAGTTAAATAAATAAGAATGAATTGCCTTGAAACAGGACGCTACTTATATATTTTTTAGAATATTGCTTCTTTTTGATAAAAGTATAAAATAAAAATATGTATGCATGCGTTTGTGTAAAACTACTATTTTTGTAAAAGTTTGTGTAGTTATTATCAAGGATGTCCAATTAAAAAGAAATGTTCTCTGAAATTTCTAAGTGTTAATTTTTATTAGGTTTCATAGTTGAATAATTATTTTTGTTCATACAAGGCTCAATTTATGTGACATGTTTTTGAAATGTATATGTTCAACCCCATATTTGTTAAAGAACCAATTCTTTCCTTCAAACTTTTGGAATCGTAACTCTTTGTTTATCATTATTAAATAATTACTAATCATAGGTTCAGTAAGATTCATAGATTTATATAACTTACTTATTAAACAATCAACTTTTATTTATAATCTTTAATTTTATTAAAGTGTTTTGAAAATTTAAAATTGACACCTGGACACGGGAATCAAATTCGGGACCCTTGGCTTACGTCAATACTCTACCCCTGAGCTATCCAGGAATCGTCCCTTGCTATGATATATAGATGCGGCTACATCCGTACTAAAACATAATATATAATAGCGTTGGCTCTTTGATTCTTTATTAAAATGGTTGATTTTAGTTTATATAACTATTTAAGGGTTCAAGGTATGTATATAGAATTAAAAGATTTATCAATAATAAATCAATAATACAGAGATGGGAACTTTAGAATGTATTTCAGAATGTTACACCAAAGTTTGGGCCTTATTCTTGAATCTCCAACGGCCTTACACGAAGCTTCCCGTAATTGAGGTGATATTAATATGTAGTTAAACAATTATACTGAAAATTAATTAGTCTCTTAATTATTGTTATAACAATTACATTGTATAAATAATGAATCCCTAAAATAAATAAAACAATGAAATATTAGAAAGTTACTCTGTTAAACAAGCTTGCGTGTTTGAGATGACATCTGCCAGTTCAAACTACAACTCCTCAAGGTGACCTGGTGGTCTAGGGGTAAGGTGTCAAGACTTCTGTGCTGAGAGTCCGGGGTTCAATCCTCGGTCCCGGCACAGATTTATCTGATTACCAAACCCTTCCTTCACCTCTGACAAGACGTGAATTTATCACAACTTGTGAATGTGAGGAATGCCAGGCCTCCACCGTGGTTCGGATTCCACGTTAAACTGTAGGTCCTCCATTTCATCTCACAATCACCCTACCATTACACATTAGCGTAAGTGCGTATAACCCGAACGGTTAGTAAGATGCGGTGCTAATAATAATAATAATAATAATAATAATAAATAATAATAATAATAATAATAATAATAATAATAATAATAATAATAATAATAATAATAATAATAATAATAATAATAATAATAATAATACAACTCCTCCACCCGATTACTGTTCAAGCAGTTTGTTTGAAGGTATTCGATATAAATTAGATTTTCCCTACCCTGTAATACAATATTTAAAGTGACCATATTTCAGGTTATTCTTGATGTGAAAATGTACGTCAATGTCTTTCAAGCGTCATCGCGAGTATAGTTAATAATTTCCATTGTGCAATTTGCACTCTAATTTGCCAAAGTAGGCCTAGCTTTACCCATTAATAATCTTCAGGTATTTACGGTTTATATATTCCAGTGTAGTATCGGACATACTCTTTGATCATAAGAAATATATCATGGATCATCAGTATTTTTAAGAGAGAGTGCCCTGGGAAAATTCATTCAAAATCCCCATTGTTGTATTGCGATTACTATTAGTGTAGGAAATGGTAATGGCTTTCGAAGATTGAAAATAATTCATCCCAGTGTATTAGCACTCAACTGTTCAAAGTGATAAACGTGAGTGTAAAACACCGTAATGTCAGTATGAAACCTGGAATTTACATGGAAGAGTATTTAATTATAGAACTATTAGGGTGCATTGATGTGAGATAGTGGGAAAATAGAGATATGTATGTTTTTTATGACATATATATTTTTGAAAAAATAAATTCAATATTGCTTAAGGACACAGGTCTAGCTTAGTTTTATACAAAATAGCAAACCAATGCTCAAATTGCGCAATACTTAGGTAAAAATAGAAGAGTATGTGGGAAGAGGGATTGGAAAGGAGTGGAAAAATGTTTCCGTGGATGCTTCTGGAGTAGAAAGGTGGCCAAAGGGGAAAGCAGAGGTTTTTAGATATGGAACTCAAATGATACCCCCCACTCTAGTTGGGACCCATAGCCCCCACCAGTGACCCATAGCCCCACCTTCTCGGTGATAAGACTGGAAAGGTGGAGGTTGAGGGAGTGACCTTTTTGATTTCCGGTAAAAAAAAACTGTAATTTTAATAGCGGTCACACATCTTCAGGTTAACACATTTTTATTAAAGTCCTCGTTTGTCAATTTGGGCCAAAATATTGGTCGATATTGTGTCAGACAAGAATATAAACACTTGTATTAGATAAATAGATAATTGCCTCATAGTTCTTGAACATTTGTCATAAGTAGAAATATTTTAAATGAATATAAATGTCCTTTTAAGATCCCATTATTAACGTTGAAATTTCTATTTGTATAAAACTAAATTAAACTTATGAAAAAATTAAACATATGGACTAGCTGTCTTTCCATTCTAACACTCTTTAATTAAATTTTAGTTCTATATACATTCTTGCTTTATAAAAGTATATCTCACATTTAAAAAATCGTTAGAGTATACATTTGTGACTTTTTACTATATAGTTGTCATCCTCTCTCCCCATTTACAAGTAAGCATTTCCTCTATACCTCCTTCCTCATCTTAACCTGTTGACTTACACGTTCAAAAAATTTGTAATAGTAATAAAGCTATATAAGAAAGAGATGGCGTCAGTTTATTCTGGTCCAGTTGATCGCTAATGGAGATGTAGGGGTTGAAATTACCGCTGGGTATATTGAGATTTTCTTTATCTGAATGGTTTCACACGATATTATATCCACTCAAAAAAATGTACTGCATTTAATTTACTTTCCACCTTCCTTATCCCTAAGTTATTAGTATTCATTTGCAGATATTAATTATGGGTAATAAATTGAAGAATAAGTATAGTATATTAATCAAAATATATCAAATATCGTGACATTGTAAGATTGGGCCTAAGACTTTTATTTCTTAGACCAAATTTTCAATTTCTCATTATTTTATGTTTATCTCGGTGGTCATTGTATTTGATTTCAACAATTTCAATAATTATCAACTAAAACTAAACAATTTTTTTTTTGCATTTATCTTTAAAATTCTAGCTGTCCCAACCATATTTTCCATAAATATATGTATATATTTACATAAGTATATGTATATTATTTTACATAGATACATATGTATATATATTTCCATACATATATTTATGTAAAATGTGGTCGGGACAGCTATAATTTGAAAGATTAATACAAAAAACTCTAGGTGTAGTAGATAATAAATGAAATTGTTGAAATCAAATACAACGACCACCGAGATAAAAATAAAATAATGAGAAACTGAAAATTTGCTCTAAGAAATAAAAGTCTTAGGCCCAATCTTACAATGCCACGATATTATATTCGTTAGGGCTTAACCTAAGGGAAAGTGATAATAACTACTTATTTGGATTTTACAATGTTTAGTTAGCGTTAATGTTCACGTAAGGCTGGTATACACAGAACGTTAAGCTAAGCTAATCTAAGCTAGGATTTGATCTGCTAACTCTTTAGAAAAATAGTGGACCATATATTTGAATGTGCTGGTTCACATAGAAATCTAAGATAAGCTAAGCTATTTCTTGCTACGCCACGCGATGTTTTTTCCTATTGCTGGCCGGGAAATCTTTCCATCTCCCAACTTGAGCCATCTTACGTTACGCATGCGCATAACGTAGCTTGGGCTCCGTGTTGAGCAGACGCAGTGTTGGTTTGGTGAAAATAACTAATGAAGTGTTGAAGTTTTGTTTTCAGTTTGTTTCACGTATTTAAGTATTATTATTTTTAGGTTTTATATTTAATGCAAGTTTTTTTATTAAAATGGAAGCGTTAATTGAACAAGTCAAACCTCCACCTCCTAAATTTTCTTCACCTTCCTAAACAACTGCTAACAAAAGCAACGTCTCTTCCTTAGGACTATAACCTGAGCTCAAACAAGACAATTTGGAGAACGCCATTATAACTAGGCTTCTCTGGAGCAGATCAGAAAGAAACTACAGTGAATTCGGGAGGGAAAATAAGGACCATTGCTTAGCTTAGCAATGAGTGTGAAACCAAACTAACAAAATCTTAGCAGAGCACAGATTAGCTTAGCATTCAGTGTGTATCGGCCTTAAATGTGCTCGTAGCGTTAGCGCGGGGTCTACCTTCCTGTTAGGAAACATAACGTCCACATTAACAACGATATACACTTCGCCATATTGTTTACACTACCCGTTAGGTTTATACGCACTTACGCTAATGTGTAATGGTAGGGATCTTGTGAGATAAAATGGAGGACCTACAGTTTAACGTATAATCCGAACCATGGTGAAAGCCTGGCATTCCTCACATTCACAAGTTGTGATTAATACACGTCTTGTCAGAGGTGAAAGAAGGGTTTGGCAATCAGATAAATCTGTGCCGGGACCTAGGATTGAACCCCGTACCCCAGCACAGAGGTCTTACACCTTACCCTAGACCACCAGGTCACCTAATTGTTATTATTAAAGTGATGTTTCATTTTTTTATCTTATGAGATGGGTGATTTATTTTATGATTATGACGACCTTGAATATGAGTTACGCGTTCTAAGGTACCCAACACTTCGATGGCCGAAGAGATATTTGGAACGAAAGGATTACCTGGAATTGTAAAACAAAGATACATTTTTTTTATGTTTTAGTTGGAACAAAAATGAAATGTTAGAAATCCTTGAAGTTATTTAACACCAATTAGAATTGTTTATTTTCAATAGTTGGTTTGCATATATCTATTAATTCAATTAGCAACATTTCCTTTTTATATTTTTTTGCTAGAAATTAAACTTTATTCACGTTTATGTTATTTAACAAACATTTTAGCAGAAAAATAAAAATGATAAAAGTTAGCAATTTACCTTTATAAATTAGACTTGCTTTAATTGATTTGTTTGCATAACAGTTCCATAGACGTTGTAATGACTTGCATGTATGCTCTATGGTCAAATTAAGCCAATTAAAAGCTTTGAAACAATTGTAGCGCTCCGTGAAAGTTAATGACAAGAACTAATGAAAGGTACTTGTTCATAGTTTGACGAGCACATGAAATAGTATAGTAAAACACAACACCTAATGTAACCAATGGTCAGACCTTACAAACAGTTAAGTTACGAGGACTTTGACGAGACATTCTAAAATTGTCCCTAGTGTAATTAAATAGGAAAATGACAAATTATTTAACCCATATATAATTTGAATTTCTTTAGGAAATAACAAGTATAGTAAATATGATTATTTTTCAGTTTTAATAAGTTTATTTTAATAACTATGTCATATTATTATGAGGAGAATCCGTCTAGCTTAATTCACATTAAATACAACTTTGACTCCAAAAATTTAGTTCAAACTATTTCTAACAAAAGTTTAAATTATTATATTATACCTTTCTTTAAATGTGGATTAGGGTGACCTGGTGGTCTAAGGGTGAGGTGTCAGACTTTTGCGCTGAGGGTTCAGGGTTCAGTCCTCGTTCCCGGCACAGATTTATCTGATTGCTGAATCCTTCCTTCACCTCTGACAAGAGTGTATTAATCACAACTTGTGAATGTGAGGAATACCAGGCATCCACCGTGGTTCGGATCCCACGTTAAACTGTAGGTCCTCCATTTCATCTCACAATCACCCTACCATCACACATTAGCGTGAGTGCGTATAACCCGAACGGGTAGTAAGACGCGGTGCTAATAATAATATATGTGCATTACTGTACAAACGTTACTATGGCAGATAGTCCACTTTAACTGCTGAGTCTCCATGGAGCCTTGCTGTCAGTAGCAGGCAGGTTCGCCCGTCTCTTCAGAGGGAGGGTATTTACCAGTGGCGTAGCGCTGAGTGTTGTCAGGTTAGGCCAAGCCCTGGTAAAACCTGTCGCTATATAAAAAAAAAACTTCCTCTTCAACGTGACACCAACTTACGTTAGTAAATACACATTTATATGGCGTATTAAATATTTTCTGATATAGATCCCACCGTGGGATGGATAATATCTTGGATATAAGGATATTCATATGGTGGACTGAAAAATAATTCATATTTGAAATTTAAATTTAAAATGTTAAGCGAATCGATTTTTTAATAATAAGATGTATCTTAAATGTTGCTAGCAACATAGTGGCTGCTTATGATGTTTGTTAGAATAGGGTTCAAACGTTAGCTTATGAATGTGGAATGAGTCATGAGCCTACATTCAGGTGAGTTCTGTGTGTTTGATTAAAATATATCTTTATAATTCTTACAAGTTACGTACTTTAATACTAGTTAAGGTGGGATGAACCTATTTAAGTCAGAATTCCTCCTATCTACGGTCTGGGTTACAGCATACAATATATAAATGATTTTTATTTCAAATAACATTCTCTTAAATTTAAATAAATGGTACAACACAATCGCACTAAACTTTCTCACATTGTGTATTGTAAACTCCAATAAAATATTAAAAAATAGGTTTACATTAAATTACGCTTGAGTAAGTTTTATTCATAAAAACAAACATCACAATAAACCACACATTAACAAATCTTGAGTTATAAACTTTAAACCAAATTGTTCAAATATTTTTAACTTACAAATTAGAAAAAAAGAAAGTTATTTGTAAGCTACCTTAAAATTATTTGTAGTTTAGAAAAATAAAAACCTTTTCATATTTATCATGAATATATATTCTTAAATATCCACTTTATATTCATTTTCCAAAATCATTTCCAAAAATTTTAGTATTTCATAGATTTTGTCATATTAAAACTTCTAATAAAATAATTTATTTTAAAACTATAAGGAAGCTATATTCATTATAATTTAAATTAGTTGCCCATTACCAATTTTAAAGATTTATTATGTAAAAAACTTTTCGGACATCAATTTTGAACCAAATTGCTAGATAATTTTTTATACATTATCAAAGCTTAAAAATACGTCATTAGCAAACTAGCACTAAACGAATTAAACCCAAAAAACCAGTAAACGGTGTTATTTGTCATTGAAAAACGTCCAAAATATCCATTTGTAATCAATAGTTATATATATAGATAATTTAAATTTGTATAAATGAGTACTTATTTTTATAACTATCATTAAACCAATTTTACTCAAAAAACAAGTATACACTGGTAATAATTTTGTTATGTCAAATAATCCTAAAATACCCATTCCTAAACAAATTGTAAGAGCTATTATAAAAATATTTTAAGTTTTAAAAAAACCCGTTTTTAGTAAGCTACCCATAAAAGAATGTTCACATCAAAAACAGGTATATATTGTTATTTATTATATCAAATACTTCCATGATACCCATTTGAAGCAAATCTTTAAGCCATTTGAACTATCTTTCAAGTTTTTAAAAAATCTGCTTTCAGTAAACTATCCCTAAATGAGTTTTTACCCAAAAACAAATCTACGGCTCTATTTGTCATATCACACGATCCCGGATATGAATTTTAAACCAAATAGTTGGAAATATTTATATATTTTGGTAATTTTTATAGAATTTCCAATTATTAAATTACCAATAAAGGAATTTTTGGCCCAAAATTAATAATACAAAACTATTGATCATGTCCGTCTCGGTGGCGTATTTAGCTAACACGCTAGTTTCGTGTTGAGCTAGACTGCCGAGGACCAGGAAATCTAGGTTTGAATCTCGTTTGGGTGAGGTGGTGGGGAGGTGGGCACTAAATGGTTTTCCACTCTCTCTTCAAGCAAGTGTGGATTCACTTCCTCTATTTTCAACCTTACCAATTCCTAGCCCTTTAGCATAATTAGTACTTAAGATAATAACCTAAACGGCTAGTAAGACGTGGTGCTAAATATTATTATCATTATCATTATCATTATCATTATCATTATTATCATTATTATTATTATTATTATTATTATTGGTTATGTCAAACAAATTTCATACATGCAATTTAATCAAAATCGTTGAGATCATTACAGATTAATTTTGATTTAAAAAAATCACTCATCAGTAAACTACCCTTATTTGTAGTGTTACTCCACTTTTTCCCAAGTTAGAAACATTTGCGGTCCACCCACCCACTTACCTGTCATTTGTCGGAACTGTACATTTCTTATATAAGTGTTTATTAAGCCATAAATACACCATGATTTTCATATAACTTTGCTTCTTGTATACATATTACATTCCAATTTTCACTGAAAAAGCTTATCTAAAAGTTGGAATTGAAATGATACTAAATTTACTTTCAAGTCAAGTCATTTGAGCTCATGTTTGATATATTTGATTAATAATACAGTTCTATGTAGCAATATTATTTATTAAAATGAAAGTTTGGACTGTACATCAATAGCCAAGTATAGTTGACTTTTACTATTTAGATTAATGTAACTTTTTACTTTCTAATAAAGAGAAAACGGATTGTAACAGTGAAAAATGTTGAACTCGATATTATTATGAATTTTACCTTTTATGTGTCCCATCGCCCTCCTAGCGAAACCTCTGTTCTCAGAGTGTTGTTTTGATTATAATTGAAACTCTTAGATAAATAATAGTATGCTGTTGGGTGATATTAAAAAATCGACGAAATGATTTTGTTTAAAATGGATATTTGAAAAGTATTTACATGAAAGTAGACCTATTATTAAGATAATTTGAAGTTAAAATACTGATTAGCTATTTTTGATAACTTTGTCTCAATCTATAATGGACTTTTGGAAAAAGCAAATAGGATTGTGTCATACAGTTAATTTTCTGGTTATCTCATGTATATGCCAACAGGCACACCACCATGAAAGTCCGGTGGTCCGTGGAACACAGTGTGAGAACCACTACTTCATACTCCATTTTTTTCTTAACTTATGTCTGAGTTTTAATTGTTACCTTTAATAAAAAAACAATAAGTGATGGCCTAAATTCAATTACTTCATTTTAGTTTTATATTATTACGTTTTAGTCATATGGACCTCTCTAATTTAAAAGAAACAATAGTTGAGTAGTTTAATGTTAAATTTGTAAGAAATTTGTGTTAATATGACATTTTTCCCCCAGCCATACTTTACTTCCTTTTCGGATAATCCACATTGAATTACCCTTATTGGGTAAGGCTGAAGAAAGTATAATTTAAGAGGAAAAATACCAGAAACTGGCGTAGAGGGAAAGTGGTAAATCATTTAAAGAAAAACATCCTCAGTTCACGCGAATGGAATTCAAACTATGATCTTACCGTAACAGATAAACAAAAATAGATGATCCAGACGTCTATTTTGCGTGCCCAATGATATGGATATACTAACGGTAGATAGAGTATTTATTTTTGAGCGCTTTAAAACATAATTATAATATAAAATAAAAATATTGAAACACACCTCGGTGGTCGTCTGGCTTAAGGCATCACTCTCGCAATAGATTGGATTGTAGACGACATGAAGGTTCCAAATTTGATCAGGTGTACTTTGGGTGGGGTTTGGGATGGTTCTGAATTGTTTTTATTCTCCCTACACGCAAATAGGGGTACACTTACTCTAAATTCAACCATCCTAAGGCCTGACACTGTGGTTCTTAACCTCTTATTACTCGTGGCCCTCTAAATATCCTAAAATATTCTCGTTGTACCGTAATTTTTACTAACATATTAATCATAAAAATTTATTCTAAAAGAGTGGTTTTATTTACTTCTATTTACTGATTATAATAAAAAACAAATAAAAAATAAATTAAATTACCTAAATGTATTTAATGAAAACTCTCTTGTTGAACACTTTTCAATAGATCGTCTATTCTTGTTTCAATGGTATTACTTCATGCTATTCATATACAGAAGTCGATTCGGAGTCGATTTCACTGCTTCGTTTCATTATTTACCATTGTGGAGAGTCCCTTTCCATATAAATATGTAGAAGCAAAGAGCAGATAATTTTTAATAGCGATGGTAAACATTTGGTGATTATTTGTACTATCCTTGATTTCTATTATCCGTGATTCCCCTCCCCTCTATTATCCCGGAAAATTGAGAGTCTACTGCACTTACATGCGTACGATCATCAAATTATTTATTTCAAATTGTTTAAATTTAAGATAATTGACTGCAGTAATAAGCAAATACAATTTTAAATTAATTTTTCGAGGCCCCCAATAAATCTTTCGTGGCCGCCCGATTAAGAATCACTGCCATAACACACTATAATAATTACTGGTAGGCCTAATTAGGCATGTATTCCGAAAGAGTAATAAGACTTAGAGCTAAAAAAAAATAACAACGTAGAAATGCTGTATACAACTACTACAAGTGAGATTTAATATTATAATAATAACAAACAAATCTCCATCATCTATATTCAAGAAACTTAATTCATTTTTCTGTTGAATTTGAATGATTTTTAAAATTTAAGTATAGCTACTTTGTATAGATCTATAAGTTTGTGGGTTTTGAGTACCATTGAGTGGATCCAAGAAAAGTTTTCGCAAACATAGGAGTCTAAAATATTAATTCACCAAGTGAATGTATTCATTGTCTCACGAATTATTGGTATCAAACCTTATCATTGAACGTAAGGGTTTATGACACAAAGTAAAGTGTTATGTTCAAACACAAGGCTATCTTTGTAATCCATTATATTCTGTTAATCTCGATACAGAATTATTAATTGTAAGGTATTAACTGTGAAAAGTAATTGAACTCACTAAATCAATTACCAAACGGTTTACATCAAACATGAAACGAGAACACCTGCAAAAAAAAAATATATAAAGTGTCAATGATTATAAAATATTGTGTGCGTTACAGAATTTTTTGAATTTTTGATCTGACATTAATTTTGACAATCATATCTCCATTTTATAGGTGCGTATCTGGTTTGAACAACCCATGTATTTTGAGAATGCTAAGTATGATCCCCTAAAACACATTAAAACTGTAAAAGGGTTTGACAAATAGATACGCAATATATCACGCCCAAAACAACACTAGCATAAGATAAATAACATAGATCTGTTCGGTTATTGAAATGTATGAATACAAAATAGCGCCCCGAAGGACGTACAATTTGGGAAGTGTATATCGAGGTCAACATTTTTTATACGTATTCTTCTTCCAGCCTAGCTATGTTCAAGTATTGGATATTACTCTAATTGAATTATTTGATATTGGTTCTACCCTGCCTTGTGGTACGTTAGGATAGTATTTCAGTGAAGAGAATATTTTTTCAATTTAAATAGAGGTTTAAAAGTATGATTGATATACTCCATTTTTGGTATGGATTTTGGACTCTTTCTTTTTAAATTAATATATTTGATGAGTACAGTTATAATCGCATCTAAATGTCATATTATTTAAATTTAAAAACTACACCTTGACGCAGGTTTTGAACCCAGGACCTTTGGTTTAGTAAGCCAATGATCTAGCCACTGAGCTATCCAAAAATCGTACTGTGCTCAGGGTCATTCTTCATTCATATTTTAAGGCAGAGTCTGTGATAGATGTGTGGAAATCATAATTTACATCTGAGTGATTAATTAAGATTGTTATTGTACATTTGGCAGCATAAATCCTCCGTGGTAGAAGGTGGCTGCGTTATCTGATCTTAATTGATCACACATATGTAGCTGACAATTCACGCATATCCATCACAAACTCTGCCTTAAAATATGACTGAAGAATGACGCTGGGTACGGGACGATCCCTGGATAGCTCAGTGGTAAAGCGTTGGCTTACTAAGCCAAAGTCTCGGGATCGATTCCCATATTCCGGTGTGATTTTAAAACTGAAAGTATATCTGTCATTATAAGATAATCCTTGAGAACAACTTGATACTAATTGGACGATAGTTTCTTTGGCACCACGCAAAAGACAAATCTTGATGATTCTGTTTAAGATCCATCCGAATTAGACAAATGCTGGTTTTCCTTGTGAGGAACCATTGAGAACGATTGCTGAAATTAATTTGTGGATCAACTTATCGATTTCAAGGCAAGTTCCTTTACACAAACATCTTTTAGTATTAAAATTGTATAACAACATTAATATTCCACATGTTTTCAAATTCGTTTTATGTGGAGGCATAACAGAGTGACTGCGACTGTTGATTAACTAAATGAGTATGTTTATTATCACTTTAATTTTCATCATCGCAGTCGATAGAGTTCATGCTAGAGTAGCAAACAAAACTATTATTTTAGTAGTCTTAAAACAAATTCTCCGACAGCCAAAACATCGTCCTTCCTAAGACACAGTATTTACACCCTGCAAACGTTTATATCTCCCTGAATCTGAATATTATCAAAGGTTTCCTTAACTATGTAACTATTAATGAGTAGGTCAGACACCTTGATCATGTATTTTTCTAGCTTACTGTTATTGTCTATCCATCCCCCAACCTTCAGAATCCATGAACTATGGTTCGAATATTGTAAACTCAAGCTGCTACTCAGAGTCAGATTCATAAATTCTAACCTCAAAAGTTTTATGTTTGTATTAAAGAGGCTCTATGTGAAAGGGGTAAGCATCGATGGAAATCTAAAAAAAAAAAATACAGACAGATGGAAATCTATTCTATATTATACCTCAAAATAGCTAATCAAACACAACTAAAGCATAAATTGGTGTCGTGGTCACATCATCCCAAATTATTGGTTTTGTTTCAAGAATGAAAATGTATCAGGCGAGGTGAGCCTTATTGTAGGCGTTGACGTTTCAACTAGTGGCACAGGTAACTTTATTTGAAATCGATATGTCCGTCCTTCATTTAAAAGGTTGGCAGTCATAATATAACCGAATTATATTTTCTAATTTACTAAAAAATGAATAATTAATCGAACTAATAAAGATAGTTAAATTAATAATAGTAGAAGAGTAGTGTGGTAGATAATTTTATAATTTAAGGACTAAAATTGACTTATTAAACAGTTCAATATCCCCCTAAAAACACTTGAAATGTAAAAAAATTCGACAAGTACATCCACAATATAAACGCCGCAAACAATATTAACTGAAAATTTCTACTTCAAGGGAAACTCTTCCAAAAAATACAACAAACAATTACATTTATATAAAAAAAGTATTTATAGTGGATAGTAATTGTTAATATCAAATTTATCCAAAATAATTTACAAATTCAAAAGAAGTTATATCAAAAAGTCATCACAAGCACCGAGTTATTCATATTTCAAAGACAACTATAACTAATCCAGCACAACAAAATACCCAATACGCACTTATTAAAAAATAATATATTAAATAAAAGTACAGTTGCAGAGTTTTAATTTAATATTATACATTACATATTTTACAAATACAAATAAACTTATAGAAATTAATCATTAATTATAAGTATAATAATATCTGATGGCAAAGAAAATTAAATGAATACAATATATTTACTTTTAATGTTAAAACTAAAAGAAATCATTTTTCTAGCAATTAGAAACTTGTACACACAATACTAATATAATATAAAAAAATGTATATATATAAAAAAAATTCAATACTATCAGAGTAAATAAAGGGGAGAGTGAAATTTTAGTAATAGAAATTTATAAACTTTTATGTACATATGGAAACATGAGGTATTGCCACAAGAATGGAAGGGAAGTATAATAATACCCCTTTTCAAAAAGGGAGATAAAACTGATTTTAATAGCTTGCAATAGCTAATAGCTGCAAACAACACGCTACAAAATTTTAACTAACATAATTTTAATGAGATTGACGCCATATGCAAAGGAAATAATAGGAGATCATAAATGTGGATTTCGACGAAATAGCTCAACAACGGATCAGACTTTAACTACGCTACAAATATTAGAAAAAAGGGGGATTTAAACATGATGGTAAATAATTTATATATATATAGATTTAAAAAAAGGCCTATTATTCAGTTAAAAGAAAAAATTGTATAACATTTTAGTTAATTTTGTAATATGCAAAAAACTGGTCGTTTGAGGTATGTTTGAGAGATACGCGTGGCAGGGTACGGGTTTGATATCACCTATCAGATGCTTTCGAAATACATAATGGATTGAAACTAGGAGATGTACTTTCACCATTACTCTTTAATTTAGACTTGGAGTGTACTATTAGGTTAATGCAAGAGAGTAAGGAAGGCTTGACATTAAATGGCACAATACAGCCATTAGGGTACACAGAGGATTTAGCTTTGTTAGGTAATAGTAAGGAAACTGTTGCAAGAAATGTAGAATTATTATTAGAGGCTAGTAAGGAGATAGGTTTAGAAGTGAACGCTGAAAATACTAAGTATATGGTAACACAGAGAACATAGATTGAGGACGATAATTTATATATTACAGCAAACAGATCATTTGATTAGGGTTAATGAATTTAAATATTTAAAAAAAAATTTAATTGGCGATAAAAATATTAGATTGGAAATTAGGAAAAGATTACAGTCGGGAAACGCTTGTTATTACTGGTCAGTAAGTTATTGGTATCTCGCCTGCTGTCAAGAAATGTAAAACTCAGAATACATAAAGCAATAATTCTACCGGTTGTTCTCTATGAGTGAGAAACATGGCCTCTTAACCTTAAATGACGAAAACGAGAATTTTGGAAGATATTTGGTCCAAAAATGGATGAATATAGTGGGGAGTGGAGGAGGCTATATAATGATGAGCTGCATACCCTGTATTCATCACCAGACATTGTCAGGGTAGTAAAATCTCTCAGATTACAGTCATCACGCGTGAATGGGAGTATAGTGAACCGCAGTCAAGGTATTGATTAGCAAATCTATTGGAAAAGACCACTGAGATGACCTAGATGCAGTTGTGAGGATGAACATATGGATAGACCTGAGAGAGATTGGGTGTACTGAGATAAACTGGATAGAGTTAGCTCAAGATAGGGATAGGGGCGTACTTTTGTTAGTGTGGTAATGAACTTACAAGTTCCTAATGTCATAAAGTAGGTAAGTAATAATAAAATAAAAAATACAATAAGAATAACACAATCTAAGTGCAAATGCCTTAAAGATATTGTTGATTTCTTAAATAATAGTTCAACGTTACGTATATAATCGTCATTTCTTTGTTGTTTTAAGTTTTATTTGAAAAATTAGTAGTTAAGATAGTGCAGATATAGTATTATTAGAGGGTGTCAAAATTTTCTTCCCCACTCTATATATACGAGCATGGGTAAATAACAAAATGAAACCAACCAGCAGCTAGCTAGCTACCCATCACGTATTACCACTCCTCTAACAGTTCTGCTCGTTCTACCTGCCTACGTTTTGAATTATTCTGGCAGTTCGTTAATTCGACAGAAAAAAAGTGTAGGGGAGTGGTGACGGGCCCCAAGGCCGTAAAACATTAATTGGGCGTTATGCTCATGTACACAGCGTAATATTAAATCAATAAAACAGGCGCGTACTGTTCCACGGCAAACAAAGTCGATCGAATCAAACTGGCTGTTGTAGGCTAGCGAGAAGATAAATATGATTGGACACATCTTTTATAGGAAAATGGCTTCTAGTTCTGTGAACACTGGAAATAGTTACTTTCATTCAAAAAAGGAATTATATTAAGAATTATATCATGCTCTTGTCATTACAAGAGTCTTATGATTTTTAATATGATTTCAAGTTAAATCTTCATATTTTTTACTCTTGAATTAGAATTGGGTATTTTCTCTTTTGGATCAAGTAAAACTGAAAACAAAGTGTACTATATTTATTAAAAATATCCATTGTTACGTGGTTTAATAGGTCAGTCTTGCACTATATAAGTATTTAAAATATATATATACCTTAGTTTCTCGATCGATTGCTTAGAATTTTAAATTTAAATCACTTGAAATGAACTACTCAACCAAAATCAATTTTTTAAATGCCCACTATATTGAATGGATAGACAAATTTAAAAACCATGTACATACATTCATCGTTTAGCTAATTATTTTCAAAGAATACCTTTACTAGATCTCGCTAAAATGTGTCAACTCGTTTAGAAGTTAGCCCGGAAAAACCATCAAGACAGATTGACAGAAAAATGAATGCCAAATGGTCAGATTAAAATAGGACTCGTTTTGTTAAGGGAAAATCAGATTCACACGCATTGGTTTCTTAATGCGCATATGAACTATAAGCATATTATTAATTTCAGGGTAGGGATGAGCTATATTATAATTAAGTTTTAAAAATGTATTTCTTGTTGTTAGTTTGGTGGCTATCAAATTCTATTCTTAGTTACTAGTAATTAACTATTACCAATATATATATATATATATATATATATATATATATATATATAATAATTTGACCAGCCCATTTTGCATATTGAATTTACGAGGAAATGGATGAAGAAGTTTTGACAAATTTTAAATTTTAAGATCCTGAATATTGGGGTAAAAGTAATTTTTCAATGAAGATCTAATACCCCTGGAAAATGTTCATCTTTTAACCTTGATCTACATCATCATGGATGCCCTGATTTGTACAGTGCATGAGTGTATATTTGTAAATGAAATATGTGTCTCTGGCTACAAATAACACCAGCTCAACTCCAAATTTAATGGATTGGTGCAACAATTATAAAGATCAAACAACTTTATCTGTAAATAAAATATCTCTCTCTGGTTACAAATAATACTAAGTCAAATCTTACTATAGTGATATTAATATAAAAACTAATAAGGCTACTGCAATTATTTGTATGGTTATCCAACAAACCGATGATATTTGGGAAAAAAAATATATCATGTTTTTATTGCTGTGTTGATTTTTAACATTTCCTCTATTTTTGTTTTGAAGTATTGCCTCTGCTTTTATGTATAGTTTGATAAGCCATTTTCCGATAATTAAAATGACCAGAAACCCGTTTTGCTAATTTTGGCTAACGTAAAATCATCTCAAAGCTATTTGTAAACTTTGTGTTGAACCGCAACGCTGAAGACGTAGCTATAGTGTCACATATCTTATGGACCAGTTTGCCTGTGATGAGTCGTCGGAGATCAAGGTTTGAGACATGGGCAATTATAACATATGAGCATACAGAAATAAATTTCCTTGCTCCCTTCGTGCAAATATGGTAATATTAAAACTAAATTATAATTTCCTCATAACGCTCACCTATTTGTAGATTTATTGATATTCCTGATGTGTAGTGAGATATGTTTTACAAATAAATATTTTGAATCACATAACCAAAGTTTATTTTGTAGTTTGGGGTGTGGGTGTAAGTAGGTGTATGGAGAGAGTACTGGAAAACTACTACCCTATTTGAATATTGGTATATTTACTTTGACTTGTCATAAGAGTCTATCTTTATTTAAATAGTCGCTTTGCTCGTTGGGGGTTCTGCCACCAAACCCCCCGTAATTTTTCTCTGCAAGTGGATGTAAACCAATGTAATTCCAGTGTGGTTTTGAACGCAACAACTTAGTTACCGGTATTGTATTATATATACCACAACGACTTTAAAGTTGCTCCGCCATTTTGAATTTTTTTGGGTTAATTTTTTTTTTTCTACTTTTTGGAATTTTACTGTCGGTTACAGGCTAGAAGCTATAAGTTTACAAATTTACAGTTTCTAGCTCATCTGAAAGTGGGTAACATTAATGTCAGTGAGTGAGTGAATGAGTTAGCCATGTGGATTATAGTAGTATCATAACCACATTTGAGCTCAAATTTAGTGGAAACATATTAAGGAAGATAAAAAACAATTACACCTAGTTAATATTTGATCCCAGCCTCTCCGTTATCAGTAAACCAGGATGGTACGAGGCAGACACCTTTGTCCTTGTGTTCAGCAGTATAGTTAGCTACTATATTCACTGAATTCTCCTAGCCACGGTAGCTTAGTATCGACCTAAATTGCACGAGTAATAAATTCTTTGACAAACTTGCCCTCAAGACGTAGGACACAATAATGGGAAATCAATAAACATTTGGCAGCCAACCTAAGGCTCTGCAAGTGAAACAAATAAGTTGGGATGGAAAACATTGTTTTAAGTTATAGTTTTAAGGATTGTTCTTCTTTATATACACCCCGTTCACCCTGAAAGGTGGAAATCTTAACTTGACATACTACAGCATGGGTCTATTTTATAAGCAGCGCCATAAGGTAACACGTCATGATAAGCTTGCTACTTTAAACGGCTACCAAATGTATCAGTTCTACTTACACCAATTACATCATTAGTTATAATTTTAAAAACTCACCCTAGTGTAATGCATCTCTGATCGAGGTAAGCTTGCTATTTCTCTATCTCTCTATCTCTCTGATCTAGGTAAACTATCTTTCAAGTTATGCGAATGTACAGCCCTCGATTTCGTTTATTATTAATTATACCTTTACTACTACTCATTTGGTTTATTTTTGTGACTTCCAGATATTTATATATCATGTCATTTGTAAATATGTAAGAACAAAAATAGTAATTAGGTGTTTAATTTCTGATTTTTTCATTCAAGGTGATGATAGGCCTACTAATGAGAACTGATAGGAAATTCAAAAAAAAAAAAAGAAAAAGTTACTGTCGCACTAAATGGTCGTATTTTACTTAGTGAGGAGATTGGATTTTTATTTAAAGGCTGTGCCTGTTGTGGCCATCTTATTTAGTTTTGGAAGCTGCCACTCTCGCTGTTTGTTGTCTTTAGTGAGTGCTGTCTTCCTTTCTTCTTGTTGTAGTGTTTGTGTGTGTATTCATCCCTCATGTAGAGTTGTAAGTCGGTATCGAACCATGGTGGATTTGGCTTAAAATAGGTACCGGGGGACTATTAATTAACATGATAAATAATAATGAATGTTTATTTTTCTAATATAAATTTATTATGAGTTGTTTACTTATAGCACTTTATAGAAAATTTGAAATTTTCCTGAATTTTCCTTGAAGATTGAGTTTAAAATGGGTATATGGCAATAGGTTTTAATGCTAATTTTTTTTTTAATTTTAGAAATTAAAGATATTTTTTAGGATCTTTACAAATAACTTTTTCTTGAAAATGTCAAAAATGTGAGAAATATTTGAACAATTTGGTTTAAAAGGTATACATAATAAATATTAAAAGTTCATTATGTATAAATTGTCATTAAAAGGATTAGGTACATATATTTTTGTATGAGGAAATCCTATTAAGGTGCAGCAGAAGGGAGTACGAGTAATTTTACAGTTTTTATAGCATTACATTTAATGACCGAAATAGATAAAATATTTCTCCAGTAGCAACATAGAGTTTAGTTTTCTGCACATGCTAATATTAAGAGATCTTGAATATCTGTCAAGGCTGTCCTGAAATGTTGTCAATACTTTTTCTCTTTATTTAAAAAGTTTTTGCCCAAGGATGTATATTCTATAAAAACTGTAAAAATACTTGCACCCCCTTCTGCCGCACCTTAAGTGTATTTTGTTGAGGAACTAACATTGAAAATTCTCTTCTAAGCCATCGCCATAAAATGATAAAGTTTATGCGATTGGCTCATATACCCTTTAGTAGTATTGTTTGCACGCAACAAACACAAAATAGAATTCAAAAAATATACATCACTGATTTTAGGATTTAAGGCGTTCATCCATCCTCCACGCTAAAGATATAGTCGCCAGTAAAGAAAAGGCAAGATTTTGATTTAAATCCAGGCCAAATATGCTCAGGGTGAATTTATAATCATTTCCCACTATCCCACCATGTAAAAACGAATATATATTCCTTAAAAGTTACCTTTATGATCTCTAACTAATATAAGTGGAAATTCTATACAAATAGTAAGACTTTGTGAAAAGTAAACCCATCAATTTTTTTAAAATTCTGTTAGATTTTTGGAAACTTATTATAGTTTTAAACAAATATTAACTATTTAAAATAATATTCATCCATGTTTATAGCAGAATATATTTAAAAGAAGATCTAAGATAAATAATTATGTAGGCTTGATTGCTAAAAGTTTTATTTATACATCTACCTCTATCAACAAAGTTTCAGAGTATAGAATATTTATTTTACTTCCAAACCACTCAACTCTCCTCTCTTTGTCTTGAAACAGTACACTAATTACGTATGTAATTAATGGCATACCTAACAAGTTTCTATGTAAGTAACACGACTCGAATGAGATAACATTATTTGGGGCGTCCACAAGAGATCATTAGATAGTTAGGCCTAAGTCATAAGTGATTAGAAGGAGGAGCGGAAACATATTGTAAGCGTATTCATTTGTCTGGCGCTCGCAACCCGAAAACTTTTCTAGGTCACGTGTTCCAGAACGGTTTTTCCTCCTTGATTGTCTATACTGTGCTCTTCGCCCAAACTACGTGAGCTGGGTTTCTTGTATGAAATATCGTACAGACCTGACATTTATTGCCTTCTAGAATATAAATACGGCAAACGTTACCGAAAGACAGAGGTTCTGTCCTCTAGCTAGCTGGACCGTCTACCAAATTTTCGCAGGGGGGCTTTAAAATATTTTTAGGTGTAAGAATTTGGTCTCCATAGTTTTATAATATGACTATAAAATTAATGCAGTAAGAAAATTGATAGTAATATTTGATTAAAACACCTGTTTGAAAATAGTCTAGTTAGTTTATTGTAGGCATAGATTTAGAATGTTTTATTGTTTTAGAGAAAATATATTTATTTCTCAACCATGTCTAAGTACACGTTCATACTATATACAATTATATAAACATTAATTGGCCTAGCTACCCGCTTCGGTGGCCACATGTTCTATCGTACTACTTCACAGTAGACCAGAGAGCCGATGATGGGGAGATAGAGGTTTGAATCTCGGTCGGGTGAACTGGGGGTGATTTTTCCTAAAGTTTGTCATTTTCCCTCCACGAAATGTGGGTTCGCTTCCTCTGAATTCAACCTTCCCAATTCCTAATCCATTAGAGTAGTTAGTCCTAACCAGAACGGGTAATAAGACGCGGTGCTAAATAAAAGTAAAATAAATAAAATGATTAATAGTAGAGTTTAGTTAAAGTATTGTTTATTATATACATTAATTATTAATGATAGATAATTAACATTCTAGGCTGGTTAAAATATTTTAGTACATGCATTAATTAATATATTAGGATTAAACATTCCAAGCTAAAGAATATTTTGTTATATGTAGGCCTATTAATTATTAATACCATACAAAATAATTTCGGGAGAAGCGTAGTCGTTTTTACAAGGAACACTTCCTAATAAGTTAAAGTAATTTAAGAAGGTTTCTATGATTAGAACAGCAAAATTCTGGAAATAATGTAACGTGTGTGGTTGTGATATACCGATACTTAGTTTAGTTGGGCAACTTAAATAAGTAGAGTCCTGCCCTTCTTTCTCAAAGATGTAATTATTGTGTAATACAGATGCTGCTTTTTGATTTTGATAACTATAATAATGACCAAACTATTCATTTGATTCAAATTTGTTTTACTACATAGATATATAATAAAGTATAATAATATGATGACAAACAAATTAATATTTTTAAATTACTTCTAATAAAAAACTTACTTCATAGTAATAACAAGTATTTGTTCAGCATTAATCGACTATCTATAATTAGCAGTAGTTTTTGTCAATCTTTCTTTTAGTTTGGAAAGTACGAAATCAAATGACTTTTTAATCATATTATATAAATATTCTAAAAATATATCATCATAGAAGCGAGCTTGACAATGTAAGTTGTTAAATTCAGTAATCTCTTATTAAATTCATGAATTGATTAGGATCTATAAACAACAAGATATATTATTTAATTTTAGAGCTTTTTTCTAGTGTTATTAATTTTCTAAAGGGTTTTGACAGTGACGTGATGTAACAACGCACTTTAACACTGCATTGAGACTGCTGTTGACTTGACTATGGCATTGAGCTTTTAGGGTAGGTTAGGTTAAGTTATGTTAGGTTAGCTTAGTTTGAGGACAATCAAATTTCCAAGTGTGAAGTTGCACAGCTGTTAATTCCAGTAGCCTAAGCATTCTGCAACCAAACAAAAGAAGGAAACAGACACTACTTTTTACGGCAAATAGGAATTACGCTCTTACGTACCTGCCTTCCTTTGTACCCCAATCGTTTGCCCTGTTTTGTACCCACTTTTAGCTGCGCTTTTATGTACCCACGCTCATCGGTAGCATATTCCCCGGAGTTCCCATTTCAAAGAATTTTTAAACCTTTCAGGTTAAGTACAAACTACATTCCATTTTAATGAAGCAATTGAATGTAATGTATCACCATGACCAGTCCATTTATCTCTACCCTATGTGTAAAAGAAAAAGGTCTGGGGTTGAATCCCACCTGAAATCCAAAATAACACCTCAGTGTTCATTAGCAATTAAATATGCACTTTTATTTCACTTTCCCAAGACTGCAAGCTGAAGATGTGCTCTAGGGGTGGTTTTTATCACCAAATAACTTCACTTTTGTTTGCTTGTATCTCAGTAGAAATTAAATGGTGTAGTAATTATTTATTTTATTTTTCTCATTCCTATCTATTGGGTTAAGTTATTAATATCCCTTGTTTTGAAAGTTAAGGCTAAAACCAAAACTAGCTTTCAGTTAAATTTTATTTTCTAGTAGAATATTGTATTTGCTATATATAGATATATTGGGGGTTATGATAAATATATTCACCCCTATTAAATCACAAAAGGAGAAAACAACGCATAAATAAAGTTTATCCAAGGCTTTTACCCTAATAAATGTATCGTCCATCTGCGAAAAGTGTTTTATGTGTATCTTTTTTTTTTCTCACCATTTTATAGTGACCAGATCTCTCTCATGTCTGCTCTGAAATTCCGTTCTTTCTCGCCCTCTCCCCCATAGTCACACTGTTTCTTTGTTTGCCTCAACATCACCTCGATTATCTCTTCTTCTTACATCTCTTTCCTTTCCTTCCTTTCACACACACGTTCCATGTTATAGTCCGACGCACACTATGTCTCAATGTTTTCTTGTAAACACATCTGTTTCGCACACACACACACACACACACACACACACACACGAACACACACACGAACACACACCGTAACCTCTTCTACACTATTCTTTCTCCAGCAACGGGTGCTTCCAAGTCGTAACAGAAGCACACTCACACACATACACACACACATACATACTCATATCCGTGTCAAAAATGGGTGGGGTTGAAAAAGAATAAAATACTTGGGGTGATACAATTTTTTTTCAAAAAAAAAAAAAAAAAACTTTTTTCCTTAACATCCCCCAAATCCCAAAACACATTCAGTTCAAAAAGAACGTTTTGGATGGAAGAAGTGGGGTGTGGTGGTAGAGTCTAAAGTTCAAAAAAAAGGAACACCTTGGAGTCGGAATTACAAGTTGTTGCTATATATATATATATCTGTTCAAGTTGAATTGGTGGAGTTTTGGAGCTATGGGATAAAATATCTTCAAGTTTAGGAAGTTGTTGATATAACCTTGTACTTGTGAACTTAACACTTGTACAAGAAAATTGTGTGGGAAGTCCAAAATATGAAAGTTAGGTTTTAAAATCACATATTATCTACCAAAGTAGAGTTGTATGCATTTCTCTTTTATATACTTTAATATTTTTTTGCTTATTTTTAAGGTTATTTTTTTTAATTTATAGTTGAATTTACGAGATAATGGATTTTTTGGTATTTTTAAATGACGTAAATATAATTATATGTATATACATATGTTCGCAACATAATTATATTAATTGAAAGTAAGGAAGTCAATAATATCATTGATTCGAAAAGTAAAAACAAAGAGGAATTAAGAAATATAGTAGAACCCCACTCGGGGGTTAAACAAAACGCTAAGGAATCATTCTTATCTAGATGTATTTTTGTTGATCAAGTAGCTTGGTGCTTGTATCCTGCCATGGTTTACTAAGATGTATTTTTTTCCTAAATGATCTGTAGACTCTATATTCAAAGGATATTTAACATATTCCTTCTAAACCCTACCTTTCCTTAATCCTGATATTATTGGTGTAGTTATTCGTACAGCCTGGACGGGTAGTAAGACTTGAAAAACTTAAAAATAATATAATACTTTTGTAATCTATAATTTAAGTCACAAATAATTTTTTTAACACAAGCCTTAAAGTATAAGTAAATGTAGTAGTGTAAGGTGAACCAGTAGCCCACTAAACTGATCTTGCCATTTTTAATAAATCATTAAAATTTATATTTATTAAATTTCATTCGGCTACACTTTATTGCACATATTTTTATAACCTTCATAAGCGGGCTTGTTTTTGAAATGAAGGACAGAGGGTGTAAAAGAGAGAAAGTATTCATTTCACAGAACAACTTTTATATCTAAAACCTTATTAATACTCCAGCAAATACCTTTTTTATTTTCCAATAATTTAAGTAGGAGTGTGTGAAGCTTCAGAAATGTTGACCTAGCTTCATTTAATCGTTCGCTTCAACTTCAATAAGAGGGTAAAATTCTGGAATCCACAATTTATGAGGCTTAACCTAAAAAATGTATTAAAGTTAAAACAAACATTTTTGTTTACATTTTTTAATTTTTCTGCTGTTGTTTCCATATTAAAATGTATTGATTATGTTTTCAGTATAGCATTTTATAAATTATATTTAATACATAAATTTATATAGCTACGCAATTTTTATCTAACATTAAACTGTTAGTTAAATATTTGAACTTTGATTCGGCTTCGTGACTATCTCATACTTATTATTCGATTTGAGTTCACTTCGAAAGACAAAGTGGATTTCACACACTCCTAAATTAAATATGACAAAAACATCTTTTAAACATAATATAAAGTGTAATTTAATAGTATCATTATATTCTAGTAGATGGCATCATAATTTGAGTTAAAATTGAAGTTTCCTCACATTTACCTGTAACCGTTATATATTATAGTAGACCTTGGGCGATTTGGGGTAGAGTGCTTCCCTCAGAGCCCGATATCTTGGGTTTAGATCCAACTAGGGTTGACGGATTATTCTTGATTGATAAAAATCCGTAGCACAACTTCCTTCGGAAGCAGGCTAAGCCTTTTGGACCATGTCGATTGTGGCATGTAGAAGAACCCCGGAAGGTATGTGAAAAACCTATCCAGCAAAATTAGTAGGCTTTTTCGCTTCGCTCATAAAGATTCTTGTGTAATTATATAATAATAAGTCAGTTTAGAAAGTATACATTAAATACATAAAATAAATAAATAATTGAATTTGCTGAACCACACTAAAATAAACAATAACCAACAAAAGGGTCGACCTATTATCAACACACCAACAATTCAACCAGCTTTTGTCAAGAGGCTAAGGATTACAGATAGATCTCCTCTCACTTAATGACTTTTATTTAATTTAGAAGAAACAGGATTGGTTTACTCAGATATTCTATAACAACAAACAATATTAGTAAATATGTTTACATTCCATATTAAAATAATTTTTTTAAAACCACCATTTTGTCTAGCTAAATTATTTCCCGTTGATTTAAAAATAATCTATTATTTTTTCTACATCCTCATTTTAAAATTAAATTATAATATTTATAGCAATTAAGTTTACAAACATTTATTCCTATAGTATATCTCATAATATCCAGGAGAATAATTTCGTATGTCATGTCTTTATTTATTTAAGAGCTTATATTTTGACTTTTAAACTTGAAGTTTAATCATATAAATCAAATTCGATCAAAACAATAAATTAGTTTTTAATAATAAGATGTTGATTTTTATATTATCATCGTAAATTTGTTTCTCACTCTCCTCCTAACCATCTCTTTAGAGTTACGACACTTTCATTCTGGGGGCAATATATATATATATATATAAATATATATATATATATATAATATTATATATATATATATATATATATATATATATATATATATATATATATATATATATATATATATATTCTATTTGGAGATTTCTTCATGTTATTACATTTACTAAAATAATTTCTTTTTTATAACTTATTATTGTATACACTACTACATATTGTATATTCTACATAGTTTCTCTCAGCATACACTATATTTCATACTCTATAAAATAGATAAAATATTAAAACATTATTATTACTATTAATTCTTTTAGATCCCGATGTGGAACATAGGGCCACCACAAAACTTGCCTCTCTGGCTCTTCCTAAATTTCAGTTTCTGTGATAGGTTAATTTAGGTAAATCGCATATCAGCCAACCCACCATTTTGATTTCTACGAGTGCCGAGAAAGAGCCTACCAATTTTGACGGAAAAGTGACTTCCACATACCTTCCATACTTAAAATATATAGTATTTAATAAATCTAATAGGCTTATTTATTATTGTTAAATAAATATTTGGTTTTTCAAATTTTATTTTAGCTTTGTTTTTAAAGACATAGCAAGAGAGAGCATATAGATTTTGAGCCTGGATTTTTAGTGTTCTTGTAGAACGGTACATACCATACTTATTAAGTATTCTCATTGTGAGATAAATACATTTTAATATCATAAGGATTTAAAACAATTTAATAATATTTTAAGAGTTTCAGTAATATCAATCATAGCTGAATCGTTAAATTTGTTAAAATCTAAACAACCGAGATCCAATATTGATGTCACTTATGAAACATCCTATGTTTTCCAGGTTTGCCATCTTTTTCAAATCAGGACGATAAATAACGCTTGTGCCTAGTGCCCCTTTCCTTCCAGCTTCACCCACAACTATCACCCCCCCCCCCCTCCTATAACCCCTTACACACTCCTGTTTGTGCTGAAAGGTGTTGGATGTACGTGTATGTATGTGTGTGTGTTTTTTGGATGGCAAAAGGTTTTTAGAGGAAGAGGGGAATAGAAGAGAGACTAGCTTCCGTGTGGAAGAGGGGTTAACACACGTGACGTGTGATCCATATTAGTATTGTGTGGGTGGGGGGGGAGGGATGTAATCAATATTTATTTGTTCAGGACACCAGGGCATTTATCAAGCACTGATGAAAATAAAATAAAATATACGTGAGAATGTTTCAGCAACGAAAAAAAGTAAATACAGTACTGAAAAAATGTAGCTTCACTAATACAATGGAAGATAGTTAAGGCTTATATCAATTGTAGTTTTTTTTAATCCATCTAAATGTTAGGAAACGATCAGGAACGTTATTGGTGTAATTGTGGTAAGAATGGTACATCCAACTGTTCCAAGCTATATTCATATTGATATATATTAAAATAGCCCTTTTTATTGTTACAGTTGGTAGTTTAGAACAAAATTAATAATCCAATTTATGTTTTTGGTAAATATTAGTAGGAATGAAGTTAGTTTGTTAAATATTTGTTCCATGATATTATAAAATTAACAATTAATGTTTTATTTATAATAAAACCATAATTGAGCATTCTGCAAGTATTTTAGCTAAGAATATTTAGGCTGTTGAGATCTGTCACATGAACGATACAGAATTGCAGAACAATTTTCATATGATAATACTTTTAGAAAAAAAAAGTTTTTTTTTTGCGCCCAACATTGATAAAATTCTAAGATAAACTAAGCCCATTTTACAGGAATTTATAATTTCTGTCAAGGTTGACAGTGTATAAAAAATTACTTGTATAAAATATCTCTAGACAATATTATATCTGTCAATTTAAAATTCCTCATATGGAAAGAGGAATGTATACGTAGATGATTACTACCGATGGATAATCTTGAGGATATTAATTATTATTTTTGTAATATTAATATTTAATCTGTACTTTCTTAATTGCCAGATTATACAAACCAAATAATTAATAAGTAACCTAATAATAAACAAATTATCATCTGATCACCAATACCATTTAATATTTAGAATATATATTAAGTTAATTTAGTCTGCACTTTTTGGTGTAGAGGTTGAAGATAGATTCCCTGTTAGGTTTAATTGTTTGTTTTTTTATTTACTTATTTCTGATTCTAACTTTCATTCAAATGTGTATATATTTCATATCTTAATCATCCCTATTCCACTAGTATAACTAAATTTGAGTATTCCAGATATTTTGTAAGATACTTCAACTGGCTATTATAAATGTGTAGATTGTCCTTGGAATCGAATTAAAAGTCCTTTTATAAGTAAATGAACACACAAAGACTGAGCTAAGTTTTCGTTTAATTAGAGGATTGTTTGGCATGTATATTAAATAGTACCAGGTCAAATCCAGATTTATTACTCCAATTTGATAATAATTTATCTTTCCTTAATATTTCGGAAAATAAAATGTTTTCTCATGTGGGTTGGTCCATATCAACCAAACTTTCACCAAACCATGTTTTATTTTATATTTTTATTTCCTAGACTTATTTGTTTTATTATATATGGTTTTATTTAATTTTGATTTAATTTAAATTTTTTGAATTCCAATATATTCCATGATTACATTTTTAACGTAGTGTAAATTTATTTATGTTCAATTTAAGCTCAAATAAGTATTAATTTTAAAAAAAGAGGCTCTTATTTACTAAACAAAGTAGTTAGGTGTATATGTTATGTTTAATCTAATTAGCCCACTCTTATTTTGATCTACATAAATATTAAACACCACATATATTTGATTTATTAAATTTTTTATAATACAATAAATCTTAATTAAATCACAAACAACAGATAATAGTCCTAAATATTTTGATGAGAATTTTTTAAAATTAAAACTTGTATTAAAATTAGTTTGCATATAAATACAATTAATTGAACAGGGGACTTGGTGATCTAAGGGTAAGGTGTCATACTTCTGTGGTAGGGGTCTGGAGCTCAAATCCCAGTCCCAGCACAGATTTATTTGATTACCAAACCTCCGGCAAAGTGTGTGCTTTCACGCTGGGTGAATGTGTAAAATCCAAGGCCCCCACCGTGGTTCGGAATCCACGTCTAAACTATATTTCCCCATAATTTAAGAGTATAGCTTTGAGAAAGACGAACTCTACGCTCGATCAACATCTCAATAAACTATTTACTTCCAACTTCCCACAATACATCTCTTCACTTACATACTCAACTCTAATAATAATTTCACCACTCGTTCACAAGAAAACTCTACTTTAGCTATTCCTCTTCCTGATTCCAATCACAACTCAAATTCTTTAACTGTATCGCCCTCTAATTTATGGAATAACCTACCATTGGTATAAATACATTGGAACTGAATGTCTTAAGCGCAAAACTTGCAAATAATCTGCGTGTGAGAGATCAGTAATGGTAATGAAGGATGTGAAATTTGACGAACATTCTTGTGTGTATGTGTTTGTATGTGCACGCACGTGTGATATTGTATCTTTAAAATAAACTCATAACTCTAATAAATATTAAACATATTTTTACTGTGTTTCCATTTGTCACAATATACATGTATTTAGCTCTTGCCTAATATGTCATTATATAAGAATTAAATAGCCAAAACTATTATGTAAGCTTTTATTGAGGATTTACTCCATCTAGATATCATAAACTCTGCCTTAAATTATTAGTGAAGAATTATCCTGAATACGGGGCGATTCCTAGATAGCTCAGTGGTTAGAGCATTGGCGTACCATGCCAAACATCATGGGCTCGATTCCAGTGTCGAGGTCTCATTTTTCAATTTTCAAATATGTCATTAAATGTTTTGTTTTTATGTGTATTATTTTTTTTCTTCTATTTTAATTGTATTTTTGGATAAGTATAAGTAAAGAGAGTAGTCTTAATTTCCTCACTAAATTCGATTATTTGTACTATTATTATTGTTATTATTAATAATATTATATAAATATGTGTTGGATTCTTTTGTATCAAAAAAATGTTTAAACTAAGACTATTGGGATTGTATTTAAATATTTTGCAGCACAACCCTTGAGTATTCTTTGTAAAAGTACTATTAACTTTTGATTATTTAAAAAAATCCTTATTCGATAGTCTCTTAACATAATGTATAGTATTCCAAGAAGATTTTATTTGTATTTAATTCTATCAATATTGAAACCCAAGTAAAATCGTTTATTCTATCTCGCAGGGATTGATTAATTGTTCATTTCTCTTTTTAAAATTAAAAAATTGTATATAAAGTGAGTTTATAAATAATTTATTAATCATATTTATCAAATGACTTTATTATGAACCTTTAACTTATTTACCTTTCACGTCATTTTTGCGAAACGTCTGGGTAGATACTGTTTTAAAAGCTGGATAGCATCCAAATGTCCAGCCCACCACATGTTCCAGCTTTTTCCGAGTGTTTCCAGACAAGCACTCTTGAACACTTTGCCAAAAAAAAAGCGCTCCCTGAGAGGGTGGGTCAAGCACAAATCTGTCCATCTTCATACAAGGGGTCTGCACTTGACCAAGTCTGCATTCTTAATCCTACCCATTTCATGGTCCATTAAATTTGGCAATTAGTTTTTTAATTTATATTAATATAGTACGTATAAATGGCTTCGCAGATAGGTGTTAATTTTTACTATGAATGGTCAATTTTAAATATTGATTTAATTTGATTCAATCTTAGATTAATAGGGTCCACTTGTCATAACATTTAATAATATTACTACTACGATTACTACAGGTAGTAATAATAAATAGTGAGGAATGCCAGGCCTCCACCGTGGTTCGGATTCCACGTTAAACTGTAGGTCCTCCATTTCAATTCACATCACCCTACATTACACATATAGCGTAAGTGCGTATAACCCGAACGGGTAGTAAGTGCCGGTGCTATAATAATAATAATTAATAATTAATATATATAATAAATAATAAATAGACATTACAATACTTTAAAATTTATCATACAAACGGTGACGCGTTGGTGATAGGCTTAAAGGGAGAGTATTATTTAAGTAGCATCCCTAATAAAAATAATATTTGAGACTTCTTTTTTTGATTATTGAGATATGATCATTGTTGAGCTTTAATATTAAAGCTTGTCGAGAGTAGGCACATCCTAGATAATGCTTGTCTACTTTCGGATTACATCACCACTCTTCTGCTCCTCCATACACAAAACTCATACACTAACCCCCTAATGTAATCCTTTGCACCACGTTGACTTGAATTTTAAAATAGATTTTGAGTGCTTCTGATTTCAAGGAGATATGATTCCATTATTTTTATCATCAATTTTTTAGGTTGATATTTACAAACCACTCTTTATGGATGTCCCAAATAGCCTGAGTTATGTACATTTTAATAATCACATTACAAACAACTATTTTAAGATAAAATTTAGTATTTGTAATATTGTTTAGATTTTTTAAACTAGACAACCAATTTTTTTGTTTTCTTTGTTGCAAGAGGGATTGCTAACATAGTAGTTTGTAATTTGATGGCAAGAAGACATGTGCATGAATTAATTTACCTTTTGTCGAATATAATATGTGATAGTTTCAAAGATAATTTTTTGAGCAAAATAATTATTAATAATTATATTATACATAATAAGTCACATAGTCACGTAGTTGAATTGGTACAACCTAACCTTAGTTTCTTGTATCTTTGACGATGATCAATTCAATTATCTTAATTATTCTTTAAAAAATTGAATTTAAAGTTTATATTTTATAAACTAGGCGATGTAATTATTATTGCACATGATTCTGAAAGTGTTTTCCTCCTATTGTCTTGAAAGGCGATGAAGTAATTAATACATTTTTATTTTAAATATTTTACATACTACTTTATTTTAAATTACCACGTTCAGTTAGTTTAAGTTTTCATTACTATTTAAGTAATTGTAATATTAAGTGCTAACTTCGAGAAAGTTTCTTCAAATTAAAAAAAAATCAGCTTGTTTTTAACTAATCTCGTTTCGCGCTTAAAAGTTAGTATATTATTTTTACTAAATAAACGTTACCTTGTCAATTTCATTTTACCATCTTTAACTTTTATTTCAACATAACTGTAAAGTTCCAAGTAATGCGTTAAATTTTGTAATACAAAAGTTATGAACATTCTTTAATCTTGCATATTATTATTTTGTGTGCTTTTATAAGACCAGTGATCTAGTTTTCAGAGCTACTGGTCACAGATTCATTTGTCTCTGGTTCAATTCCTGGTAAATACAGATTTATTGGGAGGCAGTGGGTCTAGAATGGGGTCAACTCAGCGCCGTAAGGACAAATGAGGAGCTGCTTGAATAAAAAAAAATGTGGATCTGGTTTATAAAACTGTGAACCGTTTCTGGAAGGTTTGTGTAGTACTAAACACATGACACCCTCTTTCTACGTAATTTTGTTTTATCTTCGCCAGCATACAGCGTATGGTAGTCTGGTATGTGGCTCATTGTAAGCTGAAGCCATGTAATGGAATATTCTATATTTGAAATATATGATTACATATATTCTTTTGATGTTTTATTAACAATGCACTCTAGATATTCCTGTAAAATAAATAAAAACGAATTATATTGTGACTCGCGATAGTATGTACTTACGTAGGTATTTTAAATTTAAGCATAGTTTTCTTTTATGATTTGTAAGCCATAAACATATACTACTGTGTTTTCAGATTAACTTTAAGTGTACAGCTCATTTAATTTTGGGAGTTACTTAATTTTAAAAATCTCATAGTTAGGAAAGTTCCTTGAAATGGTAAACTAGCTCAATTTAATCACCCTAACACTAGAAATACACTTATACAATTATATTATATATAACGTACTTTGGTCCTACCTGATATCTTAATCTCAGTCTGTTAAAATAAGACATCATTCCTGTGGAGTTACGATCGTCTTGCTTGACAATATTTGGAAGGCAAACCCATTTTGTGTCAAGTGCCGTCTACAGTAATTGCCTATTTATCTCTTATCATCATCTCTTTCTGGTCCTCTCCTTGCATTCATTATTCAACCCAAGGCTCAAGAACAAGCTTCCTCTTGAACCATACCTTCTTTCGAAGACCTACTTCCCGGAAGATGGTGCCCTAGTTTTCAGAAGCAGACTTGCGTTCCTGCGAGGAAGAATGACTTCTACCTACGGTTGCCATGAAATGGTAAGGGACAGGAAACGAAGCACAAACAAGAGTTCAATCCTCTCTTAACAGACTGTTTATACGCCTTCTTATATCACCTCAAGTTCTGAAAATAGGTCATGGCTCCTTTGTGTTGTATCTAATATTAGTGCTGATGACTATAACAATAGCTTTATAAGTTGTACTGTCAATAGCTGGTACATTATTAATTTAATTGGGTCCTCAACATAGATTAAAAAGTTACTCAAAAGATGCTTCTTATTCAGCTGCCTTGCAAATATGTTTGGCCTATCAAACAATTAAAGACAGATTTACATCTCTTATAAAAATTTCATAACATTGTCGAGAGGCGGAAGAATTGTGGGTTGTTTTATATCATTTTATACAGTTAGTAAAGGTCAAAACCTATCAAAGATTTTTCTAATCTATAAGGTGATATTCTTGAAACTAAGCATAGTTTATTAATGCACATTAAGGTGCAGGCCTACTATTTCATGTCATAATAAACAGATACATCTTACTCTCCATTGTATGATGTACAACGTAAAATACTGGGATCATGATCAAATTTGCGCTAACGAACTGTTACGTTCAAGTAAAGTATATAAAGATTGGGTGTAGTCAGTACTCTTTCATAGTAGATTTAACGCATTGTAATCTTGCGAACAAAACACAGACAATGATATATCAAGTTCTGAAACAATGTATTCAACCAAAAAAATCATTTGTGGTTAAGTAAGCGTCCAATACTTGCCCTAGATGATTGCTGGAGCAACAAAGTATGGCTTAAGAGGAGGCCAAAATGTATTGCTACTTGTGAATTATACAACATTAAAGCTATCTTCCCAATTTAATATAATAAGTCAACAAATGAGGTACTCAAAACATTGTTAAAGTCATTCGCAACACTAATGGCTGACAAAAGCTTGTGATATACACTTCCCTTAGCGTAAATAGCGTGAAATTACTCCTTGGAATACTTGTTATATAATGCAGCATCATGGCTTATTTTCCAAACCAACATGATATCCATTAAATTTTAAGAGTGCGTGTACTCTTTTTGAGTCGGTAAATAAGCGTACTCCAGCTTTTAACTTATCATGACCAAATAAAATGCATTCGTTTTGAAATTTTTTCATAACTAGTCAGTGTTCTCCAAAAAGTGTTGCCATTCGGTGGCATTATAGCATTTCAATATAGCTATGTTGAGGAGTTTAAAACTTTTCAATATTAGAAAATTTGTGCAACAAACATTGATTTGCAATCATATTAAAAAAAGTGTGAAAAATATTAAGAGCCCCCTCGCCACCCTGGTAATCATATTTAGAATTTCTTTTTTCAGGCTCTGGAGATGGAAATCCTACCTTTATCTCACATTAAGATTATTGCTATCATGGCTCGAAACATTATTTGTAAAGTAAGAAAACACAAGTTTGAAAATACAGGCCTACAGTATGTGGTTTGTTCCTCTTACAGTCTTTTGTCAGTGGAACTGCTTGTTCTAAAAGAACAAAGGAAAGGACATACTCCCCCACCCTTAGGCCTCTATCCAAGTGTCCTCACACTCCGCTTTGTATTTGTGCCAGGAAGCTAATCGTGTCTCTCCTCCCTTCCCCTGACAGGATGTTCTCGACTACACCACTGATTGCGGTAATACCCCAACCCCTAAGGGGGTGATCCAAGCTACGCCCAAGGGGAGAAACTTCTCCGATTTACTTCTTAACCTTCATTGAGAGACCCTAGAGCTGTATATTGGGGTCACAACCTCAATTGAGGAAAAGGGAGGGAGGGAGGGAGGGGTTATGAGGAACAAAAGAGATAGGGTAATTTAGAATGAAAAAATGTGCCCACCATAATTTTTGGTATTATTTTAGTAATTACTATGTTGACGCTTAGAAATAAGATTTGTACTTATTTTGAGATAGGTTTATTTTAAACATTTCGTAATCAATTTAATTATGAATGTCTATAAATTATTACTTGATAGTGTTATATTTAATTAACTACGATTTGTTGGACCGAATTTCATATATGTCTCATTCCTAACATTGATATTTCCTCATTATTTATAGACTATAATCAGTTGATTATTTTCTATATATTAATTTATAAATATTGCTGACAAATCGATTACTAAACTTAACTAACTTTTCTTTTTGAACATGGTGTTTTTTTTAGCACACGGGATTTATTCTGATCCCTTATTAAACTCAAGGCACAACATATTTTAGATAGGAATGGAGAGTCAGTAAAATAAAAATTATAATATATCAATAATTAGATATAGTCGATAAAATTGTCTATTACTTTACGTGATCAAAATAGATCTAGGTAGTATGAAAACAATGTCCTTAGGAAGAAGATATTTTGTCCAAAAAGGAATGAAGATACATTATGACAGTAGGAGGTTACATAATGTAAAGTTATATACCATGTAATCATCACCAGACATTGTTAGGATTTTAAAATCTCGCAGATTATGAAGGAATGACATTCAGTTTGAATGGAAGAAATTATAATCGTGTTCACGGTATTTATTGACTGATAAACCCAATGGGAAGCGACCATTGGGAATACCTAGATGCGGATGGGACGATAACATTAGAATGGACCTGAAAGAGATAGGATTTATTGAGGTGGATTAGATAGAACCAGTTGAAGATAGGGGTGGATGGCTTTTTGTTTTTTATAATGTGGCAATGAACCTATCAATTTCTAATGCCATAGACTGTACGTAAGTAAACAATGCTTATATGCTTCAGATAAATTATGGTAGTTCTTCCCTTATAAAAAAAATCATCCATGGATGAGCCCACAATCAAACTTTACCGATTGAGTGTCCGCCAATGCTACAGATGATAGGGCCTGCATTATGATATAGGGGTCATGTGATCAGCACAACGAACCCCTCAATCATTAATCTCAGGTTTATAGACATAAGCCACTACTTTCCCGTCCAAGTAGCCCCTCATGAGTTTGAGTTTGAGTTCAACACGCTTCTTCACAGAAACATTCTTGAAGTGTCGGAAACCAAACCCGCTACCTCTGGATCTGTAGCCAGTAACATCAACTACTAGACCACAGAGCAGATCAATTATTTACTTATGTCCTAAATAAATGCGTCATGATTGTTTAAATGTATTTATTTATGATAATATTCCATTTACATCCGTTTACCTTTATATTCTTTAACATTAATGGAAATCTGAGATAGACTGTATGGGTGGTAAGATGCCACGTTTATGAAGAAAAAGCACACACACAAAAACATAGCCAATGTCATGGATATTCTTTGAAAAAAGATTTAGTTCCAAAAGGTTCTTAAATTGGATTACCTAATCCTTTCGCAATATTCAAACGCATTGTTACGTTAAAGACACCTACGTCCTCCTACACATTAAAGACATGTGATGGGCTGCAACATATTAGTATTACATTCACGTCTAGCATTGATGAAAACCCGTTATGATATCAAACCTTATTTTCTAGAAGGCGTAAGGTGAAGATGTAGGCAGGTGAGACCGATCCATGTTCGACTAATTTAGAGACACGTGATTAATGATTCATGACGCCGATACTTTAACTAAGAGCCCACTCAAAACATGATTAACATAGAAACCCGCTGGGAGAGAGTTTGATCGGAATCTTAGTGTCAGAATTATTTAGTGTTACGCTTGCTAGAAGAGGTATTTTAAAATATTCAATTAGCTCTTTGCGGTAAAATTATTTTAAAATTTCACAACCAATTAAATACAAATTTAATTTCAGATATTAAAAAAAACTTTCTTAAATTTAATCTCAGGTATTAAAAAAAACTGTATTTTGTATTCCAGTTTATGATGAGGCTTAAAATATATATAAAACATGTATGTATAGTTAGTAATAATAGGAAAATATAATATTATAACAGTATAATATGTTTAATTTACTATTTGTGGTGCTGCGTCATAAACCAATAAGTGTTACTTTTAGGGATATATTAGAATTAATTAAAAACCCGCTTTTGCATCACTCTCGCTCTAGGCTGGACTGCCGATGACAGGAGATTGAGGTTCGTACCCCGGATCGCACAATCCGAATGGTTAATGAGATTTGGTGCTAAAATAAAATAACAAAAACCACTGTTAGTGAATCACATTTAGTAAACACCATATTAAAAGAGTGTTTTAACAAATACGTTAGCAAGACAAAATATGTTTTCATATAAAAGTCTGATCATATTGTTAGTTTAAGCAACTTCATACCTATTAATCTATAGTAAATATGATGAAAAGATTTATAATTAAATGTGAAATTGGATATTAATAGCCGTACAATGAAGGAATAAGCTAATACAAATTAAATAAATAATTTTAAGAACCTTCCGTTATGGTTTTATATGAAATAATTTGTTACAATATTATAAAATTCTGGACTAGTTTTTATGTTTTTAATAATAGATTGATTTAATATAATGACAATGAATGGTTAAAATACTAGAAGTAGAGTGATATATATTATATATTTTATAAATAATTGGTGTAGAAAATACTTTTACAAAAGTCAAGTGAGATTGATTAGTAGCCACAATTTTGAAGATTATTTAAAAAATAATGGTACCATTTAAAAAAATATATAGTTAATATAATATATAATTCTTACCTTCTTAATCAAAGATAAGTTATTTTGATCGTGAAAAGTTCGATCTTGATATTATGATGATTCCTAACCTTTTATGTGAACATTTTAGAAAACATTCTAAATAATTATTTAGTAAGGAGTGAATAAATATAAGCTAAAACTTAGATATTGTCTATATATAGTCCTATATTTTCATCCTTGTGTCAAACTAAATTTGTATTGTAATTTTTAACATGTTAGTAATGATAGTTTGACCATTTGACTCTTTTAAATACACTAATTATTGAGTCATTGAAATATTTTAATTATTATGAAATTTTCTATATATGATATTCCAAGATTATAAATAGCTTGTCCAGGGTCTTTTAGTTGTATATATTTTTTCATGAGTATTCACATTTATAAAATCTTAAATTTGAAATCATATGTTTCTGAATTCTTTAAATAACAATATCTTAGTCTTAAATAATAGTTTTATGTGAAGACAAACCCAAAAAATTGGGTTTTAAGATTATTTCTGTCGCCGTGTCTGTCTCTCTCTCTCTGTCTATCCCTGGTCGTGGATCTGAAATGATAGGATGAATTTTGTTCATACTTAATGTATGGATTTTATAAAGCTATACCACAAAAAAATATGTTCTTACCCTAGCCCTTCAACTAAGAGTAGTTAACTGAAGAGTCATTTTTTGTTACATTAAAATATTTCAAAAGTGGCTCTGATGATTATGTTTAAAATGTGTATATCTGGTATTTGATAGGCATGACAAGTAGTGGTGCATAAATGGTTTTTGGAACGGAAAGTTTTCTGATAGGCCATTTTTGAAAAATCAAAATATTTCTAAAAAGTATCCACCGATTTGGTTTTAAATGGGTATTTAAGGAGTGTTTGACATTAAAATTATCCCTGTATACTTGGTTTTGGGTAGATATTCTATAAAAGGGCTATTTAGTGATAGGTGACTTTTGAATATTCAACTTATTTTGAAAATGACAATTTTGCTTAAAATTAATAATTGGGGATTACTTGAAATTTAAATGACAAATAAACTTGTATATGTACTGATTTTTGGAGGGAAAATTTGGCCATGGATAATTTACTGATTACTTTTTAATTTGAGTATTTTAAAAATGTATTTGGTGATTTGGTTCATAAATTGGTATCTGTTAAGTTGTTTGCATTATAAATAGTTATGAATTTTTTTATATAAAAATCCTACAATAACATTTAACAACTACTTGATTTTTTTTTAAAATTAATATTTTTAATTTCTCTAAAAATCTGGTTAAAAATTAGTATCGGAGGACTTTTTTACATCATCAATAAAAATGTGTCTATATTTATCTAAAATAAATAAATTTAAGGGTAGTTTACTTACGAAGATTATATAAAATTTGAGTGTTTTTATTTAACCTTGAAGATTGAATTCATAATGATAATCTGGAAATGGTTTTTCAACATAAAGAAGGAAACTTTTTATTTTTACAAATAAATAGTTTTATGGTAACATACAAATCTATTATTTTTGAAAATTTGAGTTTTGTTAAATATATTTAAAAATATTTTGTTAAAAAAGATGTATAAATATAATACATAATGTGTTTATTGTAATCAACTAAGATGTGTTTGTCTGTATGATGAAACATATTTAAGGACAGTTTACTCCAAATCTTTGTTTGAAAATTATCTTGGAAGTTATAAAACACAATATGAGAAAGTCTATGTGATTGTGTCTTACAATTTATTTTTATTTCCCTTCTCCTTGCGGCAAATGATGAATCTGATACAGGAAATTTTTAACATGTCTCAGTCACGAATGCCATAATCAGGAAAATTTATAAATAAAAAATAAATAAGTGAACCCCCATTTTCTTTACATTTATTATATTTTAACTAGCGGTATACTTGTGATTTATTTGATGGGTGACTTTTTTTCCAAGCACCACGGACCACTAAGTAAGAATATACTTAAATAGAACTAAAATTGATTTAATTCATTATTTTCCTATCACAGGATAACCAGACTAACTTAGATTTAATCCTTGATCCATGTTCCTTCTGATGTCTGTCATGACACCCATTCTTCCTTTAAGAAAAATCAATATAATATGCCTTCCACAACAGTGGACACACAAGATATGGTATAAACATCATCTGGTCTGATTTTATGATGTCTGGGATTTAGGGAGTGAAAATCCCCAGCGTTTATCTTGATAAAAAACATCATAATCTTGGCGTGTATGGAACGTGATTCAAGGTAGTAATATTGCATTTATTATAGCAAAACATTCTTTAGACAAAATAAATGAAATATGGCTCAAATAGAAACATAACGCTTAGTTTTATTCACATGGTGATATCAACACTTCTTGAATATCAGTAATGAGCATAGTGGCATTAGAAGAGCAACTTTTTAATGAAGAGAAAAAGTTGTCACTAAATTTAAATACACCCTTGACAGATATTCAAGAGCTCTTTATGGTCACTATAATAAGAAAATTAGACTATGTTTCTACTGAAAGAATAATTGGTTTATTTTGTCGAAAAAGATTGTTACAATTTAAACTGAAAAATACTGCTCTTAGGTCACAGCCCTAACATTCAACCTTAAATAAATATCCACTCTACCTCTACGTCAATATGGTTTTGTCTTAACTATTTTTTTTTCTTATTCATTCATTATTTTCGTGGGTATTCCATATAGATAGTAAAATATGATAGATTTTTAAATATTTTTTTTATTAAATGCATATTAAATGGTAATATTCAAAACAGGTATCTCAGAATATGTGAGGCATCTTCCAGTGTGTGATAAATAGGCATCTTGACACTCAATTTTGCATTTTGTGTTCTCATCCATCGCTGTCTTGTTTCGTTTACTTTTCAAATGGAGTCGTGAATCTATTGCTCGCATCTGTGAAACGCTCCCATTCTTCGCTGTGGGCGCAGGAACAGCATTCGTGGTAAAATGGCATATGTCACACAAATATATATATATATATATATATATATATATATATATATATATATATATATATATAGCACTGCATCTCGCTATCCGTAAACATATGTACTAATGTGTTAGATGCGAGGAAGTTTTGATTTAGAGTAAGAATATCAGTATTTGCGGGGAGGTAAAGTGGAAGAACACTTTGTAGATAAATACACTCAGGAAATCTAACTGGGATTCAAGCCCTAGTCTTCTCAAGATCAGCAGTTTAGTCTATTTCAAGAATGATGCCTTGGATCATGCGGACCTTTAAGCAGGTACCATCGAATACGATTTAGTAAATGATAGGTGTTTTCTATTCACCACCCTATATCTTGCAAGCTATCTGGGATATCAGAATTTAGTTACACTAAATATGTAATGAATGAATATGTAAGCTAGAATTTGGAGGAAATATCACCACCCTAGCGTTGAGTGAAAATGGGATTTTTTTTTTCCAAACAACCCTGCTTATATTCAAATTACCCCCCATCATCGTAAATCAAGCCAGATGTGCCTGATGACTTGGATATGTGATCAACAATGTGGAGGTATGAAAGATTTGTAACTATAATTTAAAGAAAAATAAATTAGTTATATACTACCTTTGTTAACTAGTGGTCAGATCTTCTGACTAAAAATCCAAAGTACCAAATTTTCCCGTAAAGCCGTGGGTCTGGAACGGGATTAACCCAGCCTCGTGAGGATCGTTGAGGAAATAATTGAATAAAGAAGTAGTGGCTTCAGTTTAGAGAACTGAGGCTATCGGTGGGAGTGTTAGTTGTTCCATCCACACGGAACTCTTTTTTCTAAAATGGTGTCACTATCTTCACCAACATGCGATGGACACTCGGTCAATATGGATCGCTTGTAGTCTGGCGCAATGTATTTTTTTTAAATGTTGATACAATTAATTTAACATGACGTTATCCACGCCTATGGGCAGGTAGTCAAGCTCACATTTTATCCAACTTTCTCTACACTCGTACTTGGGTACTTATCCTTTAAATTCCACCTTCCTCATTCTCACTAAATCATCGTAACTATTCTATACCTGCATATAGCCTGAACGGATAAACCTATACAGTGGAGAAATATATTTAGAGATTATGAATTGATCTCTAGGTTTTTGACAGTGAATTATATTCATTTGAAATTTAAACTATCTATACATTTTACAACTGAATTTGTTTTTAAATCATTAATAAATTTTTTAACTGGATAATAACTGAAAATGCTGAAATAGGGTCCATAATTCTAATCATTAGATAAAAAATATATATGTATCTAAATTTTTTTACTATCTGTATTTTGTGCACTATGTCCTACTACACATCCAGCCTATCAACGTATTTACATTATATGTGGTTGAGTAAGGTAGAATCAACGTAAATCTATCATAATACTTATAGATGGAGACTAAAACACTTTATGGTAAATTTTCTGAATGTGTCCACCTAGGATTTGAACTATGACCTACTAGTCACCAGCTAACCAGGCCAATACAGTATAAAGACTTAGAACACTTCCTATCTATTCAAGTTTCTTGAATAAAATTCTATCCTACCTGTAATTCGGGGCTAGACATTATTCTCAATATTTAATATTTTAATATTTGGACATGGACCTTTCTTGCACACATATCGTAGCCCGTCTCAGTGACAGAGAGACTGATGTTGGTCCATTGATCTTCCTGCACCCCAAATTGCCTGGAGGGAATACTATAACGTCCCCCAACCCTCACCCCGCAACTACTTTTTAACCCCCTTCTTTGAGCTGACTTTCCCAGTCTGCACGAAAGCTTTATGAATAAAGATTTTATTAACATACTCTTCATAACTCTAGAATGTACCGCCGAGATATACCTTGAGGCTCTACGTGCTGTAATAAACAGTTGGCACTGTTTGATATGGCAGACGAAGGCAGATATTTAAAAAAATCTTTTGAGTGTCATATTCGCACATGTTCAAATATTATTTTAAAATGACAGGTAGATGGTATATTTATGTTCAAGTCTCCCATTCATGAAGGTCTCAAAGGTAAAATGTATATCAATATTTAGTGTCCTCTCTTTAGCAACATTCTACAAAAGAAACCATATAATACATGGTAGAAAATGTTAAACTTATTCTCTTTGCTAACTTTATGAATCGTTTTTATAATTTTTTTTTAAATTTCAATTTTATTTATCTTTAATTATTATATATTTAATTTGAATACAATAAAATAAAAAGTATTAATATAATTTCTGGTCGAGTTTTATTTATTACTAAATCTCAATGAAATATTTGGTTATGAGCTTATCTCAGAAATGATTGAAAGATAAACCTTAAGTTGTCCAGTGTAGAATACATCTCACCCTACAATTGGCAGCTAGTTTAGTGGGGTAATATAACTCAAACAAGTCATCGCATCGTGGTTTGTTTTTCTCTATTCTACTTTAGAAAACGGTAAAATTGAATTAGTCGAAAAAAAAACAATAGGAAGGGGTAGGACAGGTAAGACGTGGTTAATGGTTGTAAACGAATGTATGAACATGAGAAACGTTAAGAGTTTTTAATAATTAAAGAGCGTAAATGTTTCGGTGTGTACATTTTGTTGAAATGAACTAAGTATAGGGATTGGTTGAGAAAGTTAGTGAGGATGGATTAAATAAGAAGTGGTTTTTTGAGCTATAATATGCACATTTTCTTGCCTAACCCGTATGTATGTGAATATGTGTATTTTTGTATATATGCATGTATGTATGTATGTATACGTGTATGTATACGTGTATGTATGTATACGTGTATGTATACGTGTATGTATGTATGTATGTATGTATACGTGTATGTATGTATGTATGTATGTATGTATGTATGTATGTATGTATGTGTATTTTTGTATGTATGCATGCATGTATGCGTGAATGTATGTATGTATGTGTATTTTTGTATGTATGCATGTATGCGTGAATGTATGTATGTATGTATGTATGTATGTGTTTATGTGTATTTTTGTATGTATGCGTGTATGCATGTATGCGTGTATGTATGTATGTATGTATGCATGTATGCGTGTATGTATGTATGTATGCATGTATGCGTGTATGTATGTATGTATGTATGTGTATTTTTGAATGTATGCATGTATGCGTGTATGTATGTATGCATGTATGCGTGTATGTATGTATGCATGTATGCGTGTATGTATGTATGCATGTATGCGTGTATGTATGTATGCATGTATGCGTGTATGTATGTATGTATGTATTTATGTATGTACGTATGTATGTTTATGTATATGTGTATGTTTGTATGCATGTATGCATGTATGCATTTATGTGTTTGTGTGTATGTATTATTGTATGTTTGTAAGTATGTATATCTGTAACTTTAATAAAAATACAAGTTTTATCTTCCAAATATTTTTTACATAACGAAAGGTAACGTCAAGATGATTAAAATTATATATTTACTTGGCGCCACTCCTAGGATCTATGAGAAAAGAATAATAAAAAAATAACAACTTTCAGCTCGGCTAACTTTGACAGAGGCCCGATGGCTCTTAATACTCGAGACCACTGGGTGCGCTTAGGAATGTTTACCTGGATATTACAATGTTACTGATAATTACACTACCTTACCTACAATAGTGGTGTGCTGTAAGTCTCTACAAGATTTGAAAGCATACTTAAAATAAAATATGAATGATTGAAATAAAATTGATCATTAAAATAAACTGTACTAATTTAGACTATAATAAAAAAAATTGATATTTATGTGTTATTATTATTATTATTATTATTATTATTGTTTCCTTGCTACCACATCCCAATCCTTCCTATGGAACTCCGAGAAAATACAATTTTAATATGACAAAATAAAATATATGGTATTACATCCATTCTTAAACTAAATTAATCAATTAAAATAATAATCTCCGAACATGGTTAAATCTAGGAGTTCATAATACCAGAGATAAAGAAAAAATATATATAGGCTAAGCATATAGAACCGCCACTCGTTTAACAGATCTGCGCATGCCTTTAAATAAATCATGGCCGACGTTGAAAATAAATAAAGAAGAGTCAACAAACTTCTAAGAAGGATAAATATGTTTAATAAAAAGGTAAGTGTTACTCCTTAGGTCAAAATTCCTTATGTAAATTATTTAAAACACTGTTAGACGTTCTTCCTTCAGATTTTTTTATTTTGAAAAGATGTAAATAGTATTATTTTGTCACGCCGGCAACACAGCGCGTTAAGCTGCAGACGAACTTTGACGCGCATCATTTAAAACGAAAATAAATTGGAAACTGTTTATAAAATTATAAAAATATAAGGAAATACATGGTAGGGTGGCAAATAACGTTACAGTAAGGTATTGAGATCTCTAAAACAGTTTCACAATGTTCTGGAAAAAAATATACTTTATAGTTGGTAAACCCTTTTGACTAAACTCATTTTCAATTTAATCAAATAAAGAATGTATAAAACATATTTTGATACGTTTTATATTTGAATTGAAATCTTGTATTTAATTTCCCGATTAATAATTCCTGAAATTGGTTGCTCAATTACATTTTTTTATGGTTTTTTTTTGTGTCCCTGGCCTTTCTAACAATCTGGACAGTCTACATATTTACATTAATGCCGTGAGATGATAAAAGTTTAAAGTATCCTTACCAAATTATTAACTTACCACGACTGTTTCTTAATAAGTACATACTTAGTTTGAGTTGATTTTAAATGAGATATATTGCATAAGAATTCCATACATAATATTTTGAACATAAATGTGTATATGCATTAATTAGGAAGCTTTTATATTTCAACGTAAGCCTGGAAAACAAGAGGGAGGAAGAGAAGTTGTAGAATAAAGTGAAAATACGGGTGAAATTTATCATAAAAGGGGAGATGGTTGAAAGTAGGGGAACAATTAAATATTTTTATTTAAGTTTGAACATCTTCAAGTTTATAATATCTGACAAACTCATTTTGAATAAACTGAAATAGCAGTATTATAATTAGTTGAATCGTAACCAGGCCATAGGAGGGTCTTTATAAATTAAAATCACCTTAATTGAGAGTTAAGATAACATGGCAGTACTTGGTACACTTAAGTATTCTTAGCTGAACTAAGATGACCTAGAAATAATTTAACAAGGTTCAATGGAATTAAATGATTACTATTGGTTTAAATTCATCTTTATAAACAGCTGGAAACTAACAAAATCTTACATAAATAATTTCCTTACATAATCGTTAAAAAAAAAATTAAGTTAGGTATAATTATATTGAGTTTATTCTAACACGAGGTTTTATATAAGATCTTAGCACCCTTGATAAATGAAAATTATGTATGCACAGTAAATAAATATACATACTAAAGGGTTAATACAGTATTACTTAACTCATTTAAGTGGAGCCTTTAAATCAAGCCAGGACGTGAGATAAATTTATCAGTCTTCATTTCCCTCGGGCTTAGGTAAATTTTGTTTCCAACCATATATGAGTATAGTTGTGTGTACTACTTAGCCGAATACGTCCCTTTAGAGCAGCTCGTTGTCTGCAACACTAACTGGTTTAACAAGTATTGGTGACAAGGGACACATTCTGTCTCTGCCGGCAAAACTATCGACGTGGCCATGTGAAGCTATCACATTCTTAGTCACACGTGACTATCCCTGTGTATGGTAGATATTATGTTCTCTCTTGCTTTGGTGGCCACATGGTCTGACGTGATACTCTCGCAATAGACTAGACTGCAGATGATGGAGAAATCGAGGTTTGAATCTAAATCGGGGGTACTGAGAGTGGTTTTCCCCAAAGTTGTTTTCTACTTTCCCTCCAAAAAATACGGGTGCACCTCCTCAAAGTTCAACCAACCTCAACCGTAGCTCACTAGCTTCATATACATATATATATATATATATAATCTATTTATTTAATATACTAGTTGAATTACCTGGTGTTGGCAGTATAAATATTTTTAGTTTAATAACTGTACGTGGAAGTTAACTTTAAAGTAGTTAGTGCCTTTTAAACTTACATGGGCCATGACCTTTTTCTTTTTTAGAATTAGTTTTTAATCAATTAAAGGGTTATAATAAAAATGGTAAATTCCAGCTTATAAGTGTAAATTTTTGTGCAGAGATGCTTTTAATTCTTAAAATTGTAAGCCTCTGCATCGGATAGATATCGCGCTATGCTCATGACAGACAGAAAAATAAATATTTATGATATTAATATAAATAATATATGTATAAATATATATATTTACTAACGTGTATATGCGTTTATTATTTATATATAATATGTATTAATCTATTTATTATTACGGTTTATATCTTTATTTATATGTTTGTATCTATTTACTACATATAAGTACATATCTATTATTTTACTACTTAATTTTGTGTATATATTTATTTACTACATATAAATACATATTTATTTATGTGTATATATTTATTTACTAAATAATATATATATGTGTGAGTTGACTTATTTAAATTAAAGTTACACTGATATAAATACAAAATAATAAGATCATGCGCAAAATAGTAAACATTGTCAATTTAGGCCTTTCATCATAATAAATAAATAATATGGTACTACTCTAAATTATGTAATTAATTATAAACATTTTAAAAGAAATAAAAATAATTTTATTTAAAAATTGTTCAAAATATGTAAATTAATAAAAAATATATATGAATATGTCAGCCTCCCTAAATAAGACGATTAACGTAATTTCAGAAATGGTTAGCAAATTTACTGTACAAAATTCAATTCGAAATGTAGTAAGGTGTTGGATACATATAAAACAATAAAGCCACAAGTAGCAACAAGGCAGCACATGACTGCTCAAGTCAAATTTAAAAAAAAACTTTACAGAATAGAACAATAATACAAATAATAGCACATGGTCCCAGAAATATTCTACATGAAATTAGTAAGGCATAGGAATAACCGAAAGAGAAACAAGAGCCCTATCCTTATGTTGTTTAGCTAAAAAAAATTTTTAAAAGAAACAAAAGTATCATTTTATTTTATCTAGAGATATATATAATATTCCTAAACCAGAATCTATTATTTGAAGTAACACAAGAGTGGCTATAGATAGCCGTTACAATATTCAAACTAATAATTTATAAATATATGAACAATTTAACAAATAATTAAATATACAATACAAAATTTAATTCATAAAAGGCTATATTTGCAATGATTATTCATACGGTCTTATTATTCTATATATTAAATACTTTACACATTAAAAGCAATTTAAATGATATAATATTGTATTTATTCATCAGGAAATAATACAAACAAGTCTTATTTTACAATTTATTGTGTTATATGGTAAAATAAATATCAAATTAAATTGATAGTATACCCTGTGGTTCACTCAGCATTTTAGTTGGCAATTATATTTTTAATTATTCTTTCTCAGACCAAGGTCTTACTACCAGTTCTGATAATACACACATGTACTAATCATACAAATGTGTTAGGGAAAAGGAAGGTTTTTTTAAGAAGAAGTGTACTTGCATTCTCATAGAGGAAGAATGGATAACCATTTTGTAAAAGCCACCATCAGTGCACCAAAGTGGGACTCGAGCCCCGATCTCCCTGTAATCGTTAATCTAGTATATTGCGAGAGTGACACCATAGACCATTCAAAAAAGATTTTTTATACTATTCAATGGCCTAGAACGAACGAACGAACGAACGAACGATCGATAGTAACCATTGTTAATATCAAGTCCATGTCAAGCCCGCTGGCCGGGTTCTCCCATCACCACCATATTGTAATACTCATGTGCTGTTCCAAGCTATCACCCAATGGATAGATGGATGGCTGGCTGCCTTCTAAAGGAATCTCATTCATTCTCTGTCAGGTCATAAACTTTGTGAGGGCCTTCGATCGCTGTTAAACCACAAGAAAAGATAAATAAAACGTTATTCTTGCCGTATTTACCTCATTCACTCTTATACTATGCCGACTGCTTAGAAAAACGTTCTTTCGTCATGGTTGCCATCTTATTTCCTTGAATCTTCTCTTTTATTCTTACACATTTTGACGGCGCCATTCCTTCTTAGTTTTCCTCCAAAGAAACAAAAAAAGAAAAGAAAAAAAAAAGAAACCGAAGGAAAAGTTCGAGGAAACGGAATTATCATCCTGTGGTTGTCTGCTCATTCTCACAAGGCTGACTTATGTTTACTCGCGACATAAAATGAAACGGCGTGTTTCTGTGGAAGAACACAGAAGTGGCGTTTGGCGGAAGATTTTAAATGGCATGTGATAGAACAAACGGTAGAAGTCAGAGAGAAGCACTGGGCGGTAAACGTTGAATGGTTGTCTTGATTTTTTCTCCCCTTCAGAATCTTTGTTTTTATTAACCCCATTCTTAATGCCTGTTAAGGCTATACTTAAGTGAATTAATTAAGGATGAGACCCGCCTCGGTGGCGTAGTTGGCTAACGCGCCTGTCGTGTTGAGCCAGACCTACGAGGGCGGGGAGATCGAGGTTCGAATCTCGGTCGGGTGAACTGGGGGTGGTTTTTCCTAAATGGTTTTCCACTCTCCCTCCACGCAAACGCGGATTCACTTCCTCTAAATTCAACCCTCCCAATTCCTAATCCATTAGTGTAATTAGTACTTAAGCGTATAACCCGAACGGGTAGTAAGACGCGGTGCTTAAAAAAAATTAAGGATGAGGAAGGTACAGTTAAAAGTAAATTAATCCTCATTTGGCTGGAGAGAGTGAGTTAAGCCAACGAGAGAAAAAAGCCACCTTATTACACCCTATAACGTTTATAGTCCTGATCTACTTGTCTCCGAAAGTCCAGTGTATCGTTAAAGGCTATCCACTCTTAAATTGTAGTAATCTACAGTCACCTATGGGCACACCTACCAACTATTTCTGACCCATTGGTATCCCCATTAGCGTTCCAATTTTTTTTCTACCCAACTTAGTTGGGATTTTTTAGCTTAGTTGTCATGCTAAAATTCACTGACGTAGCTAGTAAAAGAAATATAAACAAAAAACAATTTATTATACAAAATTTGAAAATTGTCTTTGTGAATCAGTTTCACGAGATTATTAATACATCAGATCATAAAGTCTTGTTCCAATTGTGTGGGAGAGGACAATAGTCTTATTAGTTCTGTAGTAACAGACAAGAACAACACCTGCAAAGTCTGAAACCGATATCTTTTATACCAGGATTAAAAGATAAATATAACCTATTATACCACTTGAAATATTTAAAGTCAAACATGACAAAGTTTTATCTTTATTTATTTTTAATTGTTTTTGGTGTATTATGTGAAATAAATTACAAAAATGATTCAAATTAATTTTAATAAAAAAACTATGGGTCAATAGCACATCACGTTTAAGTGTGGTGGCAATTTTAATTTGCAGCGTGTGTAGGTCGATCTACACATCAAAAGGTATTGAAGAGCAATTGTGAGGTTGAAAATTGAGGAATTATGTCAATATATACTTCCCATTCACACACAAAAATATATATTAATGCTGGCTACACGTACAAGGTTTAGACAATTTTACATTCATTTGGAGACAAATATACTTCTTCGTTTGTATAGGTAAATTGGCTGGATTTTGTTGCAATTGACAAGTCAGTGTTAAATATTTGAAAAAAAAAACTTTGTTCAAACATTATTATTTATTTTACAATAATATACTTTCGTTTAAACTGAAGTGGTAGTCAAGCTGTCACCGTTAGGGATCTGGTCAAGGGCTCTAAATCTAGCTGAATACACTGACATTATTCCAAAAACCTTACCACAGTCAGTATTACGTGCTCGAAATGTAATAAGGGTCTCAAGTTTCAATCCCGGCATCGTCAATTCATCAATCTTATAGTAATCTATGGGTTAATTACAATTCAATTTAATTCTTTTTAGCTTTCAGACACTATGATTTGGTCAAGTATGTTAATGTGAAAAATATCAAATATTTAAAAAACAATGTTTGAATACAAGCTAATTATTTACATTAAGCTTGTGTTGCTCCGATGCAAAAAATAAAAAATATTATCAAATCAGTTCTTTGGTAATCTCAGGTGTGAATAACCCAGGGTTTTAGAATGTCCTTAAACAATTTACAGTCTCAATTAAAATATATTATATTTTCTATGACAAAATTAATCGGCAATTCTAAATATACTCTTTTAATTGAAGTTGAAAGTATCTCTTTTAAGAGAAAAAGTTCCTAAATATTTTAATACTTTCACCTAATTTAAAGTTAGTGTGCCTTCATAAGCGTTGAGATGCTAATGGGAGAACAAATGGGACATAATTTTTTAATAATATATTCAGATGGAAGAAAGTAAAACTATAAAATTAAGTATAAAAGAAGAAGCATTGGGAATGAATTATTATTATTAGAATTAGGAAAACTAGCCGTATCTGAATTATATTCGATTACATTTAAAAAAGACACCTTGGCATGGGGATCGGAAATGGGACCTTAGGATAGCTCAGTGGTAAAGCATTGGTGTTCCAAGGCAAAGGTCCCATATTCGATTCCCATATTCATTGTATTTTTTAATATAAGAAAACTTAGTCAATGTCTTAAATTAATTGGAATTTGATAAATAATATTTAAATAATATAGTTTTATTTTACTTAATTATTTTATGTATTTAACTTGAGCTCTAAATACAAAGAAAACATTATAAAAACATTATTTTTAAAATATTGGATTATTCTAGTCCCAATTAATTAAAACATTGAGTAAATTTTAATAGATTGAAAAATAACAAGGGAAACAATAATCGAACCCAGGACCTTCCATTTGGAAACGCTATTGATGTTAAAAATTTACAGGTGTTAGTAAATTACTAACATAATTAATTATAAGCCTTAATAAATCAGCTACTTTAGATGCTATGTAACAAGAATTTGCGGTAGCTAGAAGCACAAAACAATACATTTTTTTTTAGTTAGTAGACTGACCACATTACAGTCAATGCTTCAGTAATCTATATATAGTAAAATAATGAATTTATTAAGGCTTATAATGGGGTTAGTAAGTTAAATATATATAATATATAGGCAATTATTACTTTTAAATTATTTGTAATTGAAATAAATGTATAATTAGTTCAATTTATATGTATATTAAATTACATTGCTTCTCATTAAAAGCAAATGATCTATCGTGATGCCAATTAATTTAATCAGCATGGACAAGTATTGTGAACCTTAGCTCGTGTTGTACTACTGAGTTAAGGGTCCGGGCTCAATTTCTGGCCTGGCTGAAAAATTTATCATTCTTAAAATTTGGGTTTACCCTTTCATATTAATGACTTAACAGCTGGAGTCTGGGTGTTGTGCCTGTCCTAGATTTGAGTTAGTTTATAAGTCGTGTGCTTAAAGTGCACGGTAAGTACCTCATATAAATAAAAAACAAAAAAACCAGACAAGTTATTAGTCATTGCTTATTTAAAATGAGCACTGAATCGATTTTAAAACATAATAATTTCGTCTTATTATGATGCTAGTACCAATAAATAATAATAATAATAATAATAATAATAATAATAAATAATAATAATAAATAATAATAATAATAAAATATAATACTAAAATAATATAAAAATTAAGAAAATAATAATATATTAATAAATACATATAAAATTTGTTAATAATTAAATAATAATAATTAATAATAATAATAATAATAAAAAATGAATTTTAATTGCTAAAACTAATATTGAAAAGATTCTAGACAAAACAATTCTAGTTGATCCCTGCTTTTTAATGAAGCATATCCATGGGGAGTAAAAGTTCTTTGTTTAATCGAGATTTATACTTAATGTGGGATCTAGCACCCCATCGCTACATTCATCACACTAAAAAATAATTAACAACAAGGTAGTGGTTTTCCAAAGGGGGAAGGAAAAGATGGAAGGGTGAGGTTTAAACATGAGGCATTATATAGCGTCCAGTGGGGGTGAAGGTGGGGAAGGTTGCAAAACGAGATTCCGGATGCGTTTTCATACCCTTTATTTGACGAAAACGGTGAGTTTGTATCATCAAAACAACGCAAGGGTGTGTGTTCTTTAAAGGGAAACGGGGGTAGGAAGGTTGTATATACGTTTTAAAGAGGCAGGGGTTGGTTCACAAGATGTGGGAACATTTGTTAGCTGAGAAAGGGGTTGAAAGGGGAGGGTAAAGAACGTAAAGGGTGGGTTGTAGGCTGTTAATGGCCGGAACATTTTCTCCGTGTACTTAGAAGATGCATCAACTTGTCTATTTTGAGAGCAAACTGGCGCAAAGATCATTTCAAACTATCTATCATGTTTTCAGGGGGTTTAATTCTAACTGAACGTTTTACTAGGGCGATGCGCTATTACAGTAATTTCAACCTTTACTCTCTTCAATAATTAAGAAGCAATTTGTTGATTTAATATTTTTTTCTTTTACAACATTTACTATCACATATTAGTATATTCCCGTAACTTATACTGCAATAAACCTAAAATAAAATACTTAAGAGGCTAGCTCGATACAATCATGTTCTCGCTTTGAGCTTTTGTACGGGGAAATGGGCTCAGGACCAGTTTAATTAGTCTATTCTTACAGCTAGGACTCAAAGACCTGGTTGAAGGCTATAGTCCATTAGGTTATTGGAACACAGCCGAAATTCTCTGCTGACCATGAAAAAAAATGTTTGACGGGTATCTATACAAAAATCCTGAGATATCCTGTTAAACCATTAATATATTAGTATGTAGTTTTTATAACAAAATATATGGCAACTTGAATCATCTAATTTTTCAAGCTTTCCTTCTAGAAATTTAATAGATTTAGTACATTTCTTTAACAGTTGACTATTTCTACACGTTTTGAGAACTAAATATTTTTTTGTTAAATTAAGCTAAAAACAGGATCTCTACAAATCATTAAAACATTTGGATTCTGATTTCCATATTATAGCTTCTGGCTGATAAATATTGCTAATTCAAAAGTATGTTTCCACATTCATTAATGAACTCTCAAAAACACGCTAGTGCTTAATAAATTTGATCATTTTCCTTTAGATAATTATTCACAGAGATTCAAAATATTTATATTTTTTTTTTTAAATAAAAAATATACCCTCAGTCCTAGAGTGTATGTAATAGAATAGTTTAACTACCCTGAATATAATCTAGCGTGTTGGCGATAATAATATAAATATAATATAACACATGATCTAAAAGAAGAGAAAACTGCCAGTAATGTAATTGATGAATCTCTACACGAAACATACAATTATTAATTTATCTAATTTCCCTTAGAATAAAGTTTAATGAAAGAGTGCCATCAGTGCTCGAAGCAATCAATAATGTTAATCATAAAGCTAGCTGTTGACCATTCATTGGAAGCTTATATTTAGTAAAGTGAGTTGTCCTTAGCCAGGTTAATGTATATCGAAAACCGATTTTTGATGTTACAATCTCTTTATATTAGATGTATATGTTATAACCAAATAAATAATATATTCTTTTCAATTTTATAATCTACTTTTATGATGAACAATGATTTTATGGCAAAAACAAATATTTATAATATTTGTAGTTACAAATTTTATTTGGCAAATTATTTTAATATTTTATATGACACAACTAACATTTTTTTTACTAAATACAAATTCAAGATAATAATATATATTATTTTTGAAGAGTATTGAGTGGTTATATTTTACAACTATGAGTTTAAATTCTTTTAATTAATTATGGATATATGATTTAATTTAAGGTCTTTGTGATCTGTGTCATGGTAATTTTTGATAAATGATTATATTTTTTCATTATTCAGAAAAATATTACTTGGTTAAATAGTTTCATAATAATACTCTTTCACGACTAATTAGTAATAGGCTATAGTTAGCTATATTCATTAGCACACTACTCAAATATTCTGAAAAAGTAAGTTTTATGAGGGTTTTAACAAAAAGTAATATTATTTAAATAAATATTTTTTTATTATTCGTGCTATGATATTGATCAATTATATATAAATGAATTTTATTTAATTGATAGTATAATATTGGACTCCAACTACCAACCTCTTTTATTTTCTGAAGTAGGTAGATTTTTTAATAATAATTAAATATCCAGAAACAACTCAGCCGTGATACGAAAACCCCTTCTCTCAGGACCCCGGACTTTACCTAAAGTTTTTTTTTTAATAATTGTTGAACACTTCCAACAAAGGACCCCGGAGTAGATTATTATTCCCGACTTGACATACAACCAACAGAAAATATTTATACCTGGGATACAATGTTAAAATTACCATGTACTGTACATTAAAATGATGAATAAACCAATAACACCATGAAATGTATATAGTGATTGTGATTATTGAGAAAAGTCATTAAATAAATAAACCCTAACAATAAGGTATGCCTCCTATGACATAAGATAATAAAGTATTGTGAAGCAACACTTGAAATATGATGAAAAAACAAAAAAATTAAATTATGAATTATTACAGAAATATTCCTTGAAAGAAATGATAATATAACAGTTTAATTTGGGTTTTGTATTGATTAAAATATTAGGTCCTATAAAACAATAAAATATAGCTTGACACTTCTAATGTTGGATGATGATGGATAATTATTTTGTCTCGCCCAATGATGTAGCTTGGTGATTTCAGGCTCTGGTAACCATATATATATAGGTTTTATACTTCACATATTCTTTTGAAACTATCTCCTTACCTTCCTTGAAGATTATTCCTCCCTTTAAAGAGATTTTGCTTCCAAAATGATATTTAATTATAGAAAATATGATATATATAAGATGGCCCAAATGGAGTCCATCCTTATATTTTTTAACAATTTTTGCGAGTCAACAAATAAACCATTAACAACTAACATTAACAAACGTGTTATCTTTAATTTTAAAATACTTTCCAACCAAGGAGAACACTAGTTGCCTAGATAATACAAAAAAATCTTAACACTTTAGATAATAGACATAGCATTATTATAAAAGTCACTTAATATTATAATCTGACAAATAAACATAAATCATCTTTAGAACTAATTTTTAAATTTCGTACCAAATATCCAAACGAGAAAAATAATCTCTTCCACTAGGGAATTAGTTCTTTGAATGACAGCCAGATGTCCAAGAACTTAAATTAAAATAAGATCATAATAGTTCTGAAATAAACCACTCTCTAAAGCAGATAGCGTTAAAATCACCTACCAAAATAATAATAAGCATGGTGGGTTGGCAGTCTATGATTCAAAATAAAGAAGGAAATTTGATATAGTTAAATAGAGTAATTAGATTAATGTATAATATTATATATATATTAATTGTAAAAAATAACTAATATTTTATCCTTTAGAAGTTGTGATTGAAATTTAAAAAATAAACAGTTAAATTGTCAACGTAATTACTTATTTGAAAGACTGAGTACAGCGAATATTAAGTTTATATTTGAGTCATTCTTTTTAGCAAAAATAACATTACAGTACTTAGAATGTAAATCATTAGAAAATGAAAGCAGTGCCGAAGCTTTAATCGCACAAAAATTTAAAAAAAAGGAAAATATATAATCGTAAAAATAATGCATTAAAAATTATCATTTGTATAATAAATCCATGGATAACAGCGATATCAACAAAATATTATATGTCTTAATAACCATGCTTATTAGAAATTAGGTCTAAAGATTCTAAGGGTTAGACTAACTATTCGCTTTTTTTTAATACTATCTAAGTGAATATAGCTATAAATTAGCTTACTGTTATATTTTTTAAAATATAAAAAATCATTTGGTTTTCTATAATATTCAAATATAACGTTAATCTGTGTTGAGATTATAAAAGTGATTATTTAAAAAAATAAAAAGTGTACAACGTTTAATTCTCAAACACTCATACTCACTGGGTCTGTGCTATCAGAAAAATCTCAATTTGATGAAGACATTACATGCCTTTAGGTATTATAAGCAATTATCATTAAAAATATACACCCAGCTCATTATTATTCAAATTTAGTATGGGGACAGCAATTACGAGAAAATTATACGTTCAAGTTGAGATAGTTTAAGAATACGTGGTTATTTTGTAGGCGGAAGAAAGGTATAATCATAGCCAATAGTTCTACACCTACAAACTCTAAAATTGATTCTGCCAACGATACCAATAAAAAATATGGAATTCAAAATGTGATATTTAATAATATGTATTAAAATGAAATATGTTATCTACAAGACCATAATAATGAATTTAAAACTACCCTCGACACATAACTTATTTATTTATAATTAATGCAAATTAAGTAATAGTTTTAAAATATAATACAACTAATAATGTTTATTGAAAAGTAATTTCTATTCCTTCCAATTTTCAATTATTAATAAAATAAAAAAAATTTAAAAGTAATATGGTGAAAAAAAATTGATTGAAAATATTGTGAAATTGAAAATTCTAGCTAAAGATAAATGGATTTACATATTAATATATTAATTATAAAATAAATACATTTATTATTAATTACATTAATTTAAATAAACTTAAAACGCTAAACATCTGGTTCTTATTCACAAGGTTTATGGCTTAGTATCATTGTGTCTAATGTTAATGAAAAGTGCACCATATTTTTAACATTTCTATTTCCTTTTTTATTTTGCATTCATCAGTCAACAAGCCTCGTGAGGATAAATAAATATTTATTGAACTAAAAAGAAACGCCTCCCATCTAGAAAACTGAGAGTAATGGATGGAGGTATCTTTGTGCAGACAAATGGCCGCCCTTTATGCGCAAATGTTTACAGTATCATCGCTAATGGTGGCGACTGCTGGGACGGTATGTATCGATTCGGAACATAAAAAAGAAGTATAATTTTGCTGAGGACTCCCAAAAAAAGACCTTAAATGACTTAATATGTGTCAAATAAATATTTGTATTATGAAATAATTTATTTAAATTATTTGGATGCGAATAGGTTATCAATATTTACTTAATTAACTATAATATTAAAAGTTAAATAAAAATATAATACACAACACGAATAACGTATTAATATATTGTTTACTGTTCATTGGAATAAAAATAATCATCCATTTTAAAAGCATACACTTCATGGTTTGTTTCATTTAAATTAAATTAAAACTTAATTTATATTTTTTTTAAACTCGAGTTAGAATAAAGGTCTGTTGGTTCCATCATGGCTAGGGAAATAAGGGGGATATAAGAGCCACAATATAATAATTAAAATACATTTGCAGAGAGGATTAACGCTTGCAAAATAAAACAAAAACCAATGTATTTGGGAAAGAAAACGGAAATGATAAAATAATGAAGTGGGCTGGAAATATAATAGACCACATTCACCAAGTTGTCAGCTGTTTCGTGAATGGGATTTTTCTCTCTCTGTCTCACACGTCACAGATTATTTCCTTCTCAAAACTACACTTCTCTTAAAACTCTTTAAAGCCTGTTGGTTCAACACATGGACAAACGTGGCCGGCCCTAGAAACATTTACTTAAGATATTCTTTATTCTCTTTTATTACGTCTCTTTCTTATTTATTTTATAAGCTAAAACTTAAATTAACTAAAACTAAGATTAACTAAAATACAATTTTTAATATAAATTAGTGTTAGATTCTTTTTTGTTGAGCGTTTGAACACAAAATATTAGATATAGTTATTGGAGGGTGGCAAGGAAACCCAATTAGAGGATTGTATTTTTATAACAAATAAATTTTTGTTCAAAATAAAATAAATATTGATTCAGTGCATACAGCTCAATCTTTATAGCAAGGGCCTTCTTTATCTGAAAGCTAAAAAAATTATTATTTCTAATTTCACGTATTCACAAGTCAAGTAAATATAATATATTTTAAACAATTTTGATATTTATTCTATAGATTCCTTTATAATAACACAAGAAATATAGTAAAATGTTATTACTGTTGGTGGTAGAATGTCAATATTTTTAAAATACTCATATTATGCTGATTTAAGTTTATGTTTTTCTGGAATTTTACACATAGCAACATCATCCTATTACCATGGGTATCATAGTACATGATCAAGAAATGCTTACATAATTTAAAAAAAATCTTGTTTAAATGCCACTATATTCTTTAGGTCTATTTAAAAGTGTTAAGATTACTTTATGTTTAAACTATAAATAAACGTTTCACTAAGCAAGATGTATTTAATTTGGTGAAATAACTATTTGAAAATACAAAGTAAGAGAAACCCCATTTCAATCACGTTCCTTTTATTCCACACTGAAGGATACATTTAAAGACCGAATCATGAGATGTATAGATTATAGAAGTTGCATCGTTATTAGAATTTTGTGAGGTTCGTGAAAGTGCCAGTTGATAGTGAACACTACTTCCTGGATAAAAATTATGATCACTATTCTGTCATGTGTATCAGCTACATATATACACCTAGTTACATTACCTTTATTTCTTAAATTGACTTAGAATTTTAGTCACTTAGAGATTTTTTTTCCTTGAATAATATCTCTTGAAGCAACAAAGACATTCGACTAATTTAATCTCATCTAAGGAAGCAAAAGAAGAAAACGATGAAAATTTAATATTTAAATCTAATCTATACATTCCCCTAAGGCGTAGATAAAAATAATCTTGTTGACTAGAAAAACATCTTATACACTCAGCCAGGGTTCTAATACATGCGTTTTGGTTTAGAACTTATTTATAATAGAATTTTTCAGTCAAAATGTTTTAAAAAATTGTAGAAATATCTGTCACTCTCATCTCTTTCTTCTTCTATCCAAACCTCTGTATGGATTTGTGTCACTAAATAAAACTGTAGTTTGAAAATATTAACTGTTACAGTTAAATATATTTATCTACCAAAAAAATAAAAAATATATAAAATGTTTAAGTGTAGATTCAAGATAATTGTGTTCTTTTATTTTCAGTTAAACTATTAATACGAACCCGCCTTGATGGCGTAGTTGACTAACGCGCTAGTCGTGTTGCGCTTGACTGCCGAGGACGGGAAGATCGAGATTCGAATCTTGGTCGGTTGAACTGGGGGTGGTTTTTCCTAAATGGTTTTCTGCTCTCCCTCCACGCAAATGCGGGGAATTGGATATTTTGAGTATCTGACATGGCAATTAACACTGTATACTTGTTTTGGGGATAAAATCTCATTTACGTGTAGTTTACTAATGACTGATTTTTCAAATACTTGAAATATTTTATAATTAGTTATAACTATTTAATTTCAAATGGGTATCTTGGTAATTTTTGACGTAAAACTAACAGGGCTTTCTTGATTCTTACTCATTATGGTGGTGTAATAATAACTGGTTTTTCAATAAGCTTGAGATATTTACAGCTGGCTATAACAGTTTGGTTCCAAATGGGTAACTTTGAAATGTTTGACATGACTATTTACATCGTATATTTTTTTTAGGTTAAAAGCTCATTTATGGATAGCTAAGCCATTATTAATTTTTCAAAAAATTTAAATTTTAAGAAAAAGCCAAAGTCTTTGGTTCCAAATGGGTATCTTGGGAATGTTTGACATGAAAATTAACACACCCTTTACTTGGCTTTGGGGTTAAAACTAGTGTATGGGTAGTTAAATGATGATTGATTTTTCAAAAACGTTAAAATTTTTAAAATGGCTAACCATTTGGTTCCAAATGAGTATCTTTGGAAGGTTTGAAATGACAATCAACACTGTATTTTTTTTGAGCTTAAAAAACTTATGCTTGGTTTACTAACGACTAATTCTTTGTAAAACTTTAAATATTTAAAAGAATTGCCATAAAGATTTGGTTCAAAATGGATATCTTGGGAATATTTTCACTTGACAAACAGCCCTAAATATTTGGATTTGCTTATGTTTGGGTATTTTTGAAAAATCTAATTATTTTGAAAATTGCTATAACGATTTTTGCTTTAAAGTATTTTCTGGAAGTGTTTGACAATAACATGACAAACAAAGCTGTATAATTGTCTTGGTTAACATTGGACCATGGATTATATTATAACCGATTTTAAGATGAATATATTTTTTAAGTAGTGATTTTGTTCAAAATTTGTATAAAAAATTCGTATTTGACACTTACATATAAGTAAAATGTATATTTCTTTATTCACCTAAAATAAATTAATTTAATGGTAAATTGCCTAAAACAAATGATAGAAAATTTGAATATTTAGGAAAGTGACCATGAAAATTGAATTCAAAATTGGATTATCTAAATAGTTTTTTACCATAAATAAGACGATGTTTATTTTTACAAATAACAAATAATTTTAGGTAGGTCTACAGATATTAAATTTTTGAAAACTTGAATTTTGTTAAATATATTTGAACAATTGGTTTAAAATGAACACATAAATTGATTATTTTGATCAACATGATGATGTGTTTGTTTTTATGAGTATGAGTAAAACTTATTTAAGGGTATCTTACTGAAAACCTATTTTTGAAAATTTCCTTTAAGCTATAATACTCAATATTAGAATGTTTGTGCTATTGTATCGTACCATTTATTAACACGCAGCTTTTTACAGCACTAAAATCAGTATTTGGCTCGTTCCTTTGAGCTTAGCTTTGAATCCTTTCAATAATTCCCGCTCATTGATATCTGGCTATATTTTTGACGAAATCTGTCCATTGAGTAGTGTTACTCTGAACAAAATTTCTCAAACAGGGTGTACACTGTAGGCAGATGACCCTCCCCACTGATACCATCTTTTTATTCTACGCTTTCATTAAAACTTTCTGTAATCTCTCGGCACCCCCTCGAGTTGCTATGACTCCTACAAGGCTGACAGGCGTAGCAACAGCGTCAACAACAAAAAACAAAACAACCGAATCGCTTGGTTTCGACAAAAACCCTGAGAGCAAATTATCCAACCACGATTACACAAGCTTCTTTAGTGTAGAAATTACATATGCAATATGAAAAAAGAAAATAATTAAAACTTTGTGAATGGAATAATATAATATTAAGAGTGAAAATTAAATATTTACAATAAAAATAATATTACAAATAATCGCTTTCACTTGTCTCAAATACTTTTTGAACGTTTTGTTTCAAGGGATGTTTAAATTACTCATAAACCTATTCTGAAAATTGAAAAATAACACCTGGACACGGGAATCGAATCCGGTACCCTTGGCTTAGTACACCAATGCTCTAATGACTGAGCTATCCAGGAATCGGCCCATGATCAGGGTCATTCTTCACTCATATTTTAAGGCAGAGTCCATGATAGATGTGTGGAAATCGTCGGCTACAATTGTGTTTGTTTATAATACCACGAGATATCAGATAACGCAGCCATCTTCGACTCGGTAGTTGGCTTAATGCTGCCACATGAACAATTATTATAATTGTAATGTGATTGCATATTTAAGTTTCAAATATCCAAATATAGAATTTATGCTTATTAAGGTACTATATGACCTACAACAAGAAAAATCAACATCCATTGAATCATCGAGCTGACACTAAGCCAAGGAGCGAGCATTTGCCATATTGGGAAATATATTTTTAGTTCCTTTAACTGATATTTAAACCAAACTAGATATTTAAATCATCAGCGTAATTAGCGTATAACCCAAACGGGTAGTAAGATTTGGCGCTTAAAAAAACCTACAATATTGTGCGATGATGCTTCACATAACCTTGCTCGTAATCAACTGTTACTAGATAAAATATATTTCTCTGAGACCTTAGAATCGGCCCTGAACTATGAGTGAATAATGGTACTGGGTATTGGACGATTTCTGAATAGCTCAGTGATTGAGTATGAGTGTTCTAGGTCAAAGTTCGGGCTTCATTTCCAGTGTCAAGGTGTCCTAGCTATTTATATTAGTTTAATTTAATTCAATATATATGTATTATATTGATGGGAATTTTCAGAGTATAGCCACTGTTTTGATGTCTTTTGATAGTTGATAACTATTCGAAGCACGAACACAGTGACATTGAATTCCTCAGTGGAAGATAATTTGTGTGATAAGCGTAGACTAAATTGAACATTATTTTTGAACACCGCATGGACCATATCTAATGAACATTTAAGCATATTAGGTGACTATCAATATATTATTTCCCATCCTCTCTCCATACTGAAATGGATGTTTTTCCTCTATGATATCATCCTCACTCTTATTATAATACTAATTAGCCCTTGTGTTTTATTAACAATAAAAAATTACACTATTTTATTTCTTTTAGCTCATGCCACAAGGGTCTATTTGATAGACATTTCTGGTACTCTACAGACATAGGCGGATATGTAACCATCTTCTGACTTTGGAGCACCATCTAGGTGAAATTTCTTTGACCCAATAAGGTGATATGATGATGATGGTGGTGCCAGCAAAAGTATTGAGCCTATCTTAAGCCTAATTAATAAGACCATAGCAACCAAAGTAGTAATTAGTCCTTGGTAAATGTTCTTATGGTACAGCCTGGAATCAAAACCATGACATCTGTATTATAGTCAGGAACTTGAGTTTTGGATAAACGTTGAGGTGTAATAGTTCCCTGAAACTGAAATTTCTGTTTTTTTAAGAGGTCGTCTGTCTGACCTTACCTTGGAGTGGAGCCGAAACAATTTTACCGAACTGGTTAAAACTTGGTATCTAGAGTTTTCATAAAGTTTCCCCGGGGTGTTTTTTGAATTATAAGCCAAACCATTAAATAACCGGTAATTACAGAGGAGTAAAAATAGAAAAAATAAATCAATACTCTCAAAATCCTGTCTAATTATTTTGATTAAATTTTGTATTAAGTCACTATTTCACATTACTAAAAAAACGGAATTTTCATTTTTACGTGAAAATGAATTTGATATTGCAGATAGTTAAGATAAAAAATTACTTATTATTATAAATATTTAGTACTATTTAATATAAAACTCGTTGGTTAGAAAAATATTTCTTACAAAAACCATATTTTTTGAGCTATAAGCAAACAACATGTTTTTATGAAGTTCTTGTAAATATGAAATTGATTATTATTCTCTTGGATTGAGACTGGGAGATTTCATTTTACTTAAATGTTTCTCTAACATTGAATATTATTTTATTTATGATTTTTGTGGATTTCTGTTGCAACAATATATATTATTTAAACTCACAAACCTTACTAGTTTTCTTTAAATTTTTTTGGTTTAAGTTAAAGAGAGGGAATGTCTGTGCGCTGCACCTTACCAGGTGATCTGGTGGTCTATGGGTAAGGTGTCAGACTTATGTGCTGGGGGTCTGGGGTTCAATCCTCGGTCCCGCACAGATCTATCTGATTGCCAAACCCTTCCTTCACATTTGAAAAGACGTGTATTAATCACAACTTGTGAATGTGAGGAATGCCAGGCCTCCACCGTGGTTCGGATCTCACGTTAAACTGTAAGTCCTCCATTTCATCTCACAATCACCCTACCATTACACATTAGTTTAAGTGCTTGTAACCCAAACGGGTAGTAATTCACGGTGCTAATAATGATAATAATAATAATACACCTTACCATTTATTTTTATGTATAAATTATAAATCTATAAAAATACAAAATCTAGTAAATTAATCTTTGAATTGTAATAACTCAAGTAAATGGCGGTATATACATGGCTTGTAGAAAATATACACTCCTTTAAGGCCAAAGTGAGATTGAAATGACGCGGCAACCTTCACTCTAACTATATCTAAAGATTACGTTCTTTTCAGCAACATTCCCTTTTTGTGTCGAAGTTTCCGTGAGCTTTGATGGAAATGTACCACGCAGAGCATGAAACTTATGAAGTGGCAGTAAAGTTATTTGGCATTTCATTCCCCATTTCCGTTCTCTCTTTTTAGTACAAGTAACTAGTTCAACAACAATTTTGGTATTAGTTTCCATTCCGTTTGATAAGCGAAGAAATATAATCTGCGTTGTGGTTTCAAGTAATATTGACAGAATTCTTTAAAAATATATATATATACAAAAAATATACAAAATTACTTTTTTAATAGTTTTGCAGCGCTGTCTGATTTATGTAATAGTAAGGACTTTTCAGATTTAAATATACCTTAAAGATTTATCAGAAAAACACGTCAATTCTTTCATTTGAGCTGTCTACAACTCATATCATCGCCCTTTATTAAACATTTTACTCAATTAGTACAACCACGCCAACAAGAATTGCCAAGACAAAAAATCACCTATGGAACGGGTTTGATTGCCTAACCCAACTCTAAAATATTTAAAGTCTAACAATGTAATTATTAAGTATAAATCCAATTGATAGCTTTTAATTTGTGACTTTCCATAATAACCTTGTTAAAGACCTAATCTCAAATAAAATCTAGCTGCAGAAATAAAAATATAATTTTATTTATAACGACACAACATAAATAAAATGCTTCAAAAAATCATATATTATTTCCACCCGAGTGGCACAAGATCTAAGGCGTCATATTTGCAATGCACTGAACTAAAATTACCGAAGGAATCGAGGTTATAATATAATAGAAATGCATTGGCAAAATTTCTTTGAAATGTGGTATGTTTCTAAATGTGTGTTTTCTATTTTATTTCAGACTAATATAAGACCATTTCCTCTTAGATATTTTCTCTATTTTCCTACTCTTCTCCTTAGATCAAGTCACCATAGTGGTATCATCCTGTACAAAAAATAAAATGATCATGTTTTATTTGGTTTTCTTGACATTTCTCCAAAGTTGTTAGTATTCCCTAAAATTTCTACAAACTATTTTGGATAGGACATTCCATTCTAAGTTTAAATTTGACATCAAATGAAGTCATAAGCTATAGGATTTATAAACGTTTAATAAAATTCAATGAAACTATATCATATAAAACTTTAACTATGAGAAATGTATTTAAATAAAAGGTAATTTGTAATAACTAATGTTGTATTTATTAAGTTTTATGCAAATGTACGTAGGATGTAGCTGATATATTAAGCATCACACTGGAAGTCTATGGATTATGGACAAAAGATTCAGTCTCATATTTACTGGTTTGCTGTAGAAGGAAGGCTCAGGATTTGATTCCTGACCAAGGACTCCGAAGTGCTTTTGCCTGAATGGTTACTCATATTTTCCCCCTAAGTAAATGTGGTTACGTTTCCTCTAAATTATCATTTTCTCGTCCTTACCCAATTATTGATAGTATGCAAAGAGCTTGGGTGGCTGGTTAGACGTGGTGTACCAAAATATAATATGGTTTCTTTGTGGATGACATAGCTAATCATTATTGTCTCCAAACACAAAAGCTCTTTTTATTAATCATCTTATTTTATATTTCCCTTCATATATATTTTCGATATTGGCTCTATAGTATTTGATGAAAGTCCAAGCCTTAGAACAGATTTCTAAAGTAAGTACGTCTTTGGTATATTTACATGAGATTAATAATTTTAAATATTTCCTCCTTTATCAATAGTGGAAAATATGAGGGATTATTAAATGAAGAGGGGATCATAGTTTTACAAAGTAAAATTTTTAAAACCATTCTTATTGTTGCGGAAAGATTAAATATTATAATCAACACTTCATTTTTAGGGTGTTAGAAGACTGTATTGTAATCATTTTAAAACTTTAATTCTTATATCTCTACGAATTTACACGTCTTTATTCATCATCAGTTTTTTTAGAGGCACAATTCGACCAATGGAATAAAAAACAGTGTGAAATTATGATAATCCACACAACTTATATAGTGAAATAAATATATAATGAAATAAATATATAATATAATAATAAATATATAATGAAATAAATAGTTATGAAACTAGACGTTTATATAACCAATTTTAGTTTTTCAGAGAAAGTAAGAAGAATTTTCAGATGCTTTACGATTTATTTCCAACTAGATTTTATTAGTGAATATGAATTAATAAAAACACCATTGGTTTACGATTCACTAGTCAGGATTACTCTTGATCTAATAAATGAATAGTTTAATAGTGATAAAAAAATGTTAGAATAAATATACAAATAAAATAGAAGAAATACTTAACTTTTTGGCTTAACGATTTCTATTACTAACAAAATACGTAGAAAACTAATTTGTTTTTGTCCTATGGGATCCAAACCTAATGAGGTTTTAAAAAGTGAAATAATGGGGTGGTTCCGTAGAATAAAAGAAATATTTCTTGACGAAAGCATTCCCTGTCTTTTGAAGGGAAGTAACAGGATTGAGTCTTTACACGAACCCTTTGAGAAAGATGGCTTAAAGCACGCGAAACATATCCCAGCTCCTTTGGTCCCTCCCTCCTCCCCTTTCGCCGAAAACTCTGTTAAGTTGGCAACAAGAGATTTCTTCTCTTTCATCACCCAGACGTCATAATGGCGTCTAGACGTTTGTAGAAAAAAAATGTTGTTTGTGTTCTTAAAAATCTTTCTAGAACTAATATTCGTTATCTACTAGTTTTCTGTACAGTCGATTGGAATCTTGGCTACCAAATTATTATAGTGTCACACTTTACGTGCTCTTGTCAAAATATTATTATATCATTTTTAAATGTATCTTTATTTCTAGCTTTTTTCTAAGTGCTCCAAACCTTAATAATTATCCAGGATATACGAATATTTACACTAATTAAATATGGATGAGCAAGTTAAAATATAGATAGGTGTACATACATTTCATGCAGGGGCGAATCCAGAACATTTTCATAGGGGGGTCATAGTTATAAATAGCATAGTAACTTACAATGTTAAATATCTGTTTAAAGCCGTTTAATAGTTTCTATTCGTATTTAATCTTAAGTATGTTTTAACCGTGATCATTCTACCCAATTTTTAAATAAATCGTATAGTTTTTTTATAAACCATTTGTTGAGGCCCAGCTTCAACAATTTTTTGAAAAATAGTTCATTTTAAAAGCTATGATTAGTCTTCACCTTGTTTTTTATTTATATTAATTTATAGGCCATTTAAATTGTTCCTTAACCAGAAATTTTTGAAATTTTGATGCCCCTAAAGCTATTTAGAGTGATCCTCACGTTAATTTTTTACGATAGTTAGATACCTCTAGAATATAATCTTTGAAGTGGTCTTCTACCAACAAAATTTCGAAAATTGAATTATTTCAGAATAAACTATGTGGCCCTCACCTTAGAAATTCTTCAAATACATGCTCTAAGCATTGGAGCTTCCTATTGAATTTGTATGACCTTGGAAAATATTTAGAACTTTCCTCCCCGGACTTTTTGTGCCAGTTAGATGACTCTAGTCAAGTAGTTATTTGAAGCAGTCTTCTCCTGCGAGTTTTTGACAATAATTATTTATATTTATTTTTTTTAGCACCGTCTTACTACCGTTCGGTATCGCTTAAGTTAATACAATGATTAGATGGAAGGTTGAATTTAGAGAAATGACCGCAATTTGCGTGAGGAGTGAACCATTTGAAAAACCACCCAGTTCACCGACGAGTTCGAACTCGATCTCCCCGTCCTCGGTGGTCTGCTTAACACGAGGCGCTTAGCATACGCTCCAGCGTCATTTTGACAATAGAATGCATCTAAAGTCATTTTGAGTTTGATTAAGACATTTCATAATATTCGATAATATAGAGGATTAGAAATATTATATATATTCGGGGAGGGGGAAGTTATTCCAGGGAGGGGCAAATTATTTCCAGGTGGGCAGAGTCACCCACAATTCCGCCACCCCTGATGTCCACACACACACTATCTATATTCGGTATTCGTGGATGAACTGCTCTCAGGCGATTATCAGTCTTTTGATATGTTGTAGTCTATCGTGTCTATGCGAACAATGTTCGTTCTTGCTATGCACGACCAATATTAGTACATGAAAACGAATATTTTTTTCACAATTACGTGAATCATATCGAACATTGATTAACCATGGACGAATAATACACGTTTGGACCCGGCTTAAGAGGTGTTTGTGCTTAAACAGATAAAAAAGTGTATGATTTATATGTGTTGTATTTCTTTCTAAAATTTGAACTTTCTTCTTGTTTTTTGTATTCATTATCTAACTTTCACAGGGGGGTCAACTAACCCTTTGACACCCCCCCCCCCCCCAAATCCACGCCTGTCTGCGTGGAATAATTATAGTATTGAAACCATTTAAGTAAAAAACACTTTAGTAGGCCTGGTCTGGGTTTGAGCGCTGTTCTCCCCTTCACTAGCAAACCAGAATAAAAGAGACAATTAATACCTCCTCCAAGATTATTCTATTTCAAAATATTTAATCCAAATTACATATATTAGACATATACTCAAATAATTATATTATATATATATATATACAATTCTTGTGATTGTTTTGAAATTTACTTCTTGAAGACAGTAAGATAAGTTTATCTATTGAATCAATCTAAACATTTAATCAGGCTACAGTATTTATTTATTTTTGCTACAAATATATGGCAAAAGCATATTATTATCTCACGTTCCCTCCGTCACACTTTTAATCATATTTTCAACTGAACAACCACAATATAACCTATAAATCATATAGATTCAATAATTGATTTAAGAGGTTTTTATCCTATAAGAATAATGTATCGTAATAAAAAACATTTTATTATTCTGCTGTTATTTATATCCGAAAGTTTGATAGAATAATATGAAATTAAATTTTTTTAACTACGGTGCATAGTGAATATGAGCTGGCTCCTGGCTTAAAGATAAATGAACTATATATATATAATATTTAATATATATAGTATATATATATATATATATATAGTATATAAAATTAATTAGGACCTATGTATGGAATCATGATTTTCTAAAGTTAACAACTTAACTACCCTAAAAAATCAGACATTTTTCTTCCATCACATTTTATTAGCTGTCCACACTTTACACGTAAAGGAAATGCTCCCAAATTTTTTAATGAAAAAGTGTTATACTATTTATGAAATAAACTCATTACGGCCAATTGCGACTTAAATTTTAATCTTTCTTCAACCGACAAAACCATATAATATATATTGACACTTTTGATTACCGTATTCATTGGAGCGGGTAGCAATAGATCTCCTATTTATTAATGGTAATTCTAAACACGTCCAGTGTATGAAGTAAAGTTATGCTCACGTGATTTTTCTCTCGTTGCGTGTCTTCTCCATCGAAGAGCTGAAGGATAACCCACATTTACCCTCCCATTTTTGGGGCTTGGAAAGGGGTAGAGCGGGTGCCCCTCGGCACGCAACCCTTGTCTCAGGCTTGTTTACACGACTCCCAAAGGACACGCACCCTCTACGACGCACATTCATAATTCATTCACACACTTGGCTACCATTCTCAAAACAATCCCTCCCTAAAAAAAAATCTTCCTCCCACCAACTTTGTTTTTTCATATTCTTCTCAGTTCACACGTACAACACTTACGTTGCGTTGCGTTGCGTTAGTTATAAAAGGGAGGTGTTTGTTCATCGAACATAATAGTTACAATTTTGTTAATAGAAAATAACATTGCACCTATAGTTAGATTTTTTTTTATATTAGCTCTACTACGAACTTACCAAGGTTGTCGAATGGTCTAGGCATTACTTTAGCAACATACTGGATATACGATGAGGCAGAAATTGATGTTCAAATCCAAGTTAGGTGTACTGATGGTGTTATTTGCTGAATGGTTCTCCACTCTACCTCCACGCAAATACGGATATACTTATTTTAAATGAACCGTTTTCGTCCTTAGTACAACAAGGTAATTAATATAGCCTATATTTGTGCAGTCAGATAAGATAATAAAACGGGGTTGAAATAATTATAGGCCCACAACAGATAGCTCTAGATACTCCAATTACCATCTAAATAATGCCGATTCGCTTATATATTCACTTAAAATTAACTTAAATTAAACAACATCCATTATTTTTACAAATGTATTCAGCACTCTAAAAGGAGGAACCTTAAATAAGTTGCTAAAAATAATATGTAATGAATACTTTAAATTAAATATTGTGAGTTTAGACCATAAGTTATAACTATTGTATGTGTTAAACATTTGATCTAAGGAGTCGGGTACGACGTACTCTATTTTCTTTTAGGATAACATTAGTAGCCCAGATATAGATGAGTAATTAAGTGACGGTGATAATGTTGGTACCTACATGTAATTTATTTAATTCTGAAAATTGAAAAATGACACCTGGACATGGGAATCGGACCAAGGACCTTTGACTTAGTACTCCAATGCTCTAACCACTGAGCTATTCAGGGTTATTCTTCACTCATATTTTAAAGCAGAGCCTATGATGGACGTGTGGAAATCGTCGGCTTGAAGTATGTGATTATATTAGTATCACGAGTTATCAGATAAGGCAGCCATCTTTATTCGGTAGTTATCTTACGGCTGCCATTTGCACAATGATTATAATCGTACGGAATATCATATTAAGAATTAAATAGCCAAAGCTATTATTTGTGTTGGCAGCACTAAGCCAACTACCGAGTCTAAGATGGCTGCGTTATCTGATAGCTCGTGATATTAATATAATCACACACTTTTAGCCGACGATTTCCGCACGTTCATCATAGTCTCTGCCTTAAAATATGAGTGAAGAATGACCCTGGGCACAGAACGAATCCTGGATAGCTAAGTGGGCAAAGCATTGGAGTACTAAGGCAAAGCTCCCGGTTTCGATTCCCGTGTCCAGGTGTCATTTTTCAATTTTCAGAATATGATATATAGAGGGAGTAATCCTCACTAAAAGCATAAATAATAGCTTTGGCTATTTAATTTATTTAATGTTATAAATGATTTAATTACACCGAAAAGCAAAAGCTTTATATTAAAACTGGTGGTTAGAGAATAATTTATGGTTATTATATCAGTAGGAAATTTTTTTCATTAATATTTCCTAAATAGTAAAAAAACAAGATTGTTTTAATCAAATTTAAAAAAAAATCTCAATATTAAATAAAAGACATAAAATATTAAGTCTTGTGTTCATCCAAATATATTTTAGTAAAAACAATATTTTGAGCTAAATAAAAATATATGTAGGGCCTATGCATATGTTTTTGTGTAAATTAAAGTTAACTTTTATAAAATAAAATATTTTCGTGTTTTTTAAGTCAAAATTTATGGAATTATTATAACCTACTTTCTTATAAGTGTTCTTTCTTGGATTTTGGTAGTATTCATTAAAAGTGGCAGTTTCAGATCACATGACTTTGCGTATATCATATGTACGAAAGTTATTTTGGTAGATTTTATATTAAATGTAATGGTTTCTGCCCTATATATTTTATGGTAGAAACTATTTTAAAGTTATAAAAGTTACTAACATAACATTTGTACATACAATAAAGTATAAATTTATTAATATTTACTGCAAAAAAAAATACAAAATTTTAAAATTTAATTTTAATTTACATAAAAATCCAACAAACATTTTTATTTTGTTTATAATTTGGCTTTGATCAAAATATCTTTGAGTGGACAAAAGCGTTATCTTATTAGGTTATGTATATTTAATAATATATACATTGCATATATAATAAATATTAATATTTGAATTTCCTTGTGTAAATGTATTTATTTCCGGCACTAAGTTATTATAAAATTATGTAAAACAACAACATTTGAATATGTAAGTAATTTGTTATGATAATAAATACAATTTTATTATAATATGTTACTAATATCTTATATTTTCTGCTAAATTAAACTTGTATTAGGTTAAATTATAGCTTATTTTTATCTCTAATAATCTGTTTAAGTTTTCATTATCCGTGGGCGGCGAGTGTACTTATTGTTCATACTCTATCTGCCCTCCCTCCTTTTACTCTCTCCCAGTAACGAACCAATCTTGTGAACAGATCCTTACAAATTATATGTTTAAAGGACTCAGATGAAATATCCCGATGTCCCACGCTCGCGCAAGAACGTCTGTGAGGGACCAAATTTTCTTCTGCTTCCTTATTTCTACTTTTGTTTTACATAATTGATTAAAAACAAAGAATAAAATATATTACCTATGAAATAATAATATTTTAAAACCAATGTTATAAAATGTTTAGTTCAAAATGGATAAAATGATATTTACTCAGGGGTTCAACTTTCTTTTTTAAATCCATGCACTGTCATTGACACGGTTTTTATATATACTGCTAGGTTCATATTACAGGACCCTAAAAATATTTATTTTGTACATTTTATTACGAGGTGATTTTGTTCATCTAATTTATCATTTGATTCGGTTTATTTTTTCACTGAATTTGGGATTGGTGTATATGGAAAACAACCCGTCTGTCCTGTACAAATTTAATTACACTAACGAAACAGATATGAGATAGCTATACACTAGCTAAAATGTAGCCACATTCTGGTTATCCAGAGTAAACCCCCTTCATTACAACCAACAGGTACTTGAACATCGAACTTCTGGCCATCGTAATCCAGACAAGACAAACTTGACGTATGAAACGCCTGCCCACCAATGTGGTTCGAGCCTATTCGTCAATATTTTAGAAAATGTTCTCTTTAGCAAGTAAGCATCATAATATAATATCACATAAAACTTAGATTGGTAAAGTTATCCTAATATTTTTAATTTTTAAGTTAGTGTAATTTATGAATCAATATTAATAAAAATATTCCAAAAATAGGTGATAATTTGATTAGAAAAGAATTGATGAAACAGTTAAAGTGGCATGAAACGATTTAAAATGTACAGTGGAAATGTGAGAGGGTATATTACAAGATAATTATTAATATACATGTATGAGGAAATTGAATAGTTTATAATGAGTAGAAAATAAAAAGTTAGAGATACAAATATTTATTAAATCGTATAGGATGAATCTAAATGAGCAAATGAATAGTTAATTTTATCAGTGATTAAGTTAATATAAATCGTAATTGAATATTGATTAAAAGTTATAAATATGGTTAAATTGAATACAAAAAAAGATGACAGTGTTAGCGTGATATGATTTTTTTTTTAAAAGTCAGAAACAGTGTAAGAGGATTTATAATAATAAGTAAATATTTGAATAGTAAACTTTTTTATTTCACTTAATTATAAACCAAACTATTCACGTTTTTAATACCTTTATATTCATTATATTGTTCTATTACCTCTCACATGTTATCTGTAAATTTTAATTTGGTTTATGTAATGTTAACTGTCATAATTTTTTGTGTTATAAGTTTAAACTGCTAATTTTGGAATTATTATCAATATTAATTCACAGATTTAACTAAATTAATAATTTATAAACATTATTTTTATCAATCCATATCTTATCTTATACTATTTGCACATTTTAGGGTTTATGATAAAAAAAAAATCCAAATTAAAGTATGCAATTTTATTAATTTTAAGCATAAAAACTATCATTTATACAAAACAGTTTATCTTGACAAGCTGTCAATATTATGAAGATATTTCTATCTTAACTAGTGACAATAGAGCTTATATTGATGTATCTTAAGAAAAAAAAATCACGTACGGTCATTTTTTTCTTTCTTTTATTCTTTTCCAGTGACAAATAACAACATATTGCCCTGTGTGTCATGTTTTATTTATAAGAGAATACACCACAACAGACGTGTGAACTTTTCGAGCCATTTTGTCAGAATGTGAGAAAAAAAAAAGAATGTGTAAGCCAAGTCATGAAAAATCAGAGTCTTACAAACAACCCACCTTACTTTTACAGTAACCCCTTCCCTTTACTCTTCGCAACCCTAAAAAAAGTATTTCCACACAACATCACAGCGATGTCTTCCAACAATTTCATCCCATACGATGCACATTCTTATATCCCCATAAAATTTAAATAACGTCGGCAAAGATTGTAGCATAAATAGCATCCTGGCTGGTCGTTCCGATGTTGTGGTTTAGCCGAGATTACCATAAATCTATGTTACCAGCTGTTGGGACTTTAAAAGGTATTTAGGTAGAAATTCATGGCAGCTACCTTATAGCGTCACCTGGTATGGTCCACAATTATGTGACGGCATAAAATATTTAAATCATTATTATTTAATGGTTTCAATGTCCGTTTTTTAAATGTGTTCACAAAAGTAGCATTATGTGATAAAAGTAAGAAGGATATAATATGATCGTGTTTGTCTGCAAATAATGTATTTTTATATTAAATTAGTTTTTAAAGTATTTATTCAGACGGAAATTAGAATGTTCCTTTAGTCACCGTATTACCTTATCATACTGTTTCGTATACATTTTAAATCCCTGAAGTTTCTATGTGTTTTGTTTTCCCATCATGCCACTGGGATATTCTCATTAAAATATGTTATTGGGATAAAAATGAGAAAGGAAATGTGTATATAAAACTTTCTTATATGTTTATTTATGTGTATATATATATGTGTTTGTATATTTTTCTATTGTTTGACGAATATTATTAATCCTATACTTCATTTTCATTCCTCTATGTTATATCTTTGAATAGTGCTCCTTTTATCTAGGTTCTCTATGCCTCGAAATTGAATTGTTTTTGTTTTGTTTTGGTTTGTGAGTTTTTGATTGTTATTGTTGAGGTCTAGTTCTGTTTGTTTGGTTTTTTCATATCTTACATTAACCTTCCCCACTCTTGGAGGCAACAAGACCATACCTGGACTATATGTTTATTGTTTTCCCGCCAAGTGTCGCTGGCGGGGAGTTTTAGTTTTTGTTGATTTAATTGTGCCGTGCACGGAGACTCGATCAAGACAAAAGTTATAAGGTTCCGTGAACCTTCACCCGGAAGTGGTCTAGTTTTTTATTCGTGTGTGTTGTTGAAGAGGACTGCGCCAGGACACTGCCAGTCATACCATATAAAGTGAAGGTGAGTTGCCTCTATCCATTTCCTTTCCACCATACAGTCCATTTGTCCGTGTTCGTAACACTGGTCCTCCAGAGGCTTCTTTAATTTTCATTCAATTGTAAATTATACTACACATTTTTGGTCCATCCGGGCCGAGGATACGTGTTTCAGTGTTCCTTGGCGTTTCTTTGTGTTAGGGTGGATAGAGCAACTTATTTGTTTGTTTGGTTTATTTCTTGTATCATTTGTTCACGTCATATTTCGGCCATGCTGGGTCAGTTGGATTAGTGGCGTCATCAGTTCGATATATCGTTTGAGAGTTAGCGATTAATCGCTAGCCATATCTATTGTGCATCGTATGTAATAGTGATCGAGTGATGTCGACCATTCGTTATTGTTCGAGAGTCGGGATGTAATCGATGGCTGTGTTTTGACTGTTTTGTTTATGTTTATAGTTAGTTTCTTGTTTGCTTACGTTTGTATTTAGTTCCCGTTTGTTTACATTAATTTGTGTTAAGTTTCTATCATCATGTCTTATGCACACCTTGAAGCTAGGTTTAAGGTAATAACTGGCCGGGTTAATAGACTTTACAAGCTGTCGGAACAGGTTCAAGGTGACATTACCAAACTTGAGCTATTTAAGGCACATTGTTCAGACTTAGAACATTTAAGGAGGGATTTTGAAGAAACTCACGTTGAGTTAGGAGTCGCGGCAAGCAAATCTAAGAGGGAATTTGATGTTGAAGCACATGACAAGTTGATTGAGGACTTTGACATGACCTACTACCAGGTTAAGGAGATTTATGCACGGATTACTAAGTCTTCATCCACGTCGGGAAATGATAATGTACCTCCAGTAAAGGCATTGTCAGCAAAATTGCCTAAGTTGCAACTGCCCACATTTAGTGGTATAAACACTGACTGGACCACATTTCATGACTTGTACGTCTCTCTCATTCATACCAACAAAACCTTAACACCAGTGGAAAGGTTTCAATATCTTTTGACGACATTATCTGGTGAGCCCCTAAGTTTATTAAAGTCACTACCGGTGTCAGATGAGAACTACCCGTTAGCCTGGGCGACTCTTACAGAACGTTACCAAGATGTGAGGTCAATAGCTACTACACATTTAGAGAAGAGAATGCAATTCCCGGGTCTAACCTCAAGGTCGCCACAGAACTTAAGGGCGCTAGTGGACACATTTAAGGAGAACTTGGGAGCACTTAATGTGTTAAAGTTTCCAGTTTGTGAGTGGAGTTTTATCTTACTAAACTTGACACTGAACAAGTTAGATAGAGAGACACGGCTGATGTTTGAACTTGCGCACACGGCTACCAAACTACCAAGCTTTGATCAACTTTTGGAATTTCTTGAAAATCAATGCAAAGCACTGTCATCTGCAAATCAAGGTATATCACTGCAAACTAGCGCGAGTACTAGACATATAGCAACCAACAGGAGGATGGAAGGAAGACTGAAGTCACCTGTTGGAGTGAGAAGATCATTTTATGTTGACTCAAATCAAGGTCACTGCACTGTGTGTCAAGCTAACCATAGTATTTATAAGTGTCCAGTGTTCACGAGCAAGACACCGACACAACGCCGGGATTGGGTAAAGTCAAATAATTTGTGTTTTAATTGTTTAAAGGGATCGCACCAAGTAAAGGAGTGTTCCTCAAAATTCAAGTGTTCACACTGCAATCAAACTCATCACACATTGTTGCACATAGGGTCAATTAATCAAGGCACTGACACTTGCGGTCAAGGATCGTTTAGCTCAAACCAACGTTTTACCAGCTCTCACACTGATCCCACCCATAGAGACAGTAGATATATGCAAGGTGATGCTACCCATCAGGCTCATTCACCAGGCCATGAAGGCACTGTTACACGGGGTGAACACATCAACTCACTTACCACCAGTTCTGTGAGCCTTACTACAGTCTTATTGGGAACCGCTGTAGTACAGGTTAAGGATGGGCACGGTGCTTATCAGAAGGTTAGAGTGTTGATAGATTGTGCGTCACAATCATCATTTATTACTGAAGACTGTGCTCACCGGCTGTGCCTGCCACGTCGCAATTTGAAAATTCCGATTAGAGGGATCTCTCAGTCAACTGTGCAAACCAACAAGGGGGTTGTGATATGTGAGGTGAGACCCTGTGGTGTTTATGGTCCTCAGTTGATCACCGAGGCTATCATTCTAAGTAAAATCACATCGGGAATGCCATCAACCATGCTTTCTAAAGATATGGTTCAGGAGTTTGCTCATCTTCAGCTGGCTGACCCTCATTTTCATGTACCAGGGCCGATTGACATTCTCTTAGGTGCAGATGTATACCCCGAGATCTTTGATGGTGGGCGGTATTCAACTTCATCTAATTGTCCCTCAGGATTGCATAGCATCTTTGGCTGGATCATAATTGGTCGAATAGGACCTCAACCACGTATAACTTCTAGTGTCTCATCTTTTTTTGTTGCTACTGAACCATCGCTTGACAGTGTTTTGCGACGCTTCTGGGAGGTGGAAGAATTACCCGTGACTAAACACATTGACCCTAATGAAGCTATGTGTGAGGCACACTATGTGACAACACACACTCGTGACAATGAGGGTAGATACATTGTTCGGCTACCTTTCAAGGATGCACAACCAGAGCTGGGAGAGTCACGTCAACAAGCAGTCAAGAGACTCATTCAGCTGGAACGTCGCCTAGCTCGTTACCCACAACTAAAGGAACAATATGTGACCTTTCTAAAGGAATATGAAGAACTCGGTCACATGCAGCGCATTGAACCATCAATGATCCAAGACATTAAATACTATATTCCACATCATTGCGTATCCAAAGAATCTAGTTCAACCACCAAACTGAGAGTTGTATTTGACGCTTCTGCAGCAACATCATCGGGTCAGTCACTGAATGATACATTATTGAAGGGTCCCAAACTGCAAAGGGAAATTGTGGAAATTGTTATGAATTTTCGATTTCATCCCATTGTGCTCACCACTGATATATGCAAGATGTATCGACAAATACTTGTCACTCCGGATGACCGACATTACCAGGTAATACTGTGGCGCGAATCCCCTGATCAACAGATTCAAGAATATCAATTGAATACTGTGACTTATGGTGTATCTTCAGCTCCGTACTTAGCGATGCGATCCCTGCGTCAACTCGCTTCTGATGAAAAACTTCGTTACCCTCGTGCTGCCCAGGTCCTATGTAAGGACATTTTTGTTGATGACATAGTCACTGGTGCTGATTCAGTGGAATCTGCTCTCAGTTTACAAACCGAGCTGATTGAATTGCTAAGCCTAGGAGGCTTCCAACTTAGAAAATGGTCTAGCAACCACCCTGAAGTATTAAAGAGGATACCAAATGAACACCGTGAAGTTCCCCTCATGTTTGAAGAAGATGGAGATCAAATAATTAAGATATTAGGACTGGAATGGGACCCCATATCAGATTCATTCTCTTATCATGTACATCCCTCTGAGATTACAGTAACGAAGAGGGCAGTTCTCTCAAATATTGCTAGGATATTTGATCCTGTGGGGTGGCTATCTCCAGTGGTGTTCTGGGCTAAGGCGTTCATGCAGACTTTGTGGACCCTAAGACTTGATTGGGATGAACCACTTCCACCAGAGCTCGGACAAGGGTGGCAAAGGTTTTGTTCAAACTTTCATGTTCTTACACATGTCAAGATCAACAGATTCCTACCAACCAGTGATGCTATTAATTGCCAGCTTCATGGATTTTGTGATGCATCTATCAAAGGATATGCAGCAGTCGTCTATCTTCGAACTACCACGGGTAGTGGAGAAATTCAAGTCAACAACCTTATTGCCAAGTCAAGAGTAGCTCCGGTTAAGAGTTTATCTCTTCCTAGGCTTGAGCTTTGTGGGGCTCAGCTCCTAGCCACACTCATGGAGTGGGTGCAGCTGAACCTTAAAAAACAATTACAGGTGTCAACTGTGTATACTTGGTCAGATTCTACCATCGTTTTGGCATGGATTCAAACGTCACCACATCTTTTGAAAACATTCGTTTCCAACAGAGTAGCCCAAATTCAAGCAGCAATACCAGCACAACATTGGAGACATGTCCCATCTAATTCAAATCCGGCTGATTGTGCATCTAGAGGCTTACATCCTGAAGAGTTGACAAATTTCCACATCTGGTGGACAGGACCAGAGTGGCTGAAACAACCCATTAGTAGTTGGCCCAAGCTGCCTGAAGTGACTTGCCAGGTAGAGTTACCTGAATTAAAGATTGTAAGGGTTACCAGTCTAGTAGCAGAAGTGAATACTTGGTGGGCAGACCTTCTCAAACGTTTCTCATCATGGGTAAAGCTGCAACGAGTCATCGCATTTTTAGCACGGTTTATTCAGAACTCCAAAGTAAAGAATCAAGATCGTTGTAAAGGCCCATTGTTGTCCAAGGAGCTCAAGACGGCCCGCATGTTATGTATCAAACAAGTTCAACAACAGGCGTTTGAGTCAGAACTTGAAGAAATAAAGAAGGGCCGGGAATGTTCACCCCGCGTGAGGGGCCTAAACCCGTTTCTCGACCAGGAGGGCCTATTGAGGGTAGGAGGTCGCTTGAGACACTCTTCACTGCGATATGACACAAAACATCCTCTTCTGTTGCCTAAAAATAGTCATATCACCGATATCATTGTTGATCACTACCATGTATCTCATTTTCATGCTGGACTTCGAACAACCCACTCACTCATTCAAGACCAGTACTGGATTCTCTCAGCACGCACTGTTATAAAGACCCGGATCTTCAAGTGTATGAGATGTTTTCGATTTAAGGCACCTGCTCTCCAACCATTCATGGGGGACCTCCCAGCAATGCGTGTGCAGCAATCAAGACCATTTGTGCGAGTTGGAGTGGATTATGGAGGACCCTTCCAGATAAAATCATCTGAATTAAGGAATTCTAAGGTGCTCAAGGCTTATTTATGTTTGTTTGTGTGCTTGGCAACTAAGGCAGTGCACCTTGAGGTGGTATCAGACTTAAGCACAAGGGCCTTTCTTGATGCCGTTCTTCGGTTTATTTCCCGTCGGGGTATGTGCTCAGACATTTATAGCGACTGTGGCACAAACTTTGTAGGTGCCAAGCGCCATTGTACAGAACTACAAAGGCATCTAGAATCCCATACCGAAACCAAAGTGGTAACAGATAAACTTTCGGTCCAAGGCATAAATTGGCATTTCAACCCACCTTCAGCTCCACATTTTGGTGGACTATGGGAAGCTGGTATCAAGTCGGCAAAAACTCACCTAAAACGAGTGGTGGGTGATCAGACACTTACCTTTGAAAGCCTCTCCACGCTCTTCATTCAAATTGAAGCCGTGCTAAATTCCAGGCCTCTCTGTGCTCTCTCTGCGGATCCGAATGACCTTGATCCATTGACACCAGGACATTTCATAGTGGGTCATTCTCTCACCAGACCACCCGAGGAGATCGTAACTGAGCTACCTACCAACAGGTTGAAACGCTGGCAGTTGATACAACAAGCCTATCAGCACTTTTGGCAAAGATGGTCAAGGGAATATATCCATACTCTCCAACAGCGACAAAAATGGACTACAAACAAGGTCAATTTACAAGAAGGACAGTTAGTCTTGATAAAGGAAGACAATCTTCCTCCACTCAGGTGGCTGCTCGGAAGAGTAGAAGAGGTGTACCCTGGAAGGGATGGGATAACGAGAGTCGTAAGTGTCCGCACCGAGCACGGGACCCTCAAACGACCGGTTGTAAAATTATGTCCACTTCCTAATCAATAGGAAGGATACATTCTCCTATAAATATTATTCTGTACATATCTTTGTTGTTGGTTTGTTGTTCTTAAAAAACTCATTTTAGTTTTTGGTGGGCGGTATGTTTGTATATTTTTCTATTGTTTGACGAATATTATTAATCCTATACTTCATTTTCATTCCTCTATGTTATATCTTTGAATAGTGCTCCTTTTATCTAGGTTCTCTATGCCTCGAAATTGAATTGTTTTTGTTTTGTTTTGGTTTGTGAGTTTTTGATTGTTATTGTTGAGGTCTAGTTCTGTTTGTTTGGTTTTTTCATATCTTACATTAACCTTCCCCACTCTTGGAGGCAACAAGACCATACCTGGACTATATGTTTATTGTTTTCCCGCCAAGTGTCGCTGGCGGGGAGTTTTAGTTTTTGTTGATTTAATTGTGCCGTGCACGGAGACTCGATCAAGACAAAAGTTATAAGGTTCCGTGAACCTTCACCCGGAAGTGGTCTAGTTTTTTATTCGTGTGTGTTGTTGAAGAGGACTGCGCCAGGACACTGCCAGTCATACCATATAAAGTGAAGGTGAGTTGCCTCTATCCATTTCCTTTCCACCATACAGTCCATTTGTCCGTGTTCGTAACACTGGTCCTCCAGAGGCTTCTTTAATTTTCATTCAATTGTAAATTATACTACACATATATGTATGTGTATTTCTTATATATATAAATATATAGATATAGAAAGAGAAAGAGATTTTAACACCTATAAAAATTACTTCCGTCCAGCCATCTAAAATGTAGCTGTTACTTTTGATATAGTTATAGTTTTAATACCTATAAAACACATCTAATGTTTTCAATGTTAGCAGAAACATGTTTGTATTTTATGAAAGATGCTCAAAATGTCAATTTGTAAGTTTAGCTAGTGCTTCAGGGCTTATTTCACTATTAGGGATAGAGATAATTGAAAATAGTTTATTATCAAACCTCCTTTAGTATTCCCAGTATGGATAGAAACCCGTCACAAGCAAAAATTCTCTAAGAGTCCGAAATTTAATCCACGTTCCCCCAATGCAGGTGAATGTACTTACTATATGAAATTTAGTTCCACAGTTATTGTGTCATATTATACATTCTAGAAGATACGGCTCACTCTCTACTCTTTATTGGGTGATCATTATTTGTACATTTTTATTTTTATTCCTCTTTACAAACGAATCCCTCAGTAAAACTCTATTCCTTAAGTTAATATATTAGAACTTTATTTTACATTAACTAATTCAGTAACGTAGATACACAAACGATCAGGATTTTTATTTTTTCACAGCTGAACGTAAAGTGAGTTTTTACGAAACAGTATTAAGGTTCTTCAGAGGTTTTTTATTTCATTCCATGTCCTAATGGAAAGTTTCATTCGTACTTTGTTCAAGTGGATGAGAAAATCCCTTGCTATAGAAGTGGAGATAATAAAGCCGGTCACATTATCTGTGAAGAATGGGAAACGTTATCATGATCATTTGGAAGACAGCTCTCTAAAATATTGATTTTAGTCAAGGTTTTAGTTTCAATTCGAGAAATTATTTTCTTTTTAATATGCATAGAATTTAAAGTTAAAAGATGAACAATAATAATTATTTTATTCAATTTTACATTTACCTTACAGTAAATTGGAATACTTTCCAGGCTATATCTTTCTCATCCTCATCCCACGAGTGTCATTGGGCGGATATTCCAGACGGGTAGTAAGATGGAGTACCAGAATTGAAACCCTTACATTTTAATAGCTTAAGTAGCTCTCTTCGGTGGCCGAATGGTCTAAAGTTGGAGTAGCCAGAATTTGATCCAAGGATCTACTTCAGAGAAGGAAAATCCTCTGGGATCCACTAAGAAACTATACTTTGTTTCATTAGTTAAGAAAAATTAATAACTCATTTTGTGTTGTTTTAATAATAAAATTATGTCGAGTATAATAACTTAAATTATTTCACACACTGAAACTGAGTTTTTCTTCAAACCACATAATATATATTTTCTCTGAAAAAAGCTATTTTCTCATTATACATTTAACTTTGAAGTTGCTAGATGACACCACAGAATTTTAGGATAGTTTTTTGAGTGAGAGTTATTAATTATTCTGTCATAAATGAAGACAGGATGGTCATGGTAAATGGTCATTGTCGGAAAACTCTGATATATAAATTTTATAATATTGACTTAAGAGAAATCTACAAACTCTCTCATTCATTTTCTTTCAGTCAATCAATTTTAATCGATCGACCAGGTGATCTACCAATTTAGCGGCTGTGGTCAACTGGTGGGTCGCGATCGACTGTTTGGCTACCTCTGATCTAAGACATCACCCTCGTGTTAAACTGTTGAAATGAAGATCAGGGTTAGATTCCTTGCCAGTTCTAATGAGCGTTGTTCTTCTTAATTGATGTCCCACTCTCTTTCCAAAAAAATGCGGGTAGAATGTCCGCATGAATGCTTCTGTCCTCATCTCTACCAGCTAGAAAAATTATCATAATATAAAATGCGTGTAACCTAAACAGGTAGTAAAACATGGTGATAAAAAATAAAATTTGCTGTAGTAAAGACTGACAGCTTAGTTCAATAAGCAGTGCGTCTGCACTTTGGTTATAGTAACCGAGGTTCGATCCTCAACATAACCGATGTAATCTATCATTGGTGCATCCACTTTTTACAAAGATGAATAAACCACCAAAGTATTGGATGTTGTATATGTTCTAGAACTAGGTTATTTTACAAGTAATCTGCTGATATAATTAGTATTTAATTAAATAAACAGAGTCTTAATAGAATATAATCCCCATAGTAATTGTTAACTGCCTACATATGCTCGTTTTACATTAAACTGGAAGTCTGCTCATGAGAACTAGAGGTACGTACTCTACTGGAAACGACATTCTTGCTACACCTGTATTACAATAAGGTCAAGGTCATAGTATGAGCTTATGGTAATGGCTTCAATTCAAACCCAGAACAAAGAGACTCATACTGTATTGTGTTTTCTTGCATGCACCAATCTAAAGATCAAAGATAATGCATATGTTTTTATGAGTTTTTATTTCCCAACAAATAATAATTCGTTGACTTGAATAAATGCTTTAATCTCTATCTGTAGTTTTTTTAAATGTTTTAATTTATATGTCAAGGTCAGGGTTTTTCTAATTAACATGCTCTAATTCGACTCATGATATTAGTACCTATACTTGACTTAGCTAGCTAGGGGTATTTATTCCCAATGCTTTTATCTTTGGACAAATATACGCATTTATTTTAAATTCATCTCTAACATCTTTTATTTTAAACTATTATACTTTAAACTTTATTCATCTTAGAAGGTAACAAAGCCGTTAAAATAAGGCGAATAAAGGAATATATTAAAAAGTACTCATGAAAAGTTTAAATGTTATATGTAATTTAAAAATTGTCATTTTCAAATTTCAATGAGACTCCTTTAAATTGTTTTTCAAAGTGTAATTTTCAAGTTAAATTATTCATAACTTCTTGTACTTCAAAGTTGTACCATGCACTAACATTTAATTCAATCTGTTACAGTTACAAATAAGTGCAATCTAACATTTACAAACGAATACTCGTTTGTTTCCTACCTTTAACTAGCAAGTAATTGATAAATATATTAATATTATTAATAAAACTTCTCTTAATGCACGTATTTCTTTTTTCTAAATATATTTACAGATCTAAAAAACCTAATATCTATTCACACATAGTAAGGGAGGTTTAATGTGATTTTTATTACATTTGTATTAGAGTTTTCAAGTTAGATTTCAAATTAATATTTGATAACTGTACAGTAACAAAACAAAAAATGATATGATATTTAATTAGATAAACACACTTTCTATTAAAAATATTTTAACTGTATAAATCAAAAGCGAGCTAATTGTAACCACCACAATTTATTTTGATATAGCCTATATAGTGGTTATTTGTGAGAAAATCTATATCATTAATATCGTCAACAGTTCCATGGAAAGTTGAACTAAAATCACAAGGATTATATTTACATGACGCTTAAGGGCAGTATTTGAACTATTTATCACCCACTGCGGTGGCCACATGGTCTAAGGTACTAGTATCGCAGTAGACTAGAATATTGACAAGGGAATATCGAGGTTTGAATCTCAGTCCGTGTACTGAGGGTGGTTTTTCCAAAAAGGTATTTCATTTTTCCTCCGCGCGTTTGCGTTTACACTTCCTATAAACATAACCTCTCCATTTCCTAAAACCATTAGTGTAGTTAAACATAAGCGTATAAACCAAGCCGTTAATATAATGAAGTTCTAAAAACAACTATCAATTTGAATCTAAATAGAAATATATTTGTTTCGAAATACAAATATCAGTTCCAACGTTAAAAAATTAAAATTAAAAACTTTCCTTTGCAGATATATGTTTTTGACAGTTCTAGAATAAAAAAGTCAGTGAAAAGTGTATATTTCTACATCATATATTTATATATATATTTTAAAAATGCTGTTTTTACTTATATCGATAACATCAATGGTACCCACCACAACGATAATCAAGATTCAACCTACCTACTCCCTAAATTAATTAATTAATAATCATAATACCAAAGCAAATGTGTTATACATATATATTTTGTTTGAAGAGCTAGTCTCTATAAGAGACGTACGAATAAATAAAATACTTAAATTTATAATTTTAAAGTATGTTCAAATTACAATATTTAAAGAATAAATAACTAGGGGGAATGGACCGGGCCACCAGGACACCAAGAGATATCTAGTTGGGCCGATTTAATTTGGGTCAACTTTTATATGTAAATAACTATCCATTTAAACTATTAACTATTGTTTTTATTATATTTTAATCAAAAGTTCTAGTAAGTAGTCTGAGTACTCATGATACAGGGTGGCACACGAAAAAGTAACCCACCTCCTTTTACCCAGTAGGCTGCCTCACTCTGAATTGGAGGAGGTCAATCCCCTTCCACCAACGTCTGTGCTTTAGACAAGTAGTTCAATTGCTCATTCTTCATGTCACAATATGGGTGAGAGAGATTGACCTCCTCCAATTCAGAGTGAGGTGCCTGCTGGATATAGGAGGTGGGCTACTTTTTACGTGGCCACCTGTATTTCATTTGTAAAACCGTCCTTTAAGTATATACGCATATGATAGCTATTCTAATGGGTAGGCAGGAGAAATTAAGCATTTAAGAGGTATTCTAACAGTAGATACGTGGAAAGAGTGTGGAAAACTAACCAAGAAAAACCACCCTCAGTAGCATGAACTGAGATATGAACCATAATCTCCCCTCATTAGCAGGCCAGTGAACATGAGAGTGACACCTTTGACCTTCGGGTTTCTTGGTGATATTTACAAACAATCTATAAATGCTAACAAAAGTTTGGTTCAGTTAATACAACATTTTACAGCTTTTTAATTTAAACAAGTAGCCGGGGAAAATAATTTTAAAATCTAGTTTTATTGAATAAATTTACAGCGCCGGCACAAACTTTCTCTGTCTTTTATCTTTAAATAATATACATTTACTAAAAAATCGTAAGAATTGTCAAACGAAATAATATATCCATACTTGTTATATAAACACTACATCAAAGATCGTAAATAAAAACTTACTTTATGGCAATAGGAACTAGGAACACTGGTAAAGAAAAATTTAGAAAGGAGAAAAATCTTTGTAAATCAAAAGCATACGAATCAAATTCATTTTCAAAGACCTGAGTTAAAAAGTATATATTTGCTTATAGCTCAGAAATGATTGGTTTTATGAAAAATATATTTCAAATAAAAGATTTTTATATTTTATATTACTACAATTTTACATTGATAAGTTATTTTGTATCTCAAATATTTGCGGATAAGTGATGAAAATAGAAAAATTCCCCCTGTTAAAGTACCTTCAAAGTAATTTTAATAATACAAAAAAATTTCCATCTTGTTTTCAATGAAAAACAGTGTCTAGATACAAAATGTAATCAAAATATTTGAGTTGATTTTGAGAAACTATTTTTTTTTCTCTTTTTGCCCTTCAGTAAACTATCCTTAATTTTAGGGTTATATGACTGATTCCAAAAAGTCTCGGGGGGGGGCCTTATTAAAACCCTCAGATACCAAGTTTGAACCCAATTGGTAAGACAGTTTGGGCTTAGGTCAGGTTAGGAACAGATGGACAGACATACAAACAGGTGGCATTGCGAAAACCACTTTTTTGGTTTCAAGGGGTCATGAAAAGTCGACGTTATCAAAATCTGGAGTTATACTTTTTTGACGATCACAATACTTTCCATCCGAACTGTCGAGAGAAAGTAAAAATAGACCAAAAAATTAAAAGTATTTTAGGCTTATATAAGTAGAAATTAGAGATTGATATTTTAAGCGTCGAACAATACATTATAGTAAATAATGTAACTGAAATCGCTCTTCGTAAGCTCACACTGAAACATCGCTTGAGTAGTATTTATTAATGTTTGTTAGGTTCTGTCACATTGTAGTCCCGGGCAGCTTGAAACCTGCAAACCTACCACTGAGCTCTAGTTATGTACAAAATATATTTAACTTCTCTTTTATGGTGTTAAAAGTAAATGTACACTTGTTTTGTTCATAAAAGATAGTTTTTTTTATTTTTACCTTTAAACTAACGATATGCGTTAAATTTTAAGATATTTGGTGTATAGATAGATGATATAAGTTTATAAGTATCTCTCAAGATTTTAAATTATGTTAATGTGCTTGATAAATAATTCATGGCTTCGAACTATAACAGATTAGAAGAAAGATACAACTGCAGTAAAAAAAATCATCTGAATCTTAAAGTTCATTTTTTAAACTGTTAAATCTTTATTTAACTATTTTTAAAAATGAAAGATATTTATTTTGGGCTATTAATTTTACATTGCTTCCTAAATACATTTGTATTATTTCAGGTATCTATCACAAACAAAATAAAATAACGTCCAAAAGAACCATTTAAATAAATCCAATTCAAAAACCAAGCTTGAAAATTATACTTAGTTTGTTAGAGCTGCGTTTACAAACATTAACTTGAGTGAGATCAATAGATGACAATGTTTTATTTTACATTGGAGTACAAATATATATTAAATACAACTTTTCTAAGAAAGAAAAACTTTAGTTTTCGGGATACCAAAAAGATTTGGCTGAAATTAATAAAGAACTATTGGAACACTGTCTTAAGCTGAATTACTTATTTAAAATAAATTATGAGATACATATCTATATTTTAAATAAAATAGTATGTTTTGATTTGTTTACTTGCCATTTTAAACAAGATTTCTAGATATAATGTGTTTATCAGCATTGCAAAAGAAAATTTAATCGTATCAGTAAAACCAATAAAAATAAACTGGACTTAAAGTTTTTCAACCTTTCTCAACGATAAAATAATCTCGTATCCTCAGAGATACCTTCCAAAACTTGACCCATTAAAATAAAACATAAATAGCCCTACACACTTTTAATACAAATTAAAAAAGCGTAAGCTGGACAATTAAAATTATTCATACATCTCTAACCATTTCTTGTTAAATTTATATATATTATGTAATACACTCTAGCCTTATATTTATATACATATTTGATATTAACTATTAATAAACTTATATAGTTAGTATCAATGACCTAGGATGAAAGTGTAATGTTAGGTGTGCTGGCTTAAGCTATATCCACATTATAGTATCAACATTATATGATTTATATATATATTATATATATAATATATATATATATAATATAATATAGTATATAATATATATATTATATATTTAGAGAGAGAGAGAAGTATAGAGAAAGAATCTTTTAAATTGTCCATATGTGACTATTCAGATTTAAGTAATAATAACTTTACTTCTAGCTATAAAATTTACTTAAACAATTTTGATAAAAACCTATTTTTATATGGTTGCATGGTCAAAATATGTTGATATTGTCCTGTGGTCAATGAATATATATCATAATAACCATGAATTTTGAAAATAAACCATTGAAAATAGAACCACGATTAAATTTTATTCTCACTAACAACATTTCATTCAATTATTGAATGTAGGTAATAATAAACAGTACTATGATAAATACCTGCGAATTTTTATAAGCAATATTTTTACTATTTTATTTCAAAAACATTAATTCGTCTCTTCTGTAATCCTATTAATTCAAAATATTATTATGAGAAAGATAACATAACATAAATATGTTTAATAAACCCCTGGCCTAAGCTGTCCGTTTCCTGTTGGACTAAATGGCTCTGGCAAGGGGACCGGGGTTCAAATACCAGTTGGGTGTGATGAAAATATGTTTCTTACTCTTCATTCCAATGTGGGTAACTTCCTCTAAAATCCCAGCTTCTCCATCCATATTCCAAAATATAAATTCATGTGTGCAAATGTACTCGTATGGTTGCAAGGCACTGTGAAAAATTTGTTATAAATTTATATGTGTTATTATGTGACATGCAGCTGTTAATTTTATCTAAAAATCTTCTTATTAGAATCCCACTAATGTATATCCACGTCAACACCACCATTACATCAAACCAGAGTTGATCAAAATTCTGGTAATGCTATCCAGCTCTTTTCAAACATGAATGGGATTCATTGAAAAAACAATAAATATACAAAAATATTTCTCTTACTAAATTTATAATACATTTTAATTAATTTTTTTTTTAAATATAGAAAATTCCACATTATATCTTATCTCGAAAGGAATGCGTGAAAGTCGAATTAACGCTATCTCATTCGATGGCCATTAAACACCTGTAATTTCTACCTCCACGATACTCCTCCTTCCCCACTATGCCCCGTATAATCTCTCCCCCACAGGTCCAGTCCTTTTGGTCGGAATCAAGTACTAACAGCACGTAGAAGACAGATGTGACGTAGATAGCGGCGCCCCGTCCCATCCACTTGGGTGAGGTAATGTACATTAATCGAGGATGGGCTTCTGGGGGATCGCTCCCATCTTCTGATTACACCTTAAACACGTACACGGTACAGTCGGGTGCCAACAATAGTGAGTTGTCAAGCTCTTTTTACTTCCTCTCAATCCCTTGGATAGAGAAGTATTGTGATGGTAAAAAAATACTCGATATTTTGTTAATGCCATCGTTTCATAAACCCCTAAACCTAATTATTTTGGTGATTCTATCTGTTTGTCTATTTGTCTGTCAGTTTATCATTCTATAGCTGAAACAATTCTCCAGATTGGGCTAAAACTTGCAACTATGGCTTTTCATAAGCTTTGCACGCACTTGGAAACATTGTTTCCCAACTATTTCCCAACTTTTCCCCTAAATTTCCCTAACTGTTGCACAACTGTTGGCCATAGGGTAACAGATTGTTGGCAAACTTAAGGAAACATTCTTTCGCATCCAGACTACAATGGCGGAACATTTGTTACCTGTAAAGAGTTCAGTTGAATGAAAGATTTATGTTGAGGAGGATGCTACTACTGCTTGTGCTTTGTATGAGTATGTTGCTATGAGCTATTCAAGAATACACTGAAGAAGCAAATGGCGGTAGGCTCGTGTTCACTTACAATAACAGAAAATTTTCCACATATTTTGATAAAAAGATCCTGTTTTTCTATGTGATTTTTATAGTCCTCAATTGTCACGTCCCACAACAGTATATTTGTATGAAATATTTTAATCAGTTCCAGAATTTTTCAGCTGACCACTATATGACAAAAGGAGATATCAGTAACTGATGTACTCGGTGTGTATAGCAGAGTCAACCAGCCCCCGTTGCTTATTGTTGGAAATGTTGACCAATGCGTCCAGACTAGCAAACATTGTTTCATGTAAACCTTTTAAAATGGATCAAGGGGCACATGCTTTACACGCTGGGAAACACAAAGGCAACATGAAATAATGTTGCCCTACTGTTTCTGAAACAAGGGCAACATGTTGACCAACAATGTTTCTGGGGAAATGTTTCCTAATGCGTACAAGGCTTAAGGTTCCTCCTTGGTATTATTGGAAATAAACATCCAACTCAAAAATTAAGGTTAATTTACTGAATGTCAAAGTTCTTTGTTTATATTTCCATGTCAGAAAGTCCGTTCTCACTCACGTGAATTCGAAAAACAACCAAGTACATTACGATAATTACTAATAGCATTTTACCGCGGCTTCTCTCGCATTTAACAATACATCAACACAACCGACCAATTCAAATATTAGAAAAGAAGGACATTTTGTCGAGAGCAGTGTTTTATGTGCGTACGTAGATTCACGAAGAAACATGGACTCTCCCCCCTTCCTCTCCCCCTTCACAACCCAAATCATATCACGTGCCATCTTCTGTACCCGCAATACCAGCCGTGACGAGTATTCACTGTTTACTCCCGGTTTTTTCGATATCACTTCGCTCGCTGATGAGATAACGTGATGTTAGCTTACCCTTTATTCTTGAAGATAAGGAGTACAACAGAAGATGTCTCCTCTCGGTTGGATGAATACTTTTCCGAGTTTATTGACAACAAACAAACAAACAAACAAACAGACAAATTGAATATACAAACAGATTTAGAGTTTTATCATATGTATAGATAATTCGTGTGCAGTTAAAGTTTATCTGCTGTAAGTAAAAAATTTTTTGTAAGCAGGATAGATTATTTTATTACTTATTAAAATTTAAGGTTTTGTTCTTTTATGCTTTATGAATTAAATAAAATGTTCATTAAAAGGATAATGTATAAAATAACAAAACTGAGAATATAAAAACAACACAAGCCCAGTGATACTTTACGGATATTAATTGTGGACGCTAAGCAAGAAGATTTAGAAGAAGCTTTTTTTTTAGTTTGAAAATAAAATAAGCCTACTAAGGTATATTTTTGGACCTGTTTTCTCCCTTTATTTTGATATGTCAATAGATTATTTGTGACTATTCCATTGCAAGATTGAGCGGTAGTCTAACACGATCTCTAAATTATTTCAGTCAGTATATTCTTAAAAATAATTCTCTAAGGAATGATAATAGATATTATAAATACCTATAAAATAATATTAAAATTAAATTAAAATCTATTAATGCTAAGAGCTAAAAACTGATTTGTATATTCAAAGTGACACTACAAATGTCAATTCTTAGGAAACTCGAATTATTATATATATATTTATTTATATATATTCCACAATTAAAGTTAGCCAATTTCTACTTAAGCTTCAAATTTTTAATTTTTAATTTCTTCATATTCCTAAATCTGCTTAAGCTTTCAAATACAGGCCTACTTGTAGTGGTGGGAATTATATTTTTCATTTATAAATTTGAGTACAGCTACTAAATACCAAGGAGAATATAATGATGTATAATTTGAATTCATAAAATATACGTAGTGTGCTTACTGTTCGTTACAACATATGTATTTTACGGAAACTTCTACTTCAAATTTATAAACGAATAATATTAACATTCCCATTCGAGACTTATTTAATCTACTTTACATAACATAAGCCATTCTTAAATATATCAAATGGCAATACAACTATGTGTGAACTCTTGCATAAATCGTTAACTGAAAGCCTTACGCATATAAAATTAATCAAATTTATTATAACTTCATATTTTATATAATTTAAATGTAACGTATTTGAAAACTTTAATCATAAGCAAGACGTAGGACTGTCTCAGCGTCATTTGACTTTCATCTTATCTTGTACTGTTTTAATTGTTTTTTTACCACTGCATTTTACTACACATTAGGGTTTTATGCCTGGTAAATTAATTACACCAATAAGTAAGGGACCAGAAAGGTATAATTTAGTGTAAGTGTACAATGTACATGCAATCTAGTGGAGAGATCGAGAAAGAGTGGGAAACCATCAAGAAAACCACATTCCCAATACACCAGACCGGATTTGAACCACAATCTCTTTGTTGCCGGTAGTTCAATCCATTAGGGTAGTAGTACCTTAGACCATGCGGCCACCAAAGCGGGTGGTTTGAATTTAATTGGAGTGAAAGATGAACACTACTTTTTCTACATTTTCTCTTCCTCTTCTCTTCCTGCAATAGTAAGTTTTATTTTAGCTACTTTAACTTTTCCTAAACTCTTATGTTATATAATTTGTAATTACTTCTATGTTAAAATCACAAATAAAGCCTAGCTATAATTTATATTTGAAATCGATGTTTATTGGTCCAAAATATCTGCCTTCGGAATATAACTTATAGTACTACTCGCAGCGGTGGGCACGTATTAAATATGTCCAGCTCATCTAGTCAGCTTTCCCGGTGACGTGGAAGCCGATGTTATTCTAATTGGTTGTATCGGCGTTTTCTTTACCTACAGGATTTCTTGGTCAGTGAATCTACTCTAAATATAACCTTCCTATTTCCTATACCAATTGCGCAATTAAAAATGTGGATACTCACTTCGGTGGCTTGCATGTTCTAACGCGCTACTCTCCCAGAGGACTAGGCCCCCAATGATGGGGAGATCAAGGTTTTAATCTCGGTCAGATGCTCCGAGGATGTTTTATGCCAAAATTAGTTTTCAACCCTCCCTCCACGCAAATGTAAGTAAACTTACTTTAAATATAATATTCCTAATCCCTAAAACTAATGGCGTAATTAGTAAATAAACACATAACCGTCGTATAACCCAAACGGGTAAAAAGACGTGGTGCCAATAAAAATAATGAAAAAGGAAAATGTTTTGTACGGGCATTAATATGTGATGCAGGGAAAACTTAAAATAGTGTAAAAGAGATGAAGCTAGTCAATTATAATATAAATATATGGATAGAGATTAAGAAATACTATTATTAATCAAATCTCTAGTCCTTCATGGTAAAGTCTATAGAGCTGAGTCCTTCCCCAAGTCTAATAAGATACTCATAACTAGCTCAGTCATTAGATTGTGTATTTATTCTGACTGGGGCTACTTGTACACCCACACCTATTTATCATTTAAACGTGAGGTAAACTCTCCGGGTATCCAAGCTACCTCGTAATGTGAACGGAATTGTATATGCACACTTTACATTAATAGCAAATACTTGAATGTACCCTATTTTGTTAAAAAAAATGTCATCATGATTCACGGACGATCGCTTGATGTTGGATGCAATTCTAATGGAAAGGTTGTTTCGAGCTATGAAAGATTCAAGAAAATCTGAACCTGGAGTGTTTTTAAGATTCGTACTTGTTTGATTTGTTTGTCAAGGTATTTATTTACAACATCCCTTATATCTGCCCATGTCAGAGGAAATCCCCAGTTGCTACCACACCAAGAGTTTCTGCAATGGTGGCTTCTCCATTTTTGTTTAGAGCATTAGGATGTCCAAAATGTTTTTGATTCTGTCGAAGGTTCTTCCGTATAAGTGTTGTCCGAGGCACTTTGAATTTTTCAGTAGCCTGTTTTTTTTTGACATACCCTCCGAACTGCCTCCACTGCTTTTTCCAAATCTTCATTTCTATAATTTGCATAGGGTTTTGATCCCGGGACTTTTTCGTGCTTTCTTACCATTTTTCAATAACAACTAATACATTTAACAAAGGAAACAGAACTGAAACGAAAGATAATAATATGTTTATTAGTAAAAAAATAAAATCACTGCATCATAGCATGTCCAAGTAGCCCCATCTTACGGTATGTTTTTATGTTACTCTATACACGGGTTTTTCCTTTTGTGCGAAGAAAATTATTGTTTTCTAATCAAATGTACTTTGAACCGTCAACTGACAACTTTATCAGAGAAGACTAATCGTACTATCTCTTGCTGTGAAAAATCTCAAAATAGGAAAAAACAACATATAATATACTAAACAAGATATCCTAAACCCTAGTAAAATTGTATAAGAATGAGCTAATATTAACATTTTAATATTTATTCAATGCGAATATTTTTGTTATAGTATTGTGGCCCGCGAGCCATCATGGTCTTTGAACATAAAATGGTTTAAGACCCCTGCTTTAAATAGTTCGGCCACTGAAGCGGGGTTTTAAATTTTGAGATGGTTTTTGAACATATCTTATTCTACCGAATGTGTCCATATTTAACAGAATCAGATTATACCATATTTTGTATAAGACTGTCCGGTATCCCACGCATGTGTTCTATGTATCTCACCAGCATATCACAGCTTCCCCACGACTTAAGTAAATTAGATACAACAAAAACGGAGTAACTCCGCGGAAAAAAATTAAAGTAGATAAAAATTATACATTTTTTTCATTCCTTAAAGAAAATAAAAAAATAAGAAGAGAGAATGAGGACGTATAAAATAATCACTTTACCAGATTGTAGCTGGCCGTTAGTTCACCGCCTTCTAGTTGCTCAATGCTTTGGTGTAACCACCCAGGTGCAGTGAATAAGAAATATTTGGTGCTAAAGTGGTATAACGAGCTGTTTTAAACTTATTGGTTATTTCTTTTAATTGCATGACTATCTTCTTTTTAGTACAGCTTATTTCTATCTGTTTTAGCTCTACATATATGTAATAACTACACTGATAGTTTAAGGTACTAAGAGGGTTATATTTTTATATAGTGTACCTTCATTTGCATGGAGAGAGAGAGAGTGTAAAACTATTTTACAAAAACCACCCTCAGTACTCCCAAAAATATTCAAAACTTCATCTCCCCGACATTGGCAGTCTAGTCTACCACTAAAGTAGCATGTAAGGCTATGTTGTCACCAAACCTAGTGAGGAATATCTAATTTAGAGAACGTGTACCCATATATGAGTGGAGGCAGAGTTAAACCCCCTTAAGGAAAGACTAACCTCATTACACTAGATTCAATTTTCAGAATATGATATCTAGATGGAGTAATCTTCACTAAAAGCATAAATAATAGTTTTGGCTATTTGATTCTTAACGCAAGATTAGGATTATAAACCAGATATCTTCATCATGGACATCCAAGTCCATGGTAAGATTAATTCCATAGACTATGTAACCACCAATAGCAGTATGTTTATGTAGTTTTTCACAGACATATTTATGTAGTAGAATTGCTAGAATATCTCATTTATCAAATATGGCTACTATTTTGAAAATGTGTAGAATTATATGATAATGATGATGATGATACTGCCTCATGGTACAACGCACTAGCACTGTGCTAAACTAGACTGCCAAAGACTAAGAGGTCGAGGCTCAGACCCGGTCGGTTGCAGTGAAGGTAGTTTTTCCTCACTTAATTTCTTATCTTCCTCCAAGCAAATGCGGGTGTACTTTTTCTAAATAAAACTTTCAAAACCCTTCCTAAAAAAAACTAAAATCAAGTAGGTAGAAATAAAAAACAATGTTGGAGATAAATTGTAGCTTACTGAAATTGTGCGTCCTTCCCATTAAATTGTCTTGAATTTTTTTGTATATCCTTGGTGTTTAAGAATACTTTCTCTTAAAAAACATGAAAATTAAATTTTTACCCTTCAAGGAATTATTATTGGAAAGCATCACTTCATAATTTAAATATAGATCTAAAAACGATTAAAGAACGAAACGTAATGTTTAAATAGTTTAGTTTGTCCAATAGGCTCATCCATCTACCCTAATTAAAAATGGTTGAGTTCAAAAATGAAAATATTTCTATTCTTAAATACTGTTTATAATTTATTACGAAAAATCCCAATTTGTTTTCCTCATTTGCTTAAATGAACGAAAATGTGTTTATTATCCGAAATAATATCATTACTTATACAAACAAATTTAACTAGGTACCTATGTATGAATGAAATAATTTTCATTTTGTAAATAAAAAAGATCGTAATTATATAACATTAACACTCGTTTCATTAACTATAAAGCTCCAATAATTGTTTGGAAGTTGAACCGGAAATTAGTTTTAAAAAAAATTAAAAAACTCTTCATTTAATATTTAAATCAGTAACATGCATATATTATACGAGTAAAAATATATCCATCCAGTTATTACTTTTTGTAGTACACTTAAACAATACAAAATATATATTGTTTGAAAATAATAGTTAATTGCTTCTATGACCTCATAGTCCAAGGTGTCACTTTCATAATAGTAATGGCCTGTTGAAAACCGATAGGTCAGGATTCGATCCCGATCAGTGTGTTGAGGGTGGTTTTAACTAAATGGTTTTCCATTCTCACTACACGATAATTCGGGTACACTTCCTCTTAGTTCAACCTTCTTAATCCCTAATACAATAGTATAATTAGTACAAAGGCGTATAAACTGAATGCATAAGTAAGTAAATATTTATTTTTAATTCCACTTCTCCTGTTTGGATTATAAGCATATACCCTTAATTACACTAATACGTTATGGATGATGAAGGTACCCGCATTTGCGTGGAGGTAAAGCTAAAAACTATTTATAGAAATCATCTTAAGCACACCCAACCAGGATTCGAGCCCCGATCTCCCCGTTAACACCAGTCTAGTCTATTGTGAGAGTGATGCCTTAGATAATTTTGCGAATTAATAATATAACATTAAAATAAGTAAATTATTAACATTCATTTATAAATTATTTAAGTAATATAGACAATAGTTTTATTAATTAAATAAAAGTATGACACCCACCAGTGGGTGCAAGGATAAATATGCTAATTATATTATGTGTGGGTTTTGAATGACGCTAGTGTCCGAGTTTAAATCCTGGTCAAGTGTACTGATGAGTATTATCCTAAATGGTTTTCCAACCTCTCCACACGATGGTTTGGCTACACTTTAACTTAATTAAAAATTCTTCATTTCTACCCCAATTGTGTAGATAAAACGAGTAACCTGAATAGAGAGAACTACGTGGAGCGGTAAAATGTGAAAGTAAGTACAAATACCCTTTTTCCACGGACACGAGTACAATATAACCATGACCAACTCATTCTAGCCGAAGCTTCCCGAACCCTGTAATCTGTGTTAACACAGTTGACCGCATCAATAATGAAGGGTGACTTCAGTTTATTCGCCCTTGCGCGTTCTACCCCTCCAAAGTGATTTTCAAGCCTACCCACTTTAATACTTTTTTTTTTCATACGGGTTGTTCAGGTCAAACACGTCCTTCGTTAAGAATTATTATTATCGTGATCGAGGTAATTTCTTGCTTGGACCAAAAATTGACGATAGAGGAAAGTAGCCTATACGTGTTTTTTACCTTCCTGTGTACTTAGAGGAGGTTTCTCATTTTTGTTAGGTAAATATATATGACAAATGAAGGAGTCATGGAAATTGTTGGCTGGGTATTGTTTAGTTTCTTCAATTATATATTGATTTCCAAATTTTTAAAGCTTTTTTAAAATTAACAAATATTTGACCTAAGAAGATATAATTTGTTAAAAAAGGTAGTAATGTTTCTTTAAACCCACAGGATATTATCCACATCATAAAATACCCCACCTATGGTACCACTAATGACCTATTACCCTATAAACCAACACCCAATCATTATTTTGTAACATCCCTCAACTCTCCCCACTTCGTACATGAAAACAACTATTTTCTCAATACGAAGATGTAGGCCTATATTCTTGTCAGATGAATATTGTCTTATTAAGTGGGTATTAATTAACCAATGAGAACTTTCAAAGAAATGTGTAAACCTGAAGATGTATAGTCGAAATTAAAGTTACAGTAATTTATGCCGAACTTAGAGAATTCACCTCCTCCCCTTACCCCTACAGAGATGCATATCCGGAACTGCTGTGGCTATGGGGACTATCTTCGGTTGGGGTGTACCCCTTTAGGGCTAATCTGAAACCATCCTCCCCTAAACCACACCGCCCCCCACCACATAAACTTAATTCTTATGGTAGTACGGATAGCTATATATAAAAAAAGTTGAAATTTTAGTAACCCAGCTATCATATTTGACGTTTAATCTTGAAGAAATTATACTCCTGAAAGAGGTGAACATTATCGTACACAAATATCACAAGATCAATGCAAAGAATAGATCCAATTGAAATCAGTATTAAAATTCGTCAACGAAACATCAAAATAATTTTGAAGCATGAACATGGTTTCTAAAACTAGGCAAAAAAAAAAAAAGATTAGAAGATTTTCTCAAATTTTGGAAGTGTAATCTTATGAATTCAATTATATTCGTCCGCATGGGTGAAGAGAGAATACGATCATAAGTTTCATTGGTTTTTTGTTCCTTCAGAAAACTTTTTGTACCAAAATTACATTGGAGAGGACATTTTATTAATAACTGAAAGATTGTCACATTTAATAAAGCTACCATTATATTATTAAAAGATTCTAGCTTTTCTTGAAGGTTCACTGATAATATATACACTCTCGATGTTATGAAATAAAGCGAAAATATAATTAATAACACTCCCTTTAAGGATATCTTGAGATGGGAGGGTAATTTTTACATCAGAAATTATCTGTAAAATAATAATTTTCATGGTGTCACTCTTTGGTTTGTGGCGTATAGAATTTATGACGTCATCAAGATGGCCGCAAATGAGATTAAGAAAATCTACATTATCTCAGTTACTTAGCAACCGATTTTCTTTTTTGATTACTCATATTAAAGATAATTAAATTGTCTACCAAAAGGGTTTTTAAAGTATTCACTCTAATATAAACATTATTTGAGAAATTTGAATAAATATGGTTTTGAAATTCAATAATTTTATAGTGAGATTAATGTACACCAGATCATTATGGGTAAATATGTTCGACGTGCAGAAGAAGCTCACAAACGTACGCTTGTTGTAATGTACGATTGCTACATGCAGGTGTTCTTAATGAAGTATCTATGTGTGGACATTCTGGAGAATGTTCAAGAGATACAAAACAGAAGCATTGAAGGCATTGATATTCTGAACATGTCAGAAACCATAAAAAAGTGTAATCTATCAGAAAAAATTAAGGAATTCGACCAAATTCATGAACAGTCAAATCCAACATTTAGAATTATGTGGGAGTACATGACCATGATTGAATGTTTGTTGCAACTAATGAGCTCAGTAAGAAGTGGTGATTGGGACAAACACATTTTGTCAGTGGAATCTAGCATTAGGTACTTTTTTGAGTTAGATTTCCATAATTACTCTGGTATGTTGGCATATTATTTTGCAGAAACGAGTCCTTTGAAAAAGGCATGTCCCACAATATGGGACGAGTTTTAAAGAGAAAATTGGGTCGTTAGGAAAACTAGCAATACATTTTGTCCTCTAGGAGCTGATGATGCATTTAATCAATAAAACAGATCTTTAAAGTTTACTGGTGGTTTAGTAGTCATCAATCAAAATCCCAGAGCACGTGCATGATATTTTCTAACAGCTCCAGAAATTCATCGTATTTCTTGATGACACACCAAACATGGCAGGGGTTGTAAGACAAATACCACAACAAAAACATAATGACGACTCTAACCATATTGCAATAAAAAAATTAGATATTGAGCCTAAACGAGTGGGAAGCCCTTTTTCTTATGAAGTTCCTGAAATTACTAATGTTTCAACCAAGGCTGCTTTATCAGAATACTTCACAAGAGGTGTTTGTCTGATGCATACTCTTGGCAATACACTTTATGATGAATTAGAAAATCAGACTCGTGTCTGAAACCAACACCATCAATTTATTGAAACCAATAAAGAGGATTAAATTAAATTTGTGTTCAGGCGCACTGTGCATCTATGTCCTCAAAAGAGTTAATTGATAAATATGTTGATGTAAATTTCACTCACACCACAAAGCAGCAATTCAACTCAAAACCAAACCATTTCAAAGGCAGATTTTACCAATACTCGCGAGAGAAATACGTTTTTTGTGGCAGTTGTTGATTAAAAGGCTGAGCTTCAAGCATTAGAAAAGGATAAATACCTTCTAACATTTGGTTGAATCATTTAAAAAGAAAATAGAAACAAAGTATTAGGATTACAATGAAGTTCACCCTGTGTTCGATTCATACAAAAAAAATTTCATAAAGAATATGTATGAAAAGGCAATAGAGAAACCAGGGTATTGTGTCCACCCACTATAAAATTGCCGATGGCACAAACATAATCAACGTTTCAATGCCAAACATACTTTCATAAATGTGTACCAAAGATAAGATAACTGCATACCTGGCTCAAAAAGTTTTTGTCTCATTCACAATTAACGCATACAAACTTTGTATTTGCAATGGCTTTCAGAAGTTTCCTCCTCAGGTTGTTCTTAAGACCATCTTCGGAGTACACAAGAAGAGGCAGATACAAAGATAATTCTTCATGCCATCAATGCCACAGAAAGAGGAGAAACAAAACTTAGTATATTCGCATGATACACAAATATCTTGATTTTTATTATAAGAAGACATTGTCCAAAACTTCCCACCACATATTACTATGTACCCAATTCCATAGAGGTTATATCGTTTGCAGATTTATACAATTCACTAGGCCCATTGAAGGCTTCTGCACTGACAGCTTTTCATGTATTGTCTGGATCTGATTTCACAGGCACTTTGTCAGGGAAAGGTAAGCTTTCATACTCTAAAGCATTCAATGCAGCGATGTAGGACACCATGTCGGCTCTTTGCTAAATAGGAACAAAAGACACTATCCCTGATCAAGTAATAGCAGTATTAGTATAATTTACATACCAAATCTAACAGTACAAAACAAACAATAATAAAAATCAATAGTTGATTTGGTCTATGTTTTCAAAGAGACAGATGAGTTGGGAACAGTTACCACAAAAAGAAGTACTTTTATACCTGCAATGAAGAGGGTCAACTTCCAAGTGATGATCTGGAACAAAGACTATAATCCCTAGGCAATAATTTCATTTCCTATTGGACATGGAAGGACTATGGAGAATGGGCAAGTACTCTTTTTATTGGAGAGATTTGTTTTCCCTTTTCACGTATGATCTAAGATCAAGGGACTGGATTTATTGTTTGTGCTAGATTCAAACAATTATAATGTTATAGTAAATCAAATTTATTAGAAATTGAACGTTTATATTACTAAGTAAAAATATACCTTATCTGTATTATCCACATCTGTGAACACGTGGACTAAGCATCACAATGTGCATAAATGGTGGTTCTCTCCTAATTGTTATTTATGTGTCGAAAATAATTTAATATAATTTCTACCATATTCCCCATTAGTTCTAGTCAATTATGCTTCAGTGGACCCATGGTTTAAGGTGTCAATATTATGTTAGAATAGAATTATGATTACAGGGAGATTGGGATTTGAATCTAGATCAGGTGTATAGAGGGTTGTTTTTACAAAATAGTTTTCCACGCCTCCCTCCACACAAATGTGGGTACATTTCCTCTGAATTTAACCTACGTATAGTAGGAATCCATACAAAAAATGTAAACATATTTAAAATGCTTCTGTATATTTTACCATAAAATATATCTTATTTATTCTTCAAGTGTTATATAATTTATATGACATTTCTCAGAAAATAACGCCTGCTTCGTTGAGTAAGCATAATTTTCACTTTGTATTTGTTAATTAAGTCAAGACTTACATTTGAAAAAGGAAAACAAACATAGATATAGTTGTATTATTTTGTTTGACGCTCTGTAATCCTGTGAATAATTACACGCCCATTTATCTTCCTAATAAAAAAAACCCAACTCAGCACATTCTTCCACTGTACCTACCTTTGGAACTCAACCCGTCCAGAAATTTTACCATCAAGAACGCGTCGTCGCTCCAGGTCATTTACAGTTTATGATTAAAAAAAACCTTCGCAAATTGCTACTGAAGTAAAAAAAAAAGTTGAAAGAAAATATCAGCTTTATTACGTCTTATTTTCCTCAAGATTGGTCTAACAAATCACACGTTAAATATAACTAAACTATAGCTCAACAATTTGATACGTAGTTTGTCACAGATTATAGTTAACAAGGCATGATTAAGCTTCCTAATCTTAGTCATTTATTTAAATGAAAATTACAGTAGCCTCTTTTGTAAGCTTTTTTATGTGCTTATTAGATAAACCAAAAATATAAAAATAGAAAGCTACAAAAGGGAAAATCATGACATTACAAAATTAAAATATGTACTTTTTTTCCTAAACAAAACAATCCAAATGTGACATTTTATAACAAGTAAAAGAAAGTCTAGCCCCCTAAAAATAATTGTAACAGGTTGAAATAACTTTGGTATAAGCCCTTATAATATTACTTTGAGAGTTGAGAATGTTGTCGATATCATAGTCTAAGACAGGTTTGTTTTTTCATAGTTGTTAAGACATAACTGGTTTTGTTTTCCACCTTTTCAGACTCTAGCCAACGTGTAGTTAAGAACGCTTTGTAAACATTCGTGGCTTAATTTAAAGTCGATTCAAAGTTGAAAGAATCATTAATTCAATTTCCTTCCCGCTTCGATCTACCTCCCATTCCGATACCTTACCCATGTTTCTTCAAGCGTTATCTACCTTCAGTATACACCATTTTACTCTATCTCTTTTATTCACCCCTTCTACTCTTCCTTTATTCTCCTCTCTGCATCTTTCAAATGAGATGTTTCACTTCCGAGTCAATCAGTAAAAAAAAATCCATGGAAACTTGTCTCGTTAACACTGATGACGCGATAGTTTTACCCATTGTAGTTTTAGTGCGATCATAAAGCTTCATACATTTAATTTTATATACCATTACTTATTAACTGAAAAAAACTATGAAAAATTAAATACAGAGACGATGGCATATATATATATATATATATATATATATATATATATATATAAGGATTTATGCTCAGATTAAATAATAAGACAAATGAAATTGAAGGATTGTGTCTTATGCTTTGTATCCTGAATTCATTACAATTGATTAAATTAGTCACAGAAGAATACAACATCAAATACTAACATTGGAGGACACGTCGATTAAATGTCAGTTTCATCTAGTAGTACTTACTGGTGATGGTTGGAGAGTTTGTAATTTAAATTATGACTTAGTGTATACAATATACATATTTCTATACATTTTACTACTCTACCGACAAATAACAGTAGGTATATTTCCAAAAAATTCAAAATTGTTCAACCCTAATAAATTAGTAAAATTAAGTTAATTAATCTGCGTGTATATTGAGACGGTGAGAAAAATAGACATACTATAAATATGAATAGTAAATAATTTTTTAAATGTTCATTCTCTTTTACGACTTATATTTGAACTTAAGGTAACGTACGGATGATAACAGGTGTGTTATGTGATTTTATTTAATATGGCCACCTGCTTTTTTTCCATTAAACTAAAAATGAATTAAATATCGTCAACGTTCTCAAGAGTTTCGTGACAGAGAGACATTATATTTTTCAGGTATATGAAATTTTTAACTAATATCCATGTTTATATCTGTTGTCAATAAAAGTGCTATTATTATAATCATGGAAGTTTAATGAACTATATATTTTAATTTTTTATCCATTTTGAGATCAATAATCTGCGCAAGATTTATTTAAAGCTTATGGATTAATCGATTTTTTAAAAAGTGAATCGATTTTGGTTCTCATTCCATTTGATGATACTACTTCTTTATGAGTGCCGATTTTTTAAATCATTTATTTTCCATGCAATTATTTTCAACGCTTTCTAGCATATTAAAGATTGACTAACTAGAAGTTAAATTCCGCTGGACTTTTGTGCGGTGTTTTTTCATGGCTTTGTTTGAATTTTAATCTTAGTCTCTTTTATCTTTAAATATATTAATGTTTCTGGAAAAGATTTATTTTCCACTATTTGAGATTCGTCCATTATTTCTATTTTTATTAGTGGAATTGTTGTTGTATTGGGAGTTTTTCTAAACATATTTATTTTAATGACGATGCTTTGCTAAAACACTTTTGAATTATTAATGGAGAATCTTTTATGAAAGAATATGGGCTTTTCATTTTTTTTTTTAAAAATGGCTAAGGGGCAACCATACACCCAGGAATTTTTAATCCCTAGAATATAGGGTATTTTATAGCACTAATTGTGTCCAATGTTTTTAAAAAGAATTCCAGACCTCATTTGTCTTTTGAAGACCTAATTTGTGGAACTTCTTACCAAACAAGGCAAGAATTTGTATTTTATCTGAGCTATATATTAATCTTAAATGGCTGGAAGTTTATTTTATAAAGAACTGGTAGTAAATAATATGTATTCAACCAAGAATAAAATTTATTATTGGAAAACATACAGCCCATATTATTAAGGGAGGGATTCTATAATGATACAATATGATTTATTTTTTATAAAATATATAATTTATATCAATACTAAAACAGAAGTATGCATTCAATACATTCTCATAGACATTATATTTTTTGGAAATATTAAATACTTACTAATATCCTTTTTTATGTCAGTTGCCACTAAAGGTATTTTTTATTGTAGAGTGTATTGAATGCAATTTAAGTTGATATATTTCTCAATTACACCTTATAAATTCCTATATTATTAATATAATTAAAATGCGTTTAGCTAGATGAAGTAATATTTGTAGTTGATTTTTTAATTAAATTATTTTGTTTAAAGATAATATTAACTAATAATGACTTAACTATTCAAATGAAATAGAAAAAATAAAGAGATTTTCAGAAAAAATTATTATTTTTTATATTAAACACTTCATATAGGCCCTACAAACTGTTGAAAACTTTTCTTACTCTAGCCTACATATAGAATATTTTATTCGAGCAAGCTAAAATATAACCCAACTATTTTGTCTGGTATAATTATTGTAGTTTGAAACCTTAGCTCAGTTGCTTACAAATCTTACTCAGAAAAGGCTATATGTTTTGTTTCCTGGTAGGCTTGAAAGTCTTTCTTTGTCTAATTGGCTGCCATTAGAACTAAATTGTGTTTTGCTGTACGGTTAAATTGAGAGTCGTGGACTAATATAATAAGTTTCTACAGAAAGTAAGTGCAAAAATTCTCTAGAAAAAAAAGTTATTCAAAAATCTATATTATAGAAAACATTGTAAATCATGTCAAGGACATAAGTTTTATTCCATTTCAGGCCTATAAATAAAGTGCTATCATCTTTCCACGGCTACAATTATTATAATATTATAATAATTATTCCAGTGGTATTATATATTAAAATCACTTTTTCTTACAGACTCCAAACCATTACTTTTTTTATATTTATTAAAAAAAAATAGCCAAAAATTATTTGTTAAGGTTTCCTTAAAATTTTACTGGCCTATTTGAGCTTTTTTTTTATTAAGTATCACAATTTTTGACATTGAGCTATAATATTAATAATCTGGCCAGTAAGTTAATTTAATCATTTTCTCCCTCTCAATAAATTTTTTTTTTTTTTTTTTTAGAATTTGTGCTTGTTTCAGTTAAACAGTTAAATAATTTTACCAGTGGATATCTTTGGGTGCGAACCGTGATCCAATTCCTCAGACGACCTAAATAAGTATATGGTTTTTTTCTAAACAGAGTGGCTAGGAATATATTTTTTCCAAAAAGAATATGAGTCTACTGGGAAGTAGAGTAGCTTATATAATGATGTGTTTCATAGCCTGTACACATCACAAGACAAAGTTAGGATAATCAAGTCTCGTAGATTACGATGGGCAGGACATGCGGTGCGAATGGAAAAATCTAGAACCGTGTCCAGGGTATTAACTGACACACCCAATGGGAAGAGATCATTGGGAAGAACTAGATGCAGTTGGGAGGATAATATTAGACTGGACCTGAGAGAGATAAAGTGTAATGAGATAGACTGTATAGAATTAGCTCAAGATAGGGATAGGTGGCGTAAATTTATAAGCATGGAAATAAAATTTCAAGTTCCTAATGCCATAGAGGTGGTGAGTCAGTTTAACTGAGGCCCCTTAACCCTATTTGTTAATACCCATGCATGTTATATCCTTCTTGTATGGGCGTAGCATCCCTTTAGCATATATGGAGATAACTAACATTCCTTACACATGTTTGTTCAACCCCTATTCACAATCCTCCTTTCCTTTTTACATATCGTGCTACTGATCTATTTTATTCCGAGCCTTTTTGTGTTTATTTCGATTCCCCCTCCAGCCCTTCAACAGCAGGAACCAAAATTTGAACTTTGTTTAGGTTTCACCGCTTTGTATGTGTGCCGCCCCCAACGTCACCTAAAGCAGGGGTGGTCCAATTTATGGTAACGAAACTTCCCTGTAAGGATATATTCAAATTCAAAAATAATAATTACCCATTTATTTAAAACAGGTAGTATAGCCATTTGCAATCAGATTCAGAGAGGAATTAATTGTTTGGACAACTACAAAAGTTGGTTATTAATTAACTACATGACTAAATATTGAGATAATTAAGGAAGTAATATTTACTTAATCAATTATGTAATATAATAAAAATAATAAGAGAGCATATATTACTCGGTTAATGGATGTTGTTGAAGCGTAGGAGGTATGCAAGAGTAGGGAGGTGTGGAGAAAGTTAGTGAGAATGGATTTAATACAGAGTCGTTGTTTTTTGAACTGTATGCATATTCTCTTACCTATCACGTAAGGGAAGGGCGTAAATACAAGTATATATGTACTTATTTACATACATATATATGTATGTATTTATATATGGGCGTATGCCTATGTATGTATGTATGTATGTATGTATGTATGTATGTATGTATATGTATATGTATGCACATGCATGTTATGTATGTATATGTGTGTCTATGTATGTATATGTATGTATATATGTGTGTATATGTATGTATGTATATATGTATATATGTATGTATATATGTATGTATATATGTATATATGTACAGATAAATGTATGCATAAATTGATCTTTACTTTCTATGAGAATCTTAATATACTAAATTAAAATGTTAATCTTCCATGAATATTCCCCATCCTATTTCGACTGACACAGATATAGTGACCATATTTTTATATAGAAAAATTAGGATCACAAATTATAACAAACAGGCCTTGTATATGTCACCAAAAAAAATATTAAATGGAGGAAAAAAATAAATGGCACGCAACTCCACATGAACCTTCTCACTGCATTGTTTAAATTTGGAGGTATTCACTCAAAACTCGTAATATATGGGAAAATAAATTATATACACCATCAAGCCAGAGAAAAATTTGTGCTACACTTACGTAAAACATCTTTTTACTACCAGTTTTAAATTTTATAATTTTATTTTTAAGGAATTAAAGTCCTTATTTGAATATTAGGACCAAATAAAAATATCGATATTGAGTTCACAAGTGTCAACACTTAGTATTAAAATTTTGACTTCCGGTTAAATTTTTTGACATTTTATTAGAGGTTGCACATCCTATGGTTATCGCAATACTATAAAATTCTTCAGTTATACATTTAGACCAATAATAAAGCAAAATATCGACTATTGAGTATAAAATGATAGAAATTGATCATTGCTGTGTAAATATTTCCCCTAAGATATTAAAGGTTTGAAAGATTTATTTATTTATTTACTCTATGGTATTAGAGAATGATTACGTTAGAACCTAAGTAGTATCACTGTGCAACTAAAGCTCACAACATTTTATTTATATGTTGGCCAATATCTCAGAAACCATAGGTTTTATAAAGATACATTTAGAATAAAAGTTTTTATTTTGTTATTGTACTAAAATTTTGCAATGACAAGTTATTTAGTAACTCAAATAGTTTCGGAGATATGTAAATTTCCTTCTCTCTAAGATACCCTACATTTTATTTTAATGGGAAAATGAAAATAGCATTTTATTTATAATATTAATCAAAGCCTGGATAAGAGTTTTAATCAAAATCACTATAGCCAATTTTGAAAAAAAAAAATTTTTTTTCTCTTTTTGACCTTTATTAACTAGCCTACTCTTAATTTTAGGGTTAAATAAACACATAACCTTGCAAAAAAAACTATATTTATTATTCGGGGGTCATAAAAAGTTGAAATCCATCAAAATCTTGAGTTCAAATTTTTTTTACGGTCACAATACTTTTTCTACCTGTAAGGTAGGATAAAGTAAAAATCTAATAGATTATATATTTGGAAAAAATAGAATGAATTGAGAAATAACAATATCTGAAAGGAGAGTATTTTGTAACTCACTAGATTTTTATGATGATACTTTTGTATTATAGATTATTATATACCTTGATACCAATGGTTCTTCACTAAAGAACTGGGCCCAATGTTAGTTTTTAAAAGCCCGGTTATTGGTTACTCAACTTCTATTTATTTAAGTGTTAAAAAAAACATTAATTTACAATTTAAAAAGGTGAGAACTTGGACCAAAGTGTTGGTCTCATCCTGTCTGGTTTACCAGTAGAAGAGAGGTAAGGTTAAAATCTAAAACTAGGTTTCTTAACATGTAATATATTCATGGCTTCCCACTTTCCATCAATGCCAAGATTAGTACATTTCTTATAAAAAAAACATTTTTGAATATAATATGACTTGATAAAAAAATAGAAAACAGCTCTGTTTCTTTTAGTGTATTTAAATGGAACGTTTTATGCTTCATTTATATTTAAAATTTTGATTCAGTATGACTCTCTTGTGAGTTTTGCTATATCGGGTACGATATAAATGTATATAAAGCATGGATTTACAAGTTACATTCTGTGAACAATAATCCTAGAGAGTGATTGAGGGGGGAAATTTCACATTAATATTAAGGTCAAAGATATCCCAAGATGTGATATTACGTGGTAAGTCTCGATATGTGAGGGTATGGGAAAGGACTTGAGATTATAAAATATGATCGGAAGTAGGAAGTCTCGAGAACTGACCAGAAGTAAGCAGTCTCAAGATGTGAGAAAAAGTAGAAACTCTCCTAATATGAGAAGATATGGGAAGCCTCAAGATCTGAGGAGACTGAGGGAATTTCAGAATTTAAGGGGTGAGATATGTCTTGAAAAGTGAGAAGACGGTGGAAGCCTCGAGACCTGAGTAAATGGGGGAAGTCTTTTATCTGTGAGAAGACGGGGGAAGCATCGTTACCTAAGTACACGGGAGAAGTCTTGAGATATGAGAAGAAAAAGAATCTCGAATTTAATGACACATTGAATCTACCATTTGTTATTCATGTTATCATGAAAAATTAAATTATAGGTAAACTTTAAATTTTGAAATATCTAGATTGAAATAGTTCGATTTAAATAGATTAATTTATTTTAATTATAATAATTGTTTTTTTAAAATTTTAAACTCCATTTCTATAGGGCAAGGCCTATATTGATTGTTTATATAAAAAGTATGCTCCCTTCTAGCCTTTGTACCCCCCTTTTTTTCTTCAATATTTATAGGGTGGGAAAAGGGAATCAGGTAAAAAAACCCCTGATTGTACAAAAATTTTAAATTTTTTTTTATTGAAATAACAACTTTTTTCAATAATTGAGAAAAAAACACTGGGGGAAGGCCCTAAAATTGTCTAAGACTTGTAAAAAATAAAATAATTAAATTTTAAGTAAAATTTATAAAAAAAAATAAGGTGTAGAAAAAACTTAAAACGAGGTCTGGTCTTAGCCAACTTGTTTATGGGTTTAGTCCGATTTAAATTTTCAGATTTTTAATGTTTTAAAAAGGATTAACCCAACTTTTTTCTTCTGACGTCATCAGCAATATACAAAAAAAATAAAAACCAAACTTTTTAAAAAATTGGGGTTTCCTATAAACATTTAAAATTTCCTTTTGCAAAGGAGTAAGTCTGCTTTAATCCGTTTTTAAACAAAAATTTTTTATTAAAAACTCATCGTAAAGACAAAAAGGGTTTTTTTGGGGGGGTTTTAAAGGGGGGGTGCCTCGTCGCTTTAAATAATAAGCAAGTTTTAAAATTATTCATTTTTAAGGTTCGGGTTTAACCGGTAAAAAAGGTGAAACACACTTTTTTATTAACCATCATGAATTAATTTAAAAAATTAATTACAAAAAAAAAGGGCCAGGGAAAATTTTAAAATTTTAGTTCCCCCCCTACGCCCAAAGAATTTTTTTGATATTTAAAATCCCGAACCCAGTCCCCTTTCTCACCCCCTTTTCCATGAGTCGTGGTAAAAGGATTTTTTCTTTTTTGGGTAGCTTTTTTTTAAAAGAAAATTCTAGAGGGGGGGGGAAAAACCAAAAAGGGGGGGTCGGAAAAAAAAACAAACAAGGAATTTTCGAAAACTTGCCAAGCGCCCAGGGGGTATCTCAAAGGTTTTTTTTCTGGCTGGGGAAGTTTTTAAAACTAGGTTTTTAAAAATGGGCTCTTGGGGGGGCTTTTTTTAGGTGGGGCCTTTGTGGTGTGGTTGTGGGGGGCCCCGAAGGGCCCTTGGTTGGGAGGTTTGTCCCTTGAATATTTATTAGAATTATGTAAGTCGTTAAATCCTCCCCCTACGGGGGTCCGTCCTAAATTTTTTGTAACCCACGGTTTTTCCCCTTTCGTACTTATTAGGGGGGGTTTCCCCCCCAAATCCCATGGAAAGTGCCCTCAAAAATTTTAATTTCTTCACGCTTGATATTAAATCAAAAACCTTACCAAAACCAAAACTTTTTAACTTTAAAAATTTATTGAGGCCGTTCACGTTACTTTTCACAGCATAAACTTACACCGGGGGTAATCCAAAAATCCCGAATCAAAAACCGAAAAGGGGAGGGGAAAGGGAGAACTTTGGAAAAAAAAATTTACAAATTAAGAAAAAACCAAGAATTTAAAGGGGTTTGGGGGGGAAAAGGCCGCTGCTAAAACAGTCATCTTGGTTTTTTCTTTTAAACTCCCCCAAAAAAGGTCATTCTCCCCCAAAGAACAGGAAAATTTGAGGGGTGGTTTCTTGAGGAATGTATGCATAAAGGGGTTTTTTTCTTTGAGTAGGCTGAAGCCCAAGTTTTTTTTATTTTAATCCCACATGTTTTAAACAATCTCAAACAAAAAATTTTAATACATTGAAATTGGTGGTTTTCTATTTTAAATATTTTTAAAATTTTAATAAAGTATTGAAATAAATCAAAAAAAAGATTTAAATAAACTCAAAATTTATTTTTACATAAACTACCCAAAAAGGTTTAAATTACAAAAAACCCCCTCTTAAATTATCTTTTTTATAACATTAAAATGGTTAATGGGCTACGACTTTCTACGGTTAGAAACATCCTAAGACCAACAAGTACCGCCCTTAATTTTCGATTCCCAATTGGGAATCCACAAAACAAGTTATTGAGCCAAACCCCACCGAGCTAAGGGGAAGAAAACTTAAAAATACTTTAATTAAAAACCTTTCAAAACACTTTTGGGCTGGTTTCTTTTTTTAAATAAGGCAAGTTTTTCGGCTTCCAGTATCATATAACCCTAAATTTCCCAGTTCCCTTTGAAAAGTAATCATTTAAATTAAAAACCCCGCTTTAAAACCTTTCCAAACCCCGGGGATACTCGTGGGGGGCCTCAATAGTTTAACCTTGACTGAATTTTCTTTCAAAAATGGCCCCGCCCCTTTTACAGGAATTAAATTTTAAAACTTTTAAGTGCCACATGTGGGAAATTTATCATTTCTCACACAAAATGTTGTACTAAATGAATCTTCTGTAATATGATTGGTTTCTTTCAAAAATGTATTCTGACACCTAGGGTTTACCAAATAAATTGATTCTCCTCAATTATTATTTCAAATTGATAATTATTGACTGTGGCTATCCATTTATTTTATGAGACTAGAGTAAAACACTTTGTTTGGTTACAAAGGTGATGATATATTTCAATTTCAGCCTAATGCATTTAAATTATAGTTATAGGTTTATAATTTATTTCTAGCTATTTTAGGACTATATTAATTAATAACACATTTTAAGAAAATAATCAGTACTAAGGTCAAAATTAATAAACACAAATACAAATTTGGCTATAAATTATATTACTCACTAAAAACAACAAGAATTCTCCTAACTATTGGTAAAATATTTACCTTATTATTATTTGATTTACCTAAAAAGATTTTTATAAAAAAAATGAGATGATATAATATAAATCTCTATAATACATAAATACTCTAAATTGACAGTGACTATACATTTAATACTTTCTAATATATTTTGCTCCACGGGCGGGAGGGCTATTATCTAGCTTCTTCTAACTAAATTTCAAAAACTACTCACCATGTACTAAGTTCCCAAATATCTTAGGTCTAGAGAGAGTTTTCTTTAATTACACTAATAGGCTTAATAAAGGTAATTACGAAGTTCATATACAGGCGAAAGGAACGTTCTTTCATGTAGACCACTTCAACCAACTCCCTTGTGTAAAATATTCTTTGGGAGGAAAATTGCATTTCCTTTCTAAATATTTCTTAAAGGGGGAGGGAGGGATCCATTTACGACGCCGATATTATCTTTAATAAACACTCGGGGTCTGCGCGAAAATTTAGTGGGAATCTTCAATATCATACTTTGGTCCTACCTTTTCAATTCTACCTCCTGTTGAGTAGGTGCTACTAGATTTATGTTCAATTTTTTTGAAAAAAAAAATGAAATAAAAATAAATCTCTTTCAGTGGAGCACGATTCTTTAGACTGTTTAGAATCTTACCTCTATTTAGCCTTTACGAACATATCAGTGACCTTAACCCTTAACCTCATCTCTTAAAGGTTTTAAAAATTAAGATAGGCCTATAACTATTCTAAACGTCGTACTTAATCTATTTGTAGAATGGTACTACTTAGTTTGTGCCACCATAAAATAAATCAATATATAAATGCGAGGTTGTTTCTTAGAGATTATCTATTTTTTAAATTCTTTCCGCTGTCCCACAATTAGCTATTTAGTAGGTGACCTGGTGGTCTAGGGGTAAGGGCTCAGACTCATGTACTGTGGTCCAGGGTTCGATCCTCGGTCCCAGCAAATATTTATCTGATTGACGAACCCTTCCTTCACCTCTGACAAGATGTGTATTAATCACAGCTTGTGAATGTGAGGAATGCCAGTCCTCTCCCGTGGTTCCGATTCCACGCTAAGCTGTAGGTCCTCCATTTCATCTCACAATCATCCTACAATTACAAATTAGTGTAAGGGTGTATAACCCAAACGGGTAGTAAGACACGGTGCTAATAATGATAACTAGTTAGAAAAATGTTAAAAATTACCTGAACGTCTTTTCTCCATTAATTATAGATTTCTCAATAGAAAAAGTATTTTAAAAAGGCGTACAAAAATATATGTTTAATAGTACACTAAATTAAAAGTAATTTAAATACAGTAAAGAATTTGATAACTTTTAAATAATTTTTATATTTGGTAACGTGACTACAGTAATAAATATAACATATTTTTAAGAATTTCAACTATTTTGATTTATAAAATATTAGCTTTTACATAGTTGCCCGCGTTAAATAATCAATTTTTAATATTCCTTACAACTATTTTTTGGAAATTTTATTTAATGTGTATAGCTTTGGTCGTTTGGTGTATATGAAGTTTATATTCAAAGTAAAGTCATATTTTACGATATCAACATTTGTATATTTCAAATTAATGGAACTATTGATGTACTAGTAAAGGATTATACAGAAAAACAAACGGACTTCTAAAAAAACAAAGTTTCAAAATCAATTCACCCTACACACATAACTCTTTGATGTATAAATGAGTTAAAAGAGTATATTTCATAGTGAGCTGAAATTTACTTTTACAAACACATAGTATTAAATATTTTATTTAAATTTAATTTTTTTTTTTAATAAGAGATAAATAAGCTTTAGTTATAACAAATTTGAATAGTTATTTAAGCGTTTGTACACGGTGGAGAGGTAAAAACTAGACGATCTATGCTGAGTAAAGTGATGGACAAAGTGAGGAGGTTTATATGACGTCCGGTAGAGCTCACCTCAGTGACATTATCTTTAAAAAGTGAAACAAAATAGTATTTAGTTTGCTTTTATTTAACTAGTGAATGTTTATTCATCTATTAAAGTATTTATTTTCAATATACTAAACGTCTCTAAATGTTTCTTCCCAACACTATATCTAAACCCCTTTTTTAAGCTTTATTTTGGATAAGGAGGGATTTAAATATACAAACTTATAACAAAAGCTAAAATTAAAAAATATATTTTAAAAACATACATGTATTTTTCCAAGAAATTGGAAACTTCACATACATATAGTTTTATTATATAATCTAATTTTGGTTAAGAAAATTGAATTTTTTAGAAAAATAATCAAAGAAAAATTACATCTAATACTAAACTAAAACCAACATTAGAATTGTCGGAAATATGACTTATTACCATGGCAATTAAATTCTTTTTTAAATTCTTTTGATTGACCACTTCACCCCTTATAATTATTGATTTATATTAAATAAACTGATTGGGAGTAAGGAGACAGTTGAATCAAGGTGTATTTAATTATAATGATATTATTATTATTTTATATATTGGGTTAAGGCCATCGACCATTATCATATATAATGATTTTATGTTATAAATTATGAACAAAAAATGTATGAATCCTTTTCTAACAATTTTAAATTTTCAAAAATGAATTAAACAATAAGCCACTCTAGTTTAAATTAATATAAAAACTCACCTCACTATATATATATATATATAGTATTCCCCAATTGCAGACTTTGAAACCATTGGTTAGATTTTTTTTCTAGGATTTCATAATAAAAAAAATATTTTTCTGTAAAATATCCTTAATTTTGAATATATATATATATATACTGCCTTTTAAATTCATAACAACTCTCCCTACCCCACAATCAATTTATTTAATCTGAATTAATAATAAAATGGGGGTGGAGTGGTCAATCATAAAAATTTTATTGCCATGCTAGTAAGGATTATTCCGACAATTTTAATTTTGGTTTTAGTTTAGTTTTGAGATGTAATTTTACTTTGATTATTTTTCTAATAAATCAATTTCTAAAAAAAAAAAATATATATATATAATAATATCATTTGCGTGATATAGGCCTGTTCCTAGAAGTGAGTGGTTGCAAGGTTACTATCTAGTGCAAAACCAAATAGAGATATTTTACTGATTTTTTTTAATTTTAAATTTTATAAAAAAATTAACAAATTGGTTTTAAATATGTAATTGAGGAATATTATACATATAATAGTGAGGTGAGTTTTTATATTAAGATACATTAGAGGGGTATATTGGATAATCAATTTTTGAAAACTTTATTGCTAAAAAGGGATTAATCCTTTTCTTTGTTCATAATTTGTATTTTCAAAAGTGTTTAGTAAATTAACAAACTAATAGACACATAGGTGTGTAAGAGACTCAATATTGAGAAGATGCGTGCCCTTGTAGTGTAAGGAAGTTTTGTAGAGGGCGTACTTTGTATCCATTGTCGCATATCAGCAGAAACATGTACAGCACATTGAATGTAAGAGAGACAAGGAAAGTGGAGGCCATGGGAATGGAGTTTGTGAGGAGCCTGTTAGCTGTCACGAAGATATTAGGATTAAAAATGAAGCTTACCCGGGAAATTTATGGTACATGGAGTATAGAGCTAGTAGAGGAGGAAAGACTGACAAGATATGGATGTAATGAGGATGTAGAAAGAGAGGATGCTAAGAAAATGATGGAGATAAAGTATATAGAAAATAGACTCCAAGGGAAGGACAATAAAGAGATTGGAGGAGAAGATAACTGAAAGTGTGAAAGTGAGAGGAGAAAAATGGAAGCGATAAACGGAGGAAGAATGGTGGAAGGCAAAAGAAAGATGGAAGTATTTTACTAAATGACTCTGCCACAAACTGGAAATCGGTTGATGATGGTGATGAGATAATGAACAAACTAATACACTCTAATTTTTAAAGAAAAAATAATTTAATTTTAAGATGGATATTTATATCCTTGGCACTTGTCTACTACCTAATCGGTTTGTATACGCTTATGTACGAATTTTGCTAATGGTGAGGGATAGGGAAGGTTGAATTTATAGGAAATATACCTACATTTTCATGGAGAGAGAGAGTGGGGAAAACCATTTAGAAAAAACACCCTCATTACATTGACTGAGATCGAATCACGATCTCCCTGTCAACAGAAGTCTAGTCCATTGCGTGAGTAGCGCCTAAGACCATGCAGCCACTGAAAGAGGTACCAGTAACGTAGATAGTGTTTTTGCTAAATTAATTTTATAAGCCAAGTCGTCAATTAACCACCCCATGATATAAACCTGTTTCTCATTTTGTTGTTTAAGTGTCGATAATGGTGGGTGACCAATGAAGGGTCACATATAAGTTACGAAACCTTATTGGAATCAAATATCTCGTTGTGTGGTTTATGACCTGGGAACTTAACGAATTATACATTTTTGCCTCCTGGGGCCCATTTGAGTGTGTGTGTGTGTGTGTGTCTCTCTCTCTCTCTCTCTCTCCTTTCATCCTCCTGCTAATCCCCCCTCCCCCCTCATTGCATGGATAATTATATTGAGAGGTTATACAACAATTACAAAGCAAGGATATACATCAATAGACTAAGAGTAACCGAGGGGGTACTGAAGGGGGCGTAGACCAGGGTAAGAGTAGATAGGAGGCGAAACAGAAGAGACGTTTGCATCCATTTGTAAATTACAGGCGGTTCGAGGGAAAATTAATTACGGTAATGACAGTCAAAGTTGGTAACTGAGTGTAGATATTTTTATTTTTTAGTCATTCTTTTATATGGCTCCTCTCATCTGTTTTTAGTGTAAGTTTCACATCGATCCTCTGTAAATACCAGCTTTGGTGGTCGCAAGGTTTAAGGTGTCACTCTCGCAATGTACTGGCATGAATATTACGAAAATATCGGGGTTTTAATTCCCATAGGGTCTACTTAAGGTGGTTTTTACTAAATGGTTTTCCACTTTCCTTCTATGGAAATGTGGATACATTTACTCTAAATTATTTTTTCTTACCTCTATTACATTAACTTAATTATTATACATGTGTATAACCCAAACGGTTAGTAAGACGCCTTGCTAAAAAAAATAGAATACCAAATTTTGAATGTAATACATTTTAAAACGATGGATACAAATCTATTACTTTTTCTTCAACCATATCGTACTAGCCAGGCTAATAACACATATCGAAACTTTTAATCTAATTATGCGGGATGGAGAATTCAGAGAAGATATACTCTCACTTGCGTGGACGGAATGTGGTAAATAATTTATAGAAGCAACACCACAGTACACCTGACTTGAGTTTTAACTCCCACATTCCTGACACTGGAAATTATATCTACTATACTGACGTCTTAGTTAATATTCCCACTCTCGTGAGAATTAGTTTCAAATTAATATTTCATTAAGTTTTGAAATGGTGACCTGGCAGTCTAGGGATAAGGTGTCAGACTTCTGTGCTGGGGATTCAGGCATCAATCCTTGGTCCCGGCACATATTTATATGATTGCCACACCCTTCCTTCACCTCTGTTAAGACGGGTATTAATCAAAACTTGTGAATGTGTGGAGTTCCAGGCCTACGCCGTGGTTCGGATCCACGTTAAACTGTAAGTCATCCATTTCATCTCACAATCAACGTACCATTACACATTAGCGTGAGTGCGTACAACCCTATAACGGTACAAATAATAATTAAGTTTTAAGACTGCACAGTTTTAATATAAATTATATTGAGGATAAAAGTACCTAGATGGGTTTCAAAACCCAATAATCCTATCAATTTAATAGTCGTTTTTAATACTAAGTCGTGTTTCAGATCAGCAGGGGACTAAGAAAATGTAAGAAATTCTAAGAAGTGCTAGCAGTTTGAGTACCGCTAGGGTTAAATATATTTTATTGTTATCGTCGTTAGTAATAGGTGGTGTACAAGTGTTTCAAAGGTTACTTTATTTACCAACTTGTCTTGAATTCGTAAAATAATAATAATATAAACTATCTATGGAAGTAAAAAAATCTAAGAAGGCGTGAGTCTCCAACTGTCTGGTTTTCCAATATAAGGAAGATAGATGTTGAAGTCCAGGCCAAGATATTATAGATGTGTTTTCCTTCAAATATGTCTACATACTCTTCACAAAATGCTGTTAAATTTCCATAAATTTCTGCTTTTTTGAAAAATATTATCAATTTTGGTCAAGAACCAATCTTTAATAATTCCACAATTTTTTTTAAAAATGTTGCCATGTATAAAACGTTTAAAGCCATTAAAAAAGCTTTGTAGTAGTGGCTGGCAAGAATGAAACGAGAGATACCCGATCCTTTTTGGCGAGCGTGATATATTTCGCCTTTCGAAAGAGCAGAGTCAAAGGGCGGTGAACCACTCTACGCCCGCAAGTGTATTATACGAGCGTGGTAAGAAAGAGATCTTCACAAAGCCCTTCACACGTCTCTTGTGTGGATTTGATTGACGCTTAATTAAGGTGACGTCACTCAAAATTAAAACAGAGAGTAATAGAAGGGGAAAAAAAAGTAGAAACGGGATTTATGAGATTTGTTTTTTAAATCTTGGATGTTTGGTGAATATTTATCTATCACATAAAGCTATTTATTTTTAAATTGTAATAAATAAATTCAAGGCCAGATTAGAGATAAGCATTGTTTTCTATAACTCAAGATGCCTGGGTTTGATTCTTAAAGACTACATTCTTTTGATTTTAAATTAAGGTTTAAACAAAACTGTATTATTCTTTCTGAAGAAATGCATTTAATAAAGCTAATGATGTAGGGGTGAGTAAAGTAGAATTTACAGTTAAAGTGTCCGCATTTGTGTTGAGGAAAATTGGGAAAATATTTATAATTTCCCTCCCTCGTGGGATTCAGACCCTTACATCCTCAACCTTATTAAATGAACCTGACGCTAGTCCACTTGCAAACCAATTAAGGTGACTTCATTCAGGAGGGTTGATTTTGTCTAAAAGTCTCTTTCATGCAGTAAATTTTAAGGGATGTTCCCACTATAAGTATTTATAGCCATTGACAGGTTTTATGTTTTTATTAAGAGTGTTCAACGTTCACTTTTGAAACCAATTGGTTAATGTCAGCAGATGATAATTGAAGCTACTCTTAAACTTTATTAAAGCTATAATTTTAAATCATATTTTATGGAAAAAAATACAAACTAAGAGAATTGCCATTATTGTGATATAAATATATAAATATTTATTCTCACATGTAGTAACTGTTAAGTAAGGCCTAGTGTGATTTGCAAACTACCTGTTTAGGTAATATGCACACAAGATAATTTACTCAGATAGGGTGGGGATTCGATTCCCGATCTCCTCGTCATTAGTAGGCCAGTTTAACACGAGAGTGAAACCTTAGAACTGTAGCGTTTATTGAAATAACCACTACAAGAAAAGATTAAAACATCAACGAAGCACTGGTGAAGTAATACAAAGTGGACTTACCATGCCCCATCGCCCTATGTTGTTGTTATCACGTCTCCCGAGCCGGCCTCCCGAACTACACTCCACTATAAACTTTGTGCTAAGACTGACTGAATGAAGCACGAAGTTCAAGTCGGCGCAAGGTGTCATGGGAAAAATAGTGTGACGTATGTTGCCCGAGACGTCAGTGAGCGATAGAAACTTTTAGTCTGGATCATTCTCCATGCTCCACCACGCTTCTAGAACCGTCCTCTCGCGTCTAGATGTTCCGTCCCTCTTATGTCATGTGTTGTGTTTTCCTTTGTTTTGGCGTTTCCCCTCTTCCCCCTCTCTGAGCTAAAATATTGGCATAAATACTGGTGTAGAATAGATGAATGATTACTCTTGTCTGGACTTCCTCCAGTAACACGTTGGTGTTCAGGATGAATACTAAAGGTATAAAATTCTCTTTCGGCAATTGTGTATCAAAATTCCCTTTTGGCTAACATTTGAAATTTAATGAACAAGTCCAATCTTCCAAATAGAAACATAGCATTATTGTTGTTGTCTTGTAGACACGGAGGCCCCTTCCGGGTTGTGTCTAGTAACATTTGATAATATCATGGAAATGTCAAATTTTTTATGGTTAAATTTACAGCCTGTTTGGCTTAAGAAAAATTAAATCTACTTAGAATAATTTTGCGGGAAGTAATGTTCCTTTGTAGAATGTAGGCTAAAAATCCCCCTTTGGGTTTTTGTCAATATCTATAAATATTGTTGGAAAGCTAACCTTTTATTTAAAGACAAGATTATAGTCTGTACGACTGAGAAAAAGGTATTTTGTATATTAAAATATTGATTTGGTTCTTTACTCTACGTGTTTGTTTTTGATAATTGTGAGTAAGAGATAATAGAGTTACTGCTAGACCGATGTAAAGCGTTGTCATTTCGCAACGTAAACTTTGTTGACTTAGAGCTTTCAGCTCACTTGTTAGATTTAGTCTTGTACTGAAGTTGTTAATACTTTGAATGTTTACATTTGTCTTTTTTACGACTTGAACTATTGATGATTGAGACGATCATGGATGATTCATATTATTAGGAGTTTATTATATAACGTTCACACACACACACACATATATATATATATATATATATATATATATATATATATATATATATATATATCCTTCTGTATCATATTTAAAATATCTAACTTTTATAAATAAATAAAATACCTTATACTGTTACCATTTCTTTATATTGCATTCGTACCCTTGTTTTACCTAATGATGGGAGGTTTTTTTTTAATGGCAAATATTAGAATTGTTTCTAATAATAAATATTTGTAGAGCGGGTTCGCGGAGACAAAACTCAAATGGATCTGTGTACGGTCCATTTGTTTGATATTAGTCCTATCGGCTCCTCTGAAATATTTGTTTTTTTATATCTTTTGAATTTTCTGCTAATGATATCGTTTTTGTTGTTGTACACCGGCCTTAATTTGTTGTGGAATTGAGGAGGTGGCTACAGAACTTTGGCCACCAACAAGGATTATTACAACCTATTTTTTAAAAATATTTTTACCATATTAAATTATTGCTATGAGAATTTGATTTTGTCCAATCTCATCCTCAACCCTTTTCCAGATTTATTATCTACTGGTATGAAGACACAGTGTCCAAATCATATTTGACATTTCCATATTTTCACAAATACCAAGAGACAATTTTATATCTCCGCTAACTTACATTGCGCAAGCAGTAAATAATAAAATTTTATTGTCTCTCTCTATTAATTTTTTTTCCAAACGACTCAAACTAGCAATATTTTGTTGCAAATAGGGAGCGAAACCTAAAAACTAAATTAATCCCGCACAGAGGAAGCTGATTGGCGCCAGGGGTAGTTTAATGCCGCTGGTGGCTGCGATTTCGCCTGGACCACATCGTTTGTTTTACCAACCCTCTCTTTTTAGCTCTCTCTCTCTCTCTTAACGGTTTCGATCCTAGGGTAATTTACTGTGCTACCATTGGTTGTTGCATTAGTGTGGCCAGCCGCATTGCATATTTAAAGCACGCGCATAATTAAACTTCGGCTTTAAAAATGTCGGGTTGGTTGGTGAGAGGGTTTTGGGGGTTAGGCTGTGTAACGTTGTTGTCTAACTTAAAAAAAAAACGTAAAAAATTTCCTTTATTCCTGGTAAATCTTTCTACCTATGTTAATCTGACGATTCACTTGCCTTGTATGCGTAAATAGGACTTATCTGAGTATCTGTTATTATATATATATATAAGTTTAAACATTTATATTAAAATGTCTTATTATATTGTATTTATAAAATAAACATTATATGTTAGATAAGAACAATATGCTAGGCCTTGATTTTTTGTTTATTGTGACAAAAAATGAAATAAATTATAAGAACCTTTGTTTTATTTGGTTTGGGATTACTCCAGGCTAGGTATCTAGAAGCCTATCCATCCGAACTTCTAGAATCCAATATTCCAGTTTATATGGAACATACTTTCGACTAAATAAAACTTTATTAATATTAACAGAAAGAGCTCCGAGTACAATCATGTCACATAAAATATTTAATATTAAAGCCACAGTGGCTGTTCAAAGTTATAAAATAAACCCCAACTCATTATTGTCAAATCTCATAAAAACTCATATTAAAAAATATTTTTATGCCTTGTTCTGTCTTTGTTTGTAACATAAATTCAGATATTACTAATCAATGCTAATGCTATATAATATTGTAAATAAATGTGCTATTTCCACAATATATCAAGTATAACCAATAACTACAGAGAAATATTACCAAAATGGTGGCTACTCGAATAAAGAATTGTCTAGGGTGGAATCGTTACTGCATTTATTTCCAGTCGAGTGCTAATAATTTTCTCAACCCTTCCTCTACTATTTTTCTATTTTATCTGATCACAAAATATTATCATCAAATCCAAAGCAAATTGCAAGAGATATTTCAAATTGAATTAAAAAGATGAATTACATTAGATTAATCTAGATAAATCTTTACTAATTTCTTTAATTTAAAAAAAAAACACAATAAATTTAGTAGATGTTTTGTACGAATACAGGCTTAAAAAATGGTATGGTCATTATTGGATGCTACTTTGAATACAGGCTACAGACATATTGGTACTGTATTTGCTTACATGAATGAGTTTCCCTGGTTTTGGTCTGACACCCAGTAAATATATGAATAAAACATCCTAGGGACAATCGTACCTACTACTCACTAATGTATAGGCAATCGACAGTAACTACATTAAGTGTATATTTAAAATATATTATGGATAGCGACAAAAGAGTAAAGGCTTGAATGAAAATATAGTAGAGGTGCTAAAGGAAAAATAGATAAACGCTTATCTTACACGAAAAATTTGGAAATAGACATGGCCAATCTGTGTCTATAAAGTGGAAAATTTATTAATATAAAGGTAGGTATTAAGTTTATTAGAAAGAGAGGTGTATTGGTATTTTAGGTTTGACTCAAATGACTGTGAAGATAAATCTCCACACTAGTAAAACCTAAAAATAAGGCAGTATAATTAGTATATTTGAAAACTTAAACAAAAACAGATTATATGTAATGTAACTAACTTAGCATGGGAAAAATTTGAATAAATGTCTAATTCGTGGAACCATTCTTAAAGGTTCATCTTTAAGATATTTTTTTTTTTTTTTTTTTTCTTTCTTCAATGGCACAGAAGATATTTTCTTCAATAAGCCAGGAACACTTGTATACGATTCACTCCCGATGCTGCTCTCTTGGTTTTACTATGAGTCCAACCCAAGTTTAACCCACATATTTTGGCCCTAACTCAACACGAATTTTGTCTACGAAATAACCGGGAAGACATATTTTGTTCGTCTCTACACCGACATATTTATATTTAGAAGGAAATTGTACAGCCTCCTATACAAAGTAACGTTGTCTGAGTGTAATACATTAACTAAAGAAAAGTTTGTAATATAATTAAGAATGTAATTTTCCCGTGCCAACTGATGTACAGGGCAAGTCATAAATATATGTTCCAATGTTTCAGGAACGTGACAAACCACACAATGCGAGGACGGTACCTTGCGCATCAAATAAAGTCGGTCTTTCGTGTAGGCGTGCCCGAGCCGAAGGCGGATTATTGTACAAATAAACTTTCTAGTGCCCTTAACTCCTGAAAACCATGGTGTAACTAATTTTGTACCACATACACTATGGTACCATTTTGCTTTTTGCTGGCAGGTGGTCTCCCACCATTCCCTCCATTTAACCTGACTTCTGAGTTTTACCCTAGGTATAAAGTCGCTATATGGAAGCGGGATTTCCTGTACAATGGAAAGTAAATTTACACTAGATGCCAAACTATCTACTCTCTCATTACCCATTATACCCACGTGACTAGGAATCCATTGATACGCCAATTCGTAGTCCCTAGCTCGTATAGAGGCGCACTCTTCGACTATTTGAATTATCAATGGGTGTGATGGAAGGCTTGACAAGCCGCTTATAGCCTCCAATGCGCTACGGGAGTCGCATAATATCACTACAAGCTGCGGACGTAAAGATAAGATATATTTCAATGCCTGTAAGATAGCAAATAATTCCGCTGTAAATATTGATGCGTCGGATTGTAGTCTATATGTCTGACCATAATTAATACTACTGTCATAGAAGGCCGCACCCACTAGGGCTGGCTCCCCTCCCCTCCTAGCACCATCTGTAAATATAAGTCTGTATCTACTCCATCTTTCTTTCATATATCTTTCTGCATTTAACTTCTGTTCGATCGGAAGGGTAACTCTTTTTACTCCTGAACCAGGAATCGATAACACCACTGGTACGTCCCAAAGGGCATCATGCCCCCCAGTGATACACTGGACAGGATACGGAAGAGAAAAAATATACTGACGCAGTTCATTCAAGCCTAAGAAACTCTCCATCAGAGATGGGCATGTTTTGTTTAACCAATATTGTTTTGTTTGAACATAATTTGTAAGAATCCGAAGTCTGCGCCGCAGACAACTAGAAGTTGCACAATCTTTAATAAAAAACTTGTCCGCCAACAGACAACGCCTAAGAAATAACGGGAGTTCTCCCGCTTCAGTAAGGAGTGCATTGGTTGGTGATGTACGACAAGCGCCCAGACACAGTCTTAAAGCCGCATATTGGATCCTATCCAGCTTTGCTAGTGTAGATCGTGATGCAGTGTGATATAAAAAACATCCATACTCCAATCGAGAACGTATAAGCCCACGATACATTTGTAACATTGTATATGGGTGGGAGCCCCAAGAGGCACCCGCCACTGATCTCATAGTATTTATAAATCTGTCACATATCCCAGATAATTCCAAAAAATGAGGAAGCCAAGATCCCTTCATGTCTAGTGTCATGCCTAAAAACCGCACCGTCGGCTGTACATGAATTCGACGACCTTCATAAGCTAGCCTAATTAAGTTATCTCTCACTCTATGACGGGTGAAGATTACCGCACAACATTTAGATACATTTAGCGTCAAAAAGTGGGCTGTCAACCAATTTGAAAGCAATGGAAACACTGATTGTAACTTACCCACCCCCTCTGATAAGTTACAAGACCGAACGTATATTACCACGTCATCCGCATACTGTAGAGTCGTTATACCAACTGGAAAAGAGCTATCAATATCATTCGAATAGACTGCATATAACAAAGGACTGAGTACTGATCCCTGCGGTAGGCCCCTTCGTTGAGTTCGAGGAGATGATCTAGCTTGTCCTATCTTTACAATGTATGATCTATTTTGAAATAAATAGCTTAACCAATAACACATTTTGCTAGAACAACCGAGGCTAAAAAGTTTATCAAACAACACAGGATGCTCGACATTATCGTACGCACCCTGTATATCGAGGAAAAAAGCTGATACATATGAGTTTTGTGATAGAGAAATTTGAATATCAGAAACTAAAATAGAGAGGCTATTAAGTGTGGAACGTCCCTTTCTAAACCCAAATTGCATAGGATTGAGGAGTTCGTTCATTTCCAGAAATCGTTCTAAACGGGCTTTAACTAAGTGTTCCATGATTTTACCAAAACAGGACGAGAGTGCAATAGGCCGATAAGAGCTTGTTAACTCCGCGCTTTTACCCGGTTTTAGAATAGGAATCAGAAAGGAAATTTTCCATGCCGTTGGTATTACCCCCTCCTCCCACAGATTGTTAAATAACTCTAGTAGCACTCGTCGAGAAACAAACGACAATTGTGTCAACATACCATAGGACACATTGTCTGGGCCAACCGCCGTGTGTCGTACTCGATTCAACGCTGCCCTTAATTCACTGCCAGTAAAACGTTTATCGAGCTCCGGAACACCCAAATTGGGGAATTCCAACTGGGGGCACATAACTGAATCCGGTATCCCCCTACAAGCGAATGCCTCTGCCCATGCCTCTAAGTCAACCGTAGGAATCCCAAAGTTTGTAACAATACCCTTGAACCATTTTATTTTATGCCAAACCTGTGTCAGAGATACATCGGGGGAAAGAGACTCGCAATATACCCGCCAAGAATCACGTTTCGCCCGTAGCAAAGTTCGTCGCGTAGCCGCTGCCGTACGACAGTAGCTTTCATAGTTTATCAGGTTAAAATTTTGTTTTAAAATATATAATGATAATCTCCTTTGAGCGATCGCTTTAGAACATGCCTCTGTCCACCACGGGCAACGTTTCACACTCCTATGACCTCCACTATTTGAAGTTGGTACTGCCACATCAGCTGAGCTCTGTAGAACGTTAACAAAGTTGTCGTACTGTACTAAAGGATCACGGTCTCCCACTAAATTTTGAACTGTTAGTTCCACTTTTGTTGAATATAATTCCCAATTTGCTTTTTTATAATTGCGTGACCTAACCAGAGGAACAGTTTTATAGTTATATGGGGCCTGAGCTTCTATTGTCAAAATAATTGGCAAATGGTCACTGCCCATGGAGTCACCAATCGTGTCCCAAGTTAAGTATGGTGCAAAATTAGGGGATGCAAAAGTAACATCTGGGCACGTGTTAGGATACGGAGGTCTGTTAATTCGCGTAAACTTCCCTGTATTTAATATAACAAGAGGTAGCACCGCTAAAGTTTCATGAATCTTTATCCCACAACGATCTGTATAAGGGGAGCCCCACAACACATGGTGCGCATTCATGTCCGCGCAGATAATAACTGGGGACGGTAGACTTCTGACAAATTGTTCCCATAAATTATTATCAAAATTATCCGGTGTAGGGTTGTATAAAGCTATAACTGAAAATGTCCTACCTGCAGAAAATATTTTTAGCCCTACAAACTCCCAAGGATATTGAAAATTGCCCGATGTTATTTCAACAGATTGAATGTCCGACCTAATTAACAGCGCAACACCTCCCGCTCGGGCAGGTCTGTCTGACCTAAAGATTTTAAATTTATTTATAACAAAATTATCCTGGTACTTGAGCCAAGTTTCACTTAACGCTACTAAATGGATATCACGAGAAAAAATTAATTGCTCAAGGTCCGCTTTTTTGTTCCTGATGCTTCTAGAATTCCATTGAATCATATTTAAATAACCAACCATAAACACACACAAAAAAAATAAATATATATATACCTAACTCAGACAAGGTTACCTTGGACACCGCTACCTGCTCTGATCCTAGCAGATCTACGATTATGGCTATTAAAGCGACGCACATCCCTTAACAACTTTTGGATTTTCTCTGTTATTGTTGACATCAAACTTGGAAGATCTAACTCCCCTGGTGCTGAGGAAGCCACGGTTACTAGGAGCGATACAACTTTAGAAACCATCTGTTCCACCCCCTTACTTATGATATCATCTAATGTTCCTTCGATAGAGCTTCCTGACGAATCCACATCCATATCCCCAACAACCTGTGTCGGGGTACTCGAAAGAGTAGCCGCATAGGACGTTACATTGCGTGGCCGTATTGGCATATTTGGGAATTGAGACTGGTCCATTTCAAATTGGGCCCCCCTAATTGCATAGCGCGACTTGTAGGGAGAGTTGCGGTCCACAGCCTGACCAGCCTCCCGGTACGACAAATTGCGACGAGCCATTATAGATTTAATTTGACGCTGTCGCATCCACTCGGGACACGTTCGGTCTGTCGCCAAATGCACCCCCCCACAATGTACACACTTTGGGGTTTCTTTTAGACATTCTTCTATGAGATGACCACCTCCACACTTTGCGCACCTATGTCCTCCACTACGACAGTTGACAGCGAGATGTGCAAAACGTAAACAATTGTGACATTGCGTCACTGGATAAACATAGGGCTTGACCTCCACCCTAGAGAAACACATGACAACATAAGACGGTAGCTCTTTACCCACGAAAGTCACCGCTACTGTACCAGAGGGATCAAACCGCTCCGGTGTATCAGTATTGCGCCTATTGAAACGTCGTACCTGCAATATTGAAGATTCACTTTCTCTCTCTAACTCTTCCTTAATAAATCCCTCCGAGAACTCTAGTGGAATATTGTGAATGACTCCTATCCGATGTTCATTACGACCCACCCTATCAACTGATACCTTCAAAAGATCATGCAGTTCCCTATCTGCCATAAGACTATTAGCTTCCTTAATACATAACAATTCCACGACGATTTGGTTTTTCCCTGATGGAACAATGCTAGCTACACTCTTGTACTTGGGAAATAATCCCTTTCCTATTTTCATTGGGTGCAGATTCTGAATGTTTAATTCTGATGTATTTGAAAATGTAATTTTGTAAGGTCCTGGATTAGAAGAATTAAATACATCCTCCTTTTCGACTGGTATGCTGTCATCCGAAACAATTGTCCCAATTTGACTCTCCTTGGCATTAGCTACTTTGGGAACTTTGGCTGACGCCTGTCCCGTTGGTTTGACCGCAACACGCCCTGCACTAGATTTCGCTTTCTTCATAGTTTGATTATTAGTTGGTGATCTTGAACGACCCGATTTAAAACCTATGGCACTAGTTTGAGAATTTTGTCGAATATTAGAGTATAGTTCTGTCATAGCCGAATCGACATCGCACTCGTCTCCGGAATCCACCGTTCCCAACCACACTTATACACGTACCGGTCTAATACAACAAAAACACGACCGTTCAACACCGATGCCAAACATCGACTGTTAAGATATTTGGTTTGTTTAAAACTGAGTATCGATTTGTTCGTTGTAGACTATGACAACATATTTATTTTTAGACGAAGGGAGCTACTGGTCAAACTGACTTTCTCGATGAATATTAATAATTTATCTAGATTATGGTTGGAGTAATTCTTCCCTAGCCCATTTTCAGCCATGATCAATACTGTATGGAGCCTGTTCCTGGATGAGCAGTTCAACATATGTTTGTGTTAAAACGGGCGAAGCTTCAAATCAGGGAAAGCTTATACCAAACGGTCCTACAGCATTCACAAGAAAATATTACTATGTGAATTTATGTTTTTTTACAAAAAAAACTTAAATTTATTCTACTTTATTTACTCTTACTAGGATAAGCTGACAGAACTACATTTTCTTACAAGCTAATTTACCTAACAAATTCAAGTATTATATGCAACTATCAATGATGCTATAGGTTAAGTGATCGTCGTCAGGATAGACTCTTCGTTTGGTTTATCATTAGTAAGCTTCATTAACCATTTGAAAACCTTGTGGAAAAATTAGGCTATTTTATTTTCTGTTTTTTATTTATATCAATATACATAGTAGAGATATTTTATTTTCACATTTTTTATTGTATTTGGTAAATTTTATGGACAACCATTTCAATATAAATTTCATGAAAACGTAATCATTTAAAGTTCATTCTAAAATTGACGTAATAAACTAAATTAAGCCTATTTCAATTTATTTTTATTACAGTTGTATGGCTTACATTTTCTTTAAGAAGACTTACAAGGCAGTATAATACCGATGAAATCATTCCAAACGAAGTCACAAATCAGATTTTTTTTATTGTTTTTCATGTAGCCTCTTTGAAGTTCAAGAATAACTATGAGTTTGTGAGAAAGGATTTACGACGCTTATGCAGACAATGTGATGACTTTATTCTATTTTTACTGTTATGAATATAGTTTGCAAAAATATCAGTTAGTATTTTGTTTCTGACGTAAATTATATTATGAAAGAAAAACTGCATGTGGGGCTGCTGCAAATAGTGAGTGGTTATGTATTTGTGCTAAAAAAGGTGTTTTTTGTCATTAGTCCTACATATTTATTTACATATAATGCAAACATACTAAATAAACTCAACATTTCAAATGAAATATAATTTCAAGTTTTCATTTCATCACGTATGATGTGAATGTTTCAGTGAATATTTATTTTTACACATTTCAAAGAATGAGCGAAATATATTCATTTAAATAAAATGTCCATACAATTTGTTTTATTATTTTTCTCAGTATTGCTCTAAAAAAACTTTGTATAAGAGTTAAAAATTCTTTATAATATAATCCCATAATTAATTCTTACGTTGTCATATTTTCTGCAAATATAATTTTTCTTAGATTATTATGTAATGTTCGACAGCTGAAATTTAATGTTAATAATGATGTATCTATATTTTATTTTAATATAAACTAAAGAGTACTGTTTAAGGTGTTTTGGCTATTAAAATATACTATATATTTTAAAGATTATTTTGTTTTACCTCCGTCTTTACAGCTTTAGAGCTTACAATTTTTTATATTTGACAACATTATTTGAAAAGACCAAACAAATTAAACAGACAATAGTAATGTCATGAGCA